>CM046878.1:503870177-505193097 GCA_025667525.1 Glebionis coronaria
GCTCTTACCTTTTCAAATCCATCAGATGACGAACTTCAAATTCATGAATCACAAAATTATCCATATGATGAATTTCAACATTATGAGCCTTCTCAAAAATATCAAACAAATTTAGTTCCTCATATTGATCCATTTGAAGATATGACAAGTCCTACAAAAGGAAATCCTTCAGTTTCACATACTGATGGCTGTCAATCAAATAATGATCAGTCTGAGAAAATTCAGTTTGCTGACACACATGACCAAAATGATCAATCTAATGCAGCTGCTGAGGAACAAACAAATGACCAAAATGGTCAGTCTAAAAACAATCAGCATGCTAACACACATGATCAAAATGATCAATCACATACAGCTGCTGATGAACAATCTGAGCCCCTTGCTCAAAACTCTCCTATCATCTCTAGGGAATTAGGTCCTGGATATGTTACTTCTGATCAAGAAGGAAGCCCTCCAATGATTGAACCTTTGTCCACTGAATATCCTTTAGTAGACACTAGAGACACTCCAAGTTCAAGTTCATGTCATGGACTTCCAAGCTCTAGCTTTAATCATGATACCAGTACCTAATCTCCAGCTCCACAAAAATCTTGGACTCAAAATAGTCACATACAGCTGGTGAACATAATAGGTAATCCTGGTGAACATAATAGGTAATCCTGGTGAAGGTAGAGTCACTAGATCTATGGCAAAGAAACTGAGTGTTACTTCATCTGGAGAATGTCTCTATGCAAATATTCTCTCAGAAATTGAACCTACAAAGGTTTCTGAAACACACACACACATCCTGGATGGGTGGATGCCATGCAAGAGGAACTCAATCAATTTGAAAGAAACAAAGTCTGGAAATTGGTTCCTCTTCCATATGGTAAATCAACCACTAGCACCAAATGGGTTTACAAGCTTAAAAGAGATGAAACCAATGCGGTGACCAAAAATAAAGCTAGGCTGGTGGCCCAAGGATAAAATTAGGAGCCTATGGTTGATTTTGATCAAAACTTTGCTCCAGTTGCACGTATGGAGCCCATACGTATTTTCCTTGCTTATGCCACATACATGAACTTCATCATCTACCAAATGGATGTCAAAAGTGCATTCCCAAATGGTGACCTAAAAGAAGAAGTTTATGTTACGCAACCTCCTGGCTTTGAGAGTAGTAAATACCCAAATCATGTCTACAAGCTTTACAAAGCCTTGTATAGACTGAAGCAAGCTCCAAGAGCATGGTATGAAACTCTCTCAACATTTCTCATTGAATATAAATTTGTCAGAGGAAAAATAGATAGCACCTTGTTTATCTATAAATCTAAAACTGACACCATTCTGGTTCAAATTTATGTGGATGACATAATCTATGGTTCTACAAGCTTGAAACTTTGCAAACAATTTGCCAAGCTTATGACCAGCAAGTTTGAGATGAGTATGATGGGAGAACTCACATACTTCCTTGGTCTTAAGATTAAACAATCTGACCAAGGCATCTCCATCAACCACGAAAAATATGTCAAGGATCTGCTGAAGAAGTATGATATCAATTGTGCTTCAGTAAAGACTCCAATGGTACCCCCTAACAATTTAGGACCTGATCTCAATGGACAATCAGTCAATGATACTCAGTATAGAGGTATGATTGGATCACTCATGTACTTAACTGCAAGCAGACCTGACATTCAATTCTCTACATGCCTTTGTGCAAGATACCAAGCAGATCCAAAGGAATCACACCTTACTGCTGTAAAGAGAATCTTCAGGTACTTAAAAGGAACACCAAGTCTAGGTCTTTGGTACCCCAAATCCTCAAGTTTTGACCTAAAAGGGTATTCAGATTCTGACTATGCTGGATGCAATTTGGATAGAAAAAGCACTTTTGGTGCCTGCCAATTGCTAGGTGGCAAACTTGTGTGTTGGAGTGCTAAGAAGAAACAAACTGTTGCCATGTCTTCAGCAGAAGCTGAATATGTGGCAGCTGCTGGATGTCGTGACAATGTTCTTTGGATGAAAAGCCAACTGGTTGATTATGACATAGAATATGAAAAGGTACCAATTTTTTGTGATAGCACTAGTGCTATTGCAATTTCCAATAATCCAGTCCTCCACTCAAGAACAAAACACATTGATATCATATATCACTTTATTAGAGATCACATTGTGAAAGGGGACATTGAATTACATTTCATCCCCACTCAATACCAATTGGCTGATATCTTCACCAAACCACTGTATGAACCAACTTTCAAAAGATTGATAATGGAGCTTGGTATGCTGAACATTGATGATACAAAACCTGAATCTTCAGAATTCGCTGATGAAGCTTGAAGGTTCAACATTTCTTAAAAGTTTTTGATGTTTTATAAGTAGCAGTTTCTGAGTAAAGGAGTGTGCAATGTCATGTATCTATATCACAAATGTGATTGTGTATATGATCTTTTGTCGCCTTATCTGATTCACTAAAGCTGAACAAATGATCATGAGTCATCAAATGGTTTCCTCAACAAATGCTGAACAAAGTTTTTTTATAACTGAGCAGCTAGGCCTTAGTAGAGGAGCGTGCAACGTCATATGTCTTGTTCACTTATGTGAGCATGTATATGGGGTTTTGTCGCCTCATCTGACGCACTGAAGCTCACAAGTATTACCATCAGCTTCATCATACCTAAGCAACAAATGATTTTCTCAATCAATGTTGAACAAATTTTTTTATATACAACTGAGCAGCTAGGCCTGAGTAGAGGAGCGTGCAACGTCATATGTCTTGTAGAGTTATGTAAACATGTATATGGGGTTTTGTTGCCTCATCTGACGCACTAAAGCTCACAAGTATAAATGGCATTAAATTTTCTTATGAATAAAAAAACATTCTTCAAAAGGTGTCATTTGTTAATTAAGGAAATGTCAAACGTCTCCATCTACAATCAACAACTTCCTGACACACAGGGGCGTTTCACTGTTCAAAGCAACAGAAAACCATACCTTTTTGCAGAATATTAATGAGAAAGTTTGTGCCAAATGTTCAAAAGTAACCCTAAAAGATTTATAACTTTAAATGGTTTTAAAAACTTTTTACAATTTAGTTCAAGTTTTTATATAATCCCTAACAATTGGATCTCATTCCACGTTCATAAAATCCTTCATTAAAAACACACACAAACTTTCTCTCTTTCAAGACACACACAAAATCATCAGTGGCTGAATCATCTTCTACTCCAAAAACTGCAAACATTACTCTCAACCCATCATCTCATGTCAACTATCCCATTGATGATATCTTTTTCAAACCCAACAACATCACCTTACTCAAACCCGAATCCTGTAAGTCTGTTCCTGGGAATCAAGTGTTAACTTATGTATCCAAAAGTGTTTTAAGGTATGCCTTATTTGAGGATCCAGGAATGATGTTTCAAAATGTGCTAAAAGAATTTTGGTTTACAGCAGAGGCTTCTAACAACAAGAAGTGTAAAACCCGCATGCTTTTACCATGAATAGTACCCTTAAGATCGTACGTACTAGATTCAAACTTTCCTTTTATAGTATGATTACGTTAACGTGTTAGTATTTTACGTATAACACGATAAGTAGTTATTACGTACGAACGCACTATAATTATTTAACAATTAATTAATCGCGAACATGCGATCACGAAAACATGAACGTAATTAATCACGAGCTCTTATTAATTACGTATATATATATTTATTACGAACACGAATAAATATATTAAGTCGCGGTTAATATTTAACGAGAACACATAAAACACGAACACGACTAAACACGAACGAACACTTAAATAATTGAACACGGAAAACGGTACGGGTACCCCATGTGGGGCTCCCTACCCGCGGCTACATCAAGGAGGATGGGCCAAGCCCATCAAATTTCACTAAGGAAGGGGTTAGGGTAAATTTACTAGTCATTTTCACTTTACAGGAAACTAAACAAAAAACCTAAAAAGATTTTCTCCTTTCCTTCTTGCTCTCCTCTTGCCGCCGCCTATACAAGACACACAAGGGGGTGTTTGTTGATTTTGATCTTGATTTTGTGCAAGTGTTCGTGTGTGTGTTCATCCTCGTTAGATCCACGCATTCGGTATACCTTTTTAATCCTTTTTCTTTTTGTTTTGATTTTATAAATTTAATAAGAACATGATGTCTTTAAAAGGCTAATTAAAAACATAAACTAAACATGAAAATGGTTATGGGGTAAATCAAAACGGAGTTTTTAGGGGTGTTTGTCTTAGCCGCCTCCTAAACTGAACCCCAAGGGGGTCTCGGCTTGGCGTATAGACCACCACCGAGACCTCAAGGTCTAGGTTTGGTAGTGTGGGTCCCACGGCAGCAGCAAACAAGGGGGAACCCTGACTTGGTTCGGGGTATGGTGTTGATTTCAAGTCCGGTTCATGATTTCTAGTCACGATTCGGTTCATTGTTCATGTTAAGATTATGTTTTATTAATCATATGTTAAGAATAAAATTAATAAAATATGACATGATTAATTTTATAAACATGACTTAGGTTATAATTTAATTATTAAATCATGGAATTATTAACCTAAGTATTTATATTTTTCTAGACTTTATAATTAATTAATTATTAAAAACCATGGCTATAATTAATTAATTAACATGACTTAGGTTATATTAATAATAATTAATAATACATGTTTTAACCTAAGTATTTAATTTTATTTAATTGAAAACATGATATATTTAATTAAATACTTTTAACCTATAGTTTATTTAAATTACATGTAATAATTAATAAACTATACCTTATATCATTATGACTTAGAAAATAATCAGAAAACACTTAAGCTTATACAATTAGCTTATTTAACCAGCTTATATCTGTTTATGGAAACTTTCTATTTTTAGAAACTTATTTAATTAAGCCAGCTAATCTATTTATGGAAACTTTCTATTTTTAGAAACTTATCTATTTTAATCAGTAATTCTATTTTTGGAAACTTTCTATTTTCGATCACTTTCTATTTTTGGAAACTTTCTATTTTAGGAAACCTGCTATTTTTAGAAAATTACTTATTATTACACAGTAAGTATAATAATACATGAAATACAAGTAATACCTAATCAGAATAGACAGAATATAAGATAAACACAGATTAAAGCTTAAAACAGTAAAATATGACTTGAACGTATAAAATAAGCTAAGACATGTCATAAAACCAGTTACATATTTAGTAACAGATACTTATACACGTATGTATTCATGTAGCATTAGTGATACAGAAGTAGGAATCTCTCTTCCGTTCGTCTTCTTCGTTCTCTAGACATAAGGTACGGATTCCCGTCCTTTCAGTATGGACATTCTTTCCTTATTAGGATTCCCAGTATGCAGCCAACTGTTTTCCCAGTATATGTTTTCTATGTTCTTGAATTGCTAATGTTTAATTAGAATACGTAAAGCCATATACATGCATAACCAGTTTCACCTAGTTATGGAGGTACCATAACCATAACATTGGAGGCACCAATGTTATGACTTCCCCATGGCAGAGTGATTGCTCGCGGCGTCCCTTTCAGTTTTGGCCATATTATTATTATTATCATGTGGGGCATATAGGTTCATCCTAGATACATGATTTCAGAAGATATTTCAGTGTGAATGTGGTGTGTGCCTTGCATCCTTCACAAGGAGTTGATCCCTCCTACCCAGAAACCAGTATATTAAATTAGAGGCACCCCTCTAATTTGCATGATGAGGTCACCCCTCTAAGTATTCATGCACGTGACCTTTCATGACCTATATTGGCTAATGGTAAATATGTCAAACAGTTTTTACAAGATAAACATAAGGCTTTTCAAACTATAAAACCAGTTTTATCAAGATTTAACCAGGTTATTCAAGACTTAGTTTCTTCCGCTGTTATATGCTTATATGCTTATCCTATTCATGCTTTATTGTACATCCGTGGACTGAGCGCATTGCTCAGCCGTTTTCTTTTTCTATGTTCCCAAAACGGCAGGTACTCAGGGACGCTCGTAGACTTTAAGCGTACGTGCATATGGACAGGAAGCTTTCTAGCTTTTCTTTACTTTATGCATTATCTTTACTTTGATACTCTTGCCATGGACATTGTTTAGTCCTTTCATTTATAGTACTTATGTTTGTGTGTGATGAGCTTTACTTTTGGACTACCGATGTTTGATTCCGGTATTTTCCTTTTATGGTCAAGTAATGTTTAGACATTTATCCTTGTATGCTTTGATGACACGCCATAATTATGCGTGACATTCCATTATCAAAATGGGGTGTTACAATTATGGTATCAGAGCCAAGGCTTCGACCTGTAGGCTCTCAAAATATGACCTGTGATTAGTGGGTAGTCACTATGGTCTTCCTAGAACTGACAGTCGTTTCATGCATTCATCATTTTTATGAATACAAATATTATGTCATTTGTTACAAGATTTTTGACTAGTAATGGTTGGTACAGGACTGACCATATTAGTCACATGTGCTTTTATCGAAACTTTTAACTTTAGGACCGACCCATAGGCGTCCCCTCGCCATGTCTTTTATTTTGGGTGAACTGACCATAGGCGTTCACTCTAGCATACAAAAGTTTTCATAAAACTGCATCATGCATTCATACACAAATTTTCTTGCATAAAATTTTTCTCTGGATTTATTGGTATAATTTTTTTTCATGGATATATATATTTTATGTTTTGATCTGTTAATCATATGTTTTATGTTATACTGTCAGATGGTTCTCACACACGAACATGAACAACTCAACGCAGCAATCCAAGCTGCAATGCTAGCTTTGCTTCCTCAAATGAGGAATGACATCAGGGCTGAAGTTCAAGCTACAAACAATCAGCAGCATAACCAAGCACCCCTCCTCCTCCTCCAGTGACATTAGCAGTATGGCTGGAGAGATTCAACAAGCTCCGTCCTCGAGCTTTTAACAAAACAGATAGCCCCAGTGATGCTGAAAGCTGGTTGACTCACATCGAGAAGATTTTCAATTCTATGGGTTGTGACCCCGCGTTCAAGGCGAAGTTGGCATGCTACCGGTTCGAAGGCGATGTGTTAAGTTGGTGGTTTGCGTTGATGCAGTCTGAGGGAGGTGACGATTGGGTGGCTGGTTTGACATGGGCTCAGTTGAAGGATAGGGTGATGGAGCAGCTCTTCCCCAAGGCTGAGTAGGACAAGCTCAAGAGGGAGTACCATGGGATCTGATAGAGAGCTGGGGAGAATAGCAACGAGTTTATGCAGCGCTTTCTTCGCTTAGCTGGTTTTTTTTTTTTTTTTTTTTTTTTTTTTTTTTTTTTTTTTTGGTATACCTAGGTTTCCTTGGTGCAGCAGCAGGTATTCCTGAAGAGCAAGCACACCACTTTAGGTGGGCTCTTCGTACATCGGTCGCAAACAATCTGGTGTGTGATACGTTCAACACTGTAGCAAAAGTGGCCGATGCAGCACAAAAGCTGGAGATGCTGCAGGAGAGAGATGAGTTCGGGGAAGCTAAGAGACCCGACAAGAGGTAAACATTCATATTCAAGCGGTGACCAATCCGTATTCTTCCTATATATGTCAATTATTCATCTCTTAAAATTGTATTTTCCAGGCAGAAAATTGGGGACCGGTCTCAGCCGGCTACTCAACAGCAGCCTCATCAGCCCAGGGGAAACGGTCAGACTAACGACCGTTCTGCTATGGATAGGCGTGGCGGTAATGATAATTACCGTAACAACACCGGACACTCCAACGGCAGCAGGTCCTACTACTTACGCACTTTCTTATGATTTCATGTTATAACTCATATTCTGACACTTTAGCGAAAACTTCTACCAGGAACCACGGTAACGGAAGGGACCAGAACCACATGGGTTCGCAGCCTAACCGTTCAGCTATCACTGGTATTCATCTCATGATTTATCTGTCTTGTCCTTGTACGCTTCACCATATCTCACGTATTTTGTTATTATCAGGCTCTCAGCCAGCCAGGAATCCTGCTGGAGGATTCACTCATCCTCTTTGCTCTACTTGCCATCGTAGACACCCAGGGCCATGTCGTCGTGACACTGACGCATGCTTCAAGTGTGGCCTTCCTGGCCATCGCATGAGGGACTGCCGTAAGGGCGAGATGGAGGGCACTTCGGGACATACTGATACCAAGCCGCCTCCTACCACTGGGCGTGTCTACACGACATCTCGAAACCAGGCCAACAAGTCTAAAGGTACCATCACTAAAATCTTGTATATGTATGGTTAAGCTGCATGTGTCCTTTTCGATATGGGTGCTACTCACTCGGTCATTTCTACTGCTTATGCTAAGAACATTAGGATGCTCCCCATGCCACTAGAGAATAGGCTTACTATTTCCACGCCTTTGAGGGACTCTGTATTAATCACCCATGTATACCAGAGTCTTCCCCTAGAATTTGACGATAAGGTTCGTTCTGTTGACGCACTTCCGCTGGACATGAATGACTTCGACATGATTTTGGGCATGGATTAGCTATCCAAGCATCACGCTACCATAGATTACCATTCATATCGAGTTATCTTCGGTGATGTTAATAGAGTACGTTCATAACGGGTTCATACCCGGACGGTCTGTACAAATTATATCTACCCTGCAAGCACGTGCACTACTGTCACATGGCTGCGAGGGTTATCTAGCTACGGTTCACGACATGGATGCTGAATCTCCATCAATTCAGGATCAACCTATAGTGTCGGAATTCCAAGATGTATTTCTAGCAGAACTTCCGGGCATACCACCTGCACGAGAAGTGGAATTCAATATCGACCTTGTTCCAGGAGCTGAACCAATCTCCAAGGCTCCTTATCGCATGGCTCCCATAGAGCTGAAGGAGCTGAAGGAACAACTGCAAGAACTTCTAGAACGGGGCTTCATTCGACCGAGCACATCTCCATGGGGCGTACCGGTCTTATTTGTTAAGAAGAAGGACGGCAGTATGCGTCTTTGCATAGACTATCGCGAGCTCAACAAGATTACTATCTGGAATAGATATCCACTGCCACGTATAGATGATCTGTTTGACCAACTTCAAGGGACCAAACACTTCTCTAAGATTGATCTTAGGTCAGGCTACCATCAGCTACGGGTTAAGGAGCAGGACATCGCCAAGACTGCTTTTCGTACCCGCTATGGCCACTACGAGTTTGTAGTTATGCCATTCGGCCCAACAAATGCTCCAGCAGTGTTCATGGACTTGATGAAAATAATCTTCCATGAATTTCTAGACAATTTCGTCATTGTCTTCATCGATGACATCCTGATTTTCTCAAAGTCCAAGGAGGAACATGAAGACCATCTTCGTACAGTACTACAGATCCTTCGCCAGAAGCAGCTGTATGCTAAATTCTCCAAGTGTGAGTTCTGGTTAGACAAGGTGGCATTCTTAGGTCACATTGTATCAGCAGAAGGAATCACTATGGACCCAGATAAGGTTGAGGCCATTACTAAGTGGCCGAGGCTGACATCAGCAACAGAAGTCCGCAGTTTCTTAGGCTTAGCTGGCTATTACCGTAGGTTCGTGGAGAACTTTTCCCGCTTGGCACTACCTTTGACCAAACTGATGCGGAAAGGGGAGAAATTCGTCTGGACGGAAGAACGAGAGAAGAGCTTTGAAGACCTGAAGCAGAAGCTAATATCTGCACCTATTCTTACTCTCCCATCTGGTACGGGTGGATTTCAAATCTACAGTGATGCATCGGGGAAGGGACTTGGCTGTGTTCTCATGAAACATGGGAATGTGGTCGCGTATGCTTCACAGCAGCTAAAGACTTATGAAGAAAATTACCCTACGCATGACTTGGAACTTGCTGCGGTCGTGTTTGCATTGAAGATATGGAGGCACTACTTATATGGAGAATCATGTGACATTTTCACGGACCACAAGAGCTTGAAGTATATCTTCACTCAACCTGAATTGAATATGTGGCAGAGAAGATGGTTAGAGCTGTTGAAGGATTATGACATTAATCTATAGTATCATCCCGGAAAGGCAAATGTAGTAGCAGATGCTCTTAGCAGGAAGTCCGGAATGATCAACGAAATTAAAATTAAGGAGGTAATCATAAGAGACTTGGAGCGACTAGACATCGAGATCATGGTACGTGGACAACACGGTTATTGGGCTAATATTAGAGTAGAACCCGAGTTACTCTCTAGGATCATGGAAGCTCAGAAATATGATGGAGAAATTTGGGCGATAGTTCAGAATTTGGAGAAACAGATGGAATTCAGAATGGACGCAGATGGTATCGTATGGCAGGGCACGAGACTTTGTGTTCCTGATGACCAAGAACTCCGGGAAGCCTTGTTAGCTGAAGCTCATAGCTCCCCATTCTCTATACATCCTGGTTCGACTAAGATGTACCATGACATCAAGCAGTACTTTTGGTGGAGTGGTATGAAACAGGATGTGGCCACTTACGTCTCCAAATGTCTTACCTACCAGTAGGTTAAGATCGAGCATCAGCGATCTGGCGGTTTCCTTCAACCGTTATATATTCCAGAGTGGAAGTGGGATAAAATCACCATGGATTTTGTTACTGGCCTTCCGCCAACCAAGAGGAAGCACGATGCAATTTGGGTTATCGTAGACCGACTTACCAAATCAGCTCATTTCTTACCGATCCGTAAGGAAGATCCGGTAAGTAAACTCGCCGATACGTATAGAAAAGAGATCATGAGACTCCACGGTGCCCCATCCAGCATCGTCTCAGACAGGGATCCTCGTTTCACTTCGCGATTTTGGAAGAGTCTGTAGAAAACTTGGGGTACACAACTTAAGCTTAGCACGGCTTTTCATCCTCAAACAGACGGACAGTCGGAGCGAACGATTCAGACATTGGAAGACATGTTTAGGTCATGTGTGTTGGAATGGACGGGTGATTGGGACGATTACATCTGTTTGGTGGAGTTTGCATACAACAACAGTTGGCACGCAAGTATGAAATGTGCTCCTTTTAAGATGTTGTATGGCAGAATGTGTCGCGCCCCAATCTGCTGGGATCAGGTTGGCGAGCGAACACTTGAAGGACTGGAAATCATAGAGATGACCAACGAAAGGATCACAGTAGCTAAGCAGAAACTTCCGGAAGCACGGTCACGTCAGAAGAGTTACGCCGATAAGCATCGTAGGGACATACATTTTAATGTAGGAGATCACGTCTTCCTTAAGGTTTCACCGGCACGTGGTGTTAGACGCTTCGGGATTAAAGGGAAGCTCAGTCCTCGTTTCATCGGACCGTTTGATGTCATTGAACGAGTCGGTGAAGTATCTTACCGGTTAGCGTTACCTCTGCAGCTTTCGCATGTACATAACGTGTTTCATGTGTCCTTACTCAGAGGGTACAAGTATCATACCCTTCACATGGTTCAGTATCCACTAGAACAGATACATGAAGATCTATTCATAGAAGAACACGAACGAGTTCTTGATAGACAAGAACGAGTCATGAGAAGGAAGACGATTCCATTCATCAAAATCCTTTGGAGGGATCATACCGAGCGGGAAGCCACTTGGGAAACAGAGGAGTCTATCCGGGCTTCTTACCCTCATTTCATATTTTGAATTCGGGTATGTTCTTCTTTTCAGTTTACTTTATCTATAATTCAGGGACGAATTATTCTTTTTAGGGGGGAAGAGTTGTAAAACCCGCATGCTTTTACCATGAATAGTACCCTTAATATCGTACGTACTAGATTCAAACTTTCCTTTTATAGTATGATTACGTTCACGTGTTAGTATTTTATGTATTACATACATGTTAGAACACGATAACTAGTTATTACGTACGAAGGCACTATAATTATTTAACAAATAATTAATCACGATCATGCGATCACAAAATCATGAACGTAATTAATCACGAGCTCTAATTAATTACGTATATATATATATTTATTACGAACACGAATAAATATATTAAGTCACAGTTAATATTTAACGAGAACACATAAAACACGAACACGACTAAACGCGAACGAACACTTAAATAATTAGACACGGAAAACGGTACGGGTACCCCATGTGGGGCCCCCTACCCGCGGCTACATCAAGGAGGATGGGCCAAGCCCATCAAATTTCACTGGGTTAGGGTAAATTTACTAGTCATTTTCACTATAAAGGAAACTAAACAAAAAACCTAAAAAGATTTTCTCCTTTCCTTCTTGCTCTCCTCTTGGCCACCGCCTGTACAAGACACACAAGGGGGTGTTTGTTGATTTTGATCTTGATTTTGTCCAAGTTTTCGTATGTGTGTTCATCCTCGTTAGATCCACGCATTCGGTATACCTTTTAATCCTTTTTCTTTTTGTTTTGATTTTATAAATTAAATAAGAAAATGATGTTTTTAAAAGGCTAATTAAAAGCATAAACTAAACATGAAAATGGTTATGGGGTAAATCAAAACGGAGTTTTTAGGGGTGTTTGTCTTAGTCGCTGCCTAAACCGAACCCCAAGGGGGTCTCGGCTTGGCGTGTAGACCACCACCGAGACCTCAAGGTCTCGGTTAGGTGGTGTGGGTCCCACGGCAGCAGCAAACAAGGGGGAACCCCGACTTGGTTTGCGGTATGGTGTTGATTTCAAGTCCGGTTCACGATTTCTAGTCACGATTGGGTTCATGGTTCATGTTAAGATTATGTTTTATTAATCATATGTTAAGAATAAAATTAATAAAATATGACATAAATATTTTTATAAACATGACTTAGGTTATAGTTTAATTATTAAATCATGGAATTATTAACCTAAGTATTTATATTTTTCTAGACTTTATAATTAATTAATTATTAAAAACCATGGCTATAATTAATTAATTAACATGACTTAGGTTATATTAATAATAATTTATAATACATGTTTTAACCTAAGTATTTAATTTTATTTAATTAAAAACATGATATATTTAATTAAATACTTTTAACCTATAGTTTATTTAAATTATCTGTAATAATTAATAAACTATACCTTATATCATTATGACTTAGAAAATAATCAGAAAACACTTAAGCTTATACAATTAGCTTATTTAACCAGCTTATATCTATTTATGGAAACTTTCTATTTTTAGAAACTTATTTAATTAAGGCAGCTAATGTATTTATGGAAACTTTCTATTTTTAGAAACTTATCTATTTTAATCAGTAATTCTATTTTTGGAAACTTTCTATTTTTGGAAACTTTCTAATTTTGGAATCTTTCTATTTTCGGTAACTTTCTATTTTTGGAAACTTTCTATTTTAGGAAACCTGCTATTTTTAGAAAGTTACTTATTATTACACAGTAAGTATAATAATACATGAAATACAAGTAATACTTAATAGAATAGACAGAATATAAGATAAACACAGATTAAAGCTTAAAACAGTAAAATATGACTTGAACGTATAAAATAAGCTAAGACATGACATAAAACCAGTTACGTATTTAGTAATCAGATACTTATACACGTGTGTATTCATGTAGCATTAGTGATACAAAAGTAGGACTCTCTCTTCCGTTCGTCTTCTTCGTTCACTGGACATAAGGTACGGATTCCCGTCCTTTCAGTATGGACATTCTTTCCTTATTAGGATTCCCCGTATGCAGCCAACTGTTTTCCCAGTATATGTTTTATATGTTTTTGAATTGCTTATGTTTAATTAGAATACATAAAGGTATATACATGCATGACCAGTTTCACCTAGTTATGGAGGTACCATAACCATAACATTGGAGGCACCAATGTTATGACTTCCCCACGGTGGAGTGATTGCTCGTGGAGTCCCTTTTAGTTTTGGCCATATTATTATTATTATCATGTGGGGCGTATGGGTGCATCCTAGATACATGTTTTCAGCAGATTATTTCAGTGTGAATGTGGTGTGTGCCTTGCATCCTTCACAAGGAGATGATCCCTCCTACCCAGAAACCAGTATATTAAATTAGAGGCAGCCCCTCTAATTTGAATGATGAGGTCACCCCTCTAAGTATTCATGCACGTGACCTTTCATGACCTATATTGGCTAATGGTAAATATGTCAAACAGTTTTTAAAAGATAAACATAAGGCTTTTCAAACTAAAAAACCAGTTTTATCAAGATTTAACCAGGTTATTCAGGACTTAGTTTCTTCGGCTGTTATATGCTTATATGCTTATCATATTCATGCTTTATTGTACATCCGTGCACCGAGCGTACTTCTCAGCCGTTTTCCTTTTCTATGTTCCCAAAACGGCACGTACTCAGGGACGCTCGTATACTTTAAGCGTACGTGCATATGGACTGGAAGCTTTCTAGCTTTTCTTTACTTTATGCATTATCTTTACTTTGATACTCTTGCCATGGACATTGTTTAGTCCTTTCATTTACAGTAGTTATGTTTGTGTGCGATGAGCTTTACTTTTGGACTACGGATGTTTGATTCAAGTATTTTCCTTTTATGGTCAAGTAATGTTTAGACATTTATCCTTGTATGCTTTGATGACACGCCATAATTATGCGTGACATTCCATTATCAAAATGGGGTGTTACAAGAAGTCTATTGAGTTTGATTCTACCACGGTTGGGATTCATGGTAGATTTGGGTTAAAGGTATTTCGAAAAGTTTTGGGTTTAGATTATTTGGAAAACCCTAGTGACTATGAAACTATACATGATGATTTTATGGTTGTCAAAAATTTCTTTAAAGAGATTGGGTATACTGAGGAGATTACTGAAAAAGGGGGTTTAAAAAGATGTTGCTTACCACCAAGATGGAAGTTGCTAATGTCCATTCTGATTGAATGTTTGGGGAAAAATTGGAGGCCTTGACCAGATTAATCAAAAAGATGCTATTATTTTATACTGTCTGGCCAAGGTTAGTAAACTGATTTTGGGAGGCTTATTTTTGAAGATCTCCATGGAATACTGGAGAAAAAGACTAGAGAGAAAAATGTTGTCTACACCAGATTTCTATCTCTCTTTTTTGTTGACCATCTTGGAAATGATTTTTCAAAAATCAATGGAGAGAAATTAATTTTTAAGGGCTTTGATCTCACACGCTGAAACATTCCAGTAAGCTCCTTTGATCCTCCTCTTACACAATTCATGTTGGACATCTGCTCAGCAGATGGTCTAGCGGTGTATAAAGCTCCCAAAGACACTTCTCCAACTAGAGAAGGGGATCTAAAGGAAAAAATCCTGGTGCTTCATATGGACCTAGTCAGAAGCAGCCGTCTATTTACCAGGAAGGATAAACGTGGGTTTAGAAAGAGGAAAACACTCAGACAATCTTTCTCAAAGAAGGTTGATGATGATTCCCAAGGCCAAGCTTCGAAGAAACTAAAGTCGTCGGCCAAGGACCAGAACCCAAGCCAGCCGCCACCTTCAGTCTCTGCTGAAGGTTACATGCATAAAGAGTCCCAGAAGGCAACCCCTCCCTCAACCTCTTTAGGAGGGAAGGGTGAAGATAGAGCACACACTCAGCTCAATAGTGTGGAGTCAGCATTGGTAAGTTCCTTCATTCTGAATACAAGTCATACTTCATTACCAATTTCTATCACTTGTCACTCTGAGTCTGCATCAGGGAATGATGTGTCGGAAAATCCAACAGTTGATGCTGACCCTAGCCTATCTGTTCCTAATGATGTAGCTCCCCCACAACAGGGTTCTACTGAAGGAACCAAAAACATTATCACTAATCTAAACTTATCGGGGACTCTTTCCCAGGATCCATCAGGTCAAACCAACCCTGGTGGTGAAGGGCTTGAAACTGATCCACAATCTAAAGATGGAGCTCTGAAGGTTACCAAGGAAGTGAATCTCACTACTGGCGCGAAGGTGGGACACTTGCCTACGTTTGTTATCAGCATGTCTGGGATGATTTAGTGAAAGAACTAGGGTTCATTGAAAGAACTCCAGTCAATCTGGATGACAGTGAAGAAGAACATGCTGATACAACACAAACGCCATCCTCTCCCAGAACCACACAGGTAAAAGAATTGACAAATCAAGTGTTGATTCTTAAATCACAGGTGGCTAAACTGAAGGAAGAAAATATGCTTGCTGACACTGAGAGCAAGCCCAAGTCCTCCTTCTGCTGAACAAATCAAGGATGTCTTCCTTACTGCTTTAAAGCCTTTGGTTCAAGATGTGGCCACCACCTCTTCCTTGCGGCAAGAAATGTCCTCACTTCTGGACTCCTTCAAAAAGGCTTCCATGGAGTTTCCACCAAAATTCACACAAATGCCTGGCCAAATTAATACTTTGTGTGACTTTGTGTCTAAAATCAAAGACAGAGTTGCGTTGCTGGAGAAACAAAAATTGACCATCTCTAATGACGTCAAGCAGAAGCTACAAACCCTTGAAACTGCGCCAGCCATACTGACCAAGGTTCAAGCCACTCTTGACCACCTTTGTGGCCTCTTCTCTCATGGTGGGTCAGCAGAAGCTGTTGGGAAATCTTCTGCTGAGGGGGAGAAAAACACCATTCAGGTGCTCTTTCATAAACATGCCCAAAAGAAGGCTCAGAACCAACATGTTGTCTATGAGTCACCTATCACTAAAAAGAGCCCAGCAAAGGGTAAGGGGGAATCATCAGTCAAGAATGACTATATAGATGGGATGACAACAAGTGGTGATACAACTGATAGCGGATCACCTCCTTTTATACCCAAAAACAAAGGTGACTTCGCTCGTGATAATGAACTGATCAAAGCTGGAGTGGTCACTCAAGAAGAACTTGACAGACTCCACAAGCTTCATAAAAAAGAAAAACTAAGAAATCTGAAGCTGAGCTTATATGAACAAATAGGGAATGCTGAAGTTGAAAGTCTTTTCAAGAAGAAAGTGTTATATGAAAAGTTCTGTATAACAAGGCTGAGCAGAAGGAATGTCTCACCAATCACCAATGTTGATATGCTGACAAGAAAAGGAGATATTAATCTCAAGATTTATAGAGGTGATGGATCTAATGAGATCATCAATGACTTCCAAGGAAAAGAACTTTCTTACACTGAGTGGTTTGAAATGAGTGAGAAGATTGAGGAAAGAAAATCCAAGAGACGGGATGAATTCCGCACCAGAATTGAGCACGTTATGTGTAATCATAAAAGACTAGGTGTGATTCTAAACATCGCCACTCATATTTCTCTAGAGGATCAAGATCCTATGTTGGAGCTGAACAAAAGGGCAAATCTGGTACAGCCAGGAGTAGACGAACCAGAACTAGGAATGATTATGTTCAATCATCAAGAGCGTCAAGACTTTGTAGGTATAAGTGATCTTGATGAAATGAATAATGAACTTCTCTCATTCGTTCAAAGGATTTTTTACTCTCAGCATAAAGGTCCAGGACGTACTGATGCTGCTAAAACCTTTAGAATGTGTTTACTTGCCATATTGGACCACAAGAACTCTAATCCATCAACTCAGATTACCATAATCGAAGAACTTAGGCCTAAGGAGAACTAAATAATCATTTGTACTATTTTGTTGTAAGTTTCAATATTTTAAATGAATGATTATCGGATGTTTATAAGTTATTAATTGTTCAGTGAATGTAAGAAGAAGTTGTTATGCTCACTTACTACTAACATTAGACTTAGGATATTTGTATATCCAAATAGGGGGAGATTGTTGGGTCAGTATTTACTGACCATGAAGCAACTCTAGGATTTGAATATAAAATCCCCCTAAGTGTTTACGCTCAGCAGTGAGGCCAGTCTGCTGAAAGATGACCAGAGGAACAAAGTTCCTACTGAGGACTTTATAGTTGAAGAAAGTTCAGCACTCCCCTTCTAGTGAATCCTTAGAAGATAAAGGAGTCTTCACTTCAAATACTAGGCGGTCTAGTTGCTGAAGAACAAGCACTGAAGAAGGGCTTTCAGTTCAGTTTGGTTTGACAATACCAAACTGAATGATGTCGATCTCTTCTAGGATACTAAAGACTCTTCAATATTCTGATGGTTTGCATTAGGCGGGAAAAGATTACTTTAAGTCAAAGTAGGTTGCTTGTAGACTTAGATATAAGTACAACCTTTATCTTTTCCTAGAATTAATTAATATGTACTTTGTACTGTTTATCCAGCATGGTCAGTCAACCACCCACTAGATAAACCTTAACATTGAAACATGCAAAATGCAAACCCTAGTTTTACACTGCCTATAAAAGGAGTGTACATTGAGACGAGAAAGGTAACCAATACAAGAGCTTAAACTCTGGAAAACCTTTCTCTCTCGATACCAACTAAACCATATAGCCAAGATGCATATGAACGTTTAGATTGGAGCTTAGAGTTTAACTTTGGTTAGGTGTCTAAGTAGAGGAGATCAAACCGCATTGTCATTTAAACACTTTGTTATTTAGCAAACAAAGTGGGTTATAGATTCTTTATTTGATTTTAATAAAAGTCTATACGTTGAAAGTATATTGGTATTGTTGTTTAATCTTACATAGTTCTTATCTATTGTTAAAACAACACACTTTGAGTCGAAGTAAAGTGTTATTACTTAAGTTAATAAGTAATAACGAATTACAAGGGACCAACAGCAACATACGTGAAGAAGTGTCTGACATGTGCTAGAATGAAGAGTGAACACCAGAGACCGTCAGGGTTACTAGTCTAACCTGAGATACCAAAATGGAAATGGGACAACATCACCACGGACTTCATCACCAAACTGCCTACTTCATCTCACGGTTACGATACAATTTGGGTAATCATCGACCGAATCACAAAATACGCTCATTTTATACCCATAAGAGAAAATGACTCGTTGAGCAAGTTAGCAAAACTATACCTAAAGGAAGTCGTGATTAGACACGGTATACCAGTCTCAATTATATGTGATCGAGACGGTATATTTATGTCAAACTTTTGGAATGCTTTTCAAAGAGATTTAGGAACTAACTTTGATATGAGTACCACTTATCACCGACAGACCTATGGTCAGAGTTAAAGAACAATCCAAACCTTGGAAGACATGCTGAGAGCATGTGTGATCGACTTTGGAAAAGGATGGGTCGAACATATACCTTTAGTTGAATTCTCCTACAACAACAGCTACCATGTCAGCATCAAAGTCGCACCATTTGAGGCTCTTTATGGTCGCAAGTGCAGATCACCCGTGTGTTGGGCAGAAGTAGGGGAATTTCAGCTTACTGGACCCGAGTTAATCCAAGAAACGACTAAGAAGATCACTCTCATCAGGCATAGAATTGAAGTTGCACAAGACAGACAGAAGAGCTATGCAGATCGCAAACAGAAGCATATGGAATTCGAAGTAGGTGAACGTGTTATGCTTAAGGTATCACCTTGGAAGGACGTTGTACATTTTGGGTAACGTGGGAAGCTAAACCCACGATACGTAGGACCCTTCAAAGTGATTGCCAAAATTTGTGAAGTTGCTTATCATCTAGAGTTACCCCAACAATTGAGCCGGGTACACTCTACCTTCCATGTTTTAAACCTAAGGAAGTGCTACGCGGATGAGCCATTAGCCTTGCCATTTGAGGGAGTTCACTTTGAGGAAAACTCCAATTCACAGAAGAACCCATAGAAGTCATGGAGAGAGTAGTCAAGAAGCTGAAGCGCATCAAAATTTCGTTGGCTAAGATACGTTGGAACTCCAGGAGAGGTCCTGAGTTCACTTGGGAACGCGAAGACTCGTTTAGACCTAAGTACCCACACTTTTTCACCTGAGAAGTAACGTCACCTTAAGCTTTGAGGACAAAGCTAAAATAACGGGATAGTTTTGTAAAACCTGTAGTTTTCAAGTTTTGACTATGACATTATTGTACACGTCACATCATGAGATATATATATATATATATATATATATATATATATATATATTTTCACCTTTCCATGAAACTTTGTACAATCATATGCATCATACATGAGCATACATCATTTTGATCACTGGAGCTTTGAAAAATTTATCATATCTGGGAACAGTTGAAATATTTGAGCAACAAGAACTTTGAACAATACATTATGATTGTGAATAATACATTATGATTGTGAATATTCAATCATGGGATCACATGAACAACATGTATGACTACCTTTTTATGAGCATACAGACATACTACATTTCATTAAACATTAAGTATGACTACATCTTGACGAGCATACAGGCCTACGAACAATCATTTTTGGGACTATTAAGTCACCTGCAAACACATGAGCATATTCATACATCATTTTAGGTTTATAAAGATCTAAAACCATGATCACAATTAATAACGTTTAACTAATACCACATTACTACAAAATAAATATATCCTATATATTTTCTATACAATATAAGTGTTACCTCAAGTCAACAAAAGCTATTGCAACATTATAATTTGGTACCTAACAAATTTATAACATTTAATTTAGTGTCATACACTTTAGATAAATACAACTATATGTTTATTAATTTATGACTATACTTTCACCAAAAACCCTAGAACCTAACCAAATCGACATAGACTCAAACCCACACTCACATTACATTACTTAGACTCCTAGTAACACTACCAAAACACTAGACTTGAACCTAAAACTACCCTATACACCTTATTCTAGCCAAATACTACATAAATCACAATTACACTAACTTAAAAAGCTTACATTAGACATTAAAATAAACATGTACAACACATTATATATAAAACTAATACTATACATGCATCACTTGTGTCCCCTTGACCATGGTAGGCGACGACTAGGAAGAAAGACAAGGGGAAAGTGTACTTTGTTGCATTAAAACCTTATACAAACAAATGTTACAACTAGATCACCTAGTACTAACTTAGATTACCTAAATCTTACTCATCCTTCTCTCTTGTCGTGTCTACAAGCCGAACCACACACATATCCCAAGTTTGAGTATAAGCTTAACTTCAACATCCTCAAATCTCATTTACAAATCTTCCATTTTCGGATTACATATCACCTAAACACGAAGCATAAATTTCCTACATCATTTACTACACAAATATTTGTCTCAAGAACATTAAGTGCAAGCATTGAATACTACAACACGATTCTTGGCTCACAAGGAAACTCAAGTTATCCTTAGGTCACGGTTAAGAGCTTAGATGTGTAGATACATAAAGTATCCTAGCTAGTCTCGTTCATTCGTCACAACCTTCATTAAACAAGTAAGTAAAAACCTCCATATCTATATTCTTTCCTTTCACATCATCAACTTATAAACATATGAACCCATGCTTGGAAACCTAATATAAAACGCGATAAGATGAACATGCATACGTAAAACTTGCTAGAACTCGAGTCACAAGGACACTAGAAGCCCACGGCTTGGACTTCTTTAGTGGTAAACGTGCTTAAGTCATAGATCAATGGAAACTAGTTAGAAAACCTTGCTCTAAAAACCCTAGATAAGATATATTTAGTAAGCTAAACGTGTACATTAAAATATAAAGCCATAAGGTCTCGGCTTATTTAAATAACCGAGTATAAGTCATTAGTTTAATAAGCCCATAGCTTAAATTAATGATTTAGGGTTAGATTAATGCCTAAAACTAAGTTAGAAGATTACATAAGCCACATATAAGCCAAGAATCACATAAGTCGTAGCCTATACAACGCTTATTTGATAAGCCGAATGTTTAGCAAGCCCACTAAGGCCCATGTAGTTAGTTGGATTAATTAGTAGGCTTAGTAAGTGTGAAAAACTATTAAACAAGCCCAAGTGTGAGCCCATTACACTCAAAAACCCAATCCAGCCCACTAATGGGCCTAACGAGCCCATTTAGCTCCAAAACTACTATTAAGAGAATTTTCGTGCCGAATTTTCCAAACAGTGAAAGTATAAGTTAAAATGGTAATATGTTAGCCTCAAAATATTGAGTCAAACAAGAATGATCAGTCATAGGTTTATTATGTATCATATTTTAGAACGTTGTAATAGGTAGTAGGTTAGTCGTGTTTTACGGGTTTAACTTTAAGCTAAAGTTCATTCATAAGTAACTAAAGCCTAAATGAAAGCCCGGCCCATTAGTATAGTCCATAATAAGCCCACATGTAGGGGGACTATAAATACCCTTTCCTAGCATGTTAGGAAGGGTGTTGGTTCATTTGTTATTCTCTCTCTAATCTAATATTTCCGAAGTTTCACCATTCTCTCTCTTTTCTTTCTCTACTTTCTCTCTCTAGAATTCATCTATCTTCTCCATCTATTTTCTTGTTTAATCATTTATAAACTAGGGACAACAATTGGTATCAATCGCCATGGGGTAGATTTGTGATTGGTTGTTGTGATTTTATTTGATTCGTATGATATAATCTATATATCCTCTCAGAATTCATTTTTTTTTGTGTTTACCGTGCTCTACATTTTGCTATAAATTTCCTACATAGTTGTGGTAGGGATTTGGTTGTTTTGGTTTGGTTCAAATCACGGATTTCTTGTCAAAAATCTCTACTTTTTACCTAAAGTTTCAGAATTGTATAAGTATTCCGACAGAATTCCATCGGAAAAGGGTTTCATATTCCGATATATATTCCGACAAAATTCCATCGTAAAAGGGATTAAGTATTTTGATACATATTCCGATACGTATTCCGATAGGTATTGCCATCAGTTATTCCGCCAGGTATTCCGACGGGTATTCCGACAGGTATTCCTACAGACATTCCGATAGGATATTCTGATTGCACATTCCGATAGATTATTCCGATTGAACGTTCTGATAGGTTATTCAGATTGAACATTTCGATAGGTTATTCCTATAGTACATTCCGATAAAACTTTTCGATAGTCCAAAAATACACTTAAAAAATTTCGAGAACATTTTTCCGATAGGTTATTCCTATAGAACATTTTTTTGGTTTTTCAAGAACATTTTTAAGGGATTTCAACACTTTTCTCTTCAACAATAATCACTATAACATCTACTTAAGATCCATATTCACTTCATTACTTGAGACAATTTTGTGATGGATTCTACTGCAGAATATCGTATGACGAATAACAACATAATGGTGGCGGGTAACAAAGAAAGACCACCAATGCTTGTGTCTAGTCGATATGATCAACGGCAATCTCGTTATCTACGTTATCTTGACACTAAATCGAACGGTGATGCTTTAAGAAAATGCATTTTTAAGGAACCTATAAACTTTCAATGGTACAAGTTCCTGTAGTACCAGCTGATGAGATGGCATTTATACATGATCTCATCGTTCTTTTCGGGCTTTTAATGCATAAAATATCAACATAATACCATATATATGCATGTGTTTTTGAATTTGTGTATTTTAGGTATGGATATCGTGAAAAAGACAAAAGATCACAAGAATCAAGGAAAAAAGAACACGAGAAACGAAGACGCACAATGAACTGGGCTTTAGTTATGATTTCTCAAAGAAAAGACCTTGAAAACTAGAAGATGTACAAGAATGATCCCTCATTTATGAAGAAATGACACTTAAAACCCTTGTATATTCATAATTGCAAGTTTTGTCCCTTAAGTTTGTCAAAATTGCAAAAAGGTCCTTCAATTTTGAAGATTTGGCAAGATTAGTCCCTCAAGTATTCAAAATTGTCAACAATGATCCCTTATGAAGTCAAAGATTAATTGAAGTCCTTCAAAGATGAAGAATGTCCAAAATCAGTCCTTGAAATATTCAAAAGTGGCAAAAACAACCCTTGAAACCTTTTCACCAAAGTTTTGTGGCCAAAACATGAAAATGTAAACTTTATTTACAAAGGAAAACGGTTTGTTAAGCTGAAATTCTTGTTTTACACCTTTTCCCAAAGTCCAAGGGCCACTATTTCCAATTCCAAAGTTTAAACTTAAACAAACACGCGCGAAACACTTAATCCTCACTAATTTTGGATTAAACCACGCACTGTTCACATGTATGAAACCCATTTTTTACTTTTTACCATCAAAGGGGAAACTGAAATTGGTTGTTTACCCGTGTGATTCATTTCACCTAAAACTCATCCCAACAATTAAATCCTTCTTCTCCACTCACCATGTGACCCCACACCCAACCCCATTGGCCAATAGAAACTCATCTTCCTCTCCAAGCAATGCCACGTGGCCAAATCAACATCCCATACTCTTTGCTTGGCCCCAAAGCTAAAATGAACAACTAGGATTGAATTGGACAGCTCACATCACCTCAAGCATCTAGAAGCATTCAAGGTCATTTTAGGGATTTTGTAGCTAGGATTTGCTTTGTAATCTCAACCCTTGTGGCCTATATAAGGACTCCTCAACTTGTGTGAGAGCCTTGTTCAATATTTTAGCTAAATTTTGTAATTCCTTATTATGAAATAAAAAGTTTGATTTTCTGAAATTGTGAAATTCCTTTTGAGTTTTTGTGAAAGTTTGGTGTTTGTTTAGCTAAATTCTGAGTTCAATTTTATGTTATAAACCTGCCTTAATCTTGTGGTTAAGGTACGTTTATGTTTGATAGGTTTTCAACTTTTGGAAAGTGTGAAAATCCTATATTCTCTTTGCATATTTTTGTGTACTAACCCCTAGCCAAAAGCCTAAGGCTCTCACAAGGTTGTTGACACCAAGCATGTGAAGGGATTTAAGCATTTGGGTGGGCTGTTTGTTGGCTTGTGTTGAAAACTATATAGATCAAAGTCTGGTTCTACTTTGAACCACAACAGACTTTGATCCTTCTTGGTTGAAGGACCTTGGTCAGTCTCTAGTTGTTGGGAGTGGTCCAAGGAGCATAGCTAATCTCCAAAGGAAGTTAAGGGAGATAGGTATAAGCTCTTGTTAAGTTTCCCCTAAAAAAGTTTGTGTTTAAGTCTATGAAGAATTTTGCATGTGATTTAAAGTTCTTGTGTTTGTTCTTGGTGTTTTTCTGTTTGAGTCTACTAGTTGTCATCTAGGTTAACTGTTTTGATCATAAACTCAGTAGGTTGTTCTTTAAAATCAAGAGTTGGTTTGAAAAAGTATACATACAGGAGTGTTTGGGATAACTGTTTAATCTGGATTTGTGTTGATTTGAGTGGAAGTTATTTGGTGTATTGTGTTTGTTTCTGTTTCATAAGTGTATTTCGTCATTTATCTGCATAGTGTGTGGTTTGAATCACCTAAATCCATCATAGGGACTTAAAATCTGATTTACTTGGTAAAATTGGCTAGAATTTTGGTGACACCTAGATCTAAGCATATACTAGGGCTAATAAGTGCTAAGTTTTAGTTAACACAACCAGGGAAAGAGATTTAGAGTGTTGAAATTGCATAGGCTTGAATCTGCTTCTAATATTTGATCCAGTGTTTGAAACAAGTTCATTTGTGCTTATTGGAAGTTACTATAGCTTGTGTATGCATATGGTTCATTTTGGGTTGCTTATTCATGCTTAAACTGCTTTTTAGTTCATAACTGCTTATTTGCATATCTGTGAGGTATATGTGAACTATTTGCTTTTCTGTGCTTATTGGGTTGGTGGAATTGTGATTACTTGCTTGATATTGACTCCTTACAAATCACTGGTTGTAAGGGTGCCCTTGTTATCCATTGAATCAAAGTGAATCTCTCACAAATTAACAGTAAAAAAGTCAAAGCAGTGGGAATCCTTTCCTATTGAAACTTACCACTGCTAGTGTAATTTTTGGTTCAGCTTATCAATAAGCTATTCTAGGTTATCAAAACGTGCAACAACTTTAATTTTGTAATAGGTGTTCCTTATTTGACCCATTTGTTCATACTGGAGCATTTGGAAGGTTGACTTTGAGCTTTGACTAGAAAACTAACTTATTTGACTTTTTCATATGTGCTTATCAATTAATCTAGCTTATTTGGCTTTGCTTATTGAACTTTTCTTGATTGAATTAGCTTATTTAAGTCATTTAGAGTCTTTTGCAAGTTGAATCAAGTCTTAAGATTGTCTAGAACTCTAAGTCGATTATTTTGTCTTTTAGTGAAATTCTACTTGGCTTATTTCTAGCTTATTGGTTGTTTTTTATCAAAATTACAGATCTCTTAGGCATCTCAAAAGAAGGTTGTGTGTCAAATTATAACTTATGGCATTGGCTTATAGCTTAACGGGCTTATTGGCCTGTTTAGAATAAGTTGTTGACTTATTAAGCTGTGATAAGCTCAAAACCAGCTTTTGGGCCTTCAGAATTTTGTGTTTAGAATTAAATTTTGAGTCAGATAGGGCTTTTTCAGGTCATTTGGGCCTAGTTGGAGTTTTTTGGCCCATTAAGCCCATTTGTTGGACTATTTTGGATTTTATCCCATTTGGGGGCCTAATAGGTGCTTTTTGGTAATTTCACTTTCATTTTCTGATTATTTAAGTTAAAATAAACTAGTTTGCAACTTTTTAGAATTTTTCATAATTTTTAGATTTTTTAATATTATTTTAAATTATTTTAATATTATTTTATTATTAAATTTCATTTTTAAGATTTTTGCAAGTTTTATATTTTTCCTAAGTATAATACATTAAGTTAGGATTTTTAGAATTTTTATATTATTTTTAGAACCTTTTAATTAATTTTTAGGATTATTTTAATAATTTAATAGTTTTTAATCATTTAAAAATAAAATAAATAGTTTTTAAAATTTGGAAAAATAGTTTTTAGTTTAAGTAAGTTGGTTTTGAGGTTTACAAGTAGAAAAATCTTGATTTGAGCTTTTTATTAATTAATTTGATTTTTAGGGCTTTAATTATCATTTAAAATTTAATATTTAATTAAATAAAAGGTCTGAAAAAGTTTTGATCATTTGTAAACCCTTAGTTTATTTTTAAGTATTTTTGGTAAATTTTTGGGAATTTTTTGAATTTATTTTTATTATTGCATTTTTTTACGATTTTGCGTTTTTTACGTCTTAGCCTAATTTTCACGTATCCGTCATTTTCTTTTCTTCTAAGCAATATTAATCCAAAGCATACAAATTATTAAAACATATATACCTCCTTGGGAAACGAAATATGTTTTTACACTTTGTGGTCATTAGTGCACGGTTTTCCTAAACCGTCGCACTTAATACTTTCCGCTTTTACGCCTTTTACCTAAAGGGTGTAATTTACCTCCAACCATTTTGGCGCCGCTGCCGGGGAGGTGTGTTGTGCTTAATTTGGAAACTTCTGTTTTTAGTATTATCCAAAAATAATATTTGTGTTAATTGGAACTCCATTAACACGTATTATCGGTTTTCGGTTTCTTTGTGAATATTATTATTATATTGTATACATATCACAATAAAAATACAATATCTCCAAAAGTGTGAAAACACAACCTTGATTTGGGATTTCATCAATCAATCATTGTATTCGAATCTCAGAAAAAGGCAAAAATAGATAAATACTTTTTTGAAGCTCGATTTTGAAAAATACGAACTTTAAGGTGAATAGATAGGCAACGTGCTATAAAAGGCCGTTAAAGGGAAGCTAGGTACTTAAGTGTTTCGCGCCACCTCATTCCCCCCGTTCACTTGTGAGTATTTGATTTGAAAGCTAATCGAGGGTTTTGCCGCCCAAAGCATTATTACGTATCATATATATTTGCTTGGTTTCTTTGTGATTAAAACCTCTTGAACGTTTTGGTGTTCCACCAACGTTCTAAAATCATTCGAAGGTGTTCACTCCACGTGATCGTTTTCATTCTTGGAGGCTCCTTTAATCAAGAGTTTGATTCGAGGATAGATTTTGTAGATTGTTGTCCACGTAATACACACAAAATCCAAAAAAAATTAAAAACAATCAAAAAGAGAAAAAAATTTGAAAAACGTAAAAACACCAAAAAGAATCTTCTTTGCTCACCTCCACGTTCTACGTTACGTTTATGCAAACTCGCTCACAAGCGAAACGTGCTCGTAAATGTCGTCAAAATGAATGAAACCATGTTATTGTTGAAGAAACTCCAATTGTCGAACCCGTTGTAGAACAAATAGTCACTATGGCTAAGGGCATGTTTGTTTACATCATATGGAATCAAGTAATGGAATCTATCTTTGATAGATATGTTTGTTTTTTACTAATGTATGACTATGGGAATAAAAAGGTGCTTAGTAAACCCATAGATTCATTCCTCATGTTGGAGGTTCCTTTTGCTCTTGATTCACTTTCAACTATGTCTGCCATTAAAATCTTACAGTATCAATTTTAATCTCCAATTTCTAGCAGTCTTGTTATCAAATGGCTATGCCAGTTTTAGATCTGAAATGCACAAATAAATGAGTGCTACCTTAGTTAGGAGTTATTGCATTTATTTTTTCTTGTTTTAGTGTAGGGTGATTAAACTTGCGTTTGCAAGTTCTTCAATTTCATTTACCCTTTTTCTTTATACAACGAGGATTACTAGCAACTTACTTCTGAATATGTCATTTTCCGTGTTCATTGTTAAAGTAACTTTTCTTGACATATTTGCATATGTAATCAGTGGGGATGATGATATAGCCATTAATGTTATAGAGTAATGAAAATATTATAAAAAGTTAAAAAGATTTTATTTTATTTTTCTTTTTATTTTCAGCAAATTTTGCTTATAAAAATAAAGTTTTTGATAGCTAAAATATGATATCCATATATTATAAATCAATCCAAACATGAGATATCGGAATGACATATTTGTTATCATTACACTTAATACCGATTCCTATACCGATTGTGATTCATGTTAGCAAACCAAACACACCCTAAGTGTACTATGATGGAGTTGCTTCAAGCACCCACCGAGGGTTTTGGAGAAACGATTGTGATTCCTGCCATCCTTGCGGAGAATTTCGAGATCAAAACGGGTTTAATGTCGATGATTCAACCTAATAAATTTCGAGGACACGAGAAAGATAATCCACATTATCACATTCGGAATTTTAATCGTTTCACCGCAACGAGCAAGTTTAAGGATGTTCCACACGATACCATTAAGATGATGTTGTTTCCATACTCATTATATGGTCCCGCTAAAATTTGGCTTGAGAAAGAACCTCCAAATTCAATTTTGACATGGGGTGATCTCATGTCTAAATTTGTGAACCAATTTTTTCCACCATAAAAAACGACACATTTGAAAAGTGAGATTTCGAGGTTTACGCAATAACCTAACGAGAGTTTTTCTATGGCATGGGAACGTTTTAAGGAAATGTTACATGAATGTCCACACCATGATTTTTCCGAATTGCATCAAATTGATACGTTTTATAACGGACTTAACGATCATGAACGTGATTATTTAAACGCCGCCGCGGGTGGTAATTTTTTGTACAAAACGACAAACGAAGCTTTAACGATCATCGAAAATAGATCTAAGGTTTACAACCCTCGTAACACACCGAGTGTTGCCAATATGGGTTCATCGTCGTCTCACAACATGAGCGTGTTGCAAAATGAAGCAAATGAGGATAATAGATTTCTATATAGATTTTCATCGCTCATGACTCATTGAAAAGCTAAGGAAGCTTCCAATGCCGCATCGGTCAAAACGGATGATAAGAGTTGTTTATCATGTGGAGGAGCACATGATCTTTCCGAGTGCGTTACTGCCGGTGGTAACACTTCGAGTGCTTGTGTAGCCACGGGAACTTTTGGTCAAAAAACACGTACAAACCAAGTCCCTCAAAATCAAAACATTAACAACTATCGAAACAATAATCAAGGAAATGGTTACCAAGGAAATTCACGTAACTACAACAAGGGTACCTATACAACTGGTAATAATGGGCAAGCGCAAAATCAAAACCAAAATTGTGATTTTCAAAATACGAGTCAACGTTTTTAAAACACTCACACTAAAAATCTTCAAGGTGAATTTTTAGATTACGCAAAGGCCAACAATGCAAAGTTTGATAATATGCAACGAGAAATGATTAGTTTGAGAACCGAGTTTAAGAACGCGTTAAAAAATGAGCTTGCAAACGAATTAAAAACTCACGCTAATAAAATGGAGGGTAATGTTCAACGTCTTCAACAAAATCAACAAAAGATGGAACAAGGCCAACATGAAATTAAGCTAGAGTTATTAAAAGCGGATCAAAGGCAATCAAAATTCGAAGATCGAATGGCAAGCATGTTTGAAGCCATAATGTGTAAACCGTCTTCCTCGGGTGGTCTTCCTAGTGATACCATCGCAAGGCCGAAGGGTGAAATGAAGGTTATTACTACTCGTAGTGGTAAAACTTTCAACGAACCCATTTCTCGTGCTAATATTTCCAAGGAGAAGGAAATTGAAAAAGAACTCGAGGTGGTGGTTGAAAGGAGCATATCTCAAGCCCACGAAGTACCGCTCAAACCACACCTACGGTCGAACCCATACCAATTGTGGAACCCGAGATTCTAAGACCGTTGCCTACGCCCCAACCCATACCACCCTGCCTTATCCGTCGAGACGTAACAAGGAGAAATTAAATGAACGTAACTAACAACAAATCGAGATTTTTATAAAAATGTTTCAACAAGTGCATTTTGACGTAAGTTTAGCCGACGCGTTGTTATACATGCCTCGTTTCACCTCCACTTTTAAAAGTATGATGAACGATAAGGAAATGCTTTCAAAGCTTTCTAATTGTTCTTCGGTTTATCTTAACCGAATACCGGAAAAAGTGGGAGACCCTGGGAAATTCGTTTTCCCGTGTGATATTCAAGAAATGGAAGAATGCCTTGCCTTGGCCGATCTTGGAGCGAGCATTAATTTGATGCCTTTTTCGATGTGGAAATCGCTATCACTTCTGGCTCTTACTCCTTCGAAAATGTCCATCGAAATGTCCGATCATTCAACAATTCTCGCATGCGGAATAGCCGAAGACGTTCTCATGACAATTGGGAAATTCTACTTTCCGGTCGAATTTATCGTTTTAGATATTACCGCGGATCCACAAGTTCCTCTAATTTTGGGCCATCCATTTTTAGACACCTCGAGATCTATTATCGACGTTCACGTAAGAAAAATTACGTTACAATTTAACGAGGAGGAACTTGTCATAAACGCTACCAAAAATTCGACACCTTCTCATGTTTACGCTATCGCTATTATAAATCACGTTGATTTAATTGACGTAGTTTGCGATGAATTTTCACAAGAAGTGTTAGAATTTTCCGAAGGTTCAATTAGTGGAAATCCCACTATTTTAGATCCTATTGTTGCTAAAAATTCACATTCTCTCGCTCCATTCGAAGGAGGCGAATTTATCGACAATGAAGAAAATGTGCATTATAGTAACGAAAAAATTCCATCATATTTTCCGCTGGTGGAAATTATGAGTGTTGAACCGAAATCTTCGATCGAGGATCCACCAATCCTAGAATTGAAAGACCTTCCACCTCATCGAGAATACGCATTTTTAGAACGTGAAGATAAGTTGCCGGTAATTATTGCGAAAGATCTTTCCGATAACGAAAAAACCGCCCTTATAAAAATCTTGAAAGATCATAAAGGGGAAATTGCGTGGAAAATATCCGACAGTAAAGGAATCGATCCTAAATTTTTTACTCACAAAATATTAATGGAGGAAGACTACAAACCCGCAATTAAATCTCAAAGAAGGGTAAACCCTAAAATTCACGATGTCATTAAAAAAGAGGTTTTAAAACTTCTCGACGCGGGAATGATTTATCCTATCTCGGATAGCCCACAGGTGAGCCCAATCCATTGTGTCCCTAAGAAGGGAGGAATGAACGTTGTGCCCAACGAAAACAGCGAGTTAATTCCAACTCGTTTTGTGACCGGTTGGAGAGTATGTATCGATTATCGTAAACTCAAGGATGCAACTCGAAAAAACCATTTTTCCCTTGCCCTTCATGGATCAAATGTTGGAGCGACTTGCGGGAAACGATTTCTATTGCTTTCTATATGGTTTTTCCGGTTACTTTCAAATCCCTATCAACCCTCGTGATCAAGAGAAAACTACGTTTACGTGTCCTTATGGAACGTTTGCCTATCCTAGAATGCCTTTCGGACTTTGTAATGCACCGGGTACGTTTCAACGGTATATGATGGCTATTTTCCACGATATGATCGAGAAGTTGATGGAAGTGTTCATGGATGATTTCTCGGTATTTGGTGATTCGTTTACGTCATGGTTAAATAACTTAGAAAAAATGTTAAAACGATGTGAAGAAACCAATCTCGTACTTAATTGGGAAAAATGCCACTTTATGTGCAAACAAGGAATCGTCTTAGGACATAAAATATCAAAAGCGGAGATTGAGGTCGAAAAAGCAAAAATCGACGTCATTTCAAAATTACCTCACCCCAAAACCGTCAAAGGAGTTCGAAGTTTCCTAGGCCACGCGGAATTTTATCGACGTTTTATCAAAGATTTTTCGAAAATATCTCGACCGTTGATACATCTACTTGAAAAAGATGCTCCTTTTATCTTTAATGAAGATTGTGTCCGAGCTTTCGAAACTCTTAAAGGGAAACTTACCGAAGCTCCTATTCTCGTAGCTCCAAATTGGAATCTTCCATTTGAGCTAATGTGCGATGCTAGCGATTACGCAATTGGAGCCGTTTTAGGGTAACGCTATGAAAAGCACTTCCGTCCTATCCATTATGCTAGTAAGATGATGATCTAGGATCAAATGAAATATACTACAACGGAAAAGGAATTCCTAGCCGTAGTATACGCTTTTGAAAAATTCCGACCTTATCTCGTCTTAACTAAAAGCATCGTGTATACGGACCATTCGGCTGTTAAGTACCTTTTGGCTAAACAAGACACTAAGCCAAGGTTGCTTCTCTCCTCCTCCAAGAATTTGATGTCATCGTGCTTGACAAAAAAGGAGCCAAGAATTTAGCGGCCGATCATCTTTCTCATTTAGAGGATCCTCACACCGATGTATTCGAGAACAAGGAAATTACCGAAACGTTTCCTCTCGAAACACTTGGTGTGGTGAACTCTAAAGACGACGCCCCTTGGTTTGCGGCATTGCAAATTACCATGCGAGAAACTTCATAATCAAGGGTATGACGACACAACAAAAACAAATTTTTTTTGGTGACGTCAAGTTTTATTTTTGGGACGACCCTTATCTCTTTCGAGTATGTGCGGATCAACTCGTTCGACGTTGTGTACATGGCACCGAAGCTACTAATATCCTTAGAGCTTGTCATGAGGGACCCACGGGTGGTCACCACGGTGCTAATCTCACGGCTAAGAAAGTGTTCGATGCCGGTTTCTTTTGGCCTACGATTTATCATGATGCACACGTACTCGTGAAGTCGTGTGATTCTTGTCAACGTCAAAGAAAATCCTCTCAAAAGGATGAAATGCCACAAAATATAATTCAAGTTTGTGAGATTTTCGACGTTTGGGGCATAGATTTTATGGGACCGTTCCCAACGTCTCGAGGAAACTAAAATATCCTCGTCGCTGTCGACTACTTGTCCAAATAGGTAGAAGCTAAGGCTTTACCTATGAACGACGCGCGTGTTGTTGTAGAATTCTTGAAACAATTGTTGTCTAGGTTTGGAACCCCTCGTGCTATTATAAGCGATCGTGGAACCCATTTTTGTAACGACCAATTCGAAAAAGTATTGAAAAAGTATGGAGTTACACATCATCTTTCTACGGCTTATCACCCGCAAACGAGTGGGCAAGTCGAGGTTTCAAACCGAGTCTTGAAGAGAATTTTGGAAAGGTCAATTGGACAAAACCGTGCTTCATGGTCCGACAAACTCAACGATGCTTTTTGGGCTTTTCGTACCGCTTATAAAACACCTATCGATTGTACTCCGTATAAGTTGGTATATGGAATGAATTGTAATTTTCCCATCGAACTAGAACATAAGGCACATTGGGCACTTAAGCATGCCAATTTTGACATGAAGACCGCGGGAGATCACCGGGAAATACAATTAAATGAATTAGATGAATTAAGGGATCTTGCTAATGAAAATTCATTAATTTTTAAAGAAAAGACTAAAAAGTATCACGATGCTAAAATTAAAAATCGGGTTTTTAACGTTGGAGATCAAGTGTTACTTTTTAACTCTCGTTTGAAAATATTTTTCGGGAAGTTGAAATCCCGTTGGTCCGGTCTGTTCACCGTTACACAAGTTTTTCCATATGGGACCATTGAGCTAGCTCAAAATGATGGCCCTAATTTCAAGGTGAATGGACATAGGCTTTATAACACCCCCAATTTACCACGCATCAGAATACCACTTTGGGCGTTATTTCATAGCACATCGGACACAATCACAGAAAACGACCTCAAAAGAGACGTTTAAGATAAACATAAAAGATTATTTATAACCATTGTCTAAAAAGTTTCCAACCTAAAAATGATGTTTTCATCAGAGTAGCGTTACTTGTCCCCAAAGATCTCAACCCAAAACATAACAACATATTTTTACCAAGACATGAAATTTTATAATTTGTTAAAAAGGGAAGGAAATCCTAAATTTTAGACCAATAAAGCACCAACTCCCTCCATGCATGCTCCGCTACTATCAATCTTGATTACCTGAAATACATGCTTAAAATCGTCAACACAAAGGTTGAGCGATTCTATAGGTTTAGCAAATCATAAGTTGAACATAAGTATTAAAACCAATCATGACCATTCAATAGCATTGTCGTACTCACAATCTATTATTCAAGGATATTATCTTTAACAATAGCTAATAATTGTGTTTAAGCTCGTGACACTAATCCGTTAACTTAATCACCCGAGTACATAGACCGGCATGATTTAAGTGAAACTAGGGCCCCTTCTAAAGGCATTAGTTGTAATTATACCTTATTTCTTATCACAAGTTATCCGTCCGCAGAGGGTACTCAACGTACTAGCTCTCGTCTCGTATAGGGTCGTCAACCCCATAGTACTATCAGTTGTATAAGCGGCTATCTCCAACCCACACAAGGGCAAGACAATAGTTATTAGTTCACGAATTTAGGGACTTTTACAACTAGGTACTCAACACAATTCAAGGCAACATTCGGGTCCAAGAATCATTTATGACTTATTTTCATTTTCATTTAAATAGCATGTATCCTCCTCGCGGGTAAAAACGTTTGAAATAAGTAAAGAGTGAGGCTATAGACTCACCTTAGGTAGTAGTGGTAGTATTAGTAACTACGTCGTAAACGAAGTCGATCACCGACGATGTGGATGCCCGGGTAACTTGATCACAACACCTAACAAACAAACGCGTAATGAGTCAACTCATTACATAACATTAAGTACTGAATAAAATAAATAGATTCAAATGCGACTATTATAAACTCACGCCAAAAACAAACAAGTGATATTTACTAGACTCGAACCATTTTTCCATTCTACTAACAGTATTACCTCATTTTACAAAACTGCCGGTACATACCAAATGTGTAGGCTGTTTTCCTATACTTAAACACCTCTAAAAATTATGAGAAAATTTGTAAAAATAAATTACATTGTGTAGAAAGACCATACTAAATTTTATAAAAAGTTTTCACTTCTACGACTCACTGCTCGACACATTTCTAAACTACAAAATTCGGACAGAATTGTACTTTCGTGTTGTAAAACCAATTTGACCTTCTTAAGAATTTTCGTTTACAAATCCGACTCTTGATTATGAAAATAGACTCAAAATGCTAAGTTTAGGGCCTGACAACAGCCTCTAATCATTTTTAAAACTCAACTTATTGTCCCCGAGATTTGACCTAAAATCGAACACAATTTCGGATTGAGTCGACTTTCATCTCCCGGTACACGAAAACTTCAATGTATCATAACTTTTGACTCGTTTGGAGTTAAAAGCTCTACGTTATACCAAAACGAAGCTAGGAAGAAGCTCTACAACAATATCCTATCATACTAACACTTAACCAACATCTACTGTACGAAAAATGGCCTTAAACCCACTGTTTTAAAATGACTCTTTCAAAACCATATCAACACATCATTTTGACCCATTTTCTCTATTCCTAAACCTCTAATAACACTATACAATCATCATAAACCATTCTAATCATTCCTAATCACTTGTATGATTATCCATTAGCAAAACCCAAATCAAAAATTACACATGCAATGTAATTAAATGAATTTAAAATAACAATAACATAAATCTAGAACCATACCCAGTCTCAAAATATATCAAATCCAAGAAAAACAAACACCCCTTGTTTGGCCGTAGGTTTTGGGGTCAAGAACACCAACTAAATATTTTCCAAAAGCTTTAATATTCCAAATGGAGGCTCCTAAACACATTTAAACACAAACCCAATGATTGAATTAGATAAAATCATAGTATTTTTCAAAATCTATAAAAATTAAATCTTGAAAATAAAAGTTGTTGCATGTTGGATTTTTGTGGTGGGATTTACTTACAATGATATTCTAAGATTGGGTCTAAGCTTATTTTCTTCCAATTCTAAGTAATAAAAATTTTGTATGGATTTTTGTTTGGTGTTGGTTAGCCGTGGGTTTTCAAGAGAGAGGAGGGAGGAAGACAAAATTTTTTGTTGTAATAAAATGAATGTCTGTGTGAATTTTAGGCTTATATATAGTGGTAGAGGGGTTGAAAGTGTAATATTGATTTTCTTTTGGACTTACTAGTAAAACTAGTTATAAAGAGCGGGATTATGACATACTAGTCGGTTTTGAAATTTTACTAGAGTCGGGATTCGTCCCGGCCATCTCAAAATAGCTTTAAATGGTTCAAACGCACACAAAACAAATATACACGTGGTTCCGACTCGACTTAAAATGTAATAAAAATAAAAACTTCGAAAAACTCAAATATCGATCAATCGATAATAAAAGATAAATTTTGGGCATCCGTCGGTATCGTAGTCGTTATCGGTACTTCTTAAATCGTCAAATGATAAAATTAAGGCCTCGATCATTGGTTTCAAATTAAACCGTCAAATATATCATAAACGAAATTTCTTAAAAATTTAAAAAATATTTGTAAAATAGGATTAAATAAATGACGTTGGGCTCGAGGTATCACATCCTCAAGTGAGTCACAACTTAAGAGAGATGCCCATACTGAACAGCTCTGTTGGAAATACGTTTTTGCGTATTTAGAAAGGATCGGTCACTCCAATAATATATTCAAGTATTGGGCTCGTGATCCAGTTTGTAAACAATATAGTCCATATAGCCCACATGTAGGGTGGGCTATATATACCCCCTCCTAGCATGTTAGGAGGGGTGGTTCTTTCATTTTCTCACTTTTCATTTTAATAAATTTACTTTCTCTCTCTATCTTTCTTTTCTCTCTTCTTTCTCTCTCTATACCCATCTTCTTCCTCCTTCATCCACTAAATCAATAGATCTATTCATAGTTTACCAAATCCCAAGATTTCGTAGACCCTCAATTGGTATCAAGAGCCATGGTTAAATCTTAGGATTTTCGTTTTTTATCTATTGATTTTATGGTAAAAATCCTTTCTTTCTAAATCACTTTGTCTCTTTTATAATCTTTTATAAAAATCAATTTTTTGATAATCACTCATCTTTTTATAATCATTTTTATCAAATTATCATTTTTAATTTGTCCTGGATATGCAGTTTTATCATTTTTTTTATCATCAAACTATCTTATCAGTTTTTTTAGTGTTAATTTTTCATATCAGTTTTAATTTTTTTATTAGTTTTTTCTTTTATCAGTTTTCTTTTTTCTGGGTTTCTGTCAAACTGTGTCCATTTGTCTCAATTTTATTCTATAATCTTTGATTAATTTTTATTAATTTTTTCATAACAGTTATTCACATCCGTATTCAAAAATCAATTTGTCCAATCAGTCTCTTTTTCTTAGTTTTATTTTATCAGTTTTTTCTAATCAGTTTTTTCATATAATCTATTTTTTGTCCAATAAGTATTTTGTCCAATCAGTTCTTGTCCAAAAATTTTTTTTTTTGTCTCAGTTTCTTGTCTCAAATATTGTGGTCTCTCTACCCAGCAAAAGTTTTTTCTCTATCTCCAATCTGTCCACTGCCGATTTTTAAAAAAAGATGAGATTTTTGAGATCTGGTTTCATTTCTTCAGATCTGGTATAAGAGTATTCCGAATGAACCGATTTTTAAGAACATTCCGAATGAACAAGGATTTCGGTTATTCCGGATGGACCATTTTTGTGAAACATTCCGAATGAACCAATTTTTGAATTATTCCGGATGAACTACTTTTTGTATTCCGAATGAACCGTTTTTTTGAATTATTCCGGGTGAATAAGATTATTCCGCATGAATGAGTATTCCTGATGAAAGGATTTTTTTTCCGCATGAACAATCCGAATGAAAAAAAAATAATTCAAACATAACGAAAAACAAATCACACAGACTCAATCACACCCTCGTTACACCTTTCTCACGACTCCACCTTCACCACAACTCTCGTCAGACTCAATCACCCATAGACTCTCAAACGAAGACCAAAACGACCCTCACCCTCACCCTCTCAACCTAAACCCTAGCCTCGACAAACAAACCACAAGTTCCACCACCCACCTGACTCCAACACCACAAGACTCTAGACCCACCCTGACTCTCACACCATCTGACTCAAAACCAAACACAACAACACCATCGGACTCATCATTTTTCAAGACTCAAATCCGAAATCCTTTTTTCAACTCCAAATCCACACACAACAACACCATCTCCTACAGCATCAAGACTCAAAACCAAACAGAAAAATATATAAAGATCTCAGTTTGGTTCAATATAATAAAATCTGTTAAGACTTTGTATTTGACCAACATGCATCATAGATCTATCTCAAAAGCTTAAACTTCCTTTCAATTTTCAAACTCAAAAGTAAAAACAATAACAAGAGTGTTCTGATCTTTCCATTTTTTATTCGTTATGTCGAAATCAACAATATACAATCGAAACAAAAGAACCTACCCGAGACCCAATACAGGATCTTGAAGCTTCTAATGATTCTTCCCGCTTTGTTCATCGAATCATCAAGACGAATCCTTAAGGTAGATCGAATGACGGATGAAGGACGCTTTGATGATCAGTTTTGGGTATAACAAAGGTTGTGAGAGAGAATTGTGTTTATTGGCATAGCAGAGGAGAGAGAGATATATAGATTGAGTAGATAAAGGTTTGAGAGAAACTAGGAGAGAGAGAGATATAGATCGAGTAGGTAAAGGTTTGAGAGAAACTAGGAGAGAGGGGCGGCATAAACAAAGAAGTTTAGTATTTTGAGGATACTTTATATAGAAAGTCAAGGACGGAGAAGTCAACACAAATATTTAGGTGGGCGGAAGAAACAAAGAAAGGAGTAAATAAAGGGGCGGAGATCTCTACGTGGGGGGTAGGTGGTGCGTTTGATTATAAGCCACGTGTGGGAGTAGCTGTAATCTTTAAACCGGAATTTTTTTATTTAGTTAATTTTTAGTTAATTTTGATTGGTACATCTTATCAGATTTTTTTACAAAATTAATTAAGGTATTTTACTCACGATTTTTTTTTTAATTTTTTACAAAATCTGATAAGTTAATTTTATTAGTTAATTTTGTATAATTAATTTTTAGTACATCGTATTGAGGCGGGTATTTAGAAAGAACCACAGTGGTAAAATATTTGAAGGCCGATCATTATATTTATCGTAGCTTGGATTTATTCGTTGGCAGACTTTATTTTTAGAGTGAGCTTTATTTGTATTGATCTTCGGTTTGTTTTATCAACGTTTGAGCCGACAACAATTATTGAGCCGATAAAAGATTTACATCATCCGTCGAGAATTTTTAAGTGTTATTTACGGATCTTTTGTTTTTTCACGAAGTGTTAAATTATGAAAACAACCACATCCACAATCATTTTTTTATCTCATTCAATGGATTCGTTGAGTTCGACATTTCAAGAGGGAGTATCGCATTCAATACAAAACAAAGTTAGAAAAAGTGGCATCACTTCATTTTAAATGCTTCAGTCTCATCTTGTCACTCCTTCGAGGATTCAAGGAGAGAGCGAATTTGTGACAATCTTTGGTCAAGATCGTCATATATTCATCGACTCAATTTTCACCACTTTGACCCAACTCGCCGAGCAACTCAACAATGAAAACTTTAATCACTCTGCATCGGCACTTGCATATAAGACTCTTGTGACACAGCTCACGCCTTTCCTCCAATTCAATATCATCAAGTCTGAAAGTTCAGCGATTTGCCAATCATTTCTTCGAGATACACATACCGAGCTTCGAGTTTTCCGTGATACAATATTGAAACTCATGACATCGGTCTCGTCTTCGATTTATGAAAGATCTCGACTTCAGCAAGCGTATGATAATGGAGTGCAAGAATCTGAGATGCAAGAAGAGAATGCTCATACGGTTGGCAACTTGGAGCCTAACGATGGCAAGAGCACGGAATCAGGAGTACAACATGATACCAGTGGCACGTCAGGGAATGTTCACGAGATTTCTCTTGATGACACCTTACCCGTTTATGACGAAGAGCCTGCAAACATGGTACAATGTAATGTTGTTTATGATGTATATGCTGATGACATGCCGCATATTGAGCATTCTGAACCTAATTATGACAAACATGGAATGGAAAAGAGTGATAGAAATACTATTTCTGATTCATCCGATGTGAGTCATAAGGGGGGGAGAAAGTGTTCAAAATGCTAAACATCATGATAATTGTTTAATAACTGCCTCATTGACTGCTTCTGATTCCAAAGTTAGAGAGCTCGAAACGATTGTAGCTCAACAATCAAAAGATCTTGAGGATGCCAAACTTGAATTTTCTAAGAAAACGGACAAAATTTGAAACATACTTTGAAAAACTTGAAAAGTCAAACGTTGTTCTTGAAATAAAATCGGATCAAAAAGTTTTAGTTTCTAAAGCTGAAAAGGAAAATATTTTGAAACAAATTCAGTTACTAGAGTCTAAATTGGCATCCCAAGATAGATTGCTCAAAGAGAATGAGACTTTAAAAGCTCAAGTCCAAGAAAAGGTGTTTGCTATAGCTGCATTGAAAAACGAGTTAAGGAAAAATAGAGGACCTAGTGTGGACACTAAGCTTGGAAAACCATCAATCTTGGAGAAACCGCCTACAAATCAGTTCGCCAGATAGTCGATTGTCAGACAACCTACTGCATTTAGATCCGAGCGACCACAATCCTCGAAACTGCAGTTTGCCTCCCAAGTTGATTTGGTTCATTTTCCTAGACCAGTCACTCCAGCAACTAGGCCCAATGTGTTCAAAACAGCTTTGGCAAGACCTAATCACATGATTGCCTCTAGTTTCCCTAAAAATACCAAGACCACGTCTAAAACTAGTTCAAATGACGTCTGCCATAAATCTGGTCTTAGGGAAGCTAAGCAAAAGACACATGTAAGAGATAGTAATGTCAAACCTAGTCAGATGCCTTCTAGATTACCCAACACTGCTAACCGTAGCATGTCATCTCCTAGGAGCATCGATCAATCATCTAGGAATTACTCGGACATTAAATATGCTACTTGTAAAACATGTAGAAAATGTGTCTTCACGGCAAATCAGGATTCTTGTGTCAAGAAATTACTTGATGAGGTGAACTCCCGTGCTAGACTTAAATCTCAGTGGATAGCTAAAATCAAACCCATTGGTAAAGTTTGGCGTCCTACTGGTAGAAATTTCACTCTTGTAGGAAACGAGTGCCCTTTAACTAGGATAGTCTCCGATTCTACTAAGACTGTTAGGGAGGAAATTGAAAAGGATGATACATCACTTAACCCTAAACTTAAGGTTTTCTATAAAAGGAAACGTTTGCCAGCTAAGATAAGTGAATCATCTACTCAGGTCATCTCTGACACAAGTAAAGCCAACCGTGAACCCCCACATGCTTCTAAAATAGATATCGCTAATCCATGCAAAAGTATACAAAACCTTAATGAGAATGCAGGTACCAAAGTTTTTGTTCCAAAAGAACAAAGCGGTCCAATCGTTGTATACCGTTCAACTAAGGACACTCTTAGAGTTTGGTTGCTGAAGAAGCAGATATCGGAGAAACAAGTGTCTCAGAGGATTCATGGTTAAGCTTATCATCGCTCATAGGTAAATCACAGTCTGTGACCCGTTCTTCAAAGAAAGGAAAGTTTATCGCCGATGATAAACTTATCCTAACAACGAGAAATTCATTTTTCTCGGGCATGAGCTTATATTAAAAACATTCCACGTTTTTAAGCTCATGCACAATGGCTTACAGTCAGATCACAGTCTGTAACCCGAACTTCAAAGAAAGGGAAGTTATCTACGCAACGATAACTTATCCTCAAAACGAGAAATTAAATTTTCTCGGACACGAGCTTCCGTTAAAACTATTCAAAGGTTTTAAGCTCGTGTATATGGCGTATAACCACATCACAGTTTATACCCCGGACTTCAAAGAAAGGAAAGTTTATCGCCGATGATAAAACTTATCCTACTAACGAGAAATTAATTTTTCTCGGACACGAGCTATCATTAAAACTATTCAAAGGTTTTAAGCTCGTGTATATGGTTCATTGTTAAATGTCAGACAATGACCCGAACTTCAAATAAAGGAAAGATTATCTTTTATGATAACTTATCCTCATAAAGAGAAACTAACCTTTCTCGGTCATGAGCTTGTATTAAAACATTCGAAGTTTTAAGCTCAGAAAGGAAAGTGTATCTTTTAAATAAGAGAACTTTTCCTCATAACGAGAAATTAACCTTTCTCGGTCATGAGCTTTCGGTTAAAACAGTCAAAGTTTTCAAGCTCATGAAAACGACTTCTAAGTAAATGTCAGCTTAGGACTCGTCCTTCAGATAAAAGGAAAGTTTATCACCGATGGTAACTTATCCTTAACAACGGGAAGTTCACAACTTCTCGGACTTGAGCTCGCTTTTAAGATATTCAACATCTTAAGCTCAAGTAATTGTTTTTCAAAACTTTGAACACAAATTTTCAAGAATTTTTCAAAAGGTTTTTTCTAAATCTTTCAAAATTGTGTATTCAAATATGTTTTGATAAAAAGAGCATGTCTTCTGGAATCGATAATATTTACGATCCTAGAAATGTCGTTCAATAATGACACGGGGTTGTAAATAAAGTTCGAGCAGAAGTTTAAAAGATTTAAAACATGCTCCATATGGTTTGCTATTATTTCTGATCGTAACCCGTTTTTCACATTGAAGTCAAGCTTTTCACCAGAAAGCTTTGACTTCAGAATCCGAAGTTATCAACTCCACAATCCAAAGTTCGTTGCAATTGATATCTACATACTAGACGATGCGACTACTCAAACGACGACTACAGCTCTTTAAGTAGAACACGGGTCAACAATTGAGGGGGATCAATTGTCAAGCGTTCAGACTCTTCGATGCCGAAAGTGCCAATGTTCACCATTTGGTGTCAAGACAACGATATCAATTGTCCATGTGGTGTAAAGGAGAAGATAATTTCAGAAGTTACGAGGAAGACCAACATCCGCAGACAAGAACCACGTGATCTTATCACATGATGTTCTCATCATTTCAGGTCCTAACTCGTATACTATAATCTTGTGAATTCATTTTTATATATGATCTTTTCTCGGGAATATTATTATTTGCGAATCAAGTGCACCCTTATTCATTTGAGGGGGAGTTTGTTAATATCATGAAGATAAATGAATTTAATCGGTTTTGCATTTTTCTTCCCAAATTTTTCTTAAAACATCATTAAATCAATTGATATTAAAAACATCGATTGGGTTAATATTTTTAATATGGGGGAGAAAATGTGATTTAATATTGAGATCAATAATGGTTTGACTTAATGTGCTGGCTCATCCTGACATGTGCGAAATGTTTTCGAATATCGTGGCATATGTTAAGGGGGAGCAAAATGGATTTGGATATTAAAATGGATTTCATGGTGACGTATACTTACCCACAACATCTTAATTCACGACGATGACGATTGTGGTGACATAAGGAGGGTAGGATATGTTAAAGTCCAGTGATTCTTCCATATCCGGAGGAATCTTTCCAAGGACATTCCATAGCTAGAAATAGTAGTCCTTAGGAAAGATGGAGAAAGATTGTGAACGTAGCTGAATGCCGACCAAGTACTTAATTTAGCACTGGAACAATCACAACAAGGTGCTAGTTATGACGTATTGGTAAGCATTGAAGGGGTTGAAGAATGAAAAAGAATTGTAAAGATAAAGGGTGTAAAGAAAGAAGCCCTCCTTACAACTTTTGTAGAAACCAAGTCAATTCATATGCTATTGAGATCATTTTTAATGATTCTTGATATTGAAGATAGACATCATGGACCCAGTGATGCAAGGCACAACCCATCCCAGCTAACACAGATATCTCTCAAAAGATATTTATTTTAATCACACGAAGACAACACATTAAATATTGATTTATTCACTCCGAATAAATTGGTATTGAAATGGTGGCACTCCTCTCCAGCCTCTGATCACTAAAATCCAAAATGCACGATTGAGTCTAGAGCCATTTGAGATTATCAAATATCTCATTAGGACACACTTTCATTATTCCTTGCTTGTTCACACAATGTGAAAAGTAAGAAAGATATTAAGAGTCCTACGCAAAATCTTCATGGTCTTGCCTGAACATCCGAGTATTACGTAAGTATTTACAATGAAGATGGAAATCCTTCTTGAGCGAACATCAAAAAGCTCATGGTAGGTGACTTGTGCGATTCTTTATGCATCAAACTTGTGATAACTTGAAACCAACAGTTTTTTAATTCTTAATTTAACTTAAACACGTTCCAGGCCTCTACGCAATATCTTTGTGATCTTGCCAGAACACTCAGAGTGACACTCTATAATGTTTACGGTGATGAGTGGAAATCCTTCTAGTGTTAACATCAAACAGTACTTGGTAGGTAACTTGCAAGATTCTATATGAATCAAGCTAGTGACAACTGGAAAGCAACGATGGTGCGATTCTTTAATGAATCAAACTTGTTCCAGGAACATGAATTGACGGCTTCAAATCATGCGGATATTATTATCCAAATGATTCACTCTTTATGTTCGCAGTCAGCTTTGGACGGTCGAATAAAGAGAACGGGGTTACCCGCGAAATCTTGTCAAGGAGGTTCTTAATTGAAACTACCTGTCACAAGTACGATATTTAATATCGTCCAACGGTCTTCACCGACCGGAGGTAAAATGCTACCAAATTAGAATGAAATGTTCAAGGCCATTTCATCCGTGTATATGTTTTGTTGCTAACTGTCTTATGCAGCGTAACAAGAAGGTGGCATTGCGGTGTACAATCCAGAAGAAGTCGTCACCACATGCTTATACTACATACACTAAGTACTTCAACGAATTTAAGAAAGTCTGAAGGTCAAGTCTTCTGCTGTATCAAACTCTGAAGCTTTCAAGAATTTAAAGGTATAAGTATGTGGAACATGAAGTCACGAAGAGGCGAATTTCACAAGTGATGAATGCACAAGGTCAAGGCAAGGAAACATGCTCAAGACTAAAGTCAAAGATCACATCAAGCATATTCACAAGAACAAGATCGAAGACTCAAGCATAGTATGCTAGGTTTAAGATTTTGTAAAATGGTGTGACCTCCCTTAGGGGGAGATTGTTGGAGATACATTTTTCCAAGGAAAGTCTCGGTCACATCATTATTAGCATAGATCACGAGCTATAGACTATTTAGGACATTGTAACTTTGAGTGACCTCCCTGAGGGGGAGATTGTTGGAAATACGTTTTTGCGTATTTAGAAAGGATCGGTCACTCCAATAATATATTCAAGTATTGGGCTCGTGATCCAGTTTGTAAACAATATAGTCCATATAGCCCACAAGTAGGGTGGGCTATATATACCCCCTCCTAGCATGTTAGGAGGCGTGGCTCATTCATTTTCTCACTTTTTCATTCAATAAAAACACTTTCTCTCTCTATCTTTCTTTCCTCTCATCTTTCTCTCTCTATACACATCTTCTTCCTCCTCCATCTCCATCTTATCAATAGATCTAATCATAGTTTAACTAATCGTAAGAAATCGTAGCCCCTCAAGCTCTTGAGACAATAACTTAGCACCATATGGCACATTCACCGGTATCACATCCTCCCCTCCTTAAGGGAGCGACGTCCATGCGCTCTCCGGTTCTTAAACTCGCATTTCCTACTACTTGAAAGATGAGGGTACTTCTTCCTAAAGAGGTCTTCACGTTCCGATGTGGACTTCGGTTCACATCTCGGGTTCCATCACACCTTCACAATGAGTATTATCCCTTGCTTCAATCTCTTAACATCTCGATCCATGATCTCCACTTCAATTTCCCCAAATTCTTCCTACGTTTATCAACACATCTCTCCTCATAGATTCTCGCGGTTAACAAGTGATTCTTAATCTACACCATCTCTTTTGTAGTCTCTCGAATCATTTCAAGTCCATTCAACTGACTTTTTCCTACTTCATTCCATCCAACTGGCGATCTATATTTTCAACAACATAATTCTTCAAATGTTGCAGCTTCAATGCTAACATGGTAAATATCGTTGTACAAAGATACTACCAACGACAAGTGTCGATCTCAAAAACTACCAAAATCAATCACACACGCTCGAAGCATGTCTTTCAACATTCGAATCGTCCTTTCACTTAGTCCATCAGTCTCATAAAAACAATTAATCATAAAGTTAAATCACACGGGCCACACATAACCCCATCGAAACCGTTCAAAAATACAAGAAGAAGTAATTAATACTAGTCATACAAAAACACCTTATTTCAATAGTATGTACATACAACCTAGTTCGTCAAAAACGAATTCATCGATACGTAAATCATTCGACGTATACATAACTTTCTCGAAGATATCACAATCCAATCAAACTCAAAAACCATAATAAAACACATACAACCACATAATGACATGTTTGCAAAATAGCTAAACCATGCCAAGTAAACAAGTTCAATCAAGTTAACTCATGCTTGCAGATCAACCAAGCCATGATAAAATAAGAATATTTGACGGGATTTTGGATGAGTCCAGTCAAAAGAAAATTGCAAGTTAAAGAAGGTTCACGAGCTTACTAGCTAGGGATGCATATCCATAAATAAATAAAATACATACATATGTCATCGCACGGTGCTCACACATGGATCTATACCCAAAAGAAAAATATATTACAAGAACACCATCTCACTTTCATCCCAAACGTGGTCAAAATCTCAGTAAGCATCATCGTTCACAGTTAAAAATATATTACATAGCACATGTTTTCCATGATCGGACGCCATTGAACAATGTCGTCTCAAGGTCCCACAACTTTTGATCACTTGACTAGATCACATACCACGTAAATACATAAAAGGCAAGGGTTTACCACAAAAACATCAACTAGGTCTACCTGTCGTTTAACTATCGATAATCAAAGATGGTCGATTCAAGCAAAGAGGATTCCTCACCTGAATAAACGAAGACGGCAAATGGAATTGTCTTCCAACTACCTATGCACAGCTGGTAAACTTCAACAGTTTATCGCGTGTCGTTGACATATCAAAAGAACGAGAAAAGAAAATAAATAAAGTACGACACATTTGATGTAGGAGAAGTCTTCTTCATCTCTCTTAGAGTTACTTGAACTCGGATTTCCTCTACTTCGGTAGTCTTCTATTTTTGTTAAAATTTCTTCTCAGTGTCAGTACGAGCCCCTTTGGTATTTCATCAACACCCTAATGATTCCGATGGAATTCGCACGTTACATACAACACATAAAAACAATTTTTTTTTCAAAATTACTCGGTTAAGGTGACTTACTAAGTCAACGCAAAACGAAAGAAAAGATTTCAAGGAACACAACAAAAATTAAAATTTTTCTTTAGGAATCAAAGAGATTATGATTACTTGCATAAGGATCCACCATTTTAAAAGCGTTCTCATCCAAACATTTATCAGAAACACTACCAGTTTAAAGATGACCAATTGATTTGAAACGACGCTGCCCTTCCTAAACTATGCATAATTAGCTAGATCATGCATAATTGAGGATCAAGCAACAACAATCAACAAAACAAAGCTCTTCCCGAATTATGCATAGTTAGCTAAGCTGTGCATAATTGAGGACCGAGGGACGACACAAACATTATTATTACACACCAAATATGGCTATGAAAGTTTTCGACCTATACTTCAAAATAATTAAATCATTTGAGATGAGAAAATATTATTACCATCGTTTCAAGGAACACATCAAACATTTTTCATCTATTTTGGAAACATACTTTTACTTTGCCTTTTCATGAGGGAAATAAATAAATAATTAAATAAATAAATCGACACCATTTACATATAGTTTAACGAAACATTTGACACACTCATATATATTTTCGAAATAGATTGTTCACAAAGCAACGGTAAGGTGGTTCCAGATTAAAGATCATTGCAAGCATAACGAGGAATAAAAATCAAAAATCAATGAGATCAATTAAGATAAACGAGCAATATATTTGCCAACGGAAATTAACTACATTAGAAATGAAAATACTTCGAATATATGAAAAGAGTTTCGGGATGACAACAACGATCTATAAATACATGGAGTAAACATCGAACATCAACACAAGCGTCAAAAATAGGACAACGATCATAATTCCCATCGTCGCGAGTTACACATACATTCCACCAAATTTTTGGTTCCAATAGCCGAAAGGAGAAAAGTTATGGCATCCATGAAGAGGACAAAAATACATCGGGTGACATACCCTTATTATCATGTACTAGCAAAGTAGCAATTCAAAAATAAATAATGGTCTCATAACATTGACAATATTAAAACGAAAAATCACATGACTTCCAAAGTTCAGATACAGATTTGCAAAATCGAAGAAGGGATGCCGTACGATCGAACCATCGTGACTCAAAACATCATATATATATATCTTTATAAAATAATATACAAGTAGGCGTGTTTTGGGTAATCCATCTTCATATTCTAATTAATTTTACCTTGTACATTGTAAAAACGAATATTTGCATATTTTTTATTTATTTATGTTATATTGTTTAAGACTCATATCTCTCATTTTCAACTTTACAAAGTTTTTATTTCTGGAATGTTTTCAATATCTATGAAATTAATAACATTAGTAGATGCGGTGACTCGGTTATCATAATCGATAAAATCATTAGGTTTGAAATTCTCGATACTTGTGTCAAAATCTCATTAATGTTCATATCTTAAGTACCAAAAACGTACATAGTAAGAATTTTCAAAGTTTTACGTTATTATTATTACGACTTATCTTATCACATATATACACGTATCTAACATGACTCAAACTAGTCCAATTAACTCTTAAAATTAACCTTGACTTTTTATTATACATAAGTCATCCTTAGAATTGGTATGCTATATTTTATTCACGCGACTCGAATCAGGCGTTAAAGATGTTTCACGTAGTACTATCTTGGATAAATTACTGATTTTAGTCGGGACTTGAATCTCGATAATAACAGAATAGATAATCAAAATGCTTATTTCAATAATTCTGAAATGTAGAAAATTTCAAATTCTAAATCTTTAGCCAATTATCAAGTGATTTTTAACATTAACACATCTCGTAGCAGAATAAAATGACGTTCCATCAACGTTCAATAATTTGTTTCAAGCGTTAGAATATCTCACTTAAAGTGTATCTTTCGATTTTTATCCCAGTTTATTCACTACAACAAGTGACGAGTTCTAGTTTAAATGACCTTATGTTTAAGATTAAACCAGTTTACAAAATCTGTACCTCCAAAATACGTGGTCAGTTTTTCTACTCATGTTCTATATTACAAAATACGCCAAAAGTTTGCTATATTGACCCACAAATTAATTCATACTAAACCCAAAGCTGCATATACTCGATAGTCGTATCGTTAATTTTATTAATAACTCCTTTTTCAAATTAAATTAAGCAAATTTTGATAGTTCTATCACAAGCTTTTAGTATCAAAGTATTAATATATGAAAACAAGGATTTCACGAGTAATATAAATTACTTATTATGATTTACCAACCAAGGTTAAAGGAAAAATAATTTCACTTTGTCCATTTATTCTCTACACATATGTTACTTGTTACAAGACGCCTCATACGTCATTTTTAGTCAAAAATTTTGTTCACCATATATTTAATATGTAAAACACTTTAGGTTTAAGTCATTCAATTAATAAAACTCAATGCTTATTTAACTGGCACAAGTGTCAGACCTCGTCATATATAATATCGAATTCAAAATAATGAAACACAAAACAAATGAAATAAACGAAATGAGAATACGTATGTCAACTAAGTGTTGTTATTGGCCTCGGATGAGTCTCAAAACCGTAGATAATAAAGTTAACACAAAACAACCAAACTTCAAGCTATCATGCTTGATCACAATGCTAGTCTATTTAAAACACATCTTTAAGTTCAAGTAGGATGATAAAAACGATTAAATGGCGATGCGCGTCAACCACATTTTATAATATACACATATGATTTTTCGCTACGATGTATACATCGCTGATTATACTTCGGCTATGTTATAGTTACGTGAACTAATATATCAAACCCACAAGGAATAAAGGAAATAAAATAGTACGTAAGTAAATTACGTTTCAAAAGAAGATGTCAAAGAATGACATATCACGGTGCGATAACGACAATCAAGATCAATATAGTGGATATACAATATGTTACGGAGCATTATTTACGTATCTAGAGTATCAAACGGGTTCACATTCGGTTATTCGAACAATAAATTAATTATCAAGATTGATAATTAGCGGTGAGGCCGAGTTCTCAACAAAACCGCATTTTAAATGTACGATAACCACGGAAGGACCATTGCTTCGCGTGCAATGCCTCCAAATACCATAGTATATACATACCTATACATACAATCATTCCTACATACACATAGGATCACAACGCAGTGTTGCCGTGTAATGCAATGTAGCCCGTATGCCAATTACATGCAACATATATGATAGTAGTATAAATGTTTGCAAATTACGATATTAAGTACTCGACGTACACAAAAATATATCTCAATATTATCATAGTATTTACTTACTAAATACTAGGGAATTCATATCAAATTTGAGGGATACATCTAAAATATAAATCAATGCTAAAGAAATCTTACCGGAGCCATGCGGAGTAGTTGCGTGCTTTAAAACTTTTTACGACACACCAAAAGTTATAGTTAGGTTTTTCAAAAATCGACCTAGTTCATTATAACTTGTGGCTCTGATTACCAATCTATAACACCCCCAATTTACCACGCAGCAGAATACCACTTTGGGGGTTATTTCATAGCACATCGCACACAATCACAGAAAACGACCTCAAAAGAGACGTTTAAGATAAACATAAAAGACTATTTATAACCATGCTAAAACATTTCCAACCCAAAAATGATGCTTTCATCAGAGTAGCGTTACTTGTCCCCAAAGATCTCAACCCAAAACATAACAACATATTTTTACCAAGACATGAAATTTTATAATTTGTTAAAAAGGGAGGGAAATCTTAAATTTTTGACTAATAAAGCACCAACTCCCTCCATGCATGCTCCGCTACTATCAATCTTGATTACCTGAAATACATGCTTAAAATCGTCAACACAAAGGTTGAGCGAATCTATAGGTTTAGCAAATCATAAGTTGAACATAAGTATTAAAACCAATCATGACCATTCAATAGCATTGTCGTACTCACAATCTATTATTCAAGGATATTATCTTTAGCAATAGCTAATAATTGTGTTTAAGCTCATGACCCTAATCCGTTAACTTAATCACCCGTGTACAAAGACCGACATGATTTAAGTGAAACCATGGCCCCTTCTAAAGGCATTAGTTGTAATTATACCTTATTTCTTATCACAAGTTATCCGTCCGTAGAGGGTACTCAACGTACTAGCTCTCGTCTCGGATAGGGTCGTCAACCCCATTGTAAAACCCGCATTTTTATAAAACAGAAATTCTGAATAAGGTATGATATTTGAACATTTTATAAAATTGAGAATTTTATGTAAATTATATAGTAGAGATTTTATTTCAATTTATTTAAATTATTTTAAAAGCATAGTTTAATTATTTCATAAGTATTCATTAAATAAGACTATGATTATGAAACTTTTTAATTAAATTATGTTATAACCTATAGTTTTAAATAAATACAATATAATGTAGATTCTTTTACCTTATATAAATAACCATATTAAACTTAGGTTATGTTTAAATAAAAAGAACACACTTTTGTAACATGTATTCTTTTGACTTTTGTAAATTAGGAAAGAAGTGTAATATTTATATGTATTATTCTCATTAAAATCAAAATAAACATAATCTGACACCTCAAAATACACGGCTCATATGAGCTATTTTAAGCAAATTTGCTAAAGTTTTATCATTTTGATTCTTATGTTTCAAAGGTGATAAAAGCATAATTAATAACCTTCCTCATTTTAATCCTTTAACCAAAATAGATTTTTTAGTATATAAACACCCTAGGGGCCGGCCTAAACACACACTAAAACCCTTTTTGCATAGCCTAAACTATACTAAAACCTCCTCTCATCTCCATTGTTAAGAAAACCTTAAAACCTTAAGGTTGTTCTTGATGTCTCTTGTCCTTAATCATTCATTCTTGTTATTTTGTGTGTATAGTGATTATCATATCATTATACACATCTCATGTACGTCCTTACAATCCTTATGTCACCTTTATGGCTTTCTTATATTTTGATTTAATGTATAAACATGATTTTTAGGGTTTTGAAACACTAAAAATGTGTTTTGGTGATTCAATACCTTAAAAACGTTTTTGTATGTTAGATCTTGTTTTAGACAAGCCTAAATATGTTTTAATATGGTTTTATAAAGTTTTTATAAAGACCTAGCTAACCTATGGTGGTCTAGATCATTAAACCGGCTCATACGTAATAATAACTTAGGGCTGTCCAGATTTTGGGTGATCTTGTAAGGGCTGTAAAACGGGTTTTATAACATTGTTTTAAGCGTTTCAAAAGCCTAAAACTATCTACATTGAAACTAGTTTTCAGAACAGGTCTTAAAACGTTTTGAAAAGGCCGGGAACTATGGTTACCGTATCGATCTTTGAAAACAGTCCTTAAAAATCAGAATATGAGTCATCTTGTAAGAGTCATATCTTGAGCCTCGGGGATAGCTTTTTGAGTGAATTCGGGGTCTAAAACTATCTACTTTGAATGTATCTTTCATATTTGGACTTTAATCAGTGAGTATGGTTTGGGAAAATGGTTTTATAGTCGGATCTTCTAAAACAGTCCCTAAATGACAGGTTTTGGGAAAGTGTATAATTAGGGTTTTGAATCACCGAATCATGAAACATTTTAATCTTTGTGGAGTCCATTGATCGTTAGACTCAATGGTTATGAACCATTATATCTAGGTTGATCATCATTCATATGATAACATAGCGAAAAAGAACAATGATCATGAACAAGGTGTGATACGACCCTGTCGGGTAGTATCGGGATAGTCGCACCCCTTCAAGCGTGATGCTAGCTCCTTAAGACGAAGATGAGAAAACCAGAGACATTTTACTGAACTTTAACTTTATTGATTGATAATAGAATTATAGAATGAAACTTTAAATACTAGTTTAGAAGATAAACATAAATAATAAAAGATACTAAAATGATAAACATAAAACATAATGATATATCCTAAATAATAAAAGATATGCATGCGTAACATTCCCCACTCCTTCGAATTCACCTTGCCCTCAAGGTGAGGTCTTGAAAAACACTCTTGATTCCCGGGTCCCAAATTTTGATATGTTTCCTAAGCATTTCCAGAGTCTGTTCCAATTTGTTCTTTGGCTCGGGAAGTAACAATTTTTGGATTTCTGCTCTACACTCCTTCCATTCGGATGTAACAGACCACATGCCCATGTTAGGTCGCGACTCATCGATAGATTTCAATTCACCAATAACAACAGGTTGTGATTTACTAACCACAAGATGCAATGCACCAACCATTTGCGATTCACCAACCATTTGCGATTCACTAACATTAGGCTGTGATTCGTCATCCACAAGTTGTGTTTCAACAACAACGGCCCGCTCTTTTTATTTTTATGCAATTGCTTCAAAACGAGCTTCTGAGATACGGGCTAAATAGAAAGCTTCTCCTAAAGTTGTAGGCCTTAACCTCAACAATTCCCGTTGCAACGACACTTTAAGGCCAGAGATATAAAAACATTTAAGTAAGTTTGTAGAGATCCCCGTTACCCGATTTGCAAGTATCACAAACTCACTTTGATATTCGGCCACGGTACCCATCTGCAGAAGTTTAGAAAGTGCGTCTCGATCGCTGCTACTCGATGCCATAGCAAATTGAAAAACAATAAAAAAAATAACTTTTTTTCTTACTGATGAGCAGTACCCCCGAATAGTGACGATGAACAGTAACAACGCAATGAACAGAACCTCGGTGAACGGTACTCTCGGTGAACAGTACCTCGGATGAACAGTAACAAATTTTTTTTTTTTTTTTTAAAATTAATTGGAACCCTGATCAAAAACCCTCAACGAATTGAGGGCTCTCAATGAAAGCACCAATTGATACGACCCTGTCGGGTAGTATCGGGATAGTCGCACCCCTTCAAGCGTGATGCTAGCTCCTTAAGACGAAGATGAGAAAACCAGAGACATTTTACTGAACTTTAACTTTATTGATTGATAATAGAATTACAGAATGAAACCTTAAATACTAGTTTAGAAGATAAACATAAATAATAAAAGATACTAAAATGATAAACATAAAACATAATGATATATCCTAAATAATAAAAGATATGCATGCGTAACAAGGTGTTTAGGCACAAAACACATGAATTAATCAAAAGGGTTGCTCATTATATTAATAATAAACAACCACTAGACGTGTATACATTAATCCCACGTCTAGTGCACACACGCTTTAGGTTTACATTGTATATGAATTGAATGAATAAAACCTAAGACCCTTGTTCCTTTTATAGTGGAAGGAACAGAATATACAAGAGATAATATCAAATAAACATCTAAATCTTCTATTTAGATAAACTATATATTGTGTATATCCTAAATAATATACTCAATATATTCCCTAAATAGAATTCTCCATCAAATCTTCAACATTCATCAGCGTTTGACTTTGTTGACTGCGTTTGATTTTTGTGGACTTCTGTCAACGCCTGAATTGCTCTTGTCAACGCTTAGATTGCTCTTGTCAACGCTTGAACAAATGTCTTGATATTTTCTTCGATTTTTAGTTTCTGCCACATCAACTTTTTGACCCAACAATCTTTTGTGTTAGAAAAGTATGTACGACATATTTTTATGTATCTTTTAGCCTTGGTGACACGGGAATAGGAGTCGTTGCTTTGTATACGATTCCGTGACTTGTTTGTGTTTTTAAGGTACGGATATTCGGTTCTTTATTAAAGAGCACTCTTTTACTCTTTCTTACACAACTTCATTTGATAAATCCCTATGCCATTTCTATGTTTCCCATATCCTTAGTTGCTGTTTTGATATGATCACTAAATTCCTATGCCTTGTTATGATCCCGTATTGTTATGCCTTTATATGTTCCCTATTTGAATACTTATATTTTTCCTAGTTATTATGCCTTTGAAATGAATCCTTAAGCCCGAGCCATATTTTGTATCTAGTCATGGGGGTACCATGACCATGTCATACGATGCACCGGTGACATGACACTAACTGGGGCGGTGTGATTAGATCCCCGGCGTTCCCTTTTGGTGCACATAATTATTATATTATTGTGAGCGCGGGTGCTAGTCATGAGCTAGTGCACGTGTTATTGACATTTGTTTTACAGGGAGCGTATGGATGCATCCTAGGTATTTGTTGGATATGATATGATTTGATTTAATGTGATAGGTTCGTGTGCGCATTACACGCCGTCACTTTGGTACATAGGAGTCGCAATCCTAGTACACATATATGATTATTTGTTTGATTTGGATATGTGATTTGTTATGTGTGCTCGTGGGCTATTCTTGTCTTTCATTAACCGTTTTTATTCATCCACTTAATCATCCTTATGATTCCTACATTGTGATACCTTCATTATTGTTATATCTTTTGCCTTAAACCATATTTGTTATATCCGTTCGCTGGGCGTTTTGCTCAGCCGTTTCTTTTTCCGTGCGGCAGGTATTAAGCGAGAGACGGGGCATTGAGAGAGTTTGGACTTACCTAGATTCACCCAAGTTTTTAATAAATCTTAAGACATTTTATGATTTGATACTTTACATTTTAGACCCCGTTGTTTTGGGGATTTCTGTTTATTAAGATATTACTTTAAGTATTTTGTATTTAATAAAAGTTTCATTTTAGCCCTTTTAAAATATGATGTATCTGATGTGACACCATAGTAGTAGCACTTTGTCTCTTTTCAGAGCGGGGTGTTACAATTATGGTATCAGAGAGTCTACGACCTAGGACTGACCTGTGAGGATTGGGTAGATTAGGCTTCCACGCGTACTTATATATTTTTATGATCTTTTCGATACGTATTCGTTTCCGTGGAATTTGTCATGTTAGTAGGGATCTTCGTATTAGGATGTTCCATCTCGATATTTCGTCTTGGCTGAGTGGTTGGGTTTACGATTTAAAGTTCCCTCGCTCCCCAAACGTTTATAAAATGGCTTCCTAACTATGATGGCTCGAACCATGTCGTCTTCTTCGTACTCTGATATTATCACTTTCTTTGTATATGTGCATTTTATTTTATAAACTTTATTTTTTTGTCACCACTAATTCGTTTATATCTCAAATGGTGAACACACGTCAGAATTCTCCCGTCTTTTCCGGTCCCGCGTTTTACGAGGCAGTGCAACGATCCGTTTCTGCACTAATTCCTGGCCTCACTACTGAAATTACCAACCAAATTCGCCAGAATACTTCTAGCGGAAGCAATGACCAAACTCCTACTATGCATACATGGTTGGAAAGGTTTGGCAAGCAAAAAACTCGTTCCTTTAGTGTTGCTTCTAATCCAGTCGATGCTGAGAACTGGATTGCACACATTGAGAAGTTGTTCGAAGTGTTGGATTGTGGAGATGAGTATAAGGCTATGTTAGCTAGCTACAAGTTAGAGGGTGACGCTCTGAACTGGTGGAAGGCCTACAAGCAGGCCAAGGGAGGTGATGACTATGTGCTAACTATGTCTTGGGCAAACTTCCGAGATGCCTTTTTCTTGTAATACTTCCCTAAGTCAGAACAACAGAGATACGAGCGGGAATACCACAATATTAGACAGAAGGAGGAAGAGCTTACCGGGGAATTTATGAAGCGGTTCTTGAGGCTGGCAAGTTTCTTGGGGACAAAGGCGGGTACACAAGAGGAGCAGGCACAAAGGTTTAAATGGGCTCTCAACGAACAAGTTGGGGATAACCTTGTAAACCTTGATTTCACGGATGTGGCGGCGGTGGCTCATGTCGCAAGAAATTATGAAATTCATCGAGAAAGGTCAGGCCTGAATAAGAGGAACCGCGAGGGGGATCTCATCCGACCTGTGACTCACAATAGCAACAACCACAACAACAATAACCAGCGAGGTTATGACTCTAGGAGGAATGATGGTCGTGGCTATGATAAGCAGTCGGGCAACAACAACAATTACCAAAGGCCATATTAGCAGAATCGGGGACAAAAATACAACAACAACCGTGTTGCGGGATCCTCAAGCCAGAAAAGTCACATGGATCATGCTTCAATTCCTTTATGCAACTCATGTGGGAAGAGCGATCCAGGAAAGCAATGTTACCGTGCAACTGGCGCTTGCTTTGAGTGCGGTGAAATTGGGCATCGGGTAAGAGACTGTCCTAAGAAGGGTGGTTATGGAGGGTAGTGGGTCTGGTAATGATAAGTCTACACTCACCAAGGGGCGCGTGTTCACTGCTACTAGGGAGCAAGCCTCAAACTCTTCAGGTACCGTTTCAGGAACCATCTTTTTGAATGATCGTGGTATATTCATTTTATTTGATACGGGGACGACCCATTCTGTGATAGCGGTATCATTAGCTAAGCATATTAATATTTCTCCTACGCAACTCGATTATACGTTATCATTATCCACCCCTATGAAAGGCGTAGCTATGATTAATCATGAATATTTAAATTGTCCTCTATGTTTTCACGATAAAATTTGTGCTGCAAATTTATACCCGTTAGATATGACCGATTTCGACATAATTTTGGGCATGGATTGGCTTTCTAAGCATCATGCTACTATTTTATGTCCTTATAAGCGTGTTGTTTTTGGCGATTTTAACCAACCTAAATTCGTTTACCAAGGTTCGTAGCCTAGTAAACCTCTTAAAATAATTTCTGCTTTGAAAGCCCGTTCTTTGATCTCTCATGGTTGTGAAGGCTTCTTAACTTCCATAAAAGATGTTTCGATGGATGGTCCTCATCTTGAGAATCATCCGGTGGTTTGGGATTTTGCGGATGTATTCCCTGAAGTACTCCTGGGAATTCCACACGAGCGTGAAGTCGAATTTGGCATTGAATTAGCTCCGGGAACCGAACCCATTTCTAAAGCTCCTTATTGTATGTCACCGATTAAATTGAAGGAATTTAAGGGGCAACTTCAAGAACTTCTTGATCTTGGTTTCATTCGTCCTAGTGTTTCGCTGTGGGGTGCTCCGGTGTTTTTTGTCAAGAAGAAGGATGGATCCATGCGGCTATGTATTGATTATCGGGAGTTAAATCGTGCTACTATTCGTAATCGTTATCCGCTACCCCGCATCGATGATTTATTCGATCAACTACAAGGTGTAAAATTCTTCTCTAAAATCGATTTACGATCTGGTTATCATCAACTACGGGTGAAAGGGGAGGATGTCGCTAAGACTGCTTTTCGTACTCGTTATGGTCATTATGAATTCCTTGTTATGCCGTTTGGATTGACTAATGCACCGGCTGTATTCATGGACATATTGAACCGGGTTTTTCATGAATACTAGGATAAATTTTTCATTGTCTTCATCGATGATATTATGGTGTTTTCGAAGACAAAGACGGACCACGAAGATCATCTCCGCATCGTTTTGGAAACTCTACGTCATAAAAAGCTATACGCTAAATTTTCAAAGTGTGAATTCTGGTTGGAGAAGGTGGCATTTCTGGGACATGTTGTGTGAGCAAATGGAATTATGATGGATCCCGTGAAGGTTGAGGCTATCACTAAATGGCCAAGACCTACGACGGTGACGGAGGTTCGTAGCTTCGCGGGTCTTACGGGTTATTATCGGCGATTTGTAGAAGGTTTCTCACATTTAGCATTACCGTTGACTAAACTTATGCGAAAAGGTGAGAAATTTGAGTTGGATGAAGAACGGGAGAAAAGTTTTGAGGAGTTGAAGACGAGACTCGTTTCGGCTCCGATACTTACTCTTCCTTCTGGCACCGGCGGTTACCAAGTTTATTGCGTATGCATCGCGACAACTAAAACCGTATGAAGCTAATTATCCTACACATGACTTAGAAGTAGCGGCGGTTGTGTTTGCCTTGAAAATTTGGAGGCATTATCTATACGGGGAAACTTGTGACATTTTCACCGATCACAAGAGTCTTAAGTACATTTTCACTCAAAAGGAATTGAATATAAGGCAGAGGCACTGGTTGGAACTTCTCAAGGATTATGATGCAAACATCCACTATCATCCCGGAAAGGCTAACTTAGTAGCCGATGCACTTAGCAGAAAGACGGGAATCTTAGTAGGAATCGAAATGGGACGTGAACTCATCACCGATTTGGAGCGTTTGGATGTTGTGTTTTGTGTTCGTGGCACTAACGGTTTCTGGGCTAGTATGAAGGTTGAGTCTAATCTTATACTACAAATTAAAGAAGCTCAGAAAGATGATGGCGAATTATGGGCTGTGTTGCTGAAAGTTGATGAGAATGAGCATACAAAGTTTCGGGTGGACGACGAAGGTGTAATCTGGTATGGGGATAGATTGTGCGTTCCAGAGGACCCTACTCTTCGTGAGGCCTTGTTGACGGAAGCACACAGTTCTCCTTTCTCCATTCATCCGGGTTCCACTAAAATGTAAGGTGATCTAAAACAACATTTCTGGTGGAATGGCATGAAGCAATATATGGCTACGTTTGTATCTCGGTGTATGATTTGTCAGCAGGTAAAAATTAAACATCAGCGTGCTAGCGGTCTCCTACAACCTTGGATATTCCCGTTTGGAAATGGGATGAGATATCCATGGATTTTGTGACTGGACTCCCGAATACGCAGAAGAAGCATGATGCTATCTGGGTTATGGTGGATCGATTGACCAAATCGGCTCACTTTCTTCCCATTCGGAAGGACTATTCTGTGAGAAATTGGCAGATATCTTTCGGCAAGAGATTATTCGGTTGCATGGTACTCAAGCAGCAATTGTATCCGATAGGGATCTGCACTTTACATCTCGATTCTGGAAAGGTTTGCAGAAAGCTTGGGGTACTAGACTCAAATTTAGTACGACATTTCATCCACAAACCGATGGTCAGACTGAACGAACCATTCAGACTTTGGAGGACATGTTGAGGTCTTGTGCTTTGGAATGGATGGGAAATTAGGACGAATATCTATGTCTTGTGGAGTTTGCCTACAACAATAGTTGGCATGCTAGCATTAAGGCAGCCCTGTTTGAGCTTTTGTATGGACGTAAGTGTCATGCTTCTATTTGTTGGAATGAGGTAGGTGAACGCATTATCGAGGGTCCGGAACTTATCGAGGTGACTAACGAAAAGGTTGCCATTGCTAAGGAAAAGCTTAAGGAAGCTAGGTCTCGACAAAAGAGTTATGCTGATCGTCATAGGAGAGAGTTATCCTTTAGTCCCGGAGATCGTGTTTTTCTGAAAGTTTCTCCATGTCGCGGTGTTCGTCGTTTCAGTATTAAGGGGAAACTTAGTCCACGTTTTATTGGCCCTTTTGAGATTCTCGATCGTGTTGGGAAGGTTTCTTATCGTTTGGCTCTACCCCCACAGTTATCTCACGTGCATAATGTGTTCCATGTATCACTTTTGAGGGGATACAAGTATCACCCTCTGCATGTCGTTTCGTATCCTTTGGATCAAATCCAAGAAGACTTATCTCTAGCTGAGGAGCCCGAGGCTATCTTGGATCATCAAGAACGTGTTATGAGAAACAAGACCATTCATCTTGTTAAGATTCTTTGGAAGAATCATCCAGAGCGCGAGGCTACTTGGGAAACCGATGAATCGATACGCTCTAGCTATCCTCATTTCTTCGCATAATTTGGTACGTTTCATTTCGTTTATTTCGTTTTCCTTTTTGATTATTCTATTATAATTTCGAGGCCAAAATTTTTCTTTTAGAGAGGAGGAATTATAAAACACTTAGCAACCACTTTAATTTCGAGGACGAAATTTTCTTTTAAGAAGGGAAGAGTTGTAAAACCCGCATTTTTATAAAACGGAAATTCTGAATAAGGTATGATATTTGAACATTTTATAAAATTGAGAATTTTATGTAAATTACATAGTAGAGATTTTATTTCAATTTATTTAAATTATTTTAAAAGCATAGTTTAATTATTTCATAAGTATTCATTAAATAATACTATGATTATGAAACTTTTTAATTAAATTATGTTATAACCTATAGTTTTAAATAAATACACTATAATGTACATTCTTTTACCTTAAATAAATAACTATATTAAACTTAGGTTATGTTTAAATAAAAAGAACACACTTTTGTTACATGTATTCTTTTGACTTTTGTAAATTAGGAAAGAAGTCTAATATTAATATGTATTATTCTCATTAAGATCAAAATATGAAACATAATTTGACACCTCAAAATACACGGCTCATATGAGCTATTTTAAGCAAATTTGCTAAAGTTTTATCATTTTGATTGTTATGTTTCAAAGGTGATAAAAGCATAATTAATAACCTTCCTCATTTTAATCCTTTAACCAAAATAGATTTTTTAGTATATAAACACCCTAGGGGCCGGCCTAAACTCACACTAAAACCTCCTCTCATCTCCATTGTTAAGAAAACCTTAAAACCTTAAGGTTGTTCTTGATGTCTCTTGTCCTTAATCATTCATTCTTGTTATTTTGTGTGTATAGTGATTATCATATCATTATACACATCTCATGTAAGTCCTTACAATCCTTATGTCACCTTTATGGCTTTCTTATATTTTTATTTAATGCATAAACATGATTTCTAGGGTTTTGAAACCCTAAAAATGTGTTTTGGTGCCTTAAAAAAGTTTTTGTATGTTAGATCTTGTTTTAGACCAGCCTAAATATGTTTTAACAAGGTAAGTCGACCCGCGCTTCGCTGCAGGGATATCTGTGTTGGTACGATATACCAAATGTCTATTGCAACATTTAAGTTAGAGTTTACATTTATACATAGAAAGGTACATAGGTGGAATTTAGACGTTATACAAAAGTGGTGGTGTTGTTCCAGGCAGACAATGTTTTGGTAGACATAAACCTACATTACTGGAATTTATACATAGAAAGGTACATAGGTGGAATTTGGACGTTAAACAAAAGGGTTGGTGGTGTTCCAGGTAGGTAGAGTTTTTGTTATACCTTATATCTGATGCAAAAGATTTTAACAAACTTAAGTTGTTTATTTCTTGTAGGTGAACGTCTGTGGGTAATTTTTCTTCTTCAGTTGTTGTGGCTGATCTTTTGTGGATGCTTCACTGTCGGTCTGTTCTTTCTTCGGGTCTTTTTTTTAACGGGTGTTGTTGTTATTGTATATGTTGATGCTGGTGTCGTTGGAATTGGTGTAGCTGCATATAAAGAAAGATTAGGAAACGTTTGTAATTATTGTATTTGACAATAGTCGTTTGGTTGTAGTCTTCATTCTTTATGCGTGTTCACCTATGGTTTAGGGTGGGGTAGTGTACCTGCAATTTTTGTCTGTGGCTAAGATGCTCCTTCGATTTCTTTTAGCTTTTCGGTTACAATTTGTCATTCCTGGTTGTATAACCAATTTCTTAAGACAAAACTTTTCCATGCTTCTTCTACTTGGTTTCTTACTTGCATCCCGTAGATGCAATAGGATTAAACTAAAACATGTTAGCCAAGAGTACAAACGTAGAAGCGCTTTATATGCGAAGGGTTTCTCCGAGTTGCGACATGCATTTGGCATAATTGTTATATTTTTTGTATAGTAAGATACAATAAGTCATTGAGCACCTCAAATTAAGTTAATCAAACACCCCTGTACTGAACACTCAAACATGGAGGTACTTTCTAACTTCAAGTCAAGCAAGTAACTTTACATAAATCAACCAATCATGTCTATAGAACTTTGGCAGTTTGTAAGTTTATATATATTGTTACAAAGTGACAGAATGCCTCTAATAGAAGATACTATATTAATAAGTGTAAATGAATAAATCAATGACAGAAGACCAGTGATGTAGCTCTCCAAAATTGTTATAGACCTAGAAGACTATTTGATGACTTTATCAACACAATTTAATAATAACTTAAAAAGCACACACTTTGGTCCATGCCTAAAACACAACTAAGTTACCTATGAACAATCCCACATTCCCTTTCAACCAATTTAATCGTTCATCCTGTTTGAATTTATATTGGAAACCTGACATTTGAAAAGCTATGTGGATGCTTTGATAGTGGCCAAACCTATGGCACTGACACATCCAAAGTAAATGATTAAAACCAAAAGATTAGTAGTATTTTGTCACACATAGAAACTTAATCTTTTTAAGTACGCATAACCCATGAAGACGATTTTATCAAAATTATACACGATCACGTGTGAGTATAGAAGTACTTCACTTCTATCTAGTCAGACTTTCACTCGTCTCACCAATGGTGTCTCCTGATGTCGTGACCAAATCTACAACAAAAACTCGTATTAACGTACTCTACTTCTATCTAGTAAAATTTCTTAAGCGTCATTCGAACTCCTGTTTATCCAATCACACATAGTGTTAAATTCCACATAACACATCCCTATGCATCCAACGAACTATAGAACTCCCAAAATCGTAAAGATACTTTGGTTCGAAACAAAAAAAACTCAAAGCATAAGAACAAACATTTGGTGTTCATAAATATGAAACATCATTCTAAGACAAAAACAGCTAATCCACGACTCAAAATCACAAATCAATAATTTAACACCTATAAAAATAAAAATTAAATCAATAATTCAATATTATAGAAACATTAATATATATAAATAAGTTTACCTTGCACCTTTATTCTCTAGTTTATAGGAGGAGAGCTGGAGAGTCTTCAATACATTTTTTTAAACCTCCAACTCATTTATACCTAAAGCGGATCAAATAAAAGTTGAAATAACTATTATTAGGGTCCAGATGGGAAACTGAAATATAGGATTGGTGGTTAGAATGAGGAAGATGGGAGTGTCACGTTTTGTGATTAGAGAGATATGAGTGTGTCTGAGCGGTGGTTTTAGTCATCAGATCTAAGCACACGTATGGAGGATACGTGGTATGTGTAACTGTGTAAGTATAAGAAGACCGAGGCCACGTGGTGGGGAGAAGAAGATAGTTTCCCGCTAGACACGTGGGAAGAAAAGTTTTCCCGCCAAAATGTAAGAAAAATAATAAAATAAGCGATACTACTTCCTAAAACAGTATATGTTGTAATATGGTTTTATAAAGTTTTTATAAAGATCTAGCTAACCTATGGTGGTCTAAATCATTAAAACGGCTCATACGTAATAATAAATAAGGGCTGCCCGGATTTTGGCTGATCTTGTAAGGGCTGTAAAACGGGTTTTATAACATCTTTTTAAGCGTTTCAAAAGCCTAAAACTATATACATTGAATCTAGTTTTCAGAACAGGTCTTAAAACGTTTTGAAGTCGTCGGTAACTATAGTTACCGTGTCGATCTTTGAAAACAGTCCTTAAAAATCAGAATATGAGTCATCTTGTAAGAGTCATATCTTGAGCCTCGGGATAGCTTTTTGAGTGAATCCGGGGTCTAAAACTATCTACTTCGAATGTATTTTTTATATTTGGACTTTAATCAGTGAGTATAGTTTTGGAAAATGATTTTATAGTCGGATCTTCTAAAACAGTCCCTAAATGACGGGTTTTGGGAAAGTGTATAATTAGGGTTTTGAATGACCGAATCATGAAACCTTGTAATATTTTGCGATAGAACAGTATGTAAGACATATTTTTATGTATCTTTTAGCCTTGGTGACACGGGAATAGGACTCGTTGCTTTGTATACGATTCCGTGACTTATTTGTGCTTTTAAGGTACGGATATTCGGTTCTTTATTAAAGAACACTCTTTTACTCTTTCTTACAAAACTTCATTTGATAAATCCCTATGCCATTGATATGTTTCCCATATTCTTAGTTGCTGTTTTGATATGATCACTAAATTCCTATGCCTTTTTATGATCCCGTTATTGTTATGCCTTTATATGTTCCCCATTTGAATACATATATTTTTCCTAGTTATTATACCTTTGAAATGAATCCTTAAGCCCGAGCCATATTTTGTATCTAGTCACGGGGGTACCATGACCATGTCGTACGATGCACCGGTGACATGACACTAACTGGGGCGGCGTGATTAGATCCCCGGCGTTTCCTTTTGGTGCACATAATTATTATATTATTGTGAGCGCGGGTGCTAGTCATGAGCTAGTGCACGTGCTATTGACATTTGTTTTGCAGGGAGCGTATAGATGCATCCTAGGTATTTGTTTGATATGATATGATTTGATTTAATGTGATAGGTTCGTGTGCGCTTTACACGCCGTCACTTTGGTACATAGGAGTCGCAATCCTAGTACATTGGATATGTGATTTGTTATGTGTGCTCGTGGGCTATTCTTGTCTTTCATTAACCCTTTTTATTCATCCACTTAATCATCCTTATGATTCATACATTGTGATACCTTCATTATTGTTATATCTTTTACCTTAAACCATATTTGTTATATCCTTTCGCTGGGCGTTTTGCTCAGTCGTTTCTTTTTCCATGCGGCAGGTATTAAGCGGGAGACGGGGCATTGAGAGAGTTTGGACTTACCTAGATTCACCCAAGTTTTTAATAAATCTTAAGACATTTTATGATTTGATACTTTGCATTTTGGACCCCGTTGTTTTGGGGATTTCTGTTTATTAAGATATTATAAGTATTTTGGATTTAATAAAAGTTTCATTTTAGTCCTTTTAAAATATGATGTATCTGATGTGACACCATAGTAATAGCACTTTGTCTCTTTTCGGAGCGGGGTGTTACACCCATAGTACTATCAATTGTATAAGCGGCTATCTCCAACCCACACAAGGGCAAAACAATAGTTAATATTTCATGAATTTAGGGACTTTTACAACTAGGTACTCAACACAATTCGAGGCAACATTCGGGTCCAACAATCATTCATGACTTATGTTCATTTTCATTTAAATAGCATGTATCCCCCTCGCTGGTAAAAACGTTTGAAATAAGTAAAGAGCGAGGCAATAGACTCACCTTAGGTAGTAGTGGTAGTATTAGTAACTACGGCGTAAACTAAGTCGATCACCGACGATGTGGATGCCCGAGTAACTTGATCACAACACCTAACAAACAAACGCGTAATGAGTCAACTCATTACATAACATTAAGTACTTTTTAAAATAAATAGAGTCAAATGCGACTATTATAAACTCACGCCAAAAACAAACAAGTGATATTTACTAGACTCGAACCATTTTTCCATTCTCCTAAAAGTATTACCTCATTTTACAAAACTGTCGGAACATACCAAATGTGCGGGCCTTTTTCCTATACTTAAGCACCTCTAAAAATTATGAGAAAATTTGTAAAAATCAATTACATTATGTAGAAAGACCATACTAAATTTTATAAAAAGTTTTCCCTTCTACGACTCACTGCTCGACACACTTCTAAACTACAAAATTCGGGCAGAATTGTACTTTCGCGTTGTAAAACCAATTTGACCTTCTTAAGCATTTTCGTTTACAAATCCGACTCTTGATTATGAAAATAGACTCAAAATGCTAAGTTTAGGGCCTGAGAGAAGCCTCTAGTCATTTTTAAAACTCAACTTATTGTCCCCGATATTTGACCTAAAATCGAACACAATTTCGTATTGAGTCGACTTTCATCTCCCGGTACACGAAAACTTCAAAGTATCATAACTTTTGACTCGTTTGGAGTTAAAAGATCTACCTTATACCGAAACGAAGCTAGAAAGAATCTCTACTACCATATCCTATCATACTAACACTTAACCAAAATCTACTGTATGAAAAATGGCCTTAAACCCACTGTTTTAAAATGACTCTTTCAAAACCATATTAACACATCATTTTGACCCATTTTCTCTATTCCTAAACCTATAATAGCACTATACAATCATCCTAAACCATTCTAATCATTCCTAATCAATTGTACGGTTATCCATTAATAAAACCCAAATCAAAAATTACACATGCAGTGTAATTAAATGAATTTAAAATAACAATAACATGAATCTAGAACCATACCCATTCTCAAAATAGATCAAATCCAAGAAAAACAAACACCCCTTGTTTGGCCGTGGGTTTTGTGATCAAGAACACCAACCAAATCTTTTCCAAAAGCTTTAATATTCCAAATGGAGGCTCCTAAACACATTTAATCACAAACCCAATGATTGAATTAGATCAAATCATAGTATTTTTCAAAATCTATAAAAATTAAATCTTGAAAAAAAAGTTGTTGCATGTTGGATTTTTTGGGTGGGATTTACCTACATTGATATTCTAAGATTGGGTCTAAGCTTATTTTCTGCCAATTCTAAGTAATAAAATTTTTGTATGGATTTTTGTTTGGTGTTGGTTAGCCGTGGGTTTTCAAGAGTGAGGAGGGAGGAAGACAAAATTTTTTGTTGTAATAAAATGAGTGTGTGTGTGTGAATTTTAGGCTTATATATAGTGGTAGAGGGGTTGAAAGTGTAATATTGGTTTTCTTTTGGCCTTACTAGTAAAACTAGTTATAAAGAGCGAGATTATGACATACTAGTTGGCTTTGAAATTTTACGGGAGTCGGGATTCGTCTCGGCCATCTCAAAATAGCATTAAATGGTTCAAACGCACACAAAATAAATATACACATGGTTCCGACTCGACTTAAAACGTAATAAAAATAAAAACTTCGAAAAACTCAAATATCGATCAATCGATAATAAAAGATAAATTTTTGGTATCCGTCGGTATCGTAGTCATTGTCGGTACTTCTTAAATCGTCAAATGTTAAAATTAAGGCCTCGATCATTGGTATCAAATTAAATCGTCAAATATATAATAAACGGAATTTCTTAAAAATTTCAAAAATATTCATAAAATATGATTAAATAAATGACGTTGGGCTCGGGGTATCACATACTCAAGTGAGTCAAAACTTAAGAGAGATGCCCATACTGAACAGCTCTTGAGACAATAACTTAGCACCATACGGCACATTCACCAGTATCACAAGCTTGAGCACTACTTCGGTGGGGAAGTTCCTCTTTCGAACGACCTCGACCAAGTCACCTTCCCCAATGATAATTAAACGTTGATGGGATCGAGTCGAGCTCATGACTCAGTAACAAAAAACGAGGTGCTTCGTGGGAGAGTTCCCATGTTTATCCATGTACATATTATCGCTTTCTAATGCAGTTAATCAGAGGGATTTGTGCCCTTGCAACTCGTTGTCTCATGGTTGTTTGTGATTGTGTTATCTAGATCATCATCACGTTCGAAGCCTCTCGTGTTCGTTTCACTCGAGCTTCGATCGTTTGCTTTGAAGGAATTTTTCATGAATCCAAGACATATATCCTTTATCGTTCTAACAATAGTCTTGTAGCATAATTAATAAACGGCTTTAGATTATTTGTTTCTTACCCTTTCCATACTAGATCCTAAGCATTCGACTTTTCGTCTCTAGTATGGGGGTAATTGATACTAGGGTTTTGCAATCCCATTTTTATGTTCTAATTACCGTTCCTCGACTCACTCGAATTTGATTTCCGGTTTAACGTATCGATTTAACTTTGTTTTTGGTAAACGTAAAATTGATATTTTAAACTAGTCAATTTAAAATAAAATCTAATTTAAAATTTAAACAAAATTAAACTAATTTAAATAAAAACTTTTAAATGAAAACTTAAAACTTTTAAACTAATTTTAATAAAACTATTTTAAAACTTGGACACTATTAAAACTAATTTATTAGAATAAACTAAAACTTTTAAAAGACATTGAAAGAAAATATATTTTAAACTAAAGACTTTTAAATAAAAACTATTTTTAAATAAACCAAATAAAATGAAAAGTATTTTAAAATTATAAAAGTAAATTAAATATTTTTTATTATTTTTTTACTTTTTACTTTTTTAAAAAGAACTGAATAAAAGAAATTTGAAATAAACTTTTAAAATAAATAAGCTTAAGAACTAAATTAAACTAATTAAGGAAAACTGATAGCTAAATTAAAACGTATATTAATTTAAAGATGCAGAATCGAACATAAAAGCAAGCCTAGACGAGATGGTTGAGGCGTATGGTGGTTATACGAGAGGTCCTGGGTTCGAACCCCAGGACAGACAACTTTGCAATTATATTTCTTTTTTTGGAATATTAAAAGCAAAACAAAACAATTGGGTCTATTTTCTGTGCAGCAATAACAGCAAAACTGAGTACAACCACATAAGCAAATATAGCTCTACCGAATAAGCAAATAAGCAGAAAAATAAGCTATACAATAAAACACTAAGCATAATCAAAAGTAAATAAGCTATAACTACAAATAGGCTGAAATACCAAATAAGCAAAAAGGATGAATCAAATAAGCTAAATAATGATAAGCAAAATAAACTAAACATAAGCTGATTATAACACTACTCAAATAAAAAGGCAAACGATTTAAAAAAAACTTAATAAAACAATAAACAGATTAAAACTAACCAACTATAATTCCTAAGACTTAAGCAAACATGAATCATCTAGCAGATTAAGCATATTCTAAATATAACTCAAAACTAGCCAGTAACATTATCTAAATAAAGCTGATAAAATTAAAGCATATTGAAACAAGGGCAGATAAAAAAATACGCAACAAACCAAATAAACAAAAAAGACAATAAGCAGATTCGGCAAATCAAAATAGATTAACAACAAACTTAAAGCAGACTAATATTCAATAACACAAACAACAACTAAATAAACAATCAAAAATGAAAAAGAGATTTAGAACCTTAAGACGACAACCATTGGGAAGAAGATTGGCGCTGAGCCATCTTTGAGAACAAATCGAACACCAATCACCACCTTATTTCCCAGCGAATATCATCATCTGGATCCACCTTCTCGAACCAGCCTTCGAACAGTATATATATATATATATATATATATATATATATATATATATATATATATATATATATATATATATATATATATATATATATACATTTTTTATTTTTTTATTTTTTTTATATTTTTTTTATATAATCATAACTCGAATAGTAACAATAAACAATAAAACAGATTAAAGGGGATTTTAATTAAACTTGCAAAAATTTAAACGAGATCGAAATAATTAAAAATCAATCTATTTTTCATTAATCATAAAAAAAAATACAATACTGGAATTTAAATATTACAATAAACCTACCAATCTAATTTTCAGAAAATCAAAACTAAATTACCCTACTCCTAAAATTAATTAAAAACTAAGAAAAATAAAGAAAAAAACTTGATAATACATCTTGGAGATGGGGTTTTTATAAAGAAACCCTAAACTTGGTGAGCAAGGCTTCCAATCTCCACCGTTCTTCATCTTCTCTTTCTTCTTAATATGATCAAACGGTTGATGAGACACCCCTTGCACACGGATTGCCAACGTGTCAAGGGGTGTGTTTCTTTCTTGCTTATGTGTCTCCTTTTTATTGGTGGATTGGTGTTGGATAGGTGTATCCACCAATCAATTGCAAAGGATTGGCCACGTAGGTAGAGGAGAGAGGACCACAGGTGGTGTTTGCACTCGAAAAATTGGGGTATATAATTCCCACTCGTGTGAATTACACACTTTTGATAAAAGCCCCAATTTTGAGTGGTAACTTTTTTGTGATTGAGGTAATTTAGGGTTAAAGATGGAGGCAGTATTGTGGGAGAGAAAAGGGTGGATGGTGGGTTTTCTTTGTTTTTGATGAAAAGTAAATGGGGGTGGGTAAAGAAATAAAAGCGTTTTTTATTTATGTGTGTAAGGGTGAGAGTAATGAGACACATGGGGATTGAGTGTTTGTTTATTTTGTGTGGGACGAAAACAGTGGGGTTGGTGGGTAAATTGATTTTGTTTGTGAGCTTTACACGTGTGGGGGTCCGGGATTTAAACAAAACAAAACAAAACGTGTGTTGGGGTTACACATTGTGGGGAGAGTTGATTTATTTATGTGTGAGTTGACCAAGTGTTTGATTAAACAAAGGCAAATTGAAAACTTTGTGTTTCTACCGTCACATGTTTTTTTTCAAACCAAAGTGGGCTTTTTGAAGCCCAAGGCTTCCATCCGTATTTAAAACCTCAACCGTCCCATGTTTTTGTTGTATATGGGCTTGGCCCAAAATGATATTCCATCCATATGTTAAGGATAGTTGGGCCATTGATGGGCTTTAAAATCCACAAGTAAAAACTTTTAACTCCATTAATGGGCTTCTGGGCCCAATACCCAATTGTGGGACCCACTTAGCCAAAGTATCATCATAAAATTAAATCCGCTAAAAACGAACTCGATTTCGGCTTCCATGATCATTTCTTCAAACTCGTGCCGGTTTTTCCGGTATTCGTGATTTTTGGCACACTTTGGTCTTTTGACTTTATCTTCGTCTCTTTCTTGGACTTTTCTTCAATATTCGACCGTGAAATCCCGTGTTTTCTCTTCTTTTGATTATTTGTACCTATTTAAACACAAGAACACAAAACCACGCGTAATTCCGACATTTATGATATAAAACATATGATTAGGTCTTGTTTTTCCTTGATTTTAGTGGCAAAAGGATAAGTGTTTTCACACTTATTAAATCCCCTACACTTGACCATTGCAATGACCTCATGCAATGCATTATTTCAAAGCATATAGTTACATTTTTCTCATTATTAACCCATCTCGACCTTTATTACTATTACTACTACGATGAAAAGATAAAAACTTAAAAGGTAAACAAAAGTTATAATACTTTATTAACTTGAAAATTATTATATAGAAGTAACTCGTAAAGAAATCTAAGACTTAAATTAGGGCTTTGGTGTCATGAATATTAATCATCCTCAATTTTCATGCTCCCCATACCAAGCTTAAAAAGGAGATCATTCTTTACCATAAGTTAGCACAACTAACACTTACTCATGTGGTTTAATTAATCACTTAGACCCCCTTATTCCTACGGTGTATCTCTTGTATTTTATTTTTGTCTTGAATGATCACGAGGATGCATTTTTGACTCATTTCGATAATTTATTAAGGCCGAAAATAAAGTGGGACGATTTATTCAATAGTTAGCTAAAGGACAAAATCTTTTAAAACGGCTTCTCGAAACCTCAAAAAAAAAATTCATATCTTGGCATAACTCGTTTCGCGATTTGAGACCTTTCTTGGACCGATATTTGGCATGTACTTGAAACTTCAAATCTTAAGAGACGTTCTTGAAATTATGGTCTTCTCTTCATTTTGGTATACATCTTCAAGGAGTGAAAGATGCTTCAAACGTTGACCACGACTTCTTCATTTATCCTCTTCTTTATTTAGGATTTTGATATACAACGATCCGCCTCCTTTTCGGACTTGGATCTATTTATCCTCATACCTTGTTAGGGTCTTTTTGGATAGACTTCTCCATGATCTTTAGGGGAGTAATTGCTTCTCGTCGTATGTCTTGATCCTTCATATTGATTTGGATTAATGATCTTCACATCATCTTAGGATCTTTAGCAAAAAAAGCGAATCCTCATGCATTGTGAGGGCCTTTTTGGACTCGGGTATCCTCATGCCTTGTGAGGGCCTTTTTGGATACGCCAATCTTCGTGTCCCGCTTCAATAAGTTATGCCTTGGCTATGAACTCTAACTAATCCCGAGCAACTTTTAAACGATCTTGGGCTAGAAGCTAAGTAATTTTTCAAATCGTACGACCTTGTTTATTGCATTTATTTATTTACAAGTGATGGGAGAAAAAGTTCATAAGTAACTCACATAAGTTAATGAAAGAATACCAAACTTATAATTATCTCTATCATCTCTCGTTCTCCACAATTTAAAATCTCAAGTAATGAGACTCGTGGATGCTTAGCCTAATAAACCAATTAAGGTCCACATGGTTAAGGCTACTAGCTAGAATAAACTCAGATAAATAAACTCGGGTTGAGTCAAAATATTTACGACGGGCCTAATATATCAAAGACGTCTAAACTTGTTAAAACCATTTTATTTATTTATTTAACTTTATTCTTGAAATGGAATATATACATACGATGCAATGACAAAAGGAAAGAAGATAAATGGAAAATACTACTAGGCTAAAATAGATCAAAAATTTGAAAAACGTTGAAAAATAAAATTTTCCGGTTAAAATGAGGTCAAATTCATGGAAAAGCCCACTAAAATTCGATAGAAATACCCCCTACACTTAATATAAACATTGCCCTCAATGTTTAAGCATGTGGGAGAATAAACTCCCCTACACTTAGGACATTGAGTGCGTTGTTTAAATCGAGCTAAGGAAAGGACAAATAAAGTGATTCCATTTATTTATATACAAGTATGAATCACAATAGAAAAAACTTATCGAAGGAACCGGGTACACGGGAAACACGGGAACACGGGTCGCGTCAAAACTACCAAAAGTGGATCATTAAAGCTCATGTACCTACACACATCACAACACACAAAACAAACAACCTACACGGCTCCCCCTACACTTATTGTAGAAAATAAATAAAAGATAGATAATCGGGTTGCCTCCCGAGAAGCGCTTGTTTTTGTTAACCGAGTCACGAGCCTGACTCGACCCCGAATTAAATGGTCCATGGGGAAGCCTCGAATGTTATTTCGGGATCAAAAATCTTATCCTCGGTCCCGGAGGAACATAATAAATGAGAGGCAGGAGGATAAGTCATGAAAGGTAGAAAAGTCCTCTCGACATAAGAAAAGTAAGTGAAGTCTTGATCCACGGGAGGTGGGATGGGTAAAGGAGACACATTGTCATCCCCCAAAGACATAGGATGGTCACTAAAAGCCGTAAAGGTGCCAATCGTAGAACGGGCAATGTCACCTCCCGGGTCAAAACACTCATCCTCATTTCCCGGTATGAAATGAGGGGAGTAAAAGCGATACACCACTTGCTTGGGTGTGCACGCGGTAGGACGGGGTGGCAACATAATATGAGAAATATCATAAGACATATCTACCACCCGCGTCACCTCACCAGACCGAATCAAACGGAAGGTAGGGTCAAATCTCTCATCCTCCTCTATGATGGGAGGTGGCATGGCTAACAATGAATGCTCATCAATAGCAAGAGAGTCGGAGCTATCAATGTCCTCAATCCCCTCTTCAAAGACAGGATTCACCTCACTAGAGATGTAGGCGTCATCAAAATCAAATAAAGGGTTCGAATAAATCGTGAAATTTTCCTTCGGAACGTCTTCATCGGATAGTGACTCGTCATCACTAGAAGTAAAATCATCATCGAGATCAAAAATGGGATTAGAGAAAGCCAAAGAATCGTCTCCCAAGATGTCGGTGGGAGGTAATGAATCATCACTAGAAAGAGATTCACACTCATCGTCACTATCGGAAGCAACCGTAGGCTCACTTTGGATTGGAATAAGAGTCTCATCACAAGGAATAGTGATAAGACCCTCATTCCCCATGATGAGAGAGGCATCAGTCTCCGTAGTGGAAGAATCGAGAATAGGAGTGGTAGAATCCTTAGGCTCGAGAGCCGACAAGTCGAGAGAAGGAATTACAATTGCACTAGGACATTGAGCACAAATATCATTCCAAGAAATAGAATTCTCATCGTCATCATCATCATAATAGTAAGAACTCACAAGAGGAGGAGTATAATCACTAAGATTAGATACTTGCTCTTGTCGTTGTCGTTGTCGCTTTTCCTCCTCCTTTGCTTCTTTTAGAAGAACAACGGCTTCTTGAAGTTGCACAATAATGACGTGTGTTTCGTCATTCAAAGCATTGAGTTGTTGAATTCTTTGAGAGGATTGATGATTGAGAGTGGGATGTGGGGGCTCACAGTTATGAAAACCAGAATTATAGCACAGATGTTGCTCATAATTCATCGGTTGACAATAAGAAGTATCGTGAGGGCCCCCACAATGATTGCAATACGGGTATTGAGAAAAACCCGGTGCATGTTGCGGATAGGGATTGTCATAGACGGGAGGGGTGAGAAAGTATTGTAAGAGGAGAAGTACGAATTTGTTGAATTGCAAAATGGACAAAATCCAAATTGTGTATTGTCGATATCAAAACCGCACCGCTCACAAGTACACCATTGACATGTTTGAAAACCATGCCATGGTTTCCCACACCATACGCAAGACGAATCCATGAAGAATTAAAAATAAGAAGGGTAGAGAAAAGAAATAAACACAATAGAGGAAAAGCTACAAAAAATATATACGTAATACTACTTGAGTTGGCAAACCAATAATCGGTCGTCCCTCTCAATATACGCACAAGCAAGCGGGGAAACGAGGTGGCACGAAGCACGTAAGTACCTTTTTCCTTAGACGGCCTTTTATAGCGCGTCGCCTTATACCCACCTTATAGTTTGTATAAATCGAGTTCAAACTTTTTATTAGTATTTATCTATTTTGCCTCTTTATTTGCGTTTTAGATTCGAATACAATAGTTAGGTGATGAAATCCCAACTAACGCCTTATTTGAAAAGTAGGTAAATTATTGTGCTACGTAATATAATATAGTAAAAGAAAAATCTTTTTGTATTTTTTTTTAGAAAAATATATATTCACAATAAGAGCGAAAGAAATCGAATAAGAAAAATAACAATAATACGTAATATTTTTGGTGTAATACGTTTAGGAAAACGTATTACTTTTGGATTTCTTTGAATTTTTTTGGTGCAAATCTTAGGAAAGAATTTGCTTTTGTGATTTGTTATTTTTTTTTGTATTTTTAAGTTTTTGATTTTTTTTTGTGTTTTTGATTTTGTTGCAAGAAAAAGGAACGTTCAAATATGAACGGGTCCCAAAATCCAAACGTCTTCACGAAAAATCGTCAATCGTACGAGCGAAGCGGCAGCGGCGCCATTTGATACTAGGGTTTTGCAATCCCATTTTTATGTTCTAATTATCGTTCCTCCACTCACTCGAATTTGATTTCCGGTTTAACGTATCGATTTAACTTTGTTTTTGGTAAACGTAAAATTGATATTTTAAACTAGTCTATTTAAAATAAAATCTAATTTAAAATTTAAACAAAATTAAACTAATTTAAATAAAAACTTTTAAATGAAAACTTAAAACTTTTAAACTAATTTTAATAAAACTATTTTAAAACTTGGACACTATTAAAACTAATTTATTAGAATAAACTAAAACTTTTAAAAGACTTTGAAAGAAAATATATTTTAAACTAAAGACTTTTAAATAAAAACTATTTTTAAATAACCCAAATAAAATGAAAAGTATTTTAAAATTATAAAAGTAAATAAAATATTTTTTATTATTTTTTTACTTTTTACTTTTTTAAAAACAACTGAATAAAAGAAATTTGAAATAAACTTTTAAAATAAATAAGCTTAAGAACTAAATTAAACTAATTAAGGAAAACTGATAGCTAAATTAAAACGTATATTAATTTAAAGATGCAGAATCGAACATAAAAGCAAGCCTAGACGAGATGGTTGGGGCGTATGGTGGTTATACGAGAGGTCCTGGGTTCGAACCCCAGGACATACAACTTTGCAATTATATTTTTTTTTTTTGAAATATTAAAAGCAAAACAGAACAATTGGGTCTGTTTTCTGTGCAGCAATAACAGCAAAACTGAGTACAACCACATAAGCAAATATAGCTCTACCGAATAAGCAAATAAGCTGTAAAAATAAGCTATACAATAAAACACTAAGCAGAATCAAAAGCAAATAAGCTATAACTACAAATAGGCTGAAATACCAAATAAGCAAAAAGGCTGAATCAAATAAGCTAAATAATGATAAGCAAAATAAACTAAACATAAGCTGATTATAACACTACTCAAATAAAAAGGCAAACGATTTAAAAAAAACTTAATAAAACAATAAACAGATTAAAACTAACCAACTATAATTCCTAAGACTTAAGCAAACATGAATCATCTAGCAGATTAAGCAGATTCTAAATATAACTCAAAACTAGCCAGTAACATTATCTAAATAAAGCTGATAAAATTAAAGCATATTGAAACAAGGGCAGATAAAAAAATACGCAACAAACCAAATAAACAAAAAAGACAATAAGCAGATTCGGCAAATCAAAATAGATTAACAACAAACTTAAAGCAGACTAATATTCAATAACACAAACAGCAACTAAATAAACAATCAAAAATGAAAAAGAGATTTAGAACCTTGAGACGACAACCATTGGGAAGAAGATTGGCGCTGAGCCATCTTTGAGAACAAATCGAACACCAATCACCACCTTATTTCCCAGCGAATATCATCATCTTGATCCACCTTCTCGAACCAGCCTTCGAACAGTATATATATATATATATATATATATATACATTTTTTATTTTTTTATTTTTTTATATTTTTTTTATATAATCATAACTCGAATAGTAACAATAAACAATAAAACAGATTAAAGGGGATTTTAATTAAACTTGCAAAAATTTAAACGAGATCGAAATAATTAAAAATCAATCTATTTTTCATTAATCATAAAAAAAATACAATACTGGAATTTAAATATTACAATAAACCTACCAATCTAATTTTCATAAAATCAAAACTAAATTACCCTACTCCTAAAATTAATTAAAAACTAAGAAAAATAAAGAAAAAAACTTGATAATACATCTTAGAGATGGGGTTTTTATAAAGAAACCCTAAACTTGGTGAGCAAGGCTTCCAATCTCCACCGTTCTTCATCTTCTCTTTCTTCTTAATATGATCAAACGGTTGATGAGACACCCCTTGCACACGGATTGCCAACGTGTCAAGGGGTGTATTTCTTTCTTGCTTATGTGTCTCCTTTTTATTGGTGGATTTGTGTTGGATAGGTGTATCCACCAATCAATTGCAAAGGATTGGTCATGTAGGTAGAGGAGAGAGGACCACAGGTGGTGTTTGCACCCGAAAAATTGGGGGATTTAATTCCCACTCGTGTGAATTACACGCTTTTGATAAAAGCCCCAATTTTGAGTGGTAATTTTTTTGTGATTGAGGTAATTTAGGGTTAAAGATGGAGGCAGTGTTGTGGGAGAGAAAAGGGTGGATGGTGGGTTTTCTTTGTTTTTGATGAAAAGTAAATGGGGGTGGGTAAAGAAATAAAAGCGTTTTTATTTATGTGTGTAAGGGTGAGAGTAATGAGACACGTGGGGATTGAGTGTTTGTTTATTTTGTGTGGGACGAAAACAGTGGGGTTGGTGGGTAAATTGGTTTTGTTTGTGAGCTTTACACGTGTGGGGGTCCGGGATTTAAACAAAACAAAACAAAACGTGTGTTGGGGTTACACGTTGTGGGGAGAGTTGATTTATTTATGTGTGAGTTGACCAAGTGTTTGATTAAACAAAGGCAAATTGAAAACTTTGTGTTTCTACCGTCACATGTTTTTTTTCAAACCAAAGTGGGCTTTTTGAAGCCCAAGGCTTCCATCCGTATTTAAAACCTCAACCGTCCCATGTTTTTGTTGTATATAGGCTTGGCCCAAAATGATACTCCATCCATATGTTAAGGATAGTTGGGCCATTGATGGGCTTTAAAATCCACAAGTAAAAACTTTTAACTCCATTAATGGGCTTCTGGGCCCAATACCCAATTGTGGGACCCACTTGGCCCAAGTATCATCATAAAATTAAATCCGCTAGAAACGAACTCGATTTCGGCTTCCATGATCATTTCTTCAAACTCGTGCCGGTTTTCGTGATTTTTGGCACACTTTGGTCTTTTGACTTTATCTTCGTCTCTTTCTTGGACTTTTCTTCAATATTCGACCGTGAAATCCCGTGTTTTCTCTTCTTTTGATTATTTGTACCTATTTAAACATAAGAACACAAAACCACGCGTAATTCTGACATTTATGATATAAAACATATGATTAGGTCTTGTTTTTCCTTGATTTTAGTGGCAAAAGGATAAGTGTTTTCACACTTATTAGTAATCCACCCTTAGACTCGAAACATTGAGGACAATGTTTACTTTTAGTATGGGGGGTGAATAGATACTTACCTTGCCCACGTCTTTACGCACTCCAAAACTTATCATTTTGTTTTTGTTTTTAATAAGGCTAAAAATGGCCAAATTTTAAAATTTTTCGTAGTTTTTCATAAGTGTTGTTAAGACACAAATGTTTATTTTCCATCAGGTAGAATCAGAGCTAATTTTTGACTTGATGGGCATTTGGAACCCCTAACATTTATTAACCCGCTTAAATCAAGTTTTGCTAGACTTTTATATAGGGGCCTTTAAAACGCGAAAGTCTTAATTCATACGAGTTAAGAACAAGAACTTTTTGCAATTTCCTATAATTGATCCTAGAAAGTCATCTATCATAGGAACTTTAAAACGCAAGATCTAAACTTACCCAATTCTAAGAAATTGCAAGATCCTATAGTGGCTTGAAAACCCAAAACTTCGATTTAATATAGTCTTAATAAAAGCTAATCCAAATTTGGATTAATTTTGACTTGCATTGCTAAGTATTCACGAGTCTCTTTAATTAGAGGTCTTTATATAGTGAAGAACGAGAGATTATAGAGTTAGACAAGTGATCATGCTAAACGTAGAACATGAAAATGTTCTTTCAAAAACTCATGTGTTTTTAATTGTGGCTTTATCTCCCATAAGATCAATGCATTAGGAATAAATAAATTTAACAAATAAGGTCGTACGATTTAAAAGAATTAGTTAGCTTCTAGCACAAGATCGTTTAAAAGTTGCTCATGTTCGAATAGAGTTCATAGCCGAGGCATAACTTATTGAAGCAGGACGCTAAGATTGGCGAAGTCCGAAAAGGCCCTAACAACGCATGAGGATTCCATTTTGTTACTAAAGATCCAAGATGATGTGAAGTATCATTATTCCAAAATCAATATGAAGGATCGAGACACACGACGAAAAGCAATATACTCCCCTAAAGATCATGGAGAAAATCTATCCAAAAAGACTCTAACAAAGTATGAGGATAAATATATCCAAGTACGAAAAAGAGGCGGATCGTTGAAAATCAAAATCCAAAATAAAGATTGAAGAAAAGTGATGAAGTCGTGGTCCAAGTTTGAAGAAATCTCTCAAAAACGTCAAGTGAAGAAAGTCCATTTATAAAGAGAAGACCATAATTTCAAGAGCGTCTTCCAAGATTTGAAGTATGAAGTACATGCCAAATATCGGTCCGATAAAGGTCTCAAATCGAGAAACGAGTTATGTATATGAACTTAAGGAGATTATGAGAAGCCGTTTTAAAAGATTTTGTCCTTTAGCTAAATATTATTAAATTGTCCTACTTTATTTTCGCCCTTAATAAATACCAAAATAAGTCAATATGAATCACTTGTTATCCATGACAAATAGTAAAAAAAATCTAGAAAAATTTCTTTTCCTTTAATAATTAGGATTGCGGTGAGAAAAAGTATTACACAATTTGAATGCATGAGTAGTGTTAGCAGTGTGACTTGTACCAACAATGGTCTCGTTTTTTCACTTAGCATGGAATGTGTGACAATCAAGGATGACGAAATTTACTTTATAGAACATTTACTTGTTTCTATTCATTGACCCTAAAAGTCACTTTCGTGATGAAAATGATACAAATGTCTTTAACACATCATAGTTGTAGTATTGCTTGTTTTTCTTTCAATAAAGGTTAATAAAAATGAATTTTGGAGATGTTTAGATACTTTATTCTAAGCATTGCGTGAGGGCACGACAATGGTTTAGTATGGGAGAGTGATGATATGGCATTTATACATGATCTCATCGTTCTTTTCGGGCTTTTAATGCATAAAATGTCACCAAAATACCATATATATGCTTGTGTTTGTGTATTTGTGTATTTTAGGTATGGATATCGTGAAAAAGACAAAAGATCACAAGAATCAAGGAAAAACGAACACGAGAAACGAAGACGCACAATGAACCGGGCTTTAGTTATGATTTCTCAAAGAAAAGACCTTGAAGACTTGAAGATGTACAAGAATGATCCCTCATTTATGAAGAAATGACACTTAAAACCCTTGTATATTCATAATTACAAGTTTTGTCCTTTAAGTTTGTCAAAATTGCAAAAAGGTCCTTCAAATTTGAATATTTGGCAAGATTAGTCCCTCAAGTATTCAAAATTATCAACAATGATCCCTCATGAAGTCAAAGATCAATTGAAGTCCTTCAAAGATGAAGAATGTCCAAAATTAGTCCTTGAAATATTCAAAAGTGGCAAAAACAACCCTTGAAACCTTTTCACCAATGTTTTATGCCCAAAACATGAAAATGTAAAGTTTATTTACAAAGGAAAATGGTTTGTTAAGTTGACATTCTTGTTTTACACCTTTCCCAAAGTCCAAGGGCTACTATTGCCAATTCCAAAGTTTAAACTTAAACAAACACGCGCCAAACACTTAATCCTCACTAATTTCGGATTGAACCACGTACTGTTCACACGTATGAAACCCAATTTTTTACTTTTTATCATCAAAGGGGAAACTGAAATTCGTTGTTTACCCGTGTGATTCACCTCACCTAAAACCCATTCCAACAATTAAATCCTTCTTCTCCACTCACCATGTGACCCCACACCCAACCCCGTTGGCTAATAGAAACTCATCTTCCTCTCCAAGCAATGCCACGTGGCTAAATCAATGTCCCATACTCTTTGCTTGGCCCCAAAGCTAAAATGAACAACTAGGATTGAATTGGACAGCTCACATCACCTCAAGCATCTAGACGAATTCAAGGTCATTTTAGGGATTTTGTAGCTACGGTTTGCTTTGTAATCTCAGCCCTTGTGTCCTATATAAGGACTCCTCAACTTGTGAGAGAGCCTTGTTCCAAATTTTAGCTAAATTTTGTAATTCCTTTTTATGAAATAAAAAGTTTCATTTTCTGAAATTGTGAAATTCCTTTTGAGTTTTTGTGATAGTTTGGTGTCTGTTTAGCTAAAGTCTGAGTTCCATTTTATGTTATAAACCTGCCTTAATCTTGTGGTTAAGGTACGTTTATGTTTGATAGGTTTTCAACTTTTAGAAAGTGTGAAAATCTTATATTCTGTTTGCATATTTTTGTGTACTAACCCCTAGCCAAAAGCCTAAGGCTCTTACAAGCTTGTTGACACCAAGCCTGTGAAGGGATTAAGCATTTGGGTGGGCTGTTTGTTGGCTTGTGTTGAAGATCATATAGATCAAAGTCGGGTTCTACTTTGAACCACATCAGACTTTGATCCTTCTTGTATGAAGGACCTTGGTCACTCTCTAGTTGTTGAGAGTGGTCCAAGGAGCATAGTTGATCTCCCAAGGAAGTTAAGGGAGATAGGTATAAGCTCTTGTTAAGTTTCCCCTAAAAAAGTTTGTGTTTAAGTCTGTGAAGAATTTTGCATGTGATTTGAAGTTCTTGTGTTTGTTCTCGGTGTTTTTCTGTTTGAATCTACTAGTTGTCATCTAGGTTAAATGTTTTGATCATAAAATCAGTAGGTTGTTCTTTAAAATCAAGAGTTGGTTTGAAAACGTATACATAAAGGAGTGTTTGGGATAACTGTTTAATCTGTATTTGTGTTGATTTTAGTGGAAGTTATTTGGTGTATTGTGTTTGTTTCTGTTTCATAAGTGTATTTGGTCATTTATCTGCATAGTTTGTGGATTGAATCACCTAAATCCATCATAGGGCTTTAAAATCTGATTTACTTGGTAAAATAGGCTAGAATTTTAGGGGACACTTAGATCTAAGCATAGACTAGGGCTAACAAGTGCTAAGTTTTAGTTAACCCAACCAGGGAAAGATATTTAGAGTGTTGAAATTGGATTGGTGGTCATTTAGATCAGCGAAAGGGTTTTGGATATTGTCTTTGTTCATCAACAATCTGCATAGGCTTGAATCTGCTTCTAATCTTTGATCCTGTGTTTGAAACAAGTTTATTTGTGATTATTGGAAGTTAGTATAGCTTGTGTATGCATATGGTTCATTTTGGGTTCCTTATTCATGCTTAAATTGCTTTTTAGTTCATAACTGCTTATTTGCATATCTGTGAGGTATCTGTGCACTGTTTGCTTATTATGTGCTTATTGGCTTGGTGTAATTGTGATTACTTGCTTGATATGAACTCCTTACAACTCAATGGTTGTAAGGGTGCCCTTGTTATCCATTGAATCAAAGTGAATCTCTCACAAATCAACAGTCAAAAAGTCAAAGTAGTGGGAATCCTTTCCCACTGAAACTTACCACTGCTAGTGTAATTTTTGGTTCAGCTTATCAATAAGCTATTCTATCTTATCAAAACGTGCAACAACTTTAATTTTGCAATAGGTGTTCCTTATTTGACCCATTTGTTCATACTAGAGCATTTGGAAGGTTGACTTTGAGCATTGACTAGAAAACCAACTTATTTGTCTTTTTCATAAGTGCTTATCAATTAATACAACTTATTTGGCTTTTCTTATTGAACTTTTCTTTATTGAATTGGCTTATTTAAGTCATTTAGAGTCTTTTGTAAGTTGAATCAAGTCCTGAGGTTGTCTAAAACTCTAAGTCGACTATTTTGTCTTTTAGTGAAATTCTACTTGGCTTATTTCTAGCTTATTGGTTGTACTTTTTCAAAATTTCTTTTCACATATCTCTTAGGCATCTCAAAAGAAGGTTGTGTATCAAATTAGAGCTTATGGCATTGGCTTATAGTTTAATGGGCTTATTGGCCAATTTAGGATAAGTTGTTGAATTATTAAGTTGTGATAAGCTCAAAACCAGCTTTTGGACCTTCAGACTTTTGTGTTTAGAATTAAATTTTGAGTCAGATAGAGCTTTTCAGGTCATTTAGGTCTAGTTGGAGTTTTGGGGCCCATTAAGCCCATTTGTTGGACTGTTTTGGATTTTAGCCCATTTGGGGGTCCAATAGGGGCTTTTTGGTAATTTCACTTTCATTTTCTGATTATTTAGGATAAAATAAACTAGTTTGCAACTTTTTAGAATTTTTCATAATTTTTAGATTTATAATATTATTTTATTATTAAATTTAATTTTTAAGATTTTTGCAAGTTTTATATTTTTCCTAAGTTTAATACATTAAGTTAGGATTTTTATAATTTTTATATTATTTTTAGAACCTTTTAATTAATTTTTAGGATTATTTTAATATTTTAATAGCTTTTAATCATTTAAAAATAGAATAAATAGATTTTAAAATTTGGAAAACTAGTTTTTAGTTTAAGTATGTTTTTGAGGTTTACAAGTACAAAATTTTTTATTTGGGATTTTTATTAATTAATTTGATTTTTAGGGCTTTAATTATCATTTAAAAGTTAATATTTAATTAAATAAAGGATTGGAAATTTTTTTATCATTTGTAAACCCTTAGTTTATTTTTAAGTATTTTTGGTAATTGTTTGGGAATTTTTAGAATTTATTTTTATTATTGCATTTTTTTACGATTTTGCATTTTTTACGTCTTAGCCTAATTTTCACGTGTCCGTCATTTTCTTTTCTTCTAATCAATATTAATCCAAAGCATACAAATTATTCACACACATATACCTCCTTGGGAAACAAACTTTGTTTTTACACTTTGTGGGTTATTAGTGCACGGTTTTCCTAAACCGTCGTACTTAATACTTTCCGCTTTTACGCCTTTTTCCTAAAGGGTGTAATTTACTTAATTCTCAGTGGCATTGGAGATGATATTTACTCCACCGTTGATGCATACCCTACTGCTCAAAAAATGTGGACAACCATTGAAAGATTGCAAAAAGGTGAATCACTCAACAAACAAGATATGAAAACAAAGATGTTTTGGAACTTTGGCAAGTTTACATCAAAGGATGGGGAATCCATTGATTCGGATTACTCCCGATTCTACAAAAGGATGAATGACATGACCCGAAACAGCTTGCAGGTTTCCACCATGCAAGTCAATGTCCAATTTCTACAGCAACTTCAACCAGAGTGGACACGGTTTGTCACCTTAGTGAAACAACAACAAAAGCTAGACGAAGTTTCATATCACACGCTCTTTGACATCTTGAAACAATTTCAGAATGAGGCAAACGAACTTCGAGCTGAACGAGTTGCAAAGGTTGAAAATCCACTTGCTTTTCTATCTACCACTCAGCATTACCCAGATTATCGTTCTAATGCTTCAAAGACGTACTATACTCAATCATCATCACCTCGATCTTCCATTGTCTCTAAGTCACATGCTTCAACAAGATCCCGAGGCAAAGAAGTTGCAAGAGCACCATCACCATCACTTGAGAAATCATCCGAAGAGGATAGTGACGAAGAACAAGCTCAAAAGTATAGGGAATTTAAGCAACAAATGGCTTTCATTATGAAGCAATAAAAGAAAATCTATCCACCCACCAACAACAATCTTCGAACATCATCCAACACGAGGAACAACTACACTCAAATTCCTCCAAGGTATGACACACGAAGGCGTGCTGAGACTCCTCCAAAGTATGATCGACGTACCGCTAGGAATGATAATCAGAGGGTTGCTACTGTTGTTGGAAATAGGGAAACTGTTGGTACTCAAGTAGTGCAACAAAGTGGGATTCAGTGTTTTAACTGTAGAGGGTTTGGGCATCTGGCTAGGGAATGTAGGCAGCCAAAGAGGGTTAAGATTATGGATATCATAAGGAAAAGATGCTGCTATGCAAGATAATGGAAGATGGGATCAAGTTATCAGCTGAGGAAGGAGAAATGCTTGACGACACAGATGATGAACTCTCTGACCAAGAACTCGAGGCACCTTACTCATACATGGCAAAGATTCATGAGGTTCTCACTGTCACTGAAGATGACAATGGTCCTATCTTTGATACCGTGCCAATTGCTAAGGTACAACATCATGATAATGAATATAATGTATTTGGTGATACCCATGAGCATAGTGATCTACCAACAACAGTTACTGACACATGTATGATGGAAACGGTTGATAGCAATACCACACCTGATTCATCAGACATGTGCAATAATGAGTTTGAGGATGATCAACATGCAAATGAGTATGATGATGAGGAGCGTGTCGCGCTTGCTAACTTAATCGCTAGTTTACAAAAGGATGTCACTGAAACTAGAAAGAGTCAAAAGCAATTAAAGAAAGCAAACACAGCGCTCACTCAAAACTTTGAAGAAAGCAAAGCCGCTCTTATAAAATATAGTGAGACCATTGATAGTTATAGGGATCATCTTCTTCAAAGAGAAAAAGATCTTGAGGGGTACAAAAGTCGGTTAATTAACGTTAAAAAGGAGATTTTGAAAATAAATACAATGAAGCTCTTGCCTTGGTAACTAAAGAAAAACGTCATTTTAATGTTTTATTAAGTGACGACGTCAAAAGACGTACCTTGCCACAACAAAAGTTAATGAACTTGAACAACGGGTTTCTATGAATACCACCGATTCTGCTTAAATTCTTGAGGAAAAGAAACAAGAGGTTGAAACGTTAAAACAATCTTTCAAAAATAAACAAGGTAAAGTGTTGGAAATACGTTTTACGCATTTAGGAAGATTCGATCACTCCGACAATATATTAAGTAGTAGCTCGTAGTTTGGTTACTTTACAATAAGCTAACAAGGCCAAGCCAAGCCTATAACTTGTATAGGTAGGCGGCCCATTGTAAGCCCAAGCCTATCCATAGGCTAGGGTATATAAACCCTATCCTTAGTTGGAGAGGGTGTGGTTCACTTTAGTTTTTCACATAGTAAGAAGGTGTTTTCTTTCACTTTCTCTCTCTAAGTGTGTGTGTTCTCGCCATCTTTCTATCTCTTTCTCTCTCTAGAATATAAGCAATATTTACAATATTCTACAAATGGTATCAAGAGCCATGGTATGATTGTTTGGTTTTTGTGTTTGTGTTCTTGATTCATACGCCTACTTTGATCCATATTAATTTGTACCGAATTTTTTTTTTGTGTTTTTATGGTTTAATCTTGACACAAATCATCTACCTACTTGTGGTAGTGATTTGGTATTGTTACTTTGGTTAAAAACACAAAATTTTTGGGTGTTTGATTCGTTTTTAGGCTTAAAATTTCGAATTTGTTGTGTACTATCCGAGAAAAATTGTACTTTTGTCTTCATAGCAAAGTTGGTTTCCATCGCAAAGTAAGTAGGGTTATATATTGCGATCGAAAAACCCTAGGGTTTCTACATTGCGACCGAAGAGTATTCCGACACTTATTCCGATCGTGGATTGCGATAGCTCCTTGCATTGTACATTGCGATCGGGTATAAGGAAATATTGCGACGTTACTCTGTCCAAATTTTGTCAACATTGCGATAGGTATTGCGATAGGTATTGCGATCAAACATTGCGATAGGTATCATTCTGATAGGTATTGCGATCAAGCATTGCGATAGGTAACATTGCGATAGGTATCATTCCGATAGGTATTGCGATCAAGCATTGCGATAGGTAACATTATGATAGATAACATTGCGATAGGTATTCAGATAGATATTCCGACAGTGATTCCAACATTTATTTCGACAGGTATTCCGACAGGGTATTCCGATAGGTATTTTGATAGAGTGACAAGTTTTTCAAGATTTTTCAAAAACGTGTTTTTGAAATCGTGTGTAATTTTGTCTTGGAATTTTTGTTTTTTCGAGAACATAATTTAGTGGATTTCAACATTATTTCTCGGCTTCTACACGCAACAACAAACACATTAACTTTCTCTCATTGTTCGATCAACGTTTGTAAATCTTAACTTATCGAAATGGAGTATACATCTCTTACGGATCAGTACATCCTCTCAGGTACGGATAATCGTCCACCAATGTTGGAGAAGACTATGTACGAGGACTGGACTTCCCGAATGGAACTTTACATGTTGAACAAAGAGAATGGACATCCCATTTGGGGATCGGTGCTCAATGGACCATTAGATTATGGTACAGTGACGGAAGGTGCAGTCACTCGTCCTCGCACAATGGGTGAATTGACTGGAGATATGAAGATACAAGACAAATGTGATAAGTATGCTACCAACATCATTCTCCAAGCCCTTCCTTCAGATGTCTACAAACTTGTGAGTAAACATAAAGTTGCCAAAGAGTTATGGGATAGAATTCGTGTTCTGATGCATGGCACCTCGCTAACTAAACAAGAACGGGAGTGTAAACTATATGATTTGTTTGATAAGTTTGCATACGTACCCGGGGAGACTCTCATTGATTACTATTTGAGATTTACTCTATTGTTGAATGAGCTCAATATCTATGGCATGGCAATCCCTACGTTTCAATTAAACACCAAGTATTTGAACACCGTTCCATCAGAATGGCGTAAGTACGTGACGGATGTTAAATTGGCTAAGGACTTGCATAACACCAATGTGGATCAACTTGAAGCTTTCCTTCAACAACACGAATGCCATGTGATCGAGGCTCGGTTGTCTACACCACAAGTTCGTGATCCAGTTGCCATGTATGCTTCTCAACAAATGAACCCCCAACAAAACCTGGCTTACCCTTATCAACAACAATCATACTTGCAGCAGCCACCAACAACACACATATCAGCAACCATAGCAACCATCTTATCAACCACTGATGATGCCACAACAAGCATATCAACAAAGTGTTCTTCCACAGTAATCATCACATCATGCATCACCATCACAAGCTATCACTTCTCCAATGGGCTATACTCCTCAGCAAGGATATTTTCCAATTGAAGCACCACAAGCACAAGCCTTATACTCCAATGAACTTCCACCACTTCAAGCACCAGTATTTACTCCAAATGATTCGCCAACTGATGTCTTGAACCATCTCATTACCTACTTGTCAAAACTTGTTGCAACTAGAGGATTTCCACCAATGAACAATCAGCTCTGAACATCTTCAAATTTTCGCCAACAAGCCACTATTCAAGACGGTCAAGTAATGGTTCAATCCATTCAAGGAAGGAAAAATTCATATGGACCAACTCCAAGGACTGTGAACGCCCAAGTTGTAGGACTGTGAACGCCCAAGTTGTGAACTCTCAAGCAGGTGGAAATGGAAGTCCTATTGGTCCTCAAAAGGTTGTGAGTTGCTACAATTGTCGAGGACAAGGTCAAACGGCTAGGCAATGCACTCAGCCAAAAAGAAGAAGGGATGCAACGTGGTTTCAAGAGAAGATGTATCTGGTTGATGCTCAATCTAAGGGGAAGATTTTGGATTCAGAGGAATTAGCATTTCTTGCAGACCCAGGGGCACCGGATAATGAAGGCATTGCAATCGTCTCTACTTCTAATGTAGCATATCAGGCGGACGATCTTGATGCATATGATTCGGATTGTGATGAAATTCACTCAGCCTCAGCTGCTCTCGTTGCTAATCTCTCTCACTACGGTTCTGATGTCGTCAGTGAGGTACCAACCACAACCAATATTGTTAATGATAAACCACATCAAGTTGGGCATGAAAATGACAACCTCGAACAACATTCGGGAACTATTAACTCAGATGATGTAGTACCCAATCCTACACATTTGAGTGAACCTCAACCAAATGCTACGACGGGTATGGAATCTTATGCTCAACATTATTTGGTAATTGTGCCTAAACATATTATTGATGAAATGAATATGGCTGTCCAACAAACCGTAGATACGAATACCACCCTAACAGCTGAGCTTGTGTTGTATAAGGAAAAGGTCAAAGTTTTTGAAAAGGTCCATCTAGCAGAGAAAATAACTCTTTCTGAATTTGACAAATTTCGCTCTGAGAGGATAGAACACTTAAACGAAATAGAATAATTAAGAGCTAATCTTTCCAATGAATTTAAAGAAAAAGAGTTGGTTGTATATGATTTTCAAAAACTTAAGAAGGATTTAGATAATCTTGAGTCTAAAAAGTTTGAATCGGAAATTAACGCTACCAGACTTCTTAAATTCAAGGAACAACAACTTTTAAAACAATACGATTCCGCAGAAAAGATTCATCTTTTAACTAAATCCTTTAAAGAACTCGAACTTATGCGTCTTCAAGATTTACCACCTAATCCCGGTTATGCAAAACAAGATTAGGAATATATTCCTTGTCTTTATGATATGACCCTAATTGGCAAATCGAAAGAAGCACCTTATGTTCGTAGTGATGAGCAGACACAGTCACTTGCGGATGAAACTTATTCTAAAATGCTTTCAAAATTTCATAAGATTGATTATGATAAGCATAATAAAGATCAATTTGACAAAAACACCCGTATTCGACTACAAAAGGAATTATCTCAATTGTCAGCTTTTGTGCCCCCAAGTTTGTCAAATGAAAACCTTCCTAGTACGTCTCCTACACTCGTCAAAAAGGATTTAACTAAGTTAATTCTACCGGTAAGTAAGGTGTTAGATAGCTTAAATGTGGTACACCAATACTTTGCCGATTTTGACAAGGTCATTTTGGAACGTATGACGGCTACGGCCATAACGGAAGGTGAATGGAATTTCGAGCATACTAGAGCTGCCTTTCAAGACGAAATTGTTCTGTTTGTAAAGAATGCTAAATCGTGTCTTAGCACTATTGATCAAGATTTGCTTTTGGAAATCGAAGAAGTTAGACGTGTTTTCAATGAAATGGACGATGCTTATGAAAACAGTTTACTTGAAAGAGAACGTATTTTACGCCAAAATGATCAGCTTCTGAAGCAAGTGCTGTCGCATGATATTGTTTCTGTCTGTGTGAATAATAGTGTTGATAATGCTTCTATTGTGCATAATGTTAAATTTGTGGATAATATGGTAGATAGTATTTTTCACAAATCTGAAGCAGAAGTTTTAAAACTTCAAGATTCTTATACTTCGCTTTCAAAACGTTTTGATGAGATTCAAAAATATCGTATTTCGCTTGAATGTAAGCAACAATTTATTCAAGAGATTTTTTAAACGTCTTTTGATGGTGTTAATATAGATGATCAAAATTTTCAAAAGGATTTTCGATTGAACTTAAAATCTAAACAGCGTCGGACGAGTGATAAGGTTGCTACATCAGTGCCAATAGACATAGAAAAATCTAAGGAGATTAACTGTGTGAACGTACTTGAGGCCGCTGAGAATTTTAAACTTGATCTAGATAATCGAGTTTCAAAAATTTTGTCTAAAGTTTATAACTTAAAACAGAAAAATACACAACTCTTCGATTCAGTAAAGCCCAGATGTGCTAACACCACTGCACAGACTCAATCATTGATTGAACAACTGAATCGAAAGTCGTTGGAAATATCTGATTTGAGGGAACAAATTTGTGATAAAAATTTGGCTTTGGCTGAGTTAAAGGAAACAATTCGTATCCTTAAAGGTAAGAATGTTGTGGATAACACAGCACTGTCTCAACATTGTCCTCTAGTGCAATTAAAAGGAACCTTATAGCCGCCACACCACTTAACATGGGCTCTAGGACTAAACCATCTCAAATATTGGTCAATAAAGATAAGGCAACATCAAAACTAGCTTCTAATATTCCCTTATTTCCTTCTACAGGAGTAAACACCACTACTAAGGCTCAAAGATCTAAGCTTAAAAGAAACTTGAAGAATGATAGGATCTTGCCCCCAACTAGTAATCAAGTGAAGAAGAAAGTAGAAGCCCACCCTACGAATGTTATTTCTGTTTTGAATAAAGAGAATCATGTAGCTAAACCTAAAGGCTCTGCGGTTGTGTAGCGTTTTCTAAACCTACTATGAATTCTAATTTGAAATGTTGGAATTGTAATGAATGCATGTTTTCTAGTTATCATGATTCTTGCCTTATTGACGATGTGAATGAGATGAATGCCCGAAAGCACCAGTTAGAATGGAAACCGACTGGGAAAGTGTTAACCCAAGTTGGATGGATGTGGAGTCCCACTGGTATAACCTTCACTATAGTAGGAAATGCTTGTCCTTTAACTAGGATCACTCCCACTAAAGCGAAGAAAGCGTGCCCTTTAACTAGGAGCACCAAGGCTACCAAAACACAAGCGTGTCCTTTAATTAGGAACACCAACACTACTGTAGGAACAAAGTGCCCTTTAAATAGGTCTACTCCCACTGTAGTGCCCGCTAAAAATCTAAAAACTCAGAAAGTTGGAACAATAAAACCTGTTACTAAACATAACACTAGAAAATGCTAGAAACCTAAGGATAACACAAATGTTAGTAGTTCTAATAATTTTATCTCTATATCTGCTAACACTCCAGGACCAATAGTTTCCAATGCATTGTCTACTGTTGTTGCTGAAAAAAGGTGGTCCAAATTTTTCTCTGGTATTTGGACTCTGGTTGCTCCAAGCATATGACTGGATATCTCTCTCAGCTCAGAAATTTCGTCAGCAAGTTTCTTGGTACGGTTTGATTCGGTAACGATCATATCGCAAAAAGAATGGGTTATGGTGAATATCATAATGGGAATGTTATTATTTCAAGAGTGTATTACGTGGAAGGACTCGGTCACAACTTATTTTCTGTGGGGCGATTTTGTGATTCAAACCTAGATGTGGCTTTTCGTGAACATACATGCTTCATTCGTAATTTGGAAGGGGTTGATCTATTGAAAGGTACTCGTGGGAATAATTTTTATACTTTGTCTCTACAAGACATGATGGCCGCTTCTCCCGTATGTCTTCTCTCCAAAGCATCAAAGACTAAGTCATGGTTATGGCATCGAAGGTTATCTCATCTTAACTTTGATGCTATTAATCATTTGGCAAAAAACGAACTTGTTCGTGGTCTTCCTAAACTTAAATTTCACAAGGATCATTTGTGTTCCGCATGTACAATGGGGAAGAGCACTAAGAAATCATACGAACCCAAGACTGAAGACAACAACCAAGAGAAACTTTATTTGTTACATATGGATCTTTGTGGTCCAATGCGAGTTGAAAGTCTTGGTGGTAAACAATGCATCCTCGTCATGGTGGATGATTACTCTCGGTTTACATGGGTGATATTTCTTGCAACGAAAGACGAGGCAACTAAAATCATCATCGACTTTCTCAAGATGATTCAAGTGCGACTCAACACAACTGTCCGATGCATTCGTACAGATAATGGAACCGAATTTGTGAATCAAACCTTGCGTAAGTATTATGAAGAAGTTGGAATATCTCATGAAACATCTGTTGCTTGCACTCCACAACAAAACGGTTTCCTTGAAAGGCGAAATCGCACACTTATGGAAGTTGCTCGAACGATGTTAATTTACGCAAAGGCTCCATTGTTTCTATGGGCAGAAGCAGTAACTACAACAGTTTACACCCAAAACCGATCACTAATTTGAACACGCCATGGTAAAACACCGTATGAGCTTCTCCATGGTAAAGTACCAGATTTATCATATCTTCATGTATTTGGTTCTCTTTGCTATCCAAATAATGATGGTGACAATTTGGGAAAACTTCAACCAAAGGCTGATATTGGTATTTTCATTGGTTACGCACCCGTAAAGAAATCATACCGAATCTACAATCGTAATTCTCGTAAGATCCTCGAAACTATGAATGTTGATTTGATGAGCTGACAACAACGGCTTCTGAGCTAAGCAGCTCTGAACCCGTACTTTATGAAATGGGACCCAGTAACATTAGCGCTGGTCTTGTCCTAAATAACCCTACTTCATCATCATTTAAACCATCTACTAGAACTAAATGGGATACGTTGTTTCAACCGTTCTTTGATTATTTCTTTACTCCTCCAAGTTTTGTTGCTCCAGAACCTGTAGTAATAGCTCCGGTTACCGAAGTTGTCGCTCCAGCAAACGAAGCACAATCAGATACGTCTGCACCAACAATTTGTCAAGATATACCATCTACGAGTAATTCCCAATCAACAAATGTCTCAAATACCCATGTCATACCTATTGATGATGAAGAGGATGATGATAATGATCACGATTTGGAATTCGCTCAAATGCGTGAACTTCCATTCTTTGGTGTACCAATTCCCGACCCTAATCAAGCCAGGTCGTCCACCTCATAGGAAGCTCCTACTACGGTCTACTCCAATCCACGGATACGTGAACATGACAGCAAGTGGACAAAGGATCATCCTATATATTTTATTTTTGGTGGGCCTAATCGTCCGGTATCCACACAAAGTCAGCTACAAGAAAGTGCAATGTTTTGTCATTTTGATGCTTTTCTCACTGCAGTTGAACCTAAGACGTGGCAACAAGCTTTTACTCAATCTTGTTGGATAGAAACTATGCAAGAAGAACTTAATGAATTTATACGTCTTGATGTATGGGAACTTGTCCCATGCCCGGACCAAGTGAAGTTACTCACTTTGAAATGGGTTTACATTGTGAAACTCGACGAGTTAGGTGGCATTTTGAAGAACAAAGCTCAACTAGTAGCTCGTGGATATAAGCAATTATTAGGCATAGACTTTATGGAATCCTTTGCACCTGTTGCTCGTTCGGAATCTATTAGAATATTCCTTGCCTATGCAGCTCACATGAATATTATCGTCTATCAGATGGACGTGAAGACGACATTTCTCAATGGTGAAATCAAGGAAGAGGTCTATGTTCAACAACCGGATGGTATTGTGAATTCTAAATATCCTAATTACGTGTACAAGCTTAAGAAGGCTCTTTATGGGTTGAAACAAGCTCCACGCGGGTGGTATGATCTATTGTCACAATTCTTCATTACACAAGGCTTCGCCAAAGGCGAGGTGGATCCAACGCTGTTCATTCAGAAACAAGGTAAAGATATGATTATGGTACACATATATGTTGATGATATTATATTTGCTGCCTCGACCCAAACCTTATCGGATGAGTTTGGGACACTCATGTCTTCCAAGTTTAAGATGTCAATGATGGGCAATGTATCATTCTTCTTAGGTCTTTAGATATCTCAGAGTCCCAAAGGCATCTTTATCAATCAATCCAAGTATGCCCTTAAATCGCTTAAGAAATATAAGATGGAATCTTGCGACCTCGTGGATACTCCAATGGTGGAACGAACTAAGCTAGATGCAGATCCAAACGTGATTACCGTTGATCCGACACTTTATCGGGGAATGATCGGTATCCTTCTTTATATTACAGCTAGTCGACCTGACCTTCAGTTTGCTATCTGTATGTGTGCTCGGTATCAAACTAGGCCTACTGAGTTTCACTTAGCTATGGTTAAACGAATATTTTGGTATATTAAAGGAACCATTAATCGGGGAATTTGGTATTCAAAGGATTCTTAGATTGCACTCATGGCATATACAGATGCGGATCACGCGGGTTGTCAAGATACAAGGCGTAGCACAAGTGGAACTTTGCAACTACTAGGAGATCGATTAATCAGTTGGGTATCGAAAAGGCAGAAAAGCGCTGCAATTTCAAGTACGGAGGCAGAATACAAAGCTATGTCCGGTTGTTGTGCTTAATTTCTTTGGATGAGATCACAATTAACCGACTATGGTCTAGGTTTAAACAAAATTCCAATGTACTGCGACAACAAAAGTGCAATTGCCTTATGCTACAACAATGTTCAGTTCTCCCGGTCAAAGCATATTGACATTCGCTACCACTTTATCAAGGAGCAAGTGGAAAATGGAGTGATCGAGCTTTACTTTGTCCGATCTGAGTATCACCTGGCGGATATTTTCACGAAGGCTTTAGATCGCACTCGAATGGAATTTTTGGTCGACAAGCTCGGATTGAAAACTTTCTCGCCCGAGACTCTAAAGGAATTGGCAGATGAAGCGACATAATAGTGGTGGTAAACTATTCTTCATATCCTTAGTGATCATTTGTATATATTGTTTATATTTTTATCCACAAAAGCAAAATACAAATATATAAAACCATATAAAAACCCCAAAAATTGAAAAATATCTTAACAATCCAAAAATCTTTTTACTTTATTTTTTTAAAGGCATGTCTTTTAGTATGATAATATTTACGGCCTTAGAAATATTGATTAATATCGACACGGCGCTATAAATAGAGTTCGTATAAAAGATGCACATATTTTAAAACATGCCTATATGGCTTGTAGTTATTTCAGATTGCAACTCGGTTTTCATAATCAAGTCAAGCATTTCTTATGAAAGCTATGGCTGAACAACGGGAATTAACTTTCTCGGGCATGGTTTACTTTATAACCATGGAAGGGATTGTGTTTACGTAATAACACAATCTAACACGGATATATGTACGCATCGGTGCATTTATTTGTTACAACAAGAGAAATCTTTTTTTTATGAAGTTATCATCTCTACATCGTAGAAATCTACAATTGGTATCTATATACTCGATGATACGACTACCCAAACGGAGATTACAGCTCTTTGAATAGAACACGGGTCAACAATTGAGGGGGGAGTAATTGTCAAGCATTCAGAATTTTCGACGCTAACAGTGCCAAGTTCACAAATTGGTGTCAAGACAACAATACCAATCGTACATGTGGTGTCAAGAGATGACTTCAGACGTGACGAGGGGACCAACATTTTTCAACAAGAACCATTTGATCTTATCATATGATGTTCTCATCACTCAGGTCCATCCTTGTCAATACTTTCTAATATGGTGAATATGTGATCATGTTACAAATTGGTATTATATCTCACAAACTGGTCTCATGGAGATACAACGGCTTTGCATTTTTCTTCCCAAAAACTTTTTAAACTTCATTAAATCAATTGATATCAAAAATATCGGTTGGGTTAATATTTTTAATATGGGGGAGAAAATGTGATTTAATATGGGAAATTATCACAAATGGTTTGACTTAACGTGATAGCTCATCCCGACATGTGCGAAATGTTTTCGAATATCGTGGCATATGTTAAGGGGGAGCAAAATGGATTTGCTATATCAAAATGGATTTTCATGGTGACATATACTTACCCACAACGTATTTATTTCACGATGATGAAGATTGTGGTGACATAAGAATGGTAGGATATGTTAAGTCCAATGATTCTTCTAGAACCGGACGAATCTTCCCAAGGACATTCCATAGCTAGAAATAGTAGTCCTTAGGAAATATGGAGAAAGTTTGTGAACATAGCTGAATGCCGACCAAGTACTTAAGTTAGCACTGGAACAATCACAAGAGTGTGCTAGTTATGACGTATTGGTAAGCATTGAAGGGGTTGAAGAATGAAAAAGAATTGTAAAGATAAAGGGTCTAAAGAAAGAATCCCTCCTTCTTAGGCAGAAACCGGGTCAATACATAGGCTATTGAGATCATTTTTAATGCTGTTGGATATTGAAAATAAGACATCATGGACCCAGTGATGCAATGCACAACCCATACCAGCTAAATCAGATATCTCTCAAAAGGTATTTGTTTTAATCACACGGAGACAACGCATTATCTATCGATTTATTCGCTCCAATTATATTGATATTGAAAAGGTGGCACTCCACTCCAGCTTCCGATCACTAAAAATCCAAAGTGCACGATTGAGTCTAGAGCCATGTGAGATCATCAAATATCTCATTAGGACACACTTACATATTTCCTTGCTTCATCACACACTGTGAAAGGTAAGAAACATATTAAGAGTCCTACGCAATATCTTCATGATCTTTCCTGAACATCCGAGTAATACGTAAGTATTTACAATGAAGATGGAAATACTTCTTGAGCGAACATCAAAAAGCTCATGGTAGGTGACATGTGCGATTCTTTATGAATCAAGCTTGTGATAACTGGAAAGCAACAGTTGTTTAATTCTTAACTGAATTTAAACACGTTCCAGGCCTCTACGCAATATCCCAGTGATCTTGCCAGAAAACTCATAGTGATACCTTAGTGTTCATAGTGAGGAGTGGAAATCCTTCTGGTGTTAACATCAAACAGCACTTAGTAGGTAACTTGCAAGATTCAATATGAATCGAGCTCGTGACAACTGGAAAGCAACGATGGTGAGATTCTTTCATGAATCAAACTTGTTATAGGAATCAGAATTGACGGCTTCAATCATGCGGATAATTTTATCCAAGTGATTCACTCTCTACGTTCGCAGTCAGCTTTAGACGGTCAAGTAAAGATAACGGGTTTACTCGCGAAATCTTGTCAAAGAGATTTTTAATTAAATCTACCTGCCACAAGTACGATATATTATATCGTCCAACGGTCTTCACCGACCGGAGGTAAAATGCTACCGAAAGAATGATATGTTCAAATCTATTTCGTTTGTGTCTACTTATGTTACTACATTTGAAGACGGTGGCGTTGCGGAATCCAAGAAGAAGTCGTCCCCACATGCTTATACTTTGCGTACTTAATACTTCAACAAATTCATGAAAGCCTAAAAGTTAAGTCTTCCACTGTATCAAACTCTGAATCTTTCAAGAATTAAAAAGGTGTGGGTATGTGGGACATGAAGTCACGAAGAGACGAAGATCACAAGTGATGAACAAGATCATGGCAAGAGATCAATGCTCAAGATTGATTTCAAAGATCACATCAACATATTCACTAGAAAAGAAAAAGAAAAGAAAGACGAAGACTACGAGCTCAAGACAAGCATAGTATGCTAGGTTTATATTTTATTGTAACTCGGGTATCGCCCTTTTTTGGAGTGACCTCCCTTACAGAGAGATTGTTCGAAATACGTTTTACGAATTTAGGAAGATTCGGTCACTCCGATAATATATTAAGTAGTAGCTCGTAGATTGGTTACTTTACATTAAACTAACAAGGACAAGCCAAGCCTATAACTTGTATAGGTAGGCGGCCCATTTTAAGCCCAAGCTCATCCATAGGCTAGGTTATATAAACCCTCTCCTTAGTTGGAGAGGGTGTGGTTCACTTTAGTTTTTCACATAGTAAGAAGGTGTTGTTTTCTTTCACTTTCTCTCTCTAAGTGTGTGTGTTCTCACCATCTTTCTATCTCTTTATCTTTGTATAATATAAGGAAGATTTACAATATTCTACACAAAGATTCTGAAAAAGTTACGGATCTCGAAGAACAAGTCGATTTTCTGAAAAAGGTTGTTTATAAAACGCATGCGTCTATTCAAACCGTCAGAATGATAGCCCCTCGGTCGTTTTTCAAAGGTCAAGCTAGCTTTGAAAGTCCCAAGTACCTTGAACAAGCTCAAGCTGCGAACCCCCACTTATATCTTGATGAGTCCGAATGGACCGATCATGATTGCCCCGTATCTAGGATCGATAGTGAAGAGACATCCCTTTGGGATGCCGAGAGTAGATCAGTCAATAAAGATTTTGTGAAACCATATAATTATGCTTACGAAAACAGTCTTTATGGTATTTTCACTCCACAAAAACAGAAGTCTCGTGAGGAATTATTTCTTGAAAATAAACAACGAAGAATTCAGTGGAAGAAAATTTTTGCTACTAAGAAATAAAATGTTTTCAAATATATTAATTGCCACTTGATGTTTCTAAAAGAAAAAGTAGAAAAACACTTGGTATTTTTAAACACCACATTGATAATTGTTCAATCAATTGTTGAAAGCGATTGGGAAAAACGCCAAAAGGATAAGTGGAAAACAGAGATTCCTCACGATATAACTGTGCTTGTGAAAGAACTTTTAATTCCGAACACGAAGATAATAAAAGCCACTGTTCTTGAATTTGAAAGCTTCATTCGGTCAGAAATGTTTGATGATTTGAAATAAGTTGAGTCTCTTGAAAAAGAAATTGAGGAACTTCAAAATGACAAATCAGATTTTTCAAACGTGTATGATCTACTCTTGGAAGAATGTCTTTCCAAAGATATTTTGTGTGTTACTCTTCATTCTTGTGCTGATATAGATGAATATTCTGATGTTGCATGCAAATATCTTGATAAAATCAAAGAATGTGAACGGCTTGAAACTGATCTTTCGAAACGTGAAGAAAATGTTGATAAAAAGGCTTTTGAGTTACTTTAACACAAAACGGATTTCCTTCAAAAACATTGTCATTCTCTTGAACTTTCTTTGCAAAAAGACGTTGGTCGTTTTCCACAAGATAACAACTTGCAAGAAAAAATTTCCAAAACGTTTCAACAAATGAATGAAAAGTGTTTGGAAATTATGGATTTGAAAGCTCCGTTACAAGAAAAAGACATAGCAATCCAAGAGTTGAAGAAACTCGTTGCTAAGATGGGTGGGAACATTATGGAACCAAGAGTTAAGAAACTCGTTGCTAGACAACCCAATGCGTATAAAGCGACTAAACCTTTTGTCTTGGGAAAACCATCTGTTTTCTCAAATTCTTCATTTGCAAAATCTGGGTTTGCCCCCAAGATGGATGGGAAGGAGAGGTTACCACAACTTAGTCCCAAAACAGATATTCGAGCACAAACCATTAAGAACAAGAATGTGATTAAACCGGGGATGTATAGATTGGTTACTAAACCCACACACAACAATGAAAGTCAATCATCTCAGACCTCTACAAATACTAATAGACGTATGTCTTTTATTACACGAGTAGTCCCCACTGCTAGATTTAGCCGGCCTCAACTTAAGAGCAATCAAAAGAATGAAAAGGTTTGGCAAAAAAAGAGTCAAGGGAAGATGAAGAAAGTAGAAGACCACCCTAGGATTTTAAATGTTTCTAAAAATAAAACGTCTGTAATCGCATGTAATGACGATTTGAATGCTTCGACTTTGAATGCTTTGAATGTTTAGTTTGTTTGTGCGAAATGTGGAAAATGTGCCAATGCTAATCATTCTATGTGTTCTTCGAATAAAATCAAAGGCGTACACACTATAACTAAGAAGCAACTTGCGATGCCTATTAGTGCTAGTAAACCCAAGCGCAAAGTGAACCATTCTGGTGAAACCCCCCCCCCCCTTAAGAAAAATATTGCATCAGACTCCATTCCTAAGAACATTAGAAGCCGAATTAGGGAATTATATGAGTCTACTAGCAAGTCTTGGAAATGGTGGTTTGCTAATCAATGTCCACCAGGATATAAATGGGTACCTAAGGTTAGGAATGAAAACGTGACAACAAGCGTTAGTATGCCTCTAAGTGTTCCAAGTAGGGAAACTAATATCTCTGAAATCACAACTAACATGGTATCAACTTTATCAAATGCTCCATCGTGTTCTAATTCTTCTGCAGGTAATCGAGATAATTATCTTCATACTGGACTTCGGGTGCACCAAGCACATGACGGGGAATCTCAAGCTTCTAATTAACTTCGTGGAGAAGTTCCTAGGGACAGTTCGCTTCGGTAATGATCAATTTGCACCGATCCTACGGAGATTTGGTTCAAGGGAATATCACGATCAAAAGGGTATACTACGTCGAAGGGCTCAATCACAATCTTTTCTCGGTTGGTCAATTCTGTGATGCGGATTTGGAAGTTGCTTTTAGAAAGAAGACATGTTTTGTTCGTGATTATGATGGGAATGACTTACTCACCGGTTTACGGGGTACTGATCTCTACACTATTTTACTTCAAGACTCCACTTGCACAACTCCAATTTTCTTCATGGCTAAAGCCTCAACGACTCAATCTTGGTTATGGCATCAACGATTATCTCACTTTGATACCATCAACCTGCTTTCCAAGAAAGATATTGTGCTAGGCCTTCCTAGCTTGAAATTCATCAAGGATCATCTTTGTTCTTCTTGTGAGCTTTGCAAAGATAAACGGAGTAGTTTCAAAACAAAGACTACACCAAGCTCGAAAGGACGGTTAGATCTTCTTCATATCGATTTGTGAGGTCCCATGCGTGTTCAAAGTATCAATGGGAAGAAATACATTATGGTAATTGTCGATGATTACTCAATGTATACCTGGACTTTCTTCTTGAGATCCAAGGATGAAACACCCGAAGTTCTCATCAACTTCCTTAAGCAGATACAACGTGGTCTTCAAGCTCAAGTTAAAGTGGTACGTACTCACAGAGGCACAGAATTCTTGAATTCAACTCTAAAGAATTATTTTGACGCTGAAGGTATTGAACATAAAACATCTATTGCTCGAACACCTGAACAAAACGGCGTTGTTGAAAGATGAAACCGTACATTGGTTGAGGTTGCTCGAGCATTGTTATCCGCTTCAAAACTTCCACTATTATTTTGGGTCGAAGCCGTGTCCACCGCATGTTACACACAAAACCGATCCTTAATTATTCCTAGACACAAAAAGACACCATATCACATAATTAATAATCGCAAACCTTCACTCAAACACCTTCACATTTTAGGATGTACGTATTACATTATCCGAGATGGTGAAAATCTGGATAAGATGAATGAGAAAGGTGATGCATCTATTTAATGGGATATGCTACTCAGTCTAAGGGATATAGAGTTTACAACAAGCGAACGGAATTGATCATAGAGACTATCCATATCAGATTTGATGAATTGCAAGAAATGGCACTTGAACAAAGCAGTTTACGTCCCGATCTACAACGACAAACGACTTCCGTTCACAACCGCACGAAACTCGGAACTCAAGACCACAGCAATGACCCGTCAAGTTCAAAGCTGGTTCTCCAAAGTGTTCCAAGAGCTGCTATGATAGTGGACATGACCATTGAAGAGTTGGAAATGTTATATGGACCAATGTATGATGAATATTTCACGGGGGAGAAACATGTTGTATCGAAATCTTCCGCTTTCACTCATGACAAGAATGATGATACCGATCATCGTCAACAAAGGGATACAACTTCATATACTTCAACACCGGTTGCTGCAGATTTACCTCCTCAGTATATCACATCAACAATCGATCCTACAATATCAATAACTACTGTCATTGCTCCAGAGAACACAAATCAAGCAGACGATGCCTTATCTGACGATGATGATTTTCACAACCCATTCGGTACACTGGTACACGAAACTGGAGAGTCTTCTACTCGCCATGTTGATCCGTCAAATATGCATATGTTCTATTAGTGACATCCATCAACGCATCATTGGACCCGAGAACATCCTTTGGTTCAAGTAACTGGAAACCCTTCACAGCCTGTTCGTACAAGACGACAACTTGAAACCGATGGTGATGTTTGTATGTTCGCACTCGTCGTAAGTACAACTGAACCAACAAATATCAAATAAGCCTTGGCAGATCACGCTTGGATTGAATCGATGACGGATGAACTTCAACAATTTGAATTACTTAAAGTCTAGGAACTTGTTGACAGACCATATGATGTAACACCTTTAAATCTTCGATGGATCTGGAAAAACAAGATGGATGAAGAAAACACGATCATCAAGAATAAATCTAGGCTAGTGGCTAAAGGGCACGACCAGCAAGAGGGTATTATTTTTGAGGAATCATTTGCACCAGGGGCTCGAATGGAAGCGGTCAGGATTTTCCTTGCTTATGCTACTCATAAGGGATTCATCGTTTATCAAATAGACGTAAAGACAGCGTTTCTTAACGACCCTTTGAAGGAAGAAGTCTATGTCACACAGCCGGAAGGATTTGAAAATCATCATCATCCTGACAAGGTGTATCTTCTCCACAAAGGACTATATGGACTTAAGCAAGCTCCAAGGGCGGCGTGGTACGGCGAGCTCTCGAAATTTCTGGTATCTAAAGGTTTCTCAAAAGGTTCCATTGATCTAACTTTGTTCATATATAAATCTGGGGATGACATTTTCCTTGTGTAGATTTACGTCGATGATATTATTTTCGGGTCTACAAACCCAAAACTTCCAAAATGGTTTGAAAAACTTATGCACAGCAAATTTGAAATGTCAATGATGGGCGAACTAAAATTCTTTCTAGGAATTCAAGTTCACCAATCCCCAAGTGGTATCTTTATTAACCAAGCTAAGTATTGTTAAGAGATAATAAAAAAGAATGGTATGACCTCATGTGACCCCGTTGGGACACCATTATCAACCACATCCCTAGATGCTGACTTGGAGGGATAACCCATAGATCAAACACGATGTCGCTCAATGATCAGGTCCCTCATGTACTTGACAGCAAGCAGACCAGATATTACACATGTTACATGCTATTGTGCATGATATCAAGCCCGACCTACATATAAGCACCTCAAGGAGGTTAAATGGATCTTTCGGTACCTAAAGAATACCATTCATTTGAGACTCTGTTATCCGAAGGAAACCGGTTTCTTTCTAACGGCCTATTCAGATTCTGATCACGCAGGGTGTCTTGATACTCGAAAAAGTACTTCTTGTGGTGCACAATTTCTAGGTCAAGATAAGCTTGCGGGATGGTCTTCCATGAAGCAATATTGTACGTCACTTTCATCAGCCGAAGCGGAGTATGTGTCTCTGTCTGCGTGTTGTGCTCAAGTTCTTTGGTTGAGAACATAACTCACGGATTATGGCTTCCACATTGATAAAGTTCCTATGTACTGTGACTCAAAGTCGGCCATAGCCATCTCCTGCAATCCGGTGCAGCATTCCCGCACAAAGCACATTGACGTCAGATACCATTTCATCAAGGAACAACTTGAACGCAATATCGTTGAATTATACTTTGTCGGAACGGATTATCTGTTAGCCGACCCGTTCACGAAAGCTCTGTCGAAAGATAGGTTTAAGTACCTCGTTAGGCAAATTGGTATAAGATGTTTGACTCCAGTAGACCTGGAGATTCTATGAAAGGTACTTGCTTGATTGATATTTCAAACATCTACTTGTATATATCTATGGAAAAGCAAAATACAAAAATATAAAACATTGAAAAACAAAATAAAAAATGGGAAAATCCTTCAAAAATATAAAAATATTCTTCTTGACATGTCTTTAAGTATCGATAATATGGATGTGCCTATAAATGTCGCTCAATAACGACACGAGTATGTACATAAAGCTCGAATGAAAGTTGTAAATATTTTTTAAACATGTCATTTCTTCTTTTGTTAAAGGAAAATGTCTATTTTGGACAATTTTTCCAACAACGGGTAGAGCAATCTATCTTGGGTTGAGCTTGTCACAAAACTTTCAACGTTTTGAGCTCAACACAATGGCTTGTGATTACTTTAAGATTACAACCCAGATCTATATTCACGGGGGAGTGTACGACTTAGTGCTCTTACCCTCAGCAAAAGAAGATAAATCTTCTTACACTTGAGTGGATTCGTCAAGACATTCAAAGTCTATGAACTCAAGTTTATTCTTTAAGAAATATCATGTCGCCAAAAAGAAATGGTTTTCAAATAGCGTTGAACACAATTTTTTCAAGAGTTTTTCAATGATTATTCAAAATTTTTCAAAAATTGTGTGTTCAACAACTCCTATCCCTCAAAAAGTGAAATGCGGATCACATCCTCTAATGACACTTCAATCGGAACAATTTTTGAGGGGTAGCTTTCCAAAATCAAAGTTTTAATGTTTTTGGATATGCTATGTCAAAACAGTTTTATGTATCCAACACACTGTGTAAGTATCCTTTGGTATTATTCACATAAAAAGCTTTGATGTTCGTGAACATATTCTTTAATGACAATCTTTTGTGTGTTCATGAACATGTAGTGTTCGAGTACAATTTTTTCAAGAGTTTTTCTATGATTATTCAAAATCTTTCAAAAACTGTGTGCTCGACACTATATAAATGGTTCCAATAGTTCATGCTAAGTTTAACACATTTTTCTCCTGAAGTTTTCAAGACTATTATTTCACATTATATTTTAATCAAATTTGATATCTCTAATATCAAACGATTTTATATATTAGAGATAGGCTGAGAAAATGTGATTAAAATGTGATCTAAAGACTCAAGCAGTTATGGTTACGATAAAAAAACCCACAACATCTTTAAATTCACGACGTTATTGGTGTAAAAAGGGTGGTTAGGTTTAAGTCCTATGATCCAACCAGAACCGGAGGGATCTTCCCAGGGACAATCCAATAGATTATTAGAAGTCCTTAGGAAAGATGGAGTAGAATGTGAACGTACCTGAATGCCGACTAAGTACTGATGCTAGCACTGGAACAATCACAACAAGGTGTTAGTAATGATGTCTTGGTAAGGATTGAAGGGGTTGAAGAATTAAAAAGAAATGTAAGGATAAAGGGTGTAAAGAAATTATCCCTCCATACAACTTAGGTAGAAACCGGGTCAACACATCATGAAGACAACACATCATGGACCTAGTGATGTAATGCACAACCTTTACCTAGCTACTTAGGCTTCTCTCAACAGAAGTTTGTTTTATTGTCATGGAGAACAACATGACTTCTATTGACTTTCTCACTCCGAGTAGTTGATATTGAATTGGTGGCATCTGCTCCAGCCTCCGACCACTAAAAGTACACAAATCGAGTCTAGAGCCAAGAGATCAACCAAATCTCGTTAGGACACACGGATGACGTTCAAGAGAGTCATACGCTATATCCTTGCGATATTGACAGAACACTCAGAGTGATACTATTTAGTATTCACAATGAGTGGAAACCCTTCCAGTGTTAACATCAAACAACACTGCGGTAGGTCATGTGTAAGATTCTTTGTGAATTGAACATATGTAAAATTGAAAAGCAACGGTGGTTTGATTCTGAATTGATTCAAACTCGTTTCAGGTTTCTACAAAATATCTTTATCGTCTTGGGATTCAAAGTGATATTCATTAATACTCACAGTGACGAATGGAAATCCTTCTAGCGTCAACATCAAGCAGCGATACGGTAGGTGACTTGCGAGATTCTTTATGTATCAAGCTTGTGTCAACTGGAAAGCAACAATGGTAAGATTCTTTATGAATCAAACTTGTTCCAGGAATCTGAATTGACGACATTAATAGAGCGGATATATATCTAATTGATTCACTCTTTATGTTCGAAGTCTTGCTTTGAGACGGTCGAGTAAAGAGAACGGCTAGTACAGCCGCGAAACCCTGTCAAGGAGATTCTTAATTGAATCTACCTATCACATGTACCATATTTAATATCATATAACGGTCTTCACCGACCGGAGGTAAAACTCTACCGATTTAGGACGAATGTCAAAGCCATTCAGTCCGTGTCTATGTTTTGTCTGAAGAAGGTGGCATTACGGTGTACTCAGTAAGGTCAAAGACTCAAAACCACATACTCATGCCTAAAGACTTATTCAACAATTAATAGTGTGAGCATGTGGGTGAAGACACAAGATTGCAAGATGGCAAAGACAATTCAAGGATGATTTGAAGATCTCAAGATTACTGACAAAGTCGAAAGACAACGACAATGGCTCAAAGATCACAGCATGAAAAAACAAGACTACTATTACACCTTCAAGACTCATTTATGGCGAGATTAGTAATCTCTACAAACTTCCTAAATGACCAAGGTTTATGACCTCTAATTGGGGGAGATTGTTAGCCTCAAAATATTGAGTCAAACAAGAATGATCGGTCATAGGTTTATTATGTATCGTATTATAGAACGTTGTAATAGGTAGTAGGTTAGTCGTGTTTAACTTTAAGCTAAAGTTCATTCATAAGTAAATAAAGCCTAAAGGAAAGCCCAACCCATTAGTATAGTCCATAACAAGCCCACATGTAGGGGGACTATAAATACCCCTTCCTAGCATGTTAGGAAGGGTGTTGGTTCATTTGTTATTCTCTCTCTAATTTAATATTTCCCAAGTTTCACCATTCTCTCTCTTTTCTCTCTCTACTTTCTCTCGCTAGAATTCATCTATCTTCTCCATCTATTTTCTTGTTTAATCATTCATAAACTAGGGACAACATAATATTATAAAACATGTATACATAATTCGTTACTTTTGAAAAGTCTAAGGACCAAACTCTCCATTTTCGAAAGTATAAGGTTGCGTTTTGTTTTAACCAAGACTTTAAATAAACCACAAGGACCATATATGTCATTTCTTAAACTTATAACAAGCCCTAGTATCCCTTTTGCGCTTTATAATTATTTTCGAGACTAGGGGGACTAGATTTGCCATTTTACAAAGTATAACCGAGCCCTAGGGACTCGGTTTGCCACTTGCCCAAAGATATTAAAACCTAGGGACTACTTATACCATTGTTCGAAACTATTGTGAGCCCTAGGGGTGTTTTCGAGAATAAATGTAACGGACAAGGACTAACTATGAAAATACAATTAACAAACGAAACACTAGGGGTTATTTTGGAAACTATTATCTTTACGAGGACTAATGAACAATTTAATTTAATTAAAACATTAATAATATTGTTTTGTAAATAAATTAAATTAAGTTACATTTAATTAAATAAACAATAAGAGTTTATTTACGACATTCGTATAACGGACAAACTATATTAGTGTATTTAAAAGCACTAAGGAAATTTGGTGAAACGTATTATTTTCTTACAGTCACTTAATTAAGTAAAAATCTATTTATTTAATTAATTACATTATTAACGTACAAAGAATTTAAGTATATTTTTAGAAACTAAAAATATATTATTATCGATAACTTACTATAAGTTTAACGTTTAAACGATAATAACAACTTATTAAATTACTTAGGTAATTTCGATGCTCCGTGATAATACCATATCAGCATACCCAGTGACATTCTACCACTGCTTTATCATCGAGGTGAGTTCATGGCCCCAACTTTTACTGTTTTATAACTGGGGGAGAAAACATAATAAATTATTGTATATGCAAACACTTACAGACAACAACAAAAATACTGCCTATTGTTTGCCCCATTTATTCCCGTGGACTATAATAGTTAATAGTGTAGCGCGAAATGTTATAAATAGATCTATTTTTTTATTGACAATACCTGACCTGCGTGACTTGCTATCACGAAATGCTTAGGCCAAGCAACAGGTTTATTTCATTGTCGGACTGAGTGTCTCACATCAGGATGATCCAGATAGGCATATGAGAAACATTGTCTAGCATCTATTACAGGGCAATAGAAACTACTATAGTATGTAGCTTGGTGCTTTACTATCTTCGTGGTGTTTTGCATATCAGTACGTTATTTTTATAACTAAACCTATGTATTCACCAACCTCATGTTGACCCCCACATTTTACTTTTTATGTTTTCTCAGGAAAGTAAGCAAGTACTTGCATTGGATTCCAGCATCATAGGAAGCATCATGTTTACCATCGGGCTGAGATTTTTTCTACAAATAATAAATGTTGCTTTCAAGATATTTACTTAATTTACACAATTAAACTCATGTAATATATTTTAAAGACATTTGATGATCATTGCTCAATACACTGTGTGCTATCGATCCACAATTAAAGTAACACCCCCACGTACTATTCCGTTGCATTTGACCATTTGGGGGTGTTACAGCTTTGCCTAGACCAAAGGTAGTTAGGTGTTGTTTGTTTCAATAAAATGTTTAAAGTCTGAATCTGACTACCGTCTCTTACTAGTAAGAGGTGGTCATAAAGTCTGAATCTGAATAAAATAATGTTGCTTGTTTTTATAATTGTCTGAATGATTTCATTTATCAATTTTTTAGTTTTCCTTTTTTTAGTTTATAATGAAATTATATTAATACGATAAATTGATATCTTGATTTATCTATAAAACTCATACACGCAAAAAAAATTATAAGTAGTTTCTGGCTAAATGAAATGTATCCGCAAAACAAAAAAAACTCTTGTCAAATAAGATTATATGAAATTGTCAAACTATATTATTAAAAACAACAAGACATAGTTTTTTTGAATGTTTTGAAACCCGGTTTTTGAATCGACCCAGTCAAGTCATCGGGCCCGGGTCAACCCTTTTTTTTAAATATTTTTTTTCATAGTTCTAATAATTAGCAAAAATTATATATAAAAACCATTAAAACTTCAGTATATTGAAGATATAAATTGTTTACCAACCAATATAATATGTAAAAAAAAAAATCATCGCAAATACGTAAAATTTACATATTTTTTATAAAATAATTCAAAAAATCAAAACTCGACCAGGTCACGAGAATCGGGTCGACTCGGGTCACCCCAAACCCGACGGGTCTAGCCGAGTTTCAGAAATGTGAACCCGAGTCAAAATGACCCGTTTTTGGACTGAAATGGGTCAACCGGCTAACCCAGCCAGATCGACCCGGATTTCAAAACATTGATTTTTTTTCCCTTTTTTCGCATCTTAAAAAATTAAGATATAGTAAACGCAGTAAATATTTTCAACTAGCTTTTAGTCATTACTGTATTTTTTTTATTCTCTCACCCCACATGACGTTATACTATTGTACTATTTTCTCACTTTTTTTATGCATCTTCTTCTTAAATATTTTCTTCTTAAAAATTAGCAGATCTAGTTTTCGTTGTTCTATCTTTCTACAAAACAAAAAAACAGTCTCAAATTTGTGTGATGGCAGAGCCGGTCAGACCGAATCACCACCTCTGACTCAGTCAGACGTGTAACCCATGGATGCGTCTAACTCACCCGAAAAACAAACAGCTTCGATATCTGACTGCGTCTGACTAGTAAGATGTCAGAGGTGGTCAGACCTTTTTTTTTGCAAAAACAAACATGGCCTTAAGCATGCCAAGGCTATTGGCTGCAACTAGCCAGCGATTTGATGCAATAAATCTGTGATTAGTATTTGGATAAAGGATGTTAAGACATTATTATTTAATGAAATAAAGATTAGGTTTCGTTTATTTTTGTTATTTAATTTTGTATCCTATTTTACATGTTTTAATCCATGAATAAATTTGTAATGCTAAAATGTCCGTTGTCGATTAATAATATGGGATTATTATTAAAATAAGACAATTCGAAATTGCGATACAGTATACTTGAAAGTATATTGATCGATTTTGGATGATATTCGACGTTTTGAATATTGGACTTATCCCAACTATATGATTATACATTATGGATCTTTGCCGTTAAGTATATCATACATAGTTATCCTCTCACCTGAGATACCAGGAAACTGTCGTGAATCTAGTGCATCTTTGTGGAATAATCTAACGCTAAACGTAACTGGTAGCTATAAGGGTTATTTTCAGAAGTGTTGCAAACTTCATAAGTTTGGTTGCAGTCAATAAGGAATTTATTTCCTGTGTGGCCGCACTCAAATTTGTTTTGATAATCTTGCTGAATCTATGAACGAGAAACAGAATAGTTAATGAAAGGAATGACTGAGATCCATATCCTTATTAACCTTGTATTAGAAATAAAAGGATAATAATAAGTATGAATTATTAAAAGGTTTAATCTAGGAGACCTTACTCGAGTTGTACTAGAGACATTGCTAGTTTAACTAGACGCTAGTCAATGTAATCACGATATTCTAAATATGTCCAAGTCGGAGCTGAAAGTTTATGGACTTATATTTAATAGTCGTGTGTTAGGATCGAACTCGATATTACGGGATTGCACTCAATACGTAAAGAGTTGATTTATTTAATAATATATTTATTGTATTTATTAATATATTTAATATATATTTATGTATTTATTAAATTAAACTAAAGCTTTAACATTAACTACCGTTAACTATTAAGAGTTAGGTTAAACGATCGTTGTGGAACAAACAAGAGAAGGAAAAAAAAATATTCTGGAACACCCCTTGTGAGTGTTGCCGACTTTTGACACCAAAGGGAAAGGGGAAGAAAAAAAGGAACTTGTCACTTGACTTTTATTTGTTTATCTTGGGCTTCAAGGTTTTCAAGGCCTATATAAACATCCTCATACCCTCATAATTCAATACACAATCTCTCTTTCTTTCTCTTGTTGATCGCCGGCCAAACACACCCTTTTAGGGTTTTGTTTGGTTTTCGATTTTGCTAAATATCTTGTCCTAGCCCCTCTCTAGGGTTTTTGGGTAGATATTCCACTAGACGTAGAAGTTCGGCTTACACGTGCTAGAATCACGGTTAGCTCGTTGTATTACATGTGTACAAGAACGTAATATAGTCTTACTTTAGACTATATCTTGGTGACAAGATTTTATCGATATTTGGTGCTTCGTTCTTTATCTTGTGGATCTTTGCTAGAAAAAATGTATGTAACCCTAATTCGATTAATTATAATTGTGTTAATTATGATCTTGTTAAATCGCTTCTGCTATGTGTGCTTTGATCTCGTTTAGGATTTTCTGTGATTGTTATGAATATTATAAACCTTCACCAATGCTCTTGAATGTTCCCCTATGCTCCCTTCTAAAGTCATGTAACTCACCACATGTTTGAAGGTTTAAACGATAAACATGCTCAAGTGTGAGTTTTTTCGGAAGGTTACTAGTGGCACAGTGAGGAGGAGGAACATGAGGGTTTAACCCGTCCATGAAAGTGTTCATAGATGGGGTGGAGTCACTCGAAGAGCCGAAGTGAGCACTCGTACCTTCGTCACCACCATCACTTGGTGACATATGAGTGTCCTCATCATCGAACTCTTGTGGTTCATTCCTTCTCGTACCACGATCAATTCTCGGATTTCGTGGTTGTACCTCTCGAATAGGCATCATGACACGATTGACCAGACGAAAGCGAGAAAGATCAAGCTCGGATTTGATACAAAAGTTGGATGGATCGAGCTTGACTCGAATTAGGCTTAATTCGGGGTCCTGTGGACTCTGGCTCTTGCACCAAGTGAAACTTGTTTTGAGGACCCTGCGCACTAAACAGACACCGTTAGGCTTACCGTGGGTTTGTGACCAACGATTAGACTCCAACGTGAGAGTAAGAAATCGATTTGAGTATATTATTGTTTAGGGTATTGTTTGCATCGTACCTTTGTGGAACCATGGGGGTTCCTTTTATACCCGAGAGAGTCCGGGTTGGGCTCCCTGTTCTTGCGGCCTAAGGAAGTGATAATGACTCAAAATAGCTTGATCCTTATCACCTAACTAAGGAAAGTGTATATCTCTCTTCCTTAGGCGAATATAACTCTAATATAGGTTATATTCTGACTGATTATGTCGCACTGCGACAAGGACCTGGTTAAGTAATTAAACTTTATGTGCGATAGCGGCTTACCGGGCCTCCTGGGTTGGGCGCGCATCGCATAAGCATTTAATCCATTCCTGGGTAGTACCCGTGAGTCGGACTATCCAGCCCGACTAGGGAATATACGTCATCATGTCCCCCCAGTCTAGTGTTCGTAGGTTTCCAACCGCGGCTACTAGACTATGAGTAAAACCCGCTTGCTTTTACCATGAATAGTACCCTTAAGATCGTACGTGCTAGATTAAAACTTTCCTTATATAGTATGATCACATTCACGTGCTAGTATTTAAGTATTACATACGTGTATGAACACGATAAGTATCGATTACGTATGAACACATGATAAGTATTTAACAATAATTAATCATAAACGTAATTAAAACACGAACTAATATTAATTACGTATATATATAATTATTACGAACATGAATAAATAATATATTTAGTCACGATCAAAAACTAATTAAATTACGTAAACTACGTAACACGTAATTACGGACATGTAAACGATTATTATTACTACGTATATTAAATTACACGACAAGTAATTACATACGGAATATTTACGTTTAAAAACGTACAACAATAACTATGAAAATACACGACATACAAAAGACATGATTACACGTAACCTTTTTTAACAAGTCGCGTATTAGATTAAATGCGTACGTTTTATTAAACGCATAACACAAGCACATAAGAGTAAGGTTTCGGGCCATTTTAGACAAAATAAGAAAGGTAAGGACTTGGGCCTAGCCCAAGTGTTTTGCTTTGTCCGTGTATAACAAAAGAAAGGGACGGAGGGTTGTGTTTTCTCTATGCCGACACATACATCACACATATGAAACCCTAGAAAATCAAATACAGCCGCCACTCTTTTTTTTTCTTTTTCTTCTGTGCCGCGACCTACACCAAGGAAAATAGGAGAAAGATCGAGCATCTTAATCCAGAAGATCAAAGATTGGTTCGTTTTGTTAAGCCTAACCCTAACACGAAAAAGGAATAAGGTAAATACCCAATTCGGTTTTTTTTCTTTTCTTTTAATCCGACTTCTTGGATTTTTAAGCATATTAAACGAGTATAATTAAGAGGGTTTCATTTGTTTTGTTGTTGGGTTCGAAAAACACACAAACCGAGACTCAGATGAGTCTCAGTGGTATTTAATTCCCACCAGCCGCAACCCAAATAGGGTGTTGGCTTGGTTTGTACTGACGGGGGAAACCACAAAGAGGCAGTGGGATGGTTTGGTCTGGCAGTGGGAACCCACGGCTGGCAGAATTAGCCAGTCGGTGGGATATTATGACCATCAGGGGAAACGCAAACATGCCAGTGGCAACCGGCAGAATTAAGGGTGCGTTTGGTAGTGGGTTTAAATCAGAATTAGGGACTGTTTGGTTGGCAGTTTAGCAAACCAAGTTAAGGGGCTGTTTGGTTCGGCTTATTTAAATACATAACACGAGTTTCACCTTTTAAATTAATAAGACACGGGTTCGGTTTTCGATGCGTTTTAATAAAATAATACATTAGTACGGGTTATGACTTTACAAGTTATTAGCTTTAACGTATATATTAATTTACAAGGTAAATTAAATTAATAAAACACGACTTATTATTACAAGATTATTTATTACAAGTTAATTAAATTAATTTAACATGCTATATAATTAATTTAATTAAAACATGGACTTAGGTTTATTATTACTAATTAATAATACATGATTTTAACCTAAGTAATTTTATTATTTAATTTAGACTATAGTAATTAATTAATTATTAAACATGACTTGTAATTAATTAATTATCATGACTTAGGGTAATTATTTTACTATTAATACATAGCTAAACCTAAGTATTGTAATCATGAAAAACTAGACTAAATAATTAATTAATTATTAAAACCATGACCTATAATTAATTAATTCTCATGGATTAGGTTATATTAATATAATTAATAATACATGTTTTAACCTAAGTATTTATACCTCATTTAATTAAATCACATGATAATTAAATAAGTGCTGTAAGCTATAGTTTATTTAAATACATGGAATAATTAATAAACTATACGATTTTATTACATGATTTAGAATATTAATCAGTAAACACTTAGGCTTATGTACTTAGCTATTTAACCAGCTTAATTCTATTTATGAAAACTTTCTATTTTTAGAAACTAATCTATTTTAAGCAGTAATTCTACTTTTGGTAACTTCTATTTTTGGAAACTTTCTATTTTTTTGGAAACTTTCTATTTTTGGAAACTTTCTATTTTTGGAAACTTCCTATTTTTGGAAACTTTCTATTTTTGGAAACCTTCTATTTTAGGAAACCTGCTACTTTTGGAAAGTTACTTATTATTACACAGTAAGTATAATAATACATGATATACCAGTAATACTTAATCAGATTAATCAGAATATAAGATAAACACAGATTAATGCTTAAAAGAGTAAAACATGACTTAAAACGTATAAAATAAGTTAAGACAAGACATAAAACCCAGTACGTATTCAGCGATCCGATACTTATACACGTGTGTATTCATGTAGCGTTAGTGATCCAGAAGTAGGACTCTCTCTTCCGTTCGTCTTCTTCGTTCACTGGACATAAGGTACGGATTCCCGTCCTTTCAGTATGGACATTCTTTCCTTATTAGGATTTCCCCGTATATAGCCAACCGTTTTCCCAGTATTTGTTTTATTGTTTTTGAATTGCTTATGTTTAATTAGCATAACCTATAGCCATATACAAGCATGACCAGTTTCACCTAGTTATGGAGGTACCATAACCATAACATTGGAGGCACCAATGTTATGACTTCCCCACGGCGGAGTGATTGCTCGTGGCGTCCTTTTTAGTTTTGGCCATATTATATTATCATGTGGGGCGTATGGGTGCATCCTAGTTACATGTTTTATTCAGGATTTCATGGTGAATGTGATGTGTGCCTTGCATCCTTCACAAGGAGTTGATCCATCCTACCCAAACTAGTATATTAATTAGAGGCATCCCCTCTAATTTGCATGATGAGGTCACCCCTCTAAGTATTCATGCACGTGACCTTTTCATGACCTATATGGGCTAATGGTAAATATGTTAAACAGTTTTTATAAGGTAAACATAAGGCTTTTCGAACTATAAAACCAGTTTTACTAAGCTATACCAGGTTTTCCAGGACTTATACTTTTCCGCTGCTGTTAAGTCTTTATTATGTTTCCATCATTCATACTATGTCTATATCCGTGCACTGAGCGTTTTGCTCAGCCGTTACTTTCCTTTCCATGTCCCAAAACGGCAGGTACCCAAGACTCGAGCATTTGGAGGACGTGCATAGGATGGAAGCTGCCATAGACTTCTTCTCCTGTTGCCTTCATATATTTATGCTTGTTTAGTCTTTCATTCAGTTCATTTACTTTATTATGTTTTGGGCTTATGTTTGGGGACCGATGTTTGATTCCGATTTTCCCTATGGTCATGTATGTTTTACTACATATTACCTTTCATGCTTTGATGACACGCCATAATTACGCGTGACATTCCAATTATCAAAATGGGGTGTTACAATTATGGTATCAGAGCCCAAGGTTTCGACCTGTAGGCTCTAAAACTCGACCTGTGACTAGTGGGTAGTCACCAGGAGCTTCCTAAGTCAACGTTTGTTATTCCACGTATCGATGTTTTCAACACCTTTTTGTTTTAGCCATGATGTTCCAGCACCTTGTTGTTTTAACCATGATGTTTTCACCAGTATCGTTTTACTAATATGGAATGAACAACCGTCATCCATACTTTGTTATGTGTCATTGTCTATGCATGATGTTCCTCGTGAACTGTGATTATGTGTACTGAACCCCAGTAGTTCATATTTTTTTCACATAAAATTTTTTCTGTTAAGTTTTGACAATGACTTTTAATTATTTATGTTTCATGCATTCATGCATTTATATCATATGTCATCTATTGCAGGAATTTTGACTAAGTAATGGTTGGTACATGACTGGCCCTATTTAGTCGCACGTGCTTTTATCGAAACTTTTAACTTTGGGACCGACCCAAAGGCGTCCCCGTGCCCTGTCATTTTGTTTTGGGTAAACTGACCGTAGGCGTTTACCTTCGTGCATATAAGTTTTATAAACTACATCATGCATTTATGCACTGTTTTTACGCATAAATTTTTTTCATGATTTTGGCATAAATTTTGTTTCATATTTATTTATATTACACTCTAATCAGAGTAATCATATCAATTTTGTTTTGTGAGCCGACCCTGTCGTTCACACCATTGATTTTCAAATTTTATTGCATTACAATCATATTATTCCATGAACACTCATTAAATTTTTTTTTTATGATCTTTATGTCGATTATGGTTTTATACTATCATGGTTACTTCATTTTCATGCTGATTACGTTTTATATTCCATCTTGAGTAATTTCATTCCAATATTTACATGATGATTTCATCTTCATGATTTAGTATGTTTTAAGTTTTATCTTGATTATGTTCTAGTCATGTTGAGCATGCCCTCATGCTAAACATGGAAGGATTTCATTAAATCCAGTTTTATGATAGTCAGGGTTGGTTTTCATTAATCATGCTTTCATTATAATCATTGTTGAATTTCGTTCCATCACACTTTTGGGTGTCTTCCTATGTAACCATAATGATGTCTATGCTAATATTGCTAGGCTATCATGATGATCAGCCCAGTTGGTCTTCAAACCGTTAATCAATTATTCCATGTCTATTTCTCTGAAAATACTCCATGAGTATTCACTAGACGATTCTAAATCATCTTAGGCGTATTCCACTTGTTGATGTTCTGCAAGATGCTGATGCCGCTCACAACTCGGAGATGTTACTAAATGTTGATGATGTGGATTAGTTGGAGACGCTACGAGATGCTGATGACGTTTACTACCTGGAGATCCTAAAAGACGAAGACAAAGGCGTTAGATCGAAGCGGTCGGACGAGATGATGCTTCACCACCTGAGGATTTCCATCACAATCTATGTTCTTACCTTATCATATGTCATAAGCCTTGCAGTTGTCTTTTCAATCACATGAGTGGGAACCGGTACCAGCCGGTCACTCAGCTGAATAGTTACATGAATTACAGTCATGAAAATGACAGTCATGGAACTAATAGACAAGGCAATAGTAACCATTACTTTGACTGCAACCATCCAGGTAATCACCATAGAACACGGTCACGGACGTGATCGGGTATTACAAGGGTTAGCGTACCAATCAATTCACCAATTTTGGTATACATAACCTAGTATTGTAGTTCTATTTGCTTCATATCTTGAGACACGTGTCAAGACATCAGTCAAGACACGTGTCTCACATATACTTTTGAAGACACATGTCAAGACACCAGTCAAGACATATGTCATGCTTATACTTCCAAGACACGAGTCAAGACACATGACTCACGTCTAATTATGGAACATTTTTAAGAAATTCAGGGTACCCTCCCAGGGTATATCCATTTTGTTGTGCCATGTATTAATCAGGCCACAAGAATTTCAGTACCATTACCGGCGTATCGTGGGAACTGTCACGTTGTCGATGACACTTTCACTTCTGTCACCATATTTCATACGATTCATGACCATGAAGGACGTCTTTCGTATTCTCCATGTATACGAAGCTTTTCCTTCAGCTTAATGATGAGATCCAAGCTGCTAACGCATTTCCTCGGACAGACACGAGATGAATTTCATCCTAATTATGGACTAGGAACAACACACTATGCTACGATTAATAATTATGTACAGAAAGGTGCAGGCTCCTGAATACATCCAGCTTGATTTTCCATCAGGAAAATCTGTACAAATTATCTATGCTTATAAGCATGTGCGTTGTTTGCCATGGTCGCTAAAATTTTCTTGTTGTCTGTTAATTACTCCAAAATCTTTCCATACATTCCAAGAAGAACCTACAAGGAGAAGCACGGTACCATGAGATTATGTGTCGACTACCGTCGACTTAAACAAATCACCATTCATGACCGTTATTCTCCTCCACGTGTTGACAACATGTCCAATCGACCTTATAGTGTTAATCACTTTTCCAAGATCGAACTCAGGATCATGCTGCCAACAGTGACGAGTGAAAGAGCAGGACATGTCCATGACTGCTATTCGTTCATGACTCAGGCATGCTAGATTCATGATTTTGCTTTAGTCTCATAAATGCTCCAACAACATTATGGACTTAGTAAATCGAGTTTCCATGAACTCATAAACAAATTCATCAGTGTTTTCTTCAAGGACAACCTGATTTTCTCTAAGTCTGGAGAAGAGCAGGAAGACCATATTTGCACTATGTTGCAAATTCTATGTCAGGGGAAATTTCAACCTGCAAATTTTACAACATCAATTCTGTTTGATTACAGTGACATGCTGAATCATATGGATTCCCACGGTTAATCTTACCATGACTCAGCTTATGCGTAAAGGTGAGAACCCTACAATACGTTAGGTGTTTCAAGAAAATCCCACGCTAAGAGAAGTCTAAATTCTGAGACTTATAGTTTCACAAACTCCTAGGTATATGTTTCTATGAAACAAGATCCAAATAAATTCATATCTAAATACCTGTCACACCAGCAGGTAAAGATAGAACACCTGCATACTACTAGCTATCTCCACCGGGAACACTTTCCGAGTGGAAATAGTACAGTAACTCCATGGAATTGTCAACCGTTGATCAAGTCTGCAGAATCCTTGCATCCGCAAAGATTTCACAGTAGTAGATTTTCAGATAGTTCAGCCAAAGATCGTACGATCACTTGACCTCTTTCGGATATCAGATTAGATTTAGACTCATATTCGGATTCATTTCCTTACGATCATGCCTTTAGCCAATTTCATGATTTGCTTCATCATTTACGTTCATGAATTATTCATGTTCATGATTGTATTCTAGCTTACGATGTAACTCCCAATTTCATTCCGGGAAATTATAGGAACTTGAAAGACCAGACTTAAGTTCAATAAATTCCCATCCTCAGACAGACGTTTCACGTCACACTTCGCGTCTTACCCATACCATTTAGCATTGTCATCTAAGTTATTCTACGTTCATGATATGTTCCCATATCATGGATCGCGATATGTCTACTCATACTACCAAATTTTCACGTATTCCGTTCAAAATTTTTCACGTATTCCGTTCAAAACTTTTCACGTAATCCGTTCAAAATTTTTCACGTACTACGTTTCATTATGTCTCGCGCATCGTTGCAATTTTTCGTTAAGTTAAAATTTTGCACAATAACGTTTCAATTACTCTTATACGTTAATTCTTTTTCCCTCGATCAAATCCAGGGAATCCACCTTACGTTGAGAACCAACAACTTGTTTCGGATTTTTTTCAAGTCAAGGTCAGGAGGACCAAGACTTACCATTCGTGGCAAAACCTTGATAAGGAATCGTCCCAAGAGGGAAGCCACTTGGAAACGGACAAGTTCATCCGGACTTCTTATCCATTTTCTCTTATCGATTAGATATGTCCTTTCAGTGAAGTCACGTTCCATGTCCTTTCAAGACATGTAACGTTCCACGTCACCTTCATTTTCCGTTATTTACATACCCTTTCAGTTTAATTCGGGCATGTTATTCTGTTCCAGTTACTTTATCTATAATTCGGGGACGAATTATTCTTTTTAGGGGGAAGAATTGTAAAACCCGCTTGCTTTTACCATGAATAGTACCCTTAAGATCGTACGTACTAGATTAAAACTTTCCTTATATAGTATGATCACATTCACGTGCTAGTATTTAAGTATTACATACGTGTATGAACACGATAAGTATCGATTACGTACGAACACATGATAAGTATTTAACAATAATTAATCATAAACGTAATTAAAACACGAACTAATATTAATTACGTATATATATAATTAATACGAACATGAATAAATAATATATTTAGTCACGATCAAAAACTAATTAAATTACGTAAACTACGTAACACGTAATTACGGACATGTAAACGATTATTATTACTACGTATATTAAATTACACGACAAGTAATTACATACGGAATATTTACGTTTAAAAACGTGTAACAATAACTATGAAAATACACGACATACAAAAGACATGATTACACGTAACCTTTTTTAACAAGTCGCGTATTAGATTAAATGCGTAAGTTTTATTAAACGCATAACACAAGCACATAAGAGTAAGGTTTCGGGCCATTTTAGACAAAATAAGAAAGGTAAGGACTTGGGCCTAGCCCAAGTGTTTTGCTTTGGTCCGTGTATAACAAAAGAAAGGGACGGAGGGTTGTGTTTTCTCTATGCCGACACATACATCACACATATGAAACCCTAGAAAATCAAATACAGCCGCCACTCTTTTTTTTTTCTTTTTCTTCTGTGCCGCGACCTACACCAAGGAAAATAGGAAGAAAGATCGAGCATCTTAATCCAGAAGATCAAAGATTGGTTCGTTTTGTTAAGCCTAACCCTAACACGAAAAAGGAATAAGGTAAATACCTAATTCGTTTTTTTTCTTTTCTTTTAATCCGACTTCTTGGATTTTTAAACATATTAACGAGTATAATTAAGAGGGTTTCGTTTGTTTTTTTGTTGGGTTCGAAAAACACACAAACCGAGACTCAGATGAGTCTCGGTGGTATTTAATTTCCACCAGCCGTAACCCTAATAGGGTGTTGGCTTGGTTTGTACTGACGGGGGAAACCACAAAGAGGCAGTGGGATGGTTTGGTCTGGCAGTGGGAACCCACGGCTGGCAGGATTAGCCAGTCGGTGGGATATTATGACCATCAGGGGAAACGCAAAGCTGCCAGGGGCAACCGGCAGAATTAAGGGTGTGTTTGGCAGTGGGTTTAAATCAGAATTAGGGACTGTTTGGTTGGCAGTTTAGCAAACCAAGTTAAGGGGCTGTTTGGTTCGGCTTATTTAAATACATAACACGAGTTTCACCTTTTAAATTAATAAGACACGGGTTCGGTTTTCGATGCGTTTTAATAAAATAATACATTAGTACGGGTTATGACTTTACAAGTTATTAGCTTTAACGTATATATTAATTTACAAGGTAAATTAAATTAATAAAACATGACTTATTATTACAAGATTATTTATTACAAGTTAATTAAATTAATTTAACATGCTATATAATTAATTTAATTAAAACATGGACTTAGGTTTATTATTAATAATTAATAATACATGATTTTAACCTAAGTAATTAATTAATTATTAAACACGACTTATTATTTAATTTAGACTATAGTAGTTAATTAATTATTAAACATGACTTGTAATTAATTAATTATCATGACTTACGGTAATTATTTTACTATTAATACATAGCTAAACCTAAGTATTGTAATCATGAAAAATTAGACTAATTAATTAATTAATTATTAAAACCATGACCTATAATTAATTAATTCTCATGACTTAGGTTATATTAATATAATTAATAATACATGTTTTAACCTAAGTATTTATACCTCATTTAATTAAATCACATGATAATTAAATAAGTGTTGTAACCTATGTTTATTTAAATACATGGAATAATTAATAAACTATACTATTTTATTACATGATTTAGAATATTAATCAGTAAACACTTAGGCTTATGTACTTATCTATTTAACCAGCTTAATTCTATTTATGGAAACTTTCAATTTTTAGAAACTAATCTATTTTAAGCAGTAATTCTACTTTTGGTAACTTCTATTTTTGGAAACTTTCTATTTTTTTGGAAACTTTCTATTTTTGGAAACTTTCTATTTTTGGAAACTTTCTATTTTTGGAAACTTTCTATTTTTGGAAACCTTCTATTTTAGGAAACCTGCTACGTTTGGTAAGTTACTTATTATTACACAGTAAGTATAATAATACATGATATACCAGTAATACTTAATCAGATTAATCAGAATATAAGATAAACACAGATTAATGCTTAAAAGAGTAAAACATGACTTAAAACATATAAAATAAGTTAAGACAAGACATAAAACCCAGTACGTATTCAGCGATCCGATACTTATACACGTGTGTATTCATGTAGCGTTAGTGATCCAGAAGTAGGACTCTCTCTTCCGTTCGTCTTCTTCGTTCACTGGACATAAGGTACGGATTCCCATCCTTTCAGTATGGACATTCTTTCCTTATTAGGATTTCCCCGTATGCAGCCAACTGTTTTCCCAGTATTTGTTTTATTGTTTTTGAATTGCTTATGTTTAATTAGAAAAACCTATAGCCATATACAAGCATGACCAATTTCACCTAGTTATGGAGGTACCATAACTATAACATTGGAGGCACCAATGTTATGACTTCCCCACGGCGGAGTGATTGCTCGTGGCGTCCTTTTCAGTTTTGGCCATATTATATTATCATGTGGGGCGTATGGGTGCATCCTAGTTACATGTTTTATTCAGGATTTCATGGTGAATGTGATGTGTGCCTTGCATCCTTCACAAGGAGTTGATCCCTCCTACCCAAACCAGTATATTAATTAGAGGCATCCCCTCTAATTTGCATGATGAGGTCACCCCTGTATGTATTCATGCACGTGACCTTTTCATGACCTATATGGTCTAATGGTAAATATGTTAAACAGTTTTTATAAGGTAAACATAAGGCTTTTCAAACTATAAAACCAGTTTTACTAAGTTATACCAGGTTTTCCAGGACTTATATTTTTCCGCTACTATTAAGTCTTTATTATGTTTCCATCATCCATACTATGTCTATATCTGTGCACTAAGCGTTTTGCTCAGCCGTTACTTTCCTTTCCATGTCCCAAAACGGCAGGTACCCAAGACTCGAGCATTTGGAGGACGTGCATAGGATGGAAGCTGCCATAGACTTCTTCTCCTGTTGCCTTCATATATTTATGCTTGTTTAGTCTTTCATTCAGTTCATTTACTTTATTATGTTTTGGGCTTATGTTTGGGGACTGATGTTTGATTCCGATTTTCCCTATGGTCATGTATGTTTTACTACATATTACCTTGCATGCTTTGATGACACGCCATAATTACGCGTGACATTCCAATTATCAAAATGGGGTGTTACATTATGAACCATCTATAGCCCCTTGCAAACATCCCATATGAAAAAGAAATTTCACGTACAACCTACATGAAATGAGTTTGAATATGCATCCTCGTCAGACTCCACTAACACAACCCTTCTTTCGGAACCGGGAAAGGCATTAACCACGTAAGAGGGGCCAACTAAGAAACACCGTAGGATGAACTAATCGTTTTAGACATGTGCCACAAGATCCCATGCTTCCAAAGTGTATATAAATGCAGTGTGTCAGACCTTCAACATTCTTCTTCACCATTGCAACAAAACCTTCTACCGTCGTTGAAAACAGCAGAAAACAATCTTTTCAGCAAAAAATAACACCAACTTCATACCCTTCTTAGAATACGGTCAAGAGAAAAAATAGTAGCACAACTATTTGATGTGACGTCCCGTATACCAGAACAAGAACTTTCCCATTTCGCCACCAAGTATCATATACCTGTAGATCTCCATCCGACTGTGCCAGATGCACAAGCACACATAGGAAGTTTCCCTGACGGAAAAATTGGTGTGTATACTAGGTTTTTTGAGTTTTCCAACAAACGCATACCCCTAAGCCATTTTTTGATGGACATACTAAGCTACTACAGCATACACCTCTCACAGCTGCACTGCATAGGTGCCTCCAAAATCTCAATTTTTGAAATAAACTACATTCTTAAGAACGTTGACCCGACCATAAACTTGTTCCGCGCCTTCTATCGACCCTCTTGGATGAACGGGTGGATATCTTTCACGAAACGTCATGGTCAATTACAATGTTATAAGGTGAAGGTAGACTCTCTGAAGAAGTGGAACGACAAATTTTTCTTGGTAGACAAGGTTGTATTCCCATTCGACTATGACTTCATCACCCCCGAGACGATGATGAAAGATGACCGCCCTATCTCTGGCACATATAACGAAGCAGACGCATAGATAATTAATGTCGGTCGGATACCAATGCAAGAATACCCAGAGGCGCTACTATATGCATTAAGACTGAGTCATACATCAACTCTTCCTGTAAATCAGCTTCGTCAATACTTCGACGACTTCGATCATGGTAAAAATACTGTTTCATAAAGACCTAAAATTCAAACGGCTTATCCGCATGTACTCATATACTCTTTATACTTTTGTAGAACTAACTTATACACAGCTCGTGAAGCGCGAGAATCCGTGCGCCGTGACCATGCGCGCTCGACCCTTCACACCATTTGAGCTATCTAATGGATGGTGCATTGTTCAACGCACCGTAGCACTGGAGTTTCCTTCCCCAACACCTGGTGGGAGCGCAGAGAGGATAATCGCAGTAAATGCTACTCTCATTCGGAGTGTGCCATGTAAAATAGAGTCTTCGTCAGAATAAACGGATCTGAGAAACAAGGAAGACTATGGTCTTGAAGAGAACTCGTGCGTAGGTCCATTAGAAGAGGTCATACCTGTTCCCAGTCGCAAAAGGTCACCGTGATACCCAACGGATCAAATTCCTAAGAGAGGCAGGACACTGTAGACCAGACTGCGCGCCGATGTGACTTCGTGGGGGATGCTCTCAAAACCGCGTGAAAATACGCATATATCAAGGTATATCTCAATTCCGCTCCTTACATTCTTTTCAAAACAAACAATGCATGCACCTTTCTAATACTCGCAGGATGTCAAATCTGTAGCCCCCATGTTGCAGCGACCAGGGCTGATGCCAGCACCTCGAAGTCCACAAGATTCCTTCATCCCTGGAAGTGCACACGCTCATGCGCACTGGATAGCGTAGCTGCATGTGAGGACTTCCACCAACACCTAACTCCTCCTGGCTGCGCCCAACGTTTGCACGAGATGTCCGATGAAATACTTATGAGAGAGTTGGACACAATCGCGTCGCAGGAAGTAACATTAGCCTCTTACATGAAAAAGAAGGTGGCACATCTGTCTGAGCGCCTGGCACAAGCAAACATGAAGGTCAACCAAGCGACAGAACAAAAAGACCGCGAGCTTGCATGCGCCAAGTTTGAACTCGCACGCCTGCGTGCTGTGTCCAGGATAAATGTCAGATCCATCCAATATTTAGAGGATAAGAATGCATCCTTATCTGAGGGTATAAATCGAGAGCGCCACCTGCACGCGAGGTAAGAGGATGAAAACCGCTGGGCCATGGCCAAGCTGGAGGAAGGTATGAGTGCCCTCGCTTCCAATTGTGACAATTTGTTGCCAACTGTCATAAAGATATGTCTAAGAAGGCATAAGTTCTGAAGTACATGAGAACCGATTTTGATGAAGAGCTCTATCCGCACCTCTCCACCGTGCGTGATGAGAATCATTGGTTAATAAAGTATGGTCTGCCCCTAGCCGCTAAACGTGTCGTGGAGCTACCCAACCTCAATAAAGCGATCAAGGACATTTTCGATGTTGCGCAACTACTAGGACAAAGCCTTTCCACGGAGCGCGCCTTCAAAGATAATTTACTGATCGGATCCTTGGAGGGCAGCGAAATCTATTCCAGGTACACACAAGAGATCTTTGACGCCGCATTCCACAGATTAGAAGACCTTCCTCTACCCATCATAGATATCATTGAGAAAGATCAAGATCTCCCATAAGCGTGACCATGGCAGGCCTTACTCTAGCGAGCCACTGCACAGAAAAAACGAAAGAAGATCCTCACGCGATGGCCAAGCCGGATATCTCTCAACTACAAGTCCCTGTCTATATTTCTGTGTGCCAATAATGATTTTCTTGGAAGACAATTTGAAGCAGCATGTGAGACGCGTTGCAAAGAAGAACCGGACTTCAACCAAAGGTGTCGCCATTAGTCTAGGTCTAGCGAACCCTAGTTGATCTGGTGGTGTACCGGTTAGTTTGCCTGACATCGATGTATATCAAACACGCGCGCTGCAGTATATGAAGGAGGCGTAGGTACAACACCGCGCGTCACTAAACCCATCACACCGTAGGTTAAAGAGGTCGCTGTCAGCGAGCACCCTTCTATAAAAGGAACCTTTCCTTACAATATGCTTTGTTGTGACTATGCACATTAACTTGTAAATTAAGAAATTGTATAACGTTATAGCAACCTGTATGTTTGTAAGCACATAGCATCCTGCACTATGCTCATGTTTATTTGTATATACGTGTGTCCAGGTTTTTGCACCCACGTCTGAGATTGTGAGACAGAGCGCCTGTTTATGAGTACATTCATTGGAGTGTGACTCTGAACTTATAGGTGAGCTAAAAGTTCATTACGTGTGGACCTGCCACTACTACCATAAGCAATGTCATAGATAATGATGTGTTTGTTAGGCGTGCACACTATGTCTTATGCATATCCGTCATAAAGTATGAGTACTGCTTCACTTACCACAACGTGTTGTGGTAAGCTTCCTAACAAAGGATACCTGACCCGGCGCCACTTGGGGTGCATCCCTCTTACGTGACAAGTTTAATTAGTAGGGTAAACTTATTCCTCTTATTTTGCCTGGAAACATTTTGTTGTACATGTACACCGGAAGGCCAAATTTATATATTTCAGAAAAGAAAAAAATACCTTTATGCATAAAAGATAAAAAAGAGATCATTTGGGCTGCGAAACTAGCTAGGAACCGTAGTATTTTATTCATACTTTTTGCAAATGTTGAAACAAAGAACATAAAAAAGGAAATCCTAAAACTATTGAAAAAAGAAAAAAAACATGGATCTTTATTAGGGCTTCCAGTAGCCGAGGGAACGATCCATGCTGTTTATGCGATATCTCAGGGAGAGTATCGTCCGACACCCCGGGTGTCTCTTGAGTCACTTCTCGTGGGACTGGATACCGACTTCGCATAGCTAGGCGTGCTTATCCTATCCTTCGAGAGTCCTTTGTTTGCTACATCGCGTTGTTGCGCGCTTCGCATTGCTGGTAGTCTAGTCGTATGATCTCGCTGTCGCATAGTACGAGAAATTATCTTGGCTGAAGGGGCGACTGCTCTTGTTGTCCCATATATTAAGATGATTAAACTAGATAGAAAGGTAGACAATAGAGGAAAGATAGAAGATGAATTCTAGAGAGAGAAAGTAGCGAGAGAAAAGAGAGAGAATGGTGAAACTTGGTGAATATTAGATTAGAGAGAAAGAAACAAATGAACAACCAGCACCCTTCCTAACATGCTAGGAAGGGTATTTATAGTCCTCCCTACATGTGGGTTTTTATGGACTATACTAAATGGGTCGGGCTTCCCTTTTGGGCTTTAGTTACTTATGAATGAACTTTAGCCTAAAGTTAAGCCCGTAAACCACAACTAATTAACTACCTATTACAACGTTCTAATTAATGTTACAATAATAACCTATGACCGAGCATTCTTGTTTCACTCAATATTTTGAGGCTAACAATCTCCCCCAATGTGAGGTCATCCCTTTTAAATATTTGGAGATCAATGGAGATTGCGAATCTCGTCATAAATGAGTCTTGAACGTGTAACGGTAGTCTTCTTCCTTCATGCTATGATCTTTGAGCCTTTGTCGTTGTCTTTCGACTTTGTCTTTAAACTTGAGATCTTCAACTCATCCTTGACTTATCTTTGCAATCATGCGATATTGTGTCTTCATCCACACGCTCATACTTTGCATCATCTTGAAAGTTTGCTTTGATCATCAGAGTTGCGGAAGTATTTTGCTTTCTTGATGGTTAAATATGTCTTTGGGCATGAGCATGTGGCTTTGAATCTTCGACTTTGCTGAGTACATCGTAACGTCACCTTCTTGAGACAAAACATAGACGCGGACTGAATGGCTTTGACATTCGTCCTAAATCGGTAGCGTTTTACCTCTGGTGGGTGAAGACAGTTACACGATATTAAATATCGTACATGTGATTAGGTAGATTCAATTAAGAACCTCATTGACAGGGTTTCGCGGCTGTACTAGCCGTTCTCTTTACTCGACCGTCTCAAAGCAAGACTGCGAACATAAAGAGTGAATCAATTGGATAGATATCCGTTTGATTAAAGTCGTCAATTCAGATTCCTGGAACAAGTTTGATTCATAAAGAATCTTACCATTGTTGCTTTCCAGTTGACACAAGCTTGATTCATAAATAATCTCGTAACTCACCTACCGTAGCGCTGTTTGATGTTGACGCTAGAAGGATTTCCATTCATAACTGTGAATATTAATGAATATCACTCTGAATGTTCTGGCAAGACCATAAAGATATTCCGTGAAATCTGAAACGAGTTTGAATCAATTCAGAATCAAACCACCGTTGCTTTTTAGTTTTACATATGTTTAATACACAAAGAATCTTACACATGACCTACCGTAGTGTTGTTTGATGTTTACTGGAAGGATTTCCACTCATCATTGTGAATACTAGGTAGTATCACTCTGAGTGTTCTAGCAATATCGCAAGGATATAGCGTAGGACTCTCTTGATCGTCATCCGTGTGTCCTAACGAGATTTGATTGATCTCTTGGCTCTAGACTCAATTTGTGTACTTTTAGTGGTCGGAGGCTGGAGCAGATGCCACCTATTCAATATCAACTAACTCGGAGTGAGAAAGTCAATAGAAGTCATGTTGATCTCCGTGACAATAAAACAAACTTATTTTGAGATAAGCCCGAGTAGCTAGGTAAGGGTTGTGCATTACATCACTGGGTCTATGATGCGTTGTCTTCATGATGTGCTGACCCGGTTTTTGCCTAAGTTGTATGGAGGGTTTCTTTCTTTTCACCCTTTATCCTTACATTTCTTTTTCATTCTTCAACCCCTTCAATTCTTACCAAGACATCATTACTAGCACCGTGTTGTGATTGTTCCAGTGCTAGCATCAGTACTTATTCGGCATTCAACTACGTTCAGAATCTACTCCATCTTTCCCAAGGGCTTCTAATAATCTATTGGATTGTCCCTGGGAAGATCCCTCCGGTTTTGGTTGCATCATAGGACTTAAACCTAACCACCCTTTTGACACCAATAACGTCCTGAATTAAAGATGTTTTGGGTATTTGATCGTCACCATGAACCACTTTAAATTCTGACAAAGTGTTTGATAAACATTTAACACCTTGAAAGTTTTGTCGTTTCAGAAAAGCTCCCCCTACACATGTGCATGATAATCGAAAGTGTTTCGCACATGTGGGTAAGAGTAAAAATGCTTGAGTCTATAGATCACATTTTAATCACATTTTCTCCCCCTATCTCTAATATATAAAATCTTTTGATATTAGAGATACCAAATTTGATTAAAATATATTTTGAAAAATAGTCTTGAAAACCTCCGGGAGAAAGATGTGTCAATCTTTGCATGAAGTTGAAATGCTCCCCCTCAAAAATTTATCCAATAGAATTGTCATTGTGAGGATGTGATCCACATTTCGCTTTTTGAGGATGGGAGTTTGTTGAACACACAATTTTTGAAAGATTTTGAATAATCATTGAGAAATTCTTGAAAAAAACTGTGTTCAACGCTTTTTGAAAAATCCTATTTGTTTTTTACGAAGAGGTTTTTCTAAAGCATAAAGTTGAGTTCAAAGACTTTGAATGTCTTGACGTATCCACTCAAGTGTAAGAAGATTTATCTTCTTTTGATGAGGGTAAGAGCACTAAAGCGTACACTCCCCCGTGAATATAGATCCGGGTTGCAATCTGAAAGTGATTACAAGCCATAGTGTTGAGCTCAAAAACATTGAATGTTTTGTGACAAGCGCAACCCAAGATAGATTTCTCTACCCGTTAGTTAGGATAAGTTATCTTTAAAGATACACTTTCCTTTATTTTAAGTATGAGTTACAATCTGACATTTAACTATAAGTCGTTTACATGAGCTTAAAAACTTGGAATGTTTTTAATGAGAGCTCATGACTGAGAAAAGTTATTTTCCCGTTGTTGAGGATAAGTTATCATCATGATCAACTTTCCTTTCTTTGAGGCACAAGTCACAATCTAAAGTAATTGTAAATCATTTTACATGAGCTTAAAAACTTTGAATGTTTTTAATATAGCTAATGACTAAGAAATTTTTAGTTTCCCGTTCAGAGGATAAGTCATCATCGGGATGAACTTTCCTGTCTTGTGAGCCCGGGTTATAGTCTGTGAGTTGACTATAAGCCATAGTGAAGCTTACTTATGAAACCCCTGAGACACATATTTCTCTGATATCTGTTTCTTCAGCAACCAAACTCTGAGAGTGTCTTTTGTTGAACGCTGTAAATAAGGTAAACCTTTATGTGCTTGCTGAACCGTTACTGTATTACCTGCACAGTCTTCAGTAGTTTGTATGCTTGCATGTGGGTTAGCGATATCTTCATGAGAACCATGTGGGGGTTCACCTTGAACCTTTTTCGTGCTAGAGGGAAATATCTTTCCAGTAGGAACCCATTTAAGACTAGTTGTTTTGAAGATTCTACCCATTGGTATCCACTTAAGACAAGGTCTAGGAAACGTAGTTTTCTCATGCACAGCGGAAGACTTAATTTGAGAAAGGCTATTTCATATAGGGTTCCATCTTTGAGAAGCTCTAGCTTTTTGGTTCACCTTCCTCGGGACTTTTGTGATGCAATCATCATGAATGGCATTAAACACACATTTGTTACATTTCGTGCAAACAAAGTGCTTAGCGTCTGATAAGGATCTAGTGTTCCTAGGATAGGCTGATTTGGGCACATCATAGAAGGGTCTAGAATTCCTAGATGTGTGATTAGCGCTCCTAGGTTTCGGTTGGGTCTTATATCTTGCTTGTGCCTTTCTCTTAGCATCCTCTAGATAGATTTTATGACCCGTGTCATTTGAACTACTGTGAGGCAAGTTCTTGGAGCTATTTCTAGAGTTGCTTGAAGCATTCATGTGATTGGGTTTTGCATAGGCAAAATTTGTTAAGGGGGATCTAGATGTTGGAGTGACTGTTTTTGGCAAATTGCTACGCACGTCAACTTGGTATGCAAACCTCGAGTTCGATGTGTTGGGTCGTTCAGATTTAAACGCATTCGGTTGTCTAGCAACTGAGCAGTTTCTGAATGGTTGAGTAGGAGGTTTCCCCAAGGTTGACTGATTTGCTAACTTAGTATCCACACTATTTCCTTTTAGCTTCCTTAATTCATTTTTCACCGCTGTTAAAGCAAAAACCTTTTCCTGAATCTGAGCTTTCAATTGCTCATTTTGTAGAAGTAATTGAGTGACACGTTGTTCTAACTTAATGTTCATATTATCAAATATGTCTTTATGAGCATTCACGTCAGTACTATCTAGAGTGTCGATTGGTTGCACAGATATTTCACTTAATGAAGCAGGCGGAGAACTTAGATTTTGAGAAGCCAACTTTGATTCTAACAAATTTATTTGTTTCACAAAATGTTCTTTTACCATATTAAAATCATGAATCTTACGATCCAGTTTTTGTTCAAGAACAACGTTTGCTTTTTCAAGTTTTTCAAAGTAGGCCTCAAATTTGTCATTTTTCTTTGAAAACTCGAGTTTGGCATTCTCAAAATCTTTTGTCTGTTGAGCTAACATAGTTTCGAGCTCATGAATCTGAGAATCATACAGAGCTGTTAATTGTACCTCAGCCATTGGCTCTTCATCATAAATGGGTCTGATATCTGCATCATCGGCTGCTTGATCATTCCCTGAGTTGTTGCTGGTATGCTGCTTTTCTGATTCTATCCCGCTTCGTTCTGTGACAATCGAACAATCATCCAATGTTTGACAATCATCGACATTGCTCTCGTTCTTCTGACGTGTTCTTTCAGCAATGGACTTCCTTACATCACTCATGTGTTGAAGAAATGTCTCCTTGAATTCTTGAACTTCTAACCGAGTAAATTCAAAGAAGTATTTGTTTATGAATTCTCGATCATAGTGTACAGAGACCAGTGTATCAAGGAATTGCTGAAACTGATTCTCGAGAACCAAAATGGCATCTATGGATTCAACCTCTTGAAAGTCATCGTTTGCAAGTTGTTGTTCAAGATGATCTGCATTGATTTGCATTGTGCTTGTGAATGTCTCAACATCTTGACCAGTGAGTGACATGAATACCCGTTTGAATTCAAGTTCGACGCGAGTGCCTTTTAACTCGTCATTTGAAAGAACTTGAAGGTGTGACTCGAGTGATCTAAAGTGTGTCATGCATCGTTCTTTTGCAACCGACATCTGAGATTGGAGTACATGCACATCTTGTGTTACAAAATCCATAATGAGTGTTTCAGATTGATGAAGTGACTTTGGATCTTAAGTAGTTATGGTGTGATCGGGTTGTAGTTTAAATTCCGAAAATTGCGATTTTTCTTCAGTCCGACAATAAATTCCTCAGTCCGACAAAACGGTAAACCAAAAAATTATGAATCACCAAATTTTGAAATCGAGTTAGAAATAGCCAATAAATAGTAGGGAAAATTTTTGAAAAATGAAATTGTTAACGAAAAATAAAACCTAAAAATGGCCTAAAAATTTGAATTTTGGTCTAAAAATTTTAATTTTTGGTCGAAAATTTTTTCGCATCGCCAAAATTTGAAATCGAAGCTTAAATGGCCTAAAAATGGTCTAGGAAAAATTAAATTTTACTATGGTTTTCCCGCCAAAATTTGTAATCGAAGCTGAAATCGAAAATTTTTTTTTTTTTTTTTTTGGAAACGATCTTCAGAAACAAGTCTAGATAGTGGCTAAGTCTAAAAACGCTTCGATCAAAAAACTGGTTGAATTCCGCAATATGTTAATTAATTCCGCAATAAGGAATTAATTCCGCAATGGGTGAATAAATTTCGCAATGGATGAAGTAATTTCGCAATGGATAAATTTCGCAATCACTCAAGTTCAATTTCACAATTACTTCTAAAGTACAAATCCGCAATTCTCTTCAAGTACAATTCCGAAATTCTTTCAAAGTACTCCGCAGTTCTATTAATGTACAAATCCGCAATACCCTGAAGAATAATTTCGCAATGTACACAAAATCTGCAATAATGGCATAAATTCCCAATTACCAAAAATGGTTCATCTTCGCAATTCTTGGATAATTTCTCAACTTTTTCACTAATTCCGCAGTTCTTGATGGAATTCAATTTCGCAATTCGTGGAATATTGCGGAATTATGGCAGATTTTGCTAAAAATAGGATCTTGGAAGTACTTTTGATTAGACGAATCTTGAAGCCAAATTTGAATCCAAACACCCAAAAATTTTGCGTTTTTGAGCGATCCAAGTAACCCAAATCACTAACACGAGTATGTAGATGATATTGGTGAAGATCAAACCACAAAAAAACACAAAAGAGAATTTTGGACGTGTGATTTATGATCAAAACACACGTAATCTATATGAACAACTACACGAACTTCAATCAACTATCTATTATAGGCTCTGAGAGATGAATTCTAGAGAGAGAAAGTAGAGAGAGAAAAGAGAGAGAATGGTGAAACTTGGTGAATATTATATTAGAGAAAAAGAAACAAATGAACAACCAACACCCTTCCTAACATGCTAGGAAGGGTATTTATAGTCCTCCCTACATGTGGGATTTTATGGACTATACTAAATAGGCCGGGCTTCCCTTTTGGGCTTTAGTTACTTATGAATAAACTTTAGCCTAAAGTTAATCCCGTAAACCACGACTAATTAACTACCTATTACAACGTTCTAATTCATGTTACAATAATAACCTATGACCGAGCATTCTTGTTTGACTTAATATTTTGAGGCTAACAGCTCTTATGCGTTGTTGCTGGTGGTTACCTTGGGATGGGAGTATTGCCACTGCCCGTCGCGCCATGTTTCCTACCGATGTTTCCAGAGAGCCAATAGTACGCCCTAGTTTTGAGAAGATTCCACCTTTCTTTGCGCTTTTCGTTGAGGGTGGTCCAGTAAACATGTTAGAATTCATCCTATGTCTTGATTCCGCCTGACATCGGTGACAACGCACCACCTTTTTACGAACATCCTTATGCATAAATGGCCAAAAATACCCTGATCGAGTAATCTCCTCAAGCACAGGTATCGGGCTACGGGGGCATACCCTTCTATGTGTGGCTTCCACTACCGCCCGCGCTTGATCTGGCGTTAGACATTGCCGCATTCACCCATTACCTGATTGTCTGTACAGCGTCCCCTTTATGATTTTGAAGTGCCTAGCTCTCTCATGTATTTGCCTAGATTTTCTTCTACTACTTAGCAACTTGTTATGTGACGAAAACTTTCTAATAGGTGTCATCCATGTTGGTGATTCAGTGTCCGTGCTTATGATTTTGTGTAAGAAAAACTCAACTAGGACGTGACTAGGAGGTTTACCCATGTACACAATTTAAATTTGCCCTCGTGGCTCACATGAACGTGCGACCCTGCTCGCTACCGAAGGGTTGTATGCGTAGGCTATTAGGCTCTTGATAACGCTCAAATCTAACATATTTATATGAGCATATTCGTGGTGTTTATGGACATATTTATGTGATTATTATGAACATATGATACTTAATGAAGCTTATTTGTTATTGTAGGTTCATCAATGGTTACATCACGAGAAATGAAGAAAAGACGAGTATTGGAGGTGAAAGAATGAACGATACATGAAAGTATAGCTCTCATATGATCAATAAGACAAAGAATAAGAGTCTTGGAAAGTTTGGAAGAAAGAAAGTGGAAGAAACAAAGAAAAAGGACCAAAGAAGAAATAAGGGAAAAATTGGCCAAGATGCCACCGGCACGATCAAGATGCCACCGGCATCTCTTCCTGCAGCCACTTTTCCAAGTAAACATAACCTTTCACTTACTTCACCTTGTTCCCCAATCTGACCATAACTCCATTTACCTCTCACCCAAGCTTCATTGAACCCTTATTCACAACCCTTGGAGCCAAAGAAATATGCTTGGTGGCCAGGGAGAATTCACTTATAAATAAGACCCATGGGGTAGTTTTTATATCATTCTATCCATCTTTATCTTTATCATTGAATCATCAATCCCATCTCCATAATATTTCTGTGATTTTTATATCACCCCTCACCCAAGTGGTGAGGGGTGGAATTGGTTACCATGTTCATGTTATAAGACATGGAAGAAGTAGAGATGAAAGACACACACCATAAACAATTCAATCTACAACAATCCTCATTCCCAAACACCCCACTCGCACCAAGAGGTTGATGTCCAAGAAGGCTATGGGTAGGGTGCATTGCATTTTTGTTGTTCTATTGGTTAGAATCATTTGGATACTTTGTTGCTATGGATTCTAATGTTTGGTAACTTCTTCTTTATAATTCAATGTAGTTTATGTTCATGTTCATGGTGATTCTTATCTTTTGTGATATTGTGAATGTTTTGATACTTGTGTTGTTTATATGAAAACCCGTGATATATGGATGTTTGGATTCTATTGGTGCTTGTCATTGGATTATGGTGATAACATTATATTTGGTTGAATTGGAACTTGTTCTTGTTTGTCAATTTGGTTAGTCATTGTTGAGTCTATATGTCGAAGTTATTCTCAATGTGGTTGATTTCAATTCATTAATCGACAAATGATTTGGTCTTGTGCTTGTGAAGATTGTGCAAGAGACTTAATAAACATAACAAGTAATGGTTTAATCTAGATTATAGGTCGAAGGGAGTCTTTTGAATATATTGTTCTAATCATCTTTCAAGTAAATGGAACTTATCAAACTAATAACCAAGTCTATGGGTCGAAAGGATTCTTGTTGTTATTGCTTTAGGCATAAGGCTCATGAGTGACCACTTGATTGAGACTTATGTATACTTGATTTATAAAGCACTAGTCTCTTATTATTGGTTCTATAGGTCGAAAGGATTACCTTTAATATGTTTTCCAAACTACACATCCAAATGTCCATGTGATCATTTGTAAAGCCCGCATGCTTTTACCATGAACAGTACACTTATAATCGTACGTACATGATTAAAACTTACCTTATATAACATGTTTACGTTTCACGAATATTAATTACAAGTATTACGTACGTGTTATTACACGATAAGTATTAAGTGTGTATTAGTACAAAATAATTATTAACGATAATAACTGATATAACTAACATGAAATCATGAACGTTAAAATCACGAACACGTAATTACATACTTATTTAATTAAATACGACAAATATCAATTACGCACAAGTAGTTGTTATAACACAAACTGTTTTAAACTTTTAATTTATTAAGGCACAACAAGAACTACGTATATTAATCACTTATTAATACGTATATACATAAAATATTAAAACATGACAAGAAGCAAAAACGCGAGAACTCAAACACGAACATACACATACGTCATTTAAATACGAAACACGTGTATTATATAACAAGTCGCGAAAATAAGTAATAAGGCAAGAAGGGACTAATTGGGCTGGCGGTTTGGACAATAAAGGAAAAGAGAAAGAATGGGCCAGGGCCCATGGTGTGAACCGTGTAAAGAAAACAGACGAGAGGGAGTTGATATATTTTCGAACAACATAATCACACATAAAACCCTAAACAAATAAAACAGTCGTCATTTTTTTTATGATCATCCCTTCCGACGTATGAAAGGAAAAAGAACCAGGAAAATGGGGCTTAAGGATTCAGGAGAATCAAGATGGTTGATTCGTGTTTATGTTCTAAACCAAAAACGTAAGATAAGTTTTCATCTTTTCTGTTTTCCTTTTGATTCGTAGGGTTATTCACGTAATAGCACATCAACCAGATTTATAACATCATTAACAAACGTGGAATTAACCAAGATTAAAAGGGGAGTGTCGTTTTGGCCGATTTCACACAAACCGAGACTCTATTGGTCTCGGTGGTGATTTTACACCACCAGCTGCAAGGCCAGTGGGTCATGTTGGTTAAACAGTGTGAACGGCAGCCAAGCAGGGGAAACCACTGGCTGCAGCCAGTGGTGTGTTTGGTCAGGAAGTGGGAACCGAGACCTTTATGGTCTCGGTGAGAATTTTACTCGAGCATGGGAAACTGACTACTGCCGGTGGCAGTAACACCACTGCCAGGGGGAACTGGCAGTTAAGGGGGTGTTTGGGTTTTGATTTTAGACAGAATTATGGGTGTGTTTGGTTTTTGGTATAAGGACAGGATTAAGGGGCTGTTTGGTTCGGCTTATATGTAAACACAACACGGGTTTCACGGGTTTTCACGGGTTCTGTTTACGACAAGTTTTAATAAAATAATACATGGGTTCAGGTTATTATTTTTACAAGTTTAATTAGCTTTTAATATATATTTATTTACAAGTTAATTAAATTAATTTAACATGACGTATAATTAATTTAATTAAATCATGGACTTAGGTTAATTATTATTATTAAATAATACATGTTTTTAGCCTAAGTATTTAATTATTATTTTTACACTATAGTATTAATTAATTATTAAACATGGGATATAATTAATTAATAATTATGACTTAGGTTATGTTAATTTAATATCAGTATATGTTTTAACCTAAGTATTTCTTTTACACTTAATTTAATTAAATCATGTTATATTTAATTAAATCTTATAACCTTTAGTTTATTTAATTCACACGTATTAATTAATAAACTATACCATTAATCACATGACTTAGTAGATTTAATCAGTAAAACAAAACTTATATATTAGCGTATTAATTCGGCTTATTTTTAAATATGGAAACTTTCTATTTCAGGAAACTTACTATTTTTGGAAACTTTCTGTTTTTAGAAACTATTCTATTTTAAGAAGTAAATCTATTTTTGAAAACTTTCTGTTTTTGGAGACTTTCTATTTTAGGAAACCTGCTATTTATAGAAAGTTACTTATTATTACACTACAAGCATAATAACACAGGAATATCAGTTAATACTTAATCAGAAGACTTAAAGCACATGATAAAAGTAGTATAACATTAAAATCAGTAAGACAAGACTAAAACATATAAAACAAGTCAAGACATACTATAATCAGTTACGTGCGCAGTAAACAGTATACTTATACATGTATCCTTCTATGTAGCATTAGTGGGATCGGAGTAGGAATTTCCTTCGATCATCTTTTCCGTTCACTGGACACAAGGTACGGATTCTCCGTCCTTCAGTATGGACATTCTTTCCTTATTAATATTCCCCGTATGCAGCCAACTGTTTTCCTAGTATATGTTTTATATGTTTTTGAATTGCTTATATTTAGTTTTAAATGCCTAAGCCATATACATGCATGACCAGTTCCACCTAGTTATGGAGGTACCATAACAATAACACTGGAGGCACCAGTGTTATGACTTCCCCACGGCAGAGTGATTGCTCGTGGCGTCCCTTTCAGCTTTTGGCCATATTATTATATTATCATGTGGGGCGTATGGGTGCATCCTAGTTTACATGTTTTCAACAGATTATTCAGGTGAATGAGGTGTGTGCCTTGCATCCTTCATAAGGAGCTGATCCCTCCTACCCAAAATTATATTAATTAGAGGCAGCCCCTCTAATCGCATGATGAGGTCACCCCTCTAAGTATTCATGCACGTTGATATTTCATGACCTATATTGGCCTAATGGTTAATCAATTAAACAGATTTCATAAGATAAACATAAGGCTTTTCAAACTATAAAACTAGTTTTGCTAAGTTATACCAGGTTTTCCAGGACTTATACATTTCCGCTGCTATTAAGTCTTTATTATGTTGCAGTCTGATAGGTGTGAAAACATCCATCCTTTTACCACTTTTTTCTTGCTAAAATGAGACCAAAACGCGTAATTAATATCATTTGTTTGGAATTATGCGTGGTTTTTGTGTTTATTGTGTTTTCAGAGTCAATCAGATGAATATTGGAGAAAACATTGGATTGCACGGGTTTTATTGAAGAAAAAGACTCAAGTCGAAGTCTATTGTCCAAGAGATGCAAAATATTTGAAGTCAATGGGCCTATTTGAAGATTTATCGAAGAAAAGGACCAAAGATGGAAGATTTACATATGTCGAAGAACTCAAGTCTATTAAACGAAGAAATTAAAAGACGAGTTGAATTAATTCATCGACAAATCCCGAATCTGAGTCGAAAACGTCAACTTTACTGAAAAGACGCGAAGACAAAAAGAGAGGAAGAAAGACCACTCACCAACCAAGCCCACAAGGACTATATATATGGGATCCCTTCACAATTAAAAATCAGTTTTAGTTTTTCCTTTTTTTTCTTCTTTCTAGTTCGTAGGTCACCAACACCATTAGGGTGTTTGGTGATTTTTATTGTTTTTTATTCCTTCACGAATTTGTAAGTTTTAATCTTCCATTTAGTTTGTTTAACATTAAGCTTTCAATACAATCTTTAATTTCATCTTGTTCATCTTCTTCTTTTTTATTCAAAGTTTTCAAAGTTTTATTTTGGTGATTTCATCTTCAAAAGTTAGTGGGTTTTGTGTTTTTATGATTGGGATTTGATGTTTATGGTTAGTATATGATTATTGGTTAGTTTGGTTTAAATCTTTTGGTTAGATTTGGTTAAATTTGTCAAAAATCGTGTTCGTCCTACTTCCCCTGTTTTTCGTGTTCATCAAGCCCAGATTCCGAATCAACCGTCTTTACCTTTTATTCCGAATCATTTATTTATTCTGAATCAAAGCACTGTTATCCATTTATTCCGGATCAAGTCCTTCATCCGGAATATTTATTTCGGACCAAGCCATTATTCCGGATCAATTATTTCTCAAAATATATTCTGAATCAAAGTTTTCCTTAAGTTATTCCGCATCAAGTGATATTTCGAATCTGTCGTTTCCATTCACACATTCCGAATCAATCAATTAGCTCTTTTATTCCGAATCAAATTATATTCCGGATCAGTCACTTTTTATTCCGCATCGACCATCATATTCCGAATGAACTCTTTTTATTCCGCATCAACCATCATATTCCGAATGAACACTTATTATTCCGGATCAACCTTCATATTCCGAATCAAGTTTTGAGTTTTGTTTATTCCAAATGAACAACTTTTTCAGCTTTACTTATTTTAAGTTTTTCTTGATGTTTTCGAAATTAAGTTATTTAAATTAAGTTTTATTTGTAGTTTAATTTGTTGCTAAGTTTTAATTTCATTTTATTATTGCTAAATCGTTTTTATTTTGCTATTGTTAGCTTATCTTTCTCGCTTCACGCATTTCCTTTTTCGTAGAATAGAAAACCCAACCCCCTATTTGACACCAAGAACGACAAGTACCACTTGGAGCCGTGATCCATTCGAGAAGATACCGAGACTAAACTGAACCCATACAAATCCCAAGTATCAAATGGCGGCGTTGCCGGCTCTTTTCGTAGCGATTAACGGTTTTTTGTGAGAAAATTGGATTTTGGGATCCGTTCGCCGTGAACGTTAATTTCTTCGCACCAAAAATTTTCAAAAATCCTAAAAAATATAAAATTTTCAGAAACGCAAAAAAAATAGAAAAACATAAAAACACAAAAATATTTCTGCTTTCCTTTCTTTTGTAGGGATATGCAAACTCGATCACAAACGCAGCAAGCCAATCAACCTCCTAACCTTCACCCTCTGGTTGCCGAGCCTCCAATTATTCCACCGATGGAAAATCAACCAATGATTAAGCTTTTGCAAGCGCATGTAGACGCCAACAATGATCCTATTGTCATTCCTGTCGTTGCGGCCAACAATTTTGAACTTAAATCCGGCTTCATACAAATGGTCTCTGCTCAACCTTTCTTGGGGCGCCCAATGGATGATCCTCATGACCATATTCACCGGTTCATTCAGCTTACAAACACGGTGAAATACAATGGTGTTCCCCAAGAGGTAATACGCTTACAACTTTTTCCTTTCTCTTTAGAGGGACAAGCCCAGCATTGGCTTGCAAAGGAACCCCCACTAAGTATTCTTACGTGGGTGGATCTTGAGACCAAATTTATAAACTACTTTTTCCCACCCTCTCGTACTACCGCTTTGCGGAACGAAATTATTAATTTTGCACAAAAGTACGATGAAACATTTAGTGAAGCTTGGGACCGTTTTAAAGATCTTTTGAGAAAATGCCCACCACATGGTTTTACCAAAGTGCATCAAATCAATACTTTTTACAATGGTTTACGCATGACGGACCAAGATTCACTAAATAGTGCCTCGGGGGGGTAATATTTTGGCTAATACATGTAATGCAGCGTGGGATATTATTGAAAATAAGTCTCGTGTGCAAACCAAGAGTGTTCGGACCAATGTCGCTAGTTCTAGCACTAGTGACAGTGACAAGAGAATTGATAAGCTTACTACGCTTATTGAATCACTTGCTCTCCAAACCGCCAACAATACCAAAACGTTAAATGCACAAAATGCTCAAGCACATGCTGTGAGCCAATCATGTGACATATGCGGTGGTCCTCACTCTTATACTTCTTGTACTGCCACCCAAGACTATCTCTGTAAGAATGTTAATGCAGCATACGGTACATATCCTCAAGGAGGCTATCCAGCCCGTCCTCAAGGAGACCGTAACTTGCTTAGTTATCGTTGCTCCAATATTCCTTCCCCACCCGGCTTTCCTCCTGCCAATCAAAACCAACAACAACACCTTAACCGCCCTAATCAACAATAACCTAGAGCACCATACCAACCACCTCAAAGACAACCATACCCACCTTAACATCCTACCCAAGTTACCAACCCGCTCCCTACCAACCTCTTGCTTATCAAGCACCTCCTCCTACACAGCCCAATGTTTTCCACCACGAGGTTGAGACGTACATGCGGACGAATGATGCGTTGGTAAAGAATCTGCAGACTCAGATTATTAGCTTGAAGGGAGACATTGTTAAACAAGGGAACGATCTTAGAGGCGATATGCGTAACTCTTTGAGTGGTCAAACTAATGACATCAGGGACATGATGGCTGGTTTCTTCCAAGGTACTCAACCCTCTTCTTCGGGTACTCTTCCGAGTAACACCGTTACGAATCCGAGAGGCGAGATGAAAGCAATCACCACACGCAGTGGACAAGGTACTAAGGAACCCGAGCTTCCTATACCTACACCGGTGATTGTGACTAATGAAAACGAGTCATCTACTCCTATTCCTCCACCTTCTACTTCCCCAATTCCTCCACCTCTTACTTCTACCCCTCCACCACCCAAGGATGTGAGTGAACCTACAATTCCAAAGCCTTCTTCTTCATCTGATATACCTTATCCATCAAGGTTGAGGAAAGAGCAGCTTAAAAGCAAGGATGACATTCAAGTTTCAAACTTTCTTAAAAATTTTAAACAATTGAATTTCAATATCTCCTTCGCTGAGGCTCTCGCTCACATGCCTAAATATGCGAAGATATTCAAAGATCTTCTGAGTGACAAGGAGAAGTTTCTTGAAATTTCTCAAGCCCAACTTAATGATAATTGCTCTGCGGTTCTATTAAGGAAATTGCCAACCAAGCTTTGTGATCCGGGTCGATTCTTAATCCCTTGTAACTTCTCGGGAGTTGAAAATTGCATGGCCCTAGCCGATCTAGGTGCTAGTATAAACTTAATGCCTTTAAGTGTATGGAAGCAATTATCTCTCCCTGCGCTAGGCCCCACGAAAATGACATTGGAATTAGCCAACCGTATGGTTGCTTACCCAGTGGGGATAGCCAAAGACGTTTTTGTTGGCGTCAAAAAATTCACCTTCCCGGCGGATTTTGTTGTCGTTGACTACGAGATGGATCCACGTGTTCCCCATTGATCGTTGGACATCCATTCTTGAGGACCGGTCGTACTCTCATTGATGTTGCCGCGGGTGAATTAATCATGAGAGTGGGAGACGATAAAGTTGTCTTCAACATGGGTAAACTTTCCACACAGTCTTCGAACAACGAGAGTGTTAATTGCATTGATGCTCTTGATGAGGCTTGTGAAGAACACTTTATTGATGCTTGTAAAAGTAATCTCTCTTCTCTGCCCAATGTTGAACCCGTTGCCTCCATTGCTCCGTCATTGAGTCCTTTTAGAGAAAGTGACTTTCTATGAGATGATATTGAAGCTAGCTTGAATCCCCTTAATCTTAACTCTAATGATTCTTCTTCCACCGATTGGGCAGAAGAACTTCTTACAATTGAGAAACTTCTCAAGGAAGATCTTGTCCCTCCTCCTTCTCCTGAAGCGGTTACTGATGATGATCCATCATTAGTTCCACCATCTATCGAGGACACTCCAGATTTTGAGCTTAAGGATTTACCGTCTCACCTCGAGTACGTATTCCTTGACGACTAAAAGAATCTTCCTGTCATCATCGCTAAGGCCTTGAAAGAAGATGAAAAATCTCGCCTTATCTTTGTGCTAAAAGATCATAAGAAGGCAATTGCTTGGAAAATTTCTGATATCTGCGGAATTGATCCAAATTTTTGTACTCACAAAATTCTCATGAACGAGGACTTCAAACTCGCGATCCAAAGCCAACGTTGGGTTAATCCACGTATTCATGACGTCATCAAACAAGAAGTTATCAAACTTCTAGATGCCGGAATGATTTACCCTATTTCGGATTCGCCATGGATAAGTCTCGTCCATTTTGTGCCGAAGAAAGGCGGAATAACCGTTGTTCCCAATGAAAACAACGAGTTAATTTCCTACTCGTCTCATTACTGGGTGGAGAGTTTGTATAGACTATCGCAAACTCAATGATGCCACGAGAAAATATCATTTTCCTCTTCCCTTCATGGACCAAATGCTAGAGCGTCTAGCGGGTAATGACTTCTATTGCTTTCTAGATGGTTTCTCTGGTTATTTTCAAATCCCCATCGATCCCAAAGACCAAGAAAAGACCACATTCACTTGTCCCTACGGAACCTTTGCTTACAAACGTATGCCTTTCGGCTTATGTAATGCTCCTGGGACGTTTCAAAGGTGTATGATGGCAATCTTCCATGACATGGTTGAACAAACCATGGAAGTCTTCATGGATGATTTCTCGGTCTACGGTGATTTATTCTCTGTGTGCCTTGCCAATTTAGAACGTATGCTCAAACGGTGCGAAGACACTCGTCTCGTTCTAAATTGGGAAAAATGCCATTTCATGGTAAAAGAGGACATCGTGCTAGGACATAAAATCTACAAAGCCGGTCTAGAAGTAGTCCATGCTAAAGTTGATGTCATAGCAAAACTACCTCCACCTTCAACTGTGAAGGGTGTGAGAAGTTTCTTTGGGCATGCGGGCTTCTACCGACGATTTATCAAAGACTTTTCTAAAATCTCTCGCCCCATGACCCACCTCTTGGAAAAAGATACTCCTTTTATCTTTTCCAAAGAGTGTCTTGAAGCCTTCAACATCCTTAAGGATAAGCTAACTAAGGCACCGGTCTTAGTTACCCCTAATTGGGAGCTTCCTTTTGAGTTGGTGTGCGATCCTAGCGATTTTGCTATTGAAGCGGTGTCGGGACAACGAATTGACAAACATTTCCAACCGATCCATTACGCTAGCAAGACAATGAGTGGGACTCAATTGCATTACACGACAACCGAAAAAGAGCTTTTAGCGGTTTTCTATGCTTTTGAAAAATTTCGCCCCTATCTTGTCTTATCCACTACGATCGTATACACCGATCACTCCGCGTTGAAGTACTTGTTAACTAAACAAGATTCTAAACCAAGACTTCTTCGCTGGGTTTTACTCCTTCAAGAATTCACAATAGAAATTCGTGACAAAAAGGGAGCTGAAAACCTAGCCGCGGATCATTTGAGTAGACTTGAGGATCCATACCAAGGGGATCATCTGAACAAAGAGATCAATGACTCTTTTCCCTTGGAGACCTTAATGTCTATAAACTCAACTTCTGATGAGACCCCGTGGTTTGCGGACATTGCAAACTACTTGGCGGTTGGAATTCTCATCAACGGGTTAACATCCCAACAAAAGAAAAAGTTCTTCAAAGACATTAAGACTTACTTTTAGGATGCCCCGTATTTATTCAAACAATGTGCTGATTTGATCATACGCTGATGTATTGACGGACCCGCAGCTCTATAAATTCTAGAAGCTTGCCACAAAGGACCCACCGGTGGTCACTTTGGTCCAAACTACACGGCTAAAAAAGTGTTTGACTCGGGATTCTATTGGCCCACCATTTATCGTGACGCTCACGAAATGGTTAAACATTGTGATGCTTGCCAAAGACAAGGCAAGATCACACATAAAGATGAGATGCCTCAAAATTTCATCCAAGAATGTGAAATATTTGACGTCTGAGGCATCGACTTTATGGGGCCATTTCCCTCCTCTAAAGGAAACAAATACATCCTTGTCGCTGTTGACTACGTTTCCAAATGGGTTGAAGCCAAGGCTTTACCCACTAATGACGCAAGGGTGGTTTGTAATTTTTTAAAGAAGCTATTCGCTAGATTCAGCGTGCCTCGTGCCATTATTAGTGATCGCGGGACTCATTTTTGAAATGACCAATTCGCAAGAGTCATGGCAAAGTACGGTGTCAACCACCGTCTTTCCACCGCTTATCACCCACAAACTGATGGGCAAGAAGAAATCTCTAACCGTGGGTTAAAGTGAATTCTTGAAAGAACCGTGGGAGAGCATCGAGCCTCATCGAGCCTGATGGGCAAGATGATGCTCTGTGGGCTTTTCGTACCGCATACAAGACTCCTATTGGTTGCACACCATATCGTCTAGTGTACGGAAAAGCATGCTACCTCCCCATTGAGTTAGAACACAAGGCTTATTGGGCCTTGAAATGGGCAAATTTTGATCTCAACAAAGCTGGAAATTTGCGCAAGATCCAACTCAATGAACTTTATGAATTGAGGAATGAAGCTTATGACAACTCTTTAATCTACAAGGAAAGAACTAAGCTCATTCATGACTCGAAGATTAAGAACCAAGAGTTCCAAGTTGGAGAAAAAGTTTTACTCTTTAACTCTTGGTTGAAAATCTTTTCTGGAAAGCTCAAATCTCGTTAGTCCGGCCCATTCACCATTGCTCAAATTCTTCCATATGGTACTATTGAGCTTGCTCAAACCAATGGCCCAAATTTCAAGGTGAATGGCCAACGATTGAAGCTCTACTTTGGAGAGGAAATCTCTAATGAGATTCCATCCGTCTCCACCCTCCCTTTGAATTAGTTCGGGACCGAGTCAGGCTCGTGACTCGGTTAACAAAAACAAGCGCTCCTCGGGAGGCAACCCGAGTATCTATCCCTTTAACCTCCTAAGTGTGGGGGGACCTATTATGGTCGTTTGTGTTTGTATGATGATGTGATTACAGGGATATGAACTTTTTGAGGTCTCGAGAAGCAGTTTTAAGAGATTTTTTCCTTTAGCTAAATATTAATCAAATCGTCCTACTTTGCTTTCAGCCTAAATAAACTATCGCAATAAGTCCAATAATGCATCTTCATGATCATTCCAAGACAAAAATAAAATATAAGAGATACACCTAGGAATAAGGGAGTTTAAGTTTATAATTAAGCCATGTGTGTAAGTGTTTGTTTTGCTAACTTATAATAACAATGATCTCGTTTTTAAGCTTAGTTTGGGGAACGTGAAACTTGAGGGTGATAAGTCTTCGCAGCAACAAAGCCCTAATGTAAGTCCTTGATCCCTTTGCTAGTTATTTCCATATAGCTATTTTCCAGTGAAAATGGTTTTCTATCCTTTTGTTTCCTTTAAAGTTTTATATTTCCTTAGTATTTTAATTTTTGTTTAGTAGTATGTTAATAAGGCCAAGGTTGATTGATTATGAGAAAAGTGTAAATTTGCTTTGTCACTAAGCATCGCATGAGGGCATGGCAATGGTTAAGTGTAGGGGATTTGATAGGTGTAAAAACACCCATCCTTTTACCACTTATTTCTTGCTAAAACGAGACCAAAACGCGTAATTAATATCATTTGTTTGGAATTATGCGTGGTTTTTGTGTTTATTGTGTTTTCGGAGTCAACCGGATGAATATTGGAGAAAACATGGGATTGCACGGGTTTTATTGAAGAAAAAGACTCAAGTCGAAGTCTATTGTCCAAGAGATGCAAAAGATTTGAGGTCAATGGGCCTATTTGAAGATTTATCAAAGAAAAGGACCAAAGATCGAAGATTTACATATGTCGAAGAACTGAAGTCTATTAAACGAAGAAATTAAAAGACGAGTTGAATTAATTCAACGACAAATCCCGAATCTGAGTCGAAAACGTCAACTTTACTGAAAAGACGCGAAGACAAAAAGAGAGGAAGAAAGCCCACACACCAACCAAGCCCACAAGGACTATATATATGGGATCCCTTCACAATTGGAAATCAGTTTTAGTTTTTCCTTTTTTTTCTTCTTTCTAGTTCGTAGGTCACCATCACCATTAGGGTGTTTGGTGATTTTTATTGTTTTTTATTCCTTCACGAATTTGTAAGTTTTAATCTTCCATTTAGTTTGTTTAACATTAAGCTTTCAATACAATCTTTAATTTCATCTTGTTCATCTTCTTCTTTTTGATTCAAAGTTTTCAAAGTTTTATTTTTGTGATTTGATCTTCAAAAGTTAGTGGGTTTTGTGTTTTTATGATTAGTATTTGATGTTTATGGTTAGTATATGATTATTGGTTAGTTTGGTTTAAATCTTTTGGTTAGATTTGGTTAAATTTGTCAAAAATCGTGTTCGTTCTACTTCCCCTATTTTTCGTGTTCATCAAGCCCAGATTCCGAATCAACCGTCATTACCTTTTATTCCAAATCATTTATTTAGTCCGAATCAAAGCACTGTTATCCATTTATTCCGGATCAAGTCCTTCATCCGGAATATTTATTTCGGACCAAGCCATTATTCCGGATCAATTATTTCTCAAAATATATTCCGAATCAAAGTTTTCCTTAAGTTATTCCGCATCAAGTGATATTCCGAATCAGTCTTTTTCCATTCAAATATTCCGAATCAATTAATTAGCTCTTTTATTCCGAATCAGATTATATTCCGGATCAGTCACTTTTTATTCGGCATCAACCATCATATTCCGAATGAACTCTTTTCATTCCGCATCAACCATCATATTCCGAATGAACACTTATTATTCCGGATCAACCTTCATATTCCGAATCAAGTTTTGAGTTCTGTTTATTCCAAATGAACAACTTTTTCAGCTTTACTTATTTTAAGTTTTTCTTGATGTTTTCTAAATTAAGTTATTTAAATCAAGTTTTATTTGTAGTTTAATTTGTTGCTAAGTTTTAATTTCATTTTATTATTGCTAAATCGTTTTATTTTGCTATTATTAGCTTATCTTTCTCGCTTCACGCATTTCCTTTTTCGTAGAATAGAAAACCCAACCCCCTATTTGACACCAAGAACGACAAGTACCACTTGGAGCCGTGATCCATTCGAGAAGATACCGAGACTAAATTGAACCCATACAAATCCCAAGTATCACAGTCATTCATACTATGTCATATATCCGTGCACTGAGCGTTATGCTCAGCCGTTACTTTCCTTACCATGTCCCAAAACGGCAGGTACCCAAGGACAGACTCGAGCATTTGGAGGACGTGCACAAGATGGAAGCAGCCTTAGACTTCTTCTACTTTTGCCTTCATATACTTATGCATGTTTAGTCTTTCTTTCATTTCATTTCATTTACTTTATATATGTTTTGGGCTTATTTTGGGGACCGATGTTTGATTCCGGTTTTCCCTATGGCCATGTATGTTTACTACATATTTCCTTGCATGCTTTGATGACATGCCATAATTACGCGTAACGGTCTAGTTATCAAAGTGGGGTGTTACATCGTTTGACTATAAATGTATGTTCTTTGTGTGCTTGTGCCTTTAAACGATTCGCATGGTAGTGTGATCGTGACAATCATACTTACCATTGTTACAAAAAACTACACTTGAGTATAACCAAGTACCATGGGACGACCTTGAATTACCAATCTAATTGCAACATGACTAGAGTATACTTGCTCGAATTTGTGTTCCTAATTATTATCGGTAATTCTTGTTTATAAATTTAAAACCCAATGTGTGGAAGAACGCATCAAGTTTTTGGCTTCTTGTCGGGGATTTGTAATTGCATTCTTTAAATCTCTATGCCGGACACACATCAAATTTTTGGCGCCGCTGCCAGGGACTTGCTAGTTTGTACTCTTGTGTTTGTTTGTTTGATTGCTTGTTACTTGAATCGTTGTGTTACTAAATTTATACTTAACCCGAAAGAGTTGTTATACCCCACTTATCCGCATAGGGGGACGAATTTCGCATAGGAGGAATTCGGTTTGTGGTTGATTACTCAATTGGAGGCTTTGAATTGCTCAAAATTCCGTTGCTCTTGAATGATTGCTCTTCTTCTAACCCTTGACAAAGTTTAGAACACCATTTTTTTTAATCATCTCATAATTCTCAAAAAGTTGCTTAAATGATCTTGGCGCCATAATCATATATATTGTGTTGGGATTTCCTCTCTTGTGTTCTCAAAATTGCTTGTCTCAATGATTGCTTGCTAAATGTGTTCTAAGTGCTTGTTCTTAAAAACCCAAAAACCTTGTCCCGAATCTCTCTAGTTAATATTTGTGTATAGTGAAGTTCGTTTTCTAGATTCTTAACCAATTGAAAGTCTTAACAATATCGGGTTTATGATCGTTTTTGGTTGTTAAGGGTATTTGGATACTCTATTTCTATTTCAAACAAGGTCTAACTCAAATGAAAAATCAATACTACTTATACGTAAAACAAAGTGCAATTACCAAGTATTTATTCAAGTAAAAATGCCAAAAGTAAATTCTACAAACTATAGGGACTAAAAATGTAAATTCTATGAAATGAAAATGCCAAAAATATTAAGATGAAAAGTTAAAGGACTAACTATGCAAAACAGTTAACAAGAAGGACTACAAATGAAAATATAACAAACTATTTAACTAACCTAACAAATTTCCAAACTAACCCTAACTGATTTTAACAAACTTCAAAAATAAGGGACTGATTAACAAATTTCCCAAAAGATTAGGAACTATTAGCAAGAAATGTAACAGATTAAACCTCTAGGGACCTAAGTCCAATTTACACTAATCAATAATCAAAAACGGGTTACAATATTCAATAAGCTCGTTTGAGCTTATTACTCGACCAAAATTGTTCAAACAACTTGCAAACTGCTTAAAATTGAAAGTTAGCTAGGCTTGTAAAAGGAAATAAGCTAAAAATGGCTAGAACTCTGATAACCTATATTCAATAAGCTGATATTAAGCTACCAAACAATCTAGACTTGCACAACTGGATTTTCTTGACAAAACTTGTTAATAAGCTCAAAACAAGGACGGGAATCAAGTCCCATGCAAAATCATCAAGTAATAAGCTCAGAAATTGAAATAAGCTGAAAATTGGCTTATGTTGACTTTCGTTGACCAAGATTTTTCAAAAAGCTCAAAATCTCAAAAATTAACTAGGAGCACTTATTGATTGGTTCTGTAAAAGAAAATGGCCTAATTTGTGAAGTGGAAATTGAGATATGGAAAATCAGTATGCTAAAAGTTCACAGAAAATGAAAGATGCTAAGCTTGGACTAAAAAGCTGATTCCTAGCTTATTATGGGATACTGTAGAAATTCCTTGCTAAGACCTATTCCTCAGATGTTGCTTAAGCTATAGAAACAAGTTTCAATCAATAAGATCAAGTAACAAAGCTACAGTTATGATTTGAATTTGGATACTTTTCTAAAAAGGATTTTCAAAAACTAGAAACCAAATGGCAAATGACTAATTTGCTTCAAAAGACTATTGGACTGAAAACCTTTGGCTGAAATAGACTGAGACTGATCTAATATGGCTAGAACAAGCTAAACATCACAATCTTAACACCTATTGATCACAGAATTATGCTATGAATTATACTAAAACCAGTTGCCAAACACTCCTACTGAAATTTTTGGACTTTTTGTGAAGGTTTATTAAGCAAATGGTTAAGTTGTGAAAAGAGCTATAGCACACTCAGTTTTGTATCCAATATGAAGTGAATGAAAACTTGTTACAAGTACTTTCACTAGCTAGAACTCAAAATAGCTATCTATGCTAAACTGAAATGATAAAAGCTGAAAACAGGTTAAGGATTAAGGTTATAAGCTAGATCAAGCTAAACTTAAGCTACAATAACACTGAAATCAATTCACTAACAAGCTAAGCAACTTTTATCATACAATCAAGCAAGGATTAGGCTAGGAATTAAGCATGCATTTGACAATTGAGTGGAACCTAAACAAGAAGCGAATTCACCTTTTTGTAGGAACCTTTGAGAAGTAGAGGAGCGATGTGCTCTCTATTCTAGTGCTAACCACCACCTTAGCACTAGATTACACTATCAACAATATATCAATGGCTATCAATCATCAACATTATCAAAACTTGGCTAGAATTCATCAAAATCTTCTAAACTGGACTGAATGATCAACAGCTACAATCTTCTCACAATTAGCTTATTATGATCAAGGTGTGATCACAACAAACTCATAACAGCAACAAAATGGATCAATCAAGCAAGAATGAGCAGTATAGAAAGTAATGAGAATTGGAGGGAAAATGTAAATTTGAATTTATTGAATGGAAAGTTGTTACAAAGGTAGGTAATCTGTTACAAACTAACTAACAAACTCAAGAGTGTGTCAGACTCTTGAGTTGTTGGACTAAAACTAGAAATGGTGGAAGAATTTAAAAGTGTGTGTGATTTCACACTTTTCTACAACAACAAGAAATGAGGGCTATACATGCTATTTATAGACTTGAGAAGTAAAGTAGTTGGGGTTGGTGACGTGTTGGAACCAATCCCAGGCTTCCACGTGGCAAAATGAGCTCAATTGGATTTGCAGGTTAAGAACAGACTTTGGGGATTTCTTGTTTAGTTGATTTCGGCTTAATTGATTATGACCAATGGATTCGTCCTTCAAAAATAAGCAGGTTTGATATTTATAACTTCTCTTGAAATCCACTCTAGCTCAAAATCGATCCTGGCAATGCGTTTTGATGAAGAAGATAACACGTGTCACTTTGTTATTGGTTGTGGAGGTGAGTTGCGGATTGTTATCCTCAGGCTCATTTTCTATTGGTGGAAAAGAGAGTAGTGGATTTCCACTGTTGTGATTTGGTATTAATTGCATGGGCGGCTGAGTGGATATTAATTGCCATGAGGTGGCAATCCAAGTCTAATTTTTCCTCACTTCTCATTGGTTGATAGCTTAGCACACGGATTAAGCTTGATATACTTTCCAAAAATGGAAGAATTTGCCCCTTGACTTGGCAGATTGTATTTTTGAGCTTGTAACTTCATTCCTTTGACATATTTGGTCCTTCAAACTTCATTCTTGAGCAAATTTGATCCTTTGACTGAGTTGACTTGAATGTTGACCAATTTTTTACTATGATCTTGACTTTTCCATATTTACACTTTGGTCCTTCATCTTTGGCACATTGTCAAGATAGGTCCTTGCACTTCAAAGTCTTGTCAGTTTTGATCCTTCTTTGTCTTTTTTATCAAATTAAGCTTTATTATTCCTTGTTTGCTTGAAAATGCATCCTTTTACCTACACAAGTGTACACAAACACAAACATACCACACAATACTGTTTTGACAAGATAAATTGGTATTTTGCTTCATGTTTTAGGGTTTTATTTGATATAATTGATATGAGATTTCACTCATATCAAATCCCCTACACTTGACCATTGCCATGACCTCATGCAATGCAATATTTTAAAGCATCAAGTTACACTCTTCTCATAATTAACCCACCTTGGCCATTATGGAATGTTTCTACACTATGCTATGCTATATGATGCATGATTTTGAATATATACAATGCAATGCAAGAGAAAGCAATTCTATTTACATCTTTTTGTATTTTCTTGAAATCGGTTTGATGGAAATAACTCATAAAGACTCAATGATTTGGATTAGGGCTTTTGTACCATGAATTTCTATCACCCTCAAGTTTCACTTTCCCCAAACCAAGCTTAAAAATGGGATCATTGCATTCACAAGTGAAAAGTGCATCAACTAGTTCATAACAATTAATCATGGAACCAATTATTATTTGAGCAAATTGCTTTTGGGCAAATTTGTCATTTATTCAAGTGTGAAATATAAGAAATGCAAAATCCAAAAATAAGGAAGAATGGTTTTAACCCTAAGTAGTCATCTCATCCATTACTTGAAAAACCGCTCATGGTTAATATAAGTTCGTTTCAAGAATAATAAGTCATTCGTTTTATGTGTAAAATCCTCATGTCATGCTTTCATAAGTAGCTACACACTCGCTAAGGAAAGAAAAATAAACTCACGCAATAATTTACATCCGCCGTCTTTTTGAGACCTTGGATCTTCAACCCCGCAACCCGTCAAGGTAATATTGGATTGGAGCAATCTATCGAATCCCCGCAACCCTTGTGAGATTAATATTGGAATTCAATAGTCACTATAATTAACACCACACTGCCCCTCTTGGGAGTCTTGCATAATTATTTTTTTTCTTTTTTCTTTTTTTTTCTTTTTTTTCTAGCCACTCATATTTTTTCTTAAGCCGCTCTTATTTTTCTTTATTCCTCACAAAGAAAGTAGAAAAGAATAAAAGGAAAAACACCCGCTAAATATTGAGCATGACATAAGTCTAGTACACATAAACCGTCCTAACTTAGAATCTTAAGACGTACTTATATCACCATGAATGATTAGCCAAAAATGCATAAGAGACTACAAACCGATTAAAACCGTTCTTGATTATTTATTAACAATTATATACATGCGAAGAAAATAGAGGTTAAGAAGAGAAGGGTTTAGCCACAATTAATTATCATGAAGTTCATCTAGCCCTTTTACACTTGCTTCAACTCTATCATCTCCCATTCTCCACAAATTTAAAATCTCAAGTAATGAGACTCGTGGATGCTTAGCCTAATAGACCAATGAAGGACTACATGGTTAAGGATACTAGCTAGAGAATGCTTAGAATAGCAAACTCGGGTTGAGTCAAAAAATTCATGGCTGGCCTAATATGTCAAAGAGATCTAAATTCGTTAAACCATGTCCTTTATTATATTTTTTTCTCTTTTATATATTTTTGATGCAAAATAAAAGAAGAAATATATACAATGCAAATGTGTTATGCAAAAGAAAAAAATGTTTAATGCAAAATTATGAATGCATATTTTTGGTTGCCAAAGTAGATCAAAAATTTGAAAAGCGTTGAAAAATTATTTACAAGTTATCATGACGAAAATGACAATGGTCTAGGTAAGGTCACTTCGATAGAAGACCCCCTACACTTGAGATAAACATTGTCCTCAATGTTTAAGAGCATGGGAGTCTAAACTCCCCTACACTTATGACAATGACTAGACTTTGTTTAAATCTCGTTAAGGAAAGATCAACTATTGGTGAATTCATGTTAAAGCACAAGGTGTCTATGAAAGATCACAATAGTAACGAAGTGAACCGGATACAAGGGCCTCCTCCATAAGCTCCAAATAATGAAATGAGTGAGCAACCATACAAACAACATGAAGACAAAAGAAGGTCTCCCCTACACTTATCTCCAAGTCTATACCCTTATTGCTAACCTACAACACTCTAAACCTAGTTATACGATGTTTGAGTTATGGAGTCTCTAGCTCGACTCATCCCTCGTGAATTAATTCATGGGGAAAATGGGGACCTCTTGGACCATTTCAGCGGAAATATCCTCCCCAAAGTAATGCTTAACACGGTGGCCATTCACTTTAAAATTTGAGCCATTTGGTTGAGACAACTCAATAGTCCCATATGGGAATACTTGAGCTATAGTGAATGGACCGGACCACCTTGACTTAAGCTTGCCCGCAAAGAGTTTCAACCTTGAGTTAAAGAGGAGAACCGGCTCTCCAACTTTGAACTCACGGTTCTTTATCTTAGCATTATGCAATTGCTTAGTCTTTTCCTTGTAAAGCAACGAGTTTTCATAGGCATTGGCTGTTAATTCATCCATCTCATTAAGTTGGTCTTTCCTATGTGAACCGGCTTGGTTTAAATCAAAGTTTGACCATTTAAGAGCCCATGAAGCCTTATGTTCTAACTCGAATGGGAGGTGGCAAGCTTTTCCATAGACAAGCCTATATGGAGTACAACCAATAGGTGTCTTAAAAGCCGTTCTAAAAGCCCACAAAGTATCATCGAGCTTATCCGACCAAGAAGCTCTATGCTCTCCCACCGTACGTTCTAAGATTCTCTTTAAACCACGATTGGTGACCTCGGTTTGGCCATTGGTTTGAAGATGATACGCAGTAGAAAGTCTATGGTTGACACCATATTTCTTCATGACTCTCGTGAATTGGTCATTGCAAAAATGCGTACCACGATCACTTATGATAGCCCGAGGTACTCCAAATCTAGCAAAGAGTTGTTTCAAGAATTTCACTACAACTCGAGCATCATTAGTAGGCAAGGCTTTGGCCTCTACCCACTTTTAAACATAATCCACCGCTACGAGTATGTACTTATATCCCTTTGAAGATGGAAAAGGGCCCATAAAATCTATTCCCCATACATCAAAAATCTCACACTCTTGGATAAAATTTTGTGGCATCTCATCACGTTGAGTAATTTTGCCTTGTCTTTGACATACATCACAAAATTTCACCATCTCTTGGGCATCTTTGTAAATGGAAGGCCAATAGTAACCCGAATCAAAGACTTTCTTGGCCGTGTAGTTGGGCCCAAAATGGCCACCCATGGGTCCCTTATGACAAGCTTCTAAGATCTTAAATGCTTCGGTCCCATCTACACACCATCTTATGATTTGGTCCGCACATTGCCTAAAGAGGTAAGGATCATCCCAAAAGTAGAATCGAACTTCCTTAAGGAATCTCTTCTTTTGTTGGGAAGTAAGACCCTCAATAAGCACATCCCCCACAAGATAGTTTGCAATATCCGCAAACCAAGGGGTGGCATCCTCTTGAGAAGAGATAACCATGAGCTCCTCTAAGGGAAAGGATTCATTGATTTCCTTATGAGGCAAATCTCCTTGAAAAGGATGCTCAAGTCTACTCAAGTGGTCTGCCGCTAAATTCTCGGCTCCTTTCTTATCTCGAATCTCTATCTTAAACTCTTGTAGCAAAAGAACCCATCTCAAAAGCCTAGTCTTAGAATCTTGCTTTGTCATGAGATATTTGAGGGCGGAGTGATTCGTATACACTATGGTCGTCGAAAGCACAAGATAGGGTCTAAATTTCTCAAAAGCATAGACTATAGCAAGCAACTCTTTTTTTGTGGTAGTATAATGAAGTTGAGCACCCGTCATTGTTTTACTCGCATAGTGTATAGGTTGGAAATGCTTATTCACTCTTTGGCCCAAAACAGCCCCTATTGCGTAATCACTTGCATCACACATAACTTCAAAAGGCAAATCCAAATTTGGAGAAACCAAAACGGGAGCCTTAGTCAATTTCTCCTTAAGGGTCTCAAAAGAGTCCAAACACTCTTGTGTGAAGATGAAAGGAGCCTCTTTTTCCAAGAGGTGGGTCATGGGTCTTGCTATCTTAGAAAAGTCTTGTATAAATCTCCTATAAAAACCCACATGTCCCAAAAAGCTCCTCACTCCTTTCACGGTGGTAGGTGGTGGAAGTTTAGCAATCACATCTATTTTGGCACGATCCACTTCTAAGCCCTTATTGGAAATTTTATGGCCCAAAACAATTCCTTCCTTAACCATGAAATGGCACTTCTCCCTATTTAGAAAAAGTCGTGTGTCTTCACACCTTTGTAGCATACGTTCTAAATGGGAGAGACAAGAAGTGAATGGATCTCCAAAAACCAAGAAGTCATCCATGAATACTTCCATTGTGTGCTCAATCATATCATGAAAGATGGCCATCATACACCTTTGAAAGGTCCCCGGTGCATTACACAAGCCAAAAGGCATTCTCTTGTAAGCAAATGTACTGTAGGGACAAGTGAACGTGGTCTTTTCTTGATCCTTGGGATCAATGGGTATTTGGAAATAACCCGAAAAGCCATCAAGGAAGCAATAGTATTCATTTCCCGCCAAACGTTCTAGCATTTGGTCCATGAAAGGCAATGGGAAATGATCTTTCCTAGTAGCATCATTGAGCTTCCTATAATAAATGCAAACTCTCCAACCCGTCACAAGTCTAGTAGGAATAAGCTCATTATTCTCATTAGGCACAACGGTTATCCCACCCTTCTTAGGAACACAATGAACCGGGCTAACCCATGGAGAGTCGGAAATGGGGTAAATCATGCCCGCATCAAGGAGTTTGATAACTTCCTTTTTGTTGACCTCATGGATTTTTGGGTTAACCCTTCTTTGGTTTTGAATGGCGGGTTTGTAATCATCTTCCATAAGGATCTTATGAGTACAAGAAGTAGGATAAATCCCCCTAATGTCGGATATCTTCCATGCTATAGCTTTCTTATGTTGCTTAAGGACTTCTACAAGTTGTTCCTTCTCATCCTCTTTCAAGTCTTTAGCAATGATGATGGGTAATTGGTCTTTTCCCTCTAGAAAAGCATACTCTAGATGGGATGGAAGGTCCTTAAGTTCAAGAGGAGGTGGACTCTCTATGGAAGGTTTCACTATGGAAGGATCATCATTAACCACTTCTTGTGGAATGGGTGAAAGAAGTGGGTCCTCATTGAGCAACTTTTGGATAGTGAGAATATCTTCTTCCCAATTAATGGGAGAATCATCATTTCCAAGAAAGTTGGACTCAAATTCTTCTAAGAGGAAATCACTCTCTCCAAAAGGTGTTAAGGAGGGAGCAATTGAGGCCACAGTTTCAACATGAGGCATCTCTTCACTAGAGCTCTTACAAGCTTCATGAAAGTGCTCATCACACACTTCATCTAGCACATCCACTATGTTAATTGTCTCACAAGGTGTAGGCTCCTTACTTTCTTTCTTATCACACGCTTTCCCTAAATTAAACACAACTTTCTCGTTCTCAACTCTCATAATTAATTCTCCCTCCGCCACATCTATCAAGGTACGACCCGTTCTCAAAAACGGTCTACCCACAATCAAAGGAACTCTCGGATCCATATCATAATCCACGACTACAAAGTCGGCCGGAAAGGTAAACTTATCCATACCTACAAACACATCCTCCGCGATACCTACGGGGTAAGCTATGGTTCGGTTTGCTAACTCAAGTGTCATCCTAGTGGGAGTGAGCTTGGGAAGAGAGAGTTTTTTCCACACCGATAATGGCATGAGATTGATGCTTGCCCCTAAATCCGCCAAAGCCATACATTTATCCACACCGGGGAAATGACAAGGTATCAAGAGATGCCCCGGATCTCCAAGTTTAGTAGGTAAAGTCTTGAGCAACACGGCGGAGAAATTCTCATTAAGTGACGTGTTAGGCAAATCCACCAATTTTTCTTTGTTGGAGAGGAGATCTTTGAACATCTTTGAAAATTTGGGCATGTAAGCAAGAGCTTCCGCAAAGGAGATGTTAATGTTAAGTTGCTTGAACATCCTCAAAAAGTTGGAAACTTGTATGTCATCCTTGCTCTTTAATTTCTCCTTTCTCAATCTTGAAGGGTAAGGGAGGTTTGGTTTAGGTGTAGGTTGAGTAGGTGGCGGAGTAGTTGATTTATCCTTGGGAGTTTCTTCATTGGGAGGTGTGAGTGGTGAAGGAGAAGTAGGTGTAAAAGGAGGTGGAGGAGGTGGTGTAGTGTTTGTGGAAGGTGGTGATGAGGAAGTAGAAGGCACGTCACAAGGTGGAACCATAATAGGAGTAACCATAGGAGGTGTAGGAGGTGAAGGTTCTTGAGTTGTTTTTCCATTCCTTGTGGTGATAGCATTCACATTAGCCCTTGGATTTGTTTGTGTGTTTGATGGTAAAGCTCCTTGTGGTCTTTGATTCCATGCCATTAAAAGCCTATTGGTTTGTGCATCCATGGCAAGTTTCATTTGGTCTTGCATCCTTTTCTCACTTTCACAAATTCTCTTATCAATATACTCATTATTATCATATGGCACATATCCTTGATTTTACATGGGAGGGTATCCTTGATTTGGGAAAGATGGTGGTTAAAATCCTTGAGTAGGTGGATGAAAGTTGTTTCCTTGATTTTGAAAGTTATTTGGTGCCTTGTAATTGTTTCCTTGGTATGGTGGCCTTTGAGTTTGATTCCTTTGTAGCAATTGAGGTGGATTGGATTGATTAATGGTGGGTGGGTGGGGTGGAAAACCGGGTGGAGCAAGGTAGTTTTGAGATTTGTAAGAAAGGTTATTTGGGTTGATGTTAGGTTTGAAGTGTTCACGATGTTCCTCTTGATAGGCATAACATTCCCCTTGATACCCTTGCACCTTATCACATTGTTGATAGGAATGAGGACCTCCACAAATCTCACACAAAAGAGTAATGGCATTCACATCATTGGTTGAGTTGTTCAAATACATTCCTTTAATAGCTTGGATTAACTCTTGAGTTACCTTAAGTTGTCTCTCCTCACTCTTGTCTATCTTTTGAATGAGCTCTTGTTGAACCTTGAGGAATTGGTTATCAATGGGTGATTGAGCATTATTTTGGATCACATGAACTCTTTCTTCCACTTGTGAATTAGTTTGCACCATAGCCTTAGTCTCAATAATATCCAAAGCCTCTTGAATGGATTTAAGAAGAATATTCCCTCCCGTAGAAGCATTGAGTGAGTCTTGATGATGAGGTTTAAGTCCATTGTAGAAAGTGTTAATTTGGTGAACTTCATCCAATCCATGGTTAGGGCATCTCCTCAATAACTCTCTATACTCTTCCCAAGCATCACTAAAGGTTTGACTAGGTTTTTGTTGAAAGCCTATTATCAAATTCCTCAAGGCCGTGGTCTTAGATGGAGGAAAGAACTTGTTCAAAAACTTTGTAGTGAAACCATCCAAAGTGGTAATGCTATCAGGTGGTTGGGTGTCTAACCAATGCTTAACATTCCCCTCTAGTGAAAATTGTATCAAGATAAGCTTAATGGCATCATGGGGAACTCCATTGTACTTAATGGGGTTACAAAGAGCAAGGAACCTCTTCAAGTGATCATGTGGATTATCATTCTTGTTCCCATAAAATGGTGCATTGGAAACCAAGTTAATCATGGATGTTTTTAGTTCAAAAGTGTTTGCGGGAATGTCGGGAATCTTGATGGCATCGGCATATCCTTGCACATTGGATTGCAAGTGCTCCATCAAAGAACGGTTATCCGTGGCGGCCATTACTTCTTGAACAAGGGTGGAAGCATGATGCTCGTGATCGGCTTGATGAACGGTTTGTTGAACGGTATGGGTTTTACTTTTTCTCTTTTTCTTCCTTTTGGGAGGAAGATGTTGTACACCAATAGGTATGAGTGCACGCCCGCGTGTGAGCATACAACTAAAACCGAGGAGAGAGAGAGGAGCTCTCGTTCGACTTTGGAAAGGAAGAGATTATCCTTTCCGAGGTTCAATATGAAGTATCCACAAGAAAGTATAATAAATTTATGTAATACTTGGGTGGCAAGACCCTCAAGAAGCTTTCCTTCTAAGAATACGCACTAGTGAACGGGGGGTTAGGTGGCGCGAAGCACTTAAGTACTTATTGACCCTTAGACGGCCTTTTATAGCACGTCGCCTATCTATTCACTTGAATAGTTTGTATTCTTTGAATTCTTGCTTTTGAGAGTATTTATCTATTCTTGCCTTTAATTTACTATGATCGATACACGAACTTAGGACCGGAACGCCCCCAAGAACGGTGTATTGCAAAAGCAATACTTATGGTAGTAGGTGTGTTGATTGTTCGTATACGTATACTTAATTACATATAATAATATATAGAGAAAATATTTTTGTATTTATGGGTTTTTTAAGAGAAAATATATATGTACGTAAAAACCGAGAAAATCCAATAATATATATTTTTGGTTGCAAACTTTTAGGAAAAAGATTGCTTTTGAGATTTTTTAATTTTTTTGATCACTTCTTTAGGAAAAGGATTGCTTTTTATGATTTTTTTAGTTTTTATATATTTATATTTTTTATTTTTTTTATTGTTTTTATTTATGATACGAAAAAACAACGTTCACAAAGTGAACGGATCCCAAAATCCAATGAAAACCGTCAATCGATAGTCTCTCGTAAAGTCAAAGAACCGGCAGCGACGCCATTTAATATTAGTGTATAGTGAAGTTTGTTTTCTCGATTCTTAACCAATTGAAAGTCCTAACAATATCGGGTTTATGATCGTTTTTGGTTGTTAAAGGTATTTGGATACTCTATTTCTATTTCAAACAAGGTCTAACTAAAATGAAAAATCAATACTACTTATGCGTAAAACAAAGTGCAATTACCAAGTATTTATTCAAGTAAAAATGCCAAAAGTAAATTCTACAAACTATAGGGACTAAAAATGTAAATTCTATGAAATGAAAATGCCAAAAATGTTAAGCTGAAAAGTTAAAGGACTAACTATGCAAAACAGTTAACAAGAAAGATTACAAATGAAAATATAACAAACTATTTAACTAACCTAACAAATTTCCAAACTAACCCTAACTGATTTTAACAAACTTCAAAAATAAGGGACTGATTAACGAATTTCCCAAAAGAGTAGGAACTATTAGCAAGAAATGTAACAGATTAAACCTCTAGGGACCTAAGTGCAATTTACACTAATCAATAATCAAAAACGGGTTACAATATTCAATAAGCTCGTTTGAGCTTATTACTCGACCAAAATTGTTCAAACAACTTGCAAACTGCTTAAACGTGAAAGTTAGCTAGGCTTGTAAAAGGAAATAAGCTAAAAATGGCTAGAACTCTGATAAGCTATATTCAATAAGCTGTTATTAAGCTACCAAACAATCTAGACTTGCACAACTGGATTTTCTTGACAAAACTTGTTAATAAGCTCAAAACAAGGACGGGAAATCAAGTCCCATGCAAAATCATCCAGTAATAAGCTCAGAAATTAAAATAAGCTGAAAATTGGCTTATGTTGACTTTCGTTGACCAAGATTTTTCAAAAAGCTCAAAATCTCAAAAATTAACTAGGAGCACTTATTTATTGGTTTTGTAAAAGAAAATGGCCTAATTTGTGAAGTGGAAATTGAGATATGGAAAATCAGTATGCTAAAAGTTCACAGAAAATGAAAGATGCTAAGCTTGGACTAAAAAGCTAATTTCTAGCTTATTATAGGATACTGTAGAAATTCCTTGCTAAGACCTATTCCTCAGATGTTGCTTAAGCTATAGAAACAAGTTTCAATCAATAAGATCAAGTAACAAAGCTACAGTTATGATTTGAATTTGGATACTTTTCTGAAAAGGATTTTCAAAAACTAGAAACCAAATGGCAAATGACTAATTTGCTTCAAAAGACTATTGGACTAAAAACCTTTGGCTGAAATAGACTGAGACTGATCTAATATGTCTAGAACAAGCTAAACATCACAATCTTAACACCTATTGATCACAGAATTATGCTATGAATTCTACTTAGACCAGTTGCCAAACACTCCTACTGAAATTTTTGGACTTTTTGTGAAGGTTTATTAAGCAAATGGTTAAGCTGTGAAAAGAGCTATAGCACACTCAGTTTTGTATCCAAAATGAAGTGAATGAAAACTTGTTACAAGTACTTTCACTAGCTAGAACTCAAAATAGCTATCTATGCTAAACTGAAATGATAAAAGCTGAAAACAGGTTAAGGATTAAGGCTATAAGCTAGATCAAGCTACACTTAAGCTACAATAACACTGAAATCAATTCAATAACAAGCTAAGCAACTTTTATCATACAATCAAGCAAGGATTAGGCTAGGAATTAAGCATGCATTTGACAATTGAGTGGAACCTAAACAAGAAGCGAATTCACCTTTTTGTAGGAACCTTTGAGAAGTAGAGGAGCGTTGTGCTCTCTATTCTAGTGCTAACCACCACCTTAGAACTGGATTACACTAACAACAATCTATCAATGGCTATTAATCATCAACATTATCAAAACTTGGCTAGAATTCATCAAAATCTTCTAAACTGGACTGAATGATCAACAGCTACAATCTTCTCACAATTAGCTTATTATGATCAAGGTGTGATCACAACAAACTCATAACAGCAACAAAATGGATCAATCAAGCAAGAATGAGCAGTATAGAAAGTAATGAGAATTGGAGGGAAAATGTAAATTTGAATTTATTGAATGGAAAGTTGTTACAAAGGTAGGTAATCTGTTACAAACTAACTAACAAACTCAAGAGTGTGTCAGACTCTTGAGTTGTTGGACTAAAACTAGAAATGGTGGAAGAATTTAAAAGTGTGTGTGATTTCACACTTTTCTACAACAACAAGAAATGAGGGCTATACATGCTATTTATAGACATGAGAAGTAAAGTAGTTGGGGTTGGTGACGTGTTGGAACCAATCCCAGGCTTCCACGTGGCAAAATGAGCTCAATTGGATTTGCAGGTTAAGAACAGACTTTGGGGATTTCTTGTTTAGTTGATTTTAGCTTAATTTATTATGACCAATGGATTCGTCCTTCAAAAATAAGCAGGTTTGATGTTTATAACTTCTCTTGAAATCCACTCTAGCTCAAAATCGATCCTGGCAATGCGTTTTGATGAAGAAGATAACACGTGTCACTTTGTTATTGGTTGTGGAGGTGAGTTGCGGATTTTTATCCTCAGGCTCATTTTCTATTGGTGGAAAAGAGAGTAGTGGATTTCCACTGTTGTGATTTGGTATTAATTGCATGGGCGGCTGAGTGGATATTAATTGCCATGAGGTGGCAATCCAAGTCTAATTTTTCCTCACTTCTCATTGGTTGATAGCTTAGCACACGGATTAAGCTTGATATACTTTCCAAAAATGGTAGAATTGGCCCCTTGACTTGGAAGATTATATTTTCATTCCTTTGACATATTTGGTCCTTCAAACTTCATTCTTGAGCAAATTTGATCCTTTGACTGAGTTGACTTGAATGTTGACCAATTTTTGACTATGATCTTGACTTTTCCATATTTACACTTTGGTCCTTCATCTTTGGCAGATTGTCAAGATAGGTCCTTGCACTTCAAAGTCTTGTCACTTTTGATCCTTCTTTGTCTTTTTTATCAAATTAAGCTTGATTATTCCTTGTTTGCGTGAAAATGCATCCTTTTACCTACACAAGTGTACACAAACACAAACATACCACATAATACTGTTTTGACAAGATAAATTGGTATTTTGCTTCATGTTTTAGGGTTTTATTTGATATAATTGATATGAGATTTCACTCATATCACTAGTTGATGGCTAGAATTACTTGACCACATGAATTTTGTTCGTATGTGTTTTTTTTGTAATTTTATGTCTTGTTATGTGTAGTGTTTTTATGTGTTTATGTGCTTGTATGCTTATGTGCTTGTGTGCTTGTTTGCATTTCTCATTGTATGTATTATTGTTCTTTTTCCTAGTATAAGGGGGCGTTTGGTTAGTCATTTTATAACGATTTTGATCATTTCAAAAATTCTCCTTTTGTCAAAATAAGTGGTATTCTATACCTTAAGTCATATTTGTTAAAATAAAAAATTAAAAAAATGTTTTGAAAATAAATGGAAAATACATGAAAATAAAAAATAAAAAGTTTGGAATCTTGTTTTTGTCATTTGTTTCATGTTATGTGTTAGCGGTGCATTGTGTTATGTATTATTTTGTTATTAGAATGTGATGTGCTAAATGGTTTTACTTGTCTTTCTAGCTTATTAGTCTTTTCTTTTTAGTTTTGTGCTTATTTGTCCTTTTCATGCATAATGTGTTTTTTAAGGGTGTGTTTGGATTAAGATATTTCTTATGTTTTTTTAATCATTTTTATAAAAGTGATTTTACAAAAGTTCTTAGTTTTATGTTCTAAGGATGTTTTCCAAAAAAAATCCGTGTCGGTGGCAACTATGCCGTGCCGGTAGGCTTCTCACCCATTGTTATCACCGTGCCGGTGGCAACTATGTCGCACCAACGACAACTTTAAATTTTCCCAAAAAATAAAAAAATATATCTTTTTATCTTCTTTTATTTAAACTAGGCCTTAACCAAAACCATTCCTAATTGTGTTTTACACTCGTTGAACGTCCGTTCTTCGAGTTTCGAACCAATTATTAATAAAGCTTATATCCCGCCCAACCACCCCGTTTTAGTTATTATGTGCCTTGTTCGTATTTCTATTCGCTCCGGTTAATTCCCAAACCCCGTGGATAGAACCCGAAGTCTAAAAAACCATCGAGTTTAATAGATTTGGTATAAAACCTCTATTATGTGTTTTTGTTTCATTTAGTTAAAAAAAAAGAAAAAAAAGAGTTTTATTTTTAGATTCGAGAAATATGTTGATGTCGATTGTTTGTGTAAATTTTACTAGTTGCGTTAAAAGTATATATTTGAAAACATTTGCTCGAAACTTATATTATTTGTTTTCCGGAAATTTTTGCGAGTAGTAACATTTTTGAGTCATGATAAAAAGAAATATAAAGAAAAAAAAGGAACGTCAACTAAATTATATTCTTATTTCCTAAGACATACCCTACTCGTTCCCTAAATATTTTTGCGAGTTGGAGAAGTTTTAGAGTAAGTTTTTGTGGAAAAAAATATATAATAAAGTAAAAATAAATATACAAACTCATAGGCATCTAGTAGCTCTCAAATCTCATTTTCTTTCTTTTAGTTGTTCAATTTTAGTTTTTAATCTTTCTTAGTATTTCCATGGCACTAAAATAAAGTTTTTTCTCTCATCTTTAAATTATTAGTCATTTTTCTTATTATTAAAAAAAATTAACTTGCCGTCGGCAACTTTGTTTTGTCGGCCGGCTTCTTTGCTTCTGTTGACACCTTGCCGACGGCAACTCAATTGTGCCGGTCGGCAAATTTGCCACTATTTTTTAAAAAAAAAATTAGTTTTTCTTATTTATTTTCGTTGAGTAATGTTATGTTTCTAAGTGTTTTGATTGTTTTTATTTATCATATGTGTGATGTTTATATATGCATAATGTTTGTTTTTATTTTTGTTTGTTGTCTTGTGTGTTTGTTTCATTTTGTTTGTGTGCGTGCTTGTTTCTGTTTGTTTAAGTTCATGTGGTTAATGTATGAACTTTGTGTGTTTGTTCGCTGGAAACCCTCACGAGACTATAACTCGTCCACTCGGTATACCGAGGAATTTAAAGGCTTGTTGCATACGCTAAGTGCAATCTGATTTCTTTCTCATTTTTCGGATCTGATTGTTGCCTACGAAAGTGTGCATAATAAATTTACGTGTTTAGTAGTTTAGTTTATTTTGCAGATTCAATCAAGCTTATGTAGAATGGATTGGTTAGATTGATGGATTTTATGTGAATACTCGTTTTGGAGATGAAATCGCTTAATTTTCTTTACTTGGCATCTTATCATATGGGGATCAATTGCAATTTCTTAGCCCGGGAAGTTTCGTTTCTCTTGGTCTATTTATTTATTTTCCTCACTTTTCATGCTTTGAATTTTAATTTTCTTATTGAGTCCAATCCAAAACTTAAGCGTGAGGGGAAATAAATGGGAAAATGAAATCGAATTTTCAAAATATAAATTTTGGGCTAATTATAAGAAAATTTATTTAAAAAAAAGAATGAAAGAAAAAAAGAGGGAGAGATTGTACAATTGTTTGCCCTTAAGATTTAAATGTTTACACACATTTGTATGTAAATATATTTCAATAATCGTCCACATGGTAAAAAAAATATAATAAAAAAATATAAAATTTCAAAAAAAAAAATTTTAAAAGTAAATAAAATAAGTTTTAGTGAGATCACACTTGTTTGATATAAGTGTATATGCGTGACAAAGAGGCAACCTTAGGAATAAAACCCAAATAGACTTTTCCATTTTCTTTTTAGCTAGTTACATCGATTAGCTAACCTCCCGTATTAACCCTTTTGTTAGCACTCTCGTTTAGTGCTAGATACCCTTAGAACACCCATTAAGCCATTCTTTTCATTTTTTTTAAATCCACTAAAAAAGAAAAAAATATATTTAATCTTAAACCTTAGCCAACCCTTGTCGAAGTTTAAATGGTGGGTTGCTAGTTGCATGGTGTGTTGGATCATTTTTGATGATTTATAGTTGCCACACTTCGTTATATTTGTGTGCCATTCCAACAAAGATGGAGAGGGCCCGCTTCTTATTTGTATTTTTTGTGATGTGTGCTTAAGCGAAGTGTGAGGGGAGCATCTGATGTATGCTAAAAAAATGAAAAAAAAGAGGAGGATGAGAAAAGAAAAAAATAGAAAAAAAATAAGTCATCGAAAAAAAAGGGTAAAAAAAGTGATGATAATATTATGAAGATGAAGGAAGATGGAGTATGTTTAGATATCGATTAGCCAATGTGCTAAGATGTGATATGTGTGTGTTATGTGTTGAATAAAGCTCGTGACTATGATCATTTTTGGGCTTGTGATTTGTTCGGTAACTAGCAACATGGGACTTAGACTTTTAACTTGTATATTCGTGGTACACCTGTCATAAAATTCCCATGTCTTATCCATACCCATTAACCCAAATAAAAGTCCTCTTTAGATGTGTACACTTGGTGCTCATGCCATTCGGTTTAATCCTGTTTGTATTTTGTAGATTTTCATCTTTTTTTCTAAAACATTTTTATGCACCATGTGGTAAATAATTTATTTTACTTGCTTGAGGACAAGAAACCTCTTAAGTGTGAGGGGGTTTTCACCTTTAGCGATTTCGTATAAAAAAACCCAAAAATATTTTTTCTTTTACTTGCTTGAGGACAAGCAAACTCTTAAGTGTGAGGGGGTTTGCACCTTTAGCCATTTCCTATAAAAACCAAAAAGATTTCTAATTTTTCATAGAATTTCAAAAAAATTTCTTTTCTTTTAGAATCTAAGTATTTTGTTTTTAGCTTTAATTTTCTTTTATTTGCTTGAGGGCAAGCAAAGTTTTTCTTTCCCTTGCTCGAGGACGAGCAAAACTTATGTGTGAGGGTATTTGATAACGCTCAAATCTAACATATTTATATGAGCGTATTCATGGTGTTTATTCATATATTTATGTGATTATTATGAACATATGATACTTAATGAAGCTTATTTGTTATTGTAGGTTCATAAATGGTTACATCATGAGAAATGAACAAAAGACGAGTATTGGAGGTAAAATAATGAACGAGACATGAAAGTATAGCTCTCATATGATAAATAATACAAAGAATAAGAGTCTTGGAAAGTTTGGAAGAAAGAAAGTGGAAGAAACAAAGAAAAAGGACCAAAGAAGAAATAAGGGAAAAGTTGTCCAAGATGCCACCGGCACGATCAAGATGCCACTGGTATCTCTTCCTGCTGCCACTTTTCCAAGTAAACATAACCTTTCACTTACTTCACCTTGTTCCTCAATCCGACCATAACTCCATTCCCTCTCCTCCAAGCTTCATTAAACCCTCATTTATAACCCTTGGAGCCAAAGAAATATGCTTGGTGGCCAAGGAGAATTCACTTAGAAATAAGACCCATGGGGTAGTGTTTATATCATTCTATCCATCGTTATCTTTATCCTTGAATCATCAATCCCATCTCCATAATATTTCTGTGATTTTGATTTCACCCCTCACCCAAGTGGTGAGGGGTGGAATTGGTTACCATGTTCATGTTATAAGACATGGAAGAAGTAGAGATGAAAGCCACACACCATAAACAATTCAATCTACAATAATCCTCATTCCCAAACACCCTAAAAGGCTCTGTACTCGCACCAAGAGGTTGATGTCCAAGAAGGTTATGGGTAGGATGCTGATGAGATGGATTTTATACATGATCTCATCGTTCTTTTGGGCTTTAAATGTACAAAACATCATCAAATAGACCATATATATGCTTGTATTTGTTTCATGTGTATTTTAGGTACGGATATTAAGAAAACAACAAAAGATCACAAAGAACAAGCAAAAACAAACACGGGAAACGAAGCCGCACAAAGATCCAAGCCCTAGAGTTGATTTCCCAAGAAATACCCTTGAAGATTTGAAGTTTATGCAAGAAGGGTCCTCCAATATTGAAGAATTGACAGTTTAAGCCCTTGTATAATCATAATTACAAGTTTGGTCCTTGAAGTTTATCAAAATTGCAAAAAGGACCCTCTACTTTGAAGAATTGGCTAGATTAGTCCCTCATAAAAACTAAATTTTCAATATTGGTCCTCATTATATTCAAACATACCATGAACACCTTCAAAGTTCAAAAATGTGCAAGATCAGTCCTTCAAATATCAAAGAAGTACAAAACAAGTCCTTATGAACCCTTGTAAAAAGTTTTGTGGCCAAAATAGGAGTTTTGAAACTTATTTTACAAAGGGAATTAAACTTTCGGCTGAAAAAGTGCAAGTGGCAAGAAAGAAAGAAACAAGGGGTTAAAGCTGGCCGACACAACAACTTACCTAGACCAATCCCCTCCTGACACGTCACCCACTCACAAAACCCACCAATCACGCCACCCCCTTATGCCACCTCACACCCCACCACCGTTTAATACTAATTATTAATTAGTATTCAAATATTGGCGCCTTAACACTTAACCCACCCCTATGTCCAGATCAAACTAACCTAATTTCCCAGCCAAGAACACATAAACCCTAATCCAGTTAACCTATGTAATCAAAGGGTTTTTGCTAATTTTCTCCAGATTCATAATTAACACCAAGCTAAACCAAAAACCACTCTTAAACATCCATCACCATCATCCCACATGCCACCTTATACCTCTCATGCCCCACTTTTCACCTCCAACCAAAAAGCATGCAGCAAATCAACGTGCCAAAGATTAGCTTTATTCCTAAGCATCAAATGGACGCACAAGATCATCTCACATCTACTGGCATCACATATTTCTTCACAAACACCCAAATTCAGTCAACAAGTATTCAAAATTCAAGGGTAATTCTGGAAGTTCACTATTAGGGTTTTACTTATTTTTTCCGCTTTGTAGGACTTCTAAGGCTCTGTATAAATCCATTAGGTTGCAACATACCAACTTTTTCTTGGTTTTCCTTGGTCAAAAATTTGTAAAGCCTTTGTTTCTAGTGAATGAAAAAAGTGTTTGATTTTGTGACGAATTCTAAGTTCCATCCTTTACTTTCTGTTGTTATTGATTTATGTTTGAGGTTTTGAAGTTTGAAAGATTGTTTTCAAAGATTGTGCATGTTTTTGCAAGTTTTCTAAAAACTTGACTTTTTCTAAGTCTTGTTCAAACACTTGAACTTTTTGGGCTATAAGTTGGTCATAGCATCCTGGTAACCTTGATTGTGAGTTATCAAGGTGTTGTGAAGCTTGTTGTTTGGGAAGCATCAAGGAGGGGATAATCAAGCTTGAAAAATCTTGGTTATTTTCATTTTTCTGTTTTATATAATCTGTGTGTTACTAATCTTGTTGATATTAGCAGCTTGTTGGAAGCTTCTGGTTGTTAAGCTACCACATAAGCTCAAACAAACGTAAGTGTTGATGTGCATTCATGAGGTTTGTCTTAAAACCTTGAAAATCTGTCAAAAAGGGTGTTCTTAGTGATTTTGTGATTCTGTTGGTGTTTATGTGTTTTTATGCTTGCAAATTGGTTGTTAGTTCATATTTTGTGTGTTATGACACTTATTTAAGCTTAAAACAGTCTTGAGAATACTTTGGTTTGTTAAAATTGGTTTTAAAAAGTTAAAAGGGTGTTTGGGATTGTTTGTGGTTCAAGTTTGTATGATTTTGTGTTGGTATTGTGGTATTGTTTGAGTGTGTATCTGTTATTAGGTTGATTTTGTTTTGATATATGCAAAGTTTGTGCCTTGAAACACTTAATCAAACAATTGGCTAGAAAATCTTGAAAACTAGTTTTATGCTCTAAAATCCTTTGCACACGTAGTTTGTATGTTAACCTAGGGCTAACAAGTGTTAAATCATTGTTATTGCAACTTGTGTGATAGATCTGAAGCTTTGAATATGGATTTTGTGTCAAGTAGATCAGCAAACTTTGTTCTTGTGTTCATCATTGTTCATCAGTGACTGCTTGTGCCTAGATCTTGTTCATAAGTTGGATTCTTTGCATGAAATAAGTTAATATGTGCTTCATTTAGTTATATTAAGCTTGTGTGTTCATCTTGTGGTTTGTGGTTAGCTTTTACTAGCTTAAAAGTAGCTTATAATAATCAGATCTGCTTATTACAAGTCTGTGCCATGTCTATGGACTAATTGAATTAACTGTATCATTTGGCTTATTGGAAGTGTGTTTTCTTGCTTGATTGTGACTCCTTACAACTCACAGGTTGTAAGGGTGCCTTGATTGTCCAACAAAACCAAGTGAAACTCTATAAATCTTAAAGTCAAAGAAGTCAAGCAGTGGGAAAAGTTACCACTGCTCAACCTCCAAAACTAGCCCCTGCTAGTGTAAAACAACCAACAGCTTATTTATAAGCCATTTTGGCTTATCCAGACGTGCAATAACTTATTTTTGTGATAGATCTTCCTCATTTGACCCATTTATTTGATTTGGAGCTTATCAGACCTTGGCTTTGACTTTTTACTAGAAAACTCATAAGGTTGACTTTAAATTAAGTCTTCCCTACTTATTTCAGCTTATTGAGTGTGCTTATTGAAAAAATTTTCTTGATTAAGCTTAGTTAAGTCATTTAAAACCTTTTGAAACTTGAATCAGCACTTGAGGTGGTCTAGAACTCAAAAACGACTATTTTGTCGTTTTCTATAGAGAGTCTTGGCTTATTTCAGGCTTATTTCTTGTGCTTTTTCAAGTTTTCATTCTACAGATCTCTTTGGTAACTCAAAATAAGCTTGTGTGTCAAATTTTAGCTTATGGCATTAGCTTATGGCTTAATGGGCCAAAAAGCCCATTAAGAATAAGCTGTTTTGAAATAAGCTAGCTTAAACACATTTTCAGCTTTTGGGCCTTCAGAGTTTTGTCTTTAAAATCAAATTTTGAGTCAGATAGGAGTTTTGGGGCTTACTTGGACAACTTTTTCTTATTGGGCCCAATTCTAAGCCCATTAAGGGTCTGTTTGGACTTTTAGCCCATTTCAAGGCCCAATAGGGGTATTTTGTAATTTCAATTTCATTTCTGTGTTATTTAGGTTAAATTAAGTAGGTTTGCAACTTTTTAGAGTTTTTTATAAATTTTGGATTTTTAATATTATTTTTTATTATTTTATTATTAAAAATTAAAATTCAGATTTTTCAACTTTTTATATTTTTCTGGGTTCTATACATTAAGTTAGGATTTTTACAACTTTCTAAATATTTTTAGCATCTTTTAATTATTTTCTAGGATTATTTTAAGATTTTTATAGTTTTTAATTATTTAAAAATTGTTTTTAGTGGTTTGAAAATTTAGAAAAATACTTTTTAGTTTAATTATGTTATTTTAGAGGTTTACAAACTTTAAAACCTTGATTTGGACTTTTTACTAGTTAATTTTGATTTTTAGGGCTTTAAGTAACATCTAAAAATTTATAATTAAATAAATAAAAGGTTTTAGCAAGTTTTGATTTTTTATAAACCCTTAGAATATTTTAGTGGATTTTTAGGAATTTTTTTACAATTTTTTAGAATAAATTTTTAATTTGCTCCTTTTTACGGTTTTACGTCTTTTACGTCTTAGTGTAATTTTCACGTATCCGTCTTCATTTTTCTTTTCTTCCATCATAATATTAATCACAACTAATTAATCCAAGTCATTATACACATAACACACTATCCTCCTTGAGAACGAACTCGTATCATACTTTTGGGTCATTAGTATACGTTTTCCTAAACGTGTATAATAACATGATTTTACTATGTTGAAAATGGGCTTGCAAAGCCTTTGGTCGTGTTGTTCGTACTCGATTGCAAAAGTGTCCCTTGTCGTTGTTTCGTTCTCGGTGTCTCTTCGAATTGATCACGGTTCAAAGTGGAATTATTGTTCTTGGTCACTAAAAGGGGGAGCTTTGGATTATCTATTTCTAATGTGAGAAAAACAATAAAATAAGTAAATGACAAGATAAAACTAAAGTAAATTGATCTAACCTTGATTTGTGAGAAAATGAGAAAACGATACTCAAACTAAAAACTAACAGCCGATCCGGAATATGTTTCCTTGGGTTTATCCGGAATGTAACTCGTCACCCTTATCCGCAAAACGTATATAATGGCTTATCCGGAATACACGATAACAAGTGATAGGTGTGAAAACACCCATCCTTTTACCACTTAATTATAATAAAAACGAGACCATAACGTATATTTTATGTCGTAAATGTCGGAATTATGCGTGGTTTGTGTTTTTGTTGTGTTTTAGGACCAAAAGATGAAAAAGGAAGAAAACAAGAGCTTTCACGGGCTTTTATCGAAGAAACAGACAAAAGACGAAGTCAAGAGATCAAGAGTGCAAAAAGAACGGAAGTCTAAGGCCTATTCTGAAGATTTATCGAATAAAAAGTCTAAAGACGAAAGTTTAATAAAGCCGAAGAACTCAAGTCTAATTTATGAAGAAATTACAAGACGAGTTTAAATTAATCCCGAGACAAAGTCGAGAAAGACTAAAGACTAAGGACTAAAAGAGAAAGAAAGAAAAGAAGGAAGCTTCCGACAATCCTTCCTCCCCTCCTTCCCTATAAATAGAAACTTAGTCTCATTATTTTTGTTGTTGGCTATTTGACAAATAGTTCTTCCACCTTTCTTTTCATGTCATTTTAATTCTTGTCAATTTACTTTCATGTCTTGCACCTTAAATTTGTAAGTTCTTTAATCTTTACTTTTAATTGTTGGATCTTTAATTTTAATCAAGCTTACTTTTATTCTCATCCTTCTCTTCTTGTTTGGTTATTTGATTTGGTTGATTTTTGGTTGATTAATCTAGTGGGTTTCATAGTTTTATTGATTTTCATTCCATAAAGATTGTTGATTTAGATGTTTTAGTGTTTGGTTAAGCTTAATTAGTGATTTATTGTTTTAGTTTTATTGTTTTTGGTTGATTTGAGTTTTATTTATCAAGTGGGTTTTGATTGATTTGGTTTTATTTGTTAGTTTTGTTGATTTGTTTGGATTGATTATTGTTAGTTGATCATTAGTGGTTAGTTTGGTTTAATTTTTAGATTGATTATGGTTGTTTTTGGTTAAATTCGTGCTTAGTTCTTCCCGTCCTTCAGTTTTCTGTTTCCAGAATTATTCCGTATCAAGCTTTATATTCCGCATGAGCTTTTATTCAGCATAAGTTTTTTTATTCCGCATGAACACCACATTCAGAATGAAGCCTTTATTCCGCATGAGTAAGTTTTCCGCATGAGCTTATATTCCGAATGAACATTATTTTTTTCCAAGTCAGTTAATTTTCCGAATGAGTCATTTTTATTCCGCATCAAATTTTATTCCGCATGAAGCACATTTTTCCGCATCAAGCTATTTTTTCCACATGAGATAATTTATTCCGAATCAACCAGTTTTTCCGCATGAACAATATTATTCCGCATGAAGTGAATTTTTCCGAACCAACGTTTTTGTTTTAATTATTCCGGATCAGTTATTTTTTCCGCATAAGCCATTTTATTCCGCAAGAGTGAATATTCCGCATGAAATCTTTTTATTCCGAATGAGCCATTTTTACGCATAAGTAATTTATTCCGCATCAACCATTTATTCCGCATGAGTAGTTGTTCCGCATGAGGCCCTTTTATTCCGCATAAGCTTATTTTTCCGGATAAGTATTTTTATTCTGAATCAAGGATAATTATTCCGAGTGAAGATTAATTATTCCGAGTGAAGGACATTTTTCTTAGTTTTGCAATTTTAAATTTTACGGAAAAATTGACTGTTTTTCTGAGTTTGTTTCTAGCTTAATTTCATTACTTTGCGCATTTACGTTTTTAGTCGATAGATTATTTTCGTCTTTCAGTTTTAATTTCTTTTTATTAATTGTTTCGCTTTAATTTACGTTTAAATATTTGTTTTGCTCCTTTATTATTAGTTAATTGTTTTTAGTTTATTTTTATTACGTTTCGCCTTTACTTTTTAATTAGTTTTCTACAACGACAACCTTTAGTTTTCCACCAAAAACGACTGAGTCGCACAATTAACTATTTTTCAATTTGAAGAGATACGAGAACTTTTTAACCTAGCAAAATCTATGTATTCAAATGGCGCCGTTGCCGGCTCTTTTCGTGAAGATTAACGGTTTTTTGTGAGAGACGCGTTGGATTTTGGGATCCGTCCACTCGTGAACGTTATTTTTCGTGTCAAAAAAAAATTTCAAAAATCCCAAAAACATTTGAAAAATCATAAAAAGCATTTCTTTTTCAAAGTTTTGCACCAAAAATATTCCTCTTTTTCCTCTATTATGTTTAATTCTTTTTTCTCCACCCCTCTAAATTTTTAATTCTTCATGGATTCGTCTTGCGTACGGTGTGGGAGACCATGGCATGGTTATCAAACATGTCAATGGTGTACTTGTGAGCGGTGCGGCTCTGATATCGACAATACACAATTTGGATTTTGTCCATTTTGCAATTCAACAAATTCGTACTTCTCCTCTTACAATACTTTCTCACCCTCTCCCGTATATGACGATCCTTATCCTCAAAATGCATAGGGTTTTTCTCCATACCCGTGGTGCTATATTTGTGGGGGCCCTCACGATGCTTCTTCTTGTCAACCGATGAATATCTTTGCGCCAATTCCGTGCTATGATTCCGGTATGTATAACTTTGAGCCCCCACATCACACCCTCAATCATCAATCCTCTCAGGGAATTAGTCTTGCCCAACAACTCACTACTTTGAATGACGTTCTCAATAGTTTAGCTCAACTCCGAGCAGACTTGCATTAGGAAAGGAAAGCTTTGCTTGATGGTGACCAAATCTTGAAATCCACCAACACCTTTTTGAGCCAATTTGGTCGTTTTCCCTTCTTTTTTACACCAAAATGTTTAATTAAAGCATGGAATAGAATAGGTTTAATTAAACATACTCGGGGAGATGAACAAAAAAAGTTGCTTCGTGAGCTTCTTAAAGATGTGGAGGTTATCAAGGAGGAGTTAGCCGACTATATCACTCCTAATTGGAATGGTCCAGTCTATTATGATGATGATGACGAGGATGATGTCTACGATCTCAACCAATCTTCTGACATTACTACTCCTACTCTCGATATTCCTAATGAGTCTAAGGATAGTGATTCATCGAGTGAGATTAGTGATTTTGGTCTAGACAAATTCTTTGATGATGAGGTTTGTGACCTACCGCCACCCACGGAGCTTGAGGACGACGCTGCTCTTACGGTTGACCTTTCTCCAGGATATGAGAATTTCACATTTGAAATTTCTCCTTTTTACCCATCTCCACCGGGAGATGCGGGCGATGCCGATTTATTCTCTCCGAATTATAAGAAGTTCACCGATGAACTTGCTCTTGTAGATGATGTGGAAGACGTGATTCTTCGCGACAGATTACGGAAAGTACATCTTCTTATTGCTCAAATTGAAGCGTTGACTTCTCCTCCTCTTTCCGAGTCTTTACCTCTGTCTATTACTCCCGTTGAGGATAATGATCCATTGCTGGAAGAAATCGACATTCACTCAATACCTCCGGGTATTGATGATGATGACACGGAGGAGGATAGCCTTTTTGATAATTTGATACTTGAAGAAATTATCCCAACTCCCCCTCCCGAGCACCTTTCATCCACTCCTTTCGACACCATTACGGAGGATGAGTGCTTTGATCCGGAAGGTGACATTCACTATTTCATGATTGATAACATTACGGATTTGCCGATTGCTCAACATCCATTGTCTTTTGGGGATGATAATGTGCTTACTTTACCCACCCCACCTCCCGTGGCTCACGACTTCACATACTTTTCGTATGTTGAAAGGACCTTTTTACCATTCAAGACTTATCCTCCTGCCTCTCCTTTATTGATGTCCTCCGAGAACGAGGACAAGGTCTTTGATCCCGGTATTACATTTGAGGCTTCCCCATGGACCATTTAATTCGGGGACGAGTCAGGCTCACGACTCGGTTAACAAAAACAAGCGCTTTTTGGGAGGCAACCCAATTATCTATCTTTATCTGTTTAAATCATAAGTGTAGGGGAGCCCCGTTGGTGTTTTTGTTTTTTTTTTCTTATGATGTGCAGGGATTAGAGCTTCAAAGACACACTCTTGATGAATTTTGAGGACCCGTGATTAAGTGTATCCGTCTTCCCGGTTCTATCCTAAACTCTTTGATTCACTATTTTATATTTCTCAATATTAAAATAGGAATCACTTTATTTGTCTTTTCCTTAACAAGATTTAAACAACGTGCACAATGTCCTAAGTGTAGGGGAGTTTACTCCCACATGCTTAAACATTGAGAAAAATGTTTATATCAAGTGTAGGGGGACTTCTATCGAAGTTAAGTGGACTTTTCCATGAATTTGACCTCATTTTAATCGGAAATTCGATTTTTCGACAATTTTCAAAAATTTTAATCTATTTTGGCCTAGTTGTAGTTTCCCTTATTTTTGTTATTTTCTGTTGTTCAATAAAATGGTTTTAGCGAGTTTTGATGTCTTAGATATATTAGGCCCGTCGTGAATATTTTGACTCAACCCGAGTTTACTTATCCAAGTTTACTCTAGCTAGTATCCTTAACCATGTATACCTTAATTGGTTTATTAGGCTAAGCATCCACGAGTCTCATTACTTGAGATTTTAAATTGTGGACAACAAGAGATGATAAAGTTATTTATAAGTTTGGTATTGTTTCATTAACTTATGTGAGTTAATTATGAGCTTTTTCTCCCATCACTTGTAAATAAATAATTGCAATAAGTAAGGTCGTACGGTTTAAAAAATTACTTAGCTTCTAGCCCAAGATCGTTTAGAAGTTGCTCGGTATTAATTAGAGTTCATAGCCAAGGCATAACTTATTGAAACGGGACGCGAAGATTGGTGATACTTTGATTTTGCTAGTTGAAAGTTCGTTCTTCTCGGTATCTTCTCGAATCGATCACGGTTAAAAGTGGAATTATCGTTCTTGGTGGCTAAAAAGGGGGTTTGGTTTTCTATTCTACTAAAAGGGTGAAAGCACAAAGAGATAAAAATAAACTAAAATCGATTAATAAAAATAACTCAGGAATTTAAAAATAATAAAGCGGAAATTAAACTAAACAATAAACGAAAACTAAATTTGAAAACTTAATTTATGAAATTAGAAAAACTGAAAATCATTCATTCGGAATAAATTTAAAACAAGCTTGAGTCGGAATAAAAACGTTCACTCGGAATAATTAACTTATGCAGAATAAAGGCTTATTCGGAATAAAAGGAATGATTCAGAATAATGCTCATGCGGAATAAAAATATCTCATTCGAAAAACTTACTTCATTCGGAATAATGTGTTGATGCGGAATAATGTACTTTCGTTCGGAATAAATCACTCATGCGAAAAAGAAACAACTAATTCGGAATAACAGCTCATGCGGAATATTCACTTCGTTCGGAATAAGCCTGACTCGGAATAAAATTCATTCATTCGGAATACCTTGGTTCGGAATAACCTTGGTTCGGAAAAACAGCTCACTTGGAATAAACTGCTAATGCGGAATAAATCAACTCGTGCGGAATAACAAGCTCATTCGGAATAAGTTAAAAATCAACTGGTTCGGAATAAATTCCTTGGTTCGGAAAAATGTTTATGCGGAATAATAAAAGTAAAACGTTGGTTCGGAATAACTAGCTTGATTCGGAATCTGGGGAAACAAAACAGTGCGAAGAACAGGGAAAATACAACAACACGAATTTTGACCAAAATCAACCAAGTTTTAACCAAAGATTAAACCAAACTAACCACTAATCATCCACTAATGATAAACATCAAACCAAATCAATAAAAACACAAAACCCACTTGTTTTTAGAGATCAAAATCCACCAAATCAAAACTTAAAACTTTGAATCAACAAGAAAAGGAATAACAAGATTAAAGGAAAGATGGTATTAAAGATTAAGATTCAAACAAACAAAAAGTAAAGATTAAACTTACAAGATCATGGATGGATTCAAAGAAAAAGGAGAAATCACCAAACACCTTAAGGGTGTTGGTTTGTCCTACGAAACAAAAAAGAGAGAAAAAAGAAAAATAAAAGCTATCCTTCTAAAATGTGAGAGGAGGGCTATTTATAGGCCTTGGAGTTGGTTGGTGAGTGGGCTTTTCTCCTTTCTTTTTTGTCTTCTCGTCTTTTCAGTAAAGTTGACGTTCTCGACTATGATTCGGGATTTGTCGATGAATAAATTCAACTCGTCTTCTAATTTCTTCGTTTGATAGACTTGAGTTCTTCGACATATATAAATCTTCCATCTTTGGTCCTTTTCTTCGATAAATCTTCAAATAGGCCCATTGACTTTAAATCTTTTGCATCTCTTGGACTATAGACTTCATCTTTCGTCTTTTTCTTCGATAAAACCCGTGCAATCCCATGTTTTCTTCAATATTTATCCTTTTGGCTCTGAAACACAACAAAAACACAAACCACGCATAATTCCAAACAAATGACATTAAATACGCGTTTTGGTCTTGTTTTAGCAAGAAATAAGTGGTAAAAGGATGGGTGTTTTCACACCTATCAAATCCCCTACACATAACCATTGCCATGCCCTCATGCAATGCTATAAATTAAGGAAAAAACATAACACTTTTCTCATAGTCAATCAACCTTGGCCTTATTAACACAATACTACAACTAAAACAAAAATTAAACTACTATAAAGAAATAAAAGCTTTAAGGAAACAAATAATATAGAAAGCAATTTTCACTTGGAAATAGCTACATGGAAATAACTCACAAAGAGATCTAAGACTTACATTAGGGCTTTGGTGCTAAGAATATTTATCACCCTCAAGTTTCACGTTCCCCTAACTAAGCTTAAAAACGAGATCATTGTTATTATAAGTTAGCAAAACAAACACTTACACACATGGCTTAATAATATGCTTAAACTCCCTTATTCCTAGGTGTATCTCTTATATTTTATTTTTGTCTTAGAATGATCATGAAGATGCATTTTTGGACTTATTTTGATAATTTATTAGGTTGAAAATAAAGTAGGACGATTTGATCAATATTTAGCTAAAGGATAAAATCTCTTAAAACTGTTTCTCGAGACCTCAAAAAGTTCATATCTTGGCATAACTCGCTTCACGATTTGAGACCTTTCTCGGGCCGATATTTGGCATGTACTTCATACTTCATATCTTGAGAGACGTTCTTGAGATAATGATCTTCTCTTCGTTGAAAGAATTTCTTCACTTGGAGTATTTAGAGAGATACTCCAACTTTGTTGACCACGAATTCATCATTATTTCTTCAATCTTTATTTGGGATTTTAAAATACAACGATCCGCCTCTTTTTCGGACTTGAATCTATTTATCCTCATACCTTGTTAGGGTCTTTTCGGATAGACTTCTCCATGATCTTTATAGGAGTTGATTGCTTTTCGTCGTGCGTCTTGATCCTTCATATTGATTTTGGGAATAATGCTTTTAACATCATCTTGGATCTTTAGCAATAAAATGGAATCCTCATGCCTTGTTAGGGCCTTTTAGGACTCGCCAATCTTCGCGCCCCACTTCAATAGTTATGCCTTGGCTATGAACTCATATCATTCCCGAGCAACTTTTAAACGATCTTAGGCTGGAAGCTAAGTTATTCAATAAAATCGTACGACCCTGCTTATTGCATTTAGTTATTTAAGGCGATGGGAGAAAAAGCTTATAATTACACCAAGTGTGCTTATGCAAGAATACCGACTTATAATTGACTTCTATCATTTCTCGTTTCCACAATTTAAAATCTCAAGTAATGAGACTCGTGGATGCTTAGCCTAATAAACCAATTAAGGTCTACATGGTTAAGGATACTTGCTAGAATAAACTTAGATAAGTCCATTCGGGTTGAGTCAAAATAATCACAACGGGCCTAATATATCAAAGACTTCTAAACTAGCTAAACCACTTTATTAATATTTTTGACTTTATTATAGGATATATACATATGATAGCAACTATAAAAGGAAAGAAATACAAGACACAAAAATTTAAAATTTACTACTATATGGCCAAAGTAAATTAAAAATTTGAAAAATGCCGAAAAAGATGAATTACCAGTTAAATGAAGGCATTTTAATGGAAAAGTCCACTTAAAACTTTGATAGAAGTCTCCCCTACACTTAATATAAACATTGTCCTCAATGTTTAAGCATGTGGGAAAAGGCTCCCCTACACTTATGACATTGTGCACGTTGGTTAAATCAACCTAAGGAGGAGACAACTAAAGTGATCAATTTCAAGTTTTATGTATTGATGAGACGGCTTTTATACATGGTCTCATCGTTCTTTTTGGACTTAAAATGCATTAAATACCATCATAAATGCCAAATATATGCTTGTGTTTGTTACTTGTGTATATTAGGTACGGATATTGAGAAAATGACAAAAGATCACAAGAATCATGCAAAAACGAACACGGGAAACGAAGCCGCACAAAGAACCAAGCCCTAATGAAGAATTTTCCAAAGAAAACCCTTGAAGATTTGAAGAATTTTGAAGAAGGGTCCTCCAATATGGAAGAATTGACACTTTATACCGTTGTATCTTCATAATTACAAGTTTGGTCCCTAAAGTTTGTCAAAATTACAAAAAGGACCCTTAACTTTGAAGATTTGGCAAGTTTAGCCCCTCAACAAAGCAAAATTGTCAACCATTATCATCCACAAAGTCAAATACATCATGAAGTCCTTCAAAGTACAAGAAAGTCCAAGTTTGGTCCTTTGAAAATCTCAAAATTACAAGAAGGACCCTCAACTTTCAACAATTGGCAAGAATGGCCCCTCTACTTTGTAGTTTGGACACTTTATACCCCTCAAATATAATTGAACAAAAGTGGGGTCCCTAAAGTTTGAAGACATTACAAATTGAGCCCTTGGGAATTGATTAAAATTGCAAGATTAGTCCTAAAATCCTCAATGTTAACCTAAGGACTAAACTTGTCATACTTTTGGACTAAGTTTGCAAAGAAATGGCTAACGGGTGTTAACCAAAAGGACTGGCAGCAAAATTACCCACCACTAGCCCAAATCCCACACTTAGCCCAATCCCTTTTATTACCCGTTTTTTTAATTAAGCTAGTCAAATAGTCAAACCCCCTAATTTCACCCCAAACACGATTTTTAAAACATTAAACCCAAGATTAGGATTAAACCCCACTGTTCAACTTTCCCTAATCCTAAAAACCCTAACCTAATTAAAACCTTAAATCAAAGGGTTTTCAACCCATTCACTCCAGATTCATGATTAAGGCCTCCCTAAACCTAACCCAACTCCTTAATCACCCATCCCTCTCACCCATGTGCTACCTTGGCCCTCCCCTGCACAAGCAAACAAAAGGTTAACAGCAAATCAACGCCTATGGGCATTTTCGTGCTCCCAAAGGAAGAATGGACGTCCAAGATCTTCTTTCCACTGCTGGCACTCCCACAATAGTCCAAAGATCCTCACATGGCACTCTTGGCGAATTCAAAAAAATGGCATCTACATGGCATCTTCAAATATTCTTCAAGGCAAGGATAGGTAGTTCATGAAATTAGGGTTTATAGTTCTATCCAGTTCTAGAATCATTTGTGACCCTATATAAAGGGCGTTAGGACTTAGCATTTTTTAGCTTTTCTTTTCTCCTTGTTCATGGCCTTGTAAATCCTTTTTATTTTAAGAAATAAATTGGTATTGAGTTGTTGAAGAGAAACAAATTAGCCCATTTTACATTTCCTGCATTTTAATTTTCCAAGTTTAAATTTCATTTTAAGTTTTCTGTTTGGACTTAAGTTTTTAATTCTTTCTGAAATTGGTCCAAGTTCTTTAAGCTTGCATCATAAGCCTGATAATCTTGTTGATTATCAAGCTTATGTGAGGGTTTAAGCTCTTGTTGAGTTAGTTTGTGGTTAAGTAAAAAAAATATTCAAAATCAGTTTTTTTATTATTTTTCTAAATAAGCCATAAGTAGCTTAGTCTATAAGCTGGCTTATAGCTTATTAGACTTGTGAACAGTTGATCCCTTTTGTTTCCCTCCTTTCTTAGCAGGTTCCAAAGGCTCTACAGTTTAGAAGACACATGTGGTGTGTGTGTCAACAGTGACCACCACCACCACTCTCTTTATTGGCTTACTTGTTACACAATCCATAAGCATAAGCTTCAAGCTTGTTGGAGAGGGCTAATCAGCCTTGGTTGGGCTTGGACGTAGGCCCAACAAGGTAGTCACCTTTTTCCTTTTTCAATTTTATAAAAAATTATGGTTTATGTGATTTTAACTGCAAGTTGTGAATTTGTTGGTTTAAGTGTTTGAGTTCACTGATTAGTTGTTTGAATGCATGTTAGAAGTTTTTAAATCTAGTTTGGTAAAGTTTTGATGTGATTTGCTTTGAGAAAAGTTGGATTTCAGTCATAAAGGGGTGTTTGGATTCAGGTTTAAACTGGGCTTGGTGAAAAGTTTTTGGATTAAAACCTGTTTAGATACACTCAATAGGTTGTCATTAGGTTATAGGTGTGTTTGGTTTTCATTTTGGACAGGGTTAGAACAAGTTTGCAAGTGAAAAAAGTTCAAAAAGATAGCATAAATCTGTATGCCATTTTTCTGCTTGTTTTATGTGAAATTGAGCCACCATATCTTCATAGTTGTTAGATCCTAGGTTAATTAAGGTTTGTATATCACTTATATGCTAGCTAGTGAGATTGTATGCAAGATATTGAGGGTGGAAAATCGTTTTTGTGCATATAGAAAAAGCTAACTGCCATCAGACCTGCATATGTACATCAGCAACTTTAATTGGTCTTCTTTGTGTGATTTGTGTTAAGTGCTTGTGTGTTTTTGAGTTGTTCTTGACTCCCTATACTCATCTGAGTATAGGGGTGCCTTTTGTCTATAAAAAACATCCACAAAAACTCCACAATCAAGCCCTCTTGATTATCTGCACAAGTGAAGATTTCTGTTTCCTTGTGTTCATCAAAAAATCAAACCTGAGCACGTTTTTGTTTCCAGATTGCTTCAATCTTGTTAATTTGGATTAATAAGTGTGTTTTAGAGTGAGATTAAGTTACTAGATTGAGTTTTAAAAGTTAAAAAAAAAAAAAAGAGCAAAAAGCTCCTTGGCCTGGACTCGAACACGGGACCCCTCGTTGGGGGACTATACGTGTTAACCAGTGATCCAAGTGCTTTTCTATGCACAAGTTCCATTTCAATATTTACTTAAGTGATGTTTGTTTTGTAGCTTATTTAATCAGCAGCTTATTTAGAAGCTTATTCTAGCTTATTTACTTAGGATTTTTACAAGTTATCATTTTTCCTTTGTTTTCATTTAGTTTAAGGACTTTTTGGTGCAAAAAGATTATTTTTCCCGTACTTAATTTATTTTCTAGGATTATTTTTAGTTTAAATTTTGAAAAGTAATTAAAAAATAGAAAAAGGTAATTTAAAAATCTAAAAAAATAGTTTTTAGGTTTTTAATCATGACTTTGAGGTTTACAGCTTATTAAGTTTTCAATTTAGCTTATTTTTGATTTTATTTTATTTTAGGTTTTTTTTGTAACTTTAAAATTTAATATAAAATTAATAAATAGGTTTTAGGAACTTTTAATTGCATTTTTGTTTTAGTTACATTATTTAAGATTTTTGGTAATTTTTTAGAATTTTTTTTATAAACTTTTTATTTTTTTGAATATTTTAATATTATTTTATTATTAAAAATTGAAGTTTGATTTTTTTTTAGTTTTTACATTTTTCTTAGGTTAAGGACACTTAATTAGGAGTTTTGTCACTTCCCAAATATTTTTAGGACTTTTCAATTATTTTCTAGAATTAATTTAAGTTTTAATTGATTTAAATAGTTTTTAGTATTTTAAAAATAGTTTTAATAGTTTTTAAATTTAAGAAAAATACTTTTTAGTCTTTAGATAATATAAGTAAGTTATTTGTCCAATAAAATAATATTTTGGACATTTTGATTAATTATATTTAATTTTAGGGCTTTAATTAGCATTTAAAATTGAATATTTAATTAATAAATGGTTTTAAACTATTCTTGTTGGATTTTTATACTTATTTATATTATTTTAGACTACTTTTAGCTTTCAATTTTATTTTTAGGTTTAAAATTTTTTATTTTGTAGCTATTTACGGTTTTACGTGTACGCCTTTTTCGTCTTAGTTTAATTCGTCATCGTAACCGTCAAATCCTTTCTAATCTCATTTCTTTTTCTTTTTCTCAATAAAATCAAACATTAATCATTTCTACACAACACACTAGCCTCCTTGAGAACGATACCCACTTTTAGGGTCATAACTTGTGGTTTCCCTAAACTACTTGTTAATACTTACCCTAATTACCTTGTTTTCCTAAACAAGTGCTAATTTACAACTATCATTTTGGCGCCGCTGCCGGGGAGGCGTGTTGTGTTTGATTTGAACAATTGTTGTTTTCTATATTAGCCATAATATCTATTTGCATTAGTAGCACTCTACTAATACGTATTATCGGTTTTCGTTTTTTGTGAATAATGTTAATATATTGTATACGTAGAACAATAAATTCACAAGTACTCCAAATAAGTGAGAAATCACAACCTTGACTTGGGAGGTCATTACCCAATCATTGTATTCGAATCTCAAACCAAAGAAAAAGCAAAAATAGATAAACACTTTCGTGAAGCTCGATTTTGAAAAACACAAACTATAAGGTGGGTATAAGGCGGTTGTATTTCACGACCTAAAGGAAAAAGGCTCTTAAGTGCTTCGCGCCGCCTCGTTTCCTCCGCTTGCTTGTGCATATTTTGAGATTGAATGCCAATCGAGGGTTTTGCCGCCCAAAGTATTATTACGTATCATATATATTTTCTTGGTTTCATTGATTAAACCCTCTTGAACGATTTAGTGTTCCACCATCGTTCTAAAGTCATCGAAGGCGTTCACTTCAGGTGATCGTTTTCATTCCTTGAGGCTCCTTTAATCACGAGGTTTGATTTGAGGAGAGATTTGTAGATTTTGGTCTACTTAATACACCACAAAAATACAAAACAAAGTAAAAACAATCAAAAACACAAAAAAATCAAAAAAGTAAAAATCCCAAAAAGAATCTTCTTTGCTTCACCCCACGTTGTACATTACGTTTATGCTCACCCACTCTAAAGCAAGACGTCAACGTAAACGTCGAAACCGAAAGGAAGCAACACCTACGCTTTCTAACGAAGACTCTCCCATTGACGAACCTATCGTAGAACAAGTAGTCACCATGGCTAATCGTACTATGATGGAGTTGCTTCAAGCACCCACCGAGGGTTATGGAGAGGCCATTGTGATTCCCGCAATCCTTGCGGAGAATTTCGAGGTCAAAACGGGTTTGTTGTCCATGATTCAAAACAACAAGTTTCATGGTGACGAAAAGGACAACCCCCACAATCATATCCGCCAATTCAATCGTCTTACGGCCACTTGCAAGTTTAAGGACGTCTCTAATGACTCGATTAAGATGATGCTTTTTCCGTATTCCTTAGCGGGGCCCGCAAAAATTTTGGTTAGAGAAAGAGCCACCCAATTCCATATTGACATGGAAGGATCTCGTTTCTAAGTTTGTGAACCAATTTTTTTCGCCCTCTAAGACTACGCATTTGAAAAACGAAATTTCTAAATTTTCACAAGAGTATAATGAGAGTTTTTCAACGGCTTGGAATAGGTTTAAGGAAATCTTGCATGAGTGTCCTCACCATGGTTTTTCCGATTTGCATCAAATCGACACGTTTTACAATGGATTGAATGATCATGAGCGTGATTATCTCAATGCCGCCTCGGGTGGTAATTTCTTGTGTAAAACGGTCGAGGAAGCATTGACAATCATTGAGAATAGGTCTATGGTCTATAGTCCTCGTAGCACACCGAGTGTTTCCAAGGCTTCGTATACACCTTCGTCTTCATCGTCTCGTACCATTGATGCTTGCCAAATCGAGGCAAATTTGGAAAATAAGATTTTCGATAAACTTAAGGGCTTGCTAATTGAGTTTAAAGTTGATGAACAACCCGCTCCCGCTACGATTAAAGCGGTTGAGGTTTCTTGTATGTATTGTGGTGGAGCTCACGATTACTCCGAGTGCATTACCAACGGTGGTAACACTTCGAGTGCCTTCGCGGCCACTGGAAACTATAACCAAACCGGTCAAGTTACCCGCTCTAAACAAATGACTCCACCGGGTTTTCCACCAAATCAAAATGCTAACAATTATCGAAACAACCAAGTTGGTTACCAAAACAATCAAAGAAACAATGTGAAGGGTAATAACAACTATGGGAATCAAGGGGGAGTAGCCAACTGCAAAATCAAAATCAAAATCGTAATTTTCAAAACACAAGTCAAGGTCTTCAAAATGTTTACACTAAAGAACTTCCAATGGACTTTTTGAATTACGCTACGTCAAATGATAAGATTTTGGAAAATATTCAAGAGCAATTGGCTAGTCAAGCTAGGGACACGGCTAAAAACACCAAGGAGTTGGCTAATTTTGTGAAGGAAAATCTTGCCATGAGAAATGAGTTGAAAAATGATTTTGCTAATCAAATTAGAGGTCAAAACAATAAAATTGAACAAAGTCATGCTAGGCTTGAACAAATAATTGACCAAAAAGCCGCTAGTCAAGATCTTAAGTTTAGTAGTCAAGATGCTAAGCTTAATGCCATTTTAGAAGTCGTCGTGGGAAACAAAGCCTCTACTTCGGGTAGTCTACCTAGTAACACCGTGTCAAACCCGAAGGGAGAGATGAAAGTGATTACCACACGTAGTGGTAAGACCTTTAAGGAGCCGATTCCTCAACCAATTGCTCCTACGGAGGAGCCAATTGAGGAAGAACCCGAGGTTGTGGTTGAAAAGGAGAATATCTCAATCCCACGAAGTACCGCTCATACCACACCTACGGTCGACCCTTTACCCATATTGCAACCCGAGATTCCAAAGGCTATGCCTATGCCCCACCCAACACCACCCTCTACGTTTGAACCATGTTCGTCTTTACCAACACCTCCTTTGCCTTACCCTTCGAGACTTCGAAAGGAAAAGATGCAAGAACGAAGCAATTACCAATTTGAGCTCTTTATCAAAATGTTTCGTGACTTGCACTTTAATATAAGTTTTGCGGACGCACTAATCATGATGCCTCGGTTTGCCGCCAACTTTAAGAGTATGTTGAATGACAAGGAAAAATTGCAAAAATTGTCTAGTTGTTCATCGGTTTATCTTAACCGTATACCTCAAAAAGTCGGTGACCCCGGTAAATTTTTGATTCCATGTGCGATTCAAGATATGGAAGAATGCTATGCCTTGGCTGATCTTGGTGCTAGCATTAATTTGATGCCTCTTGCAATCTTCAAGATGCTCAATCTTCCTAATCTTACTCCATCACAAATGTCTATCGAAATGGCCGATCATTCTACGATTCCCGCATGTGGGGTGGCCGAAGACGTTTTTGTGAAAGTGGGAAAGTTCTACTATCTCGTAGACTTTATCGTTGCCGATATTCCCACGGAACCTCAAGTTCCTCTTATCTTAGGACGATCTTTCTTAGACACATCGAAAGCGATTATCGACGTCCATGCTCGAAAAATCACTTTGCGATTCAATGACGAGGAACTTGTTATAAACGCAACACAAAATTCTATAATTTCTCACGTTTATTCCATTGCTTCCATGAACGATATTAACATTGATATGATTGATGTCGTTTGTGAGGAATATTCACAAGAAATCTTAGGTTTTGTTGACGAAGCTAGTCGTGGCAATCCCACGATGCTCGATCCAATCATTGATAACTCGACACCTTCCTTCACTCCATTTGAAGGAGGTGGTTTCACGTTGGAAGAATACGATGTTCCACGTACGTGCAACGAAGACCTCGATGACTTTGAGGACTTCTCGATTATCAAGGATTTTCTAAACGATTTTCCATTTCCTCCGCCGGTGGAGGTTATGACTCTTGAGCCTACAACTTCAATCGAGGAACCACCAACCCTCGAATTGAAAGAGCTTCCCACACACCTTGAATATGTATTATTGGGGGAAAACGATAAGTTGTCGGTTATTATTGCGAAGGATCTCTCCAATGATGAAAAAACCGCACTTATCGAGGTTCTAAAAACTCACCAAGGGGCAATTGCGTGGAAATTATCCGACATTAAAGGGATCGATCCCAAGTTTTGTACCCAAAAAATCTTAATGGAGGGGGACTACAAGCCCGCAATTCAATGCCAACGTAGGGTAAACCCAAAAATCCACGACGTCATCAAAAAGGAAGTTCTTAAACTACTAGACGCGGGATTGATTTATCCTATATCCGATAGCCCTTGGGTGAGTCCCATTCATTGTGTCCCTAAAAAGGGAGGGATGACTGTTGTGCCAAACGATGACAACGAGTTAGTTCCCACTAGACTTGTGACCGGTTGGAGGGTGTGCATTGACTATCGAAAGTTAAATGACGCCACTCGTAAAGACCACTTTCCCTTGCCCTTCATGGATCAAATGTTGGAGCGTCTTGCGGGAAATGACTTCTATTGTTTCTTAGATGGTTTTTACGGTTACTTCCAAATCCCCATCGACCCTCGTGATCAAGAAAAAACTACGTTTACGTGTCCATATGGAACGTTTGCCTATCGTAGAATGCCATTCGGACTTTGCAATGCACCGGGAACCTTCCAACGGTGCATGATGGCTATTTTTCATGATATGATCGAGAAAACGATGGAAGTCTTCATGGATGACTTTTCCGTGTTTGGCAATTCGTTCACTTCGTGCTTAGGGAATTTGAAAAACATGTTAAAACGTTGTGAGGAAACCAACCTAGTGCTTAATTGGGAAAAATGTCATTTTATGGTTAGAGAGGGGATCGTTTTAGGGCACAAAGTATCTAAAGCGGGGATTGAGGTAGATAAAGCTAAAATAGACGTCATCGCCAAATTACCTCATCCCAAAACCGTCAAGGGAGTTAGGAGTTTCCTAGGCCACGCGGGCTTTTATCGTCGCTTCATCAAGGATTTTTCAAAGATCTCTCGACCCATTACACATCTTCTTGAAAAAGATGCTCCTTTCGTTTTTAGCGAAGATTGTGTACGAGCCTTTGAAATCCTTAAGAGGAAACTTACCGAAGCTCCCATCCTTGTTGCCCCAAATTGGGATCTCCCCTTTGAGCTCATGTGTGATGCTAGCGATTATGCTATTGTGGCCGTTTTGGGGCAACGTCATGAAAAGCACTTCTTGCCTATTCACTATGTTAGCAAGACGATGACCGAGCCTCAACTTAAATATAACACAACCGAGAAGGAATTCCTTGTCGTGGTATATGCATTTGAGAAATTTTGACCTTATCTCGTCTTGACGAAAAGCATAGTGTATACGGACCACTCGGCTATTAAGTATCTCATGGCTAAACAAGATGCAAAGCCGAGATTACTTCGTTGGATGCTCCTCCTACAAGAATTTGATGTCACCATTCTTGACAAAAAAATGAGCCGAGAATCTAGCGGCCGATCATCTCTCTCGTTTGGAAGATCCTCACCAAAGTGTTCTCGAGAACAAGGAAATCAATGAATCATTCCCTCTCAAAGCGCTTGGTGTAGTGAATTCTAAGCTTGATCCATCTACCCCATGGTTTGCGGACATCGCAAATTACCATGCGGGTAACTTCATAATTAAGGGTATGACGACACAACAAAAACGAAAATTCTTTCGTGACGTCAAGTTCTACTTTTGGGACGACCCTTACTTGTTTCGGACTTGTGCGGATCAAATTATTCGACGTTGTTTTTTTGGCACCGAAGCTTCTAACATCCTTAGAGCTTGTCATGAGGGACCCACGGGTGGTCACCACGGTGCTAATCTCACGGTTAAGAAAGTTTTTGATGCCGGTTTCTTTTGGCCAACTATTTACCGAGACGCGCACGAACTTATCAAGTCGTGTGACGCATGCCAACGTCAAGGAAAGTCTTCACAAAAGGACGAGATGCCACAAAATATTATCCAAGTTTGTGAAATCTTTGACGTTTGGGGCATTGATTTTATGGGGCCGTTCCCATCGTCTCGTGGAAATAAGTATATTCTCGTGGCCGTTGACTACCTATCTAAGTGGGTTGAAGCCAAGGCTTTGCCCACCAATGATGCTCGTGTGGTAGTCAAGTTTTTAAAACAATTGTTCTCTCGGTTTGGAACCCCTCGTGCTATCATAAGCGATCGTGGAACCCATTTTTGTAAGGACCAATTTGAAAAGGTTCTTAAGAAATATGGGGTTACACATCGTCTTTCTACGGCTTACCACCCCCAAACAAGTGGTCAAGTCGAGGTTTCAAATCGAGCATTAAAAAGGATCTTGGAAAGATCCATTGGTGAAAACCGACAATCATGGTCGGATAAGTTAGATGATGCTTTATGGGCTTTTCGCACCGCTTACAAAACACCCATTGGGTGCACACCATATAAGCTTGTGTATAGAAAAAAATGCCATCTATCAATTGAGCTCCAACACAAAGCTTATTGGGCCCTAAAGGATGCTAACTTTGATTTAAAGACCGCGGGAGATCATAGGAAAATACAACTTAATGAATTGGATGAGCTAAGAGACATTGCTTATGAAAATTCATTAATCTACAAAGAAAATACTAAGAAGTTTCACGATTCCAAAATTAAGAACCGGGTTTTTAATATTGGAGATCAAGTGTTGCTTTTTAATTCACGTTTGAAGATATTTTCCGGGAAATTGAAATCCCGTTGGTCCGGTCCATTCACCGTCTCACAAGTTTTTCCCTATGGGACCATCGAGCTAGCTCAAAATGATGGTCCTAACATCAAGGTGAATGTACATCGTCTCAAGCACTACTTTGGTGGGGAAGTCCCTTCTTTGGACGACCTCGACCAAGTCACCTTCCCCAATGATAATTAGTATTGAGGGGATTGAGTCGAGCTCATGACTCGGTAATCAAAAAAGAGGTACCTCGTGGGGAGATCCCATGTCTATCTATGTACATATTATTGCTTTCTAATGTATCTTACGTGTGTGGATTTGTGCCCTTCCATCCTTTGTTCCGTGGATGTTTGTGAATTGTGGTTCTTAGATCATCATCTTCACGATTCAAGCCTCTCGTGTTCGTTTTACGAGACCCTTGATTGTTTGTTTTGAAGACATTCTCAATATCCACATGATGTATCCTTTATTGTTCTAACCTTAGGTTTTTAGCACACCTCATAAACAGCTATTAATTTAACGGTTACACCTTTTCCATGCTAGATTAAGCATTCGATTACGTCTCTAGTATGGGGGTTTTTCAACCCTTAGACTCGAAACATTGAGGACAATGTTTAACTTTAGTATGGGGGGGTGAATAGATACTTGCCTTGCTTACTCCCTCGTGCACTCCAAAATTTTTGTTTTTGTCTCTCTTTTTGTTGCAAAATAAGGCTAAAAATGGCCAAATTTTAAATTTTTCACATGTTTTCATAAGTGTTTAAGACACGAATGTAGATTTTCCGATGGCGAGAATAAGAGTAATTTTGACTCGACCGTGCGTGTTGAGCACTTAGCTTCGATTCCTTAACTTTTTAGGCTAAGTCTCTTAAATGAGGACGAGAAATGATAGCGTTTTTATAAGTCTCGTAATCTTTCACGATCTTATGTATAGTAATTATTACTTATTCTCCCCACGCTTGTATATAAATAAATTGCTAATAAAGATTGATTTAGCGGTTTAGTCTCTATTGTTGGTTTCTAATTTGTTTTAGTAGCTTCTATGTAATTAAATTGGGAAAACATTGAGGATTCGCCAGCGTCACGGTTTTGAAGTATTGGCACCCGAATAATCAAAGGTTTCACCTAATAATAAGATTTCAAGTGCTCACCTAAATCAAGCAAAAATTTGAAGCTCCCAAAAGCCGAAAAATCTATGCAAAGTTGAAAGTGAATCAAGCCTTAATCTTTGAAACCTTAAAGATCCAAAATTCGCCTTAGCGTGAGGATATACGTCAAGTCAATAAAACCACCGATAATGAGGCGGATAATAAAAGTCATGGTAATAAGTCTCATGTTCAAAACCGTTCTAAAACCGTGTTTATCGATCCTCTTTGTTAACTTAATTTTTTGACATCGTTGTCTATTAGGATGAATTATTAATTCGATGATTTAGGTTACACCGTTGAGACTCTATTTTTGGATCTAATCTCTATTCACGCATAAGTTAAACAATGTATCATCATGATCATTCAAGACAAAATAAAATATAAGAGATACCAATTAGGAATAAGGGGGATTAGGTACTTAATTAACACTCATGAGAAGTGATTGTGTTGCTAACTTATAATAACAATGATCTCGTTGCACGCTTAGCATGGAATTGGGTGAAAATCGAGGACGATGAATTTATCTCTATGAGGCACTCACATGTTCTTATTCTATGAACCTAAACGTCCCATTTTGCGATGAAAATCATACATTATGTCTAAAACGCAAGTAGTAGTAATAGTAGTAGTGTAGCTAGTTTATCTTTCAATAAAAGTGAATAAAATGGAATTTTGGAGTTCCGTAGATACTTTATTCTAGCATTGCGTGAGGGCACGGCAATGGTTTAGTATGGGGGAGTGATGAGACGGCTTTTATACATGGTCTCATCGTTCTTTTTGGACTTAAAATGCATTAAATACCATCATAAATGCCAAATATATGCTTGTGTTTGTTACTTGTGTATTTTAGGTACGGATATTGAGAAAATGACAAAAGATCACAAGAATCATGCAAAAACGAACACGGGAAATGAAGCCGTACAAAGAACCAAGCCCTAATGAAGAATTTTCCTAAGAAAACCCTTGAAGATTTGAAGAATTTTGAAGAAGGGTCCTCCAATAAGGAACAATTGACACTTTATACCCTTGTATCTTCATAATTACAAGTTTGGTCCCTAAAGTTTGTCAAAATTACAAAAAGGACCCTTAACTTTGAAGATTTGGCAAGTTTAGCCCCTCAACAAAGCTAAATTGTCAACCATTATCATCCACAAAGTCAAATACATCATGAAGTCCTTCAAAGTACAAGAAAGTCCAAGTTTGGTCCTTTAAAAATCTCAAAATTACAACAAGGACCCTCAACTTTCAACAATTGGCAAGAATGGCCCCTCTACTTCGAAGTTTGGACACTTTATACCCCTCAAATATCATTGAACAAAAGTAGGGTCCCTAAAGTTTGAAGACATTACAAATTGAGCCCTTGGGAATTGATTAAAATTGCAAGATTAGTACTAAAATCCTCAATGTTAACCTAAGGACTAAACTTGTCATACTTTTGGACTAAGTTTGCAAAGAAATGGCTAACGGGTGTTAACCAAAAGGAATGGCAGCAAAATTACCCACCACTAGCCCAAATCCCACACTTATCCCAGTCCCTTTTATTACCCGTTTTTTTAATTAAGCTAGTCAAATAGTCAAACCCCCTAATTTCCCCCCAAACACGATTTTTAAAACATTAAACCCAAGATCAGGATTAAACCCCACTGTTCAACTTTCCCTAATCCTATAAACCCTAACCTAATTAATACCTTAAATCAAAGGGTTTTCAACCCATTCACTCCAGATTCATGATTAAGGCCCCCCTAAACCTAACCCAACTCCTTAATCACCCATCCCTCTCACCCATGTGCTACCTTGGCCCTCCCCTGCACAAGCAAAGAAAAGGTTAACAACAAATCAACGCCTATGGGCATTTTCGTGCTCCCAAAGGAAGAATGGACGTACAAGATCTTCTTTCCACTGCTGGCACTCCCACAATAGTCCAAAGATCCTCACATGGCACTCTTGGCGAATTCAAAAAAATGGCATCTACATGGCATCTTCAAATATTCTTCAAGGGCAGGATAGGAAGTTCATGAAATTAGGGTTTATAGTTCTATCCAGTTCTAGAATCATTTGTGACCCTATATAAAGGGCGTTAGGACTTAGCATTTTTTTAGCTTTTCTTTTCTCCTTGTTCATGGCCTTGTAAATCCTTTTTATTTTAAGAAATAAATTGGTATTGAGTTGTTGAAGAGAAACAAATTAGCCCATTTTACATTTCCTGCATTTTAATTTTCCAAGTTTAAATTTCATGTTAAGTTTTCTGTTTGGACTTAAGTTTTTGATTCTTTCTTAAATTGGTCCAAGTTCTTTTAGCTTGCATCATAAGCCTGATAATCTTGTTGATTATCAAGCTTATGTGGGGGTTTAAGCTCTTGTTGAGTTAGTTTGTGGTTAAGTAAAAAAAAAATTTCAAAATCAGTTTTTTTATTATTTTTCTAAATAAGCCATAAGTAGCTTAGTCTATAAGCTGGCTTATAGCTTATTAGACTTGTGAACAGTTGATCCCTTTTGTTTCCCTCCTTTCTGAGCAGGTTCCAAAGGCTCTACAGTTTAGAAGACACATGTGGTGTGTGTGTCAACAGTGACCACCACCACCACTCTCTTTATTGGCTTACTTGTTACACAATCCATAAGCACAAGCTTCAAGCTTGTTGGAGAGGGCTAATCAGCCTTGGTTGGGCTTGGACGTAGGCCCAACAAGGTAGTCACCTTTTTCCTTTTTCAATTTTATAAAAAATTATGGTTTATGTGATTTTAACTGCAAGTTGTGAATTTGTTGGTTTAAGTGTTTGAGTTCACTGATTGGTTGTTTGAATGCATGTTAGAAGTTTTTAAATCCAGTTTGGTAAAGTTTTGATGTGATTTGCTTTGAGAAAAGTTGGATTTCAGTCATAAAGGGGTGTTTGGATTCAGGTTTAAACTGGGCTTGGTGAAAAGTTTTTTGATTAAAACCTATTTAGATACACTCAATAGGTTGTCATTAGGTTATAGGTGTGTTTGGTTTTCATTTTGGACAGGGTTAGAACAAGTTTGCAAGTGAAAAAGTTCAAAAAGATAGCATAAATCTGTATGCCATTTTTCTGCTTGTTTTATGTGAAATTGAGCCACCATATCTTCATAGTTGTTAGATCCTAGGTTGATTAAGGTTTGTATATCACTTATATGCTAGCTAGTGAGATTGTATGCAAGATATTGAGGGTGGAAAATCGTTTTTGTGCATATAGAAAAAGCTAACTGCCATCAGACCTGCATATGTACATCAGCAACTTTAATTGGTCTTCTTTGTATGATTTGTGTTAAGTGCTTGTGTGTTTTTGAGTTGTTCTTGACTCCCTGTACTCAACTAAGTATAGGGGTGCCTTTTGTCTATCAAAAACATCCACAAAAACTCCACAATCAAGCCCTCTTGATTATCTGCACAAGTGAAGATTTCCGTTTCCTTGTGTTCATCAAAAATTCAATCCTGAGCACGTTTTTGTTTCCAGATTGCTTCAATCTTGTTAATTTGGATTAATAAGTGTGTTTTAGAGTGAGATTAAGTTACTAGATTGAGTTTTAAAAGTAAAAAAAAAAAAAAAAAAGAGCAAAAAGCTCCTTGGCCTGGACTCGAACACGGGACCCCTCGTTGGGGGACTATACGTGTTAACCACTGATCCAAGTGCTTTTCTATGCACAAGTTCCATTTTAATATTTACTTAAGTGATGTTTGTTTTGTAGCTTATTAAATCAGCAGCTTATTTAGAAGCTTATTCTAGCTTATTTACTTAGGATTTTTACAAGTTATCATTTTTCCTTTGTTTTCATTTAGTTTAAGTACTTTTTGGTGCAAAAAGTTTATTTTTCCCGTACTTAATTTATTTTCTAGGATTATTTTTAGTTTAAATTTTGAAAAGTAATTAAAAAATAGAAAAAGGTAATTTAAAAATCTAAAAAAATAGTTTTTAGGTTTTTAATCATAACTTTGAGGTTTACAGCTTATTAAGTTTTCAATTTAGCTTATTTTTTATTTTATTTTATTTTAGGTTTTTTTTTGTAACTTTAAAATTTAATATAAAATTAATAAATTGGTTTTAGGAACTTTTAATTGCATTTTTGTTTTAGTTACATTATTTAAGATTTTTGGTAATTTTTTAGAATTTTTTTTAGAAACTTTTTATTTTTTTGAATATTTTAATATTATTTTATTATTAAAAATTGAAGTTTGATTTTTTTTAGTTTTTACATTTTTATTAGGTTAAGGAAACTTAATTAGGAGTTTTGTCACTTCCCAAATATTTTTAGGACTTTTCAATTATTTTCTAGAATTAATTTAAGTTTTAATTGATTTAAATAGTTTTTAGTATTTTAAAAATAGTTTTAATAGTTTTTAAATTTAAGAAAAATACTTTTTAGTCTTTAGATAATATAAGTTTGTCCGATAAAATAATATTTTGGACATTTTGATTAATTATATTTAATTTTAGGGCTTTAATTAGCATTTAAAATTGAATATTTAATTAATAAAAGGTTTTAAAATATTCTTGTTGGATTTTTATACTTATTTATATTATTTTAGACTACTTTTAGCTTTCAATTTTATTTTTAGGTTTAAAATTTTTAATTTTGTAGCTATTTACGGTTTTACGTGTACGCCTTTTTCGTCTTAGCTTAATTCGTCATCGTAACCGTCAAATCCTTTCTAATCTCATTTCTTTTTCTTTTTCTCAATAAAATCAAACATTAATCATTTCTACACAACACACTAGCCTCCTTGAGAACGATACCCACTTTTAGGGTCATAACTTGTGGTTTCCCTAAACTACTTGTTAATACTTACCCTAATTACCTTGTTTTCCTAAACAAGTGCTATTTTACAACTATCATGTATGTACAAAATTGAATCACGATACTTGAGATATAGAACCGGATTGTGGATAACATGGGAGCACGGTTCGTCAAACATTCCAAAAGTGCACTTATCTCTGCAATCACATCACCATACAAACACAAGCAACCTATATAGCTCCCCGAATACTTAGGAGGTAAAACGGAAAGGGATAGATACTCGGGTTGCCTCCCGAGGAGCGCTTGTTTTTGTTAACCGAGTCACGAGCCTGACTCGGTCCCAAATTAATTCAAAGGAAAGGTGGAGAGGGATGGAATCATCTCATGAGATATGTCCTCTCCAAAGTACAACTTCACTCGTTGGCCATTCACCTTAAAATTTGGCCCATTGGGTTGAGCGAGCTCAAGAGTACCATATGGAAAAATTTGAGCAATGGTGAATAGGCCGGACCAACGAGATTTGAGTTTGCCCGAAAAGATTTTCAACCGAGAGTTGAAGAGTAACACTTTATCTCCTACTTGGAACTCTTGGTTCTTAATCTTAGAGTCATGAATGAGCTTAGTCTTCTCTTTATAGATCAATGAGTTTTCGTAAGCTTCATTCCTCAATTCATTAAGTTCATTGAGTTGGATTTTGCGCAAATCACCAGCTTTGTTGATGTCAAAATTTACCCATTTTAAGGCCCAGTAAGCCTTGTGTTCCAACTCAATGGGGAGGTGGCATGCATTTCCGTACACGAGACGATATGGTGTACAACCAATAGGTGTCTTATAGGCGGTACGGAAAGCCCACAGAGCATCATCAAGTTTATCGGCCCATGAGGCACGATGCTCTCCCACAGTACGTTCAAGAATTCGCTTCAACCCACGGTTAGAGATCTCTGCTTGCCCATTAGTTTGAGGGTGATAAGCGGTGCAAAGACGGTGATTGATCATTTCAAAAATGAGTCCCGCGATCACTAATTATGGCACGAGGCACACGGAATCTAGCGAATAGTTGTTTCAAAAAGTTACAAACCACCCTTGCATCGCTAGTGGGTAAAGCTTTCGCTTCAACCCATTTCGAAACGTAGTCAACGGCTACAAGGATGTATTTGTTTCCTTTAGATGAAGGGAATGGCCCCATAAAGTCGATGCCCCATACGTCAAAGATTTCACATTCTTGTATGAAATTTTGAGGCATCTCATCTTTATGTGTGATCTTGCCTTGTCTTTGGCAAGCATCAAAATGTTTAACCATTTCGTGAGCGTCACGATAAATGGTGGGCCAATAAAATCCCGAATCAAACACTTTTTTGGCGGTGTAGTTGGGACCAAAGTGACCACCGGTTGGTCCTTTGTGGCAAGCTTCTAGAATATCTAGAGCTGCGGGTCCGTCAACACACTGGTGAATAATCAGATCAGCGCATTGTTTGAAGAGATACGGGTCATCCCAAAAGTAAGTCTTGATATGTTTAAAGAACTTCTTCTTTTGTTGGGATGTTAACCCGTCGATGAGATTCCACACGCCAAGTAGTTTGCAATGTCCGCAAACCACGGGGTCTCATCAAGATTGGAATTGATAGACATTAAGGCCTCAAGGGAAAAGAGTCGTTGATCTCTTTATTCGGATGATACCGTTGATAAGGATCCTCAAGTCTACTTAGATGATCCGCGGCTAGCTTTTCGGCTCCCTTCTTGTCACGAATTTCGATTTTAAATTCTTGAAGGAGCAAAACCCAACGAAGAAGTCTTGGCTTAGAATCTTGTTTTGTCAACAAGTACTTCAACGCAGAATGGTCGGTGTACACGATTGTGGTAGATAAAACAAGATAGGGGCGAAATTTTTCAAAGGCTTAGACAACAGCTAAAAGCTCTTTTTCGGTTGTCGTATAATGCAATTGAGCCCCTGTCATTGTCTTGCTAGCATAGTGGATCGGTTGGAAATGTTTGTTAATTCTTTGTCCCAAAACCGCTCCAATAGCAAAGTCGCTAGCATCACACATCAACTCGAAAGGTAGCTCCCAGTTAGGGGTAACTAAGACCGGTGCCTTGGTTAGCTTATCCTTAAGAAAGTTGAAGGCGACAATACACTCTTTGGAAAAGATAAAAGGAGTATCTTTTTCCAAGAGGTGGGTCATCGGGCGAGCGATTTTAGAAAAATCTTTGATAAATCAAGGGTAGAAGCCCGCATGACCAATGAAACTTCTCACACCCTTCACGGTTGAAGGTGGAGTTAATTTGGCTATGACATCAACTTTAGCACGGTCCACTTTGAGACCGGCTTTTGCAATTTTATGTCCTATCACAATGCCCTCTTTTACCATAAAATGGCATTTTTCCTAATTTAGGACGAGACGAGTGTCTATGCACCGCTCAAGCATACGTTCTAAATTGGCAAGGCAAGATGAGAAAGAGTCACCATAGACCGAGAAATCATCCATGAAGACTTCCATAGTTTCTGCAACCATGTCATGGAAGATAGCCATCATACACCTTTGGAAAGTCCCAAGAGCATTGCATAAGCCGAAAGGCATTCTTTTGTAAGGAAATGTTCCGTAAGGACAAGTGAATGTGGTTTTCTCTTGGTCTTTAGGATCGATGGGAATTTGAAAGTACCCGGAGAAACCGTCTAAGAAGCAATAATAATCATTACCCGCTAGACGCTCGAGCATTTGATCCATGAAAGGAAGAGTAAAATGATCTTTTCTCGTGGCATCATTGAGTTTGCGATAGTCGATGTAAACTCTCCACCCAGTAACGAGACGAGTAGGAATCAACTCGTTGTTTTCATTGGGAACAACGGTGATTCCGCCTTTCTTAGGCACACAATGGACGGGACTTACCCATGGCGAATCCGAAATAGGGTAAATCATTCTGGCATCTAGAAGTTTGATAACCTTATGTTTGATGACGTCATGAATTCGAGGATTAACCATTCTTTGGCTTTGGATTGAGGGTTTAAAGTCATCTTACATGAGAATTTTGTGAGTACAAAAGTTTGGATCAATTCCGCGGATATCAGAAATTTTCCAAGCAATTGCCTTCTTATGATTCTTTAGCACATTGACAAGTCGAGATTTTTCTTCTTCTATCAAGTGCTTAGCGATGATGACGGGTAACTTCTTATTCGCTTCAAGGAAAACGTACTCGAGATGAGACGGTAGGTCCTTAAGCTCTAAATCCGGAGGATTTTCGATTGAAGGCGTAGTCAAATTCGGATCATCGATAGAGATCTCCTTAAGAGAAGGGGAGAAATATGGTCATCATTGAGAAGTCTCTCAATGGTACGAATGTCTTCATCCTAATCGATGGGAGAGTCGTCATATTTTAAGTTCACATCTCCCAAAGTGGCTTCAAATTCTTTCAAAATCAAATCACTTTCTCCAAATGGAGTTAGTGGTGGATCAATAGAGGCAACTGCCTCAACAATGGGTATAGAAGGAGAACCACTTTTACAAGCGTCTTTGAAATGCTCTTCACAAGCCTCATCAAGAACGTCAATGAAATTAACGCTCTCATTTTCAGAAGGCTGCTTAGAAATTTTACCCATGTTGAAGACGATTTTATCGTCACCAACTCTCATGATTAATTCGTACGCGGCTACATCGATGAGAGTGCGACCGGTCCTCAAGAATGGACGTCCAACGATTAATGGAACACGTGGGTCCATTTCGTAGTCAACGAAAACAAAATCCGTCGGAAAGGTGAATTTGTCAACACCGACGAAGACATCTTCGGCTATCCCCACTGGATAAGCAACCGTACGGTTAGCTAATTCCAATGTCATTTTGGTGGGGACTAGCTCGGGGAGAGATAACTGCTTCCAAACACTTAATGGCATTAAGTTTATATTAGCACCTAGATTGGCTAGGGCCATGCAATTCTCTACTCCCGGGAAGTTGCAAGGAATTAAGAAGCGACCGGATCACCAAGTTTGGTGGGCAATTTCCTTAAGAGTACCGCAGAGCAATTCTCATTAAGTTGGGTCTGAGCAATTTCAAGAAGCTTCTCCTTGTCACTTAGAAGATCTTTAAACATCTTCGCGTATTTAGGCATGTGAGCGAGAGCCTCAGCTAAGGAGATGTTGAAATTCAATTGTTTAAACATTTTGAGAATGTTTGAAACTTGAATATCATCCTTGCTTTTGAGCTTCTCTTTCCTCAACCTTGAGGGATAAGGTATATCGGAGGAAGACGAAGGATTAGGAATAGTAGGATCACTCACATCCTTGGCTGGTGGAGGGGTAAAAGTAAGAGGTGGAGGAATTGGAGAAGTAGAAGGTGGAGGAATAGGAGAAGTAGACTCGTTTTCCTTTGTCACAATCACCGGTGTAGGTGTAGGAAGCATGGGTTCCTTAAAACCTTTTCCACTGCGAGTGGTGATTTCTTTCATCTCCCCTCTTGGATTAGCAACGGTGTTACTCAGAAGAGTACCCGAAGAAGAGGGTTGATTACCTTGGAAGAAACTAGCCATCATGTCCCTTAAGTCATTCGTTTGACTACTCAAAGAGTTTCGCATATCGGCTCCAAGATCATTCCCTTGTTTCACCATATCTCCTTTCAAATTAATAATCTGGGTCTGCAGATTCTTCACCAACATGTCATTTGTCCGCATGTATGTTTCAACCTCGTGGTTGAATATGGTGGGTTGCGTAGGAGGGGGTGCTTGATAAGCATGTGGTTGGTATAGAGCAGGTTGGTAAACTTGATTAGTAGTTTGAGGTGGATATGGTTGTCTTTGGGGTTGAAATTGGTTGGGAGCTCGAGGCTGGCTTTGATTGTTTCGGTTAAGGTTTTGTTGTTGGTTTGGGTACGTAGGAGGAAAACCGGGCGGGGAAATAAAGTTGTTAGAACGATAACTTAGCAAGTTACGGTCTCCTTGAGGGCAGGCTGGATAGCCTCCCGGAGGATAGGTACCGTATGCCGCGTTAACGTTCTCACAAAGATAGTCTTGGGTGGAAGTACAAGTATTGTAAGAGTGACCCCCGCATATTTCACATGATTGACTCAAAGCATTGACTTGAGCATTGATGCTTTTGGTATTGTTAGCGGTTTGGAGGGCTAGTGATTCAATAAGCGTGGTAAGTTTATCAATTATCTTGTCGCTGTCACTAGTGCTAGCACTAGTGACATTAGTCCGAACGCTCTTGGTTTGCACTCTAGACTTATTCTCAATAATATCCCAAGCGGCATTAAAAGTTTTAGCAAAAATATTACCCCCCGAGGCACTATTTAGTGAATCTTGGTCATTCATGCTTAAACCATTTAAAAAGTATTAATTTGGTGCACTTTGGTAAAACCATGTTGTGGACATTTTATCAAAAGTTCTTTAAAACGGTCCCAAGATTCACTAAAAGTCTCACCGTACTTTCGTTAAAAGTTAATTATTTCATTCCGCAAAGTGGTAGTAAGTGAGGGTGGGAAAAAGTAGTTGATGAATTTGGTCTCTAAATCCGCCCACGTAAGAATACTTTGTGGCGGTTCCTTTGCACGCCAATGACGGGCTTGTCCCTCTAAGGAGAAAGGAAAAAGTTGCAAGCGAATTACCCCTTGTGGAACCCCATTGTATTTGACCGTATTAGTGAGTTGAAGGAACCTTTTGATATGGTCATGAGGATCATCAGGTGTATTCCCCAAGAATGGTTGAGCAGAGACCATTTGAATGAAGCCGGATTTGTGCTCAAAGTTGTTTGCTCCAATCTCGGGTATGACAATAGCATCGGTGTTGCCCTCTACATGTGCTTGTAAAAGCTCGATCATTGGACGATTATCCGTTGTGTTAACAATAGGAGGCTCGACAACCGGAGGTTGAATGATAGTAGGTTGAATGGATTTCTTCTTGCGTGATCGGGTACGCATACACCTACAAAAGAAAAACAAAGCAGAATATTTTTGGTTTATGTTTTTTATTTTTTTGATTTTTGAAAATGTTATATTTTTTAGGATTTTTGAAAATTTTTATGCGTTGAAAAAAACGTTCACGGGGAACGGATCCCAAAATCCAATTTTCTCACAAAAAACCGTTAATCCTTACGAAAAGAGCCGGCAGCGGCGCCATTTGATACTTTGATTTTGCTAGTTGGAAGTTCGTTCTTCTCGGTATCTTCTCGAATCGATCACGGTTAAAAGTGGAATTATCGTGCTTGGTGGCTAAAAAGGGGGTTTGGTTTTCTATTCCACTAAAAGGGTGAAAGCACAAAGAGATAAAAATAAACTAAAATCGATTAATAAAAATAACTCAGTAATTTAAAAATAATAAAGCGGAAATTAAAACTAAACAATAAACGAAAACTAAATTTGAAAACTTAATTTATGAAATTAGAAAAACTGAAAATAATTCATTCGGAATAAATTTAAAACAAGCTTGACTCGGAATAAAAACGTTCACTCGGAATAATTAACTTGTGCGGAATAAAGGCTTATTCGGAATAAAAGGACTAATTCGGAATAATGCTCATGCGGAATAAAAATAGCTCATTCGGAAAACTTACTTCATTCGGAATAATGTGTTGATGCGGAATAATGTACTTTCGTTCGGAATAAATCACACATGCGAAAAAGAAACAACTGATTCGGAATAACAGCTCATGCGGAATATTCACTTCATTCGGAATAAGCTTGACTCGGAATAAAAATTCGTTCGTTCGGAATACCTTGGTTCGGAATACCTTGGTTCGGAATAACCTTGGTTCGGAAAAACAACTCACTCGGAATAAACTGCTTATGTGGAATAAATCAACTCGTGCGGAATAACAAGCTCATTCGGAATAATTTAAAAATCAATTGGTTCGGAATAAATTCCTTGGTTTAGAAAAATGTTTATGCGGAATAATAAAAGTAAAACGTTGGTTCAGAAGAACTAGCTTGATTCGGAATCTGGGGAAACAAAACAGTGCGAAGAACAGGGAAAATACAACAACACGAATTTTGACCAAAATCAACCAAGTTTTAACCAAAGATTAAACCAAACTAACCACTAATCATCCACTAATGATAAACATCAAACCAAATCAATAAAAACACAAAACCCACTTGTTTTTAGAGATCAAAATCAACCAAATCAAAACTTAAAACTTTGAATCAACAAGAAAAGGAAGAACAAGATTAAAGGAAAGATGGTATTAAAGATTAAGATTCAAACAAACAAAAAGTAAAGATTAAACTTACAAGATCATGGATGGATTCAAAGAAAAATGAAAAATCACCAAACACCTTAAGGGTGTTGGTTTGTCCTACGAAACAAAAAAGAGAGAAAAAAGAAAAATAAAAGATATCCTTCTAAAATGTGAGAGGAGGGCTATTTATTGGCCTTGGAGTTGGTTGGTGAGTGGGCTTTTCTCCTTTCTTTTTTGTCTTCTCGTCTTTTCAATAAAGTTGACGTTTTCGACTATGATTCGGGATTTGTCGATGAATAAATTCAACTCGTCTTTTAATTTCTTCATTTGATAGACTTGAGTTCTTCGACATATATAAATCTTCCATCTTTGGTCCTTTTCTTCGATAAATCTTCAAATAGGCCCATTGACTTCATGCATCTCTTGGACTATAGACTTCATCTTTCATCTTTTTCTTCGATAAAACCCGGCAATCCTATTTTTTCTTCAATATTTATCCTTTTGGCTCTGAAACACAACAAAAACACAAACCACGCATAATTCCAAACAAATGACATTAAATACGCGTTTTGGTCTTGTTTTAGCAAGAAATAAGTGGTAAAAGGAGGGGTGTTTTCACAACTATCAATTGGCGAGTCCAAAAAGGCCCTAACAAGGCATGAGGGCTCCATTTTGTTGCTAAAGATCCAAGATGATGTGAAAAGCATTATTCTAAAATCAATATGAAGGATCAAGACACACGACGAAAAGCAATTACTCCCATAAAGATCATAGAGAAATCTATCCGAAAAGACCCTAACAATGTATGAGGATAAGTAGATCCAAGTCCGAAAAGGAGGCGGATCGTTGTATTCCAAAATCCCAAATAAGGATTGAAGAAATAATGACGAAGTCGTGGTCAATATTTGAAGAATATCTCAACTACTCCAAGTGAAGATATACACTATATACGAAGAGAAGACCATAATTTCAAGATCGTCATCTCAAGATTTGAAGTATGAAGTAAATGCCAAATATCGGTCCGAGAAAGGTCTCAAATCATGAACCGAGTTATGCCAAGATATGAACTTTTTGAGGTTTCGAGAAGCAGTTTTAAAAGATTTTGTCCTTTAGCTAACTATGGATTAGGTCATCCTACTTTATTTTCAGCCTTAATAAACTATCGAAATAAGTCAAAAATGCATCCTCGTGATCATTCAAGACATCAATAAAATATAAGAGTTACCCATAGAAATAAGGGAGTCTAAGTGATTAATTGAACCGCATGAGTAAGTGTTAGTTGTGCTAACTTGTAATTACAATGATCTCGTTTTTAAGCTTGGCATGGGGAACGTGAAACTTGGGGGTGATAAACATTCATGACACCAAAGCCCTAATGTAAGTCTTAGATTTCTTTACAAGTTTCTTCCCTCTAGCATTTTTGTAATTTTCTATCTTTTGAATTTTCCTTTGTATCTATTGTTTAATAAAGGCCAAGGTAGGTTGATTATGATGGAGAATGTAAATCTTGCTTTGTAACTAAGCATTGCATGAGGTCATTGCAATGGTCAAGTGTAGGGGATTTGATAGGTGTAAAAACACTCATCCTTTTACCACTTAATTATAATAAAAATGAGACATTAACGTATATATATATATATATATATATATATATATATATATATATATATATATATATATATATATATATATATATATATATATATATATATATATATATATATATATATATATATATATATATATATATATATATATATTTTGGTAACCGTGATTTCCGACTCATTGGTCGACTAATCCACGGGGTTTGAGCCCATCGCCACACAGACTCAAACCAGGTAAAGCCCTCCCTTTTCAGGAGGTTGGCGTGGCCACTTCAAGGTTGTTTGCACCTAGTGGGAATTGAACTTGAGACCTCACACACTACCATAACGTATATTTTATGTCGTAAATGTCGGAATTATGCGGTTTGTATTTTTGTTGTGTTTTAGGACCAAAAGATGAAAAAGGAAGAAAATACGGGCTTTCACGGGCTTTTTGTCGAAGAAAAATACAAAAGACGAAGTCAAGAGATCAAGAGTGCAAAAAGAACGGAAGTCCAAGGCCTATTCTGAAGATTTATCGAAGAAAAAGTCTAAAGACGGAAGTTTAATAAAGCCGAAGAACTCAAGTCTAATTTATGAAGAAATTACAAGACGAGTTTAAATTAATCCCGAGACAAAGTCGAGAAAGACTAAAGACTAAGGACTAAAAGAGAAAGAAAGAAAAGAAGGAAGCTTCCAACACTCCTTCCTCCCCTCCTTCCCTATAAATAGAAACTTAGTCTCATTATTTTTGTTGTTGGCTATTTGACAAATAGTTCTTCCACCTTTCTTTTCATGTCATTTTAATTATTGTCAATTTACTTTCATGTCTTGCACCTTAAATTTTTAAGTTCTTTAATCTTTACTTTTAATTGTTGATCTTTAATTTTAATCAAGAATTACTTTTATTCTCTTCTCTACTTGTTTGGTTATTTGATTTGGTTGATTTGTGGTTGATTAATCTAGTGGGTTTCACAGTTTTATTGATTTTCATTCCATAAAGATTGTTGATTTAGATGTTTTAGTGTTTGTATAAGCTTAATTAGTGATTTATTGTTTTAGTTTTATTGTTTTTGGTTGATTTGAGTTTTATTTATCAAGTGGGCTTTGATTGATTTGGTTTTATTTGTTAGTTTTGTTGATTTGTTTGGATTGATTATTGTTAGTTGATCATTAGTGCTTAGTTTGGTTTAATTTTTAGATTGATTATGGTTGTTTTTGGTTAAATTAGTGATTAGTTCTTCCCGTCCTTCAGTTTTATGTTTCCAGAATTATTCCGTATCAAGCTTTATATTCCGCATGAGCTTTTATTCAGCATAAGTTTTTTTATACCGCATGAACACCACATTCAGAATGAAGCCTTTATTCCGCATGAGTATGTTTTTCCGCATGAGCTTATATTCCGAATGAACATTATTTTTTTTCCGAGTCAGTTAATTTTCCGAATGAGTCATTTTTATTCCGCATGAACGTTTTTATTCTGCATCAACTTTTATTCCGCATGAAGCACATTTTTCCGTATCAACCTATTTTTCCGCATGAGATAATTTATTCCGAATCAACCAGTTTTTCCGCATGAACAATATTATTCCACATGAAGTGAATTTTTCCGAACCAACATTTTTGTTTTAATTATTCCGCATCAGTTTTTTTTCCGCAAAAGCCATTTTATTCCGCATGAGTGAATATTCCGCATGAACTCTTTTTATTCCGAATGAGCCATTTTTCCGCATAAGTAATTTATTCCGCACCAACCATTTATTCCGCATGAGTAGTTATTCCGCATGAGGCCCTTTTATTCCGCATAAGCTTATTTTTCCGCATAAGTACTTTTATTCCGAATCAAGAATAATTATTCCGAGTGAAGATTAATTATTCCGAGTGAAGGACATTTTCTTAGTTTTGCAATTTTTAATTTTACGGAAAAAGTGACTGTTTTTCTGAGTTTGTTTCTAGCTTAATTTCATTACTTTGAGCATTTACGTTTTTAGTCGATAGATTATTTTCGTCTTTCAGTTTTAATTTCTTTTTATTAATTGTTTCTCTTTAATTTACGTTTAAATATTTGTTTTGCTCCTTTATTATTAGTTAATTGTTTTTAGTTTTTTTTTATTACGTTTCGCCTTTACTTTTTAATTAGTTTACTACAACGACAACCTTTAGTTTTCCACCAAGAACGGCTGAGTCGCACAATTAACTATTTTTCAATTCGAAGAGATACGAGAACCTTTTAACCTAGCAAAATCTATGTATTCAACAAGCTTATCCGGAATTCACTTTATCTCCTTTATCAGGAATCTGTCTAAAATACCTTATCCGGAAAATGGTTTATGGCTCTTATCCGGAAAACAACTTTCAAATGCTTATACGGAAAACAAATTAATAGGCTTATCCGCAAAATACTATAATGAAGCTTATCCGGAAAAGATCTTCAAACTCTTATCCGGAATACTGGTACAAAATCGCTTATCTAGAATCCTTCTTCCGAGGGTTATCCGGAGAGTAACTATGGGTGGCTTATCTGGAACTATGCTACAAAGATTATCCGGAAAACAACTTCCAATGCTTATCCGGAATAATGGGTTAAGGACCCTTATCCGGAAAATGGGTTTAGAGGCTTATCCGTAAAACCTAACTCTTGGGCTTATCCGGAAAATGGAGCTAAATATGCTTATCCGGAAAAATGAACTCTGAGGCTTATCCGGAAAAATGGCTTTGTGTGCTTATCCGCAATTAGGGACTTAGAAAACTTATCCGAAATAAGGGTTTAAAAACCACTTATCCGGAATGAGGGTTATAACAAAGATTTCGTATAAGAAAATTTTAAGAAAATAAGCTAAAACTCAATAAGCACTTTACCAAAAGCTAAACCAAAATGATTTCAGGAAAAGGTGAATAAACTAGAATTTAAAAACTTTTAAAACACTAAATAAGATAGAAATCAAAAACCACTTTTTATAAAAAAACTTAAACTTATCAAAAATAACTTATTCTCAATAAGCCAAACACACCAAAATCAACAAAATCACATCCACTACATGATTATCAAATCAAAGCCATAGATTATTAAGAAAGGTAGAATGAGAGATTACTAAAAACTTGATTATATTAAAAGAATAAGATTCAAAGATTACAAGATTAAAGTAATGTTTTGATAAGCTTGAAAGAAAAATAACTAGAGAAGAAAAATAAAAACACACTTAATAAAAAACTAAAATCTAACCAACTAACTCTAACACATGATGAATGAGGGAGTATTTATAGGAGGAGGAGGTTGTGGTGCTTGTTTCTTCTCTCTTTCTTTCTTTGTCTTCACGTCTTTTAAATAACGCGTCTTTCTCGACTTTTTCTCGGGATTAGTCGAATGGGAAATGAACTTGTCTTCTAATTTTCTTCTTTTTAGTAGACTTGTTTCTTAGACTTTGTTAAACTTCCTTCTTTAGACTTTTACTTCGATAAATCTTCAGAGTAGGCCTTTGACTTCCGTTCTTCTTGCACTTTTGATCTTCTGACTTGTCTTTTGTCTTTTTCTTCAATAAAAGCCTGTGAAAGCCCGTTTTTTTCTTCCTTTTTCACAATTTGATCCTAAATCACAACAAAAACACAAACCACGCATAATTCCGACATTTACGACACAAAATACAAGTTACGGTCTCGTTTTTAATTGTTTTAAGTGGTAAAAGGATGGGTGTTTTCACACCTATCAAATCTCCTACACTTGACCATTGCAATGACCTCATGCAATGCATTAGTTTAAAAGCAAATTTACATTCTCCATCATAATCAACCCACCTTGGCCTTTATTAGATAAACTATTACTACTAAACTAAATAACGAAGAAACGATAAAACTTAAATCAAGGAAACAAAAGATTAAACAATTTTCACTTTATTTATTTACTTGAAATTGTTAGATGGAAGAAACTAGTAAAGAAATTTAAGACTTACATTAGGGCTTTGGTGTCATGAATACTAATCATCCTCAAGTTTCATGTTCCCCATGCCAAGCTTAAAAACGAGATCATTATAATTCCAAGTTAGCACTACTAACACTTACTCATGCGGTTTAATTAATCACTTAGACTCCCTTATTCATAGGTGTATCTCTTATATTTTATTGTTGTCTTGAATGATCACAAGGATGCATTTTTTACTTATATGGATAGTTTATTAAGGCTGAAAATAAAGTAGGACGATCTAATCCATAGTTAGCTAAAGGACAAAATCTTTTAAAACTGCTTCTCGAGACCTCATAAAGTTCATATCTTGGCATAACTCGTTTCACGATTTGAGACCTTTCTCGGAATGATATTTGGCATTTACTTCATACTTCGAATCTTGAGAAGACGATCTTGAAATGATGGTCTTCTCTTCGTTTATAGTGTATATCTTCACTGGGAGTAGTTGAGATATTCTTCAAATTGTGACCACGACTTCTTCATTATTTTTTCAATCCTTATTTGGGATTTTGATGTACAACGATCCGCCTCCTTTTCGGACTTGGATCTTTTTATCCTCATACCTTGTTAGGGTCTTTTCGGACAGATTTCTCCATGATCTTTATGGGAGTGACTAATTTTCGGCGTGTGTCTTGATCCTTCATATTGATTTTGGAATAATGATACTTCACATCATCTTGGATCTTTAGCAATAAAATGGAGCCCTCATGCCTTTTTAGGGCCTTTTTGGACTCGCCAATCTTCGCGTCCCGTTTCAATAAGTTATGCCTTGGCTATGAACTGTAATTAATACCGAGCAACTTTTAAACGATCTTGGGCTAGAAGCTAAGCAATTTTTCAAATCGTACAACCTTAATTATTGAAATTATTTATTTACAAGTGGTGGGAGAAAAAGTTCATAACTAAATCACATAAGTTAATGAAAGAATACCAAACTTATAATTAACTCTATCATCTCTCGTTCATCACAATTTAAAATCTCAAGGAATGAGACTCGTGGATGTTTAGCCTAGTAAATCAATTAAGGTCTACATGGTTAAGGATGCTGATACAAGGCTTTTGCTAGCTGAAAATGATAAGGATGGAAGGATGATGGAATGTAGGTTTGTCGTCTCAGATCTCTTCGAATTGATAACTAGTAAACGTGTGACTCAGCTGCTCGTTGGTGGGATAAAAAGAATTGGTCGTTGTAGTGTGAAATAGAAAGGGTGAAAGACGTTAAAGTAAAAAGAAAGTAAAGACGAGGCTTCAGAAAAACTGTCACTTTTTCCGTTTAAAATAAAAATAAAATAAAATAAAATAAAAGCGTAACAAAAACTTAAAAGGCACTAACCGTAAATAACGCAAACTTAAAACTATCTTAAAGGAAAACTTAAAACTAAACTAAGGCAAGTAAACTTAAAGTGCGACTAAAGAAAAAGGCGGGAAAATTAAAGCTTGAAAATTTAAAACTTAAAAACTGAAACTGGAAAAATCTTGAAAACAGCTCATTCGGAATACTAGCTCATCCGGAATGTGTCACTCATTTGGAATAAAACTTGTTTCGGAATGTAGACTGATTCGGAATAAAAAGAAGAAAAAAGGGTTGGTTCGGAATACTCACCTCATGCGGAATAACAACTCATCTGGAATGTGTCACTCATCCGGAATAAGTGTTTGGTTCGGAATATGAGGTTCGTTCGGAATAAATATTCCGAATGAGAGAAGTTGATCCGGAATAAAAGATATTCCGGATAAATGGGTTTAATTCGGAATAATGGATATTCCGAATGAAGGCGACTGATCCGGAATAAATTATTCCGGATGAAAGGCTTCAACAATGGTTGATCCGGAATAATGAATTATTCCGGATGAGAGGCTTTGGTTCGGAATGTTATTCCGAATGAACAACTTCAACAACAACTGATCTGGAATAATGAATATTCCGGATGAAGTACTTCAGCTATCGTTGGTTCGGAATAACCCACTGGTTCGGAATAAGCCACTCGTTCGGAATGTTCCTGGGAAACTGATGAAGACGAAGAACAGTGTCTAAAAACTGGGCACAAAAATCATTAAAATTAACCAAATCAAACCGTAAGATTAAGCAAAACTAATCAATAAACAACCACAAACAATAAACTAACTATCCTAAACAATAAAATCAACAAATAACTCAAAGAAAATCAAAACCCACTTAATCTAAAAGCATAAAAATGAAGAACAAGAACAATAAATCAAAAATTAAAGAAAGGAAGATGAAAGATTGCAGGAAAGTAAAGATTAACAAGAATTAAAAGGAAAACTTATTTGAAATTAAATGTATTAAAGGTGCAAGACAATGAATTAAAGGTGCAAGAAATTTAAATGGTGCAAGTAATGAAAATGGAAGATATGGTTTGTCAGGCCACTCAACAAGTTTTACAAATGAATCCTAACATCTATTTATAGGAGGAGGTGGATTAAGGTGTAAGCTTTCTTCTTGCATTTTAGTCCCTAGTCTTTTAGTCTTGCTTAATTCTTCGACTTTTAGACTTTTGGTCTCGGGATTTCTTTAAGACTTGAGTTCTTTCAGCTTCATTAAACTTCCGTCTTTGGACATTTTCTTCGATAAATCCTCAGAATAAGTCTTGGACTTCCGTTCCTTTTGCACTCTTGATCTTTTGACTTCGTCTTTTCGTCTTTTTTTTAACAAACGCCCGTGAAAGACCGTGTTTTCCTTCCTTTTTCACATTTTGATCCTAAATCACAACAAAAACACAAACCACGCATAATTCCGACATTTACGACATAAAATATACGTTATGGTCTCGTTTTTAATGTAATTAAGTGGAAGAAAAGATGAGTGTTTTCACACTTATCAGATACTAGCTAAAGTGAACTTGGATAAGTAAACTCGGGTTGAGTCAAAATATTCACGACGGGCCTAATATATCAAAGACATCTAAACTCGCTAAAACCACTTTATTTATTCATTGTTTTTCCTTATTGACTTTATTCTAGGAATTGAATATATACATACGATAGTGATACGAAAGAAAAAGAGATAAAAGAAACTAAAAGAAAGATACTATAGGCCAAAGTAGATTAAAATTTTTGAAAAATGCCAAAAAATCGATTTTCCGGTTAAAATGAGGTCAAATTCATGGAAAAGCCCACTTAACTTCGATAGAAGTCCCCCTACACTTGATATAAACATTGTCCTAAATGTTTAAGCATGTGGGAGTAAACTCCCCTACACTTAGGACATTGTGCACGTTGCTTAAATCTTGTTAAGGAGAGGACAACTAAAGTGATTTCAATGTTAACATATAAGATATGGAATATTGAATCACAAGAGTTTAGGATGGAACCGAGAAGACGGGTACACGGGATCATGGGTCATCAAAAGTAATCAAAAGTGATTCTTTGAAAGTCCAAATCCCTGCACATCATAAGAAAAAAAGCAACAAACACCTACTAGCTCCCCCTACACTTATGGTAAAAAACGGGAAAGGGTAGATACACGGGTTGCCTCCCGGGGAGCGCTTGTTTTTGTTCACCGAGTCACAAGTCTGACTCGGTCCTGAACTAATTCAAAGTAATGGTGGAGAGGGATGGAATCATCTCATGAGAGATGTCCTCTCCAAAGTACAATTTCACTCGTTGGCCATTCACCTTGAAATTTGGGCATTGGGTTGAGCAAGCTCAAGAGTGCCATATGGAAAAATATTAGCAACGGTGAATGGGCCGGACCAACGAGATTTCAGTTTTCCGGAAAAGATTTTCAACCGAGAGTTAAAGAGTAAAACTTTATCACCAATTTTGAACTCTCGGTTCTTGATCTTAGCATCATGAATGAGCTTGGTTTTCTCCTTATAGAGCAATGAATTCTCGTAATCTTCATTCCTAAGTTCATTTAACTCATTGAGTTGGATTTTGCGTAAGTCACCGGCATTGTTGATATAAAAATTAGCCCATTTCAAGGCCCAATAAGCCTTGTGTTCCAACTCAATTGGGAGGTGGCATGCTTTCCCATACACAAGACGATAAGGTGTACAACCATTCGGTGTCTTATATGCGGTATGGAAAGCCCACAAAGCATCATCAAGTTTATCGGCCCATGAGGAACGATGCTCTCCCACAGTACGTTCCAAAATTCGCTTTAATCCTCGGTTAGAGATCTCGGCTTGACCATTCGTTTGTGGATGATAGGCGGTTGAGAGACGTTGATTGACACCATACTTAGCCATGACTCGTGCAAATTGATCGTTGCAAAAATGAGTCCCGCGATCACTAATGATAGCACGAGGTACACCGAATCTAGCGAATAGTTGTTTCAAAAAGTTACAAACCACCCTCGTATCGTTAGTGGGTAAAGCTTTCGCTTCAACCCATTTAGAAACGTAGTCAACAAGTACGAGGATGTATTTGTTTCCTTTAGAAGAAGGGAATGGTCCCATAAAGTCGATGCCCCATACATCAAAGATTTCACATTCTTGAATGAAATTTTGAGGCATCTCATCTTTATGTGTGATCTTGCCTTGGCGTTGGCAAGCATCACAATTTTAAACCATTTCGTGAGTGTCACGATAAATGGTGGGCCAATAGAATCCCGAATCAAACACTTTATTCGCGGTGTAGTTGGGACCAAAGTGACCACCGGTGGGTCCTTTGTGGCAAGCTTCTAGAAGGTCTAAAGCTGCGGGTCCGTCAACACACCGACAAATAATCAAATCAGCGCAATGTTTGAAGAGAAAAGGGTCACCCCAAAAGTAAGTCTTAACATCTTTGAAGAAATTTTTCTTTTGTTGGGATGTTAACCCTTTGATGAGAACACCACCCGCTAAGTAGTTTGCAATGTCCGCAAACCACGGGGTGTCTTCAAGATTGGCATTGATAGACATTAAGGCCTCAAGGGGAAAAGATTCATTGATCTCTTTAGTCGGATGATCCCCTTGATAAGGATCCTCAAGTCTACTTAGATGATCCGCTGCTAGGTTTTCGGCTCCCTTCTTGTCACGAATTTCAAGTTTAAATTCTTGAAGGAGTATAACCCAGCGAAGAAGTATTGGCTTAGAATCTTGTTTCGTCAACAAGTATTTCAACGCGGAATGGTCCGTGTATACGATAGTGGTGGATAAAACAAGATAGGGGCGAAATTTTTCAAAAGCATAGACAACAGATAAAAGCTCTTTTTCGGTTGTCGTATAATGCAATTGAGCCCCAGTCATTGTTTTGCTAGCATAGTGGATTGGTTGGAAATGTTTGTTGATCCATTGTCCCAAAACCGCTCCAATAGCAAAGTCGCTAGCATCACACATCAATTCAAAAGGTAGCTCCCAATTAGGGGTAACTAAGACCGGTGCCTTAGTTAGCTTGTCCTTAAGAAGATTGAATGAGTCAATACACTCTTGACAAAAGATAAAAGGAGTATCTTTTTCCAAGAGGTGGGTCATCAGGCGAGCGATTTTAGAAAAATCTTGGATAAATAGACGATAGAAGCCCGCATGACCGAGAAAACTTCTCACACCCTTCACGGATGAAGGTGGAGGTAATTTGGCTATGACATCCACTTTAGCACGGTCCACTTCAAGACCGGCTTTTGAGATTTTTTGTGTAACACCCCATTTTGATAAATGGAATGTCACGCGGAATTATGGCGTGTCATCAAAGCATGCAAGGTAATATGTAGTAAAACATACATGACCATAGGGTAAACCGGAATCAAACATCGGTCCCCAAACATAAGCCCAAAACATAATAAAGCAAAGGAAATGAATGAAAGACTAAACAAGCATAAGAATACGAAGGCAAAAAGGAGAAGAAGTCTCTAGCAGCTTCCATCCTATGCACGTTCTCCAAATGCTCGAGTCTTTCCTAGGGTACCTGCCGTTTTGGGACATGGAAAGGAAAGTAACGGCTGAGCAAAACGCTCAGTGCACGGATATAGACATAGTATGAACGACTGAAACATAATAAAGTCTTAATAGCAGCGGAAATGTATAAGTCCTGGAAAACCTAGTATAGCTTAGTAAAACTGGTTTTATAGTTTGAAAAGCCTTATGTTTATCTTATAAAAACTATTTAACATATTTACCATTAGCCCATATAGGTCATGAAAAGGTCACATGCATGAATACTTAGAGGGGTGACCTCATCATGCAAATTAGAGGGGATGCCTCTAATTTAATATACTGGTTTGGGTAGGAGGGATCAACTCCTTGTGAAGGATGCAAGGCACACATCACTTTCACCATGAAATCCTGAATAAAACATGTAACTAGGATGCACCCATACGCCCCACATGATATAATAATATGGCCAAAACTGAAAAGGACGCCACGAGCAATCACTCCGCCGTGGGGAAGTCATAACATTGGTGCCTCAAATGTTATGGTTATGGTACCTCCATAACTAGGTGAACTGGTCATGCTTGTATATGGCTATAGGTTATGCTAATTAAACATAAGCAATTCAAAAACATATAAAACAAATACTGGGAAAACAGTTGGATGCATACGGGGAAATCCTAATAAGGAAAGAATGTCCATACTGAAAGGACGGGAATCCGTACCTCAAGTCCAGTGAATGAACGGAAGAGAGAATCATACTTCTGGATCACTAACGCTACATGAATACACACATGTATAAGTATCTAATTACTGAATACGTACTGATTTTATGTCATGTCTTGGCTTATTTTATATGTTTTAAGTCATGTTTTACTGTTTTAAGCTTTAATATGTGTTTATCTTATATTCTGATTAATCTGATTAAGTATTTCTGGTATTTCATGTATTATTATACTTACTGTGTAATAATAAGTAACTTTCCAAAAATAGGAGGTTTTCAAAAATAGAAGGTTTCCAAAAATAGAAAGTTTCCAAAAATAGAAAGTTTCCAAAAATAGAAAGTTTCCAAAAATAGAAAGTTACCAAAAATAGAAAGTTTCCAAAAATAGAAAGTTTCCAAAAATAGAAAGTTTCCAAAAATAGAATTACTGCTTAAAATAGATGAGTTTCTAAAAATAGAAAGTTTCCATAAAAAGATTAGCTGCCTTAATTAAATAAGTTTCCATAAATAGATTAGCTGCCTGAAATAAATAAGTTTCTAAAAATAGAAGGTTTCCATAAATAGATTAGCTGCCTTATTTAATTAAGTTTCTAAAAATAGAAAGCTTCCATTATTAGAATTAAGCTGGTTAAATAAGCTAAGTATATAAGCCTAAGTGTTTTCATGCTTATTTACTAAGTCATATTATATAATGTATAGTTTCATAATTATTTCATGTAATTAAATTAAACTATAGGTTAAAATATTTAATTAAAGTATAACATGTTTTAACTAAATAAAGTTAAAATACTTAGGTTAAAATGTGTATTATTATTTATTAATAATATAACCTAAGTCATGTTTAATTAATTAATTATAACCATGGTTTTTAAATAATTAATTAATTATAAGTCTACAATATAAAATACTTAGGTTAATTAATTTCATGTTATTAATAAATAAAATAACCTAAGTCATGTTATTAAATTAATATGTCATTTCATTAATTTAATTTTAACATAAGTTCATAAAACATAAAAAAAAACTAACATACAACATGAACCGGATCTAACCTACAAACGTGAACCGGACATGAAATCGTCACCGTACCCCGAACCAACTCGGGGTACCCCGTGCCTTGTTGCTGCCGTGGGACCCACACACACTAACCAAGACCATACGGTCTTGGTGGTGGCGGATTGGCCAAACCGAAACCCTCTCGGGTTCGGTGTAGGCGGCGGCTAGAAACAAACACCCCTAAACAAACCCTTGTTTTGATTTACCCCATAATCATAGACATGTTTCAATAAATGTTTTTAATTAGGTTTTTAAAATCATCATGTTCTTATTAATTTTATTAAATCAAATCAAAAAGAAGAAAGGATTAAAAAGGATTAAAAAGGATTAAAAAGATATACCGAATGCGTGGATCAATAAAGGATGAACACACACGAATGCTTGCACGAATTCCAAGATCAAAAATCAACCGAACACCTCCTATGGTGTTGTAAAAGTGGCGGCCAAAAATGGAGAGGAAGAAGGAGAGGAGAAAACTTTTTAGGGTTTTTGTTTAATTTCTTGAAAAGTGAAAATGACTAGCAAAATTTACCTTACCCCCTTTCATGTAAAATTTGATGGGCTAGGCCCATTTCTCTTCCTAAATTCGTGGATATGGGGCCCACAAGGGGTAACCCAAATGTTTTCCGTGTCTAAAATATTATAGTGTGCTCTCGTGTTCGTGTTTTACGTGTTTTAATTAGTTACGTGTTTATTCGTGTTTATTGGTGTTCATGTTTAGTGTGTTCTCGTTAAATATTTACCGCACCTTAACGTATTTATTTATGCTCGTAATAAATATATATATGTACGTAATTAATATTAGTTCGTGTTTTAATGATGTTCATGATTAATTATTGTTAAATACTTATCATGTGTTCGTACGTAATCGATACTTATCGTGTTCATACACGTATGTAATACTTAAATACTTAGCACGTGAATGTGATCATAATATATAAGGAAGGTTTTAATCTAGGACGTACGATCTTAAGGGTACTATTCATGGTAAAAGCATGCGGGTTTTACATTATGTCCAAGCACAATGCCTTCTTTTACCATAAAATGGCATTTTTCCAATGTAGAACAAGGCGAGTGTCTTCACACCGCATAAGCATACGTTCTAAATTTGCAAGGCAAGAAGAGAATGAGTCCCCAAAGACCGAGAAATCATCCATGAAGACATCCATGGTTTGCTCAACCATGTCATGGAAGATAGCCAACATGCACCTTTGAAAAGTCCCGGGAGCATTGCATAAGCCAAAAGGCATTCTTTTATAAGCAAATGTGCCATAGGGACAAGTGAATGTTGTCTTCTCTTGATCTTGGGGATCAATGGGTATTTGGAAATAACCCGAGAAACCATCTAAAAAGCAGTAATATTCATTACCCGCTAAACGTTCAAGCATTTGGTCCATGAAAGGAAGGGGAAAATGATACTTTCTCGTGGCATCATTGAATTTGCGATAGTCTATACAAACTCTCCACCCAGTAACGAGACGAGTAGGAATCAACTCGTTGTTTTGATTGGGTACAACGGTGATTCCGCCTTTCTTAGGCACACAATGGACCGGACTAACCCACGGTGAATCCGAGATAGGGTAAATCATGCCCGCATCAAGAAGTTTGACAATCTCTTTTTTGATAACGTCATGGATTTTAGGATTCACCCTTTGTTGGCGTTGAATAGTGGGCTTAAAGTCGTCCTCCATTAGAATTTTATGTGTGCAAAAGTGAGGATCAATTCCGCGAATATCCGAGATTTTCCAAGTAATAGCTTTTTTATGTTTCTTGAGAACTTCAATGAGACGAGTTTTCTCATCGGCTTTTAAGTCCTTAGCAATGATAACGGGAAGTTGATCAATGCCCTCTAAGAAAACATACTCGAGATGAGGAGGTAAGTCCTTAAGCTCAAGAGTAGGAGGATCCTCAATAGATGGTGTAACTAACGATGGATCATCATTAGTCACCTCTTTAGGAGAAGGAGGAGAGAAAGAGTCCTCATTGAGAAGTTTCTCGAGGGTACGAATATCTTCTTCCCAATCGGTGGGAGAATCATCATATTTAAGATCGATTGTACCTAAGCTAGCTTCGAATTCATCCAAAAGAAAGTCACTTTCTCCAAAAGGATTCAATGACGGAGCAATTGAGGCAACGGTCTCAACATTGGGGAGAGAAGAAAGATCACTTTTGTAAGCATCATTAAAGTGTTCTTCACAAGCCTCACCGAGAACATGAATAGCATTAACACTCTCATATGAATAAGGTTGCTTAGAAATTTTACCCATGTTGAAGAAAATTTTATCGTCACCAACTCTCATTCTTAATTCGCCGGCGGCTACATCAATGAGAGTGTGACCGGTCCTCAAGAATGGATGTCCAACGATTAATGGAACACGTGGATCCATTTCGTAGTCAACGACAACAAAATCCGCCGGGAAGGTGAATTTGTCAACGCCAACGAAGACGTCTTCGGCTATCCCCACTAGGTAAGCAACCGTACGGTTAGCTAATTCCAAAGTCATTTTGGTGGGGACTAGCTCAGGGAGAGATAATTGTTTCCAAACACTTAATGGCATTAAGTTTATACTATCACCTAGATCGGCTAGGGCCATACAATTTTCTACTCCCGGGAAGTTGCAAGGAATTAAGAAGCGACCCGGATCACCAAGTTTGGTGGGCAATTTTCTTAAGAGAACCGCAGAACAATTCTCATTAAGTTGGGTTTGAGCAATGTCAAGAAGCTTTTCCTTGTCACTATGAAGATCTTTAAACATCTTCGCATATTTGGGCATGTGAGCGAGAGCCTCAGCAAAGGAGATGTTAAAATTCAATTGTTTAAACATTTTGAGAAAGTTTGAAACTTGAATATCATCCTTGCTTTTAAGCTTCTCTTTCCTCAACCTTGAAGGATAAGGTATATCGGATGAAGAGGAAGGCTTTAGAGTAATAGGATCACTCACATCCTTGGGGGGTGGGGGAGTGGGGTTAGAAGGTAAAGGAGTTGGGAAAATTTTTTCTTTTTCTTAATCAAGGGAGTAGGTGTAGGAAGCTCGGGTTCCGTATAACCTTTTCCACTACGAGTGGTGATTGCTTTCATATCCCCTCTTGGATTAGCAACGGTGTTACTCGGAAGAGTACCCGAAGAAGAGGGTTGATTACTTTAGAGTAACGAAACTATCATATCACGTAAATCATTCGTTTGAGTGCTCAACGAAATTATCATGTCGTTCCTTAGCTCGACTCAAATATCGTTCCCTTGTTTCGCCATCTCGCCCTTAAAGTTGATGAATTGTATTTGAAGATTCGTTACCATCTCTCTATTAGTCCTCATGTAAGCTTCGAGGTCTTGGTTCAATGCCGTGGGTGGATTGAGAGGTGGGGCTTGGTAAGCTTGCCTATTACCTTGAGGTGGATATGGGTTTCTTTGGGATTGATATTGATTGTTGGCACGAGGTTGACTTTGATTGTTTCGCTTATAGTTTTGTTGTTTGTTTTGGTTTTGAGGAGTAAAACCGCGTGGTGAAAGAAAGTTGTTGGAACGATAACTTAGCAAGTTACGGTCTCCTTGACGACGAGCTTGATAGCCTCCCGTGGGATAGTTACCGTATTCCGCATTAACGTTAGCACAAAGATTGTCTTGGGTAGAAGGACAATCAATGTAAGAGTGAGGACCACCGCATGTTTCATAAGAAATAGCAAGAGCTTTGGCTTGTTGAGTTTGGTTAGTAGCCAAAATTTGCATACTTTTGCTAATTTCAAGAATGGCTCGTTCCATGGCGGACATGTCGGTGGTGGAAGAAGTAGATGTTGAGTCCAAGATCTAGACTCATCTGGGATATATAACAATGATTGTAATGCACATCGGAACATAATAACAAACACAATCAAAGTTATGAACAAGACTTTCTTATTCATAAACTGCTTACTAATAATCTACTAACTGCTCCTGGTGCCTTATAGGCTCGACACCAGGATGAACACACACACACACCTTTAGTTTACATTGTATATGAATGAATACTCAACATGTGTGTCTAACCCTCTTTATATAATAGAGGGACTAGGGTTTACAAGCCAAACCCTAGCTTACTAACTAAGCTAACCTAATATTACATATTAGGTCCTTATTGTTTCTTCTATCTTCAATCTCTGCGTATAGGTTTTGTAATCATCAAATCTGTAATCCCCAACAATCTTCCCCTATTTGATATTACAAAACAATGTGCATGAAGAAACAATGCTCGAACATGTCATCACGATAATAAGCTGCACATCTAACTATTCTTCCCCCTTTTGTAATCAGCAAATAGGGTCTCGTGCAACTCTTAGACGATTCCCCTTAAGTGATGCATGTAGATGGTTAAGTATATAAACAATCATACTAACCATCTCTTGAATCTTGAACTCAGTGGCATAGATTATTTCTTCCTTCAGTATGAAAAAGACATGCTTATTACAATATCATGTAATAAAATGCCTTTGAATAATTCTTGTAGTCAATATATGCATGGCGATCACATGCAATGGCCGATAGTCTCAGTGAGCTCTGACGGATCAACCAGAAACCACTCGATGCTTATGATCATGCTGCTAATTTTGTGATGATCATATCATGAATTGTATGGTATCATATGCCCCCCAAATATTTGTAAAGGAGCGTGTAACTGTTCCAGTTAAGAATTATAGCATAAACTGAATCTCCGAAATGATCTATACCCCCCGTCAAGATGAACTCAACTCTTTTTTTTAACGAACAGCAGGAACCAGCAAAAACCACCAGAAGAAACCATAACGTACCAGTAGGAACGACCAGTAGGAATGACCAGTAGGAACGACCAGTAGGAATGACCAGTAGACACGACCAGTAGGAACGACCAGTAGGAACCGACTAGTAGGAATACACCAGGAAGTCTAAGCTTCCCCTTGATCCATGTATGCTTCCCCTGAAGAAGTGCATGTCAAATCCTAGGTTCCTTGGAGTGATCACTGATGAAGAAAATCAAGTATAACAAATTTGATGAAGAAGTGGAACCTCCCAAACTTGTGTCTTATATCATGCATTTTACCCAGTTTTTGGTACACGGGAACTGATAACCTTCACAACTATGAGCCAGCTGTTAGCTATAACAATACATTTAGTCAAAATGATATATTTTTGAACAAAATGACAAGGTGTATTGCTCACCAACAGTTTTTGGTACATCGGAACTGCTAACCTTCACAACTATGAGCCAGTTGTTAGCTATAACAATATATTTAGTCAAAAGACAAGGTGTATTGCTCACCTAAATGCTGATATAATAAGAAACAAATTTGTGAAACTCAACTACAACATCAAATAAATAATCAAGCATCAACTTCAATGACCAGAAGGAACCATAGCTCACCAGTAGGAATGACCATCAGTAACGAAAATCTACCAGTAGCATCTCTAACCCCGTTCTTTTTTTTCATTTTTTTTAATAATTTAAACATGCTGTCATCGATACTGTAGCAACCAATTGTTCCTCCATTAGCTTTAGCGGCACACTGTCTGCCACTAATATTGTTGTTGCGCTGTCACTATTTCTGTCACATAAAACGTAATACTTGTGCTCCCATACCAGCCCATATCACACGTATCAAATATATATTGAAGTTATTGTGGAAATAAACCACAACTCCTAACATTTAGCCCCCATGCAGCATAAACAACATCTTCAAATATCAATCACGTCCACAAAATAGTAAAACACAATCTCCACTCATGCAAAGAACGTGGGGTCCTAAAGATCATGAGCTATTTAACCACACATTTATGGGAATGATGATCACACGTCTTTAGCATATAGTCCATCAACTGTTTCCATATTTTATCAAACCAAAATAGTTCCATCCTTAATTCTCGCATAAAATAACAGAAGATGGTGTAATACCTCATATCCCACGAAAATCACATCAAAACCTTCCATATATTACGCATGACAAAGTATATTCCACCTTTTTAGCTAACTAAAGTGTAGACTTATTCAAATCATGCTGTATCTCCAAAAGTTTACGCTAGAATAATAACTTTTGATAACTTCCATACTCACGTATCTCATAAATATGGCAATTTCTTTTTGAGATCAGAATAAAGTTCCTAATACTTAGCCATTACCCCACGTCTTTGAGTGTTTTTTTTTACGTCCAAAGAAGAAGTAAAATACAATCTTTTTATTATTTTCCTCCTTATTTTCATGACAAGGAAGAATAAAATATTTATGGCACCAATATTCACACGTCTAGCAAATACTTTCCTATTGTCATGAACGTAATACTTTCCTATTGTCATGAACGTGTACCACAATGCGTCTTTGTATCCGAATATACTTCGGAAGCCATGAAAAGAATACAAAGCGTGTATGGCAGGTTAATGAAAAGAAAATTGTTCTTACTTTTGTTGGCAGCGTGACGGGTTCAGCAAGGTATCATACTCGAATGGCATGGGAAAGACGTCTTCAGACTTGGTTCTTTTCATACGAGTAGAATAGTATGAACATCCCCTTTTGCTTTTTTTTGAGCATGAAAACCCTAATCATCACAAAGCAGGAGCTCATTGTGCACCAAACTGTCATCACATAACTGTTTTTGTTTCATCACAAAACAATATTCAGGAACAATGATCTGCAGCCCAAAACGTGGATCTAGGGTTCTTATCAAACCCTAAAAACCGAAACCTTGCTATACATCAGCAGCTACAACCTCGATCACCATAGTTCATACTAGGGTTCATCGTCGATTCAATAATCAACTCACCAAAGCTAGCAGAAACATCACCAATAACAAACCTACTGTCTCCATTAAACCGAATCTAGGGTTTTATATATCTAAAACCCTAAGTATCAAGAACGGCATCATCAGGAAACATCAGCCACGTTAAAGAAAGAGCAGCAATAGTAACAACAACAACATCACCTACTACAACAGCAACATCATGCACGAATCATCTAGGGTTTGTTGGGAAAAACCCTAGATCAGCAACTTTATTGAAAAACGAAAAATTACGACTAATTATTAAAACCTTGTAGATCAACCAGATCGAGAGCCAACAAGCTCTGATACCACTTGTTGAGTCCAAGATCTAGACTCATCTGGGATATATAACAATGATTGTAATGCACAGCGGAACATAATAACAAACACAATCAAAGTTATGAACAAGGCTTTCTTATTCATAAACTGCTTACTAATAATCTACTAACTGCTCCTGGTGCCTTATAGGCTCGACACCAGGATGAACACACACACCTTTAGTTTACATTGTATATGAATGAATACTCAACATGTGTGTCTAACCCTCTTTATATAATAGAGGGACTAGGGTTTACAAGCCAAACCCTAGCTTACTAACTAAGCTAACCTAATATTACATATTAGGTCCTTATTGTTTCTTCTATCTTCAATCTCTGCGTATAGGTTTTGGAATCATCAAATCTGTAATCCCCAACAGTAGATGAAACATTGACTCTCGGATTTGATCTTGAGGATGCGGATGAATCCCAATTCTTGTGGTGAGTAGTCATGTTTTCAATTAACTCTCGACACTCCTCCGGTCTCCTTTTCATGAAAGTACCACCGGCGGCAGCATTAATCGTATCACGATCACGAAAAGTGAGACCATTGTAGAAAGTATCAATAAGAGTGACGAGGATCATGTTATGATTTGGACAACGGTCTATCAAAACATTGTATCGTTCCCAAGCATCAAAGAGTGATTCGTCATTTTCTTGAGTGAATCCACTAATTTGGTTACGAAGGCTTGTTACCATGGATGGTGGAAAGTAGCGCGATAGAAATCGTTGAGTCATGTCATCCCATGTGTGAATTGAATTCTTAGGGAGACGATCAAACCATTTTTCAGCATGGTGGGATAAAGTGTGTGGAAAGAGATGAAGGCGAAGATAATCCAAGGTAACACCAGGTAATTTCATGCTTTGGGTGACGGTAATGAATTTGTCGAGGTGTTTGTTGGCATCATCATCCGGTAATCCGCGAAAAGGACAAGTATTTTGCAGTTGTTCGATCATGTGATGCTTCAACGAAAAATCGAGAGCCGTGATTTACATCGGCGTAATCGGTCCTCCACGTCCATTCATAGTTGGTTGGCATAGCTCCTCCATGGTTCGTAGGTCGGGTTGGGGGTTGTTATTATTCATGTTGGGGTGAGGTGGATTATTATTATTGTGTACACCGGCCATGTCTAAATCTTCGAGAGTCTCAGGCTCAGGATAAGACGTAGATCGAGTAGGCATACACTAAAAAGAAAATGTAAGAAAATATTTTTGGTTTTTTATAAATTTTTTTAAATGTTTTTGGATTTTTTGAAAATTTTATATTTTTTAAGATTTTTGAAAATTTATGTGCGTTGAAAATAACGTTCACGGGGAACGGATCCCAAAATCCATTTTTTCTCACAAAAAAGTCGTTAATCCTTACGAAAAGAGCTGGCAGCGGCGCCATTTTAATAACATGATTTTACTATGTTGAAAATGGGCTTGCAAAGTCTTTGGTCTTGTTACTCGTACTCGATTGCAAAAGTGTCCCTTGTCGTTGTTTCGTTCTCGGTGTCTCTTTGAATTGATCACGGTTCAAAGTGGAATTATTGTTCTTGGTCACTAAAAGAGGAGCTTTTATTTCTAATGTGAGAAAAACAATGAAATAAGTAAATGACAAGATAAAACTAAAGTAAATTGATCTAACCTTGATTTGCGGGAAAATGAGAAAACGATATTGAAACTAAAAACTAACAACTAATCAAGAATCTGTTTCCTTGGGCTTATCCGGAATGTAACTCGTCACCCTTATCCGTAAAACGTATATAATGGCTTATCCGAAATACACGTCCGGAATTCACTTTATCTCCTTTATCCGGAATCTGTCCAAAATAGCTTATCCGGAAAATGGTTTATGGCTCTTATCCAGAAAACAACTTTCAAATGCTTATCCGGAAAATAAATTAATAGGCTTATCCGCAAAACACTATAATGAAGCTTATTCGGAAAAGATCTTCAAACTCTTATCCGGAATACTGGTACAAAATTGCTTATCCAGAATCCTACCTCCGAGGGTTATCCGGAAAGTAACTATGGGTGGCTTACCCAGAACTTTGCTACAAAGCTTATCCGGAAAACAACTTCTGATGCTTATCAGGAATAAGGGGTTAAGGACCCTTATCCGGAAAATGGGTTTAGAGGCTTATCCGCAAAACGTAACTCTTGGGCTTATCCAGAAAATCTAAATATGCTTATCCGGAAAAATGAACTTTGAGGCTTATCCGGAAAAATGGCTTTGTGTGCTTATCCGTAATTAGGGACTTAGAAAACTTATCCGGAATAAGGGTTTAAAAACCATTTATCCGGAATGAGGGTTATAACAAAGATTCCGTATAAGAAAATTTTAAGAAAATAAGCTAAAACTCAATAAGCACTTTACCAAAAGCTAAACAAAAATGATCATAGGAAAAGGCGAATAAACTAGAATTTAAAAACTTTTAAAACACTAAATAAGCTAGAAATCAAAAACCACTTTTTATAAAAAAAACTTAAACTTATCAAAAATAACTTATTCTCAATAAGCCAAACACACCAAAATCAACAAAATCACATCCACTACATGATTATCAAATCAAAACCATATATTATTAAGAAAGGTAGAATGAGAGATTACTAAAAACTTGATTATATTAAAAGATTAAGATTCAAAGATTACAAGATTAAAGTAATGTTTTGATAAGCTTGAAAGAAAAATAACTAGAGAGAAGAAAAATAAAAACACACTTAATAAAAAACTAAAAACTAAAAACTAACTAACTAACTCTAACACATGATGAATGAGGGAGTATTTATAGGAGGAGGAGGTTGTGGTGCTTGTTTCTTCTCTCTTTCTTTCTTTGTCTTCACGTCTTTTAAATAACGCGTCTTTCTCGACTTTTTCTCGGGATTAGTCGAATGGGAAATGAACTTGTCTTCTAATTTTCTTCTTTTTAGTAGACTTGTTTCTTCGACTTTGTTAAACTTCCGTCTTTAGACTTTTTCTTTGATAAATCTTCAGAGTAGGCCTTTGACTTCCGTTCTTCTTGCACTTTTCATCTTCTGACTTGTCTTTTTTCTTTTTCTTCAATAAAAGCCCGTGAAAGCCCGTGTTTTCTTCCTTTTTCACAATTTGATCCTAAATCACAACAAAAACACAAACCACGCATAATTTCGACATTTACGACATAAAATACACGTTACGGTCTCGTTTTTAATTGTTTTAAGTGGTAAAAGGATGGGTGTTTTCACACCTATCAGTGTATTAAATACTTACCCTAATTACCTTGATTTTCTAATCAAGTGTAAAATACTAAACATCATTTTGGCGCCGCTGCCGGGGAGGCGTGCTGTGTTTTGATTTGGACAATTGTTGTTTTTTATATTATCCATAATAATTATTTGTATTAGTAGCACTATACTAATACGTATTATCAGTTTTCGTTTTTTTGTGTGAATACTATTACCATATTGTATACGTAGAACAATAAACTCACAAGTACTCCAAAAGTGTGAAAACACAACCTTGATTGGAAGGTCATTACTCAATCATTGTATTCGAATCTCAAACAAAGAAAAAAGGCAAAATAGATAATTACTTTCGTGAAGCTTAATTTTGACAAACACAAACTATAAAGTGGGTATAAGGCGGGTATTATAAAATATACCCTAAGGAAAAAGGCTCTTAAGTGCTTCGCGCCACCTCGTTTACCCGCTTGCTTGTGAGTGTTTAGATAAAAAAGGGCTAATCAAGGGTTTGCCAACCAAAGTATTATCTAAGTATCATATATATTTTCTTGGTTTCATTTGATTAAACCCTCTTGAACGTTTTGGTGTTCCACCAACGTTCTAAATTCATCGAAGGCGTTCACTTCACGTGATCGTTTTCATTCCACTAGGCTTCGTTAATCAAGAGATTTGATTAAGGAGGAGATTTGTAGATTTTTGTCTACTGAATACATTCACCAAAATCCAAAAAAGGTAAAAACAATCATAAATCCAAAAAAAAATTGAAAAAGTCAAAAACACCAAAAAGAATCTTCTTTGCTCATCCCCACGTTGTACGTGACGTTTATGCAAACTCGTAATCTAGCAAGACGTGCACGTAAACGTCGTAATCGAAAGGAAAACACACCAACACCTTCTAGTGAGGAGACTCCAAGTGAGGAACCTATTGTAGAACAAGAAGCTATCATGGCTAATCTTACTATGATGGAGTTGCTACAAGCACCCACCGAGGGTTTTGGAGAGGCCATTGTGATTCCCGCCATCCTTGCGGAGAATTTCGAGATCAAAACGGGTTTAATGTCTATTATTCAAGCCAACAAGTTTCGCGGACACGAAAAAGACAACCCACATTATCACATTAGGCAATTCAATCGTCTCACCGCGACTAGCAAGTTTAAGGATGTACCACATGATGCCATTAAGATGATGTTGTTTCCATACTCATTAGATGGGCCCGTTAAAATTTGGTTAGAGAAAGAACCTCCAAATTCGATTTTGACATGGGGTGATCTCGTTTCCAAATTCGTGAATCAATTTTTTCCACCATCTAAAACAACACATTTGAAAAACGAGATTTCACCTTTTACTCAAAAACCTAATGAGAGTTTTTCAATGGCTTAGGAAAGGTTTAAAGAAATGTTACACGAATGTCCACACCATGATTTTTCCGAATTGCATCAAATTGACACTTTTTACAATGGGCTTAATGATCATGAACGAGATTACTTAAATGTCGTCGCGGGTGGTAATTTTTGTGCAAAACGACCGATGAGGATTTAAAAATCATTGATAATAGGTCTAAGGTTTACAACCCTCGTAACACACCGAGTGTTGCCACTATGGGTTCGTCATCGTCGTCTCGTAACATGAGTGCCTTGCAAGATGAAGCAAATGAGGAGAATCGTTTTTCGATAGGTTTTCATCTCTTATGACTCATTGGAAAGCACAAGATGCTTTGAATTCCGCCTCGGTTACGTAGATTGCTAAGAGTTGTATTTCGTATGGTGGAGCCCATGATTTTTCCGAGTGCATTACCGCGGATGGTAACACTTCGAATGCTTATGTAGCCACGGGAACTTATAACCAAATCGGTCAAGGTTCCCGCCAAAATCAAGCTCCATAAAACCAAAATGCTAACAACTATAGAAACAATCAAAGTGGTGGTTATCAAGGAACTCAACGTACACTGCAATAAGGGTAATTACCAAGGTGGAAATGGGCAAATTTCAAACCAAAACCAAAACCGTGATCTTCGAAACACTACTCAAGGGTTTCAAAATGCTCACACCAAAAATATTAATGGAGAATTTATAGATTATGCAAAGGCAAATGATGCTAAGTTTGATAATATGCAACGTGAGATGATTAGCTTAAGATCCGAGTTGAAAAACGAGCTTAAAACGAACTTGCTAATGAATTGAGAAATCATGTTAATAAAATGGAAGGAAATGTTCAACGCCTCCAACAAAATAAAAAAAAATGGAGCAAGGTCAACATGAAATTAAGCAAGAGTTTTTAAAAGCGGATGCTAGGTGATAATTGTAAAAACGCCCTTGTTTAGGAAAACAAGGATGTAATTAGGGTAAGTGTATTTAACACACGTTTAAGAAAACGTATATTAATGACCCTAAAGTGAAATGAGTTCGTTCTCAAGGAGGCTAGTGTGTTATGTGTGTAATGATTTGGATTAATTATTTGAGATTAATATTACCAAAGAAGAGAAGAAAAATGAAGATGGATAATGGAAAATTACACTAAGACGTGAAAGACGTAAAACCGTAAAAAGGGTAAAATTAAAAAATTTATTCTAAAAAATTACCAAAAATCACTAAAAATCTACTTAAATATTCTAAGGGTTTACAAAAAATCAAACTTGCTAAAACCTTTTATTTAATTAAATATTAATTTTTAAATGCTAATTAAAGCCCTAAAAATCAAAATTAACTAATAAAAAGTCCAAATCAAGATATTTAAGTTTGTAAACCTCAAAAATAACCTAATTAAACTAAAAAGTATTTTTCAAAATTTTAAAACCACTAAAATCTATTTTTAAACTCTTAAAAACAATTAAAAACTATTAAAACTTAAAATAATTCTAGAAAATATTTGAAAGACTCTAAAAATATTTGGAAAGTTGTAAAATTCCGAATTAAGTGTCTAGAACCTAGGAAAAATAAAAAACTTGGAAAATCAGACTTTTAATTTTTAATAATAAAATAATATTAAAATATTAATAAAAATGCAAAAATTATAAAAAATTCTAACAAGTTGCAAACTAGCTAATTTTAACCTAAATAATAATGCACTTGAAAATACAAATTTACCCCTATTGGGCCTAGAAACGGGTCAAAAGTCCAAACAGTCCCTTAATGGGCTTAGAATTGGCCCAATAAGAAAAATTGGCCCAAATAAGCCCAAAAAATCCTACCTGACTCAAAATTTGATTCTGAACAACTTTTTCCAAAGGCCCAAGAGCTGAAAATGTGATATAAGCTAGCTTATTACCAACAGCTTATTCTTAATGGGCTTTTTGGCCCATTAAGCCATAAGTTGATGCCATAAGCTGAAATTACACACACAAGCTTCTCTTGACCTAATTAAGCTGTTTGTAAAAAGAAATTGGAAAAAAGTCCAAGAAATAAGCCTTAATAAGCTAAAAGCTATCTTCACAAAACGACAAAATAGTCGTTTTCGAGTTCTAGGCTATTTCAAGAGCTGATTCAAATTGCTTTAGGTTACAAATAGCTTAACTAAGCTTATGGACCAAAAAACTTTCAAAAATAAGCACTCAATAAGCTGGAATAAGTCAATAAGCTGTTTGTTAAAAGTCAACTTAGTTGTTTCTGTAGTCAAAGGTCAAAGTCAAAGTCCAATAAGCTCCAGTCCAAACAATTGGGTCAAATGAGGAAGACCTATTAAAAAAAATAAGTTGTTGCACGTTTGAATAAGCTAAAATGGCTTATTAATAAGCTGATTTCAAATTAACACTAGCAGTGGAAACTTTTGATGGTTGAGCAGTGGGAACTTTTCCCCCTGCTTGACTTTCTTGACTTTTTGTCTTTAGTGACTTTTTTGGAGATTCAAGTTTCACAAAGGCACCCAAATGATCGTTGGATCATAAGGAGTCAATACAAAAAAAGAAATCACATTCACTAACATCCAATTAGCACATTTAATTCAATAAAGCACCAGATCTAGCCTAGATATGAACAAGTTAAGCAAATTTCACCAATAAGCTGTTATAGCAAGAATAAGCTAACCAAATTTCACCAAAAGCATACACAAGCTATAATAAACTTAAGAGAACAAGTTTAAACAGATTTCATGCAATGGCAACAAGTTTTGAGCAAGATTCAAGCAATTAAATATCACTGATGAACAAAACACAAGCAGGTTTAGCACTTACTGATATACTTGACCAATAAGCCAACTTCAAACACTTAAATCTTACAAACAGGTTATATTAACTTTGTTTAAACCACTTTTAGCCCTAAGCATGCATACACTCTAAGTGTTCCCAAGATCATAGGTCAAAACAGTCAAGAACAAAGATTTTATAGCAGATTGTTTAATATGGTGTTTCAAAGTTGAAAACTTGCAGGTTTTAGCATGCAAACAAGTGAATAGCAGATACCAACTCAAAACACTAACACTTAACAACACAATAACACTTTATGATTCAAAGTAGGTAATCCCAAACACCCCTTTATCCTTTTTAATCCAAAAATTAAACAAGTATAAGTGTGATTCAGTTTACCAATTGATTAATTTAGCATACGAACAACATTAACAAGCAATATCAAGCAGATTCAAGCCACATAATTCACAAGAACACAAGCAGAACTCAAATATCTCCAAGTATCCAATTTTTGACATATTTTGTGATTAAGAGTTCAAACCTCATGAATGTACATCCACACTCACGGATTTTTGTGCGTATGTGTCTAGCCCAACAAGACACAAGGTTCCAATATCAAGCTGCTAAGATTGAACAAGGTTAAAGCACAAAATATATAGAAAAATTGCAAAAAATGAAAAATGCTTGATTAATGCAACCTTTTGATCCCACACTTGATTATCCCCAAGCTTTAAGCTTACAACACCTTGATAAGCTTCTTATCAGGGTGTATAGACCACTTTTAGCCAAGAAATTCCAAGGTTTGAACAAAGACTTAGCAAAATATCAAGCTTGAGGAAAAATGCAAACTTTTGCAATCTCCTTTTGAAAACAGGTTTTTAGATTCTAGAATAACAATCATATATCAATAACAAGAAGGAATTAAAGGTGGCACTTGACTTTTCTTCAAAGCTTCAAACACAATTCATTAAAAATGAAAATGGATTTACAGAATTTTGAACACGGAAAAATCAAAGAGCAAAAAAGAAATGTAGCAGGTCCTATGCCTTTTATAGGCTTACAAGATTGTCTAGAAAACATAAAATACAAAACCCTAATGTTGTAGAAGCCCAGAAATGCCCTGGGAGTCTTTTGTCTTTTTTGTAGAATCATGTGACTGAATTGGAGTTTTGTGGGAGCTGGCATGTTTAAATTGCATACAATGGTCCAAAACATGCTTAAGGAGTAAGCTAGATGCGGGTGATTGATTCCCTGTCACTGTTTTGTCTCCTTGCCCAAAGGTGTAGCAGGGCACCTTTCATGTGCTTCTTGGGTGATGAGGTGGCCAATATTAAGGTTGGGATGTGATTAGGGCATCATTAATTACTAATCTGGAAGGTTTTAACACCTAGTTATTAGTAATTAAGGAAAACCCAATTTGTGATAAGAACATGAAGAACTTGAGTTTAATCCGGTTTTGTGTTTAAATGGGGTGTTTAGCGCCACATTTAACTAACTAATTAATTAATTAGTTAAGCTGGTGAGTGGGATGGTGATGTGGAGGAGTGGGATGATCTGATTGGGTGAGGGGAGTGAGTGAGACATGTGGCGTTCCATGGTTGATCTAGGTAAGTTTGCCTGTCTCCCAGTATTACCCCCTCTATTCTTTCACTCCTTTCATTTGCAAATAAATAAGACCAAACTCCGTTTTCTTTGTTAATGAAGTTTCAAACTTCATACTTTTGCCCCAAAAAGTTTTGTAAAATGATTTCAGGGGTATTTCTTGCCAATTCTTGATTTTTGAAGGACTGATTTGGCATTTTCTTAATAGATAATGGTCTTGACTTGTCTTGTTGACTTCTTGGAGGACTGAAATTGCCAAGTCATGATTAATGAGGGACCATTTTTTTCATTTCTTCAAAGTCAAGGGTCCTTTTGGTAATTTTGACATTTTCAAAGGACCAAACATTTAATTTCTTATAACTTAAAGTCCTTCTTGATATGTTTGACTTTGAGGATGATAATGGTTGACAATTTAGTTTTGTCGAGGGACTAAAATTGCCAATTCTACAAAGTGGAGGGCCCTTTTGGTAATTTTGACAAACTTTAAGGACCAAACTTGTAATTATGAATATACAAGGGTTTAAAGTGTCATTTCATCAATATTGGAGGACCCTTCTTCATAAATCTTCAAGTCTTCAAGGGTTTTCTTGGGAAATTCTTCATTAGGGCTTGGTCCAATGTGCGGCTTCGTTTCCCGTGTTCGTTTTTGCTTGTTCTTTGTGATCTTTTGTTGTTTTCTCAATATCCGTACCTAAAATACACATGAAGCAAATACAAGCATATATATATGGTCTATTTGATGATGTTTAATGCATTTAAAGCCCAAAAAGAACGATGAGACTATGTATAAAAGCAGTCTCATCACTCCCCCATACTAAACCATTGTCGTGCCCCCACGCAATGCTAGAATAAAGTATCTACGCAACTCCAAAATTCAATATAATGCACTTTATTCAAAGGTATACTAGCTACATTACTACTACTTTGTGTTTTAGACATAATGTATGATTTTCATCGCAAAATGGGACGTTTAGGTTCATAGAATAAGAACATGTAAGTGCCCCATAAAGATAAATTCATCGTCCTCGATTTTCACCCAATTCCATGCTAAGCGTGTAACCAGATCATTGTTATCATAAGTTAGCAACACAATCATTACTAAAGAGTGTTAATTACGTACCTAAACCCCCTTATTCCTAATTGGTATCTCTTATATTTTATTTTGTCTTTGAATGATCATGATGATACATTGTTAGACTTATGCGTGAATAGAGATTAGGTCCAAAAATAGAGTCTTAACGGTGTAACCTAAATCAACAAATTAATAATTCATCCTAATAGACAACGATGTCAAAAAATTAAGTCAACAAAGAGGATCGATAAACACGGTTTTAGAACGGTTTTGAACATGAGACTTATTACCATGACTTTTATTATCCGCCTCATCATCGGTGGTTTTATTATCTTGGTTTACCTCCATCTTTTATTCAACTTCGACATGAAGCTTTTATTATGACTTTGGTCTTGCCCTTGTCTTTTATTATCCACCATCATCGGTGGTTATATTATGACTTGACGTATATCCTCACGCTAAGGCGAATTTTGGATCTTTAAGGTTTCAAAGATTAAGGCTTTATTCACTTTTAACTTTGCATAGCTTTTTCAGCTTTTGGGAGCTTCAAATTTTTGCTTGATTTAGGTGAGCACTTGAAATCTTATTATTGGGTGAAACCTTTGATTATTCGGGTGCCAATACTTCAAAACTGTGATGCTAGCGAATCCTCAATGTCTTCCCAATTTAATCACATGGAAGCTACCAAAACAAACTAGAAACCAACAATAGAGACTAAACCGCTAATTCCCCATATTTATTAGCAATTTATTTATTTACAATCGTAGGGAGAATAAGCAATAATTACTACACATAAGATCGTGAAGGATTACGTAACTTATAATAACTCTATCATTTCTCGTCCTCATTTAAGAGACTTAGCCTAATATAAGTTAAGGAATCGAAGCTAAGTGCTCTAGACGCACGGTCGAGTCAAAAAGTACTCTTATTCTCGCCATCGGAAAATCTACATTCGTGTCACTAACATTTATAAAAACATGAGAAAAATTTAAAATTTGGCCATTTTTAGCCTTATTTTGCAACAAAAAGAGAGACAAAAATAAAAAATTTGGAGTACACGAGGGCTTAAGCAATGCAAGTATCTATTCACCCCCCATACGAAAGTTAAACATTATCCTCAATGTTTCGAGTCTAAGGGTTGGAAACCCCCATACTCGAGACGTAGTCGAATGCTTAGTCTAGCATGGAAAAGGTGGAACCATTAAATTTATAGCCGTTTATGAAGTGTGCTAAAAACCTAAGGTTAGAACAATAAAGGATACATCATGTGGACATTGAAAATGTCTTCAAAGAAAACCATCAAGGCTCACGTAAAACAAACACGAGAGGCTTGAATCGTGAAGATGATGATGACCTAATAGCCACAAGTCACAAACAACCACGGAGAAAGGGTTGGAAGGGCACAAATCCCCTCACGTTACTACATTAGAAAGCAATAATATTACATGGATAGACATGGGATCTCCCCACGAGGTGCCTCTTTTTTGATTACCGAGTCATGAGCTCGACTCGATCCCCTCAATACTAGTTATCATTGGGGAAAGTGACTTGGTCGAGGTCGTCCAAAGAAGGGACTTCCCCACCAATGTAGTGCTTAAGTCGATGTCCATTCACCTTGAAGTTAGGACCATCATCTTGAGCTAGCTCGATGGTCCTAAAGGAAAAACTTGTGAGACGGTTAATGGACCGGACCAACGGGATTTCAATTTTCCGAAAAATATCTTCAAACGAGAGTTAAAAAGCAACACTTGATCTCCAACGTTAAAAACCCGGTTTTTATTTTTAGAATCGTGAAACTTCTTAGTATTTTATTTGTAGATTAATGAATTTTCATAAGCAATGTCTCTTAATTCAGCCAATTCCTTAAGTTGTATTTTCCTATGATCCCCGTGGCCCTCAAATCGAAGTTAGCGTGCTTTAGGGCCCAATAAGCATATATATGGTCTATTTGATGATGTTTAATGCATTTAAAGCCCAAAAAGAACGATGAGACTATGTATAAAAGCAGTCTCATCACTCCCCCATACTAAACCATTGCCGTGCCCCCACGCAATGCTAGAATAAAGTATCTATGCAACTCCAAAATTCAATTTAATGCACTTTTATTCAAAGGTAAACTAGATACATTACTACTACTTTGTGTTTTAGACATAATGTATTATTTTCATCGCAAAATGGGACGTTTAGGTTCATAGAATAAGAACATGTAAGTGCCCCATAGAAATAAATTCACCGTCCTCGATTTTCACCCAATTCCATGCTAAGCGTGTAACGAGATCATTGTTATCATAAGTTAGAAACCCAATCATTACTCATGAGTGTTAATTACGTACCTAAACCCCCTTATTTCTAATTGGTATCTCTTATATTTTATTTTGTCTTTGAATGATCATGATGATACATTGTTAGACTTATGCGTGAATAGAGATTAGGTCCAAAAATAGAGTTTTAACGGTGTAACCTAAATCATCAAATTAATAATTCATCCTAATAGACAACGATGTCAAAAAATTAAGTCAACAAAGAGGATCGATAAACACGGCTTTAGAACGGTTTTGAACATGAGACTTATTACCATGACTATTATTATCCGCCGCATCATCGGTGGTTTTATTATCTTGGTTTACCTCCATCTTTTATTCAACTTCGCCATGAAGCTTTTATTATGACTTTGGTCTTGCCCTTGTCTTTTATTATCCACCATCATCGGTGGTTTTATTATGACTTGACGTATATCCTCACGCTAAGGCGAATTTTGGATCTTTAAGGTTTCAAAGATTAAGGCTTGATTCACTTTCAACTTTGCATAGATTTTTCGGCTTTTGGGAGCTTCAAATTTTTGCTTGATTTAGGTGAGCACTTGGAATCTTATTATTGGGTGAAACCTTTGATTATTCGGGTGCCAATACTTCAAACCGTGACGCTGGCGAATCCTCAATGTCTTCCCAATTTAATCACATGGAAGCTACCAAAACAAACTAGAAACCAACAATAGAGACTAAACCGCTAATTTCATATTTATTAGCAATTTATTTATTTACAAGCGTAGGGAGAATAAGAAATAATTACTACACATAAGATCGTGAAGGATTACGTAACTTATAATAACTCTATCATTTCTCGTCCTCATTTAAGAGACTTAGCCTAATATAAGTTAAGGAATCGAAGCTAAGTGCTCTACACGCACGGTCGAGTCAAAAAGTACTCTTATTCTTGCCATCGGAAAATCTACATTCGTGTCACTAACACTTATAAAAACATGAGAAAATTTTAAAATTTGGCCATTTTTAGCCTTATTTTGCAACAAAAAGAGAGACAAAAACAAAAATTTTGGAGTGCACGAGGGCTTAAGCAAGGCAAGTATCTATTCACCCCCCCCCCCCATACGAAAGTTAAACATTATCCTCAATGTTTCGAGTCTAAGGGTTGGAAACCCCCATACTCAAGACGTAGTCGAATGCTTAGTCTAGCATGGAAAAGGTGGAACCATTAAATTTATAGCCGTTTATGAAGTGTGCTAAAAACCTAAGGTTAGAACAATAAAGGATACACCATGTGGACATTGAGAATGTCTTCAAAGAAAATGATCAAGGATCACGTAAAACAAAAATGAGAGGCTTGAATCGTGAAGATGATGATGACCTAATAGCCACAAGTCACAAACAACCACGGAGCAAGGGTTGGAAGGGCACAAATCCCCTCACGTTACTACATTAGAAAGCAATAATATTTACATGGATAGACATGGGATCTCCCCACGAGGTACCTCTTTCTTGATTACCGAGTCATGAGCTCGACTCGATCCCCTCAATACTAGTTATCATTGGGGAAAGTGACTTGGTCGAGGTCGTCCAAAGAAGGGACTTTCCCACCAATGTAGTGCTTAAGTCGATGTCCATTACCTTGAAGTTAGGACCATCATCTTGAGCTAGCTCGATGGTCCTAAAGGAAAAACTTGTGAGACGGTGAATGGACCGGACCAACGGGATTTCAATTTTTCGGAAAATATCTTCAAACGAGAGTTAAAGAGCAACACTTGATCTTCAACGTTAAAAACCCGGTTTTTATTTTTAGAATCGTGAAACCTCTTAGTCTTTTCTTTGTAGATTAATGAATTTTCATAAGCAATGTCTCTTAATTCATCCAATTCATTAAGTTGTATTTTCCTATGATCCCCCGCGGTCCTCAAATCGAAGTTAGCGTGCTTTAGGGCCCAATAAGCTTTGTGTTCAAGCTCAATTGGTAGATGGCAATTTTTCCCATACACAAGCTTATACGGAGTGCACCCAATTGGTGTCTTGTAAGCGGTACGAAAGGCCCATAAAGCATCATCTAACTTATCCGACAAAGATTGTCGGTTTTCACCAATGGATCTTTCCAAGATCCTTTTCAATGCTCGGTTCGAAACCTCGACTTGCCCACTTGTTTGGGGGTGGTAAGCCGTAGAAAGACGATGTGTAACCCCATATTTCTTAAGAACCTTTTCAAATTGGTCATTGCAAAAATGTGTTCCACGATCGCTTATGATAGCACGAGGGGTTCTAAACCGAGAGAACAATTGTTTTAAAAACTTGACTACCACACGAGCATCGTTAGTATGCAAAGCCTTAGCTTCAACCTACTTAGATAGGTAGTCAACGGCCACAAGAATATACTTATTACCACGAGACGATGGGAACGGCCCCATAAAATCAATGCCCCAAACGTCAAAGATCTCACAAACATGGATTATATTTTGAGGCATTTCATCCTTTTGCAAGGACTTTCCTTGACGTTGGCATGCATCACACGACTTGATAAGTTTGTGCACGTCTCGGTAAATAGTGGGCCAAAAGAAGTCGGCATCAAAAACCTTCTTAGCCGTGAGATTAGCATCATGGTGACCACCCGTGGGTCCCTCATGACAAGCTCTAAGGATATTAGAAGCTTCGGTGCCAAAAACACAACGTCGAATAATTTGATCCGCACAAGTCTGAAATAGATAAGGGTCGTCCCAAAACTAGAACTTAACGTCACGAAAGAATTTTCGTTTTTGTTGTGTCTTCATACCCTTAATGATGATGTTACCCGCATGGTAATTTGCGATGTCCGCAAACCATGGGGTAGAAGGATCAAGCTTAGAATTCACTACACCAAGTGCTTTGAGAGGGAATGATTCATTAATTTCCTTGTTCTTGAGAACACTTTGGTGAGGATCTTCCAAACGAGAAAGATGATCGGCCGCTAGATTCTCGGCTCCTTTTTTGTCAAGAATGGTGACATCAAATTCTTGTAGGAGGAGCATCCAATGAAGTAATATTGGCTTTACATCTTGTTTAGCCATGAGATACTTTATAGCCGAGTGATCCGTATACACTATGCTTTTAGTCAAGACGAGATAAGGTCGAAATTTCTCAAATGCATAAACCACGGCAAGGAACTCCTTCTCGGTTGTGGTATACATAAGTTGAGCCTCGGTCATCGTCTTAATAGCATAGTGGATAGGCAAAAAGTGTTTTTCATGACGTTGCCCCAAAACGGCCCCAATAGCATAATCACTAGCATCACATATGAGCTCGAAGGGGAGGTCCCAATTTGGGGAAACAAGGATAGGAGCTTCGGTAAGTTTCCTCTTAAGGATTTCAAAGGCTCGTACACAATCTTCGCTAAAAACGAAAGGAGCATCTTTTTCAAGAAGATGTGTAATAGGTCGAGAGATCTTTGAAAAATCCTTGATGAAGCGACGATAAAAGCCCGCGTGGCCTAGGAAACTCCTAACTCCCTTAACGGTTTTGGGATGAGGTAATTTGGCGATAACGTATATCTTAGCTTTGTCTACCTGAATCCCCGCTTTGGATACTTTGTGCCCTAAGACAATCCCCTCTCTAACCATAAAATGACATTTCTCCCAATTAAGCACTAAGTTGGTCTCCTCATAACGTCGTAACATCCTCTCAAGGTTTCCTAAGCACGAAGTGAACGAATTACCAAACATGGAAAAGTCATCCATGAAGACTTCCATCATCTTCTCGATCATATCATGAAAAATAGCCATCATACACCGTTGGAAAGTTACCGGTGCATTGCAAAGTCCGAATGGCATTCTACGATAGGCAAACGTTCTATATGGACACGTAAACGTAGTTTTTTCTTGATCACGAGGATCGATGGGGATTTGGATGTAACCGGAAAAACCATCTAAGAAACAATAGAAGTCATTTCCCGCAAGACGCTCCAACATTTGATCCAGGAAGGGCAAGGGAAAGTGGTCTTTACGAGTGGCGTCATTTAACTTTCGATAGTCAATGCACACCCTCCAACCGGTCACGAGTCTAGTGGGGATCAACTCGTTGTCATCGTTTGGCACAACGGTCATCCCTCCCTTTTTAGGGAAACAATGAATGGGACTCACCCAAGGGCTATCGGATATATGGTAAATCAATCCCGCGTCTAGTAGTTTTAGAACTTCCTTTTTGATGACGTCGTGAATTTTTGGGTTTACCCTACGTTGGCATTGAATTGCGGGCTTGTAGTCCTCCTCAATTAATATTTTGTGAGTACAAAACTTGGGATCGATCCCCTTAATATCGGATAATTTCCACGCAATTGCCCCTTTGTGAGTTTTTAGAACCTCGATAAGTGCGGTCTTTTCGTCATTGGAGAGATCCTTTGGAATAATAACCGGCAACTTATCATTTTCCCCCAAGTATACATATTCAAGGTGTAGGGGAAGATCTTCCAATTCGAGGGTTGGTGGTTCCTCGATTAAAGATGTTGGCTCAAGAGTCATAACCTCCGCCGGTGGAGGAAATGGGAAATCATTTACAAAATCTTTGATAATCGAGAAGTCCTCATCGTCATCGAGGTCTTCGTTGCACGTACATGGAACATCATATTCCTCCAACGTGAAACCACCTCCTTCAAATGGAGTGAAAGAAGGTGTCGAATTATCAATGATTGGGTCAAGCATTGTGGGATTGCCACAACTAGCTTCATCAACAAAACCTAAGATTTCTTGTGCATATTCCTCACAAGCGACATCAATCATGTCAATGTTAATGTCATTCATGGAAGCGATGCAATAAACGTGAGAAATTATAGAGTTTTGTATTGCGTTTATAACAAGTTCCTCATCATTGAATCGTAAAGTGATTTTTCAAGCATGGACGTCGATAATCTCTTTCGATGTGTCTAAGAAAGAACATCCTAAGATAAGAGTAACTTGAGGATCCGTGGGAATATCGGCAACGATAAAGTCTACGGGATAGTAGAACTTTCCACTTTCACAAAAACGTCTTCGGCCACCCCACATGCGGGAATTGTAGAATGATCGGCCATTTCGATAGACATTTGTGAAGGAGTAAGATTAGGAAGATTGAGCATCTTGAAGATTGCAAGAGGCATCAAATTTATGCTAGCACCAAGATCGGCCAAGGCATAGCATTCTTCCATATCTTGAATAGCACATGGAATCAAAAATTTACCGGGCTCACCGACTTTTTGAGGTATACGGTTAAGATAAACCGATGAACAACTAGACAATTTTTGCAATTTCTCCTTGTCGTTCAACATACTCTTAAATTTGGTGGCAAACCTAAGCATCGTGATTAGTGCGTCGGCAAAACTTATGTTAAAGTGCAAGTCACGAAACATTTTGATGAAAAGCTGAAATTGGTAATTGCTTCATTCTTGCATCTTTTCCTTTCGAAGTCTCGAAGGGTAAGGCAAAGGAGGTGTTGGTAAGGACTTTGATGATTCAAAGGAAGAGGGTGGTGTTGGGTGGGGCATAGGCATAACCATAGGAATCTCGGGTTCCTTTGTTGGTAAAGGGTCAACCGTAGGTGTGGTATGCGGTACTTCGTGGGATTGAGATATGCTCCTTTTCAACCATCACCTCGGGTTCTTCCTTAATTGGCTCCTCCGTAGGAGCGATTGGTTGAGGAATTGGCTCTTTGAGAGTTTTACCACTACGTGTAGTAATAACTTTCATCTCTCCCTTAGGATTCGACACGGTGTTACTAGGTAAACCACTCGAAGACGGCTTGCACATTATAGCTTCAAACATGGATGATATTTTATCCTCAAACATAGATTGCCTCTTATCAGCCTTAAGCATCTCTTGTTTGATCTCATGTTGACCTTGTTGCATCTTTTGTTGATTTTGTTGAAGCCTAGTCACATTACTTTCCATCTTATTGGTGTGAATCTTAAGTTCATTAGCGAGCTCGGTTTTTAACTCCTTTTTCAAATCGTTCTTAAACTCGGATCTCAAACTAATTATCTCCCTTTGAATGTTATCAAAACTAGCATCATTCCCATTAGCGTCTTCAACAAATTCATTTGGAAGATCTTTTATGTTTTGCAAACTTTTGTTGTTATTTTGAAAATCCTTGTTTTGAACTTGATTGTTTTCCCCTTGGTTCCCAAAGTTGTTACCCTTGAAATTGTTCCTTTGATAGCCTACTTGGTTGTTGCGATAGTTGTTATTAGCATTTTGATTTGGTGAAAAACCCGGTGAAGTCAATTGATTAGTGCGGGTAACTTGACCGTTTTGGTTATAAGTTCCCGCCGCCGCGTAGGCATTCGAAGTGTTACCACCGTTGGTAATGCACTCGGAAAAATCATGACCTCCACCACAATACATGCACGAAACCTCAACCGCTTTAATCGTAGCGGGAGCGGGTTGCTCACCAACCTTAAACTCAACTAACAAACCCTTAAGCTTATCAAAAATCTTGTTTTCCAAATTAGCCTCTATTTGCATAGCATCAATGGTACGAGACGAAGATGAGGATGGTGGTGTAAAAGATGCCTTGGGAACACTCGATGTGTTACGAGGACTATAAACTTAGACCTATTCTCAATTATCGTCAATGCTTCCTTAACCGTTTTACACAAAAAATGACCACCCGCGGCGGCATTAAGATAGTCACGTTCATGATCATTTAGTCCATTGTAAAACGTGTCAATTTGGTGCAAGTCCGAAAAACCGTGATGAGGACACTCATGCAACATCTCTTTAAAACGATTCCAAGCCGTTGAAAAACTCGCATTAAATTCTTGTGAAAATTCTGAAATCTCGGTTTTCAAATGTGTAGTCTTAGAGGGCGGGAAAAATTGGTTTACAAACTTAGAAACGAGATCCTTCCACATCAATATAGAATTGGGTGGCTCTTTCTCTAACCAAATTTTAGCGGGCCCCGCTAAGGAATATGGAAAAAGCATCATTTTAATCGAGTCGTTTGAAACGTCCTTAAACTTGCAAATGGCGGTAAGACGATTGAATTGGTGGATGTGGTTGTGGGGGTTGTCCTTTTCGTCACCACGAAACTTATTGGCTTGGATCATGGACAACAAACCCGTCTTGACCTTGAAATTCTCCGCAAGGATTGCGGGAATCACAATGGCCTCTCCATAACCCTCGGTGGGTGCTTGAAGTAACTCCATCATAGTACGATTAGCCATGGTGACTACTTTTTCTAAGATGGGTTCGTCAATGGGAGAGTCTTCGCTAGAAAATGTTGGTGTCGTTTCCTTACGGTTTCGACGTTTACGTGCACGTTTTGCTTGGTTACGAGTTTGCATAAACGTCACGTACAACGTGGGGATGAGCAAAGAAGATTTTTTTGGGTGTATTTACTTTTTTGATTTTTTTGGCTTTTTGATTGTTTTTATATTTTTTTGGATTTTTATGGTGTATTACATAGACCAAAATCTACAAATCTCTCCTCAAATCAAACCTCGTGATTAAAGGAGCCTCAAGGAATGAAAACGATCACGTGAAGTGAACGCCCTCGATGACTTTAGAACGTTGGTGGAACACCCAAACGTTCAAGAGGGTTTTATCAATAGAAACCAAGAAAATATATATGATATGTAATAATACTTTGGGCGGCAAAACCCTCGATTAGCTTTCAATCTCAAAATACTCACAAGCAAGCGGGGAAAGGAGGCGGCGCGAAGCACTTAAGAGCCTTTTTCCTTAGGTCGTGAAATACAACTGCCTTATACCCACCTTATAGTTTGTATTTTTCAAAATCGAGCTTCACGAAAGTATTTATCTATTTTCGCCTTTTTCTTTGGTTTGAGATTCGAATACAATGATTGGGTAATGACCTCCCAAGTCAAGGTTGTGTTTTCACACTTTTGGAGTACTTGTTAATTTGTTATGATACGTATACAATATATTAATAATATTCACAAAAAAAACGAAAACCGATAATACGTATTAGTAGAGTGCTACTAATACAAATAGTTATTATGGCTAATAAAAAAACAACAATTGTCCAATTCAAAACACAACACGCCTCCCCGGCAGCGGCGCCAAAATGATAATTGTAAAAACGCCCTTGTTTAGGAAAACAAGGATGTAATTAGGCTAAGTGTATTTAACACACGTTTAGGTAAACGTATATTAATGACCCTAAAGTGAAATGAGTTCGTTCTCAAGGAGGCTAGTGTGTTATGTGTGTAATGATTTGGATTAATTATTTGAGACTAATATTACCAAAGAAGAGAAGAAAAATGAAGACGGATAATGGAAAATTACACTAAGACGTGAAAGACGTAAAACCGTAAAAAGGGTAAAATTAAAAATTTTATTCTAAAAAATTACCAAAAATCACTAAAAATCCACTTAAATATTCTAAGGTTTTACAAAAAATCAAAACTTGCTAAAACCTTTTATTGAATTAAATATTAATTTTTAAATTCTAATTAAAGCCCTAAAAATCAAAATTAACTAATAAAAAGTCCAAATCAAGATCTTTAAGTTTGTAAACCTCTAAAATAACCTAATTAAACTAAAAAGTATTTTTCAAAATTTTAAAACCATAAAAACTATTTTTAAACTCTTAAAAACAATTAAAAACTATTAAAACTTATAATAACTCTAGAAAATATTTGAAAGACTCTAAAAATATTTAGAAAGTTGTAAAATTCCTAATTAAGTGTCTAGAACCTAGGAAAAATATAAAAACTCGGAAAATCAGACTTTTAATTTTTAATAATAAAATAATATTAAAATATTAATAAAAATGCAAAAATTAGAAAAATTCTAAAATGTTTCAAACTAGCTAATTTTAACCTAAATAATATAGAAATGCACTTGAAATTACAAAATTACCCATATTGGGCCTAGAAACGGGTCAAAAGTCCAAACAGTCCCTTAATGGGCTTAGAATTGGCCCAATGAGAAAAAGTGGCCCAAATAAGCCCAAAAGCTCTTACTTGACTCAAAATTTGATTCTGAACAACTTTTTCTAATGGGCCAAGAGCTGAAAATGTGATATAAGCTAGCTTATTACCAACAGCTTATTCTTAATAGGCTTTTTGGCCCATTAAGCCATAAGTTGATGCCATAAGCTGAAATTACACACACAAGCTTCTCTTGACCTAATTAAGCTGTTTGTAAAAATAAATTTGAAAAAAGTCCAAGAATTAAGCCTGAATAAGCTAAAAGCTATCTTCACAAAATGACAAAATAGTCATTTTCAAGTTCTAGGCTATTTCAAGAGCTGATTCAAATTGCATTCGGTTACAAATAGCTTAACTAAGCTTATGGACCAAAAAAGTTTCAAAAATAAGCACTCAATAAGTTGTAATAAGTCAATAAGCTGTTTGTTAAAAGTCAACTTAGTTGGTTCTCTAGTCAAAGGTCAAAGTCAAAGTCCAATAAGCTCCAGTCCAAACAAATGGGTCAAATGAGGAAGACCTATTACAAAAAATAAGTTGTTGCACGTTTGAATAAGCTAAAATGGCTTATTAATAAGCTGATTGCAAAATAACACTAGCAGTGGAAACTTTTGATGGTTGAGTAGTGGGAACTTTTCCCCGTGGTTGACTTTCTTGACTTTTTGTCTTTAGTGACTTTTTTGGAGATTCAAGTTTCACAAAGGCACCCAAATGATCATTGGATCATAAGGAGTCAATACAAACAAAGAAATCACAATCACTAACAGCCAATTAGCACAATTAATTCAATAATGCACCAGATCTAGCCCAGATATGAACAAGTTAAGCAGATTTCACCAATAAGCTGTTATAGCAAGAATAAGCTAACCAAACTTCACCAAAAGCATACACAAGCTATAATAAACTTAAGAGAACAAGTTTAAACAGATTCCATGCAATGGCAACAAGTTTTGATCAAGATTCAAGCAATTAAATATCACTGATGAACAAAACACAAGCAGGTTTAGCACTTACTGATATACTTGACCAATAAGCCAACTTCAAACACTCAAATCTTACAAACAGGTTTTATTAACTTTGCTTAAACCACTTTTAGCCCTAAGCATGCAGACACTCTAAGTGTTCCCAAGATCCTAGGTCAAAACAGTCAAGAACAAAGATTTTATAGCAGATTGTTTAATATGGTGTTTCAAAGTTAAAAACTTGCAGGTTTTAGCATGCAAACAAGTGAATAGTAGATACCAACTCAAAACACTAACACTTAACAACACAATAGCACTTTATGATTCAAAGCAGGTAATCCCAAACACCCCTTTATCCTTTTTAAACCAAAAATTAAACAAGTATAAGTGTGATTCAGTTTACCAATTGATTAATTTAGCATACTAACAACATTAACAAGCAATATCAAGCAGATTCAAGCCACATGAATCACAAGAACACAAGCAGAACTCAAATATATCCAAATATCCAATTTTTGACAGATTTTGTGATTAAGAGTTCAAACCTCATGAATGTACATCCACACTCACGGATTTTTATGCTTATGTGTCTAGCCCAACAAGACACAAGCTTCCAATATCAAGCTGCTAAGATTGAACAAAGTTAAAGCACAAAAATTATAGAAAAATTGAAGAAAATGAAAAATGCTTGATTAATGAAACCAATTGATCCCACACTTGATTATCCACAAGCTTTAAGCTCACAACACCTTGATAAGCTTCTTATCAGGGTGTATAGACCACTCTTAGCCCAGAAATTCCAAGGTTTGAACAAAGACTTAGCAAAATATCAAGCTTGAGGAAAAATGCAAACTTTTGCAATCTCCTTTTGAAAACAGGTTTTTAGATTCTAGAATAACAAACATATATCAATAACAAGCCGAAATTAAAGGTGGCACTTGACTTTTCTTCAAAGCTTCAAACACAATTCATTAAAAATGAAAATGGATTTACAGAATTTTGAACAAGGAAAAATCAAAGAGCAAAAAAGAAATGTAGCAGGTCCTATGCCTTTTATAGGCTTACAAGTTGTCTAGAAAACATAAAATATGAAACACTGATGTTGTAGAAGCCCAGAAATGCCCTTGGAGTCTTTTGTCTTTTTTGTAGAATCATGTGACTGAATTGGAGTTTTGTGGGAGCTGGCATGTTTAAATTGCATCCAATGGTCCAAAACATGTGTAAGGAGTAAGCTGGAATGTGGGTGGTTGATTCCCTGTCACTGTTTTGTCTCCTTGCCCAAAGGTGTAGCAGGGCACCTTTCATGTGCATTCTTGGGTGATGAGGTGGCCAATATTGAGATTGGGATGTGATTAGGGCATCATTAATTACTAATTTGGAAGGTTTTAACACCTAATTATTAGTAATTAATTGTGATAAGAACATGAAGAACTTGAGTTTAATCCGGTTTTGTATATAAATGGGGTGTTTAGCGCCACATTTAACTAACTAATTAATTAATTAGTTAAGCTGGTGAGTGGGATGGTGATGTGGAGGAGTGGGATGATCTGATTGGGTGAGGGGAGTGAGTGGGACAGGTGGCGTTCCATGGTTGGTCTAGGTAAGTTTGCATGTCTCCCAGTATTACCCCCTCTATTCTTTCACTCCTTTCATTTGCAAATAAATAAGCCCAAACTCCTTTTCTTTGTTAATGAATTCATACTTTTTCCCCAAAAAGTTTTGTAAAATGATTTCAAGGGTATTTCTTGCCAATTATTGATTTTTGAAGGACTAATTTGGCATTTTCTTAGTAGATAATGGTCTTGACTTGTCTTTTTGACTTCTTGGAAGACTGATATTGCCAAGTCATGATCAATGAGAGACCATTTTTGCCATTTATTCAAAGTCAATGGTCCTTTTGGTAATTTTGACATTTTCAAAGGACCAAACTTGTAATTTCTTGTAACTTAAAGTCCTTCTTGATATGTTTGACTTTAAGGATAATAATGGTTGACAATATAGTTTTGTTGAGGGACTAAAATTACCAATTCATCAAAGTGGAGAGCCCTTTTGGTAATTTTGACAAACTTTAAGGACCAAACTTGTAATTATTTATATACAAGGGTTTAAAGTGTCATTTCATCAATATTGGAGGACCCTTCTTCATAAATCTTCAAGTCTTTAGGGTTTTCTTGGGAAATTCTTCATTAGGTCTTGGTTCAATGTGCGGCTTCGTTTCCCGTGTTCGTTTTTGCTTGTTCTTTGTGATCTTTTGTTGTTTTCTCAATATCCGTACCTAAAATACACATGAAGCAAATACAAGCATATATATGGTCTATTTGATGATGTTTAATGCATTTAAAGCCCAAAAAGAACAATGAGACTATGTATAAAAGCAGTCTTATCACTAGGCAATCTAAGTTTGAAGATCGAATGGGAAAAATGTTTGAAGCTATCATGTGTAAACCCTCTTCTTCGGGTGATCTTCCTAGTGATACCATCGTAAACCCGAAGGAAGAATTGAAAGTAATTACTACTCGTAGTGGTAAAACTTTCAAAGAACCCATTTCTCGTCCAAGTACTTCTACGGAGAGAGAAATAGAGTAATTATCAATTTGAACTTTTTATGAAAATGTTTCGTGACTTGCATTTTAATATAATTATCAATTTGAACTTTTTATGAAAATGTTTCGTGACTTGCATTTTAATATAAGTTTTGTCGACGCTTTGGTCATGATGCCTCGATTTGCCGCAAACTTTAAAAGTATGTTGAACAACAAAGAGAAATTTCAAATATCGTCTAGTTGTTCATCGGTTTTTCTTAGCCGCATACCTCAAAAAGGCGGTGATCCCGGTAAGTTTTTAATCCCATGTGCTATAAAAGATATGGAAGAATGCTACGCCTTGGCCGATCTTGGTGCTAGTGTCAATTTGATGCCTCTTGAAATCTTTAAGTCGCTCGATCTTCCTAATCTCACTCCTTCAAAAATGTCAATCGAGATGGCCGATCATTCTACGATTCTAGCTTGTGGAGTAGCCGAGGACGTCTTTTTGAAAGTTGGGAAATTTTACTATCCCGTGGACTTTATCGTTGTTGACAACCCCATCGATCCTAAAGTTCCCCTAATTTTAGGTCGATCATTTTTGGATACTTTGAGAGCACTCATTGATGTGCATGCTAGGAAAATCACTTTACGTTTAAATGAGGAAGAACTCATCATTAATGCAACTCAAAACTCTATGCTTTCTCATGTGTATTCTATCACGTCTTTGAACAATGTTAACCCCATCAAAAACATTTGCAAAAGAATTTCAAAAAGAGTGTTAGGAGTTGTTGATAAAAATGAGTTTCCATTCCCTCCGCCGACGGAGGTTAAGAGTGTTAAGCCTGGGTCTCCAATCACGGAAGAATCATCGGATGATGAATATGTTGACCCTAATGGGGAGGTTTTCTTTGTTGATAAACGTTTTGAGAACTTGCCACCACCAAAACGATTTTCAAATGTGAGAATTTTTAGTGTGCCTAATATCGTTTTAGAAACACCAAATGTTTTTGACATAATCAAGTCGGGTTTTCATAAGGAATTTTCAAAAGATGAAAAAGGAAAATTTTTTGAATTGGATTTAAAAGATTTTTCTACAACTCTAACTCCGCCATCACCTCGTGTTTTGAGTACTACAAGCTCGTCTTCTCCTTTTGACGATGCTTTGTGTGGATCAAGTGTGGGGGAAGCCCCTTATGTCCCCTCCCCTTTCTCCACCGAGGACGTGATATTTGACCCCGGAATTGTGTATAAAGGGAAATCTCTATCTTCCACCGATGCAATAAATGGAAAATCTTTTCATTTGATTGGTGTGAGTCTACCTCGAGTAGCTCATGTTTTTAGTGACTTACCCATTGTGCCACCTTTCTATTTCTTCTCATCTGTTTTCTTTAAACCCTTTGGGTTTATTTTGGCACATGTTGAAGTAGCGTTGGTCTGTTTATCCAATGAAAACGAGAATGCTATCTTCGATTCCGGTATTTTGCATCATCAAAGGACTTAGTCCATAATATCGGTTGCTTTTAGGCCTTGTTTATCATGTAAGCCCCACCAAAAGTTGACCATACCACGATTATCCCCAAATGATCACATTTGCGGGGATTCGAGTCGAGCTTTTGACTCGGTTATCAAAAACAAGGTGCCTCGTGGGGGAGTTCCCATGTTTATCCTTGTAAATATTTTTAATCCTAATGTGAGGGGATTTGTGCCCTTCCAACCCTTGTTCCGTGGTTGTTTGTGAATTGTGGTTATTAGATCATCATCATCATCTTCACGATTCAAGCCTCTCGTGTTCGTTTTACGTGAGCCTTGATCGTTTGCTTTGAAGACATTCTCAATATCCACATGATGTATCCTTTGATGTTCTAACCTTAGGTTTTTAGCACACCTCTTAAACGGCTACTAATTTAATGGTTCCACCCTTTCAACGCTAGATTAAGCATTCGACTACGTCTCTAGTATGGGGGTTTCCAACCCTTAGACTCGAAACATTGGGGACAATGTTTAACTTTAGTATGGGGGTGAATAGATACGTGCCTTGCTTACGCCCCTCGTGCACTCCAAACTTTTGTTTTTGTCTCTCTTTTTGTTGCAAAATAAGGATAAAAATGGCCAAATTTTAAATTTTTCTCATGTTTTTATAAGCGTTTGGTGACACGAATGTAGATTTTCCGATGGCGAGAATAAGAGTACTTTTTGACTCAACCGTGCATGTAGAGCAATTAGCTTCGATTCCTTAACTTTTTAGGCTAAGTCTCTTAAATGAGGACGAGAAATGATAGCGTTAATTATAAGTTACTATGCTAGTTGCGACATGCTCCGCAGATTTACGGATTCACAGGGGGCCTCAGGCCCTACTTAGTTGACTGACAATGACAAAGGCTTGCGAAACTAAGTAGGGTGGAGTATTCATATTCTTTCAAAAACTCATGTGTCCTAATTGTTTGATTATTCTCCCTTCGCTTCTATATAAATTTTGCTAATAAGTATTAACTTAGCGATTTAGAATTAATTATTGGTTTCTAGCTTTTTCTAGTAGCTTCCATGTAATTAAATTGGGAAAACATTTGAGAATCGCCATCGTCACGGTTTTGAAGTATTGGAAACCCGAATAATCGAAAGCTTCTACCCAATAACAAGATTTCAAGTGCTCACCTACATCAAGCAAACAATTTGAAGCTCACAAGGCCGAAAAATTTATGCAAAAATTGAAAGTGAATCAAGCCTTAATCTTTGAAGCTTTAAAGATCCAAAATTTGCTTTTAGCGTGAGGATATACGTCTTTGGCCATAATAAACACCTCATGACGAGGTTAAATAAAAGGCAAGGCAAGACCGATCCCAAAAGGTGAAGGTAAACCTATGATAATAAGCCCCATCCGGTAGGGGGCGTATAAAAGTTTTGGTAATACGTCTCATGTTCAAAACCTTTCTAAAACCGTGTTTATCGAATCTCACTTATTAACTTAATTTTCTGACATCGTTGTCTATTAGGGGAGGCTATTAATTTGATGATTTTGATTACACCGTTTCGTTTCTATTTTTGGACCTTAATCTCTATCATCACATAAGTCAAACAATGCATCATCATGATCATTCAAAGACAAAATAAAATATAAGAGATACAAATTAGGAATAATGGGAGTCTAAGTACGTGATTAGAGCATATGAGTAGTGTTAGCATTACTAACTTGTAATGACAATGATTTCGTCACACGATTGGCATGGAATTGGGTGAAAATCGAGGACGATGAATTTATCTCTATGAGGCAAAGACATGTTCTTATTCTATGAACCTAAACGTCCCATTTTGCGATGAAAATCATACATTATGTCTAAAACACAAAGTAGTATTAGTGTAGCAAGTTTACCTTTGAATAAAAGAGCATAAATTGAATTTTGGAGTTGCGTAGATACTTTATTCTAGCATTACGTGGGGGCACGGCAATGGTTTAGTATGGGGGAATGATGAGATGGATTTTATACATGATCTCATCGTTCTTTTTGGGCTTTAAAGGTACAAAACATCATCAAATAGACCATATATATGCTTGTATTTGTTTCATGTGTATTTTAGGTACGGATATTGAGAAAACAACAAAAGATCACAAAGAACAAGCAAAAACGAACACGGGAAACGAAGCCACACAAAGATCCAAGCCCTAGAGTTGATTTCCCAAGAAATACCCTTGAAGATTTGAAGATTATTCATGAAGGGTCCTCCAATATTGAATAATTGACACTTTAAACCCTTGTATAATCATAATTACAAGTTTGGTCCTTGAAGTTTGTCAAAATTGCAAAAAGGACCCTCCACTTTGTAGAATTGGCAAGTTTAGTCCCTCATAAAAACTAACTTGTCAATATTGGTCCTCCTTATATTCAAACATACCATGAAGACCTTCAAAGTTAAAAAATGTGCAAGATCAGTCCTTCAAATATCAAAGAAGTATAAAACAAGTCCTTATGAACCCTTGTGAAAAGTTTTGTGGCCAAAATAGGAGTTTTGAAACTTATTTTACAAAGGGAATTAAACTTTCGGCTGAAAAGGTGCAAGTGGCAAGAAAGAAAGAAACAAGGGGTTAAAGCTGGCCGACACAACAACTTACCTAGACGAGTCCCCTCCTGACATGTCACCCCACTCACAAAACCCACCAATCACACCACCCCTTTATGCCACCTCACACCCCACCACCGTTTAATACTAATTATTAATTAGTATTCAAATATTGGCGCCTTAACACTTAACCCACCCCTAAATTCATATCAAACTAACCTAATTTCCCAGCCAAGAACACATAAACCATAATCCTATTAACCTATGTAATAAAAGGGGTTTTTGCTAATTTTCTCCAGATTCATAATTAACACCAAGCTAAACCTAAAACCACTCTTAAACATCCATCACCATCATCCCACATGCCACCTTATACCTCCCCTGCCCCACTTTTCACCTCCAAACAAAAAGCATGCAGCAAATTAACGTGCCAAAGCTTAGCTTTATTCCTAAGCATCAAATTGACGCACAAGATCATCTCACATCTGTTGGCATCACATGTTTCTTCACAAACACCCAAATTCAGTCAACAAGTATTCAAAATTCAAGGGCAATTCTGGAAGTTCACTATTAGGGTTTTACTTATTTTTTTCAGCTTTGTATGACTTGTAAGGCTCTATATAAAGCCATTAGGTCACAACATACCAACTTGTTCTTGGTTTTCCTTGGTCAAAAATCTGTAAAGCCTTTGTTTCTAGTGAATGAAAAAAGTGTTTGATTTTGTGACGAATTCCAAGTTCCATCCTTTACTTTTTGTTGTTATCGATTTATGTTTGAGGTTTTGAAGTTTGAATGATTGTTTTCAAAGATTGTGCAAGTTTTTGCAAGTTTTCTAAAAACCTGACTTTTTCTAAGTCTTGTTCAAACACTTGAACTTTTTGGGCTATAAGTTGGTCATAGCATCCTGATAACCGTGATTGTGAGTTATCAAGGTGTTGTGAAGCTTGTGGTTTAGGAAGCATCAAGGAGTGGGGAATCAAGCTTGAAAAATCTTTGTTATTTTCATTTTTCTATTTTACATAATCTGTGTGTTACTAATCTTGTTGATCTTAGCAGCTTGTTGGAAGCTTGTGGTTGTTAAGCTACCACATAAGCTCAAACAAACGTGAGTGTTGATGTACATTCATGAGGTTTGTCTTAAAACCTTGAAAATATGTCAAAAAGGGTGTTCTTAGTGATTTTGTGATTCTGTTGGTGTTTATGTGTTTTTATGCTTGCAAATTGGTTCTAGTTTATATGTTGTGTGTTATGATACTTATTTGAGCTTAAAACAGTCTTGAGAATACTTTGGCTTTGTTAAAATTGGTTTTAAAAAGTTAAAAGGGTGTTTGGGATTGTCTGTGGTTCAAAATTTGTATGATTTTGAGTTGGTATTGTGGTATTGTTTGAGTGTGTATCTGTTATTAGGTTGATTGTGTTCTGATATATGCAAAGTTTGTGCCTTGAAACACTTAATCAAACAATTGGCTAGAAAATCTTGAAAGCTAGTTGTTTTGCTCTGAAATCTTGTGCACACCTAGTTTGTATGTTAACCTAGAGCTAACAAGTGTTAAATCATTGATATTGCAACTTTTGTGATAGATCTAAAGCTTTGGTTATGGATTTTGTGTCAAGTAGATCAGTAAACTTTGTTCTTGTGTTCATCATTGTTCATCAGTGACTGCTTGTGCCGAGATCTTGTTCATAAGTTGGATTCTTTGCATGAAATAATTTAATCTGTGCTTCATTAAGTTTTATTAAGCTTGTGTGTTCATCTTCTGGTTTGTGGTTAGCTTTTACTAGCTTAAAAGTGGCTTATAATCATCAGATCTTCTTATTACAAGTGTGTACCATGTCTGTGGACTAATTGAATTAACTGTATCATTTGGCTTATTGGAAGTGTGTTTTCTTGCTTGATTGTGACTCCTTACAACTCACTGGTTGTAAGGGTGCCTTGATTGTCCAACAAAACCAAGTGAAACTATTTAAATCTTAAAGTCAAATAAGTCAAGCAGTGGGACAAGTTCCCACTGCTCAACCTCCAAACCTAGCCCCTGCTAGTGTAAAACAACCAACAGCTTATTTATAAGCCATTTTGGCTTATCCAGACGTGCAACAAGTTATTTTTTGTGATAGATCTTACTCATTTGACCCATTTATTTGATATGGAGCTTATTAGACCTTGGCTTTGACTTTTTACTAGAAAACTCATAAGGTTGACTTTAAATTAAGTGCTTACCTACTTAATTCAGCTTATTGAGTGTGCTTATTGGAAAAAAATTTTGTTGTTTAAGCTTAGTTAAGTCATTTAAAACCTTTTGAAACTTGAATCAGCACTTGAGGTGGACTAGAACTCAAAAACGACTATTTTGTCGTTTTCTGTAGAGAATCTTGGCTTATTTCAGGCTTATTTCTTGTGATTTTTCAAGTTTTCTTTTTACAGATCTCTTTGGTAACTCAAAAGAAGCTTGTGTGTCAAATTTTAGCTTATGGCATTAGCTTATGGCTTAATGGGCCAAAAAGCCCATTAAGAATAAGTTGTTTGAAATAAGCTAGCTTAAACACATTTTCAGCTTTTGGGCCTTCAGAGTTTTGTTTTTAAAATCAAATTTTGAGTCAGATAGGAGTTTTTGGGCTTATTTGGACAACTTTTTCTTATTGGCCCAATTATAAGCCCATTAAGGGTCTGTTTGGACTTTTAGCCCATTTCAAGGCCCAATAGGGGTATTTTTGTAATTTCAATTTTATTTTTGTGTTATTTAGGTTAAATTAAGCAGGTTTGTAACTTTTTAGAATTTTTTATAAATTTTGGATTTTTAATATTATTTTATTATTATTTTATTATTAAAAATTAAAATTTAGATTTTTCAACTTTTTATATTTTTCCTAGGTTCTATACATTAAGTTAGGATTTTTATAACTTTCCAAATATTTTTAGCATCTTTTAATTATTTTCTAGGATTATTCTAATATTTTTATAGTTTTTAAGTATTTAAAAATAGTTTTTAGTGGTTTGAAAATTTAGAAAAATACTATTTAGTTTAATTAGGTTATTTTAGAGGTTTACAAACTTTAAAACCTTGATTTGGACTTTTTACTAGTTAATTTTGATTTTTAGGGCTTTAAGTAGCATCTAAAAATTAATAATTAATTAAATAAAAGGTTTTAGCAAGTTTTGATTTTTCGTAAACCCTTAGAATATTTTAGTGAATTTTTAGCAATTTTTTAGAATAAATTTTTAATTTGCCCCTTTTTACGGTTTTACGTCTTTTACGTCTTAGTGTAATTTTCACGTATCCGTCTTCATTTTTCTTTTCTTCCATCATAATATTAATCACAAATAATTAATCCAAGTCATTACACACATAACACACTAGCCTCCTTGAGAGCGAACTCGTATAATACTTTTGGGTCATTAGTATACGTTTTCCTAAACGTGTATTAAATACTTACCCTAATTACCTTGATTTCCTAATCAAGTGTAAAATACTTGAAGAATAGTGATAATCTATGAACCAATGAAGTGGGTTGATGTGTTTCTAGAGAGAGAAAGTTAGAGAGAGAAAGTAGAGAGAACTAGGTGATTTATTCAATGTAAAAATGAGTGAAACAAAACCAACAACCAACCCCTTTCCATGGTGGAAAGGGGTATATATATTCCAAGCCACTAATGGGCTTGGACCGGTCCATGACAAGCCCATGAACCGGTTTACTTAACTAAATAAGCAATAAAACTACTACGAGCTATATAACATTAAATAATATCGTGGAGTGACCGATACTTCTAATATACGTTAAAACGTATTTCTAACAATCTCCCCCTAAGGGAGGTCACTCCAACTTACAAAGTCCTAAACCTAGCATACTATACTAAGTCTTCGTTCTTCAGCTCGTAGTCTTTTTCTTTTGATGTGAATATGTTGAATTTGACCTTTTCGACTTTGGCTTGAGAGCATTGTTCTTTTGACCATTCACGTGCGTTCTTTGCCTTCTTGTGAAACTTGCCTCCTCGTGACTCCATGTTCCACACACACTTATGTTTTCGTTTAATTCTTGAAAGCTTCAGAGTTTGGTACAACGGAAGACTTCATTTGGTGCTTTCTTGAATTTTGCTGAGCTTTGGTGCAGGAAATCATAAGCATGTGGGAACGACTTCAGCTGGTACACCGCAACGCCACCGTCTTCAAATGCCGCAACATAACAAGACACGAATGAAATGGCTTAGAACATTTCATTCTTAAACGGTAGCATTCTACCTCCGGTAGGTGAAGACCGTTGGACGATATTAGATATCGTACCTGTGACGGATAGTTTCAATTAAGTAACTTCCTGACAGGATTTCGCGGGTAAACCCGTTCTCTTTATTCGACCGTCACTAAGCCTGACTGCGAACATAGAGTGATCACTTGGATAATAAATTATCTTTGTGACTGAAGCCGTCAATACATGAACCTGGAACAAGTGAATTTCAATTAAGATATTCACCATTGTTGCTTTCCAGTTGTCACGAGCTTGATTCGTATAGAATCTTGCACGTCACCTACCAAGTGCTGTTTGATGTTAACACTAGAAGGATTTCCACTCGTCACTGTGAACACTTAATAGTTTCACTCTGAGTGTTCTGGCAAGATCATACGATAATGCGAAGAGGCCTGGAACGAGTTTAAGTTTAATTAAGAGTTAAACTACAGTTTCTTTCCAGTTTTCACAAGTTTGGTTTCTAAAGAAACCGCACGTGTCACCTACCATGATCTTGTTTGATGTTGGCTCAAGCAGGATTTCCATCTTCATTGTAGTACTTGCGTATTACTCGGATGTTCTTGCAATATTACAAGAATACTGCGTAGGACTCATAAAATCTCTTACTTTTCACAGTGTGTGAAGAAGCAAGGAATAAATGGAAAGTGTCCTAATGAGACTTTTGATGATCTCGTGGCTCTAGACTCGATAGTGCGTTTTGATTTAGTGAGCGATGGCTGGAGAGGAGTGCCACCTATTCAATATCAGTCTATTCGGAGTGAATAAACCAATAGAAACGTGTTGATCTCCGTGTGATTAAAACAAATATCTTTTGAGAGATATTTGAGTTAGCTGGGAAGGGTTGTGCATGACATCACTGGGTCCATGATATCTTGTCTTCAATATTGAGAATCATTTAAAATGATCCCGATCATAGATGTGTTGACCCGGTTTCTGTCCTAAGTTGTAAGGAGGGCTTCTTTCTTTACACCCTTTATCTTTACATTTCTTTTTCATTCTTCAACCCCTTCAATGCTTACCAATACGTCATCACTAGCACCTTGTTGTGATTGTTCCAGTGCTAGCTTAAGTACTTGGTCGGCATTCAGCTACATTCACAATCTTTCTCCATCTTTCCTAGGACTTCTAATTCTAACTAGGGAATTTGTCCTTGGGTAGATTTCATCGGCTCTGATGAATCATAGGACTAAAACCTATTCCTACCACCCTTTTGTCACCACATCTGTCGTGAAATAAGTGTGTTTTGGGAAAGTTTAATCACCATGAAAAATCCTTGAAAAATCACTTGAGGTACTTGTGATATTAAAATCAAAAGTTTTGTACCTCAAGTGTTTTGTTCATCAAAAGCACTCCCCCTTAATACGTGCTTTACACCTATTAAGTTGGATTATCGTTAAGTCTTTTTCATCTTTTAGCCAAGTATCATTTAAGTCCCCTTAATCCCATTTTCTCCCCTTATCCAAAATGTTAACCATTAATATTTGGGATATTGAATGGATTAACCGGTCTTTGGGTAAAAACGAAATCAAGCAATGGCCAAAGAACATATTAATGCTCCCCCTTAAATTAATAAGGGCTTGTTGTAGTGCTGAAGTATGACATATTTTGGAAGATTTAGAATCTCGTGAGAAATTCTTGAAAAATTATCATACTATCACACTACATCAAGCCACAAAAGCACAATATTCACAAATTTACATATTCACAAAGTAAAAATACATATGGAGTTGACCTGGTAGCAGATGAACCATAATTAAATGGCTCGTGATGTTTGCCTGTGGTGTGCTCCATATGGTCTGCCACCAACGAATTGTTCCAAGCTTCTCAGTAATCGGCGCTTCCTTAAAGTTTCCTCGATCCTCTTTATCGCATAGATGGCACTTTGCTTACATTGAGGTGTCTAGGTGTACGTCACTGCTGGGAGTGGGAACTTAGCATTGAGAACTTCCAAGTCATCACGAACTTGTTTGAGTGTGCCATCACTGAATTTATGTAATTCAGAAAATCTCATGTATTGCATCACTCCTGTCGCGTTCAGATAAAAAATTCCTGCTTCCGGGTTCCGAGTAGCCATGTATGGCAACTTAGCCTTATGAAATTGAGATAGAGGAGTCGTATGTGGACGTTGCAAGTTTAACTGTTTTTGGTAACTTTCCACACCCATTTAAAGATCTTCTACCCGGTGTTTGATGACAATCTTAGGCGTAAATTGGCGAATATTGGAATTTAGGGCGATGACCATGTCAGTGTCCAAGTGTCCAAGTGTCCTAACATGCTAGGAGGGGGTATATATAGCCCACCCTACATGTGGGCTATATGGACTATATTGATTAACTAATGGATCACGAGCCCAATACTTGTATCTATCTTTGGAGTGACCGATCCTTTCTAAATACGTAAAAAACGTATTTCCAACATTGATAAAAAGAAAGGTGCAAAGATTAAAGAACACAAAATTAAAAACTTACTTGAATTTAAAGGCAAGAATTTAAATGACAATAATGTAAAGTGCATAAAAATAAAGTGCAAGAAAATTAAAGGTGAAAGAACTAGTTTGTCAATCTAGCCAACAACATAAAATGAAAAACTAATCCTCTATTTATAGGGGAGGAGATGATGAGTGGAAGCTTCCTCTCTCTTTCTTTCTTTCTTTTTAGTCCTTAGTCCTTGGTCTTTAGTCTTCTAAATTCTTTGACTTTTTAGACTTTGTCTCAGGATTAATTAAACTCGTCTTGTAATTCTTCATAATTTAGACTTGAGTTCTTCGGCTTCATTAAACTTTCGTCTTTAGACTTTTCCTTCGATAAATCTTCAGAATAGGCCTTGGACTTCCGTTATTTTTGCACTCTTGATCTCTTGACTTCGTCTTTTGTCTTTTTCTTCGATAAAAGCCCGTGTAAGCCTATGTTTTCTTCCCTTTTCACATTTTTATCCTAAAACACAACAAAAAAACAAACCACGCATAATTCCGACATTTACGACATAAAATATACGTTATGGTCTCGTTTTCATTATAATTAATTGGTAAAAGGATGGGTGTTTACATGGTTAAGGATACTAGCTAGAGTGAACTTGGATAAGTAAACTCGGTTTGAGTCAAAATATTTACGACGGGCCTAATATATCTAAGATATCTAAACTTGCTAAAACCATTTTATTGTACAATAAAAGAAAATAACAAAAATAAAGGAAACTAAAACTAAGCCAAAATAGATTAAAAATTTTGAAAAATGTCGAAAAATCGAATTTCCGGTTAAAATGAGGTCAAATTCATAGAAAAGTCCACTTAACTTCGATAGAAGTCCCCCCTACACTTGATTTAAACATTGTCCTCAATTTTTAAGCATGTGGGAGTAAACTCCCCTACACTTAGGCCATTGTGCACGTTGTTTAAATTTCACTAAGGCAAAGACAACTAACGGGATTCCTATTTTAATATTGGAAAATATAAAATAGTGAATCGAAAAAGAGTTTAGGATAGAACCGGGAAGACGGGAACACGGAATCACGGGTCGTCAAAAATCATCAAGAGTGGATCGTTGAACGCTCGAATCCCTGAGTATGAGAAGAGAGAAAATAGCGAACACCAACGGGTCTCCCCTACACTTAGGATCAAGATAGCTAAAAGATAGATACTTGGTTGCCTCCCAAGAAGCGCTTGATTTTTGATCACTGAGTCGTGAGCCTGACTTGACCTTGATTATCATGGAAAGAACCTTGAAGAACATCCACCGGGATCAAATACATGGTTTTCATCCATCAAATAGCATAAGCTTAACGCGAAAAAGGCAAGCCAAAGAAGAGTAGGCAAGGTTCCCTTAAGCGAAGATAGAGGACGGTGGTGGAAGGAGTGGTGAATTGGCAGCATAGCTCCAGTAGTTCCAAAATCTTTAATTTTATTGCATCAGACGGATATTGAGATGGATTAAGAATTTCGATACCAGGATCGAACACCTTTTCCTTTAGGGGAAAATAACACTCAGGCTCAGCAGAATTTGAAGAAGATTCGCTAAAAAAATGCACAACCTCGTCCTCAGAAGGTGGACAGAGAGGTGTTAAAACATACGTGTTGCGGATGTTGGTGTCTTCCGACGTCTTCACCTTTGAAAGAAGTTTCTTTAAATCCGTAGAAGGATAAAGACCATAATCATCAAAGTTCAAAGGAGGGGCATCACTCTCATGATGGAAGTATGTATTGAGAAAAGTAGCAAACTCTTCCTCAAATGAGTAGTCATCAAAAGTAGGATCAAGCATGGATGGCGGAGGATCTGCAGCATGCGAAGAATCACTTGAAAGAGTATCGACATCATCAAAGTCATCATAAGTAGGCATGTCTTTATACTCTGAAGCAAAATCATCATAATCTTCCTCATCGGAGCTTGAATCATCATCATAGGCATCATAAATTGGTGGAGAATCATATATGGGTGGAGGATCCAGATTGGAGAGAGAATCGTCCACATCATCTTGAAAAAGTGGATTATCATTGAAAGGCTCAAAGAGGGGATTGTTGTAGACAACAAAATCATCAAGCACATTAATCATATTCGCCAATTCTCTTCCATTATATTTGGTTGTAAGTTTCCCCATTTCAAAAACTTGTGCATCATCCCCGACTCTCTTCGGCGATACCAAGTGGATACGCGAGAGTTCGATTGGCTAGCTCAAGAGTCATCTTTGTTGGTGTAAGAGCGGGTAATGATAACTTTTTCCAAACACTTAAAGGCATCAAATTTATACTTGCCCCGAGATCAGCTAAGGCAGTAAATTCGTCGGTTTGGTTAAAAGTACATGGAAGCACAAAACGACCGGGATCTCCAAGTTTTTCCGGAAGTTCTTTAAGAAGGATTGCAGAACAATATTCATTTAATCGAGTATTAACAAACTCGGCCATCTTCTCCTTCTTATTAAGCAATTCCTTAAACATTTTGACAAATTGTGGCATTTGGGCGAGAGCTTCAACAAGGGTAAAGGTGAAGGTCATGCCGACAATCTTGTTCAAAAAGTTGGAGACTTGAATGTCATTCTTAGTCAAAATTCTAGCCTTGTTCAGCCGAGAAGGGTAAGGAATGTTGGGGTTAGGTTGAGTAGGTGTACAAGGTGAAGGTTGAGATGTTGAATGTGTAAAGGTGGAAGGTGGGGTTGGTGGAGGATTCTTCTTGGGTACTTCTTCTTGACGAGTCGGAGACGGTAATGGTGACCTAATACTAGGCGTGTGAGTAGTAGGGATAAATGGTGGTGGAGGAGGTATAGATGGAGTAACTGGGGAAGGGATAGATGGTCCTACTAAAGTTTGTCCACTGCGTGTAGTAATAGCACTCACACTCGCTCTCGGGTTGGTGGCCGTATTTGAAGGAAGTGAGCCCGAAGTAGATGGTTGATTACCTTGAAAGAAACTAGCTAACATATTCATCAAATCATTCGTTTGAGTGGTCAAAGAAGTTTGCAGATCATTACGAAGCTCTGTTCTAATATCATTCCCTTGTTTAGTGATGTCACCTTTCAAGGTGATGATTTGGCTTTGAAGATTGTTAACTATCTCTCGTTGGGTTCTCATAAATGTTTCAACATCTTGTGTTACGGGTGGAGGTTGGGGGCGGGTGGGTGATATGGAGTAGAAGCTCGAGGTGGGTTTTGAGTGCTTCTATTATAGTTGTTGGGCTTGTGGTTTTGAGGAGAAAAACCGGGTGAAAGATAGTTGTTGGATCCGTAACTTAGCAAATTTTGATCCCTTTGAGGTCGGGCTTGGTAATTTTCCTGTGAATAGTTACCATAAGCTGCATACACGTTTTCCGGATTGCCTTGAGTAGAAGGACAATCAGTGTATGAATGAGGACTGCCGCAAGTCTCACAAGAAATTGCTACAGCTTTAACTTGTTGCTGATTCGTAGCTATGAGCAAGATCTTTTTGTTCATTTCAGCCATCATGCGGGTGAATTCGGTCATATCGGGGTTTGCTGAAGTAGAAGAAACATTAACTCTCAGGTTATTCCTTGAAGAAGCGAATGAATCCCAATTTTTGTGATGAGTAGTCATGTTCTCAATAAGCTCTCTACACTCCTCGGGTCTTCTTTTCATAAATGTGCCACCGGCGGCTGCATTAATAGTATCACGATCACGAAAAGTTAAACCATTGTAGAAAGTATCAATTAACGTAACGGGGAGCATGTTGTGGTTTTGACATAGATCGATCAAAACATTATATCTTTCCCATGCATCAAAGAGAGATTCATCGGGTTCTTACATGAAACCGCTGATTTGATTCCGAAGGCTCGTGACCATGGATGGTGGAAAGTAGCGCGACAAAAATCGTTGAGTCATGTCGTCCCAAGTATGAATTGAATTCTTCGGGAGACGATCAAACCATTTTTCGGCGTGGTGGGATAAAGTATGTGGAAAGAGCTGAAGGCGAAGGACATCCATAGTAACACCAGGAAACTTCATGCTTTTAGTAATAGTAATTAATTTGTCAAGGTGTTTGTTGGCATCATCATCCGGCAATCCGCGAAATTGATTATTTTGCACTTGTTGGATCATGTGATGCTTCAACGAAAACTCCAGAGCCGTGATTTGCATCGACGCAATCGGTCCTCCTCGTCCATACATTGTGGGTTGACAAAGCTCCTCCATTGTGCGAAGATCGGGTGGGGGAACATTGTTATTATTGATGTTGGGAGGTACACCAGCCATATCTAAATCTTCACGAGTCTCGGGCTCTGAATAAGTTGAAGATCTAGTACGCATGCACCTGCAAAAGCAAAAGAAAAATATACCAAACACAAAGAGAATATATATATACACTTAGAAAAATAAAATCTTTTTGGTGCAAAACTTTGAAAAAGAAATGCTTTTTATGATTTTTTAATGTTTTTGTATTTTTGAAAATTTAAATTTTTATGGGTTTTTGGAAATTCTTAACACGAAAAATAACGCTCACGAATGAACGGATCAAAAAAAGCAAGGCGTCTCGCACAGAAAACTGTTAATCTTTATGAAAAGAGCCGGCAGCGGCGCCATTTTAATTCTATGGTTTTAATCATTGAGTTTTAGTCCAATTAATTAAAAGTTTTATCGTTCTCGTATCTCTTCGAATTGAGTATTGGTTAAACGTGCGACTCAGTCGTTCTTGGTGGGAAAAATAAGAGAGGATTTTATTTGTGTATAACTAATTAAAAAGTAAAAGCGAAACGTAATTAAAATAAACCAAAAAACAAATAACTAAAAATAAAGACTTTTTAAAAATAAATGACGAGAAATTAAAACGTGATAAAAATGAAACGTTAAAAATAAGACAAGATAAGTAAAAACAAGACTTAAGAAAATGACGGGAAAGAAATAAACTTAAAAAAAAAACTAAGTATTGTGATGGAAGCTATCGCAATAGTGCAAGCTATCGCAATAATCCTTCTGTCGCAATGTGCACCCTGTCGCAATATACACTCTGTCACGATGTATACCCGTCGCAATGTGACGTGTCGCAATATGGCCCTGTCGAAATATAGCTGTCGAAAATTGGGCAGCGTTTCGTCGCAATATGCCCTTAAACCCTGTCGTAATATACGATCGTAATGAGCGATCACAATCCACGATCGGAATAAGGGAAGTATCACAATACTCGATCGCAAAGTAGAAACCCTAAGGTTTATTGCGATCGCAACCAAGCTGTTGGAATGTGGTGTCGCAATGTTAAAACCCTAAGCTATTGAGATGGAAAGAACAAATATACGGATGGAAGAAAAATAAGTTAAAAAGCAAATAAGTACTTAATCAAAACATAACCAATAATAAAAACAAAATACGCCACGAATTTAAAAACTTTTTCAAAACTCAAAATAAGCAAACTTTAAAAAGATAAAACTTTTAAGAAAACTTTAAACACAAATAAGCTAAATACAAAATAAGCCAATAAGATTGTCAAGCTTATAGCTTAATTCGTATAAAAGCCTAGATGGAAATAAGAAAACGAACTAGATAAGCTAATAAGCAATAAGATTAAGTAGAAACAATGTTAAATCCGAACCAAAATTAAATCAAAAACAAGAAAAAGCATAAAGATTAAAACTTGAAATTAGAACAAGAGAAGAATGAGAAGATTGTAAAAAGCTTGATAAAAAGAAAGGTGCAAAGATTAAAGAACACAAAATTAAAAACTTACTTGAATTTAAAGGCAAGAATTTAAATGACAATAATGTAAAGTGCATAAAAATAAAGTGCAAGAAAATTAAAGGTGGAAGAACTAGTTTGTCAATCTAGCCAACAACATAAAATGAAAAACTAATCCTCTATTTATAGGGGAGGAGATGATGAGTGGAAGCTTCCTCTCTCTTTCTTTCTTTCTTTTTAGTCCTTAGTCCTGGGTCTTTAGTCTTCTAAATTCTTCGACTTTTTAGACTTTGTCTCGGGATTAATTAAACTCGTCTTGTAGTTCTTCATAATTTAGACTTGAGTTCTTCGGCTTCATTAAACTTCCGTCTTTAGACTTTTTCTTCGATAAATCTTCAGAATAGGCCTTGGACTTCCGTTCTTTTTGCACTCTTGATCTCTTGACTTCGTCTTTTGTCTTTTTCTTCGATAAAAGCCCGGGTTTTCTTCCCTTTTCACATTTTGATCCTAAAACACAACAAAAACACAAACCACGCATAATTTCGACATTTACGACATAAAATATACGTTATGGTCTCGTTTTCATTATAGTTAAGTGGTAAAAGGATGGGTGTTTTCACACCTATCAAATCCCTACACTTGACCATTGCAATGACCTCATGCAATGCTTAGTGGCAAAGCAAAATTTACATTCTCCATTATAATCAAGCTACCTTGGCCTTTATTAAACAATAGAAACTAAGGAAAATTTAAAAGATAGAAAATAACAAAATGCTAAAAGGAAGAAACTTGTAAAGAAATTTAAGACATACATTAGGGCTTTGGTGTCATGAATGTTTATCACCCTCAAGTTTCACGTTCCCCATGCCAAGCTTAAAAACGAGATCATTGTTAGTACACGTTAGCACAACTAACACTTACTCATGCGGTTCAATTAATCACTTAGACTCCCTTATTCCTATGAGTATCTCTTATATTTTATTGATGTCTTGAATGATCACGAGGATGCATTGTTGACTGATTTAGATAGGTTATTAGGGCTGAAAACAAAGTAGGACGATCTAATCCATAGTTAGCTAAAGGACAAAATCTTTTAAAACTACTTCTCGAAACCTCATAAAGTTCATATCTTGGCATAACTCGTTTCACGATTTGAGACCTTTCTCGGACCGATATTTGGCATTTACTTCATACTTCAAATCTTGAGAAGACGATCTTGAAATTATGGTCTTCACTTCATATATAGTGTATATCTTCACTTGGGATAGCTGAGATATTCTTCAAATGTTGACCACGACTTCTTCATTATTTCTTCAATCCTTATTTGGGATTTTGATATACAACGATCCGCCTCCTTTTCGGACTTGGATCTATTTATCCTCATACCTTGTTAGGGTCTTTTCGGACAGATTTCTCCAAGATATTTATGGGAGTTGATTGCTTTTCGTCGTGTGTCTTGGTCCTTCATATTGATTTTGGGAATAATGCTTTTCACGTCATCTTCGATGTTTAGCAACAAAATGGAGCCCTCATGCCTTGTTAGGGCCTTTCTGGACTCGCCAATCTTCGCGTCCCGTTTCAATAAGTTATGCCTTGGCTATAAACTCTAATTAATACCGAGCAACTTTTAAACGATCTTGGGCTAGAAGCTAGGTAATGTTTCAGGCCGTACGACCTTACTTATTGCAATTATTTATTTACAAGCGAGGGGAGAAAAAGATCATAATTAACTTACATAAGTTAATGAAAGAATACAAACTTATAACTAACTTTATCATTTCTCGTTCTCCACAATTTAAAATCTCAAGTAATGAGACTCGTGGATGCTTAGCCTAATAAACCAATTAAGGTCTACATGGTTAAGGATACTAGTTAGAGTGAACTTGGATAAGTAAACTCGGGTTGAGTGAAAATATTCACGACGGGCCTAATATGTCTAAGATATCTAAACTTGCTAAAACCATTTTATTGAACAATAAAAGAAAATAACAAAAATAAAGGAAACTACAACTAAGCCAAAATAGATTAAAAATTTTGAAAAATGTCGAAAAATCGAATTTCCGGTTAAAATGAGGTCAAATTCATGGAAAAGTCTACTTAACTTCGATAGAAGTCCCCCTACACTTGATTTAAACATTGTACTCAATTTTTAAGCATGTGGGAGTAAACTCCCCTACACTTAGCACATTGTGCACGTTGTTTAAATTTCGCTAAGGCAAAGACAACTAACGGGATTCCTATTTTAATATTGGAAAATATAAAATAGTGAATAGAAAAGAGTTTAGGATAAAATCGGGAAGACGGGAACACGGAATCACGGGCCGTCAAAAATCATCGGAGTGGATCGTTGAACGCTCGAATCCCTGAGTATGAGAAGAGAGAAAATAGCAAACACCAACGGGTCTCCCCAACACTTAGGATAAAGATAGCTAAAAGATAGATACTTGGGTTGCCTCCCAAGAAGCACTTGATTTTTGATCACCGAGTCGTGAGCCTGACTTGACCTTGATTATCATGGAAAGAACCTTGAAGAACATCCACCGGGATCAAATACATGGTTTTCATCCATCAAATAGCACAAGCTTAAGGCGAACAAGCTAAGCCAAAGAAGAGTAGGCAAGGTTCCCTTAAGCGAAGACAGAGGACGGTGGTGGAAGGAGTGGTGAATTGGCAGCATAGCTCCAGCAGTTCCAAAAATCTTTCCTTTTATTGCATCAGACGGATATTGAGATGGATTAATCATTTCGATACCGGGATCGAATACCTTTTCCTTTAGGGGAAAATAACACTCAGGCTCAATAGAATTTGAAGAAGATCCGCTAAGAAAATGCACAACCTCGTCCTCAGAAGGTGGACAGAGAGGTGTTAAAACATACGTGTTGCGGAGGTTGGTGTCTTCCGACGTCTTCTCCTTTGAAAGAAGTTTCTTTAAATCCGTAGAAGGATAAAGACCATAATCATCAGAGTCCAAAGGAGAGGCATCACTCTCATGAGGGAAGTATGTATTGAGAAAAGTAGCAAACTCTTCCTCAAATGAGTAGTCATCCAAAGTAGGATCAAGCATGGATGGCGGAGGATCTACAACATGCGAAGAATCACTTGAAAGAGTATCGACATCATCAAAGTCATCATAAGTAGGCATGTCTTTATCATCTGAAGCAAAATCATCATAATCTTCCTCATCGGAGCTTGAATCATCATCATAGGCATCATAAATTGGTGGAGAATCATATATGGGTGGAGGATCCAGATTGGAGAGAGAATCATCCACATCATCTTGAAAAAGTGGATTATCATTGAGAGGCTCGAAGAGGGGATTGTTGTAGACAACAAAATCATCAAGTACATTAATCATATTCGCCGATTCTCTTCCATTATATTTGGTTGTAAGTTTCCCCATTTCAAAAACTTGTGCATCATCCCCGACTCTTAAGATTAGATCAACTTTTGCAACATCAACTAAAGCTTTTCCGGTTCTCAAGAATGGTCGTCCAAGTATTAATGGAATACGAGGGTACATTTCATAGTCAACAACAACAAAATCGACCGGAAAAGTGAAAGTACCAACTTTAATAAATACATCTTCGGCGATACCAAGGGGGTACACGAGAGTTTGATCTGCTAGCTCAAGAGTCATCTTTGTTGGTGTAAGAGCGGGTAATGATAACTTTTTCCAAACACTTAAAGGCATCAAATTTATACTTGCCCCGAGATCGGCTAAGGCAGTAAATTCTTCGGCTTGGTTAAAAGTACATGGAAGCACAAAACGACCGGGATCTCCAAGTTAGTCCGAAAGTTCTTTAAGAAGGATTGTAGAACAATATTCATTTAATCGAGTATTAACAAACTCGGCCATCTTCTCCTTCTTATTAAGCAATTCCTTAAACATCTTGACAAATTGTGGCATTTGGGAGAGAGCTTCAACAAGGGTAAAGGTGAAATTCATGCCGGCAATCTTGTTCAAAAAGTTGGAGACTTGAATGTCATTCTTAGTCAAAATTCTAGCCTTGTTCAGCTGAGAAGGGTAAGGAATGCTGGGGTTAGGTTGAGTAGGTGTAGCAGGTGAAAGTTGAGATGTTGAATGTGTAAAGGTGGAAGGTGGGGTTGGTGGAGGATTCTTCTTGGGTACTTTTTCTTGACGAGGTGGAGACGGTAATGGTGAACTAATACTAGGCGTGGGAGTAGTAGGGATAAATGGTGGTGGAGGAGGTGTAGATGGAGTAACTGGGGAAGGAATAGATGGTCCTACTAAAGTGGCTCCACTGCGTGTAGTAATAGCACTCACATTCGCTCTCGGGTTGGTGACCGTATTTGAAGGAAGTGAGCCCGAAGTAGATGGTTGATTACCTTGAAAGAAACTAGCTAACATATTCTTCAAATCATTCGTTTGAGTGGTCAAAGAAGTTTGCAGATCATTACGAAGCTTTGTTCTAATATCATTCCCTTGTTTAGTGATGTCACCTTTCAAGGTGATGATTTGGCTTTGAAGATTGTTAACTAGCTCTCGTTAGGTTCTCATAAAAGTTTCAACATCTTGAGTTACGGGTGGAGGTTGGGGGGCGGGTGGGTGATATGGAGTAGAAGCTCGAGGTGGGTTTTGAGTGCTTCTATTGTAGTTTTTAGGGTTGTGGCTTTGAGGAGAAAAAACGGGTGAAAGATAGTTGTTGGATCTGTAACTTAGCAAATTTCGATCCCCTTGAGGTCGGGCTTGGTAATTTTCCGGTGAATAGTTACCATAAGCTGCATACACGTTTTCCGGATTGCCTTGGTAGAAGGACAATCAGTGTATGAATGAGGACCGCCGCAAGTATCACAAGAAATTGCTACAGCTTTAACTTGTTGTTGATTCGTAGCTATGAGCAAGATATTTTTGTGCATTTCAGCCATCATGCGGGTGAATTCGGTCATATCGGGGTTTGCTGAAGTAGAAGAAACATTGACTCTCGGGTTATTCCTTGAAGAAGCGGATGAATCCCAATTTTTGTGATGAGTAGTCATGTTCTCAATAAGCTCTCTACACTCCTCGGGTCTTCTTTTCATAAATGTGCCACCGGCGGCTGCATTAATAGTATCACGATCACGAAAAGTTAAACCATTGTAGAAAGTATCAATCAATGTAACGGGGAGCATATTGTGGTTTTGACATCGATCGATCAAAACATTATATCTTTCCCAAGCATCAAAGAGAGATTCATCGGGTTCTTGCATGAAACCGCTGATTTGATTCCGAAGGCTCGTGACCATGGATGGTGGAAAGTAGCGCGACAAAAATCGTTGAGTCATGTCGTCCCAAGTATGAATTGAATTCTTCGGGAGACGATCAAACCATTTTTCGGCGTGGTGGGATAAAGTATGTGGAAAGAGCTGAAGGCGAAGGACATCCATAGTAACACCAGGAAACTTCATGCTTTGAGTAATAATAATTAATTTGTCGTGGTGTTTGTTGGCATCATCATCCGACAATCCGCGAAATTGATTAGTTTGAACTTGTTGGATCATGTGATGCTTCAACGAAATTTCCGGAGCCGTGATTTGCATCGGCGCAATCGGTCCTCCTCGTCCATACATTGTGGGTTGACAAAGCTCTTCCATTGTGCGAAGATCGGGTGGGGGAACATTGTTGTTATTGATGTTGGGGGGTACACCAGCCATATCTAAATCTTCACGAGTCTCGGGCTCTGAATAAGTTGAACATCTAGTACGCATGGACCTGCAAAAGCAAAAGAAAAGTATACCAAACACAAAGAGAATATATATATACACTTAGAAAAATAAAATCTTTTTGGTGCAAAACTTTGAAAAAGAAATGCTTTTTACGACTTTTTAATGTTTTTGTATTTTGGAAATTTATATATACATAATTCTATGGTTTTAATCACTGAGTTTTAGTCCAATTAATTAAAAGTTTTACCAGTCTCGTATCTCTTCGAATTGACTATTGGTTAAACGTGTGACTCAGTCGTTCTTGGTGGGAAAAATAAGAGAGGATTGTCGTTGTGTATAACTAATTAAAAAGTAAAAGCGAAACGTAATTAAAATAAACCAAAAACAAATAACTAAAAATAAAGACTTTTTAAAAATAAATGACGAGAAATTAAAACGTGATAAAAATGAAACGTTAAAAATAAGACAAGATAAGTAAAAACAAGACTTAAGAAAATAGCGGGAAAGAAATAAACTTAAAAAGAAAAATAAAACTAAGTATTGCGATGGAAGCTATCGCAATACCCACCCTGTTGCAATATGCAAGCTATCGCAATAAACCTTCTGTCGCAATGTGCACCCTGTCGCAATATACACTCTGTCACGATGTATACCCATCGCAATGTGACCTGTCCCAATATGGGCCCTGTCGAAATATAGCTGTCGAAAATTGGGCAGCGTTTCGTCGCAATATTCCCTTAAACCCGGTCGCAATATACGATCGCAATCCACGATCGTAATAAGGGAAGTATCGCAATACTCGATCGCAAAGTAGAAACCCTAAGGTTTATTGCGATCACAACCAAGCTGTCGGAATGTGGTGTCGCAATGTTAAAACCCTAAGCTATTGAGATGGAAAGAACAAATATACGGATGGAAGAAAAATAAGCTAAAAAGCAAATAAGCACTTATTCAAAACTTAACCAATAAGAAAAACAAAATACGCCACGAATTTAAAAACTTTTTCAAAACTCAAAATAAGCAAACTTTAAAAAGATAAAACTTTTAAGAAAACTTTAAACACAAATAAGCTAAATACAAAATAAGCCAATAAGATTGTCAAGCTTATAGCTTAATTAGTATAAAAGCCTAGATGGAAATAAGAAAACGAACTAGATAAGCTAATAAGCAATAAGATTAAGTAGAAACAATGTTAAATCCAAACCAAAATTAAATCAAAAACAAGAAAAAGCATAAAGACTAAAACTTGAAATTAGAACAAGAGAAGAATGAGAAGATTGTAAAAAGCTTGATAAAAAGAAAGGTGCAAAGATTAAAGAACACAAAATTAAAAACTTACTTGAATTTAAAGGCAAGAATTTAAATGACAATAATGTAAAGTGCATAAAAATAAAGTGCAAGAAAATTAAAGGTGGAAGAACTAGTTTGTCAATCTAGCCAACAACATAAAATGAAAAACTAATCCTCTGTTTATAGGGGAGGAGATGATGAGTGGAAGCTTCCTCTCTCTTTCTTTCTTTCTTTTTAGTCCTTAGTCCTTGGTCTTTAGTCTTCTAAATTCTTCGACTTTTTAGACTTTGTCTCAGGATTAATAAAACTCGTCTTGTAATTCTACATAATTTAGACTTGAGTTCTTCGGCTTCATTAAACTTCCGTCTTTAGACTTTTCCTTCGATAAATCTTCAGAATAGGCCTTGGACTTCCGTTCTTTTTGCACTCTTGATCTCTTGACTTCATCTTTTGTCTTTTACTTCGATAAAAGCCCGTGAAAGCCCGTGTTTTCTTCCCTTTTCACATTTTTATCCTAAAACACAACAAAAACAGAAATCACGCATAATTCCGACATTTACGACATAAAATATACGTTATGGTCTCGTTTTCATTATAATTAAGTGGAAAAGGATGGGTGTTTTCACACCTATCAATATATATATATATATATATATATATATATATATATATATATATATATATATATATATATATATATATATATATATATATATATATATATATATATATATATATATATATATATATATATATATATATATATATATATATATATATATATATATATATATATATATATATATATATATATATATATATATATATATATATATATATATATATATATATATATATATATATATATATATATATATATATATATATATATATATATATATATATATATATATATATATATATATATATATATATATATATATATATATATATACTAGTGGAAAAACCCGTCCGTTGGACGGGTATGACTTATAATTGTTGTTTGTATTTATTTATTTAACTAAATATTGTTGTTAATAAACTATATTAAACTATATTTTTTAAACATACTGAAAATGTTTTTCGATTGTTTATATTAGTTATATTGTTCATTTTTCTCGAGTTTTTTGTACTAAGTATATAAAGGTATGAGTCCGGTTATTAAAGAATCTTGTATTTTGGTGGAAACCAAGGGCTCAATCTGGACCATCCATTTGGGAGGGACCAGATCAAATGATAAAAAACACAGAGGTACTAAAATTGCCAATTTATAAAAAGAAGACTGAGGGACCAAAACGTAAAATACGTTATAAATCTCACATACCCTTCATTTCTGTAAAACAAAACACACAGATCTCCATAAACATTCTCTCTCTCTACATCAAACCCTCTCTACAACAAACTCTAACAAAAAATCCATAAATCTACACAAATTAACATTGCAAATCACGAAATAAACACACAAATGAAAGAAATAACCATTAAATCAACCGATCCCTGAAAAAATCGATTAAAAACGAACCGATTCATAAGGCTGATTGGTGATGATAAGGTGTTTGATGAAACGCCTAAAAGAAGAAATGAAGTTGAAAGTGCTTTGAAATCTGATGAAGGTAGGTGGTCACAATAGCAGCACCAGATGGGTCACCCTCAGCAGTTTAGACCAACCCCGACTTCCATCCCAAATGCCAACCCCGCCTTCCATCCCAATACATTGGTTAATTACTAGTGATAAAACAACAAAAATATCACTGATGATAAAATATCACCGGTGATATTACACAGTAACGTGATATTTCATTGGTTTATTACTAGTGATACTTCACTAGTGATAAAATAATAAAATATCACCGGTGATATTACACAGTAACGTGATATTTTATTGGTTTATTGTGATAAAACAATAAAAATATCAACGGTGATATAGTAACGTGATATTTCATTGGTTTATTACTAGTGATAAAACAATAAAAATATCACCGATGATAAAATATCACCGATGATATTACACAGTAACGTGATATTTCATTGGTTTATTCCTAGTGATACTTCACTAGTGATAAAACAATAAAAATATCACCGGTGATAAATTATCACTGATGATATTACACAGTAACGTGATATTTCATTGTTTTATTACTAGTGATACTTCAATAGTGATAAAACAATAAAAATATCACCGGTGATAAAATATCACTGATGATATTACACAGAAACGTGTAGTGACACTACATCCGGTGAACATCGTCTACCTCACCAACTTTTCTCAACAACTCACGTGCTTCATAAACGTAACTGAAAGAAAAACACTCAAAACCCCTCATTCAATTGAACAAAAGAAAATGCGGAGGTGACGGATGGATCTGACGTAGTGGTCAGATCTGACGGTGATACCCTCATCCGGTGATTGTGGTGGTTAGGGTTTCAGGATGGATCTGACGGTGGTGGTCAGTTGAAGAAAATGCGGAGGTGGCCGGTGGTGTGGTGATGGCGACTGTGTGAAAACACATTTCACTGTGTGAAAAAAAGGAAACTAAATGACCGATTAAAAAAAAATTCTTTTTTTAATTAGACATAAAAATAGGTTTTGACAAATTAAATCTTAGATTAATCCCCACCCTTAGATTAAAGCTAAATGAAGGGTGGGGATTTTTCCCTTGGTTTCCACCAAAAAACAAGGCTCCAAAATAACTTTTCTCATAAAGGTATTTAAATTGTAGCTTTCGAAACATCAAAAAGTTTACACATTAACTAATGTAAAGATTAAAAGTGCTTTATTTTTTAAAATAAAAAAATTTATTTTTAAAATAAAAAAAAAATTAATTTTTAAATTTTACAATACTTTAAGGTATATATGAATTAAAAAAGGAATATATTTGTTTTTTTATCTAATCAATTGGCTTTTTCCACCTTTATACACACTTTGTATAGTTTTTGCTAATGGGAAGATATTACATTACTAATTAGGAATGAGTATTTCGTCTCGAATTAGGAAGCCGAACAGGAACCGTACCGATTCTCGTACCTGAATCTAGATCGGTACCGATACTACGAAATAAGATGAAAAAATATTTGGTACAACTAATTCGGTACGGGACCGGTACTAAATTGGGAAATTCCCGAAAAGAAACGACCGAGACTTATATCCGAATCCCGTCCGATACGGTACCGGTACCATTAATTTATGATCAAGAAAAAATGATACTACTAATTCGGTATGAGACCGGTATACTCTTCCTATTACTAATGATTGTCATTTATTTTTTTAAAATTGTGTTGTTATTAATTATAGTTAACTTTTTTATATTGGCATTTGATGCTTTTGAATAAACATGTAATGTTTATGCAACACGTTGTATCTTATATTTTCAATTTTACATTAATGTCAACAACTAAACCTAGCATTTTGACCTCTAACCAAGGCCGCCAAACCAAATCCATATTGTCAAATAAAAACATTTGTTGTTAAATTTTATATGGTTATAAATTTCTAATAACAATTCTATCATGGTGCTACTATAAATACCCTTTTCTTATAGTACTCAAAAATACATAAGATTTTTTTATACCCCTCTTGGTTTAGTATAACACAGTTTTTATCAGTTTATTTCCACGTTTTTTTATCAGTTTAACAGTTTTGGCTTGTCAAATATATATTTTGTGGTTCCGAACTTTTCGTTACACGGGTTTATAACAATCTCAAATCTTAAAAAAATGAAGATATAGGGAGGGTATAAATTATTTTTTAAAGGGTCAATAATAACCTCACCCTTCTAAGTTTTATCGTATACATTTACTTGTTGCATTTCTCAACTATATTTAAAATTAGACCTAATAATGATTTTCAAAACCATTTCTACACTTGAATGAGATATCAGACCCATCACCAGCAGCTTTTGAGAGCATTGGGACCATCAATCCACTTGACAGCAAGACATGATGTATTTTATTGGTAATATATTTTTTTCCTTCCATTTAGTATTTAACTATCAGAAAATTAACAATATCAACATAATACTTGAGATAAGGGCAGTTGCAATTAGTGTTGATTAAGAAACAGATTTAGCTAAACCAAGAGCAAGTCTCATATCATGCAACTGTCAAAATAAAAAGGCATTGTAGATCAAATATTTGACAAAAAAGGGCTGAACTTTCATGACAACAATAGAAACTTCACTATATACCTGATTCGTTAAAAATTGAATATGAATAGTATTGAACCAAAATAAAATCTATGCAAACCTTTCCAGTGCTAAACTCCATTACAAAACAATGCATTTCTAATGAAAATGTTGAGGCACATATATGTAAAACAATCAACCAAAAGAACATTTATCTGCCATTGGCTGCATATTCACCAATCTATTAATAAAGTTTAACTTGATCATGCTAGATAAATAAAAGTATACACACACAACGACCAGAAATTGCTTGGGCTAGCTACTGTAAAATGTCATAAACCTTTTGTAGTTTCTTAAGGCCTTCATCCACAGTGGTTGTATCATTTTGAATATTGTAGTCTATTCGATCTATAATAGTTCCCAGCTTCTGTATAAAATTCAGTCAGATTGATTTTATGGATAATTATGGCCAATTAAGAGACTACTAAAATTTATGACCTGGTCGATGACAAGGACCCATAGATCTTTCACAATTTGTGTTACCTCGTTCACTGATTCTCCCACATGTGATAGTAGATCATATCACTTTTCTTCAGCTTCAGCTAACAAATATTGCGAGTATCACAAGTTGAAAATTATCCACACATAATTTGTCATATTAGGAGTTAAGAAGAAGGCAATACTTTTGTATTTCTATATAAACCACACTATTCATTCATGTAATTACTCCTAGATTTTCTAGCACAATTAATACAACCTTTTGGCACAAATTCACTTTGCACCAATCTAGCTCCACATGAACATAAAGTTCTCAACTGGCTGAACTTGTCAATCCATATAAGCTAATAAGCTGATTTTGAGTGTTCGCCACATTCTGATTTAATAGGATTTAAGCACATTCAGAGGTTCTCAAAGGTCAACACAAAAGCATATCACACTAATATATTGTCATTTCTTCTACTTTGAATTTTGATTTACTTTTTGTATACAAAAATGCTTGCACCAAAATACAGTAAAAAGACGACCACACCATATAGAAGAAGGGCCTTGTTAAACCGACCAGGTCATATATATGCAAATAAATGAGCATGGCCACATGTAGATCATATGCATCCATCGGGTTCAAATGTAAGTAATTGAGGTAAAGATCAATGAGATTAACATGAAGGGATGTACATTGACTTACAGCGGCCTCACAAATTTAAGTTGGACGACTCGGTTCCGTAAAACTCTCTTATCCAAATCAGCTATTGCATTAGCTTGTTTCCTTAACTTGTTCGTTCTCTCCTGAAGTTCCACATTCCACTCTTTGAAGATCTGTATGAAACATCAAAATTTATAATTGTTATCATTCATACAGAAAGTTCATGGAATGTGCGGCTAGATAAGAAAAAAAACTAATCAGGTAGAACCGAATTATATCGGGATACACCTTCTTACTTTATTTATTCAAAAACGTCACACTTATAACATTATGAAAGAGACCGTTAATACAACCATTAGATTTCGAGATCCAAAAATTTCTAAATCTGATAACCCTTTTCAAATATCATTGAGGCAAATACCACATGTATAGTATTGACCTTTGATGTTGAAGAGGGGGTTAATAGATTCTTGATGGTTAACTTGACTAAAAAAACCTGTAAGTTAATTAAGTATGATGCTCAATAAAATAGGCAAATAACAGAAAACTAAAAGTGTTGTTCGAAAAATGACAATTGGAAACATTGTTTCAGTAGAGAGAAAAATACATGTTCGGGCATACAACATAATACCAACAACAAACATTTAACATATCATTAGTTTCAAGATGCAAATCCAAACACTCTCTAAGTACAACATTTGATTGGAAATGTCGTATAGTATTTTAATAGTAATAAAACTTTTTATATTTGGTTAAATGTCTCCCTCAAGTATATAAAAAGAATCATCATTTGAGCTAATATATTATGCTCAAATGCTCCCTTTTTCTATTGCATTACTATGAGAATCTCAACTTGACGATATATATTACGAAAATTAGTAGATTGAGCAGGTATATTTTCCAAAGCATAATGAAGTACTAAAAGACTCAACTTTTTTGGGAGATCAGCAGATCCTTTGTCGACCCTAATGTTCAAATTATCCTCGGTCTTTTCTGAGTATCAAGACGATGTCTTTCACGGATCTGCAATATGGGTCACCAGAAATTGAACCTACATGACTATGAGTAGGTAACTTTTATATGATATGCCCTCTCGGCCCTGTTGAATGGGTTATATATATATCATGTATGCCCATCTATCTTAAACAAATGAGAAATTCATTTATAACTCGTAACTAAAGGGTAGAGACGAAAATAGGTAAATAAGGTACATAAAAAGTTCACTAATTCAAATGTGGTGTAACGGGCAAAATCTAAGAAAATATAATTGGCACAAATAATCATACCTGAGGAGAGCAGAATCACATTTTTTTAGTGATGTTCTGAAAGAAGCCCATCCAACCCTTGTGGAGAATAAGTCGTTCACTGCAAAGTTTTATATCATCAAGGTTCCAACTCTGTCATGGGTTCTATCTTAGACCGATCGACATTAGTCATTAGCCTATGAAAAGTTTTGCCATAAAGAGGTGACCATAATGGTAGAATATTTTGCCTTTCTTAATCGATCAACCTAATCCACCGATTACTTGATAATACCCTTGTTTCCTACAGCCTCAAAACATAAAATTACATGTAAAAAAACTCGGGTATTATTTACGTATATTATTGTTTTCCCTTGTAGTACACCAACATAACTTTTGTCTTAATTCCAAGAAAACAAGACATCATACCGTGACACAACATCATCATCAGAGTTGGGATGTTATGAGTTGACAATTCTCCGATTTTGTTAGAAGAAGCAGGCAATATGAGATCTATCAGCAACTTTTTGAACTGCTGATAGACAAACCAACAAAAACGAAGACAAACCAAGATTCAATGGGGACTTATGTATTAACACAGTGAGATTATAATTAAAAAGTATAAACAATCAGGTACAAATGTTATAAACGTACTTGATGTTCATAAGTTTTAAAGGATTTTTTGGTAGTTTACCGTTTGTAGCAAAACTGTTCAGTTAACGCCGAATCAACTTTCGAATGGTTCATCGTTATCGTAATAAGGTCATTAGCGCACAAATAGACTTAAACAAACACCCATATTTTCAAAAAAACCTTGATTAAAGAAAATCCAAACTAAAGCCTTTCATAATAAACCTATGAATGAATCTCTAAACTAACCTATCTACAATGTTAAATCATAAAGTACCCATTATTTGTCATTATAACAGCTTACCTCAAGTTATCATTTAACTTAAAAAGATTTAGAAATTAATGTTGCAATATACATTTGTATTCTAACAAAAAAATACTACTTTTATAACAATAAGCCCAAACCAAAAGTCGAATTTCACCTGTCGATAAAGATAAAACAACAAATATTTTATGTGAATGGTTTTCTGGATTTAAATAGAATATATGTGTCAACTATTGAGCAGTCTGAACTTGTGTGGTAGATTCAGATATCTCAACAATAATTTCCTCATAATTCCTCTTGAGTCTTTGACTCATGACTCAGATTATCAGAAATCATTGTGTTTATACAAAAGGGAAGGAGATAGAAGCATATTTTCTGATTTTGTATCACAAATGCTACAAACAACTTAACAAACCTTTTGTTCCTTTAAACCTTTTGTTCATGATTACCTAAGTTGTAAGTGTTCAATGAATTTTTTACAAACCACTTTTTACAGGAATAGTTAAGATAGACTCATGTGGTGCCCCATCTGTCAAATTTTTTATTATACAGAGGTTGTACTTTGCAAGCATAAACAGACTGTCTTGTGTGTTAAACCTTTCAAAAGGTTAGATCAGTTCAACGTCTTGACAACACTGAAGAAACATAAAAATAACGGATTCTTTGACGAATAAACTCAGATTCATAATTTAAACTATAAAATCAGTCAAAAGGAAAGCTGTGATTTTTCCTTTGCGAAGAAGATTTTCTATAAGCCCAATTACAAAAACTCTATTTCTAATATCCATATAAACTCAATGAAAATGATGGGGATTGAGTGAGGAGGAATACATGAGTTAGATATCTCAGGCGGGGGCTGCCAATATTGTAGATATATCCATAGCTATATCTTTTGTTAGCATGTTTCTGTGAGCCCTATAATCAATAGAGGCATCCCTGCATATGTGTCAACTTTCAAGACAAATTTAGAAAAATAAGAAGTAAATGGCACAATATGCATCAGTAACAATAAGATCATACAGGAAAATATTTTAACTTAAATTAAAATAAACAAACGCCACAATATCAACGGTATAGAACTATATATAAAGGCAGAAACAATTATTCTAGTATCCTGACCAGTAGAGACGAGGGTTAGTTTTGAGAAAAAATTCTTAAAGAGTCCCAGAGTATCCCTGTCCTTAATGATTTTTCACATGCTTCTCCATCACAATTCCACTATAATATTTCATAATAATTTACATAAACACAACTAATCACATATATCAGTATATGACACACCATTTAATCAATTATAGTAACAGAAATTGCTGCATTTGTTAGTCATCATAAATTCAAGTGTTGCATCAATAAATAATCTTGTTTTATAACTTTTAAAGTGCTTCGACCTAAGAGATGTATATAATTAGGAGGAAAGGCCTTCTTTTCCAAAGTAATGTTTCCTTCCAATGGAAAGGAAAATGATGATACATTTCAATCTAGAAAACATAAGCATTTACATGATTACTTTTATGAAACAATCAAAGATGAAAACTACACCATCAGGTTTCAATAATCAACTTAATGCATATCCAAACACCCCCACAACCGAATAATATCCATTACAGCCTTAACTAACCTTGCCAACTCCTCAATCCCATGAATTATTCTATATACAAATGTGATTTTCATCTTCTGATGTTTAGGCATCAGGGACATCATCTAACAAAAATCTCGGCCTCTTTGAGAGTTCCAGAAGTGATTGTCTTGATGCTACCCCTTAGGATGTTTAAAAATTGACTTATTACATAATCTTGATCTAAAAAACGATGCGGGTCATTGGCATCTTCAAAAAAAAATCCCTGAATTTATGCACAAAATGTTGAGCAAATATAGATTACCTCTCTATCATAAACAAAAGGTTCAAAAGAAGATACAAAGAGACTAAAGGCAGTTAAGTACTCACTCAAAAACATGTCTATAAAAAGCTCCTTAGTAAGCTAATCGCCAAATTTAATAGCACCTTTGAGGTTCGTGGCTGACTTGCTGCTGAAAACACCCCATGTCGAAAGTTTTATTATAAGCTAATAAATTAGTAAAAAAAACAAAACGGAGATACATAGAGGTTTCGGCTACATGTATAATATGTTCTGTTCCTGATCCTTTATCACTTAAAGCAATAAACACTACATAAAGTAACACAAAATACATTTAGCACAGGTCATTCATCCGGATAGTTATACACCAAACATATCCAGATACTTCAAACATGCGATAAGAGGTGACATACCTTTAGGTGTAGGTCAATATGATCAAAGATGCCATGTAGCTTGCACAAAAACAAATCCAAAAACAAAAACAAAAAGCAACATAAAGAGAATAAACTGATTGATAGTATCTATAGCATTCGGATCAAGGCGTCCTTCTTTGTTTCAAAAACAAAAAGTAAAAGCAAATTATTAGCATTAATCAGAACTGGTTACAAATAAACTTTAGTTTGAGGATCGGATCTTTTCTTATGCGTAGTGTTTTAAAATAGTTGTCATGACTAATGAGAATAATTTAACATTACAAATTGAAAACAAATAAAATCAACCATGATTTCTTGTAGATAATCATCGAATCGATTGAGATGATTGTAAATAATTTTAGGGAATAACTTATGGATTTACGAATATGCTGAGTGGGGAAGTTATGGTATTGTGAAGTTTTATGTGTTGTTTTTATAGGATGCGATTAAGTTTTGGGGTTCGGGAATTTGTGAGCCCAGAACAGAATATAAGCCCATGTGCTGACTGGGATTAGTGCCTTGATAGATGACGTGGCAAATCCCTCCTCTTATATATAATGTAAAGATACATATATATATATATATATATATATATATATATATATATATATATATATATATATATATATATATATATATATATATATATATATATATATATATATATATATATATATATATATATATATATATATATATATATATATATATATATATATATATATACATATATATATATATACATTTATATATATATATATATATATATATACATATATATATATATATATATATATATATATATATATATATATATATATATATACATATATATATATATATATATATATATATATATACATATATATATATATATATATATATATATATATATATATATATATATATATATATATATATATATATATATATATATATATATATATATGTATATATATATATATATATATGTATATATATGTATATATATGTATATATATGTATATATATGTATATATATATATGTATATATATATATATATATATATATATATATATATATATATATATATATATATATATATATATATATATATATATATATATATATATATATATATATATATATATATATATATATATATATATATATATTTATATATATATATATATATATCAAATCAAATCAAATCAAAAACCCTTATATAGGAAGGATGGTGAAATAATACCTTAAATACAAAATTCTATAAAAATGACACATGTAATTCATTAAAGGGTTTCCATAAAATACTTAAAAAGAAAATAGAAATTACAAATGATTTCTTAAATATAAAATTCTATAAAAAGGATGGTAAAATAATACCTTAAATACAAAATTCTAAAAATGTTTCAAAAAGAAATTAGGAATTACAAATGATGCTTTAAATACAAAATTCTATAAAAAGGATGGTGAAACAATGCCTTAAATATAACAATCTATAAAAAAGAATTGTGAAACAATACCTTAAATACAAAATTCTATAAAAATAACACATGTAAGGAATTACAAATAATGCCTTAAATCCAAGATTATATAAAAAATGATGGTGAAACAATGCCTTAAATACAAAATTCTAAAAATAACTCAAAAATAAAATAGGATTTAAAAATGATGCCTTAAATACAATTATATAGGAAGATGGTAAAACAATACCTAAAATAAAAAATTTTATAAGAATTACAAATGATGCTTTAAATACAAAATTCTATAAAAAAGATGGTGAATCAATGCTTTAAATATAAAATTCTATAAAAAGAATGGTGAAACAATGTCTTAAATACAAAATTCTATAAAAATGACACATGTAAGGAATTACAAATGATGCCTTAAATACAAAATTTTTTAACAAAAGATAGTGAAAAAATGACTTAAATACAAAATTCTTAAAATACTTCAAAAATAAAATAGGAATTAAAAATGATTCCTTAAATACAAAATTCTATAAAAAGATGGTGAAACAATGCCTTAAATATAAAATTCTATAAAATGAATGGTAAAACAATGCCTAAAATACAAAATTCTATAAAATTGACGCATGTAATTCATTAAAGGGTTTATACAAAATTCTAAAAATACTTCAAAAAGAAAATAGGAATTAAAAATGATGCCTTAAATACAAAATTCTATAAAAAGATGGTGAAACAGTGCCTTAAATATAAAATTCTATAAAATGAATGGTAAAACAATGCCTAAAATACAAAATTCTATAAAATTGACACATGTAATTCATTAAAGGGTTTCCATAAAATGCTTCAAAAAGAAAATAGAAATTACAAATAATGCCTTATATACAAAACTCTATAAAAATGACACATGTAATTCATTAAAGGTTTCTCATAAAATGCTTCAAAAAGAAAATAGAAATTACAAATGATTCACAATAGTTTTACTTACTAAAATGAAAATATTTTTAGATATTCGGACTGTCATGTTTTGTACTAGGCTATATACTATTGCTATGTTATACATGTGAAAAAATAATAACAATAATATTAATTTCAAAAAATAAATATTGTAAAAAAGTTATTCATAACATTAACATATACAAAATTAATTACCTCATAAAATTCAAAAATACATAAAATATTTTATACAATATTATTAAATTCTAAAAAATATTAATATAACACACTTATTCATAACGTTAACGTATGCAAATTCAATTAACTCATAATATTCTTAAATAAATAAATTATCTTAAAAAAACGTTATTTTTGTTCATTTTATGCTACATTATTACAATATTAATGTCATAACTAACACTACATATACTAAACTTCTAATAAAAACACACATAACTTCAATTTTTATTTAAAAATATATACTTAAAGCTAGCCCGTCCACCGGACGAGTCTAAAGGCTAGTATATATATATATATATATATATATATATATATATATATATATATATATATATATATATATATATATATATATATATATATATATATATATATATATATATATATATATATATATATATATATATATATATATATATATATATATATATATATATATATATATATATATATATATATATATATATATATATATATATATATATATATATCTTTACATTATATATAACAGGAGGGAAATGCCACATAAGCATTCAATAAATCCATGTCATCATTTTTTCCACAATTTTAGGAATCTATTTTTTTTAAATAATTAATATATTCTATTTATGAAATTCGTATATAAATTTTGTTTTTTAATAAATTGTCTGTTTTTTAAAAATTTTGAAATTTTATTTTAGAAATCTCCCTAGCAGGTTCGAACTAAGGCTTACTCTTGGGTCCATACACATTCTAATTTTCATTAACCAGTGTGGGGCAACTGCTTTTTTTGTTAAAAGATATACAAATTAATATATATAACCACAAATATACTAGGTTGATAACAAGCTTGAGTATTTTTTTATTTAATACAATATTTATCTTTTCCCAAAATAAGAAACCGATCACAACAGGGTATATTTTAAAATTTAATGTAGATGTGTTTTAAAGATTTTGCTATGTTTATCTATGAAAAAATTGCATCTCAATTTTAATAAAATTATAATGCAAATCTGTTTTGGGTTATTATGATTCCTCTATTATAAATACTCACTATTTGATCATGCATTCCAACGATTCAAAAAATCATACATATCTTTTATAATATCTCCGAATCAACCTGCAGCCTCAAAGGAAATCAAAAAGGCTTTCAAAATCTACTATAAACCAAACCAATGGAATCTCTAAGTCAGGTAGTTTAGTTATTGTTTTTTTAAGAAAATAATAGTTAATTTGTTTGTTGTTCATATGTTAGTTTTAAAACATGTTAGTGTCTGAATTAGGGTTTTTTTCTAGCAGATAATCTGTTTCATGAACATGTGAGTGTGAGTTTTTTTTACTGTGGGTTTCTTTACTTAAAGGAATTATTTGCTGATAAGAATGACGAGGCTATGAAATCAAGGAAAATTCATTATGATGATGTCGCAATTGATATGTGATTTGTTATTAGTGATCAGGTAATTCCTATGCCAACTCACCGACATAGGAATTGACATATCATCTGCTATCTATTACTGTATCTCTTTATACATGTCTGAGTTAAACTCTGTAGAGATTTTTTTCTGCTTTACTGTAGAGTTTTTTTTCTGCTTTATATTCAAAAACCTTTCATTTCTCACATTATATATTTCTCTTAGATCTCACCATCTAGGTTACTGCATATGATCCAGTTTACGGTACAGAAAATAGCAAATGGGATGCACCCATTGCATGACGACCCTTCAATGAAGGAACACTAAAGGAGTTGATAGATCAAAAAATGGTGGAAGAAGATGAGATGTTTACTCTAAACGGGGGAGTCAATCAAGATTCCTTCCAACAGATTTTCAAAAATTGTTTATCGATGCTTGGTTGAAACTCAGGCCAAGCGTCCAACAATATAAGTCATCATCAAATAACTTAAGAATGCACAGAACTTTCAAGTAAGTCCATGATTTGCAAAGAGGGACAATTCTTTTTCTCACTGTCAATTGAGAATATAATTAGTACATAAAGCACAAACTTGACTTCCACATGTACAAAAGTATATTGATTACTGAATAGTGTGCTAAGAATTCAGATTGAAGAATTTTTGTTAAGTCATTCATAATTTCTAGATGATTTATGGCTATTACACCAAAATCTTTTAAAGTGACATTTTTGCCTATTTATTAAATCTTGTAGTTATTCTTAATTAGAACACAACATATCAGCCTCTTTGTTGCACCTACATTTGCAAGATCCGGTAACAACAATAATGATATATGAATGGAAACATAGTTACAGCGTAAATAAATACTAATGAGCTTCAAATGGTAGAATAAATGCACGTATAACAGGCTAATGACACGAAATAGAACCATTCTTTCAGGGCTTATCCTTAAAGCTGATGATAAATGATGACACTTATTTAACGGCCTATATCCGTTCTTTCAATATAGTTAGGTCGCTTAAAAATTTGGCTTATTTAAATTTCATATTGACTTAAAAATATGCTCTTTCATGTGCAAATTTGAATAAGGTGAGCAGATTGGTCTTGCTGCACACTAAGGCTGAACTGTACATCATAGCATGACATTACAAGAGGCTTTAACCGGGGCTGTGATTTTGGTGAAAGCAGGAATGATTTTGGTGGCATTAGGAATGACTATGGCAATAGAGGTGGTGGCCGTGGAGCACCTTCAAACCTTGGTGGTGGTGGCGATGGATACAAGAGAGAGCGTGTCAATAGGGGCATGGCTATTAAGGAACAACCAAGAATATGGCTCCACAAGTTCCTGCTAGAGAAGCTTGGAATTTTATTTAACCTTCTTTATTACATTTTGATAGGGTAGATTGCACATGTCTAAATCTTCAGGATGCGTAGATGAGGAAAGCTTATGTTGTGCATTATTGTCTTCACAAAATCACGCTTTCATCTTGTAAGATCTCAAAACAGAGAATCCAAGTGCTAATCAAACGATAAAGTTTTTTATCTTGAAGCCACCCATTGTTTTATTACTCATATAGGCACCAATTACCACACATAAATATCTGCGTGAAAAGATCAAGTGTAAACAAAACTTGATTGATGGTAATTAGTGTACGCTATATCGCCTTGCTAATTAATGTGTAAAGTAGCATATTTTCTAGAATATGTAGTTTGGCTCAATGTTTTCAAACCCGGGTCGAACCCAGCCGGGTCAACCGGTTCCGGTAAAAAAAGTGTCATTTTGACCCGGCTTTCACATTTTCGAAACACGGCTAGACCCGCGGGTTTTGATATGACCCGGGTCAACCTGATTTTCAAAACCTGGCCGGGTTTTGAAAAAAATGTATGTAAATTTTACGTATTTGTTATGTAATTTTTATTTTTACGTATTATATTGTTGATAAACAATTTATATCTTTAATATACTAAAGATTATGTGGTTTTTATATATAAATTTTTGTTAATAAGTAAAAAAAATGAAAATATAATTTTTTTTTTTTAGAAAACCGGCTTAACCCGGGCTGAGTCGGTTCGATCCGGACCCGGTGGCTCGGCCGGGTCGATTAAAAACCGAGCTTCAAAACATTGGTTTAGCCATGTGATCTGGTCTAGCTCACATTTGACGTAATATTTAGTTGTCCCTTGTGAAAATTAGAGCTTCTCTGTCCCACATTTTACTGAATAGAGCCAGACCCAATATTTGCAAATTTGTTATTCGAACCCAATGCATTGCAAACACAAGTATTGGTTTGTGAATTTTTTTCCATAACGTGGGGTTATTACTTATTTCCATAGCCGAACTATCATGCACAAATCTACAAATGTTACCAAAGCGAAAAAGACCACACGAGCAAGATTGAAACACACATTTGGTTGTAGATGGGAATGTGAATCACGATTGTCCCACAAGTCACGACCTCTTCTCACAATATTGGTACATGAGTTACCACATCAATTGGGCTGTTTCCAGCAATGACACACACCATTCATAAACAATTAAAACAAGTAGATTAACAACTTCATACACAAATAATACATATTGGACTTGCAAATATTTCAGACCCGACACTTGGGGCCTAATATACCTTTTAACTTTCTAGCATTATCTTAATGATGCTATCGATATACTCTGATCGAATTCAACTAAAACTATAATTGGAGTTAACTTAATTACCAACATAAACAAAGCATTGAATCTATTAAGTGGTCGAGTGGCCGGCCTTCTAGCATTCATATGCCTAAGAAAAACAATTGATGTTCATTCAGACAAATAACATAAACCATCTGTTTGAAATATGATCGTTTAATGATTTCATAATAAAACCAAAGACAAACTTTTATTGTTCCATTTTTTACTCGGTTAGATAATGAAGTGAGCTTCGGTTAAATAGAAATTAGTTAGTTATACTTGCTCAATATGGATTTAAGGTGGTACTCAAACTGATGGAGATCACATAAGCTAAGCTCTAGGAAAATGTTTTAAAGACCGGTTTTGTTAAATAAACCTAATCGAGTCACTGATCAAACCGATTTTAAAAAAAGAGAAACTTAAACAAAAATTATATACAAAAGATGAAATCATTCGTATGTTACGAACAAATATAATATGTAAAGGCAAAATTACGTTGTAAATACGCATAATTTATAAACTTTAAAAAAAGCACGCAAATATTAAAATCCATTCGGGTCGAAAGAACCAGGTTGACTCGAGTCACACTAAACATGATGAGTCAAATCGGGTTTCAGAAGTGTGAAAACCGGTTTAATATGACCCGTTTTCTACACCGAAACCGAGTCAACTGATTGATCAAGCCGGATCTAACCGGGTTTCAAAACATTGCTCTAGGGTAGCTTTAGAGCACAACTTTTATTGATTGATGTTATACGAATCATTATTGAATAATGAATACATGGGAAGATTGATACCATACTTAATTCTAAAATTAGTTGTATTTAAATTTAAACGGTCTAGAATTAGGAAAAGAAATACTATATTCAAAAAAATGAAAAGGATGATATACGAATGACCATGTGACGCTACCTATCAAGTTTATGAAAATTTTTAGACTATAGTGTTTTGGAGCATATGAGAAATATTTAACTATATAATGACTAGGAGTATATTGGATGCATTTTTATTAATGTAACTTGTGTATATATAAAAAGTACTATAAGAAATATTTTCATACTTGAAATTTTTAATTTTTAGTCTATTGCGTGATACAATAAAATGTCGTTTAAACTGAACTGTAGGCATTTTCAGTAACTGTGTTTTTCAATGACCATTAATAAAAAGTCAAAAGCAAATACGCGATTGTTTAAAGACTCACGCACAAAAATGTATTGAAGATTTTTTTTTACAAAGATGAGAAATACAAAAAGTTTACAACCAACGTTCTTTACAACAAAGTGTTGCTTGACAATTGAATGCAAAATATATAATTTTTTCGTTCTCATAACTTTCTATTGTAACTTTTATTTTTGTATATCGGATGAATATTTAGGACGTGTTGTTTGAATAATTTTGATCAAGTTTTGTCTTGACAAGACATTAATCAAATGCTTGGTTAGAGTTTTGGGTTATGATTTGGGCATCATGCTCAATGCCAAGCCATTTGTCTACAGAGATTGACAGTGTTTTATTTTTTATCATATGCTACCAATTTCTTCACTCTAAACATTTATCATTATTAATTACTTTAAATACAAATATATCTTTTTGCTTATAAACTATCATAAATTTAACATATTAATAAATTTACTCGTATCTTTTTGTTCCTTATATAACGACGAATCCCAATTCTAATTCATATCAAAATCAATATCTATTTATAAACCAAGATGTTGATAAACTAATTAATTTACTTTTTTAAGTTTTGTAAAAGCTTTTCACAAGATATTTCCAAAATAAGCTCGCCCATCGAGTGTGCCATGCAACCTACCCGGAATTTGATGATAATTTCATGTTTAAGTTACTTCAGTATGACCATTATAAAACTGAAAGCTAAACATTGTCGAAAGTTAAATCTTTTCTTGAGGCCGATTTTCTCTCATAAATAATTATATGTCGTTGTCTCAAGCTAAAAAGCATGAAAGGATATAGAGATTATTTTTTGCGATAGAAATGATAAACACATAAATTCAAAGGCGAACATTATGTTAAGAAGTTATATTCTGCATTAGAAATAAAATCATATACATTGTAATAGCAGATAATTTATTACATTTTTTCCTTACTGGATAACCATCAATTTCTTATTATTCTTATTAACACCATCAAAATTTTATGATGTTCGTAATTCATTAACCGTTACTTAATTTTTCCATGAATACTAGGAAGACACGCCCGTCCATCGGACGGGCTTTGCAACTAGTATATATATATATATATATATATATATATATATATATATATATATATATATATATATATATATATATATATATATATATATATATATATATATATATATATATATATATATATATATATATATATATATATATATATATATATATATATATATATATATATATATATATATATATATATATATATATATATAAATATATATATATATATATATATATATATATATATATATATATATATATATATATATATATATATATATATATATATATATATATATATATATATATATATATATATATATATATATATATATATATATATATATATATATATATATATATATATACTATCTATAAAAAGTGTATATACACATCCTAACTCCGAACCTAACTCTAAACCAAAAATTAAGATAAACATCTAGGCTCTCAACCATTAGATCATTTTTAGTCCAAACTTAACTCCAAACCAAAGATGCAATCTTAACCATCCATTTATTTTGTAACAAATTTTTCTAACAACTTTTTAACAACTTATTAAAAACTCACATTTATTTTCAAATTGAAATATCTTTTCGTTTATTTATTTTTTCCAAAATCTAATTTCATCATATTTTCTAAAATTTTATTCTCTTTAATTTAACATCCATTTTGATATATTTACAAAATTTTTGTCTTCTTTTATTTTTCATTATTTTATTTATTTTGATTCAATTTTTTACACTTTAACAATAATTTTATTGCCAAAAAATAGTCATCAAATACTTATTGCTGCATTGCGCAGGTACAATGCTAGTATATATATATATATATATATATATATATATATATATATATATATATATATATATATATATATATATATATATATATATATATATATATATATATATATATATATATATATATATATATATATATATATATATATATATATATATATATATATATATATATATATATATATATATATATATATATATATATATATATATATATACGAAATGGATTAATGAGTATTGGGACATTGTATATGAAATTTTGAACACAAAAATCAAGCTAAACAAGCTCTAGTAACGATTTGATTTATAACAATTTTTGAACCGTAGCAAAAACATATTGCATGTCGAAATCAATAGGTTTAGGATACTAAAAACTTACATATTAAGATATATAATTGTTTTGTTATTAATTCCCCGGGTGGCTCGTCCCGTGACGAATTTTAGATAGTAAGATATGACAAAAATACGAAATAAGGTCAAATCTGAACATAGTGTTTTGATGGACTGTTTTCTCGTAAAATTGGTATATTGACCTATGATTATGTAACACTAAAAGTTGTAGCTAAAATCATGAATTAGTAAAATCAATCGGATGGTTTACCAATTATTTACGGTTTGGAAATGGTGGGCAAAATAGTAAAAACTAGTCAGATCTGAACATACTTTCTTGACCGACTGTTTTCTCATATAAGAACTCAGAATCATTGAAAAAGGTAAAACTGTAGGTTTTAGATAAAATCATGAACAAGTAGAATCAATCGGATAGTTTATCAATTATTTACGGTTTGGAAATTTCGGTCAAAATGGTCAAAACGAGTTCGGCTGCCAAAAAAACAGCCAACTCTTATAAGTGACAAAATGGGTTAATTATCTATGAAAAGTATAAATTGGGGATAATTAGACATGTAATCATTAAAGTAAATGAGTTAATAAGGATTTTGGTAAAAAGAACACAATTAGATGATTTAGGGTTCAAGAGATATGAGTAAATTAGCGGGACACGTCGGGAAAATTGTAATAAACGGACAATACCCCATTAACGTAAAAAGTGACGTCTTCATACAAAACGACGTGGTAGGACCAACTTGTCGGGAATTTTAGAATTAGTTATATACTGATAAATGGAACCCGAGACCCGACCAACATAAAATATTAAGTGTACGTGTTTGGGATGCGTTCTAGAACCCAAAAACTATATAAAGTGGACTTGGGCCATAAAAGGCCATAAAATACTGATTATAAATGGACCTAAGTTATATAATCTTGTAATGGGCCACTATTGGGCTTAAGATGGGCAAAAAGTATCAAATTGGATATTACAATAAAATGGTTAAGTTGTCATCTAAAAGTTTTATAAATAATCATAAAACTTATGCAATGTCCAAAAACTTATTAAAATATACTTGTTACATATATGTACGATTCATTTATCGTCTCGAGCCTAAGACGTGCCTCATTATCTTTAGGTCTCGTGTGAGCATGTATCGACCATTGACATTTATTCTCGATTGACGTTCGTTATCTATTAACTATTGTGACGATTGTATCAGGTAAGTCTATAGTCTCGCTTTTATACGATCTTATAAGTGGTTTTTAAATCCGCGAGGGGGAATACATGTTTTTATAAACTTAGAACACAAGTCTTTTATGGTATGCTTGTCCCTCTATGAATGGACCCGTGGTTGCCTTTAAATTTCATTAGGTAATTGCCATTATTAAAGCCTCAATTATGGACCGTTAGTTAACCTATGATGGGTTAACCGCTAGTATAATTAATAGATGTATAGGGGAAGCCGCCCCGGTTCAGTTTTTGTGGACTTGTCACAGAAGCTTAGGCCCGACCTCCACACTGTTTGGACATATTGTATTGAGAAGTCAGGTATACGGGAATATACCAATAATCTGGAGGTAACGACAATTAATAAATTTCCTATCTTATTAGACCTACAAGGGAGTGTCTAAGGGCTCGGTTCCATGAGCTTATTGCAATTTATGCTATATACAATTATTATTGTTGATGCAAATTCGATGCTTGTTACCTTCGAGTATGCCACAAACTTATAATCTTTGCTTGTGTTCAAAATGATTTGTAAAACCTATAGACTTGCTCAACCTTTGTGTTGATGATTTTATACATGTATTTCAGGTAATCAAGATGGATAGCAACGGAGTATGCGAGGAGGAAGTTGGTGCTTACTTGTCTAAACTTTATATTTGTTTTCCATCCTATGAATTGAATAAATGACTTTTAAAGTCTTTGATGAGTGTGATTTGTTGGTAACGATTTTTGGGAATAAACGCTACTCTGATTTTATATAAACTGGGATGAGAACATTTTAGACAAGATTGTATATTATTTTAAAGTCTCTTTTGAAGTCGTTGTCTATGATTGTGTGCTATGTGCTATAAGTAGCGCCCTAAAGTCGTATTCCGCTGCGTGGTAATTTGGGGGTGTTACACGCGGATCGCAACGACCAAATTAAAATATTTGATCGCACGGATCGCATCGACCAAACTAAATAAAATAACACGTTTGGCGTGCGGAATACAGCGACCAAACTAAATAATACGTCCAGACGGGCGGATAGCCGCGACCAGTCTAAATAAAATAATATGTTTGATCACGCAGATTGCAACGATCAAAATAAAATATTATTTTTAATAGGGCAGACTAACGTGAAAGGATGCGACTTATGGTCGCAGTTAAAAAATAAAATATGCACAAACGTGCGGGCGAGCGCTTAGATAATTACAAACATGCTAATAGGCGGTCATCTTTGTAAATAAGTGATAATTTTAAAATATACTAAAAAAATTATATATATATATATATATATATATATATATATATATATATATATATATATATATATATATATATATATATATATATATATATATATATATATATATATATATATATATATATATATATATATATATATATATATATATATATATATATATATATATATATATATATATATATATATATATATATATATATATATATATATATATATATATATATATATATATATATATATATATATATATTTATATATATATATATATATATATATATATATATATAGTTTTAACATTGATTATGTCACCAATCAAAAGATATTCGCCTCCGAAAACGAAACAATGACGAAAACCGAAGGAAACAAACGTGTGGACTTGTGTACTTTAGGTTGAAGAAAGATTGGTAAAAGTAATTTACACTATCTAAAATATACTAGTACAAGTTTAAATGCATGAGATATGTCAAGATAGTATGTTATCAAATTTCACTTGTTTTAATGCTCAGTTTATAGCCTTATCAAATTTCACTCGTTATGTATATTGAGATAACTTTTTAATAATGCCATGTGACAATAGTTAATCTTGATGCGAAAAGAGCTTTTTTCCGTTTTTTAGAAGCATATCACATATTCATAATGAATAATGTATCCGCGTCAAATATACAATAACATTAAAATATCACTATTCGAATCTTTTCCATTATTAACGAAGTTATTGAGTTACCATGCGAATGTATATCTACATTTAACATTAACTGACATATAGGTGTCATTGTCATGATTGAAATCAAAAAACATAGCAACATATTCTCGTATCAAGTCAGATCAATAAACATAGTTTCTTGAACATTAATTAAAATTATTAATTAAACTTATAAGGGATTCCAAAAGGTGGCAAGATAGTTGTTAGTGTAGCACATATGCATATTTTATCCGTTTACCACATATTGATGCTATATGGCATGATGCGATCAATGGGAAACAGTAATAAAAAAGATCAGGGATAGCGATTTTTTGCGTCAATTTTTGTTTTTCAGTAGCATGAGACCACATAACATAGTTTAGTTAGTGTGCCACGGATGGCGCCAACTTGTTGAAGCATAGTTTGGCTAGACCGGTTCGACGACTCTCCTGGGCCGTTCGTCGTCTTCCCGAATCCTTAGTAATGCTGCAAACAATAGAAGAACCGGTTAGACGTGGACCCAAGGCCGGAGCCCCGGGGTCCACTTCCGACGGTCAAGTTAGTATCGTGATGATATATTGTAAAAAAGGTGTGTTTAGAAGAGATAACCTGATGTAAATTGAGCTCCCTACCCTTGTATTTATAGGAGTAGGGTTTCTTGAAAGATAAGTAAGGTGTATGGGCCATGGTCCTGTTGGGTTGTGGGCCTGCACACATGTTAGGTCTGGCTTATATCGACTATACGTCGACAACAAACATGTATTATATCATTCCATCATCGATCTCTAGTATATGAACATCACAAGAGTGAAACATATTCCATTTTACAATCTTCCACTCATGCTAATCTCTCTAGAACTTAATTGACTTAGCTTCATCAGGTGGTGACAGTTAGTTAAAAAAAGTAGAAGGGGTTTGAGATGCTACTGGTAGGTTCTGTTGTTCCTACTGGTGCCCTATGGTTCCTACTGGTCATATATTCATGTTGGTTGTGTTCTTGGTTCCTCCTAGTAATATTAGTCGGTTCCTACTGGTCCGTATCACCGGCTTATATTCTTGCTGACTTCCAATGGGGATGGTTCCTGCTGGCTTGTTATATACTAACTTTTCTTTGGCCGGTGTTGGTTCCTTCTAGTAAAGTAAGATCGCTACTACTCTGATTTAGTGACTAGTCTGATGTCACTAATGTTACTGGAGGAGGAGTTCTCAGCCATCATCATTTCATTATGGAGATTCATTGAAGAAGACATTTGATTATCACTTATTTTATGTTGTAGTTGATTTTCACAGGTTTTGTGCTCTTATCATATCCTAAAAAGGGAGTGGAGGACATTTTTAAGATAATTTGCTTGGTTTGTATGGTGATGATTACTTGACATATCTAGCGAAGGGTACGATCTATTTATATCTTAAAAGGAGTGGCAGCTTTTTTTAAGATACCTTGCTCTATGCGTACATTTGCTATCACTTGAAGGGGTTACGTTATTGTGCTCAGTGTCTCATTTATTTGAGGATTTTGTTCAAGCTCGACATCACGTGGTTAGTTAAAGACATAAGACACAAGTTTGGGAGATTCCACTTCTTCATCAAATTCGTTATACTTGATTTTCTTCATCAGTGATCTCTCTCCATGGAGCCTACTGGATTCGACATGCACTTCTTAAGTGGAAGATGATCCCTTTTGAGTTGATGTGACAAAAAGGGGAAGAATGCATGGATCAAGGGGAAGCTTAGCCTTCATCTATATTAGCTTCAGGGGAAGCTTGTGCTTATTGGTTTTGTCAAATCAACTAGGGGAAGATTGTTGGGACTTAGAGATCTTGAGTTGATATGACAAAACAAGATGAAGGACCTAGTAGTAATATATTAGCTTAGTTAGTAAGCTAGTGTTGTCATGTAACCCTAGTCCCTCTATTATATAAAGAGGGTAGCACCTTGGTTGTTATTCACTCATTCACAAACAATGTAAACCACAAGTGTGTGTGCGTTCCTCCTGGTGTCAAGCCTATAAGGCACCAGGAGCAGTAGTTAGTAGTATTATTTATAGTAATCTTTATTAGTGAAAGCCTTGTTCTTGGTTATGATTGTGTTTATTATTATTCTGATGTGCGTGTTACAATCATGATCAGGATATCCCAGATGAGTCTAGATCCTAAGACTCAACACTTTTGACTGGACTCATCCGAGAATCATGTCAATATTTCTTATTTTATCACGGCTTGGCTGATTAGCAAGCATGAGTTAACTTGATTGAACTGATTGACTTGGCATGGTTTGGCTATGTTGCAAACATGTCGTAATGTGATTGTATGTGTTTCATAATGGCTTTTGTGTTTGATTGGATTGTGATGTCCTCGAGAGAGTTATGTATACGTCGAATGATTTCCCGTATCGATGAATTTGTTTTTGACGAAATAGGTTTGTATGTACGTAATATTACAACGAGGTGATTTTGTACGACTAGTATTGATTACATCGCCTTGTATATTTTGAACGATTTCGATGAGGTTATGTGTGACCCCTGTGATTTTCTTTATGATTAATTGTTTTTATGAGACGATGAACCAAGTGAAAGGACGATTCGAATGCTGGAGGACATGCTCCGAGCGTGTGTGATTGATTTTGATAGTTGTTGAGACCGACACTTGCCGATGGTAGTATCTTTGTATAACGACCTTTACCATGTTAGCATTGAAACTGCAACATTCGAAGAAGTATGTTGATGAAAATATAGATCTCCAGATGGATGAAATGAAGTAGGAAAAAGTCAGTTGAATGGACTTGAGATGATTCGAGAGACTACGGAAGAGATGTTGCAGATTAAGAATCACTTGTTGACCACGAGAAGCTGTGAGAAGAGATGTGTTGATAACCGTAGGGAGAATTTGGGGAAATTTAAATGGAGACCATGGATCGAGATGTTAAGAGATTGAAGAAAGGTATAATACTCATCGTGAAGGTGTGATGGAACCCGAGACGTGAACCGAAGTCCACAACGGAGCGTGAAGACCTCTTTAGGAATAAGTAACCTCATCTTCCTAGTAGTACAAAATGCGAGTATAAGAACCGGAGAGCGCCAGGACGTCGCTCCCTTAAGGAGGGGAGGATGTGATACCAGTGAATGTGCTGTATGATGCTAAGTTATTGTCTCAAGAGCTGTTCAGTATGAGCATCTTTCTTAAGTTGTGACTCACTTAAGGATGTGATACCACGAACCCGACGTCGTTTATTTTACCCTAATTTACGAATAGTTTTGAAATTTTTAAGAAATTTCGTTTAATATATATTTGACGGTTTACGTTGAAAGCAATCTTTAAGGTCGTAAATTTAACATTTGTCGATTTATGAGGAACTGATAACGACTACGATCCCGACGGATGCCCAATTTTTATGTTTTATTGTCGTTTTGTCGATATTAGAATTTTCGAGATGTTTATTTTTATTACGTGTTAAGTAGAGTCGGAACCATATGTGTATTCGTTTTATATGCGTTGGAACCATTTACAAGTATTTTGAGGTAGCCGGGACGAAACCCGACTCCCGTAAATTTTCAAAACTGACTAGTGAGTCGTTTCCCTAAGTTGTGTCTTTTAAAAGTGAGGCCAAAATAAAACCAAAATGACAAAACAAGCCCCTCAAAATTTACAAAAAGGAGGAAATGAAAAACACACAAACAATCACCTAAAAAAAATTTCTCCTCTTCCTCCTTCCCTTCTCTTGGTCGTCGGCCTCCACAAACACCACCACCATATATTTTTTTCCCCTTCATTTTGAATAATCCAAGTTTAGACCACCTTCTCATTATCCATTGTAAGTGTTTTAATACAATCAATTACAACATGCATTAACACAAATTATCCAAGAATCAATGATTTTTCAAAAACATGTTTTGATCTAATTAAACCAATTCATTGTTTAATTGGTGTATTGGTAATGATTAATCAACCCTAAAATTAATTAAAAACGAAATGGTTTGGGTGTTTTGGTCACCAACACCCCACGACTAATGGGGGTGTTTGGTTGTTCATGGTGTTTGATGAAATGTGTTGTGGGTTTGTATCTAAGATGTTGTTTTTAGTATTTTTAAATGGTTAGAACTAATTGCATGTATGATTTAGGATTGAGTTTTGATTAGGATTTGATGTTCTTGGTAGAGTGGGCTGTTTTGGATGATTGGGTATGGTTAGGAGTGGTAAAAATTAGTCTAGGTAATGTTAGATTGGATTGGAATCAAGTGTTGACTTGATTTTGAGGTGGTAAAATTTAGGTAGATTGTTCAAGCTTGTTTTTCGTGGGTATAAGTTTGTAAACAGGTCATAAACATAGGATGTAGTTGTAGGGCTTGGTCTTAGCTTCATTTTGGTATAAGGTAGAGCTTACGACTCCAAACGAGTCAAAAGTTATGCAATTTTGAAAGTTCGTGTACGGGGAGATGAGAACCAACATAATCCGAATTTGTGTTTGGTTTTGGGTCAAATCCCGGGGACCATAGATAGAGATTTACAAATGATTGAAAGTTGTTAGTTTGTTCTAATCCTGCATTTTAGAGTCTATTTTTATACTTAATGGTCAAATTAGCTAATGGTGTCTTCAAATGAGTCAAACAAGTCTTACGTTGTAGAAGTACAAAATCAGTCCGAAAAGTTTACGTCTAGTGATGTAATGAGTAATGGGTCATAAAAGTGAAAACTTTTTATGGGATTAAAAATGGGTTTTCTAAAGGTCATAAGGTATTTTTACAAATTTTCTTGTAATTTATATAGGTTCTTAAGTCATAGCAAACAGCCCGTACTTTTGGTAAGTACCGGCAAATTTATAAAATTGGAATCAACTTTAATTACGTAGATAAATGGTATAAGTCTAGTAACAACTACTTGTTTGATGTTGGCGTGAGTTTTCATAAGCATTAAGTGTGTTTTCATATGCGTGTGTTTAGTACAATAATGTACACGGAGTATTGATTTGGTTTTCGTACTTTGATCTTTAGGTCACGTGTTAGATTTTCTTGGGCATCCACATCGTCGGTGATATTTCTCGTTACGTCTTCGCTAGAACCACTACTACTACGCAACGTGAGTCTATAGCCTCACTTTCTACTGTTTTGAAATGATTTTAACCCGCTAGGGGGATACATGCCATTTAAAATAAATTGAACACAAGTCATGAATGATTGTTTGGACCCAAATATTGTTTGGATTATATCGAGTACCTTGTTGCTAAAGGCCCTAATTTCATGAAACATTAATTATTGTCTTGCCCTTGTGTGGGTTGGAAATAACCGCTTATACAATTGATAGTACTATGGGGTTGACGATCCTATCCGAGACGAGAGCTAGTACGTTGAGTACCCTCTACGGACGGATAACTTGTGATAAGAGATAAGGTATAAATCTGGCAACTAATACCTTAAGAGGGGAAATGGTTTCGTTTTGATCATGCCGGCATTTTGGCACGAGTGATTAAGTTAACGGGTCGGTGTCATGAGCTTAAATACAACCAATTAACTTTGCTAAATATGAAATACTTGAATAATAGGTTGTATGCGCACAATTCTATTAAATGATTATGATTGATTTTCTATTGTGTTCAACTAATGATTTGATAAACCTATAGATACGCTCAACCTTTGTGTTGACGATTTTAAGCATGTGTTTCGGGTAATCGATGATATGGTAGCAAGGAGCATGCGAGGATGGAAGTTGTTGTGGCTTGGCGATCTACTTTGTCTTTCCTCCCTTTTTATAACTTAAAACTTTTTTTATATTATGTCATGTGAACAAAAATGTACTTTTGGGTTGAGATTCAGTGGGGACCTAACGCAACTCTATTTTGTATTAACTGTGGGATTTGGAAATTAGTAGACTTTGATGTTTTTAACAATGTTTCAATTATGTTTAAATTTCTACGTCTCTTTGAGTCGTTCGAAATAGCTTATGAGTGACGATAACTGTCTAGCACCCAAATGTTGTAGTCCGCTGCGCATAGCATTTGGTGGGGTGTTAGAGATTCGTATCAGAGCCATGAGTTATAGAGAACTAGGTCATTTTGAAAAACCCTAAACTATAACTTTTGGTGTCGTAAGAAATTATCCAAGCACACAACTATCCTACATGGCTCGGGTAACATTTCTTTAGCATTGCTTTATATTTTAGATGTATCCTTCAAAACTGATATAAATTCCCTAGTATTTAGTAAGTAAAAACTAAGATATATATTGAGATATATTGTTGTGTACGTTGAATACTTATCATGGTAATTTAAAAATTCTTGTAAGATTATCTTATATGTTACATGTAATTGGCATACGGGCTACATTGCATTACATGGCAACACTGCGTTGTAATCCTACATGTATGTAGGAATGATTTTATGTATAATTATGTATATACTATGGTATTTAGAGGCATTGCACGTGAAGCAATGGTCCTTGCGTGATTATCGTACATTTAAAATGCGGTTTTGTCGAGAATTCGGCCTCACCGCTAATTATCAATATTGTTAATTAATTATTAATCGAATAACCGAGTGTGAACCTCGTTTGATACTCTAGACACGTAAATAATTCTTCGTAAGATATTGTATATCGACTAGATTGATCTCGATTGTCGTATCGCACCGTAATGTGTCACTTTTGGACATCTTCTTTTGGAACGTATTTTCCCTACATATTATTTTATCTCCTTAATTCCTTATGGGTTTGATATTAGTTCGTGTAACTATAACATAGCTGAAGCATAATCAACGATGCGTACATCATAGTGACGAATCATGTGTGTGTATTATGAAACGTGGTTGAGGCGTATCACCATTTAAATCATTTATCATCCTAATTGAATCTAAATATGCGTTTTAAAAATATACTAGTGTTGTGATCAATCGCGATAACTTGAAGTTTGATTGGTTTGTGTTAATTTTGTGGTGTACGATTTCGAGACTCATCCGAGGCCGATAACAACACTTAGTTGACATATGTATTCTCGTTCTGTTTATTTTGTTTGTCTCGTTGTTCCATGATTTTTGAATTTGATATTATATATGACGTGGTCTGACACTTTTGCGAGTTGAATAAGTATTGGGTTTTGTTAATTGAACGATTTAAACATAAAGCGTCTTACATAATAAACATATGGTGAATGAAATTTTTGGATAAAAATGACGTACGAGGCATCTTGTGACAAGTAAAATATGTGTAGAGAATAAATGGACAAAGTGAAATTATTTTCCCTTTTAATCTTGGTTGGTAAATCGTAATAAGTAATCTGTATTACTCGTAAAATCCTTGTTTTCATATATTAATAATTTGATACTAGAAGCTTGTGATGGATTTGTCAAGAATTTTCCAAATTTAACTTGAAAAAGGAGTTATTAATAAAGATTAACGATATGACTATTGAGTATATGTAGCTTTGGATTTGGTATTAATTAACTTTTGGGTTAATGTAGCAAATTTTGGCGTATTTTGTGGTATAAAACATGAGTAGAAGAATTGGTTCTATTTTAAACATAAGGTCAAGTTTTATTTACGAATGCATTTGTGTAAACTGGAACTCGTCACTCGTTGTAGTGAATAAATTGGGACAAAATCGGAATGTACACTTTAAGTGAGAAATTATAATGCTTGAAATAAATTATTAAAAGTTGATGGAACTTAATTTTATTCCACTGCGAGGTGAGTTAATTTTAAAATCGTTTGATAATGGGCTAAGGATTAAAGGTTGAATTTTCTACATTTTAGAATTATTGAAATAATCATTTTTATTATATATTATTATTATTGAGATTCAAGTGTCAACTAAAATCAGTAAGTATCCGAGATAATACTACGTGAAACCTCTTTAGCATTTGAGTCGAATTGCGCGAAAATGATTTAACAAACGAGTTTTAAGGAGAACATATGTATAATAAAAAGTCAAGGTTGATTTTTAAGTGTTAATTGGACTAGTTTGAGTCATGTTGGATACATGTATATATGTGATAAGATAAGTCGTAATAATAATAACGTAAAACTCGGAAAATTTTTACTATGAACATTTTTGGTACTTAAGATATGAACATTAATGATATATTGACACCAGTGTCGAGATTTTCAAAACTAATAATTTTACCCATTTATAATAATCGAGTCACCGAATCAACTAATGTTAGAAATTTTTCTTGAGATTGTAATTTTTTCAGAAATAAAAACTTTGTAAAAGATCAAAAAATGACAAAAATGGAGTCTTAAATGCTATGACACAAATTAACAATACGCAAATGTTCGGTTTTACGATATACACAGTAACATTGATTTGAATATGCAAATGGATTACCCAACACACGCCTACTCGTATATTATTTTTGTATATATAATGTTTTGAGTCACGATGGTTCGATCGTACGACATCCATTCTTTGATTTTGCGAGTATATATTTGAACTTAGGTAGTAATGGGATTTTTCATTTTAATATTGTCTATGGTATGAAACCATTATTATTATATTTATTTTTGAATTGCTACTTCACTAGTACATGATAATAAGGGTATGTCACCCGGTGTATTTTTGTCCTCTTCATGGACGTCATAACTTTTCTCCGTTTGACTATTGGAACCTAAATTTGGGGAATGTATGTGTAACTCGAGAAGATGGGGATGATGATCGTTGTCCTATTTTTGGCGCTCGTAATGATGTTCGATGTCCACCTCATGATTTTATAGATTGCTGTTGATTATTCTGAAAATCTTGTCATATCTTCGAAGTATCTTCATTTCTAATGCAGTTAATTTCTGTTGGCAAATATATTGCTCGTTTACCTCGTTCAATCTCATTGATTGTTGATTTTATTAATTGTTGTGCTTGCAATGATCTTTAATCTTGAACCACCTTACCATTATTTGGTGAATAGTCTATTTAGAAAATATGTATGGGTGTGTGAAATGTTTCGTTTAACCAAATACAAATGGCGCCGATTTCTTTATTTATTTATCTCTTTATTTTCTCAACAAAAGGCAAAGCAAAAGTATGTTTCCAAAGTAGATGAAAAATGTTTGATGTGTTCCTTAAAACGATGGCAGCAATATTTTCTCATTTCAAATTTCACTTCAAACGATTTAATTATTTTGAAGTATAGGTCGAAAACTTTTACAGTCATATTTGGTGTGTAATAATAATTTTTGTATCGTCACTCGATCCTCAATTATGCGCAGCTTAGCTAACTATGCATAATTCGGGAAGAGTCCTGTTTTGTTGGTTGTCGTTGCTTGGTCCTCATGTGACAATCTTGATATTTTTGGTCGTTATTCTAATCTCGATTATTACATATTTTGTATTTACTTTATTGATAAATTTAAATTATCGGCTAACCAGGAAGGTTAGGCTTGAAACTTAGCGTAAGAATATCGTTTAGATTATAACCGGCAAGGAATACGTTAGGTATCGATATTTATTTCTCGTTATGACATAAAAATATTTTATATTGTTGTCGTTTAATTCTTATTTTATTTTATTTTATTTTTAATATTTTCTTTTAAAAGTATTTTTTTAATGTACGATAAACCTTTAAATGTCGTTCGCTTATATAGCGCGTTAACATTTATTAAATTATAAGTCCTTATTTTTATATCAAAATATAGATTTTCTCTTAATGTCGATGTTTTTATTTTATATTGAGCGTTTATTTTTTGTGTCTTACGGGTATTTTTCAAATCGCGTAACTTTTAAAATATCGGGCTTCGATAATACCCGTCGTACCGATTGTGTGACGTAGTTAAATAAATACATTGCATGTCAACATCAACTAGTGATACTTCCAATTTTTTTATGTCTACTAATAAGTTAACCAAATGATTTATAATGCTACTACACTAAATTTTGTACGACGTAAACTTATAGCCTAAGATATTAATATATTTAATTGTGAGTTAGTCATCATTTTTGGACAGCGATTACTTACTATAATAAGCCACGTATCCCATTGTGAGTGTAAATTTGACAACAGGCCTTCTTAATACAAGTGACCATATAACTTGTATGAGTAATGTTTGAAAAAGAAAGAAATAATATATATAAGATACTCCATCTTCATTTTATCATTCACATTGAACAAAAGCAAAGCAATAGTTGTAACATTAGAAGTGGAATATTTTGGATGGCAATATAAGTACATTTAAAAGATCATTGCTCGCATATAAGGAGATTACGTTTGAAGTTGATTTTATTGATTTGTGTGTCCGTGCTCTTGTACTCACGTTTTACTTATTAAGGTGAGTTCATAGCCTCGCTTTTATTTAATTATTTATTTTATGAAACCCGCGAGGGGATAACATGCTTATTTTTAAAATAGAACACAAGGGAACCGATTGTATGCTTAGATGAATGTTATTACATAAGTTCGCCTATAGCCTTAAAAAGACCCATTTCCCATGAATTGTTAATTACTCGGTGCGAGTGAACGCTAACACTGTGGATAGATCTATCGGGGTGACGCCCAGTCCGATGCGATTAGCTATCACAAGGTGTAATGAAACACTAGTGTATTGGAGCACATCGGATGCATATGTATAAGAGAAATATACGCACTTGGCTAGGTGTGTTGGTGGGCTGAAATAAATATATGTTAACGTTCAATGTCATGAAGCTTATGTAATAACAACAATAATTATGTCTGATCCACATAATTGTTACCAGATGAAAGTTTATCCAGATACTTGTGTTCGATTTACATATTTTAAACTCTATGGATTCACTCTACAATTTTTGTTGATTTTATAGCATGTTTTATCTCAGGTCCATAAAGAAGGTACTCAACAATGGTGGTTTCATGAAGCTTGCTTAATTTTGGTGACTTTGGCCTGCTTTTATAAAATATATCCATTCGAACCAACTTTTATCTTTTGATGTGTACTGTAAATATTTTAAAATTATCTGGGACCGTGTATGAATTATTATCTTTTGAAAGAATGAATGGATGTTTTAATAAAACGACTCGTTTTGAGACGTTTTCTATAATTGTGTGATTGTATCATGTAAGTAACACTCAAGGACCCTTCCGCTAATGTGACCCGATTTTGAGAGTGTTACAGATTGGTATCAAGAGCTCAAGTTATAGAGAACGAAAAGATTTTCCAAAAATGAATTTTTGAAATCTTTTAACTATAACAGTTGCAAGCGAAACCTCCTAGTTGCCAATGGACGAGAATGAGAATATTTATATATGTATATTGGATTATAGATATATGTTGTAATCTTTATCGATTATTTATACTTGTGAATTACAAGGTATGTTTTCATTTATTTAATTATAAATGATAATTTTATACTTATACGAGATATTTATACGACGTACATTGTCACGAAGCATCCCTAGTCATCCTAACGCTAACGTTGAAGTTATTCCTGAAGTGAATCCCGTTATTTCTGAGTTTAAATAAAGTTATGGATGCCCATGATCCAAACAAAATGGTTAATATTCCTGATGATATTTATTTGGTTACAAGGATTTTGATTTCTTGGTTCTCATTCTTGATTAATCCATCCGATCATTTTGTTTAGCAAATTTAATCTCCATTTTCATTAATCTTCGACATTCTACTGTTTTGCTAGAAACAAGTTTGTTTGAGATTGTACTTGTTGTTTGTTAGGAATTGAGGTTGACTGGTATGGTATTCACATGCCAAATAGAATTCCATATCATATCACTGAATTTTTTCTGTTAAATCAGTTTTTCGTTTGTTTCGATCTTCATCTCCTATGTTGAGCTAGCGATGCTTAAATAAAGTGATTTATAATTGTTTTGTTGAAATGAATTGGCCATTCATTTGAACAAGGAAATTATAAATTATTGAACCACTGATTTCTTAATCTTATTTGGATGGATTTGATCAATCCATGGAAATAATGATTTATAAACGTGTGGTCTTAAGCGTATAGCATCCGTGCAATTAAACTCTTATTGACTCGTAATTCGTTTGCTTGACTCATTCTTTGATTTTGTACCTCTAATTCTATGATCATACGATGATTTATATTGGGGCTATTCCAAAGCCGCCAATTCAAGAGGATACCAAGCGTCCTAGAAAGACACTGAAGAAATCTTCTTCTAGTGGGACCGAGGAGCCTTCCTAGCCACATGAATCATCTAGTAACTCTTAGTGGATTAGTTTATGAATTGTGATATCTTTCATAAATCACTAACTAAACTGTGACATCAAATAGTAGAACTAGCCTTCTTGAGTTTTATAGCATTAGATTGATAATCTATAATGCATGGCAATAAAACTTATACTCGTTCGTGATTAATCAAATGACTATCTTTTGATTCATAATTCTACATCGTTCAATTATTATATTTCCTTGCTTATTTCTTCTAATCATTTGTTCCTTTTAAACCATTCGTTCTATTTAATTATTCATTTTCTTGTAATGCAATCATTAAATGAAAACTCATTATGATTCGCGTTGTACTAGAATCATGCGCCAAAATATGACTAGGCACGTATGAGCCAAGTTATTAATGAACAAGTTGCTGCATCATTAACTGAATTCATGGCCAACATGAATGATGGAGCTGGCGACTCTAGTGTGTCGGTAGTTCGGGTGGAGCAAGTGGTTCTATGGTGCAGATGGTTCTGAGGAGTAGCTAGTGGAACTGGAAACTGGGGGAGATGTAGATGGAGCCATTAATGCAAGTGGTCCTAATTGACCAAATGTGATAAAAATTAGAGGCCGTAACTACACTTCATCCATGAAGTGCAAACCATAAACTTTGAAGGAGACTGAAGATGATGTAAGATTTTGTTAGTGGTTTTAGATTCTAGAGTCAGTTTCTCGAATCAACGACTATCTCGAAGACTTTCCGAAGATTTGTCGGGGCTTCCGCCCCCAAGGAAAATAGAATTCTAAATCGATCTAATTACTGGTTCTGCACCCGTGGCCCGTGAGCCATATTGTTTAGCACCATCCAAAAGGAAGGAATTATCTGTGCAGTTGCAAGAACTATCTGATAAAGGTTTTCTTCGACCGGGCTCGTCGTCATGAAGAGCTCTGGTATTATTCGTAAGAAGAAAGATGCATCGTTTCATCTAGAACTAAATAAATTTTTGATCAAGAATTGATATCCTTTACCGAGGATTGATGACATATTTAATCTGCTGTAAGTTTCTAGTGTCTGTTCTCATGTTGATCTACGATTTGGTTATCATCAACTTTGCATCTGTGAGGAAGATATTCTAATTACTATGTTTAGAAATCATTATGGACAATTATGAGTTCAAAGTAATTCCGTACGGATTGACCAATGTACCAGCAGTATACATGGATTCATGAATCGTGTGTGCAAGCCGTATCTTGATAAATTTGTGATCATGTTCATTGATATTGTTCTGATTTATTGTAAAAATAAAGAAGAGCATGGTGAAAGTTTGGAGACTATCTTGAACTTGCTAAGAAGTGAAAAGTTGTACGCAAAATTTTCAAAATAATTGCATGCAATTTCTTAGCCATATGATTGATAGCAGTGGAGTTCACGTTGATCCCAAAATAAAATAAGATAAATGTACCATGACTTGAAGAAGTTGTACTGGTGGCAATACATTAAAGCAAATATTGCGATTTATGTTGGTAAATGATTGGCATGTGATAAATCCGATGCTGAATACCAAAAGCCATCAGGATTACTTCACAACCGAAAATTCCTATAAGAAAGTGGGAGCAAATTACAATTGATTTCATTGTAAAGCTTTAGAAAACTCTGTTTGGATTTAATTCAATATGCGTCATTTTTATCCGATTGATTAAATCTTCTCATTTCATTCCAATAATAAAATGATCGTGCAAACTATGAATTGTTTGTTAGTTGCTTGTAGTAGACCGAAAATTTATTATGATGTGAAGTAAAAACCTTTGGATTTTGAGGTAGGTGGAAACGTTATGCCGAAAATATCACCATAGAAAGGTGGTATACATTTTGGAAAACGGGGGAAGTTAAGTCCCTGTTATGTTGGGCCACTCGAGATAATATCGAGAGCGGGCTCGGTGGCATAGAAACTTGAATTACCTCAAGAGCTACAAGGAATTTACGACACTTTTCATGTGTAGAACCTAAATCAATATCTTATCAAATAAGATCTTATTATCTCTCTTGACAAAGTATATTCGACGATAAGATGACTTTCATCGAAGAACTTGTCAAAATTATTGATAAGGAAGTTAAGCAATTGAAACAAATTCGAATTCCTATTGTCAAAGTCCGATGAAACTCGAGACGATAACCAAAATACACTTGGGAAAGGGATGATCAAATGTGGAAGAAATATCCTCATTTGTATGACTTCAACAAGAAGGCAGGCAATAAGGCAAATTGATCTTCGAGGACGAAGATCCTAATTTAGTTGGATGATGTGACAATCTTGATATTTTTGGTCGTTATTCTAATCTCGATTTTTACATATTTTGTATTTACTTTATTGATAAATTTAAATTATCGGCTAACCAGGAAGGTTAGGCTTGAAACTTAGCGTAAGAATGTCGTTTAGATTATAGCCGGCAAGGAATACGTTAGGTATCGATATTTATTTCTCGTTATGACATAAAAATATTTTATATTGTTCTCGTTTAATTCTTATTTTATTTTATTTTATTTTTAATATTTTCTTTTAAAAGTATTTTTTTAATGTACGATAAACCTTTAAATGTCGTTCGCTTATATAGCGCGTTAACATTTATTAAATTATAAGTCCTTATTTTTATATCAAAATATAGATTTTCTCTTAATGTCGATGTTTTTATTTTATATTGAGCGTTTATTTTTTTGTGTCTTACAGGTATTTTTCAAATCGCGTAACTTTTAAAATATCGGGCTTCGATAATACCCGTCGTACCGATTGTGTGACGTAGTTAAATAAAATACATTGCATGTCAACATCAACTAGTGATACTTCCAATTTTTTTATGTCTACTAATAAGTTAACCAAATGATTTATAATGCTACTACACTAAATTTTGTATGACGTAAACTTATAGCCTAAGATATTCATATATTTAATTGTGAGCTAGTCATCATTTTTGGACAGCGATTACTTACTATAATAAGCCGCGTATCCCATTGTGAGCGTAAATTTGACAACATGCCTTCTTAATACAAGTGACCATATAACTTGTATGAGTAATGTTTGAAAAAGAAAGAAATAATATATATCAGATACTCCATCTTCATTTTATCATTCACATTGAACAAAAGCAAAGCAATAGTTGTAACATTAGAAGTGGAATATTTTGGATGGCAATATAAGTACATTTAAAAGATCATTGCTCGCATATAAGGAGATTACGTTTGAAGTTGATTTTATTGATTTGTGTGTCCGTGCTCTTGTACTCACGTTTTACTTATTAAGGTGAGTTCATAGCCTCGCTTTTATTTAATTATTTATTCTATGAAACCCGCGAGGGGATAACATGCTTATTTTTAAAATAGAACACAAGGGACCCGATTGTATGCTTAGATGAATGTTATTACATAAGTTCGCCTATAGCCTTAAAAAGACTCATTTCCCATGAATTGTTAATTACTCGGTGCGAGTGAACGCTAATACTGTGGATAGATCTATCGGGGTGACGCCCAGTCCGATGCGATTAGCTATCGCAAGGTGTAATGAAACACTAGTGTATTGGAGCACATCGGATGCATATGTATAAGAGAAATATACGCACTTGGCTAGGTGTGTTGGTGGGCTGAAATAAATATATGTTAACGTTCAAGGTCATGAAGCTTATGTAATAACAACAATAATTATGTCTGATCCACATAATTGTTACCAGATGAAAGTTTATCCAGATACTTGTGTTCGATTTACATATTTTAAACTCTATGGATTCACTCAACAATTTTTGTTGATTTTATAGCATGTTTTATCTCAGGTCCATAAAGAAGGTACTCAACAATGGTGGTTTCATGAAGCTTGCTTAATTTTGGTGACTTTGGCCTGGTTTTATAAAATATATCCATTCGAACCAACTTTTATCTTTTGATGTGTACTGTAAATATTTTAAAATTATCTGGGACCGTGTATGAATTATTATCTTATAAATGAATGAATGGATGTTTTAATAAAACGACTCGTTTTGAGCCGTTTTCTATAATTGTGTGATTGTATCATGTAAGTAACACTCAAGGACCCTTCCGCTAATGTGACCCGATTTTGAGAGTGTTACACCTCAAGTATACATGATCTAGCTAATTATGCATAGTTTAGGAAGAGCACTATTGTGTCAAATAAATTGGTAATCTTGAAACTTATAGTGTTTTGATAAATGTTTGGATGAAAACGCTTTTAAAAATTGTGGATCCTTATGCAAATAATCGTATTCTCTTTGATTCCTAAAGAAAATTTTTGAATTTTCTTCTGTTCCTTGAAATCTTTCCTTTTTGTTTGGCGTTGACTTAGTAAGTCACCGTGACCGAGTAATTTTGGAAAATGTTTTTATGTGTTGTGTGTAACGTGTGAATTTTATCGGAATCGCTAGGGTGTTGATGAAATACCAAAGGGACTCGTACCGACGCTGAGAAGGAATTTTAACAAAAATAGAAAAATGCCGAAGTAGAGGAAATCCGAGTTCGAATAACTCTGAGCGAATTGACGAAGACTTCTCCTACATCAACCGTATCGTACTTTATTTGTTTTCTTTTCTTGTTCTTTTGATATGTTCAACGACACGCGATAAACTGTTGAAGTTTACCAACTGTGCATAGGTAGTTGGAAGAGAATTCTAGTTGTCGTCTTCGTTTATTCAAGTGAGGAATCCTCTTTGCTTGACTCGATCTTCTTTGATCATCGAAGGTTAAATGACAGATGGACATAGTTGATGTTTATGTGCTAAACCCTTGCCTTTTATGTGTTTATGTTGTATGTGATCTAGTGAAATGATCGAAAGTTGTGAGAACTTGAGACGATATTTTCCAATAATGTCCGATCATGGAGAACATGTGCCACGTACTATTTTTTTCTTAACTTTGAATGATGATGCTTATTGAGATTTTGACCACGTTTGGGACGAAGTTGAGATGGTGTTCTTGTAATATTTTCTTTTGGGTATGGATCCGTGTGTGAGCATCCTGCGATGACATATGTTTGTATTTTATTTCTTTTTGGATATGCATCCATAGCTGGCAAGCTCGTGGACCTTCTTTAACTTGCAATTTTCTTTTTGTTGGGACTTAGAGATCTTGAGTTTATATGACAAAACAAAATGAAGGAACTAGTAGTAATATATTAGCTTAGTTAGTAAGCTAGGGTCGTCATGTAACCCTAGTCCCTCTATTATATAAAGAGGGTAGCACCTTGGTTGTTATTCACTCATTCACAAACAATGTAAACCACAGGTGTGTGTGCGTTCTACCTGGTGTCAAGCCTATAAGGCACCAGGAGTAGTAGTTAGTAGTATTATTAATAGTAATCTTTATTAGTGAAAGCCTTGTTCTAGGTTATGATTGTGTTTATTATTATTCCGTTGTGCGTGTTACAATCATGATCATGATATCCCAGATGAGTCTAGATCCTAAGAATCAACAAGTGGTATCAGAGCTTGTTGGCTCTCGATCTGGTTGATCTACAAGGTTTTCGTTGTTATGTTATTTTCTATTTTTGAATAAATATTGTTCCTCCTGATCTAGGGTTTTTCCCAACAAACCCTAGATGATTAAAAAATGTTGCTGCTGTTACTATCATGTTGCTACTGGTTATTTGATAGTTGCTGGTGTTTGTATGATCTTGTTGCTGATTCGTGCATGATGTTGCTGATGTAGAAGGTACATGATGCGGCTGTTCTTAATGCTTAGGGTTTGTAATAAAACCCTAGATTCGTTTTTTATGGAGGCAGCAGGTTCGTTATTGATGGTGATCAAACTGGTTTTGGTGAGTTGGTTCATGAATCAACAATGAACCCCGTATGATCTAAGATGATACTGGTTGTTTCAGAATAAAAGTTGTCATGGATGGTCTCAGATTGTTTAAATCTTATTCATGATGATTTTCTTGTTCATGTGATGCGTTGCTAAAAGACATGATTGTTATGTTGCCTTTCTGCCATAGTGTTGATGGAATCCTAATAATTTAGGGTTTCAAATTCGTTTTGGTTGATGGCAGGAGGATGATTGTGTTTTGAAGCAACAAGAAGCAGTAGGATATAATAAGGCTGCTATGGGAGGATCGCGAGGTGTGCTAAGATTTGTGTGGAGTTCGTGCTATGTTCATTTATGCACCACAGCAGGTATCAACGCAGGTTTTGGATGAATGATTGGCAGGAGGTGATGTGGACTACTACTAGTTCGCAAGATACTTTTGTTATGATTTCTGTGTCTCTTTGATGGTCCAAAACATCATGTTGATATATACAACAGATCTTGTTGATATATACATGGAGGTTAAGATTTCTTGTTACTGGATTGTAGGAAGAGTGTGGTCAAACTTCCCTACATAAACTCCTCCACATATGCCGTGGTATGTTTTAATATCCAAATATTGTGGTATGTGTATATTGTGGAAGCAATTATGGTACATATGATTCTTTCTTGCTTTGATGGAGTCAATAACGTGTGATCATTATTCACTTGCTCAAATATTGGATTACTTGATTTTCTTGGTTCATAACGTGGGTCTTCCAAGAAATTCGTGGAGAATTATTCTTTCCTGTTTTTTTTAGAAATATGCTTTGAACGTGATATAGGCCAGCTGTCCAAATATTCGGTTGGGATAAGTCAATTCATGATATACATGGAATATGTATGTTGTGCGTAACTAATGGAAAGGTGCAAACAATTTGCATATTTTCAGGGATTACATTATACAAATTATTTATAGAAGACATACTCGTGATTAGTTTCCTGATTTTACGGGATTGTGCGACTTATATGTAATATTTCTACTGGATATGGAATGGTTTTGATCGTGGGTTAATGGGAAGATACAGTTCGTCCTTGCTGGTTTTTAGGGATTCAAAATTTCCAATTCCATATATATTGTCACACGTATCACAAAAGATCTCATGAGTTTCTTATGTATGGTTCTAGCTGCTTTTTAAATTTGGACGAGGGTATGCATGAGCTTCTCATTGGCTGGTCATATATGGGCTGAAGAAAAGATTTACAACAAGCAACAGCTTCAGCGATAGTGTGGTGACAGTTAGTTAAAAAAAAGTAGAAGGGGTTTGAGATGCTACTGGTAGGTTCTGTTGTTCCTACTGGTGCGCTATGGTTCCTACTGGTCATATATTCATGTTGGTTGTGTTATTGGTTCCTCCTAGTAATATTAGTCGGTTCCTACTGGTCCGTATCACTGGCTTATATTCTTGCTGACTTCCAATGGGGATGGTTCCTGCTGGCTTGTTGTATACTAACTTTTATTTGGCCGGTTTTGGTTCCTTCTAGTCAAGTAAGATTGCTACTATTCTGATTTAGTGACTAGTCTGATGTCACTATAGTTACTGGAGGAGGAGTTCTCAACCATCATCATTTCATTATGGAGATTCATTGAAGAAGACATTTGATTATCACTTATTTTATGTTGTAGTTGATTTTCACAGGTTTTGTGCTCTTATCATATCCTAAAAAAGGGAGTGGATGACCTTTTTAAGATAACTTTCTTGGTTTGTATGGTGACGAAGACTTGACATATCTAGCGAAGGGGTACGATCTATTCATATCTTAAAAGGAGTGGCAGCTTTTTTTAAGATACCTTGCTCTATGCGTACATTTGCTATCACTTGAAGGGGTTACCTTATTGTGCTCAGTGTCTCATTTATTTGAGGATTTTGTTCAAGCTCGACATCACGTGGTTAGTGAAAGACATAAGTCACATGTTTGGGAGATTCCACTTCTTCATCAAATTCGTTATACTTGATTTTCTTCATCAGTGATCTCTCTCCATAGAGCCTACTGGATTCGACATGCACTTCTTAGGGGGAAGACGATCCCTTTTGAGTTGATGTGACAAAAAGGGGAAGAATGCATGGATCAAGGGGAAGCTTAGCCTTCATCTATATTAGCTTCAGGGGAAGCTTGTGCTTATTAGTTTTGTCAAATCAACTAGGGGAAGATTGTTGGGACTTAGAGATCTTGAGTTGATATGACAAAACAAGATGAAGGACCTAGTAGTAATATATTAGCTTAGTTAGTAAGCTAGGGTTGTCATGTGACCCTAGTCCCTCTATTATATAAAGAGGGTAACACCTTGGTTGTTATTCACTCATTCACAAACAATGTAAACCATAGGTGTGTGTGCGTTCCTCCTGGTGTCAAGCCTATAAGGCACCATGAGTAGTAGTTAGTAGTATTATTAATAGTAATCTTTATAAGTAAAAGCCTTGTTCTTGGTTATGATTGTGTTTATTATTATTCCGCTGTGCATGTTACAATCATGATCATGATATCCCAGATGCGTCTAGATCCTAAGACTCAACACTTTTGACTGGACTCATCCGAGAATCATGTCAATATTTCTTATATTATCACGACCTGGATGATTAGCAAGCATGAGTTAACTTGATTGAACTGATTGACTTGGCATGGTTTGGCTATGTTGCAAACATGTCGTAATGTGATTGTATGTGTTTCATAATGGCTTTTGTGTTTGATTGGATTGTGATGCCCTCGATAGAGTTATGTATACGTCGAATGATTTCCCGTATCGATGAATTTGTTTTTGGCGAAATAGGTTTGTATGTACGTAATATTGCAATGAGGTGATTTTGTACGACTAGTATTGATTACTTTGCCTTGTATATTTTAAACGATTTCGATGGGGTTATGTGTGACCCGTGTGATTTTCTTTATGATTAATTGTTTTTATGAGACGATTAACCAAGTGAAAGGACGATTCAAATGCTGGAGGACATGCTCTGAGCGTGTGTGATTGATTTTGATAGTTGTTGAGACCGACACTTGCCGATGGTAGTATCTTTGTATAACGACCTTTACCATGTTAGCATTGAAGCTGCAACATTTAAAGAATTATGTTGATGAAAATATAGATCTCCAGTTGGATGAAATGAAGTAGGAAAAAGTCAGTTGAATGGACTTGAGATGATTCGAGAGACGGAAGAAATGGTGCAGATTAAGAATTACTTGTTGACCACGAGAAGCTATGAGAAGAGATGTGTTGATAACCATAGGGAGAATTTGGGGAAATTGAAATGGAGACCATGGATCGAGATGTTAAAAGATTGAATCAAGGTATAATACTCATCGTGAAGGTGTGATGGAACCCGAGACGTGAACCGAAGTCCACAACGGAACATGAAGACCTCTTTAGGAATAAGTAACCTCATCTTCCTAGTAGTACAAAATGCGAGTATAAGAACCGGAGAGTGCCAGGACGTTGCTCCCTTAAGGTGGGGAGGATGTGATACCAGTGAATGTGCCGTATGATTCTAAGTTATTGTCTCAAGAGCTGTTCAGTATGAGCATCTCTCTTAAGTTGCGACTCACTTGAGGATGTGATACCACGAACCCGACGTCGTTTATTTTACCCTAATTTATGAATATTTTTGAAATTTTTAAGAAATTTCGTTTAATAATTTGATGGTTTACGTTGAAACCAATGTTTATGGTCGTAATTTTAACATTTGACGATTTAAGAGAAACCGATAACGACTACGATCCCGACGGATGCCCAATTTTTATGTTTTATTGTCGTTTTGTCGATATTAGAATTTTTGATATTTTTATTTTTATTACGTGTTAAGTCGAGTCAGAACCATATGTGTATTCTTATTGTGTGCGTTGGAACCATTTACAAGTATTCTGAGGTAGCCGGGACGAAACCCGACTCCATTAAATTTTCAAAACCGACTAGTGAGTCGTTTCCCGCTACTAAGTTATGTCGTTTAAAAGTGAGCCAAAAGAAAACCAAAATGACAAAACAAGCCAAAAAATTTACAAAAAGGAGGAAATGAAAAACACACAAACAAACACCCAAAATATTTCTCTTCTCTTCCTCATTCCCTTCTCTTGGCCGTCGGCCTCCACAAACACCACCACCATATATTTTTTCCCCTTGATTTTGAATAATCCAAGTTTAAACCAACTTCTCATTATCCATTGTAAGTGTTTTCATACAATCAATTACAACATGCATTATCACAAATTTTCCAAGAATCAATGATTTTTCAAAAACATGTTTTGATCTAATTAAACAAATTAATTGTTTATTTAGGTGTATTGGTATTGATTAATCAACCCTAAAATTAATTAAAAACGAAATAGTTTGGGTGTTTTGGTCACCAACACTCCACGGATAATGGGGGTGTTTGGTTGTTCATGGTGTTTGATGAAATGTGTTGTAGGTTTGTATCTAGGATGTTGCTTTTGGTGTTTTTAAATGGTTAGAACTAATTGCATGTATGATTTAGGATTGGGTTTTGATTAGGATTTGATGTTCTTTTAGAGTGGGCTGTTTTGGATGATTGGGTATGGTTAGGAGTGGTAAAAATTAGTCTAGGTAATGTTAAATTGGATTGGAATCAAGTGTTGAATTGATTATGAGGTGGTAAAATTTAGGCAGATTGTTCAAGCTTGTTTTTCATGGGTTTAACTTTGTAAACATGTCATAAACATAGTATGTAGTTGTAGGGCTTTGTCTTAGCTTCTTTTTGGTATAAGGTAGAGCTTACGACTCCAAACGAGTCAAAAGTTATGCAATTATAAAAGTTCGTGTACCGGGAGATGAGAACCAACATAATCCGAATTTGTTTTTGGTTTTGGGTCAAATCCCGGGGAACATAGATAGAGCTTTACAAATGATTGAAAGTTGCTAGTTGGTTCTAAACCTGCATTTTAGAGTCTGTTTTTTGACTTAATGGTCAAATTAGCTAATGGTGTCTTTTAAATTAGTTAAACAAGTCTTACGTTGTAGAAGTTCAAAATCAGTCCGAAAAGTTTACGTCTAGTGATGTAATGAGTAATGGGTCATAAAAGTGAAAAATTTTTATGGGATTAAAAATGGGTTTTGTACAGGTCATAAGGTATTTTTACAAATTTTTTTGTAATTTATATAGGTGCTTAAGACATAGCAAACAGCCCGTACTTTTGGTAAGTACCGACAAATATAAAATGGGAATCAACTTTAATTACGTAGATAAATGATATAAGTCTAGTAACAACTACTTGTTTGATTTTGGCGTGAGTTTTCATAAGCATTAAGTGTGTCTGCATATGCGTGTGTATAGTACAATAATGTACACGGAGTATTGATTTGGTTTTCTTACTTTGATCTTTAGGTCACGTGTTAGATTTTCCCGGGCATCCACATCGTCGGTGATATTTCTCGTTACGTCTTCGCTAGAACCACTAATACTACGAAAAGTGAGTCTATAGCCTCGCTTTCTACTGTTTTGAAATGATTTTAACCCGCGAGGGGGATACATGCTATTTAAAATAAATGGAACACAAGTCATGAATGACTGTTCGGACCCGAATATTGTTTGGATTGTATCGAGTACCTTGTTGCTAACGGCCCTAATTTCATGAACCGTTAATTATTGTCTTTCCCTTGTATGGGTTGGAAATAACCGCTTATACAAATGATAGTACTATGGGGTTGACGACCCTATCCGAGACGAGAGCTAGTACGTTGAGTACTCTCTGCGGACGGATAACTTGTGATAAGAGATAAGGTATAAATCTGGCAACTAATACCTTAAGAGGGGTAATGGTTTCATTTTGAGCATGCCGTCATTTTGGCGTGGGTGATTAAGTTAACGGTTCGGTGTCATGAGCTTAAACACAACCAATTAGTTTTGCTAAATATGAAATACTTGAATAATAGGTTGTATGCGCACAATTCTATTACATGATTATGATTGATTTTTCTGTTGTGTTCAACTAATGATTTGATAAACCTATAGATTCGCTCAACCTTTGTGTTGACGATTTTAAGCATGTGTTTCAGGTAATCGATGATATGGTAGCAAGGAGCATGAGAGGATGGAAGTTGTTCTGGCTTGGCGGTCTACTTTGTCTTTCCTCCCTTTTTATAACTTAAAACTTTTTTTTATATTATGTCATGTGAACAAAAATGTGCTTTTGGGTTGAGATTCAGTGGGGACCTAACGCAACTCTATTTTGTATTAACTTTGGGATTTGGAAAGTAGTAGACTTTGATGTTTTTAACAATGTTTCAATTATGTTTAAATTTCTACGTCTCTTTGAGTCGTTCGAAATAGCTTATGAGTGACGATAACTGCCTAGCACCCAAATGTTGTAGTTCCGCTGCGCATAGCATTTGGTGGGGTGTTAGAAAAACAAACATCCAAACCAATTGTAATGATAATATGTCAAAGGGTTAAAAACTTTGAATTGTTGGAATCACCCAAAAAAATTGTAAATTTTAAACATGATCAACTCTTAACAATATGTGTGATAAAGAATTAGCAGGAAAAGAAGTAACACACATAACAATCGTATTACAAAAATATGAAAGAACAAACAAGGGAAATGTTCATACACACAATATGAATATTAAACCAACAAATAAGGAAAATGAACAACATAAGCATAAACTATTCTAGTAGTAATAGTCCTCCAAGATTGCTTAGGTTTTTATTTGACTCAAACAATTAAAACACAAAATGTGATTTAATTTGAAAAGTAAGATGACGGGGTATCATTCGAAGATTTGTTCACGGGAACAAATACTTTTAGAGGAGGTCGAGTGAGAAGAAATTCAAGAAAATTTAGCTTGTCATACACATGAGCAAGTTCAGTTTGTTGAAATCGACAACACGCACATGAGCTTCCATGATGCAAAACAAAGTCGTTTGATGGGGGAGGATCATCAAAGTGAGAAGGTGGTGGAGGAGAAGGAGAAAGTGGATAATAAAGGTTTTCACAATGCCTAGTGAGATTGGGGAAAGAAGAAAGGTCATTGAGTTGAGGGGTGTTGAAAGGTTTAGGTGGTGGTGGAAGAATTTATTTTTCTCCGGTAATTGGATTGATTGAGTAAGACTCATTCCAATACTCAATAGGAGAGAAAAAAGAAGTCTTGCAAGGTTTTGGAGAAGAGGCATCATGATGATCCTTAGTCTTCTTGATCCAAACGGGTTGAACCGAGATTTTTGGTTTCTTAGAAAGCTTAGAAGAAGAAGCTTTAGGTTTAGAAGATTGTGACAAAGAGATGATAAGGTTAAGATAAGAAGTATTAGACATTGAGAGGGATGAGAAGAAGAACTCCCAAAATAAGAGGATTTAAAGAAAGTAGACAAGGCAAAGATTTGAAATGAAAAAAAGGTTTCAAGGAATGTTTAGCCTAAATTAGCAAACAAAGAATCTTGAAAAATACTGAGGTCAAAGAAGAAAGACAAAAATTGATCCAAAAAATAGGCTGCTGTCCGTGGTTCTTTAAGTATAAGGAACAGCGCGACAATTAATGAGCCGCCCACAGTGGACAAGAAAAATCGATTTTACAAAGTTTTGAGAAAAGTTTGGACTCTTTGAAAATTAAGAAAATCTTAGATTTTCACCTCCATTATCACTAGATTATGATTTGGTTACACATAAGGAAACACACTCACAAAGACTCACTTGAAAAAGGGTGACAAAATAATTAGATAACATTTTGATCCAATTTTACTCAAGTTTTTAAGGTTATGATAGATTAAGGTTCAATTTTAATTAAATTGAAGTTGATTAATGTGATCACATAGGTTGAAACTAGGGGTGTAAACGAGCCAAGCTTTTAACGAGCTACTCGAGCTCGAGCCTACATATTTTCAAGCTCGAGTCGAGCTAGAACAAAAAAAGATGCTCGTTTAGTTAAATGATTCGAGCTTTTAAAAGACAATTTTCGGCTTTGCTCGTTCGAAATCTTGTTGAGTTACTCAAGCCGATCGAGCTTAACGAGCCGAACGAGGTAATCGAGCCAGACATTTAAATTTTTATGAAAATTTATATATTTTAAAATTTAGTAAGTATTGATAATTTTATTTTAATTAATACAATAACCATGAAGATAAACTTTGTTAAGTAAAAAACACTACGAAATCACTCAAAACATAGAGCAAGATGCTAAAACACTTAAACTTTTCGTTGCTTTCACCTTACGACCTTTCGCCTTACGATTTGTGGAACACTTCAACTCCGTAATTTCTTACAACTATCAATGTAACATGAGATATTCAATAAAATATCTTCAAGACATGTATCACAAAACAAATTTCGATATAGTAATACATAAAATCTAAACCCGTTATTGATTAACCAAATAGTCAAATTCAATTGATCAAAATATGGTTAAATAAGTTAAAAGTAACATTTGATAACATTAAACTTTTACTATGATTACATGTTATTCGAATGTAGATCAAACTTTAAAGAGAGACATAATTTGGCTGAATATGATCTTTTAACTAGTATAACAAGGAAGCAACTAGTAAATTTATCCCACATTTCTTGAAGTAGAAAAATTTCATAGGAAAAAACTTTATATAAGAAAAGGTCTCGTCCTAGTTTTGAACTTAGTTAAGCTTTAGATGTAATTAAACATTAGTTTTGTATTCATAAACAAGCGATTTTGAGCTTAGAAGTTACATAAGTTTTAGTTTGAACATTATAAAAAAATTTCTAATTGTAAGAGCTTTCGAGTTCGAGCTTGAGTTAACAAACGAGCCTATCAAGTTCGAGCATAAAATTTAGTTTATTGTAGGAGTACAAAGAATATTATAATTCTTAAACGAGCCTCGAGCTCGAGCTCGAACAACAATTAAAATTTTGATTTCGAGCTTGAGCCAATTTAAAAAACTTTGTTTGAGCTCGAGCCGAACTCGAGCCTGACTGTTAATAAACAAGGTGTGGCTCATTTAAGACAAAACTCGACTCGGCTCTGATCGTTTACACCCCTAGTTGAAACACACAAAGGCTTAATCTATTAAACATCTTCATGAAAATCTCATGAAGGAAAGGAAATAAAAGAAATGAAATAACAACCAACTATTATAAAGTTAGCTAATATAGTTCTTAATTTGGTAGACTTCCTTGGCTTATTTTCTTTAAAAACATTGTTAGAAAATCATCATTCATCTCCTAGGAGAAGGAGCATTGGTAAACAAGGTCAACAAGAAATCTTGCAACCTCCTATGAAGTCCAAACATCTCCATTCTTAGGTTTTGAATGATGTAGTTGTTATAAAGGCAACATGCACAATTTTAGCCATGAGCTTCTACGAAACCAAAGAAGTATGGATCACCCATGAAGTGGGAAATGGGAACACCCAAAATTGGAGTGTTAGAGGTAGGGGAGACATGGTTTCCAATGGTTAAATGGGTGAGTTTGGTGGAATGAAATGTGAGGTAACCAAATTCTCAACAAAGTCATCCTCAAATGGAATGCTTTGAAGAGGTTGAGGGTTCACATCCAAGAGTGGACTTAGAGTTAGGGGTGAAGAAAACTCATTCATCCTAGATTGGAATGAAGAAGAGGTAGAACCATGTGAATGGTTAGTACCATCAGTTAAGCTAGTCCTGCATGGAGCAAGAGGTGGTGAAGGTGATGAAGAAATGAGAATAGGAGATATCTCATTCTTGTGTGTAAGAAAAGATGAATAACCTTGTTTAGACAACTTGATCTTAATCTTAAGGTTTCTTTTGGAAGAAGAGTGTTTGGAAGAGTTTGATGATCTTGTGGATATCATGGTTGTGTGACTAGGTTTAGAAGAAGGCTTAGAGGATGAAAAAGAAGAAAAGTCAAGAGAGGTTTAAGAAGCAAATGGGATGATCCAAACTAGTAATGGGTTAAAATTCATTTTGATGAATATTGAAATTAGGTAGGCTAAATTGGGAAAAAGCTGATTTTTAGCAAAAATTTCATCAATGTTTACAAAGCTTTAGAGAAAACAGTGTAAAGCAAAGATGCTCTCGAACACACAACATGCGGTTCCTCAAATAGAGACACGAGTCTTTATTGATAAAGAACTACCCAGAATAAAGAAACGTTGGCAGGGGGCATAAAAAGTGGTCTTCCAGCAATTTTCACAAGCCCGGATTTTAGACAAAGGTTCAACAAGCCTGATTCGTCCGCTCGTGTGATTGGATTGGAACAAGTTTTAAATTTATAAACACGAATTACCAGATTGATTAAAAACGCACGGGAAAGTATGACCCTTTGTTTTGTGTATAGGTCTTATGTGGTAATACCGAGATCGTTCACGGGGATTCGGAAAACCTATGATCATTCAAAAGTCTACTATAATCTTCGATTGTAGCAAACTGTAGATAAATAATTAACAAGTAAAATGATGAGATTAACTATAAGATTAAAGGCAACACTTGGTAAAGACTAGTTTGGGCATCCGTTGTGGTATGATTGTGATGACACATTTAACATATATATGATTATGATAATTAGATGGTTAATCCAATCTATTGTTTTCAAAAGCTTCAATCCTCGTCAAGACTTTGGTTAAAGAAAACACGCATTAGACTCAATCACTCAATTTCAAACTTAATCCTATTTCAACTCATTCGATTCACGGTCGTTTCACGAATTTCCTAACACTTATAGATATGTTCCTTGATAATCGAAACTTCTTAAGAAATGATCAATACAAAAGATAGCCAATCATAGACAAACCGGCTATGACTTGTTGATAGAAAATAACCCTTTCGACCTGTGAAATCTTTACCAACAAATTAAGTTTTGACAACAATTGTCACATGAAACATAAGTACCAATGGCTCATAGGAAAGGTTGAAATTGAAATAAACATAAATCACAATCACAACAACTACTTCATACCACAAACATGTAGAATCTATGATTTTACCATGAGAATAATGTAATAAACATCTACTCAACGATCCTAGATCATTTCTCAACCTAGTACAAGTAATCTAATTTCGAGGACGAAACTCAAGGTGGCATGTGGATGGTGTAAAACTCGAGATTTTTCGTTCATTAAATAATAATGGAGTATGTTTCAAAAACCCTTTTTGAACCATACAAAAATCATCGGATTTGAGAATTTGACAAAAGTCATACAAATCGCGTACCGACAATTAAATAGTTTAACTACATAAATTATTGTTGAGAAATACTTGATAAACAATTTGATTATATTGTTTAATATTACATTTATCTACGGAATGATTAAATGAGAAGTATTTCTACTAAAACGGTACTTACGTTTTACAAAAGATAAATAAAAAATACTTGTCGTTTAAATAAACGAACACGTGTTTCGTATTTATACGTCATATAAATACACTGTTTGATTGGAAAAATGATTTTTGGATCAATTACAAAATCCTCGTAAGATGAATCGAAAATTTATAAACCTCGAACGTGACCCGAACCGTGTAATAACGAAAGTTATAATACAAGATACACTTTAGGCCCATTTGTGGCCTTGTAAGCCCAACTATTTAAATCTTGGATAGTAATGGGCTTAATAAGCCCAATAAGAGATTTAAGGAGCCCAACAACTCTTTTGGCCCACTAGACAAGCCACCAACACACCTCACTCCCCCATTGAGCAAAATTCTAGGTGGGTGACACATGTCCAACATGTCCCCCACCTTCTTGCTTCTCATTGGACAATGTTTAAGTAGGTGAAACTTGTCACACTTCCTCCCACCCTATATAAGGGTGATATCTAATTGTCTCCTTCACTTTCTCTCACACAAAACACACACACACCAAAAATTCTCTCTCCCTCTTCCTTTCTTCTTTGAGTCGTTACCCTCCAACCCTCATAGATCATCAAATTTTTGATGATCAAGCTTGAATCTTGAAAATCTAATCAAAGTCCCATCTTGGAAATCTTGAGATCTACACATTGGTATGTAAATCTCCTACATGCATCAACTTTCAAGATTTTCTTTTATTTCGATGGTGGATCTTGTTGGGTCGAATTATTGAGTTGATAAGTCAAAACACAACAAAATAAGAAGACAAGGGCTAAAAAGTACAAGTTGCAAAAGAACAAGCCGTTGGAGTCTTTTTATTACTTTAGCTTTCTTTGTAAGCTATGTTTTCTAGTATATAAAGAAAACATACGTAGGTTTTTATTAATATATTATTCATTCACAATGTAAACCTAAAGTGTGTGTCGCACTAGACGTGGGATTCAATGTATACACGTCTAGTGATTGTTGATTATTAATATAATTAGCAATCCAATTGTGTTTTAATTCATGTTCTTTGTGCCTAAACACCTTGTTCATGATCATTGTTCTTTTCCGCTATGTTATCATATGAACGATGATCAACCTAGATATAATGGTTCATAACCATTGAGTCTAACGGTTATAGGGATCAACAATTGGTATCAGAGCCTAAGGCTCGTGATATCTAGGTCCGACGAGGTGTTCGTGTATGGTGAAGAAAAGAAAAATCCGTCTAGGGTTTTTCTGGACGTTTTTGTGTGCGCAGCAGTATTCAGAAGGTCATAACTTTTGATCTAACCGTTGGATCGTCACGAAATTTTAGATGTGTGTTCTACATACATAGATCTAAACATCCACCGGAGGGATTGTCGAGTTTTATCCCCAGGCAAAAGTTATTAAGCGTCGAAGTTGGCTGATGGCAGATTTTCAGGTTTCTGCTTTTAACATAAAATCATGAACTAGGGTTCTTCAAACCCTAGATCTATTTAAAAGCAGGAAGAATTGATGTTCGTGGCTGTTAAAACGTGTGAAGATATACGATTTTAGGTTATTCATAAACCCTAATTAGGGTTTCGATGCACAAGGTTATAAACCCTAGATCAATTAGTGATTTGCTGTTTGGAAGGATGCATGAACAGGATAGGTTGCTGTGATATAGTACCAAGGACGATATCACATGTATATGGAGCAATATTCTATTCACACGATCGATTCCATTCAAAAGGTCTAAACCTTTAGTGTTCACACGATCTACATGCTATTCCTTGGTAAACAATCACATTCACACGGCCAAAAGAGTTTGATCTGCTCGATTCTGATTGGATGAAACTTTCTGTGTTCACACGGTTTGTGATTCCATGAGTGCTAGTGCACTGTATTACCGTAAGCCACTAGATCTCATTGGTTGAAATACATGCGTTCACACGGTTAAAAAGAAAATACATGTTTGTTAACATGTTACTGATTCTCTACATGGCTATCTATGTTCACACGGTACAAAGCCTCTTATTGGTGGAAGATCTTTGCATTCACACGACTCAAATTCTAGATTGCAAATGCAAACGTTTCCATTCGTTCCTCATTGGTCAGAATTAGTGTGTTCACACGATTGCTTGTTTCTAATTGGTGGAGTATTTGTTGATGAGAATTAAGATAACTTGTTATCATACGCTGATAGGAGATGTGGCCATAGATGACGTCAGCAGACGAGGCACTGACAAGATATTTACAACACTGACAAGAGTGTGGTTCAACGTTGACAGATTATGACGCTGATGTTAGCAAATTAAACGCTGACACGTTTAAACCTTAGACGCTGACAAGGTTTAATATAGACGCTGACAGGTTTAAATGTAACGCTGACAGAAGGAAATTCGACGCTGACAGAATAAGTCAACACTGATGGAGTTGACAGTGTCGTCCGATATATGTGTTTCAACGCTGATAAGTATTGTCAAATATCGGACAATACATCTGACCAAGATATTGGACAGAAGAGATATTGGACAACACAAAGTTTGCTGCTGTTTGAGAAAACTGGTACGTTTTAAGCATACAAAAAGGAGGTTAATACACACAAAGGTACATGGAATCTCCGTTTAATTCAGAATATCATTATGATATTTATGGCTCGGATATTTTTAAAAGAGATTAATGATTTTAATGCGAGTTAGCAACAATTCGTGAGGGAATTTGATGGATATTAGATTATGTAATCGGGGTAGCCTTGTGAAAGAGTTATCCATCGTTTGGCTTTTACATATGAAGGTATTTCATTAAGACTTTTCATGAAGAGGTGTTGGCTTAAGGGGAAGAATTCTTATGGTAAAATTGATGATTGAAGAAGATTTGCGCAAGTTTGTGTTCTATTATATCTTAAAGTCGTGGCGTACCATTCACTGACTTTAAAGGTAACTTGTTCGTGCTTACATAGTTGGTGACGAAGACTTGTCATAAACACTTGAAGGAGTTACATTATCGTGCTCAGTGTCTCACAAAGGATGAGAATATTGACAAGGGATCGAGGTCTACTTATATTTTCTCATGGTATAAGTTCTTCATCACATGGATAAACAAGACATGGAACATAGGTTTGTGGTTTTCTACTTCTGCATCAAGACTACTTTATTTATTTTTCTTCAGGATCATTACATAGAGCTACTTTTGGAGAATCTTCAAGATTGCATACTTTCACATATTCCCTATTGATGTGTCAAAAAGGGGAAGCTTCTTGGAGATCATGTACTACATACAAAGGATTCATGCTTAAGAGGAGTGTTTTGACATCATCAACTAGGGGAAGATTGTTGGGTCGAATTATTGAGTTGATAAGTCAAAACACAACAAAATAAGAAGACAAGGGCTAAAAAGTACAAGTTGCAAAAGAACAAGCCGTTGGAGTCTTTTTATTACTTTAGCTTTCTTTGTAAGCTATGTTTTCTAGTATATAAAGAAAACATACGTAGGTTTTTATTAATATATTATTCATTCACAATGTAAACCTAAAGTGTGTGTCGCACTAGACGTGGGATTCAATGTATACACGTCTAGTGATTGTTGATTATTAATATAATTAGCAATCCAATTGTGTTTTAATTCATGTTCTTTGTGCCTAAACACCTTGTTCATGATCATTGTTCTTTTCCGCTATGTTATCATATGAACGATGATCAACCTAGATATAATGGTTCATAACCATTGAGTCTAACGGTTATAGGGATCAACAGATCTATACATGCATGATGATAACATCAAGTAAAATATGTAGATCTAGTCCGGATCTATATATGCATCAAGAAAAACGTATGGATCTACCCCGGATCTATACATGCATCAAGTAAAACATGTAGATCTCGCCCGGATCTATACATGCATCAAGTGAAATATGTAGATCTACCCCGGATCTATACATGCATGATGGCTACATCAAGTGAAACTTGTAGATCTAGTACGGATCTATCCATGCATGGTGGTCACATCAAGAGCCGACAAGATCTTGGATGGTTACTTGCTCACTCACTAGTACAACAACTTTGATAAGCCTCGTAAGATCTACATCTCGTTCTTATTTATTTCCCTTTTTATTTTTCTCGATCATATATATATATATATATATATATATATATATATATATATATATATATATATATATATATATATATATATATATATATATATATATATATATATATATATATATATATATATATATATATATATATATATATATATATATATATATATATATATATATATATATATATATATATATATATATATATATATATATATATATATATATATCTTTACATTATATATAAGATGAAGGATTTGCCACGTCATCTATCATGACACTAATCCTACGTGGCAACGGGCTTATAATATGGGCTTAAACTTTTTCCCCAACTCATACTTTATAAATTCGTCCTAGGAAAATACATCTACATCTGCGATCGGGTTGGGATGTAAAAAAGTACATTTATATTTGTTTATTTGTTTGCTGGTAATCCTTTGATCATGCTTGCTCTAAAAAAAGGTATAACCCTACAATCATTTATTTGGTTTGTTTTTTCTCTAAAACACATAGTTTCATAATCTATTGTAAAATTCGTGAAATTATGCAAAACCCTGATCCTTGTTCCATTCATCTTTTTCATTATCACCAATACGCAATTCTTCAGTTGGAATTTATTTTTCTAATTTGAGGGTATTTTTCTTACAGATCCAGAAAAGCGTTTATGCACATTCTTATGCAAGAAGTAAATAAGGCCACAGATCCCAAATACACGTAAAACAGTCTCCACTCCGATTGCAATTTATATATTTACTGTAAAATATCAAACTATACAAGTAAATCAGCCTTGATTAGTATTGTTTTTAAAAGTTTTAGATTAACAATGAAATTGAAATCCATCATATGATTTAGTAATTGAGGTTTAGAACAAAGGGTTTTAGTTGAGATTAGAGTGTTCTAATTGAGATGAAGTCGAGGTTGGATCTGTATTGACTCGACTTGATCACAATGCCTGATGAATTTATGTCTAAAATTTATGTATAAAATTTTTGAAAGTATATGCCTGATGAGGTTAATTTAGCCTACTTATATCCAATTACATCTCATTAGGACATGATGGACGGGTGATTACATCTGATTAGGAGGCGTTAGATGTATAGAGAAAAAGTCCGACTATTCAGACTTAAGAAAGGCTTTACAATCAACGAGTTTGAAAGATATGGGAGAAATATTATAGAGAATGGTTATCTGGTTGTTTTTTTCTCTTAATCCGTAATTAAGCAAAACTGCCAAACACTCACATAACTACTTATATCCTTATTGTGTTTCATTACATACTAAGAGATTCTCGGGATTATCTCCCACACTTGTGTTTTAGGTAATCATCCCTGCCACTGCTTACGTTAATATTTTGAGACAGTGACAGTAAGAAATTGTGTAGTTATTGATGTTCACAGGAGAATAGGCTTATAAACATAATATACAATGTACAAGAATGTTGTGTAGTTACTTCAAGTCATGTAGTGTGTTTGTATAGTAAGCACACACTTGGATCTCGAAGAACTTTACTATAGAGCCTGGTGTCTTCTGTTACAACCAAAAGTATCAGTTTTGACCCGTTATTAAACGCCTATCTTTTTCCAGCTATGTTGTGTGTACAGTAGTATCTCATTGGTTCTATATCGATTACAAATCAAGGATATGGTATAGAGATTGCCACCAGGGTCCTATGATTTTGAGAGCAGCAGATATGCAAGTGACTTGGACGAGAATGCTCATGATGCTAATATGAATGTAGACGACAAGTAGATATCAAATGGATTATTAAGTCCGTCTGAAACGATTAACAGAACCTCAAAAACTGAGGAACCTAAGCGGGTTAATAATCGTATCTCGGAATCCAAGATCTCTACGGGAAAGATAAATATCCAAATGGAGATGTGGGAACCAATAGTTACAACCCTGAGGCTGTTAAAAAAAGTTTTATGTATCTCCACGAATGAGGAGAAACTTTAAAATTTCTATTAAGAAAACTTTTTAATGTCATTGTTGACATTCTTTTTTCATCCTTAAGGACTTCCATCAGCCTACAAAGTTTTATGGACTTACAAATTAATTTTTGCTCAGCTTCCAGAATTTCAAATGGGTCTTTCAAATCTTGCACTGCTTTCTGGTCAACTTTTATCGTCAAAGGTGTTTGGACCCATACGTCAAGCCTTGTTCGACTGAGGCAGGCTAGATGATGAAGGAGAAGAGAAAGATATTCAGGTGAGATCTTAATGGTTTTGTGGTATATTTTAGGGGTTTCTCTAAGATTTTGATTTTCCATTTTTTTCTATTGTTTTTTGGTACTAAAGTTTAGATTTTTCATTCGAAACTGATTCTTGCAGCTTAGGCTGAAGTAATTGCGTCTTTTGGAAATTAATGGATGATTACTCATGCCATAAAGACAAAGGTATGTTATTGAATACTTAAGTTGTTTATCTGTTTTTATTTTCACTTCATCTTGCTTTTCGATATGTATGAGGGGAATGGAAATTTAGGTGAAGCCATTAACGTGATGGATCATTGGCGTTGTGTAATTAATTGCTTTGCGTGCGCATATTTTTGGGGTTGGGTAAACACTCTTCCAGACTATTTTGTCGTCTAATCGACGAGGTTACAAACTTGCTAAATCATTTTCGGAATTCAAACATTAATACAACAAAAATGATATATGTTAGTAAATCTATTTTTGAGACTGACGTTTAGTTATATTTGAATTGGTGTTCTATGGTTTCTTATAATTCGTTGCCTATTGCAGAACATGTTTGTTGATTTTGTAACATGAATGGATGAGAATGTTGTTGTATCTGCTTCTCATAAGGCTTTTAAATCATTACCAAACGTTTCTAAAAGGTTTTCATCATGCTACTGCATATACTGTCTTGATCGTGTATGCGCCTGATTCCAAAAGTATTTTTATATCTTGAGGAAGGTTTGGTCAGTGAATCTTGCAACTTAATATATGTTTAAATAGAGATATAGTTGAAAACAAGTTCTGTAAATGAGTGATTTGGATGTTATTATTATATAATGCAGGTAGTTGAAATGGATGAGGTTGCTTAAGGGAGAGTATGGATTGGAATAAGTTGGACAATGCTTATTGAAGAATAGTAAAACTGACACTTGCCTTGCAACACCCAATAAAAGCCGTAAGTTAACTATCTACATCATTAGTAATTCTTGGTCATAGTAGCGAATATTTGGTGTGCTCATTTGTCTCTGCAACGTCATTTGCGCACCGTCTTATGTTTCTTAATGATGCGAATATATGATTTTAATACTTGCCTACATATAAAAATTTATGCACAGTGCACTTATTATAGTTAGGTTTTTAGAGGTTGTGATTGCTTATTTTTATGCTTATAAAAATAACTCCCATAAGCTCCTTAGATATATGCAACTTTAAGTATAAAGACTAATATTATTTTATAGGTGTTTGATTTTGAATTTCAATGTTACTGTATGCTATATAAAACTTCAAATGAGGTTATTATCATTAACATGATGTGTTGTGGAAGTTAGTGCCTTTATATGGTGTTTGTTTGCAACTAATATATTTGGAGAATGAATAGTACGCAATAAAAATATTTACTTAGTAACAATCAGGTTGCGTTTCTGTTATTTCTATCCTAACTGACCAAATGCTTATTTCCAGAATCAACAACATTAAAAGTTAGTCAGGAGGTACATATTAGATTTCTGCGTGCAAAGCAAAACGACACTTGGACAGGGCTGTTTTTACAGCAGAAATTGGGTTGTTTGGACAACATGAATATGCCAACAACTTATACAGGTCTGGGTTTTTCTTTTATGGGTTCAAATGGGCATCTCCAAGAACAAAATTATAAGAATTAACATCATCAACAACATCAATAATAGCAGCCTCAACAACCTCCCGATACTGAATTTCTGTCTTATAGGGCTGCAGTTCAACAATAAACACTTTTGAAACCTATTGTGATTATAGTATCTGCAATTAGGTTCCTGACAAGAGGAAAAAGAGTGGCGTCTGCAAAATGCGATATGCTTTACTTTGAGATATCTGCAAAGGAAGACAAGAGTCCATCGGCTAAATTCATCGGACTACGGGTATGCAAACTGCTACTTGAGTTTTACCTATTTTTCTACAAATGTTGCTTAACTTGCTTTATCTTTGAATCTCATCTTTCTTTGTCTTTTTTCAAGCAGTTTTGAGGTTGTGAGAAACAAAATTAGGATGCTTGGGCATAACGAAAAAAATATGCAGGGCCATTGTAAATAAAATTTAGGTTGATGATCAAACAATAAAACCCGCGAAAGAATCCATATGTAAGTCTTTACATAACATAACTATGCAACTTCCATTTTTGTAATTGACTTGTGATCTCCTTTTTCTTTTTGTTTTTTATTTACATAACATAACTATCCCGAAACACCTTCGAGGCCAATATTTACGTTAAAACATGGCATTTTACTATCTTATTTACTTGATTCTCATGTTTTCGAGTTTATATGATAATCAATACTTAAAGTCAGATAGTTTCTTAAAGATCTTAATTGTGGTGCAAAGTAATGAATGTACTTGCTGAAACACAAATAACGGATATGCTTTTAGGGAGATTCTCACGATTTTACATAATGTCTGTAAGGGATAAAATGTTCGTGGATGCACCCAACCTGTTACGACCCATTTTTTCCCACACTAAATTTTAACCGTTGTAACTTATAGAGTTACAGGACATGTCCGACCAACCCATTTTTACGCCCCTAATCTAAATTCCAAAAAAAAACATACAAACATGGTTGTTAGATAACTGTAGGGCATGTTATCACTTATATATTATTTGTAGACAAATTCATGTAGACTGGCAATTGTAGGATATGGTTCGCCGAGATACGCTGGCTAAAAGTTAGCCAAAGGTTTATGCCTAATGAAGCATAGTTTTAAAATCATAATCGACGTGCTCATTTTACCTATTAGAAAATGGAAAAAATTGTTTTTGCGGATCGACCTGACACATTGAAATTTGACCAAGAAAAAATGCTACTCACTTTGACCCTTTAACTACTTGAATTTGGTCACAATCTGTCATAAGAGGCACGACAGATTCTAAGACTTTTGTAATTTAAAAAAGCTTCAGCTCATTATAAGAGGACGTATGGTCGTAGTAAAATGGTGTTGACAAACAATGTTGGTGTTATATTACTGATTAGTAAAGGATTAATGATCATTCCTAAACTTATTCATTCAAGTTTCGCCTACACTTCAATCACCTTATCATCTCCAAGGTAACACTTGGATAAAGGTAAACCTTTTTGAATTTTCATCTACCATAATGTTCAAGTTCCTCTTTGAGGACTGATCAGCATATTGCTTCTTAGTAAAAGCTTGGCCACCGTTAAAAAGCTTCAATCTTAAATTCACAGCATAACTCAAAGTTATAATTACAATAGAATTGATAAGACTAACAACTTGCTTTATAAAATTTTTAAGTGTATTTGTTTGCAATTTACAAGTACGCTTAATATTATCTATTTTCATTTTGATTAAAAAATTACGCTAATTAATCAAATGTTGTATGGAAATTTTTAGGTTCGTTTTGGTGATTTGACTTGCTATCCATGATTCTATTATCTCAGATTAGTGTAGCTCATGCGTTTGCAAATAAATACTTTGTTAGTTGAACAAGATCCAATCTAGCAGGAACCAATAACTCACAACCTTGGACAGATCTTTTTAATGCAGATGACTAAAATGGCGCAACATTTTCTCTAATTATGTGTAGTTGGGCGAGTTTTCCACACCCTCTTTATCAGCAGAATGCTTTCAAAAGAACCTAAGTACAACTATAAGTTACAAAACCTAAGTTTGATGATGCTTCAATAGTAAGTTACAAAACATATACTGTTGTAGGTGCTCTATAGGCTGGTGGAGCTGCTGCAAATGTTGTGTCTGATGAGCGCAGACTCCAATGAATTTCATTTTTTCAAAAGAATGACCACATAAATAAGCTACTGTTATTTGGAAGATGGTAATTATTGTTTATAACAATTCGTACGAACTCTGAAAGTGTTTTTTTGTTTTCTAGGCAAAGCCTTCTATCATTCAGTGTAGACAGTCCAATATGCATAGTCCAATGTACATAGTCCTTGCTGTCAAAGTTGGTGTTGCATCCGCAGCAACAATATTAGTTAACGGACATGACAACATGTCACCTCCTTTAACCATTTGAACGTTTAAGTTGAATGAATCTGTGAAGTCCATGTTAAAGAGACCAGCCCCTTCGCCCATACATAAAGATTGAAACTTGATGGATTGTTATTATAAGTAATAGTAATACTATCTTAAAGACAGAAGGGGAATTCATCAGCTGGTTCAATAGGTTTAGTGGATGAACAAAAAGTACATGCTCTCCATAAAGAATTCAGAGACAATCGGCCTGATGTTAGGCTCGGGGATCGACAAACTGACTTCCTATTTATGTCATTATGCAAGGGACGATGCATACAAAAAATTTACATTATAATAATACATCTGTTCAACATACAAAAAAGGAATGTTTATTTTTTAAGATCATTAATTGCTGTGGTGGCAAGAGTGCACGTTGCAGCAACGGCTTTTGTTTAAGATATTCGGCTGTATCCACTTTTTTGTTAGAGGTTATAATTGAAAGTACACTACGTTACTAATTACGGGATCTGTTGTTTTTACCATCTTTATTTTTTCTAAGCAGTAGTCATATCTCTGGTCCACTGAATCAACTTGCAGCCATCATAAAAGAGTGTCAAATTACATCAAATCAGGGTCAGAGTCAACCCAGTTGCTTACACAACATGCCGTGAGGAGCCGTGGTGGTATTGATCAGATAGGTTTCGATGCAGGTGGGCACACCACAATATATTAGACACCAGGTTTGTGTTATTTCTTGTGACTTGTAGTGCTGCTATTCTTAATAATGGTGTTTCAAGCTTTATTGAAATGTGTGTTTAGGAACAGGTCTTGAAATTTATGGGTCCTCATCGGGTTCTTAGACTCCAGAATGGACACCACATGAAAGCTAAATGAGCTCCCAAGCTTACCCCAAGTATAATGCAATGAGCAGAAACACAGTTGTAGCCACAAGTGTCAACTCCCTCTTTGCAGCCTGCTGCTCTTAGCTTTAAAGTTTGCTCTTACTTTTTTTTCCATCATTCTGTATCTACAAGTCACTGTTGGAACTTGAAGCCACCAAAGGACACACTTTCAGAACAGAAAATGGAGGCACTCATTGTTTGCTTTGGTATTTTATCAAAGTTCGAAGTGTTAATAAAGACAAGTTTAACTAATTAAGTTCCTCAAATATCGGTACTAAGTCCTAAAAAAAGTATTAGGTGCAAGGCCACACATTCAAATGCACATATATTTTTGTGATCGAGTGGTTTCCATAAAAACCATGTAATGATATAATTTTATCTGAATGCTATCACATGACTAAACGTTATAACATCTAAATGTAGAATACGTAGGCATTAGAAGGTTAACATTTTGTGAAAAACTTTTACTCCACCATCACCACATTTAAACTTTAAAACTGTATGACGTGTAAAAAATTATGGTCCGATGCTGGGTTTTAGACATATTCAAAGTAGAGGTGTCTATCGGATCAGTTCTTGTTTGTTGGGTTAATCGGTTAAAAATTGTTTTGGGTTCCATTCGAAACCGAACCAAAATAGAGTTCAACCGAACCAAAAACCAAATAAAAATTCGGTCGGTTTTTAGGTCGACCCAAATTACACTATTTAAAAAAATAAAATTACATAGATATTTAAAAACAATAAAAATTATTCAAAACATAAATATTATATTTTATATTACGATTAAATTATTATAATCATTATATATATAAATATAAGAAAAATACATTTATTTCTATAAGTTTAATTTTCGATCCTGATTGTCAAACTCACATTCAACTCGAATCAAATTTGTAGTTCGGTTCGATTCAGTTATGACCTATAACCCGAATTCTATGCGAGTTTGAACTGAACCCTAATTGAATGTTCGGTTCGTTTGAATGCATTTTGGAGAAAAGTAGATGAACATGCCAATTATATACATATTTGTTAGATTATGTAAATAAATTATCACAAAAAGAGTCACAGGTTTTATCTTAAGGATGCTTAAATAATTCGCAAAGAGTTTTACCTATTCGATGAAAGAATATCCATAATCAATGATACTACAATCAAGTAGAAATAGGGTATGGAGGAAAAGTTTATCGAAGTACTTATTACGAGCTATTCTTTTGATTTTAATTTTTGAATTAGATTTTTTTTGTTAACCTTAAAAGGCCTAAAAGATATGACTTTTCGGTTTGTGGTTTGTAGATTAAGGCAAATGGTTTAAGGATACATGGATGTCTAGTTAAAGGTATATAGTATTTCAAATTTTTTTCTTTTCTGGTTTTAAAGCAAATCAAGATAACCTTGCTAATTCGATTGAGATGTGTCAAAATGCTCTTCCGTGATGACGATAAATCATGCATATATTCTACGACCATGACTACTAGAAAATAGGTTGTTCTTCGAATAATCACTAGACACCGTGTTAGGCGAATAACCTCATTAACAGCAATGAAAGTAGGTTGTCAAAATATTGAGGTATTATTTTAACAAACTGAAGAATGATTCATCCATCTAATGATTTATGAAATGAAAGAGAGACGGAGAACAATAGACTCAATTTAGGAAGAATGGCTACAACACTCAAGATGAAGTTGCACAAAGCACAACTTTGTTCTTCTAGATAATTTAGTAACTTTTTAGTTTCTCATACCGGATAAATGTTCATTTTTTAAGGCATTCAATAAATAATTTTGAAAACATATAATTAATATAGCATTAGTTAACTTTTTTTAAACGAATTCACAAAAAACTATTAACCAAATAAAAATTTTTAAACAATAATCAGAATTCATACCCATCAATTTGACAGTATAAACAAATATATTCCAAATAAAAAAAATTTCAATGACAACCAGAAGGCATACCCGTCTATCGGACGGGTTTTGGCACTAGTATATATATATATATATATATATATATATATATATATATATATATATATATATATATATATATATATATATATATATATATATATATATATATATATATATATATATATATATATATATATATATATATATATATATATATATATATATATATACAAAATAAATTAATGAGTATTGGGACATTGTATATGAAATTTGGAACACTAAAAATAAAGCTAAACAAGCTTTATTAACGATTTGATTTATAACAATTTTGAACCATAGCAAAAACAGATCGCATGTCGAAATCAATGGGGTTGGGATATTGAAAACTTAAATATTAAGATAGATAATTGTTTTGTGATTAATTCCCCGGGTGGCTCGTCCCGTGATGAATTATAGAAAGCTAGATATGACCAAAATACGAAACAAGCTCAAATCTGAACATACTGTTTTGATGGACTGTTTTCTCGTAAAATTTGTATACTGACCTATGAATATGTAAATTATAGATAAAATCATGAAGAACTATAACCAATTGGATGGCTTACAAATTATTTACGGTTTGGAAATGGTGGCCAAATTAGTAAAAACTAGTCAGATCTGAACATACTGTCTTCACGGACTGTTTTCTCATATAACAACCCAAAATCATTGAAAAAGGTAATACTGTATATTGTAGATAAAATCATGAACAATTAGAATCAATTGGATAGTTTACCAGTTCCTTACGGTTTCGAAATGACGACCAAAATGGTGAAAACGATTTTGGCTGCCCAAAACAGCCAACTCTTCTAAGTTAAGAAATGGGTTAATTAGCTATGAAAAGTATAAATTTGGGGTAATTAGACTTATAATAAGTATAGTACATGAGTTAATAATGGTTTGGGAAAAAAGAACACACTTGATGATTTACGGTTCAAGAGATATGAACAAATTAGCGGGACATGTCGAGAAAATTATAATAAACGGATTATAACTCATTAACGTAAAATGTGATGATTATTATATAAACCGACATGGTAGGACCCACATGTCAAGGATTTTGGACTTATTTATATACTGATGACTAGATGACCCGAGACCCGACCAACGTAAAATATTATGTGTATGTGGTTGTGATGTGTTTTAGAACCCAAAAACTATACAAAGTGGACTTGGGCCATAAGAGCCCAACTTACACTTGTAATGGCTATTGTGCCATTATTGGACCTAAGATTTATAACCATTTTAGAGTAATATACTAAATTTAAAATTAACTTAAGTCAAATACTTGGGTAGTGGACCACTATTGGGCTTAAGTTGGGCTAAAAGTGTCAACTTGGATTTTTCACTTAAAATGACTAAGTGTTCACCTAAAAAGTTTTATACATAATCATAAAACTTATACAATGTCCAAGAACTTATTAAAACATACTTATTACATATATGTCTTGTGTATTATCTATTAAGACTATACTATTTGATTAGGCATAACTTTGGCGTGAACTTTAATTGGATATTCATATAGAACAGCTATTGCCTACTCCCAGGTGAGTTTACAGCCCCATAAAAACTCTTGATAAACCTTTCCCTTTTGGGAAAGAAAATATGCAAACATATAATGGACATAACCAGATTGTATAAACTTGTCTATGATTGTTTATTACTGAAACTGTTAATATGTTGTAAATCGCCCAAATGTTATAAATAGATCTATTAGGGATTAACCATCCCCGTCTGGGTGAGTCATGCTCACTGTGCCTTGGCCGGGACAACAGACGTATACCATGTTGGAACTGGAATGGGTGTCTTTTAGTGAGACACTACTTCCTCATCTGTTGAGGACTATGGAGGTAAAGCTTCAGTTTCTAATAATAATAAACAGATGTTATTTACACTTTAGTAAGAATGCTTTGTGCATTGTCACTTTTATGCTTAATGTATGTCAAAACTAATAAACTGTTAAAATCTGTAAATTCACCAACTTTATGTTGACCCCCTTTAGTATGTTTTGCACAGGTTATAAAGCAAGATTATTTGAGCATGGATTGAGCATCATTTAGGAGCAGAAAAATGACGGTGGATTATCTTTTATTAGAATATTCATAACAAATGTTATTCAACGATTCAAATGATTGTACCAATTCAATGTTTACATCAATTGTATTTCAAAAATCATATAATTATCATCTGTGCTTTGTAAGCTATTTGCTCATCGATCCACCACTGTGATACCCGCTTTATGGGGGGTGTTACAGAGAATGGTATCAGAGCTTTAGTTATAGCGAACCAGATTAATTTTTAAATAAAATAAGAATAAAAATATTTTTCTTTTATTTAAAACTGGACTATAACTTTAAAAAATCTTTTGGGGATTTTTTTTGGGGACATACTTAGAGAGCATATAGCATAGAGAGCATGCATAACTATATGATTTAAATGCGCATTCATTATTCTATGCATTTGTAATTGTTAATTATATTAAATACTAACTTGTACGTATTTACGTATTATAACTATTTAATATTTATTATAGAAATATTAAATACTCAAGTTACTTAATAAAACAGATAAACATGCCATGTTAGTAAGGAGCTTTATACTAAAGATGTTCCATCTCGATATTACGTTTTGACTGAGTGGTTGGGTTTACGATTTAAATTGCCCTCGCTCCTCAAACGTTTATAGAATGGCTTCTAAAGTATGATGGCCCGAACAGTGCATTATAACCACGAACAGTCTAATACATAACAGACATAGGGAAACATTTAAGTGGAAATTTAAATGAAAACTTTAGGAACATTGGAAATCTAACAGAATCTCTAGAACCCTTTAGAAAATCTAAGAAGATTTTTTTTTTGTCTCTAAAAATATAAATAGATCTATTTATTTGTACTCAACCTTTGAAAAATCTAAATTGATTTTTATAAAAATCTAACTGAATAATGTACTCTTGCAAAATCTTGGGGGAAATCTAAACTAGATTTTTATAAATCTTTCATAAACCTAATTAGATTTTATAAACATTGAAAAATCTAATAAAATGTTCGAGAAAATCAAAAATTAGATTTTATAAATTATTCTTTGGAGATCTTGAAGAACCAATAAGCTTGTAAGGTTTCCTAAATTTCACACCTAGATAAACAGTTAAGTATTATTAATGGACTAGTAACCCAATACAATATAGCCAAACCATAAACTAAGCATATTAGACCCATTTAATGCCTAGTAAGCCCACTTAGCAAACCTTGAATCATAAATGGACTAAAATATCTTTAGGCCCATTAGAAAACCCATTAGGCTCATTTATTGTCTCATGGACCGATGTAATAAAACATGTAACATTAATGGATCTAAAAATATAATTAGGCCCATTAAGAAATCTCTAGCTCATAAGAAATGTTAATGGATCTTGTAAGCTTAACAAGGGTTTGGGAAGCCCATTAGCTCTTTTGGTACACTTGATAAGCTCATATAGTAATTTTACACTTAAAGTTTTTATACCAAAGATATAACTTATAAAAATCTTTAGACTAAGAACGTTAGTTTATAAAACTTATGAGTTAAAAACCGTAACACTTGAAACTTGTCGTGATAAAACAGAAATTACGAGGACTAATATTGCAAATATCAGAAAGTCTAGGGAATAATAAATGCCACTCATAACTTGTTAAACCTCAAGGACAATCCTTATAAATTCTTGAAAAGTTTTGACATTTTATAACTCTAAGGACTAATTGTATAACCAACCAGAACATTTAGGAACCCTAGGAATTATTCTCGCCACTAAATGGAAAATATAACACCTAGTTTTAACTAAAGGGACTACTCTTGCCATACCTCGAAAGTATTATAAGCCCTCAGGACTAAAAGTGCTAAAACCCGAAAGTTATACCTTTAGTAAAGTATGGAGGGACTAGTTTTGCCAATAACCAAAAATTTAGCAATCCCTAGAGTCTTTTATTTCACTTAATGACTTAAAAACTTGAATGAATCCTAAATTAAAAAGGGACTAGAACCATCATTTTCTCATACTTGTAATAAGAGGGTATTTATTAACTTGTGGAAACTTGGGAACATTAATTAAACTTAATAACCCACTATTATTTTTATATAAGCTGTTCATATAAGCTATATAAAACTTAATGTACATAGATTACAAAAGTAAAATACAACACTTGTAAGAAAAATACTCTTAGTTAAACGATATTATTAATAACAAATTTAAAATGGAAGTTATTAATACTTGTACAACTATATTTTTAACTAAAATACAGTAACATAAACGAACTGCCTAAAAAAACAAGTGGATATCTTAATAAAATCCAAATAAATTCTAAAAATCTTATACTAAGATTTTCACTTTCTTCGTAATTACTTGATACGTCTGTTTAAGCTTTTACGCTGCTTGTTACCTGTACTATTTGACAACTATTCTAACTTGCTTAAATTCATGAAGTGTTATTCCTACTTGAGCATACTAACTTTTCGTAGTTGTTTAATATCTATGAACGTGTTAGTGTATTTTGACTACATAGGCAACTGACTGGCCACATAACGAATATGGAATTACAACAAACATACATATTGGAATATTTAAAACGGACTAGGGAGCATTAGCTTATGTGCTACATTCTATTAGATGTTTGAACTTGCTATACATGTGTAAGTTTATACGTTGATTGTTCCTTTTATCTGCCTAGTAACTACTATAATATATCATTATATTATATTATATATGAACTTCTTGATTGATACGTATTCTTACGCACGTTATCACACGTTAACGTTCATTTTCTTCCGCTTATGATTTTGTACGTATATCTACGGAACACGACTTATTAACGACGCATATATGCTTGCTTATAATAATTCTAAGTGATATTATCTAGATAAGTTTGCAGCCTTAAATGATGTGGTGGGACCTAAATCAAGATACTTATGATTCCATATTTTTCACATGGGGTCTGAGTCTCTTGATCTTAAGTTAATCATGATTTCGTCTTTAGATGGAATGGGACGTCTAAAGGTGAAACCGTAAGCCACCGGACCAGAAGTTTATTTATAAAATCCGTATCAAGGTGGAATGGGACGCCCGAAGACGAAAAGTTATAAATAAATAGGCTGTAAAGTATCTTAATAATATCTGTTTCTTAAATGTTATATTTTAAATGATAAGCCTTGCCGGGAATATTTAGGTAAGGTGGGCTATGAAATCCTTATTAAAACGAATTAGGACGCTTGTTCGTTTGAATAAAGAAATCATAGGTCACCGAATGGAGTTGTAAATTTCACCTTACATGGATAAGGACGCTTATCGATGTAAATAGAAATTTATAATCACATGAGCTTAAATATATTCGACATGACTCATTATTGATACTATTTATCCAACTATGTAACGTATCCTTTCTGATCCGTGAATTCCTCCAGTGATATCTTATCGCATCATCACCATCTAGAAACCTAGGAAGACTTGTGTACATCTCTTTTGGATCTTAGCATCTTTCTCTTGATATTTGGCTTATCCTTAACCCATATATCACTTCTTTTGAAATTGACCCCGTTAGGAGTGTCTATCTTCCGTTGCATTTTGACTCCTTTAGGAGTGTCCATTTTCCGCTGCATTTGAATCTTTTGAGGGTGTCTACTTCTCGCTGCATCTGACCCCTTTCTGGGACAGTTCTTTTCTACTATAATTTTGAACCCTTTTCGGGAATACCCACTTCCGTTTCATACGACCCCTCTTGGAACGTCACAGAAAAATAAAGCTGGTTCATCTTCCATGAGAGAATGACACCTCGATCATTCGAGGATAAGGTAATTCAGACTTTATCAACACTAGACTTACTGTCATCTCTTGTACCGAAACCCATAAATACTTGGTAAGAGGATGCCTTATCTTCTTAACCCACATTTCTTAAGCCGAAGGGGAAGACAAACCCAAGCACAAAAGACATGCCCAACTCTCAATGGGTGTATTTTGTAGGGTTATGTTCGTCGTCACCCAAAAAGCGTTATTTGATGTCCAAAACTCTTTTGGACAATCTTTTTCCTCTTCGGATCCAATTAGTTCGACAATACCATTGTCCAACTAGCCTTGAAATGAATGACTTCCCCCTTTTTAGAAGTCAAAATTTGTGCAAAATTTGGACCACTTACCTTGAACGCACAACTTTTCCAGCATCACACAAGATGCACACTTCTTTATTCTTGGTATCTTCTTTGATTTCCATCATTTGAAGTACTTCTTCTCCATGCAACTTATGCCCCAGCTCAGTCACAAATGAAGCAGATTCTTTGTAACTTCCTACCCAAGTAACACCAATAATAATCTTAGCCTTATCACTAAGTGAAGCTTGGTGTCAAGCTAATGTTGCCTTCCACAGGCTAGAAGTATATCAGGAAGCCCTTCGCGTGAAAATTTTTGATGCAAGAACGGTACCAGCCAAAGCTATATTTCCAACTTGGCATCGCATAATCCTATTAAAGCTTAATAGACTTAAAAATCTCTTGAAGAACTAGTAGTAACATTAATGAACTGTTATCTACGCTCATCAAGACACATTGGGGCCCCGGAGGCACATCCAATGAAAATCCAAGACTTAAGACAAATTTGTCCTAGTCAACCCAACCTTGTAAACTTAGAACTCGAATTCACAAGACTACACGTTTAAGAAATAAGTGCCCTCACTTATCCCCTGAACAAGTAACTTCATCTTTAGCTTCGGGAGCGAAACTAAAATAACGGGGTGGTGTAAAACCCCTTGAAATTTGGGTTACTACACACGCCACCAACTTCATTAACGTTATCATTCATCGTACTATATTGTAATAAACTACCATTACAATGTATCATCACAAGACTTACTGTGATTTGGCGAATGATTTCTTAAACTTCTAAGTGACGCGTGAATTGTCCATGATAGCTTGAATACATCCCAAAAGCTTATCATGGTGAACAAAAGACCTAGTACGTCTACTCAAATCTTGTCTAGCAAGTCTGCTGGTACTGGTAGGGCTGGTAAGGCTGCAAGTGTTGACAGGGTACTCTGCAATACCTCTATAAGCCAATCAGGACTCCTTAAGCAAACTGAGTACAATCAGCAACTGGGACCGCAGTCTGCCAATGAATCCTTGAAGGTAGGAGGTCTTTGATGTCAATCAATCATGACAAACAGCTGCAAGATCAAGGAAGGAAGACAAGAACTGCCCTTGTGCAGTAGGATAAGTGTGGGTCTTATGTTGAAGACCCCCCCCCCCTCCAAGGTGTGATTATGCCGATGGAGGAAGTAGTTCTCCTCCAACAACCACTGCAAGGCCTCGTGGCCCAATAACCTCGTGCTATCTAGGTATTTACCCATATGGTCCAAGAGAGTGAGTCTATGCGCTCATGCATGGAAATGTACTCAACCTGGCCTGCTATCAACAGGCTGTGGACGTCCGTCATGTTCTGCTCCTGGCTCCTGGCCAAAGCAACAATCCGAACTTGAACAAGATCAGCATGTCTAGTTCCGGAACCCCCTCCGACTTCAAATCTTGGCTTGTAGGTTTTTCCAAACGAACAAGCTATCGCAAAGAGCTTAACCAACTAAGTATAGTTGACACTACATCGACTTTTCCTAGTTGACAACTTCCAAAGTTTGCTCTCTCTTAATTGTCATTAATTGATCCGCGAGCTTCTATCGCTATATCGGATTAAAGGTCAAACCTTCGGATAATACTATCCATCCATAGTAGTAGGAGCATCTAAATACTGCTCAATTGGATATATAGAGGGACCCGGATAAAGATCTCTTTGCATTGCTTTAGGTTCATCCGTAATGGTAGCATCACTCAGATACTGCCCAATCGGACTTATAGAGCAATCCGAATAACTACCTCTTTACATTGATAGCACCATTTGACAATCCGAATAACTACCTCTTTACATTATAGAGCAATCCGAATAACTACCTCTTTACATTAATACTGCCCAATCGGACTTATAGAGCAATCCGTCTAAGACAAACCTTTAGATCTATGACATCTATACCCTCACAGATGACAAAGTTTTTAATAGCTTCGAGGACGAAGCTAAAATAATGGGGTGGTGCTATAAAATCCATGATTTTACCATGAGAATAATGTAATAAAAATCTACTCAACGATCCTAGATCATTTCTCAACCTAGTACTAGTAATCGAGTTTTGAGGACGAAACTCAAGGTGGCATGTGGATGGTGTAAAACTCGAGATTTTTCGTTCATTAAATAATAACTGAGTATGTTTCAAAAACCCTTTTTGAACCATACAAAAAACATCAGATTTTAGAATTTGACAAAAGTCATACAAACCGCGTACCGACAATTCAATAATTTAACTACATAAATTATTGTCAAGAAATACTTGATAAACAATTTGATTAAATTTTTTAATATTACATTTATCTACGGAATGATTAAATGAGAAGTATTTCTACTAAAACGATACTTACATTTTACAAAAGATAAATGACAAATACTTGTCGTTTAAATAAACGAACACGTCTTTCGTATTTATACGTCATATAAATACTCTATTTGATTGGAAAAATGATTTTTGGATCAATTACGAAATCCTCGTAAGATGAATCAAAAATTTATAAACCTCGAACGTGACCCGAACCGTGTAATAACGGAAGTTATAATACAAGATACAGTTTAGACCCATTTGTGGCCTTGTAAGCCCAACTATTTATATCTTGGATAGTAATGGGCTTAATAAGCCCAATAAGAGATTTAAGGAGCCCAAAAACTCTTTTGGCCCACTAGACAAGCCACCAACACACCTCACTCCCCCATTGGGCAATATTCTAGGTGGGTGACACATGTCCAATATGTCCCCCACCTTCTTGCTTCTCATTGGACAATGTTTAAGTAGGTGACACTTGTCACACTTTCTCCCACCCTATATAAGGGTGATGTCTACTTGTCTCCATCACTTTCTCTCACACAAAACACACACACACCAAAAATTCTCTCTCCCTCTTCTTTTCTTCTTTGAGTCGTGACCCTCCAACCCTCATACATCATCAAATTTTTTATGATCAAGCTTGAATCTTCAAAATCTAATCAAAGACCCATCTTGGAAATCTCGAGATCTACACATTGGTATGTAAATATCCTACATGCATCATCTTTCAATATTTTCTTTTATTTCCATGATGGATCTATACATGCATGATGATAACATCAAGTAAAGTATGTAGATCTAGCCCGGATCTATATATGCATCAAGAAAAACGTATGGATCTACCCCGGATCTATACATGCATCAAGTAAAACATGTAGATCTAGCCCGGATCTATACATGCATCAAGTGAAATATGTAGATCTACCCCGGATCTATAAATGCATGATGGTTACATCAAGTGGAACTTGTAGATCTAGTCCGGATCTATCCATGCATGGTGGTCACATCAAGAGTCGACAAGATCTTGGATGGTTACTTGCTCACTCACTAGTTCAACAACTTTGATATGCCTCGTAAGATCTACATCTCGTTCTTATTTAATTTCCTTTTTATTTTCTTGATCATATATATACTAGATAAATTAATGAGTATTGGGACATTGTATATGAAATTTAGAACACTAAAAATAAAGCTAAACAAGCTTTATAAACGATTTGATTTATAACAGTTTTGAACCGTAGCAAAAACAGATCGCATGTCGAAATCAGTGGGGTTGGGATATTGAAAATTTAAATATTAAGATATATAATTGTTTTGTGATTAATTCCCCGGGTGGCTCGTCCCGTGACGAATTATAGAAAGCTAGATATGACCAAAATACGAAACAAGGTCAAATCTGAATATACTGTTTTGATGGACTGTTTTCTCGTAAAATTTGTATACTGACCTATAATATGTAAAACTAAAAGTTATAGATAAAATTATGAAGAACAAGAATCAATTGGATGGTTTACCAATTATTTACGGTTTGGAAATGGTGGCCACAATAGTAAAAGCTAGTCAGATCTGAACATACTGTCTTCACGGACTATTTTCTCATATAAGAACCCAGAATCATTGAAAAAAGTAAAACTGTAGGTTGTAGATAAAATCATGAAAAAGTAGAATCTATTGGATAGTTTACCAGTTCCTTACGGTTTGGAAATGGCGACCAAAATGGTGAAAACGAGTTTGTGTGCCCAAAAACAGCCAACTCTTCTAAGTTAAGAAATGGGTTAATTAGCTATGAAAAGTATAAATTTGGGGTAATTAGACTTATAATAAGTATAGTACATGAGTTAATAATGGTTTGGGCAAAAAGAACACACTTAGATGATTTACGGTTCAAGAGATATGAACAAATTAGCGGGACATGTCGAGAAAATTATAATAAACGAATTATAATTCATTAACGTAAAATGTGATGATTTTTATATAAACTGACATGGTAGGACCCACATGTCGAGGATTTTGGACTTATTTATATACTGATGACTAGATGACCCGAGACCCGACCAACGTAAAATATTAAGTGTATGTGGTTGTGATGTGTTTTAGAACCCAAAACTATACAAAGTGGACTTGGGCCATAAAAGCCCAACTTACACTTGTAATGGCTATTGGGCCATTATTGGACCTAAAATTTATAACCATTTTAGAGTAATATACTGAGTTTAAAATGAACTTAAGTCAAATACTTGGGTAGTGGACCACTATTGGGCTTAAGATGGGCTAAAAGTGTCAACTTGGATTTTTCACTTAAAATGACTAAGTGTTCACCTAAAAAGGTTTATAAATAATCATAAAACTTATGCAATGTCCAAGAGCTTATTAAAACATACTTATTACATATATGTCTTGTGTATTATCTATTAAGACTATACTATTTGATTAGGCATAACTTTGGCGTGAACTTTAATTGGATATTCATATAGAACAGCTATTGCCTACTCCCAGGTGAGTTTACAGCCCCATATAAACTCTTGATAAACCTTTCCCTTTTGGGAAAGAAAATATGCAAACATATAATGGACATAACCGGATTGTATAAACTTGTTTATGATTGTTTATTATTGAAACTGTTAAATTGTTGTAAATTGCCCAAATGTTATAAATAGATCTATTAGGGATTAACGATTCCCGTCTGGGTGAGTCATGCTCACTGTGCCTTGGCCGGGACAACAGACGTATACCATGTTGGAACTGGAATGGGTGTCTTTTAGTGACACACTACGTCCTCATCTGTTGAGGACTATGGAGGTAAAGCTTCAGTTTCTAATAATAAACAAATGTTATTTACATTTTAGTGAGAATACTTTGTGCATTGTCACTTTTATGCTTAATGTATGTCCAAACTTGTAACACCCCATTTTGGAAATGGAATATTACGCATATCATGGCGTGTCATCAAAGCATATAAGGATAAATGTCTAAGCATTATTCAATCATAAAAGGAAATACCGGAAACAAACATCGGTATCCCAAAGTAAAGCTCATCACACACAAACATAAATACTGTAAAAGGAAGGACGAAACAATGTCCAAAGCAACTGTATCAAAGTAAAGGAAATGCATAAAGTAAAGAAAGACAGTAAGGCTTCCAGTCCATATGCACCTACGTTTCAGATCTACGAGCGTCCCTGAGTACCTGCCGTTTAGGGAACATGAAAAGGAAAACGGCTGAGCAAGACGCTCAGTGCACGGATGTACAATAAAGCATGATATAGGATAGGCATGTAACATATATCAGCGGAAGACTAAGTACTGAGTAAACTGGTTAAGTAACATGAAAACTGGTTTTATAGTTTGAAAAGCCTTATGTTTAACCTGTGAAAACTGTTTTAACATATATATACCATAGCCCATATAGGTCATGAAAAGGTCACGTGCATGAATACTTGGAGGGGTGACCTCATCATGCTGATTAGAGGGGATGCCTCTAATCAATATACTGATTTGGGTAGGAGGGATCAGCTCCTTGTGAAGGGTGCAAGGCACACACCACATTCACCATGATAAACTGAATAAAACATGTAACTAGGATGCACCCATACGCCCCGACTGATATAATAATATGGCCAAACTGAAAAGGGACGCCACGAGCAATCACTCCGCCGTGGGGAAGTCATAACATCGGTGCCTCCAATGCTATGGTTATGGTACCTCCATAACTAGGTGAAACTGGTCATGCTTGTATATGGCTATAGTTTATGCTAAATTAACATAAGCAGTTCAAAACAATAAAACAAATGCTGGGGAAAACAGTTGGCTGCATACGGGGAAATCCTAATAAGGAAGGAATGTCCATACTGAAAGGACGGGAATCCGTACCTCAAGTCCAGTGAAATGAACGGAAGAAAGACTCCTACTTCTGGATCACTAATGCTACATGAATACACACGTGTATAAGTATCGATTCACTGATTACGTACTGGGTTCTGTGTCTTGTTATAGCTGATTTGGTATGTTTTAGGTCCTGGTTCACTGTTTAAAGCCTTAAACTGTGTTTATCTTGTATTTCTGGTTTATCTGATTAAGTATTACTTGTGTTTCATGTATTAATATACTTACTGTATAATAATAAGTAACTTTCCAAAAATAGCAGGTTTCCAAAAATAGAAAGTTTCCAAAAATAGAAAGTTACCAAAAATAGAAAGTTTCCAAAAATAGAAAGTTTCCAAAAATAGAAAGTTTCCAAAAATAGAAAGTTTCCAAAAATAGAATTTACTGCCTAAAATAGATTAGTTTCTAAAAATAGATCAGCTGCCTTAATTAAATAAGTTTCCATATATAGAAAGTTGCCATGATTAGGTTAGCTGCCTGAATTAGATTGATTTCCATATATAGAAGGTTTCCATAATTAGATTAGTTGCCTTATTTAATTAAGTTTCTATAAATAGAAGTTTCCATAATTAGAATTAAGCTGATTATATAAGCTAACATATAAGTCTAAGTGTTATAAGCTTACTACTTAAGTCATATGATATAGTGTATAGTTTAATTATTATTTCATGTATTTTAATTAAACTATAGGTTAAGCATTTTAATTAAAGTATAACATGTATAATTAAAATGAAATGAAAATACTTAGGTTAACATGTGTATTATTATTAATAATAATATAACCTAAGTCATGTCTAAATTAATTAATTATAGGCATGTTTTAATAATTAATTAATTATAACTTATAACATAAAATACTTAGGTTAAATTAATGTCATGATAAACTAATAATTAAAATAACCTAAGTCATGATTTAATTAATATTTCATGTTATTAATTAATTATATCCTAAGTTCATGATTCATAAAAATTACATGTAACATAGATCATGATTTTAACCAACGAACCGTGAACCGGGTATGAATTCGACACCGTACCCCGGGCCAAACCCGGGGCACACGTGTCCCCTTGCTGCCGTGGGTCCCACATGAGCCAACCAAGACCATTTGTGGTCTTGGTGGTGGCGGCAATAGCAAACCAAACCCCCCTCGGGTTTGTTTTGCTAGGCGGCTAGAAACAACACCCCTTTTAAATCGTTCCTTGATTTTATTTAATACCAAAACATGTTAGATCAATGATTAATTATCTTGTTTTCATAAGAAAAATAATAACATGTTCATGAAAATAATCAAAGATCAAAAGAATTAAAAAGAATTTAAAAAGAAGGGTTAGAAAGGTATACCACTATGTAGCTTGGAAAAAGGATGAACAAACACGTATTCTAACACTTGTTTTCAAGATCAAAATCAATCAAACACCCCCTTATGATGGTGTATAGGTGGCGGCACAAAGGAGGCAAAAGGAAGAGGAGAAAACTCTTTTTAGGGTTTTTAGTTTATTTCTTGTAAAATGAAAATGAAAACATGTTTAACACTTTACCCCCCTTAACTTGAAAAGTCCATGGGCTAAGCCCATTATATGCTGTGTGCCGTGGGTATGGGGGCCCCACATGGGGTACCCGTACCTTTCTCGTGTCCCGATGTTTCGTGTTCGTTCGTGGTTAAACGTGCTCGTGTTTAACGTGTTTCTGTTTCATGTAACGTGTCGTTTATCGTAAACTTAACGCTCGTAAATATATTATAAGTATTTACGTAATTATTTAGTTAGTATTTTAAATGGTGTTCATGATTTAATTATGTTCACGTGATATATCATTAACTGTTTATCATGGGTTCGTACGTAATCGATACTTGTCATGACATACACGTATGCACTTGCTTGATTATTAGCACATGAATGTGATCAATACTACATGAGGTAAGTTTTAATCTAGAACGTACGATCTTAAGGGCACTATTCATGGTAAAAGCATGCGGGTTTTACAATTCTTCCCCCCTAAAAAGAATAATTCGTCCCCGAATTATAGATAAAGTAAGCCGAAAAGAAGTGACATACCCGAACTCAAAATATGAAGTGAGGGTAAGAAGCCCGGATAGACTCCTCTGTTTCCCAAGTGGCTTCCCGCTCGGTATGGTCCCTCCAAAGGATTTTGACGAATGGAATCGTCTTCCTTCTCATGACTCGTTCTTGCCTGTCGAGTACTCGTTCGGGTTCTTCTACAAACGTGAGATCTTCACGTATCTGTTCCAGTGGATACTGAACCATGTGAAGGGGATGATAATTGTACCCTCTGAGTAAGGACACATGAAACATGTTATGCACGTGCGAAAGCTGAGGAGGTAACGCCAATCGGTAAGATACTTCGCTGATTCGTTCGACTATATCAAATGGTCCGATGAACTGAGGACTGAGTTTTCCTTTGATCCCGAAGCGTTTAACACCACGTGCCGGCGAAACCTTGAGGAAGACGTGATCTCCCACATTAAAATGTATGTCCCTACGATGCTTATCGGCGTAACTCTTCTGACGTGATCGTGCTTCCTGCAGTTTCTGTTTAGCTACCTCAATCTTCTGGTTGGTCATTTCTAAAATCTCTGGTCCTTCAAGTGTTCGCTCTCCCACTTGATCCCAGCAAGTTGGAGCGCGACACTTTCTGCCATACAACATTTCGAAAGGAGCACATTTGATACTTGCGTGCCAGCTGTTGTTGTATGCAAACTCAACTAAACAGATGTAATCGTCCCAATCACCTGTCCATTCCAACGCACACGACCTTAACATATCTTCCAATGTCTGAATTGTTCGCTCCGACTGTCCGTCCGTTTGAGGATGAAAGGCTGTGCTCAGCTTAAGTTGTGTACCCCAAGCTTTTTGCAGACCTTTCCAGAATCGCGACGTGAAACGAGGATCTCTGTCTGAGACGATGCTGGAGGGAGTGCCGTGGAGTCTCATGATCTCCCTTCTGTACGTATCTGCGAGTTTACTTACCGGATCTTCCTTGCGTATCGGTAAGAAATGAGCTGATTTGGTGAGTCGATCTACGATGACCCAAATAGCATCGTGCTTCTTCTTGGTAGGCGGAAGACCGGTAACAAAATCCATGGTGATTTTGTCCCACTTCCACTCTGGAATATCCAACGGTTGAAGGAGACCGCCAGATCGCTGATGTTCAATCTTAACCTGCTGACAGGTAAGACATTTGGAGACATACGTGGCTACATCCTGTTTTATACCACTCCACCAAAAGTGCTGTCTGATGTCATGGTACATTTTTGTCGACCCAGGATGTATAGAAAATGGGGAGCTGTGAGCTTCAGCTAACAATGCTTCCCGGAGTTCTTGATTATCAGGAACACAAAGTCTCGTGCCCTGCCAAACGATACCGTCTGCGTCCATTCTGAATTCTGTCTGCTTCTCCAAATTCTGAATTATCGCCCAAATCTCTCCATCATCCTTCTGCGCTTCCTTGATCCTAGTCAGTAATTCAGGTTCTACTGTAAGATTCGCCCAGTATCCGTGCTGCCCACGTACCATGATTTCAATGTCAAGCCGCTCCAAGTCCCTTATGTTTTGCTCCTTGATCTCAATGCCGTTTATCATTCCGGACTTTCTGCTGAGTGCATCTGCTACTACATTAGCTTTCCCGGGATGATACTGTAGGTTAATATCATAATCCTTCAACAGTTCCAACCATCTCCTTTGTCTCATGTTCAATTCTCGCTGTGTGAAGATATACTTCAAGCTCTTGTGATCCGTGAAAATGTCGCATGATTCTCCGTATAAGTAATGCCTCCATATCTTCAATGCGAACACCACTGCAGCAAGTTCCAGGTCATGCGTAGGGTAGTTTTCTTCATAGGGCTTAAGCTGCCGTGAAGCATACGCGATCACTTTTCCATGTTGCATGAGAACACAGCCCAGTCCCTTCCCCGATGCATCGCTATAGATCTGAAATCCACCTCTACCAGATGGGAGAGTAAGAATAGGTGCAGATACTAACTTCTGCTTTAGGTCTTCGAAGCTCTTCTCTCGATCTTCCGTCCAGACGAATTTCTCTCCTTTCCGCATCAGTTTGGTGAGAGGCAATGCCAGCCGAGAAAAGTTCTCCACGAATCTTCGATAATATCCAGCTAAGCCTAAGAAACTGCGGACTTCTGTCGCTGATGTTGGTCTTGGCCATTTAGTGATAGCCTCAACCTTCGCTGGGTCCATAGTGATCCCTTCTGCTGATACAATGTGACCTAAGAACGCCACCTTGTTTAACCAGAACTCACACTTGGAGAATTTCGCATACAGCTGCTTCTGACGAAGAATCTGTAGTATAGTACGGAGATGATCTTCGTGTTCCTCCGTGGACTTTGAGAATATCAAGATGTCATCGATGAATACAATGACAAATTTATCAAGGAATTCATGGAAGATTCTGTTCATTAGATCCATGAATACTGCTGGAGCGTTAGTCAGGCCGAATGGCATGACTACAAACTCATAATGGCCATAGCGGGTACGAAAAGCAGTCTTGGCAATATCCTGCTCTTTAACCCTTAGCTGATGGTAGCCTGACCTTAGATCGATCTTTGAGAAGTGTTTGGCTCCTTGAAGTTGGTCAAACAGATCGTCTATACGTGGCAGTGGATATCTGTTGCGAATGGTAATCTTATTAAGTTCACGGTAGTCAATGCAAAGTCGCATGCTGCCGTCCTTCTTCTTAACGAACAAGACCGGTGCGCCCCATGGTGATGCGCTCGGTCTAATGAACCCTCGTTCAAGAAGTTCCTGTAATTGGTCCTTCAGTTCTTTTAGCTCTATGGGAGCCATACGATACGGAGCCTTAGAGATTGGCTCAGCTCCTGGAACAAGGTCGATGTTGAACTCCACTTCTCTTGCAGGTGGTATGCCTGGAAGTTCATCTGGAAAGACGTCTTGAAATTCTGAAACTACGGGTTGATCCTGAATCGATGGGGATTCAGCATCTATGTCATGAACCGTAGCGAGATAACCTTCGCAGCCATGTGACAGTAATGCACGTGCTTGCAAGGTAGATATGACTTGTACAGACCGTCCGGGTATGAACCCGTTATGGATGTACTCTGGTGCATTAATGTCGCCGAAGATCACTCGATAAGAGTGGCAGTCTATGGTAGCATGGTGCTTGGATAGCCAATCCATGCCGAGAATCATATCAAACTCAATCATGTCTAGAGGAAGTGCATCTACTGCACGAACTTTATCGTCAAACTCTAGAGGAAGACTCTTGTATACATGAGTTATTAATACAGAGTCCCTCAGAGGCGTGGAAATGGTAAGCTTAGTTTCTAATGGCAAGGGAAGTGTCCTGATGTTCTTAGCATAAGTAGTGGAAACAACTGAATGAGTGGCACCCGTGTCGAAAAGAACACATGCAGCCTGGCCGTACATATACAAAATTCCAGTAATGGTACCTGAAGATTTGTTTGCCTGATCGCGCGATGTCGTGTAGACACGCCCAGTGGTAGGAGGCGGTTTAGTATCAGCATGACCCGAAGTACCCTCCATTTCACCCTTACGGCAATCTCTCATACGATGGCCAGGGAGGCCGCACTTGTAGCACGCGTCGGAGTCACGACGACATGGGCCAGGGTGTCTGCGATGGCAGGTGCTGCAAAGAGGATGAGTGAATCCTCCAGCAGGAGTTCTTGCTTGCTGAGGGCCTGCTGATGACAGAACGTGTTAAGAATAAGGTATATGCACGAGTATAGGACGTAAACGTCGTAAGATGCTTACCAGTGTTAGCTGAACGGTTGGGCTGAGAACCCCTGTGGTTCTGGTCCCTTCCGTTACCGTGGTTCCTGGTAGAGATTAACATAGTGTCAGCATGAGAAATATAACATGAAATCATAAGAAGATGCGTAAATAGTAGGACCTGCTGTTGTTGGACTGTCCCGCATTGTTACGGTAATTGTCATTACCGCTGCGCCTTTCCACAACAGAACGGTCGTTAGAGTGACCGTTTCCTTTGGGCTGATTGGGTTGCTGCTGAGTAGCCGGCTGAGACCGGTCCCCAGTTTTCTGCCTGGAAGATATAGTTTAAGAGATGATTATAGAACATATAACGATAGGATGCGGTCTGGTTAACGCTAGAACATGAAATGTTTTACCTCTTGTCGGGTCTTTCTGCCTCCCCGAACTCATCACGTTCCTGCAACATCTCAAGCTTTCTTGCTGCGTCAGCCACTTGTGCTACCGTATTGAACGTAGCACATACTAGATTGTTCGCAACCGAGGTGCGAAGTGCCCACCTGAAATGGTGTGCCTGCTCCTCAGGAGTACCAGCCGCTGCTCCTAGAAAACCAGCAAGGCGAAGAAAGCGCTGCATGAATTCATTGCTATTCTCGCCCTGTCTCTGACGTATCCCGTGGTATTCACGCTTGAGTTTGTCCTGCTCTGCCTTAGGAAAGAACTGTTCCATCACTCTCTCCTTGAATTGGGCCCATGTCAAACCAGCGACCCATTCATCACCTCCTTCTGACTGTGTCAAAGCTAGCCACCAGTTGAGTACATCGCCTTCAAACCTGTAGCACGCCAATCTTGCCTTGAAGGCGGGGTCACATCCCATAGCATTGAAGATTTTCTCAATGTGAGTCAGCCAGCTTTCAGCATCGCTGGGGCTATCAGTCTTTTCAAAAGCTCTAGGACGGAGCTTGTTAAATCGTTCCAACCATACTGCTAGAGTCACTGGGGGAGGAGGAGGAGGAGGTGCCTGATTCTGCGGCTGCTGATTATTCGCAGCTTGGACTTCAGCACGAATGTCATTCCTCAGTTGAGGAAGTAAGGCTTGCATGGCAGCCTGAATCGCAACATTGAGCTGCTCTTGCTCGCGTGTGAGAACCATCTGACAGTATAACATAAACATATGATTAACAGTTCAAACACAAAATATATAAAAGAAAAATTTTATGCCAAAATTTCACGAGAAAAATTTTATGCAAGAAAATCTTTGTATGAATGCATGATGCAGTTTTATGAAAACTTTTGATACTCGAGAGTGAAAGCCTTCGGTCAGTTCACTCAAAATAAAAGACATATCGAGGGGACGCCTATGGGTCGGTCCCAAATCTAAAAGTTTCGATAAAACACATGCGACTAAATAGGGCCAGTCCTGTACCAACCATTACTTAGTCAAAAACCCTGTAACAATGACATGTATATGTATGCTTAAAAATGATGAATGCATGAAAACAACTGTCAGTTCTAGGAAGACCGTAGTGACTACCCACTAATCACAGGTCATATTTGAGAGCCTACAGGTCGAAGCCTTGGCTCTGATACCATAATTGTAACACCCCATTTTGGAAATGGAATATTACGCATATCATGGCGTGTCATCAAAGCATACAAGGATAAATGTCTAAGCATTATTCAACCATAAAAGGAAATACCGGAAACAAACATCGGTATCCCAAAGTAAAGCTCATCACACACAAACATAAATACTGTAAAAGGAAGGACGAAACAATGTCCAAAGCAACTGTATCAAAGTAAAGGAAATGCATAAAGTAAAGAAAGACAGTAAGGCTTCCAGTCCATATGCACCTACGTTTCAGATCTACGAGCGTCCCTGAGTACCTGCCGTTTAGGGAACATGAAAAGGAAAACGGCTGAGCAAGACGCTCAGTGCACGGATGTACAATAAAGCATGATATAGGATAGGCATGTAACATATAACAGCGGAAGACTAAGTACTGAGTAAACTGGTTAAGTAACATGAAAACTGGTTTTATAGTTTGAAAAGCCTTATGTTTAACCTGTGAAAACTGTTTTAACATATATATACCATAGCCCATATAGGTCATGAAAAGGTCACGTGCATGAATACTTGGAGGGGTGACCTCATCATGCTGATTAGAGGGGATGCCTCTAATCAATATACTGATTTGGGTAGGAGGGATCAGCTCCTTGTGAAGGGTGCAAGGCACACACCACATTCACCATGATAAACTGAATAAAACATGTAACTAGGATGCACCCATACGCCTCGACTGATATAATAATATGGCCAAACTAAAAAGGGACGCCACGAGCAATCACTCCGCCGTGGGGAAGTCATAACATCGGTGCCTCCAATGCTATGGTTATGGTACCTCCATAACTAGGTGAAACTGGTCATGCTTGTATATGGCTATAGTTTATGCTAAATTAACATAAGCAGTTCAAAACAATAAAACAAATGCTGGGGAAAACAGTTGGCTGCATACGGGGAAATCCTAATAAGGAAGGAATGTCCATACTGAAAGGACGGGAATCCGTACCTCAAGTCCAGTGAAATGAACGGAAGAAAGACTCCTACTTCTGGATCACTAATGCTACATGAATACACACGTGTATAAGTATCGATTCACTGATTACGTACTGGGTTCTGTGTCTTGTTATAGCTGATTTGGTATGTTTTAGGTCCTGGTTCACTGTTTAAAGCCTTAAACTGTGTTTATCTTGTATTTCTGGTTTATCTGATTAAGTATTACTTGTGTTTCATGTATTAATATACTTACTGTATAATAATAAGTAACTTTCCAAAAATAGCAGGTTTCCAAAAATAGAAAGTTTCCAAAAATAGAAAGTTACCAAAAATAGAAAGTTTCCAAAAATAGAAAGTTTCCAAAAATAGAAAGTTTCCAAAAATAGAAAGTTTCCAAAAATAGAATTTACTGCCTAAAATAGATTAGTTTCTAAAAATAGATCAGCTGCCTTAATTAAATAAGTTTCCATATATAGAAAGTTGCCATGATTAGGTTAGCTGCCTGAATTAGATTGATTTCCATATATAGAAGGTTTCCATAATTAGATTAGTTGCCTTATTTAATTAAGTTTCTATAAATAGAAGTTTCCATAATTAGAATTAAGCTGATTATATAAGCTAACATATAAGTCTAAGTGTTATAAGCTTACTACTTAAGTCATATGATATAGTGTATAGTTTAATTATTATTTCATGTATTTTAATTAAACTATAGGTTAAGCATTTTAATTAAAGTATAACATGTATAATTAAAATGAAATGAAAATACTTAGGTTAACATGTGTATTATTATTAATAATAATATAACCTAAGTCATGTCTAAATTAATTAATTATAGGCATGTTTTAATAATTAATTAATTATAACTTATAACATAAAATACTTAGGTTAAATTAATGTCATGATAAACTAATAATTAAAATAACCTAAGTCATGATTTAATTAATATTTCATGTTATTAATTAATTATATCCTAAGTTCATGATTCATAAAAATTACATGTAACATAGATCATGATTTTAACCAACGAACCGTGAACCGGGTATGAATTCGACACCGTACTCCGGGCCAAACCCGGGGCACACGTGTCCCCTTGCTGCCGTGGGTCCCACATGAGCCAACCAAGACCATTTGTGGTCTTGGTGGTGGCGGCAATAGCAAACCAAACCCCCCTCGGGTTTGTTTTGCTAGGCGGCTAGAAACAACACCCCTTTTAAATCGTTCCTTGATTTTATTTAATACCAAAACATGTTAGATCAATGATTAATTATCTTGTTTTCATAAGAAAAATAATAACATGTTCATGAAAATAATCAAAGATCAAAAGAATTAAAAAGAATTTAAAAAGAAGGGTTAGAAAGGTATACCACTATGTAGCTTGGAAAAAGGATGAACAAACACGTATTCTAACACTTGTTTTCAAGATCAAAATCAATCAAACACCCCCTTATGATGGTGTATAGGTGGCGGCACAAAGGAGGCAAAAGGAAGAGGAGAAAACTCTTTTTAGGGTTTTTAGTTTATTTCTTGTAAAATGAAAATGAAAACATGTTTAACACTTTACCCCCCTTAACTTGAAAAGTCCATGGGCTAAGCCCATTATATGCATGTGTGCCGTGGGTATGGGGGCCCCACATGGGGTACCCGTACCTTTCTCGTGTCCCGATGTTTCGTGTTAGTTCGTGGTTAAACGTGCTCGTGTTTAACGTGTTTCTGTTTCATGTAACGTGTCGTTTATCGTAAACTTATCGCTCGTAAATATATTATAAGTATTTACGTAATTATTTAGTTAGTATTTTAAATGGTGTTCATGATTTAATTATGTTCACGTGATATATCATTAACTGTTTATCATGGGTTCGTACGTAATCGATACTTGTCATGACATACACGTATGCACTTGCTTGATTATTAGCACATGAATGTGATCAATACTACATGAGGTAAGTTTTAATCTAGAACGTACGATCTTAAGGGCACTATTCATGGTAAAAGCATGCGGGTTTTACAAAACTAATAAACTGTTAAAATCTGTAAATTTACCAACTTTATGTTGACCCCCTTTAGTATGTTTTGTACAGGTTATAAAGCAAGATTATTTGAGCATGGATTGAGCATCATTTAGGAGCATAAAAATGACGGGGGATTATCTTTTATTGGAATATTCATAACAAATGTTATTCAACGATTCAAATGATTGTACCAATTCAATGTTTACATCAATTGTATTACAAAAATCATATAATTATGATCTGTGCTTTGTAAGCTATTTGCTCATCGATCCACCACTGTGATACCCGCTTTATGGGGGTGTTACAGAGAATGGTATCAGAGCTTTAGTTATAGCGAACCAGATTAATTTTTAAATAAAATAAGAATAAAAATATTTTTCTTTTATTTAAAACTGGACTATAACTTTATAAAAATCTTCTGGGGATTTTTTTTGGGGACATACTTAGAGAGCATATAGCATAGAGAGCATGCATAACTATATGATTTAAATGCGCATTCATTATTCTATGCATTTGTAATTGTTAATTGTATTAAATACTAACTTGTACGTATTTACTTATTATAACTATTCAATATTTATTATAGAAATATTAAATACTCAAGTTACTTAATAAAACAGATAAACATGCCATGTTAGTAGGGAGATTTATACTAAAGATGTTCCATCTCGATATTACGTTTTGACTGAGTGGTTGGGTTTACGATTTAAATTGCCCTCGCTCCTCAAACGTTTATAGAATGGCTTCTAAAGTATGATGGATCGAACAGTGCATTATAACCACAAACAATCTAATACATAACAGACATAGGAAAAAATTTAAGTGGAAATTTAAATGAAAACTTTAGGAACATTGGAAATCTAACTGAATCTCTAGAACCCGTTAGAAAATCTAAGAAGAGTTTTTATTTTTTTTTTGTCTCTAAAAATCTAAATAGATCTATTTATTTTCACTCAACCTTGGAAAAATCTAAATTGATTTTTATAAAAATCTAACTGAATAATGTACTCTTGCAAAATCTTGGGGGAAATCTAAACTAGATTTTTATAAACCTTTCATAAACCTAATTAGATTTTATAAACATTGAAAAATCTAATAAAATGTTCGAGAAAATCAAAAATTAGATTTTAGAAATTTTTCTTTGGAGATCTTGAAGAACCAATAAGCTTGTAAGGTTTCCTAAATTTCACACCTAGATAAACAGTTAAGTATTATTAACGGACTAGTAACCCAATACAATATAGCCAAACCATAAACTAAGCATATTAGACCCATTTAATGCCTAGTAAGCCCACTTAGCAAACCTTGAATCATAAAGGGACTAAAATATCTTTAGGCCCATTAGAAAACCCATTAGGCTCATTTATTGTCTCATGGCCCGATGTAATAAAACATGTAACATTAATGGATCTAAAAATATAATTAGGACCATTAAGAAATCTCTAGCTCATAAGAAATGTTAATGGATCTTGTAAGCTTAACAATGGTTTGGGAAGCCCATTAGCTCTTTTGGTACACTTAATAAGCTCATATAGTAATTTTACACTTAAAGTTTTTATACCAAAGATATAACTTATAAAAACCTTTAGACTAAGAACGTTAGTTTATAAAACTTATGAGTTAAAAACCGTAACACTTGAGACTTGTCGTGATATAACAGAAATTACGAGGACTAATATTGCAAATATTAGAAAGTCTAGGGAATAATAAATGCCACTCATAACTTGTTAAATCTCAAGGACAATCCTTATAAATTCTTGAAAAGTTTTGACATTTTATAACTCTAAGGACTAATTATATAACCAACCAGAACATTTAGGAACCCTAGGGATTATTCTCGCCACTAAATGGAAATTATAACACCTAGTTTTAACTAGAGGGACTATTCTTGCCATACCTCGAAAGTATTATAAGCCCTAAGGACTAAAAGTGCTAAAACCCAAAAGTTATACCTTTAGTAAAGTAGGGAGGGACTAGTTTTGCCAATAACCAAAAATTTAGCAAACCCTAGAGTCTTTTATTTCACTTAATGACTTAAAAACTTGAATGAATCCTAAATTAAAAAGGGACTAGAACCGCCATTTTCTCATACTTGTAATAGGAGAGTATTTATTAACTTGTGGAAACTTGGGGACATTAATTAAACTTAATAACCCACTATTATTTTTATATAAGTTGTTCATATAAGCTATATGAAACTTAATGTTCATAGATTACAAAAGTAAAATACAACACTTGTAAGTAAAATACTCTTACTTAAACGATATTATTAATAACAAATTTAAAATGGAAGTTATTAATACTTGTACAACTATATGTTTAACTAAAATACACTAACATAAACGAACTGCCTAAAAAAAACAAGTGGATATCTTAATAAAATCCAAATAAATTCTAAAAATCTTATACTAAGATTTTCACTTTCTTCGTAATTACTTGATACGTCTGTTTAAGCTTTTACGCTGCTTGTTACCTGTACTATTTGACAACTATTATAACTTTCTTAAATTCATGAAGTGTTATTCCTACTTGAGCATACTATCTTTTCGTAGTTGTTTAATATCTATGAACGTGTTAGTCTATTTTGACTACATAGGCAACTGACTGGCCACATAACGAATATGGAATTACAACAAACATACATATTGGAATATTTAAAACGGACTAGGGAGCATTAGCTTATGTGCTACATTCTATTAGATGTTTGAACTTGCTATACCTGTGTAAGTTTATACGTTGATTGTTCCTTTTATCTGCCTAGTAACTACTATAATATATCATTATATTATATTATATATGAACTTCTTGATTGATACGTATTCTTACGCACGTTATCACACGTTAACGTTCATTTTCTTCCGCTTATGATTTTGTACGTATATCTACGGAACACGACTTATTAACGACGCATATATGCTTGCTTATAATAATTCTAAGTGATATTATCTGGATAAGTTTGCATCCTTAAATGATGTGGTGGGACCTAAATCAAGATACTTATGATTCCATATTTTTCATATGGGGTCTGAGTCTCTTGATCTTAAGTTAATCATGATTTCGTCTTTAGATGGAATGGGACGTCTAAAGGTGAAACCGTAAGCCACCGGACCAGAAGTTTATTTATAAAATCCGTATCAAGGTGGAATGGGACGCCCGAAGACGAAAAGTTATAAATAAACGGGCTGTAAAGTATCTTAATAATATCTGTTTCTTAAATGTTATATTTTAAATGATAAGCCTTGCCGGGAATATTTAGGTAAGGTGGGCTATGAAATCCTTATTAAAACGAATTAGGACGCTTGTTCGTTTGAATAAAGAAATCATAGGTCACCGAATGGAGTTGTAAATTTCACCTTACACGGATAAGGATGCTTATCGATGTAAATAGAAATTTATAATCACATGAGCTTAAATATATTCGACATGACTCATTATTGATACTATTTATCCAACTATGTAACGTATCCTTTCTGATCCGTGAATTCCTCTAGTGATATCTTATCGTTATTACATCATCATCACCATCTAGAAACCTAGGAAGACTTGTGTTCATCTCTTTTGGATCTTAGCATCTTTCTCTTGATATTTGGCTTATCCTTAACCCATATATCACTTCTTCTGCAATTGAACCCGTTAGGAGTGTCTATATTCCGTTGCATTTTGACTCCTTTAGGAGTGTCCATTTTCCGCTGCATTTGAATCTTTTGAGGGTGTCTACTTCTCGCTGCATCTGACCCCTTTCTGGGACAGTTCTTTTCTACTACAATTTTTAACCCTTTTCGGGAATACCCACTTCCGTTTCATACGACCCCTCTTGGAACGTCACAGAAAAATAAAGCTGGTTCATCTGCCATGTGAGAATGAAACCTAGATCATTCGAGGAGACGGTAACTCAGACTTTATCGACACTAGACTTAGTGTCATATCTTGTACCGAAACACAGAAATACTTGGTAAGAGGATGCCTTATCTTCTTAACCCACATTTCTTAAGCCGAAGGGGAAGACAAACCCAAGCACAAAAGACATGCCCAACTCTCAATGGGTGTATTTTGTAGGGTTATATTCGTCGTCACCCAAAAAGCGTTATTTGATGTCCAAAACTCTTGTGGACAATCATTTTCCTCTTCGGATCCAATTAGTTTGACAATACCATTGTCCAACTAGCCTTGAAATGAATGACTTCCCCCTTTTTAGAAGTCAAAATTTGTGCAAAATTTGGACCACTTACCTTGAACGCACAACCTTTCCAGCATCACACAAGATGCACACTTCTTTATTCTTGGTATCTTCTTTGATTTCCATCATTTGAAGTACTTCTTCTCCATGCAACGTATGCCCCAACTCAGTCACAAATGAAGCATATTTTTTGTAACTTCCTACCCAATTAACACCAATAATAATCTTAGCCTTATCACTAAGTGAAGCTTCGTGTCAAGCTAATGTTGCCTTCCACAGGCTAGAAGTATATCGGGAAGCCCTTTGCGTGAAAATTTTTGACGCAAGAACGGTACCAGCCAAAGCTATATTTCCAACTTGACATCGCATAAGCCTATTAAAGCTTAATAGACTTAAAAATCTCTTGAAGAACTAGTAGTAACATTAACGAACTGTTATCTACGCTAATCAAGACACATTGGGGCCCCGGAGGTACATCCAATGAAAATCCAAGACTTAAGACAAATTTGTCCTAGTCAACCCAACCTTGTAAACTTAGAACTCGAATTCACAAGACTACACGTTTAGGAAATAAGTGCCCTCACTTATCCCCTGAACAAGTAACTTCATCTTTAGCTTCGGGAGCGAAACTAAAATAACGTGGTGGTGTAAAACCCCTAGAAATTTGGGTTTCTACACACGCCACCAACTTCATTAACGTTATCATTCATCGTACTATATTGTATTAAACTACCATTACAATGTATCATCACAAGACTTACTGTGATTTGCCGAATGATTTCTTAAACTTCTAAGTGACTCGTGAATTGTGCATGATAGCTTGAATACATCCCGAAAGCTTATCTTGGTGAACAAAAAACCTAGTACGTCTACTCAAATCTTGTCTAGCAAGTCTGCTGGTACTGGTAGGGCTGGTAACGCTGCAAGTGCCGACAGGGTACTCTGCAATACCTCTATAAGCCAATTAGGACTCCTTAAGCAAACTGAGTACAATCAGCAACTGGGACCGCAGTCTGCCAACGACTCCTCGAAGGTAGGCGGTCTTTGCTGTCACTCAATCATGACAAACAGCTGCAAGATCAAGGAAGGAAGACAAGAACTGACCTTGTGCAGTAGGAGAAGTGTGGGTCTTATGTTGAAGACCCCCCCCCCCCCCCCCCCCCTCCAAGATGTGATTATGCCGATGGAGGAAGTAGTTCTCCTCCAACAACCACTGCAAGGCCTCGTGGCCCAATAACCTCGTGCTATCTGGGTATTTACACATATGGTCCAAGAGAGTGAGTCTATGTGCTCATGCATGACAATGTACTCCACCTGGCCTGCTATCAACATGTTGTGGACGTCCGTCATGTTCTCCTCCTGGCTCCTGGCCAAAGCAGCAATCCGAACTTGAACAAGATCAGCATGTCTAGTTCCGGAACCCCCTCCGACTTTAAATCTTGGCTTGTAGGTTTTTCCAAACGAACAAGCTATCGCCAAGAGCTTAACCAACTAAGTATATTTGACACTACATCGACTTTTCCTAGTTGACAACTTCCAAAGTTTGCTCTCTCTTAATTTTCATTAATTGATCCGCGAGCTTCTATCGCTATATCGGATTAAAGGTCAAACCTTAGGATAATACTATCCATCCATAGTAGTAGGAGCATCTAAATACAGCTCAATTGGATATATAGAGCGACCCGGATAAAGATCTCTTTGCATTGCTTTAGGTTCATCCGTAATGGTAGCATCACTCAGATACTGCCCAATCGGACTTAGAGAGCAATCCGAATAACTACCTCTTTACATTGATAGCACCATTTGACAATCCGAATAACTACCTCTTTACATTATAGAGCAATCCGAATAACTACCTCTTTACATTGATACTGCCCAATCGGACTTATAGAACAATTCGTCTAAGACGAACCTTTAGATCTATGACATCTATACCCTAACAGATGACAAAGTTTTTAATAGCTTCGAGGACGAAGCTAAAATAACGGGGTGGTGCTGTAAAATCCATGATTTTACCATGAGAATAATGTAAAATCTACTCAACGATCCTAGATCATTTCTCAACCTAGTACTAGTAATCGATTTTTGAGGACGAAACTCAAGGTGGCATGTGGATGGTGTAAAACTCGAGATTTTTCGTTCATTAAATAATAATGGAGTATGTTTCAAAAACCCTTTTTGAACCATACAAAAATCATCAGATTTGAGAATTTGACAAAAGTCATACAAACCGCGTACCGACAATTCAATAATTTAACTACATAAATTATTGTCGAGAAATACTTGATAAACAATTTGATTAAATTGTTTAATATTACATTTATCTACGGAATGATTAAATGAGAAGTATTTCTACTAAAACGATACTTACATTTTACAAAAGATAAATGACAAATACTTGTTGTTTAAATAAACGAACACGTCTTTCGTATTTATACGTCATATAAATACTCTATTTGATTGAAAAAATGATTTTTGGATCAATTACGAAATCCTCGTAAGATGATTTGAAAATTTATAAACCTCGAACGTGACCCGAACCGTGTAATAACGGAAGTTATAATACAAGATACACTTTAGGCCCATTTGTGGCCTTGTAAGCCCAACTATTTATATCTTGGATAGTAATGGGCTTAATAAGCCCAATAAGAGATTTAAGGAGCCCAACAACTCTTTTGGCCCACTAGACAAGCCACCAACACACCTTACTCCCCCATTGGGCAAAATTCTAGGTGGGTGACACATGTCCAACATGTCCCCCACCTTCTTGCTTCTCATTGGACAATGTTTAAGTAGGTGACACTTGTCACACTTCCTCCCACCCTATATAAGGGTGATGTCTACTTGTCTCCTTCACTTTCTCTCATACAAAACATACACACACCAAAAATTCTCTCTCCCTCTTCCTTTCTTCTTTGAGCCGTGACCCTCCAACCCTCATACATCATCAAATTTTTGATGTTCAAGCTTGAATCTTCAAAATCTAATCAAAGACCCATCTTGGAAATCTCGAGATCTACACATTGGTATGTAAATCTCCTATATGCATCAACTTTCAATATTTTCTTTTATTTCCATGGTGGATCTATACATGCATGATGATAACATCAAGTAAAATATGTAGATCTAGCCCGAATCTATATATGCATCAAGAAAAACGTATGTATCTACCCTGGATCTATACATGCATCAAGTAAAACATGTAGATCTAGCCCGGACCTATACATGCATCAAGTGAAATATGTAGATCTACCCCGGATCTATACATGCATGATGGTTACATCAAGTGGAACTTGTAGATCTAGTCCGGATCTATCCATGCATGGTGGTCACATCAAGAGTCGACAAGATCTTGGATGGTTACTTTCTCACTCACTAGTACAACAACTTTGATAAGCCTCGTAAGATCTACATCTCGTTCTTATTTATTTTCCTTTTTATTTTCTTGATCATATACATATATATATATATATATATATATATATATATATATATATATATATATATATATATATATATATATATATATATATATATATATATATATATATATATATATATATATATATATATATATATATATATATATATATATATATATATATATATATATATATATATATATATATATATATATATATATATATATATATATACATATATATATATATATATATATATATATATATATATATATATATATATATATATATATATATATATATATATATATATATATATATATATATACATATATATACATACATATATATATATATATATATACATATATACATATATATATATATATATATATATATATATATATATATATATATATATATATATATATATATATATATATATATATATATATATATATATATATATATATATATATATATATATATATATATATATATATATATATATATATATATATATATATATATATATATATATATGAGTATTGGGAGATTGTATATGAAATATAGAACACTAAAATTAAAGCTAAACAAGCTTTATTAACGATTTGATTTATAACAGTTTTGAACCATAGAAAAAACAGATCGCATGTCGAAATCAGTGGGGTTGGGATATTGAAAACTTAAATATTAATATAGATAATTGTTTTGTGATTAATTCCCCGGGTGGATCGTCCCGTGACGAATTATAGAAAACTAGATATGGCCAAAATACGAAACAAGGTCAAATCTGAACATACTGTTTTTATGGACTGTTTTCTCGTAAAATTTGTATACTGACCTATGAGTATGTAAAACTAAAAGTTATAGATAAAATCATGAAGAAAAAGAATCAATTGGATGGTTTACCAATTATTTACGGTTTGGAAATGGTGGCCAATATAGTAAAAACTAGTCAGATCTGAACATACTGTATTCACAGACTGTTTTATCATATAAGAACCCAGAATTATTGAAAAAGGTAAGACTGTAGGTTCTAGATAAAATCATGAAAAAGTAGAATCAATTGGATAGTTTACCAGTTCCTTACGGTTTGGAAATGGCGACCAAAATGGTGAAAAAGAGTTTGGCTGCCCAAAAACATCCAACTCTTCTTAGTTAAGAAATGGGTTAATTAGCTATGAAAAGTATAAACTTTGGGTAATTAGACTTATAATAAGTATAGTACATGAGTTATTAATGGTTTGGGTAAAAAGAACACACTTAGATGATTTACGGTTCAAGAGATATGAACAAATTAGCGGGACATGTCGGGAAAATTATAATAAATGGATTATAACTCATTAACGTAAAATGTGATGATTTTTATATAAACCGACATGGTAGGACCCACATGTCGAGGATTTTGGACTTATTTATATACTGATGACTAGATGACCCGAGACCCGACCAACGTAAAATATTAAGTGTATGTGGTTGTAATGTGTTTTACAACCCAAAAACTATACAAAGTGGACTTGGGCCATAAAAGCCCAACTTACACTTGTAATGGCTATTGGGCCATTATTGGACCTAAAATTTATAACCATTTTAGAGTAATATACTGAGTTTAAAATGAACTTAAGTCAAATACTTGGGTAGTGGACCACTATTGGGCTTAAGATGGGCTAAAAGTGTCAACTTGGATTTTTCACTTAAAATGACTAAGTGTTCACCTAAAAAGGTTTATAAATAATCATAAAACTTATGCAATGTCCAAGAGCTTATTAAAACATACTTATTACATATATGTCTTGTGTATTATCTATTAAGACTATACTATTTGATTAGGCATAACTTTGGCGTGAACTTTAATTGGATATTCATATAGAACAGCTATTGCCTACTCCCAGGTGAGTTTACAGCCCCATATAAACTCTTGATAAACCTATCCCTTTTGGGAAAGAAAATATGCAAACATATAATGGATATAACCGGATTGTATAAACTTGTCTATGATTGTTTATTATTGAAACTGTTAAATTGTTTTAAATTTCCCAAAAGTTATAAATAGAGCTATTAGGGATTAACCATCCCCGTCTGGGTGAGTCATGCTCACTGTGCCTTGGCCGGGACAACAGACGTATACCATGTTGGAACTAGAATGGGTGTCTTTTAGTGAGACATTACGTCCTCATCTGTTGAGGACTATGGAGGTAAAGTTTCAGTTTATAATAATAATAAACAAATGTTATTTACATTTTAGTGAGAATGCTTTCTGCATTGTCACTTTTATGCTTAATGTATGTCCAAACTAATAAAATGTTAAAATTTATAAATTCACCAACTTTATGTTGACCCCCTTTAGTATGTTTTGCACAGGTTATTTAGCAAGATTATTTGAGTATCGATTGAGCATAATTTAGGAGCATAAAAATGACGGGGGATTATCTTTTACTGGAATATTCATAACAAATGTTATTCAACGATTCAAATGATTGTACCAATTCAATGTTTACATCAAATGTATTTCAAAAATCATATAATTATGATCTATGCTTTGTAAGCTATTTGCTCGTCGATCCCCCACTGTGATACCCACTTTATGGGGGTGTTACAAAACATCATCCTACCAAGTGTAGAATGAGATTTAGCTACTCATAATGACCTATAAAATTAACTCATAAATAATAGTCTTAAAAGTCATAATCAAGAGTCTTACAAAGTGGAAATATGTTTCTAATGATTAGGGTGATGATCCCTAAGAGTTTTGTGATGTTAACTTTGCTTTTCGGACTCCAAAAGTGACTTTTCTTGCACCACCTTGCTCAAATACGGGAATGGAGTTTTGGACAAGGTTGAGAGAGTTTAGGTGATGGTATAATAACCAAAGTAATGGTTATGAAAGAGTAATGAAAGTGCATTTGAGGATATATGAAAGTTGTGACCCCATGGGTCTTATTTATAAGCAAATTCAAGGCATGGACTTCAATGTTTGGCTTGGATCCAAAGGCTTATGCTTGGAGCCAATGGAAGTATATAACCCTCTTGTATATTCTTGTGTGTTCTTCTCAAGGTTGCATGTATGTAGAAAAAATTCTGCCAACACAAAAGTAGGTGGCAACTTTCATGCTGAGTGACTTGTATACTTCTTGAAAGCACTTGTTCTTTCCCCCGAAATAGATCTTCAAAGGCTTGTAAATTGTACATGGGTCTTGATCTTTGACTAGGATTCTTCGTACTCGTACTAATCTTCACATTTGCATTGCTTTACACTTTATTCCTGCAATTGGCTACACAAAGACTTGCAAACACATTTTGGCACAAATATGCACAAAAGCATTATAGAAATAACCAATATACATGTAAAATAGTATGGATAATGCTCCCAAAAACATGTTGGATTTTGGCATTATCAAATCCCCTCACACTTAAGTTTTGCTTGCCCTCAAGCAAGAAGTAAAGAAAATTAAATCCAAAGGTACATACATTTTATAAAAAATTCGATGCAAGTCTACCAAGTACAAGTACAAGTACAAGATAAAACTCATCGGTTTAGGTTTTTAAGGTTGAAAAATCTAGATATAAAGTCAATACCCATAAAAGTCTAGAAAGTATTTTATTTCTAACTATACTATACTAGCAACATATGAACTGAAGCACATGTATCACGACTTAGCACATTGGTTAATCGATACCTTTTATTCCTTCATCTTCCTTCAACTTCATAATATTATAGATCATTGGCTATTTATTTGTCTTTTTCTTTCTTTTTCTCTTTTTTTTCTTTTTTTTGCTTGACTAAAACTCCTAGCCATGGATCAACATACTTGTAAAGTTCATGTTGTATTGACAAACATGGAGCTTGCAACTTTCTTTTATTTTTGGATTTTCTTCTACTATTATATGAGACTTTGACTTGGGTAAGTTTGATACAAAAATACATCTCAAATATTCAAAAATTACCGATTGAATAATTTCTTAATTATTTATATACATTTTCTTGAAACGTTTTATTTACGAGGGCAAGCAAGAACAAAAAATTTTAAAATAGCCCAAAAATGTGGCAATTAAGCATCTTTTTCTCGATTTCCCTACAACCCCCTCACACTTAAGTTTAGCATTGTCCTCAATGTGATGAAATTGAATAAAATTATAGGGAATAAAAGAAAAACTAGGATCACGGGCATATCATGCTTCATAAAGAATACATAAGAGTCATGTCTTCGCCTTCAACTTGCGGTACCTACAAAAAAGATAAAACACACAAAAACAAAAACACTCCATTTTTTGTTTTTATTAGGTTTTTATAAAAGAGACACACGCTACACCCCTCACACATAAGCAAAACATTGGTTAAAAATTTTGGGGTGTAAGCATGAATTTATTAAAAAGGAAAATCATACTTAAAAATGAAAATTTTAAAACTCACGGGTTGCCTCCCGAGAAGCGCTTATTTTATTATTGATTCATCAGCCTAACTCATACTTCTTTTTGGTTTTCTTTATTTTCATCGAGCGGAAAACGTTCACTCCACTTATCATGATATAGTTTAACACGGTGCCCATTAAAAATGAAACTTCTTCAATTCTTGTCATATAATTCGACATAATCGGATGGTTATCCATGTTTAACTACAAAAGGACCGTACCACTTTCGTTTAAGATTTGGCGCTTTGAATTTATATCAAATATTAAACAAGAGAACTTTGTCACCTTTCTTGAATTCTTTTCGAATTCGAAGTTTCTTGTCATGATAAGCTTTGGTACGTGCTTTGTATAATTTAGAATTCTCATAGGCTTGGAGTCTTAATTCATCGAGTTCGTGCAATTGCAAGAATAGGTTTTCTTCAGCGATTTTGAGATCAAGATTACAGCTTCTCAATGCCCAATAAGCATGGTGCTCAATTTCGAAGGGCAAATAGAACGTTTTAGAGTACAACAACCGATAAGGTGTTGTGCCAATTGGTGTTTTGTAAGCTGTTCGGAATGCCCACAGAGCATCGTCAAGTTTCCTTGACCATACAGAAGGATTGTCCTTAACCATTTTTTCGATTATTCGTTTTAAGGCTCTGTTGGTATTCTCAACTTGTCCACTCATTTATGGATGATACGCAGTGGAAAAGCGATGGGTGAGTCCATAACTCTTTAAGATCTTCTCCATCTTTTTGTTACAAAAATGGGAACCTCGGTCACTAATTAAATCTTTCGGCATTCCGTAACGAAAGAAAATCTTTTTCAAAATAATGATTACGGCTCGTGCATCACTAGTTGTAAAGCCTCGGCTTCTGCCCATTTGGACACGTAATCAATAGCGACTAAATATATTCGAACTTATGGGATTTGGGAAAGGGTCCCATGAAATTAGTTCCTCATACGTCAAATATTTTGCTAACTTGGATGCTGTTTTAAGGCATCTCATCTCTTCGTGAGAGGCTACCAGTACGTTGGCAAGCATCACAATTTTTGACTAGAGTATGAAACCAGCATCAAGACTTTTTTCGCGGTGGTGGAAGGACCATAATGTCCCCCAGTAGGGCCATGATTACATTCATCAAGGATCTTTCTTGTTTCTAAACCATAAAACATATCCTAATCATGCCATCGGGGCATACCTTGAAAATATAGGGATCTTCATAGAAATAGTGTTTAAGATCGGAAAAGAATTTACATCGTTGGTGATAGGTTAAACTCTTCCTTAGAATTCTTCCAACGAGGTCATTCACAAATTCTGCAAACCACGGAGATTCATCCGTAGAGATTTTCATAAGAGTTTGATCGGGAAAATAATCATTGATATCTTCATCCCTTAACTCTTCCATGCTTGGATTTTCAAGTCACGACAAATGATTGTCTGCGACGTTTTCTGCTCCTTTTTTATTTTAAATTTTAATGTCAAATTCTTGGAGTAGTAAAATCCATCCATTTAGACGTGGCTTAGCATCTTTTTTAGAGAATAAGTATTTCAACGCGGAATGATCGGTCAATACAATCTTTTTCTACAACACGAGATAGGATCAAAATTTATCGATAGCAAAAACTACTGCAAGTAGTTCTTTCTCGATGATTGTGTAGCTGAGCTACGCGCTATTTAGAGTTTTGCTCGCAAAGTGTATAGGACGGAAATGTTTTCCTTCGTGTTGTCCTAATAGGGCTCCTACAACAAAATCGCTTGCATCAAACATAAATTCAAATGTCCGCGACCAATACGGTGAAACCATGATCGGTGCATCCGTTAAGTTGTCTTTTAGATTGTCGAATGCCTTTAAGCATTCTTCGTCAAAATCAAAGACTATGTCTTTTCGAGGAGTTTGGTCATTGGTCTAGCGATTTTGGTAATGTATTTTATAAATCGGCGGTAGAATCCCACATGACCTAGAAAACTTCTAACGGCTTTAACATTAGTAGGCGGTGGTAATTTGGATATCACTTCGATCTTGGCCTTGTCTACTTCCAATCTGGCTATGGAGAATTTGTGTCCAAGCATAATTCCTTCAGTCACCATAAAGTGACATTTCTCCCAATTGAGCACGAGATGAGCTTGTTTACATCAGATGAGCATGTGCTCTAGATTAAAAAGGAAATACTCGAATGAGTTTCCGAAGACTGAGAAATCATCCATGAAAACTTCCATGGATACTTCAAGCATGTATTGAAAGATCGTGATCATACACCTTTGAAAAGTCACAGGTGCATTGCAAAGACCAAATGGCATACGCTTATAAGCAAACATTCAAAAAGGACATGTAAAAGTGGTCTTGTCTTCATCGGATGATTCGTTAGGTATTTGGAAATATCTGGAAAAGCCATCGAGAAAACAAAAGAGTTTGTTCCCCGCAAGTCTTTCCAACATTTGGTCCATGAAGGGTAGAGGAAAATGATCTTTTCGTGTGTTATCATTCAATTTACGGTAATCAATACACACACGCCAACCGGTAACAGTTCTTGTAGGAACACGTTTGTTATGTTCGTTGGTCATAACAGTCATTCCTCCTTTCTTAGGAACGCAATGGATAGGACTAACCCAAGGACTATCTTCTATGGCATAGATGATTCCTGCCTCAAGAAGTTTGAGTATTTTGGTTTTTACAACCTCCTTCATATTTCGGTTAAGTCGGCGTTGCCTCTCAATAACAGGTTTGGCATCGTCTTCGAGATTGATTTTGTGTTTGCTAAAAATCGGGCTAATCCCCGGTATATCAGATATTTTCCAAGAAAACGCTTCTTTGTGATTTTTGAGCATAGAAACAAGGCGTTTCTTCTCATCTTCTTCGAGTGTGGCTGAGATAATCACCGTAAGGAGTGAATCCTTCTCTAGATAAGCGTACTCAAGATGTTCGGGAAGAGGTTTCAATTCAAGATCCGTCGGTGGGTCTTGAATAGATTTAGGAACTACAAAGTTCGATTTCGAAGGCAAAGCTTTGAAGGTTTTGTTTGTATTTTCCTCTTCTTCGAGAGTTACTTCAGAATCAAGGGCCATGAATTCCTCGAATTCACAATCACGATCGGTATCGCTAATCATTTCTAAATTTGTTTGGAATGGTGCGTTATCATCAAGCAAAGCATCCAATTCTTCTTCCGTTACCGCGTCGATAACATCCACGCGGAAGCATGTGTTATCATTAGAATGGGAATGTTGCATAGCTTTGTCGACTAAGAATGTGACTCGATCGTCGCCAACTCCAAGGTTGAGTGCTTTATTCTTCACACAAATGATAACATCGCCGGTGTGCAAGAATGGTCGTCCTAAAATGAGAGGGACTTGATGGTATTCCTCCATTTCGAGGATTACGAAGTCAGCAGGAAATATGAATTTACCAACTTGAACAAGCATGTTCTCGGATATCCCAATAGGATATTGGTAGGTGTGGTTAGCCAAACGTATATTCATACTTGTAGGTTTCAAAGTATTGTTTGAAAGATTATGTATAATGAGTATGGCATAAGATTGATACTCGCGCCTAAATCGGCCAAGGCGTGACATTCAACATTGTTGGCTAGAGTGAATGGTATGAAAAAGCTTCCTAGATCTCCGAGCTTGGGTGGAAGTTTGCTTTGCAAGGCTGCAAAACACTCTTCGTTTAGAAACACAACATATATTTGCTCCATTTTTCTATGATTGCTCACAATATCTTTGAGGAATTTCCTATAGTTGGGCATGCCGGTTAAGATATCAACAAGGGATACGTTGATCTTAACTTCTTTGATCATCTTAAGGAATTCGGCATTACGAGCCTCCATCTTTACTTTTCTTAGGCGTTGAGGATATGGAATTTTGGGTGTATACGACTTTGGTGTTGGTGTGGGTGTAGTTTGTTTTGGTTTGGGTTTGGAAGGAGAAACAAATTCTTTCTTCTCGATCTCATCGGCTTCGTCTTCACTTTCATTGACAAAAGTGGAAGTATTGGTGTTTGGTTTTGGTGGTGGATCATAACTCAACCCACTCCTTGTGAATACGGCATTCACATGTTCATTACGGGAGGAGGGTGGGCGGTATGGTTTATCCATGGATGGTTTTGGGTTTGTTTAAGTGTTTCTTGGCAGCGAACCACTCAGTCGATTGGCTAGTTGATCACAGATTTGACCAAACTTGGTTTCGACATCATTGATAGAGGCGGTATGGTGTCTTTGTCCACTTTGAATGTTTGTTTTGAGATTAGAGAATTGGTTCTTAATAAACGTGTTTATTGCTTTTTGAGATTCTATGAAAGCTAGCAACGTTTTCTCTAAGTTTGATTCTTAGGGTTTCTTCTCGTTTGATGGAACGGAATTATCGTTCTCACGAGGTTGTGAGTTACGATTTTCGTTTTTAGGATACTGATGAGACGGCTTTTATACATAGTCTCATCGTCCAAATCAGGCTTAAAATGCTTAAAATATCATCAAAACCCCTATATATGCTTGTATTTGTGTCTTGTGTATTTTAGGTACGGATATCGTGTAATCAAAAAAGATCACAAGAATCAATCAAAAACGAACACGGGAAACGAAACCGCATAATGAACCGGACCCGAATGATGAATTTCCAAAAATACCCTTGAAGAATTGAAGATTGTCAAGTTTGGTCCTCTAAGTTTGAAGACTTGTCATTTATACCCTTGTAAAACTCTAAAATTACATTATGGTCCCTAAAATGTCAAGAGTTTACATATTTGGTCCATGAAGAATTGCACAAGATCGAAGCCGAGATTGCATTTAACGAAAAAAAAATAAGTATATTCGGATCGACTCGACAACGTTCGTGAATTTAAAGAAGTCAAGACGAAGAAAAAGTCATCCGATACCGGCCAATGAAATTGGAATGAAAAACCGATCCGGAAATCTAAGTGTTGTTTAACGAGCCAACCCGCACCCGTTTAACGGGCCGAGTCGGCTCGTTAAAATAATAATAACAACCCACGTTTGTTAAATCAATCTATGTCTACTCCATTTGGCCCTTCAAACCATCATAACCCACTTAGCCCAAGAAACATGATCAGCCCATTTGTTTTATATTGGAAGGTTTCATAAAACAAAACAAAAAAAAGAGGTCGATGTTTATTTGACACTAATTAGGGTTCTATCAGTTTATCACCAGCCTCCATATTACCCAAATCCCCCAATTCACCATCAAACCCTAATCCTAATTAATCACCAGTCACTATCCCAATACCCCACATCACGTGAAGATCAAGACCAAGACAAAAACATGTGAAGTTTCAGAAGACTGAAGACCAAATCAAAGGCTCATGTTGATTCCTTGCTCTCCACAATAATTTTAGATGGCCAAGATCTTTTTATCCAGCTGGTACATCACATGATACCCCAAAGACCAGGTTTAAATTTCGAATATTCTTCAAAGATCCAATTTCGTCAAGGGCTTTGTTGGAAATTCGTCTACATTAGGGTTAGATGTTCTTATTACTTCTAAAATTTGTAGCCTCTATTTATAAAGGCACATAGGACTTTAGTTTTTCTGGTTCTAGAATTTTTTAAATGTAATCTTTTTTTTTCTTTCAATGAAAAAAGTTGGTATTTAATTTTCTGAGTTCCAAAAGTTTATGCAATTTAATTTAATTTTATTGTCAATTTTAATTCTTGTTTTAATTTTCGAAAATCAGTTTATGTTTTTATTGTTGTTCAAGATTTTAATTTGAGCTAAATTGGTTTTATTTACTTGCGTTGTACCGGGATAAAAAAAGGGAGGAGTTGTTGTTGGTCACTGAGTGACAAGAAAGAAAAAAAAAAGATGGTTTTTTGTGTTACTGTACCGAAAGAAAAAAAAAGGGAGAGTACTTGTTCCAGTTTTGATGTAAAAAATCATATTGAGTTCCAGTTTCAATTTTTGTCAATTTTAATACAGTTCTTTCCTTTAATTTTATGCAAACTTTACTTTAAAGTACTTTAATTACTTGTCTCGCCTTTTCCATTTTCATATTTCACAAAATTCACCAAAAAGTTCAAGGGTTACCTGGTGTGTGGCTACTATTCCCGAAAGAAAGAAAGAAAAAGAAGTTCTTTGATTGTTGTTGTTACTTGTTCACAAAAAAAAAAAAAAAAAAAATTTGTTTTGTTGTGGTTACTGTTCGTGAAAAAGAAAAAGAAAGGAAGAACTGTTGTTTGTTCTTGTTGTTGCCGACAGAAGAAAAAAAAAGAGATAAGGGTTCATGGTTTGGTTTTGGATCGCTATTCGAAGCAAGAAGGTTCAGAGTAGCAGTAGAAGCTCTACATCAGCGGACTAGGCCGGGATGTGCAGGTCACTCTTATTTCATATTTCTGATATTCGTAGCGTTAGTTTTCTGTTGGTATAATAGTTTAGAGCTTGCTCGCAATGTGCTCGATATGATTCGGTTTGAAGGTTTCGATAGTTTATTTAGATGATGAATTCGGAGTTGACGATGTTTCGATTCGAAGTTTGTGATTCATTTGGGTTGAAGGTTTTATGTTTTGAGTTTGTGATTCGGTAATGTTTAGTTTCGATATGAGTTTTATTATGGTATACTAGGTTTAATTGAATTGTTGATTTCGTTGTTGTTGTTTCGTTTCCTGCTGCTTTGTGGCTCGTTGTTGTGATCCTAGTTGTAATCCTTTATAGCTTGCTGAATTTGGTTGTTTGATTAGAGTTTGTTATAGACCTGCTCTTCTAGTTGCCATAGTGATAGGAATTCAAGCAGTGGTGCTGCGTTTTTAATTCTTTTGTTGGTGCTGTGTTTAGATTGATGTGGGTATTGTTGCCATGTTTGATTTGAGCTATAAGTGTTGTCGTTTTGTTTGTTTGCTGTTGGAAAATTGTTTGCTGAAATCTAGTCACTGCTATTACTCGTCGATATTGTTGCTTCACCAATGATAGCCAACTGCTATCCTTAGGTTAGCCCCCCCCCCCCCCCAAAAAAAAGCTGTCAAAAAAAATAAAAACAGCCAAAAAAGTGCAGCAAGTGGGATTCGAACCCACTGCCCTACACTCACTCCAGTCTTAACACAACACGCAGCAACCACTGCTCTGTGCCTACTCTTTGTTTATATTGCCTGTTATTAATTATGTATACCTTTTATTTTTATTTTTATTTCGTTTGGGTATAAAAAGCAAAAACTGTCACCAATGGGACTCGAACCCCAGACCTGCACACATGTAACAAACGCAGAAAGCAGCAACATTTCCATCTGCTCTACAGACATCTTTGTTACAAGTTCCCCCTATTTTTGTTTTAAACACCTTTTTTATTTCGTAATAAAAAAGAAAAGAAAATGTGTCATAAGTGGGACTTGAAAAAGAAAAGAAAAGAAAATGTGTCATAAGTGGAACTCGATTGTCGGTATTTGCGTTTTTCACAAAACGTAATTACTAATACTTGCTACGACTTTGGTTTTTGCTTTCTTTTTCCTAAAAGATAGTAAACGACTAAAAACCGCAACATCAAAAATGGCGCCTGTTGGGAATAAATCTATGCTTATTTGTTTCCCCTGCTAGTTGATTATTCATACCCCTGCTAGAGTAAGTTCCCCCTGCTAAATAACAAAGGCATGGAATAGATCTTTACGCGTTTCAGTTATTATTCCTTAATACTTTCCATAGTTTGTTAGTAGTGATCTTGTACGTGGGTCCTTGCATCTATAAAAGGACTCACTAGGTTAGCATGCAATGTGTGTCTTTCTCATTTCGTTTTTCATTATTATTACTTTAAGGTTTTGTAAACCCTAATACCACTTTGGGTATTCGTATATCTTTGATATATTAAAGTTCAACGTTTGAATCTCATTTGTTCTTGTGCTAAACATTACATTCCGCATCTTGTTTAGTTACTTTGCTTTGCAAAGTTTCTCTAGTGTTAGATTGAATTCTTTCTCTCTATCACAACCCTTAAACAAGCTATTAAGGTTTAAGATCTGACTTTGGGATCAACAAGTGGTATCAGAGCTTGTTGAGAAACTTTGTCTAAATCAAGAACAAAATCCTCATAGCAAACATGTCTTCAGATTCATCCACAAATAGCAACAACCACAATAACCTCAAGTTACCCATGTTGGATCCTGAAAACTTTGAATTATGGGAATTCAGAATCCAACAATACCTGAAAATGGAACACTATGTTCTCTGGGAGATCATAGAGTTTGGTGATCAATTCAACAAAATGGTGGCAGTTGAAGAAGGCAAGGATGAAGGTGAAAGTTCCAAAGGTAAGGACAAGAAGAAATCTGCTGCTTTATGTGATAAGGAAATACTGGCTAGAAAGCATGATGTCAGGGCTCATAGCTCATTGCTGTTGGCCCTACCTGATAGACATCAACTCAGATTCAGGAAATACAAAACAGCTAAGGAACTATGGGAAGCCATAGGCACAACCTTTGGAGGAAATGAAGCCACAAAGAAGAAGAAGAAGAACCAAATGCTGGATGATTTTGCCTCTTTTAAAGCAATTGGTGATGAATCAATTGGAGCTATTTACAATAGGCTTCAAGACATGGTGGCCCACTTGGAATTCTTTGATATTGAGGTGACAAAAGAGCAGGTGAATACCAGGTTTCTTAACAGCCTCCAGAAAGAATGGTTTGTCTATAAGGCAATCTGGTAGAATAAGGATGACTTGGACAACAAGAATATTGATGATATATACAATAACTTAAAAGTTTTTGAACCTATTGTCAATGAAATGAAGTCAAAAGGGACAATTCCCACCAACTCAAGTGGAATTGATGATCCCCCTGCTAACATGGCATTCATATCACAAAGCAGTGGAATCTCCAAGAACAGTGGAATAGAAGTAGCCCCTGCTACTTATTCCCCTGCTACCAGGTCTGGACCTTCCTATGATGAATAAAGGCCAGCTACATTCAGCCTTGATACTGCATGTGCCTTCATAGCATCTCAAGGTCCACAAGGATCTACAGTGTTACATGAAGATCTGAATCAAATCAGTAAGCAAGCACTAGAAGAATTGGATATCAAGTGGAATATGGCTTTGCTAAGCATGAGAGCCAACAGGTTCCACAAGAAGTATGGGAAGAAGATCACAATTAATCCATCTGATGTGGCTGGGTTTGATAAAGCAAAAGTTGAATGCTACAATTGTGGCAAGAAGGGTCATTTTGCCAGGGAATGCAGAGGACCTAAGTCTGGAAATAGCCATAGAAAGGATGAGGATTCTGGTGCTAAAGCCATGGTAGCAATGCAGGGGATAGATGGAGCAAATGGATGGGACTGGAGTGCTATGACAGAAAGTGTGGAAAGAAATCAAGCTTTGATGGCTGAGGAAAAGGAAGATGACTTTGCACTTATGGCCATGTCAAGTTCCAGCTCTGACAATGAGGTATATGATGACTCATACTGTACTAAAGCTTGTAGAAAAAATACTGAATCTTTAAATGATCAAATCAGAAAGGTAAAAGCTGACTATATCAATTGTGATAATGATCTTGATAATTACAAACGTGCTTTAGAACAACTAGAGTCCACCATAAGAGAGTATAGGCAACGAGAAAGTGATTATAGGGATCACATTGTGATTCTAGAAAGAGATGCCAAGGAGAATAACGAATCTATAAATGTTTTAACTGCTGAACTTGAAATTTTCAAAGCTAACCAAAAGATAGATGAGGAAACTGTTGAAAAATTTGGAAAAGCTTCAAAAGATTTAACCAAGGCATTTGAAATTGGTCAATCTCCTAAGGACAAAACAGGGTTTGGAATTAAGAATCTGAATGCTACTATACCACCACCCCCTGCTAACATCCATGCTGCCTATCCTAGAAAAGACTTGTCATGGACTGGTCTCCCTTGTTTTGAAAAACAGGATGACATTGAGTTTGACTTGAGTGCTTATATACCTAATAACCTTGATACAGAAGAGTCTCTAGTTAAAACTAGTGTCATTAGGGATGTTAAACAGGAACAGGTTGGTTTAAAGCAAATTGACAACCCTGTTAGATTTTCAAAAGAAGGAATCTCTAGCAGCAATCCAAACTCTAAGAGCATCTCTTCCAAATCTAATGCTAGGCCACAGTCTCCTAAACCTACCATTAAATATGCTGGTATGTACAGGAATGTCAGAGGTAATCAAAGAAATTGGAATGACCAAAAGTCTCATCAATTAGGAAAAGACTTTGTGATCAATACCAAGCCCTGCTTCACATGTGGCAGTTTTGAACACACTTATCAAGAGTGTAAGGCACCAATGGAGATGGTGGCTGCAAATCCCTTAAAGGATATGCAACCTAGAGCCATTCTTCTAAATGCAGGGGCAAAATCCTTTTCCCCTGCCAAGTATGTTGCCCCTGCCTTGAGAAATAGAGTAGCTGAGAAATATGTTGCTCCAGCCCTTAGAAAGGAAAATGATGTTCACCCAAAGCCCAACACTTCTGTGACCACCCCAACACCTTATACTGCATATAGATCTGGCCCAAGACCTTACCAACACATGAATAGAGGCCAAAACAAAAGGTGGGTTTCCTCTGCTAAGCATAAGGATTCCCCTGCTAAAACTGGGGTATCCCCTGCTAGAAGAGGTGTGAATTCTAGGAACATGGGAAGATGGGGAAAAGCTGTGAAAGCCTCAGCTCGTTGGGTTTGGGCACCCAAAAGGGGTACTCAATCTAATGGTGTATCTCTAGTTTTTGATAAGCTATCTTACATTGATACACGAGGTAGATCCAAGTCTGTAATGGCTTGGGTCCCCAAGAAAAACTAATTTGTTTTTCCTTTTGCAGGTGACAAAGAAGACAAGGGATGATAGAGCATATTGGGATAGTGGATGCTCAAGAAGTATGACTGGACACAAAGCTTACTTGTCTAACTTTGTACCCCTACATGACAATGATGGTGTTTCTTTTGGAGATGGGCATGGAACTATAACAGGAAAAGGAACTATTGTCACAAATGGGATGACTTTTGACAATGTGTATTTGATGAAGGAGCTCAAGTATAATCTCTTCAGTGTGTCGCAGATGACTGATAACAAGAATTTTGTCTTGTTTACTGACACCGAATGCTTGGTATTAGGAAAGGAGTTTGTCTTACCAAAAGACACTCCAATTATTCTCAGAACACCAAGACAGAAGAACATGTACACAATTGATCTAAAGGACATCTCTCTCCAAGACAATGAAACATGTTTCATTGCCAAAGCTTCAGCAGATGAATGTAAGAAATGGCATAGAAGACTTGGTCATCTCAATTTCAAGAACATGAACAAACTAGTAAAGCATAATCTGGTTCATGGTCTTCCTTCCAAGTCTTTTGCCACTGAACATACTTGTGCAGCATGTCTGAAAGGGAAGCAACACAGAGCATCTTGCAAGTCAAAAACAAGTATGTCCACCACCAAGCCATTGGAACTACTACATATGGATCTCTTTGGTCCTACTTCTGTGGCAAGTATAATGAAGAAATGGAACTGCTTAGTGATTACTGATGATTTTTCAAGATTTACATGGACATTCTTTCTATTTGAAAAGAGTGACACTGCTGATGTACTCATTGGGTTCATCAATCAAATTGAACTGTCAAAAAGCATGAAGGTAGTTACCATAAGATCAGACAATGGTGGTGAGTTCAGAAATCAGAAGCTGGATTCTTTCTGCATAAACAAAGGTATCAAGAGGCAATTTAGCATTGCTAGAACACCTCAACAGAATGGAGTGGCAGAAAGAAGGAATAGGACACTCATTGAAGCTGCAAGAACTATGGTGTCTGATTCCAAACTTCCAGTTATCTTTTGGGCTGAAGCAGTATCCACTGCTTGCTATGTGCAAAACAGGGCCTTGGTAGTGAAGGCACACAACAAGACCCCTTATCAGCTGTTTAATGGAAGACCTCCCTTAATTGACTTTTTCAGACCTTTTGGGTGTCATGTTATCATCTTGAACACTATTGACAATCTTGGTAAGTTTAGTGAAAAGGGTGATGATGGATACTTTGTGGGTTATTCCTTAAACAGCAAGGGATATAGGGTCTTCAACAAGAAGACAAGCAAAATCACAGAAAATCTTCATGTGAACTTCCTTGAAGACAAACCTGAAGATGTTCAAACAGGTCCGGACTGGTTCTTTGATATAGATGTACTTTCCAAGTCCATGAATTATGTACCTGTTGTCTTGCAGAACACTAACATTTCAGGTACTCAAGAAGCAATTGATGCTGAGAAGTCACCTCTAAGGTACATGAATGTACCCTCATTGTTTCCTAGTGAAGCTGATAAACAAGAATATAATTCTGCTTCAGGAAAAGAACAGCCAAACTCATCCCCTGCTATGTCTGAAAGCAGTGGAATGGCTGAAAGCAGTGGAATCCTGGATTCTCCTGCTAAAGGAATTGATTCCTCTTTCACAAAGGATCATGATGCTAATGAGACTACTGATGCAGAAAGAGAATCCCCACTCACCTCATCATCTACACCAATAAATGATGGTCCTATCATATCCAGCAGTGGAAGCAGAATCATCAGGAGTGGAGGCCCTAGTTATTCAGAGCTTCATTCTGCTCACAAGCACCCATCTTTAGGTCATGCTGTCTCATTTGGAAGTTCCTTTGAGGACTTCTTTCCTAATCAAAATAGCCCCATCAATTCTGATTTGGAAGAAGATGAAACAGAAGTCATCATGCAGCCTACCTTTAGAATCAATAAGGATCATCCTATCTCTCAGATCATTGGTGATCCTGAAGCCCCCAGACATACAAGGTATACAGCAAAGGAGCACAGCTTCATTGCTAACATCACCATGAAGTTCAATCATGACAACATGCAATGTTGTCTGTTTACTGCATTTTTGTCACAAGAAGAGCCAAAGAAAATTTTTCAGGCTTTAAATGACCCAAGCTGGGTTGAAGCTATGCAAGAGGAGCTCTTACAATTTGACATACAAGAGGTTTGGATTCTGGTTGATTGTCCCAAATGGGCAAGGCCTATTGGGACCAAGTGGGTACTCAGGAACAAAAAGGATGAAAGGGGAATAGTTGTCAGGAACAAGGCAAGGTTAGTAGCACAAGGGTATACTCAGGAAGAAGGGATTGATTATGAAGAGGTGTTTGCTCTAGTGGCAAGGATTGAAGCTATTAGATTATTCCTTGCTTATGCCTCATTCATGGACTTCACTGTTTTTCAGATGGATGTGAAAAGTGCCTTCTTATATGGAACCATTGATGAAGAAGTCTATGTCATGCAACCACCAGGGTTTGAAGATCCAGAACATCCTGACAAAGTATACAAAGTGAAAAAGGCCATGTATGGCCTTCACCAAGCTCCCAGAGCCTGGTATGGTACTCTTTCCAAATATCTCCTAGACAATGGATTCAGCAGGGGGAAGATTGATCAGACCCTGTTTACAAAGAAACAAAAGGGTGACCTTCTGCTAGTACAAGTCTATGTGGATGACATCATTTTTGGATCAACTAACTCCATGCTTAGCAAAGAGTTTGCCAAATTGATGCAGGATAAATTTCAAATGAGTGCTATGGGAGAACTAAACTTCCTTTTGGGGTTACAAGTTCAGCAGCGGAAAGATGGGATATTTATCTCACAAGACAAATATGTAGCTGAGATTGTAAAGAAGTTTGGCATGTCTGATGGGAAGAAGGTGTCCACTCCCATGGACAAGGATCATCCATGGGGCAAGGATGGTCCTGGAAAGCCTATAGATGTCAGGAATTACAGGTCTATGATTGGGTCTCTTATGTATCTCACTGCTTCAAGACCTGACATCATGTTTGCAGTCTGCTTATGTGCAAGATACCAGGTGTCACCAACAGAGTGTCACTTATTTGCTGTGAAAAGGATCTTTAGGTATCTAAAATGTCATCCCACCCTAGGACTCTGGTATCCAAAGGAGTCACCATTTGAGCTGATAGCTTATTCAGACAGTGATTATGCTGGTGACAACAATGATAGGAAGTCTACAACAGGGGGATGCCAATTTTTGGGGAGCAGGCTTATTTCTTGGCAATGTAAGAAGCAGACTATCATGGCAACATCCACAACTGAAGCTGAGTATGTAGCAGCTGCTGCATGCTGTGGTCAAGTTCTTTGGGTGCAAAATCAACTGCTTGATTATGGGTACAACTTTCTTAAAACCAAGATATTTATTGACAACAACAGCACTATTTGCATCATAAAGAACCCTGTTTTTCATAGCAAAACCAAACACATTGAAATTAGACATCACTTTATCAGAGATTGTTTTGAAAAAGGACTGATTGTCCCTGAGAAAATTGATACAGAACTTAATGTTTCTGATCTTTTAACAAAAGCTTTTGAGGTAGGGACGTTTCAGTATCTGGTTGCAGGTATTGGAATGGTTACTCCTTAAACTCTGATGTCTATTTTTGTCATGTGTAATCAGGGTTGCTTCACTGCTGTTGTTGTATTATTGTTAGTCAATTTTACCATTTCTTTCATTCCACTTCTTTTTAACACTGATTCCCCTGCCTGGGGTTCATTCCCCTGCCAAGAGACTTTTTCTCTTAGGATGGGTGTGTTCTTTTTACAAAAGTGGTTTTATGTGGTTTTAGACTAACAATGCAGAGGCTCATATGGTGCATACAATTCTTCTTGGTGGATCAGGTATATACTCTATGTTTCAGGGGAGGTTAGGTCAAACCTTTAGGATTCAGGGTATTCTTAGAATGCTCATATATGGTCTTAGATCATATCCATTGGTGAGTGAGGGTTCAGGATAATGATGACTTGCTGCAAAGCTTGTCAAAATTCTGAAACCTTGAGGCACTGTGGTGTGTGTTTACATTTCTTTATTCAAGCAGCTTGCTGTTCAAAATACAGATGTGTGGCACACATTGCCAAGACTAACTGACCATAGGAAAGGGACAAGGTTGGGATGGTGACTGGGGTATGCATGATTTCTTGGGATTACCTGGTGTAGGGGGACTTATGTATTAACTTTTTGTATTGGGACCTTTGCTGAATAGAGGACTCTTGAGATTCTATGTATCTATCTTGTGTATACAAGTGTGTGCATTAGAGCAGAGCTAGTTAGCATTAGTCCTTCCATAATTAGTTTAATACCCCTAGGAAAGTTTCCCCTGCTTTTATCTTTTGTTCCCCTGCCTTCACAACATTCCCCTGTTTGACCATTGACCGACAATACCGTTACCCTGTTCATAGCCGTTGGGCCTGCTTGCTTAAATTTTGGTTAGGGAATATTTTATTCTTTTTAAAAGATATTTAAGGCGCTTTCTTAGCTGATTGGTAATCTTTTCCTTCTATTTCAAATATTTTAATTTTTTATCAAGATTTTTCTTTGATATTTTTGAAATTTGAAAATTTTGGTCCAATCACAGCTCTCTAATTCGCCTATATAAACTTAATTCCCTTTACCAGCAGGTCCATAAATCTCTCTCGACCTAATCCCACTTACCTCCCATTTCTATAAACCTCAAAACTTATTTCCAAATTCATCATGACCCTTAAAATTGCTCCTAATCATAACCAAATCGCTTTGCTTCATGATGAACCAGCCGAGTTTGCTGAGGCTGTGGCCTTTCTAAAGTCTTCGTACTTCAAAGTGGCCCTTCTCATCTATCCTTGCATTTATACCTCACACATTCAACAGTTCTGGTCTAAAGCCATGACCAAAACAGTGAATGGAGATGTCATAATTCAAAGCACAGTTGATGGTCATTCCAAGGTAATCACACTTGCCTCCATCAGGGAGAATCTCCTCCTTGATGATGAGGATGGAATAACCAACTTTTCTGAGGCTGAAATTTTTGAAGGTCTTGAAAAATTGGGGTATAAACTTTCTGAAAATCAAAAATTAAAGTTTGCTAAAGGCCAGTTTGCCCCTCATTGGAAACTTTTGATTCATACTATTATGTAATGTTTGTCACCCAAAACCACTGCTTTTAATGAAGTTGGTAGTGAGATTGCTTCTGCCCTGATCTGCTTTGCAACAGGCAGGAAGTATTGTTTTTCTCAAATGATTTTTAAAGGCATGGTTAAAAATGTTTCAAGCACCTCAAAGTTTTGTATGTATCCAAGGTTTGTAGAAGTTTTGCTGAATATGAGTGATCATGGTCCCATTACACACAGAAACTATTTTTCAGCAACCAAACACACAACCAAACTTTTCACCACATTACTTGCACCATCACCTTTGTTCTCTGGCAGAAACATTCCATTCACTTCAATCATGCTAGACCAAATCAGACGGGAAGAAGCCAAACATCAAACAGCCATAAATCCACCTGCTGAATCCCCTGCCAAGAACCTACCACATGCTGATCCACACCAAGAAAGGCGTTCAAAATCCAGGTTTGCCAGGTCTCCCTTGCCTGGTGAATCTTCACAAGCAGCAGAGAGGAGAGTCTCCCAGAGTTTGGAGCAACCTGGGGGTTTGGCTGCCACTACTGTCTCATCCTCAAGGGGTGAGCAGGATAGTGACACCATCAATAAGTCCTCTCCCCCACTCCATGATATCCAACAAGGGGAGAAATTCCCTTCTAGGATTGAGAGCAGTATGAAACCTTTGACAAACTTGGAATTGACGAAAATGTGCATGAGCCTGAAAAGGCAGAATGCACAACTTGTACAAGATGTCAAAAAGCAAGGTCTGGTTATCTCTCATTTGGAAACCAGACTTGCTACTCTTGAGGGGAGGAGAAAGCCCAGACTGATTCTTTCCACAGATGAGGATGCTTCCAAAGGGGAGGAAATTCCAACCAAAGAAGGATCTACTGAGTATTATTCATATCCTGGTAGGGAGCATGGAAAGATAACAGGTGCTAAGGAAGGAATGGAGAGGGAAAGTGCTGATAAAGGAAGTGACAAGGGGAGTGCAACCAAAGATATTGCTCAAACATTGCTCACCATGGGCAATCAAGAAGAAGCCCCTGCTTCAAAAGTTTCCCCTGCAATTGATCCCACTGCTGTAAGTTTATCCCCTGCTAAGAACATTACTCAAACATTTGTTAGGAAGAACAGAAAGCAACCAGCTCAGAAGGGGATAACAATCAAAGAACCTGCATCTAAAGCAAAACCAGCACCAGCAGTGGATCTAAAAGACAAAGGAAAAGGAATCATGGTGCAACAGCCCAAGAGAAAATACAAGCATCTGACTCCTGAACAGCAGAAGATCTAAGAAGCACATGATGCACAAGTAGCTCTCAGGCTACAACAAGAGGAAATGGATATGCAGGATCAAAGGATGGAAAAGATGAGGCCCAAAGATATGCTAAAACAGGTTGAGATTATGCATAGGGAACTAGATGAGAGGGTGCCTCATGTTGAAGAATTTCTTGATCAATGGGAGAAGGAGTTGAAAAATGCTCCTTTGGAAGACAGGTATGAGTTGACTTGCCTTGTTTACAAATTTCAAACTGAATATCTGGAAAGAAGGGCAATGCAAATTCAGAGTGAGAAGTACAGAACATCAGAGAAAGGGCAACTTGATCACTACAAAATTCTGCTTAAAAGGCATAGAAAGTGGAAGGATGGTGACTTCACAGATATGAGCTTTGAAGCCATAAAGAGAGCAGTCAGACCAGTTCTAAAGTTGTATGATGTGGAGGATTGGATGACAATCAACACCCCTGAGGAAGCTGAGTATCTTAGGAGACAAAGTGAAGTGCTACAGAAAGCTAGAGCAACAAAGAAAAGAAAAGCTGGAGAGACTACACAAGCAGGTGCATCATCCCCAGCAGGGGAATCACACCAAGCAGGTGAAAGTTTTCCAGAAGTACTTGAGAAGTCAGTACTTAATGCACAAAGAGCAGCAAAGAGACTCAAGAGAATGGAGCAAGTGGGCATAATCACTAAAGAGTCTCAAGGGCCATCAAATGATGAAATTGACAAACAGCTGATTTTACAGGAAAATGATGAAATCTCACCTAGTGAACTTGGAAAGAAGTTTACTATTATAGAGTATGCTGTTTATGAACACAAAGGGAGAACTTGGTGGAAGCTTACAAGGGCTGACAATACAGCACAGACTTTTCTAAGCCTAGATGTCATGTTTCAAATTTTGGATAGTGAAGACTTAGAAGATCTGTGGAAAATATTGAAGAAGACGTTTGCTGCAAAACCTCCTACCATGGATGGTGTGGAGAAGGATTGGGTAATCTGGGAGTGCATGCATAGAATGTATGAACATGAATTATTTGATCCTCTATTTGATGCAGTGAATAAAGGAGATTTGGTGTATTGGAAGCTATTTACAAATTCTGGGGTTTATGAGGTAGTAATGGAAGGTGTGAGTGTTTACTTACTCAATCATAGGTATTATCCTTTCTCTCAGGAAACCTTGAAGAAGTTAGCACAGGCTAAGTTAATTGTTGATGCCAAAAATCCTGTTGCTTATGATCTGGTAAGAATGGTTCATAGTCAGATTTGGCCAGAGAGTTTGTAAGCATCCTCATCAACTAGCATTTATTCAGAAACTTGTCTTTAGGGGAAAGCACAAGTTTAGGGGAGGATTGTTGGGAATAAATCTATGCTTATTTGTTTCCCCTGCTAGTTGATTATCCATACCCCTGCTAGAGTAAGTTCCCCCTGCTAAATAACAAAGGCAGGGGGATCCATTCCCCTGCTGGAGTCAAAGGCCCTGCCGTCAAGATAAACATGGAATAGATCTTTACGCGTTTCAGTTATTATTCCTTAATACTTTCCATAGTTTGTTAGTAGTGATCTTGTACGTGGGTCCTTGCATCTATAAAAGGACTCACTAGGTTAGCATGCAATGTGTGTCTTTCTCATTTCAATTTTCATTATTATTACTTTAAGGTTTTGTAAACCCTAATACCACTTTGGGAATTCGTATATCTTTGATATATTAAAGTTCAACGTTTGAATCTCATTTGTTCTTGTGCTAAACATTACATTCCGCATCTTGTTTAGTTACTTTGCTTTGCAAAGTTTCTCTAGTGTTAGATTGAATTCTTTCTCTCTATCACAACCCTTAAACAAGCTATTAAGGTTTAAGATCTGACTTTGGGATCAACAGCGCCGCTGCCGGGGAGGTGTGTTTAGCCATATTTATTTATCGTGTTATTTGAGTGTTTACGTTTTTATCGTAAATACTTCTTTTTATTTTTCTATATTAGTATCCATAACAATAAATCGTGTTAATTAGAACTCTATTAACACAAAATCGTTTTCTCGTTTTCTTGTGAATAATATATTGTATCTACGTAGAACAATTAACACACAATAATTATCCAAAAGCGTGAAAACGCAACCTTGATTCGGGATTTCATCACTCGATCATTGTATTCGAATCCAAAACGAAAATCAAAGGCAAAATAGATAAATACTCTTAATTGGTTTAATCTCGATAAATACAAACTATAAGGTGGGTATAAGGCGGTTGTATTTCACGACCTAATGAAAAAAGGCTCTTAAGTGCTTCGCGCCGCCTCGTTCTCTCCGCTCGCTTGTGCGTATTTTGAAAGTGACAATTAATTAGGGGTTTGCCACATCAAGTATTATTAATCTATTTTTGTGAGTTTACATTATTGGACCTCGAAACGTTTTGGCGTTCCGCCAACGTTTCAAAGTCGACGAAGGTTTTTTACTTCACGTAATTGCCTTCACTCCTCTTGGATTCATTAATCGAGACCTTCGATTCGTGGATAATTTTTTGTAGATTAATTTATACGTAATACACAAAAATTCCAAAAAAATTAAAAAACCAAAAACACAAAAAGAATCTTCGATTTTTCCTCTATTTTCATAATTCTTTTTCTCAACCCCTCTAAATTTTAATTCTTCATGGATTTTCATTGCCTAGGTTGTGGGAGACGATTGTTTGGTTCCGTATCATGTCCATGGTGTATATGCGAAAGGTGCGGAGATCATATCGACTATGTAGATTTTAGATCTTGTCCCTCATGTAATTCGACCAATTGTTTGTATACTTCTAATGAAGAACATCCCCTCCATTGCCTATATTGTGGAAACCCTTCCCATTGGCACTATGAGTGTCCAATTCAATACCCAAATGGTCACAATCACGAGCCAATTCCGAATTTCGTTGACCAATCTTCGCAATACTCACCGTCATGTGAGTATTGTGGAGATGAACCTCACTATGGGTACGATTGTCAACCGATGAACCAAAATACGTATTTCGACAATCAATTTTCCGGTTTTGACGAATCACACGACATGGGTTACAATTACGACAATGGGGATGGTTACCAATACGACGAACCGGATTTTTCTCAAAATCCGTGTTGCGACAATTGTGGGGGGCCTCACGATACCTATTCTTGCCAACCAATGGATTGTGATGAACCCAATTCATACGATAATTCTGGTTTTGATAATTTTGAGGCCCCACCCTACAATCTCGATCCTCAAAGTTTCCATGAGCCCGATCCATGTTACAATTCCGATGTTGACCAATCATCTCCACGACATGTTTTCGATGATGATCTCGGTTCTAGCCGCATCGACGAGTGTTGTAGTCGCATCGATGAAAGTTCTAATCGTTTCGATGAACGAATTGATATGCTCTTTCAACTAATTATGGAAAGAAATAATAACCCAATTGTTGAAGAGGTTGAAAAGAGCATCGAAAATGAGGAAACGAGGGTGTCAACGAACGAGATTTTTGAAAATGTTTTCGAAAATAAACAAAAAGAAAAACTCGTAGCACGTGTTGGAACGATGAATGTTAAACCTTTGGAACCTAATTTTTCTAATGAAGTTAAAATTATCAAAGATTTTCGAAATCAAAATACACAAGATTTTGACGAAGATAGTCCGTTAAGTGATTTTGAAAAAGAAGAAATTGATAAGGTTTTAAGGAGAATCATTGACCCCTCGATTTTTGAAGAGTATCAAAATTTAATTCCGGGGGGACGCGTTACTACTATTTCTACGTCTTTTGAGAATCCGCATTTGATCCTTCCGAAGGACCAATTTGAAACCATCAAGGCTACAACGTCTCGTGACGAGCCTTTTACTCCTAATCCCACACCGAGTGAGATTATGGATTTATCATGTGAGAAGTCCGCCAAGGGACTTGCTCATATTGATACGTTTTTCGACGCCGATGTCGAAACTACTAAGGCAAAATCTTCAAATGAAGAGCCTTTTACTCCTATACCCACTACGGAAACCGATGCCTCTCTAAGCATGGTGGAGACGAATCTTAGCACTAATCCTAGTGTCGAGATCCCTATTCCAATCCAATGTGAGCCTACGGTTTTCTCCGAAGATGAGGTAAGTGATTTTGCTCTCGATGAATTTTTCTACGAAGATTCTAACGAGGCAAATCACAATAGTGAGTGTGATTCTTTATCACATGATGATGTCTCTCCCATTGACACTTCGGGGAGAGAATCAACGACTTTCTCGAACCCACTTTTCAATGACGATGATTTTTCTGCTAGTGATGACGTGTCACTAATCGACGAGGACGTTCAAAATACCGATTTTAAAATCTTTTCGAACCCTTTATTCGAATTTGATGACACGTTCATTTTTAGTGACGTAAATCCTCTCTTTGATGAGACGTTCGAGGACATCGAGAGTGAGGATTCTAAGGATCCTAAACTCGATGAGCCGGATTTGCTAGTCACCCACCCGAAGTCTCATACGGTTGAGACTACTCTTTCTACTCATGATATTTTCATTCTCGAGGGGTTCGCCGATGGAACGCCTCTCGATGAGAATGAGGATTTTAGTGAGGCTTTTGCCTTCGATCCGGGGGGAAATTTTGAAACTCCTATTTTTGGTGATTCTATTGCAATTCCACCCATATTTCAAAGCAAACCAACCCACCCCCTCGGATATGATGAGTTTACCTACGTCGTAAGGAGTTTTCTTCCTTACAAGACGTATCCTCTGGCTTTGCGTGTTTTATTTTCAACAAAATGTGAGGATACGATCTTCGATCCCGGTATAAAGGCTTTGCCTTTATTCACGGTTGCTTTTGGGCCTTGATTACATGTAAGTCCCACCAAAAATGACCGAACCAAGATAACCCCTAAATGATCACATTTATGGGGATTCGAGTCGAGCTTTTGACTCGGTTATCAAAAAAAGGTGCCTCGTGGGGGAGTTCCCATGTTTATCCTTGTAAATAATATTGCTTTTTAGTTAACCTAATGAGGGGACTTGTGCTCTTCCAACCTTTGTTCCGTGGTTGTTTGTGATTGTGATTCATTAGGTACATCGACATCATTGAAGCCTCTCGTGTTCGTTTTACGTAGCACTCGAGCTTCGATCGTTGCCTTTAGAGATTCCGATATCCACATGATGTATCCTTTATCGTTCTAACCTTAGGTTTCTAGCACACTTCATAAACGGCTTTAAATTTAACGGTTACACCTTTTCCATGCTAGATTAAGCATTCGACTACGTCTCTAGTATGGGGGTTTTCCAACCCTTAGACTCGAAACATTGAGGACAATGTTTAACTTTATTATGGGGGGGGGGGGGGGGTGAATAGATACTTGCTTTGCTTACGCCCTCGTGCACTCCAAATTTTTTTTTCTCTCGTTTTGTTGCAAAATAAGGCTAAAAATGGCCAAATTTTAAATTTTCTCATGTTTTTATAAGTGTTTAAGACACGAATGTAGATTTTCCGATGGCGAGAATAAGAGTAATTTTTGACTCGACCGTGCGTGTTGAGCACTTAGCTTCGATTCCTTAACTTTTTAGGCTAAGTCTCTTAAATGAGGACGAGAAATGATAGCGTTTTTATAAGTCATGTAATCGTCACGATCTTATGTGTAGTAATTATTACTTATTCTCCCCAACTTGTATATAAATAAATTGCTAATAAATATTGAATTAGCGGTTTAGTCTCTATTGTTGGTTTCTAGTTTGTTTTGGTAGCTTCCATGTAATTAAATTGGGAAAACATTGAGGATTCGCCAGCGTCACGGTTTTGAAGTATTGGCACCCGAATAATCAAAGGTTTCACCTAATAATAAGATTTCATGTGCTCACCTAAATCAAGCAAAAATTTGAAGCTCCCAAAAGCCGAAAAATCTATGCAAAGTTGAAGTGAATCAAGCCTTAATCTTTGAAACCTTAAAGATCCAAAATTCGCCTTAGCGTGAGGATATACGTCAAGTCAATAAAACCACTGATGATGGTGGATAATAAAAGACAAGGGCAAGACCGAAGTCATAATAAAAGCTTCATGGAGAAGTTGAATAAAAGATGGAGGTAAACCAAGATAATAAAACCACCGATAATGAGGCGGATAATAAAAGTCATGGTAATAAGTCTCATGTTCAAAACCGTTCTAAAACCGTGTTTATCGATCCTCTTTGTTGATTTAATTTTTTGACATCGTTGTCTATTAGGATGAATTATTAATTTGATGATTTAGGTTACACCGTTGAGACTCTATTTTTGGACTTAATCTCTATTCACGCATAAGTCAAACAATGTATCATCATGATCATTCAAAGACAAAATAAAATATAAGAGATACCAATTAGGAATAAGGGAGTTTAGGTACATAATTAACACTCATGAGAAGTGATTGTGTTGCAATCTTATAATAACAATGATCTCGTTACACGCTTAGCATGGAATCAAGTGAAAATCGAGGACGATGAATTTATCTCTATGAGGCACTCACGTGTTCTTATTCTATGAACCTAAACGTTCCATTTTGCGATGAAAATCATACATTATGTCTAAAACGCAAGTAGTAGTAGTTAGTAAGTTTACCTTTCAATAAAAGTGAATAAAATGGAATTCTGGAGTTGCGTAGATACTTTATTCTAGCATTGCGTGAGGGCACGACAATAGTTTAGTATGGGGGAGTGATGAGACGGCTTTTATACATAGTCTCATCGTCCAAATCGGGCTTAAAACGCTTAAAATATCATCAAAATACCCCTATATATGCTTGTATTTGTGTCTTGTGTATTTTAGGTACGGATATCGTGTAATCAAAAAAAGATCACAAGAATCAATAAAAAACGAACACGGGAAACGAAACCGCATAATGAACCGGACCCGAATGATGAATTTCCAAAATACCCTTGAAGAATTGAAGATTGTCAAGTTTGGTCCTCTAAGTTTGAAGACTTGCCATTTTATACCCTTGTAAAACTCTAAAAATACATTGTGGTCCCTAAAATGTCAAGAGTTTACATATTTGGTCCATGAAGAATTGCACAAGATCGAAGCCGAGATTGCATTTAACGAAAAAAATAAGTATATTCGGATCGACTCGACAACGTTCGTGAATTTAAAGAAGTCAAGACGAAGAAAAAGTCATCCGATACCGGCCAATGGAATTGGAATGAAAAACCGATCCGGAAATCTAAGTGTTGTTTAACGAGCCAACCCGCACCCGTTTAACGGGTCGAGTCGGCCCGTTAAAATAATAATAACAACCCACGTTTGTTAAATCAATAAATGTCTACTCCATTTGGCCCTTCAAACCATCATAACCCACTTAGCCCAAGAAACATGATCAGCCCATTTGTTTTATTTTGGAAGGTTTCATAAAACAAAACAAAAAAAAGAGGTCGATGTTTATTTGACACTAATTAGGGTTCTATCAGTTTATCACCAGCCTCCATATTACCCAAATCCCCCAATTCACCATCAAACCCTAATCCTAATTAATCACCAGTCACTATCCCAATACCCCACATCACGTGAAGACCAAGACCAAGACAAAAACATGTGAAGTTTCAGAAGACTGAAGACCAAATTAAAGGCTAATGTTGATTCCTTGCTCTCCACAATAATTTTAGATGGCCAAGATCTTTTTATCCAGCTGGTACATCACATGATACCCCAAAGACCAGGTTTGAATTTCGAATATTCTTCAAAGATCCAATTTCGTCAAGGGCTTTGTTGGAAATTCGTCTACATTAGGGTTAGATGTTCTTATTACTTCTAAAATTTGTAGCCTCTATTTATAAAGGCACATAGGACTTTAGTTTTTCTTGTTCCAGAATTTTTTAAATGTAATCTTTTTTTTTCTTTCAATGAAAAAAGTTGGTATTTAATTTTCTAAGTTCCAAAAGTTTATGCAATTTAATTTTATTTTATTGTCAATTTTAATTCTTGTTTTAATTTTCGAAAATCAGTTTGTGTTTTTATTGTTGTTCAAGATTTTAATTTGAGTGAAATTGGTTTTATTTACTTGCGTTGTACCGGGATAAAAAAAAGGGAGGAGTTGTTGTTGGTCACTGAGTGACAAGAAAGAAAAAAAAAGATGGTTTTTTGTGTTACTGTACCGAAAGAAAAAAAAGGGAGAGTACTTGTTCCAGTTTTGATGTAAAAAATCATATTGAGTTCCAACTTTGTTATGAATGCAATTTCAATTTTTGTCAATTTTAATACAGTTCTTTCCTTTAATTTTATGCAAACTTTACTTTAAAGCACTTTAATTACTTGTCTCGCCTTTTCCATTTTCATATTTCACAAAATTCACCAAAAAGTTCAAGGGTTACCTGGTGTGTGGCTACTGTTCCCGAAAGAAAGAAAGAAAAAGAAGTTCTTTGATTGTTGTTGTTACTTGTTCACAAAAAAAAAAATAATAAAATAAAATTTGTTTTGTTGTGGTTACTGTTCGTGAAAAAGAAAAAGAAAGGAAGAACTGTTGTTTGTTCTTGTTGTTGCCGACAGAAGAAAAAAAAGAGATAAGGGTTCATGGTTTGGTTTTGGATCGCTATTCGAAGCAAGAAGGTTCAGAGTAGCAGTAGAAGCTCTACATCAGCGGACTAGGCCGGGATGTGCAGGTCACTCTTATTTCATATTTCTGATATTCGTAGCGTTAGTTTTCTGTTGGTATAATAGTTTAGAGCTTGCTCGCAATGTGCTCGATATGATTCGGTTTGAAGGTTTCGATAGTTTATTTAGATGATGAATTCGGAGTTGACGATGTTTCGATTCGAAGTTTGTGATTCATTTGGGTTGAAGGTTTTATGTTCTGAGTTTGTGATTCGGTAATGTTTAGTTTCGATATGAGTTTTATTATGGTATACTAGGTTTAATTGAATTGTTGATTTCGTTGTTGTTGTTTCGTTTCCTGCTGCTTTGTGGCTCGTTGTTGTGATCCTAGTTGTAATCCTTTATAGCTTGCTGAATTTGGTTGTTTGATTAGAGTTTGTTATAGACCTGCTCTTCTAGTTGCCATAGTGATAGGAATTCAAGCAGTGGTGCTGCGTTTTTAATTCTTTTGTTGGTGCTGCGTTTAGATTGATGTGGGTATTGTTGCCATGTTTGATTTGAGCTATAAGTGTTGTCGTTTTGTTTGTTTGCTGTTGGAAAATTGTTTGCTGAAATCTAGTCGCTGCTATTACTCGTCGATATTGTTGCTTCACCAATGATAGCCAACTGCTATCCTTAGGTTAGCCCCCCCCCCCCCCCCAAAAAAAAAGCTGTCAAAAAAAATAAAAACAGCCAAAAAAGTGCAGCAAGTAGGATTCGAACCCACTGCCCTACACTCACTCCAGTCTTAACACAACACGCAGCAACCACTGCTCTGTGCCTACTCTTTGTTTATATTGCCTGTTATTAATTATGTATACCTTTTATTTTTATTTTTATTTCGTTTGGGTATAAAAAGCAAAAACTGTCACCAGTGGGACTCGAACCCCAGACCTGCACACATGTAACAGACGCAGAAAGCAGCAACATTTCCATCTGCTCTACAGACATCTTTGTTACAAGTTCCCCCTATTTTTGTTTTAAACACCTTTTTTATTTCGTAATAAAAAAAAAGAAAATGTGTCATAGGTGGGACTTGAACACCTGACCATTCGCTAAACAAATCCCAAACCTCAACCATCTGAGCTACAACGCTTTCTTGTTTGATCATTGCATCCCATTTATTTTACCTTTGTTTTTTTTTCCTTTCTTTTTTTTACTAATTGGCTTATTAGGTTATTAAGCTTAATTCTCAGCTTATAAGCAGCTTATTTTCGAGGATTTTATTTTTCCTATTATTAGAATAGTATTTTAGACTTTCTATAATTTTTTAAGATTTTAGAAAAATCATTTGTTATTTTTTAAATCATTTATTTAGTTTAAATAGTATTTAATTCATAATAAATTATTTAAGAGTCAAAAAAATACAATTCTTTTTTTCAAAATTTTCTTTAATCATATAGGACGTATTAAAAATAATTTTGCTTTTGTAAAGTTTAATTTTCATAATTTTCTTTATTTTTTAAGATTATTCTCATTTTAAAATAAAATAAAAAAGTCATAAAAAATAGAAAAAAGTTTAGAAAAATTTTCAAAAAAATATTTTTAGTTTTTAAATAGTATAAAATAGGTTTGCAAATAATAAAGTTTGAACTTTGTCCTTTTCTTAGTTAGTTTTATTTTTAGATTTTTTACTTAACTTTAAAAATTAATATAAATTAATTTAAAAGTTTTCAATTTTTTTTTGGTTTGTGTATTTTTCTTAGTTATAATTTTTAGAACATTTTAGTGATTTTTAATTATTTTTTAGGTGGAATTTTTCGTTGGGTCGCGTTTTTACGTTCGTACGTTCGCACGTTTCCGACCGTTTTTAGCGTATTTCGTCTACATTTTCTTTTCTTTCTTTCCAAAACGTAATCACTCGAATTAATAACGTCTAATATTGTTGGCTAAACACCATACCTCCACCGAGAACGAACTCGATTGTCGGTATTTGCGTTTTTCACAAAACGTAATTACTAATACTTGCTACGACTTTGGTTTTTGCTTTCTTTTTCCTAAAAGATAGTAAACGACTAAAAACCGCAACATCAGATACTCACGCTAAATTCCAGAGTTTCTACCATAGTAGTTACCTTGATAACCACCTCCTCGGTATCCTCCTTGGGCGTATTTTGCTTCTTGTGGTAGTTCCCTTGTTGGTGTGTCATCACACTCCGTAGATAGGTGTGGTCCTCCACAAAGAGTACATTCGCCTCGCATCTCTTTCATTTCGTCTTTGATTTTTTTGAATTGCGAGTCGAATTTAGATGTGAGAGTGTCCATCTTTCCCATGAGTTTAGAACTTTCACAACTTTCAACAAAAGCAACGGTTTTCTTGAAGGGTTTGGAACAGTTATTTTTGGACCAATCGAGTTTCAAAAGAACTCGGTCTTCAAGAAATTGGTATGCTTCGTTGGGAGTCTTATAGAGAAAGAGTTCACCGACGTCAAGGATTGCTTGTGTCGGTTCATTGAGACTATGATAAAAGATTTGGTTGATGGTTACTTTTAATAAACCATGTCCATGACAACTACGAAGTAGGTCTTTCATTCGGTTCATGCGTCAATGAGTGTTTCATGTGGAATTTGGGCGAAACCTCGGATTTCTCCAATGAGACTTTCGTACATGGCGGGCGGAAAGAAACGGATAACAAAATCGGTTCTCATTTGTTCCCATGTTTATATGGTACCGGGCGTCAACTCATTATACCAAACTCTTGCATCTCCGGATAGAGATGATGGGAAGGGTTTGAGTTTTATAGCATCTACATTGACGTCGGCTCCATATCGGAACATGCCACATATCTCTATGAATTCGGCTATGTTCTTATGCGGATCGGCACGTGCACGGCCATCAAATTGGCGGTCTTTGATCATTGAAAGGTGATGTTAGTCTTAAAATATTGAGCCAAACAAGAATGTTCGATCATAGGTTTTTATTATAACATTTATTAGACTGTTGTAATAGTTAGTTAAATAGTCGTGACATTACGGGCTTGATGGCTAGCTTAAAAGGCCTCTTTCAAGGTACTAAGTATTTTATTCAAGCCCGACCCATTAAACAATATAGCCCATTATGGTTACATGTAGGGGTGGGAATCGGGTCGGGTCAGCCGGGTTCGGGTCAAGTCGGGTCGGGTCAAGTCGGGTCAAGAATAAAAAAAATCATACCCGAAACCTAGCCTAATTAAAACTCGGGTCAGTCGGGTTCGGGTCAATTCGGGTCGGGTCAATTCAGGTCGGGTCAACTCGGGTTCGGGTCAACCCGGGTATAAGTAAAAAATTAAAAATTAGATTATTTAAGTATATTTATAATGTAAAATGTGTTAAAAAAACTCGGGTCAACTCGGGTTGGTCGGGTTCGGGTCAATTCGGGTCGGGTCAATTTGGGTCAAGGCTAAAAAATATAAACCCGAACCCGAGGCTAATTAGAACTCGGGTCAATTCGGGTCAACCCGAATTGACCCGAACTCATTTTTGAACCCGAGTGACCCGACCCGAATAGACTTATTCGGGTTCGGGTTCGGGTCGGGTCAACTTTTCCGACACCCCTAGTTACATGTAAGCACAACTATATACAAAACCCTTCCTAGCATGTTAGGAAGGGTTGGTGTTCACATCTTCTTAATCTAATATTCATCTAGTTTCTCTAACTTTTCTCTACTTTCTCTCACTACTTTCTCTCTCCAGAATTCATCTACTTTCATCTTTATTTCTTAATCTATCATCATATAATAAAGGACACCAATTGGTATCAAAGCCAGGTTTCGATCCTGGGACCTGTGGGTTATGGGCCCAACACGCTTCTGTTGCGCCACTCTGATGATCAAAAACGTCCTTAACAATTAAAATAGAGGAATTAACTCTCTTCAAAGGAGATTGTTAGCAAGATTACAAGATGATGCAAAGTATGAGCATGTGGATAAAGACACAAGATCGCAAAATGGCAAAGAAAGGTCAAGAATGATTTGAAGATCTCAAGATAAAAGACTAAGTCGAAAGACAACGACAAAGGCTCAAAGGTCACAACATGAAGGAACAAGATTACTATTACACGTTCAAGACTCATTTATGACGAGATTAGTAATCTCCATAAATATCCAAATGACGAAGAGGAATGACCTCACATTGGGGGAGATTGTTAGCCTCAAAATATTGAGTCAAACAAGAATGTACGGTCATAGGTTTTTATTGTAACATTTATTAGACCGTTGTAATAGTTAGTTAAATAGCCGTGACATTACGGGCTTGATGGCTAGCTTAAAAGGCCTCTTTCAAGGTACTAAGCATTTTATTCAAGCCCGACCCATTAAACAATATAGCCCATTATGGTTACATGTAAGCCCGGCTATATAAATTCCTTCCTATCATGTTAGGAAGGGTTGGTGTTCTCATTTTCTTAATCTAATATTCACCTAGTTTCTCCAACTTCTCTCTACTTTCTCTCACTACTTTCTCTCTCTAGAATTCATCTCTTTCATCTTTATTTCTTAATATATCATCATATAATAAGGGACAACAATTGATGTAGCGCTGTTTGATGTTGACGCTAGAAGGATTTCCATTCGTCACTGTGAATATTAATGAATACCACTCTGAATGTTATGGCAAGACCATATAGATATTGTATAGAAACCTAAAACGAGTTTGAATAGATAAAGAAACAAACCATTGTTGCTTTTCAGTTTTACATATGTTTAATTCATAAGAATCTTACACATGACCTACCGTAGTGCTGTTTGATGTTGACACTGGAAGGATTTCCACTCTTCATTGTAAATACTAGGTAGTATCAATCTGAGTGTTCTAGAAATACCTCAAGGATATAGCATAGGACTCTCATGATCGTCATCCGTCTGTCCTAACAAGATTTGATTGATCTCTAGGATCTAGACTTGATTTGTGCCCTTTTAGTGGTCGGACGCTGGAGCAGTTGGCACCTATTCAATATCAACTATCTTGGAGTGAGAAAGTCAATAGAAGTTGTGTTGATTTCCGTGACAATAAAACAAACTTCTTTTAAGAGAAGCCCGAGTCAGCTGGGGAAGGGTTGTACATTACATCACTGGGTCCATGATGTGTTGTCTTCATGATGTGTTGACCCGATTTCTGCCTAAGTTGTATGGAGGGCTAATTTCTTTTCACCCTTTGTCCTTACATTTCTTTTTCATTCTTCAACCCCTTCAATGCTTACCAAGACGTCATTATAAGCACCTTGTTGTGATTGTTCTAGTGCTAGCTTAAGTAGTTAGTCGGCATTCAACTACGTTCACATTCTACTCCATCTTTCCTAAGGACTTGTAATACTCTATTGGATTATCCCTGGGAAGATCCCTCCGGTTCTGGTTGGATCATAGGACAAATACCTCACCACCCTTTGACACCAATAATGTATTGAATTAAAGATGTTGTGAGTATGAGATCGTAACCATAAAACCACTTTAAACTCTAACAAAGTGTTTGAAAAACATTTAACACCTTTCTAGTTTTGACATTTCAGAAAAACTCCCCCTTCACATGTGCATCGATAATCGAAAGTGTTTCGCACATGTGGGTAAGAGTTAAAGTGCATGAGTCTTCAGATCACATTTTAATCACATTTTCTCCCCTATCTCTAATATATAAAATCGTTTGATATTAGAGATACCAAATTTGATTAAAATATATTGCTAAAAGTAATAGTCTTGAAAATCTTCGGGAGAAAAATGTGTCAAACATAGCATGAATTAGGAAAGCTCCCCTCAAAAATTGATCCAATTGAATTGTCATTACGAGGATATGATCCACATTGAACTTTTGAGGATAGGAGTTGTTGAACATACAATTTTTGAACGATTTTGATAATTATTGAAAAACTCTTGAAAAAATTGTGTTCTACTCTTTTCGAAAACCATTTGTTTTTGGGGACATGGTATTTCTAAAGCATAAACTTGAGTTCATAGACTTTGAATGTCTTGACGAATCCACTCAAGTGTAAGAAGATTTCTCTTGTTTTGCTAAGGGTAAGGGCACTAAATCGTACACTCCCCCGTGAATATAAATCCGGGTTGCAATCTGAAAGTGATTATAAGTCATTGTGTTGAGCTCAAAACATTGAATGTTTTATGAAAAGCTCAACCAGTGATATATTGCTCTACCAGTTGTTGGAAAAATTGTCCAAAGTAGACATTTTCATTTGTTAAAAGAAGAAATGACATGTTTTGAAAAATATTTACAAATTTCATTCAAGCTTTATGTACACACCTATGTCGTTATTGAGCGACATTTCTAGGTACAACCATATTATCGATACTGAAAGACATGTCGAGAAGCATATTTTTTGGTATTTTGAAAGTTTTTCCATTTTTTATTTTGTTTTTCTAATGATATTTACATTTTGTATTATTTTGTGTTTTTCAAGTTTTTCTGAAATAATCAAATATAGACTTTTGTACCATAGAAGAATGTGATATCGAATGTACAGAATTGGAACCTTTAAGGAAGAAGTGGGTTCAGAATCCACTCTTGTACCTGCAATGACAGAAGAAGAATTTGCACAGATACTAGTGTTAGGAGTAATAAATTCCTTTTCTACATTCAAACCATTCGCATTCGTGCTAGCACAGGTTTCATCACTCTTTTCTATTGGAATCCACTTAAGAGCAACTGCCTTGAAGATCCTACCCGTTGGTTTCCACTGAAGACTAGATCTAGGATTAGTTTTCTCTTGTACAGCGAAAGAATTTTTTTGGAGAGAAACTATGTCCTTTTTTAATCCACGTTTTAGATTTGGTGTTATTGCTTTTCTTTGCTACGGGTTTGTATCTCCTTGTTGTCTTATTGGATTCTACATTCTTTCTTTGTGAAAAGGCACGAGATGTAACCTCATAGAGGTATTGCAGAATGCAATTGTGACACCCCCAAATAAGGTTTGCAGCGGAATAGCAATTGGGTGTCACGTAGGTGGATCACAGAACAAATGGCATACAAAGCCTTGATCATAATTACATGATTTTGAAATACAATTGATACAAATATTGTTTTAGTACAATCAGTTAAAATATTGAATATCAGTTGTTACAAGTATTTCAGTGAAAACAGATCCCCCAATTATTATGATGCTCCTAAATGATGCTCAGTCCATGCTCAATTAATCCAACTTAACATCCTGAGAAAAACATGCTTAAAACAGTCAACATAAAGTTGTTGAATTCATAGAGTTTTGTAAAATCATAGTTCATTTGATATAAAAATCAAGTTTAGTATCTCAAAATATCTCGTATAGTATTTCTTAAGTTTTGATAAAAATCAAGTTTAGAAATATCAAAATGTTCCATATTGTACTGCACAGGGTGTGATAAAAACTAGTTCAGAGATCTCAGTATGTTCCATGTATTAATGTACTAAATAGTATAAGGTCAAGTTTAGAACCACAAACATCAAAAAGCTAGTATCGCACAAAGCCAAATACTATCAGGTAATTACATTGCCATATTTCCCAAAACTGAGACTTGACGGTTAAGTCCTCGACAATTGAGGACCCTTCGCCTTATTAAAAGGCACCCAAAAAAATAATAAGTGTTGACATGTGAAACATCTGTTGTCCTGGCCTAGGCACAGTGAGCATGACTCACCCAGATGGGGATGGCCAATCCCTAATAGATCTATTTATAACATTCAGGTAATTCAACAATTCTAACAGTTACAGATGCACGGGTCATGCTGGTTCATCTACAATAGGCAAATGTAATCAAGGGTAACAACTCAGTTTGTGTCCTATAAAATATGTTATCAATTTCCTCCATAGTATTAATCATCAGTTTATTAAATATAGGTATAGGGCCATGATCTCATGATATTAAAATCATCTAGTCAAAACAAGTTATAGCATGTCTCCCCCTCGCGGGATAGTAAAAACATAAATAGTAGTGAAAGGCGAGGCTATGTACTCACCTGGATAATAATACTACTTGAGAATGATCAAAGTATCCAAGTCATAGTGCACACAGTACATCAAATAACTAAGTAATTGAGTAGGTCTCAGTATATGCACAAATTTTAAATGTATGCAGTTTAATTCATCGTACGTTTGTTCTCGTTATTAATAGGTCTCAGTATATTAAATTATTTATATATATATATATACTGTTGTGACAAAGGTTATATGTGTGTGTTGTTCGTTTACTGTTTACGCGTACCCTCGATGGTTAAAAGATATATATTTTTGTAGTCTTTGTTGATAAATAAATTATTAAATTTAATTAATAATTTATAAGGTTCCAAAATAATTAGTTAAAGTTTATTTGTTAATAACCTCGACTTAAAATAGGTTTCCCATTAGTAAAATATACTATCTTTTCCAAAAAAAGCTGTTAAAATTATCTCTCGTACACCAACAGTGGCTATACAAGCCAACAGTGGGTATGTTTAAGGAAAACAGTGGGTAAAATAAGAAAGCAGTGGGTAAAATAAGCTGTCGGTGGCAATAGTGGTTAGGTTTAAGGAAGACAGTGGTAATATTAGACTAACAGTGGCTATTTTAAAGCTAACGGTAGTAAGTTTTAGATAACAGTGGTAGATCTATAACTAACGGTGGTAAATTAAGGTTATTGGTAAAAGATCTAAGGCTAACAGTCGAGCTCTTTCTTTCCTCTCCTTAACAGTCGAGCTCTTTCAGTGGGAATATATGAACTAACGGTGGTGATAATACCTTATGTGATTTTATGTCCGAAGCCGAGACACACCCTAATGCTACTAATCAGCAAACCAAACGCCCCTTTATAACTGTCTACAAACCCGAACGCACCCCTAACGCGTTTCTGCAGTCCCAAACGCCCCGCAACACCTTTCTACAGTCACAAACGCTCATATAACACGATCCTATAGCTTATTAGCAGATCCAAACACCCCTTATCTGCTGTTAACAGCAGATCCAAACACCCCCTGAGCTGATCTTCTGCCAAAACAAACACCCCTTACTGATCTACAACAATAAAACAAGCACCCCCACTGGTGTTGCTACAACCAAAACGCCCCCACTGGTGTCATTATGTTCGAGCCGAATGCACAAATTCCCATAGAGCTGTTAAAACTCGGATCTACATATAAACGCCTTATTTGCTTATTTTGGCCCGGACTAAACACACCCTCCGTCTTCATTTGTTGTCGAATCAAATACACCACGGTTGTTGGTGACACGACAGATTTAGTGGGTTTCGACAACACAAACGAACACACACCTATGATTCAACCACCACGGCTGTGGTGGTGCCTAGAGGACGGATCTAAGGACCACGGATATGTGGTTATAAGAAGATGGTGGTTAGGGGTCTGATGGTCGTGATAATCACGTGGTGATGGTGGAGTGGTTGCTCACGTGGTGGTGGACATCGCTGATGGTAGTTGCGTGTAATAATCACAACGGTAGCAGAACAGTGGTTGTGGTGGTTGTGGTTTCCGAACAGTAGTGATAAATTTCAAAAAGGATTGTGGTGGTTGAGGCCACGTTGGTGGCGGCTGGCTGATCTAACCACAACAACAAAACGAGTCGTGGTGGTGATGGCGTGTTGCCGGATCTGACATAAATCGTCTCCATGGTGACGAACTTGAGTAGTTGGATCTGGTGGTTAAACGTGGTGGCAGCAAATCTATTATGGTGGATGTGAAGATGGTGTAATGGTCGGGAAAGTGATTGATGGTGAGTTATGGAAGATCAAATGGATATGCTTTTAAGTATAAAGTGGTGGCGGATTCCGGCGAGTGGTGGCCGGAGGTCAGGTGGCGGCTGCCAAAGAAGAAGGAGAAGTGTGTGTTTTAAAGTTGGGAGGCTAGGGTTTTTATGACATGAATCCCTAATTAGGGTTGTGTATATATAACACAAAAAGTTAAGAAAATCCAAGTGTAAGGTTTTATTAGTTGAGGGTTTACGTGGTAATTGTTTCTACAAGAACTAAGAATGTAATTTCTATTATAACCATCGTTGATACACTGTTCGGGATTCATTCGTGTTTTATAAAATTAGATTCGTTTTAGGAAATTTGCGCCGTTGATTTTAAAATGATTTCCTCAATAAATTAAAGTATTTATACGACTTATAATTATGAATAAAGTGTTCGTTCAACTAAATGACGATTATTTATCGTTTTAATAAAAATAACTTCTCATTAAATTTCTTCGTACATTTTTACAATGAAATATTAAACGATTTAATTAATCGTTTTATCAAAATACTTTAGAATAATTAAATATAATTTAATTATGAGTGTAGTTATAAGTTGTACTTTAAATACGACGGTATGTATTATAGTGAATTTCAATACTCCAGTATTTTTATACTAAAATGATGATTTCTATACGTAATAAGTCTTGTGATGATGTACTGTAAAAGTGATCCGTTAAAATATTATATGATGATCGATAATAATAATAAAGTCAGTGACGTGTCGAAAACCCAAATTTAGGGGTTTTACATTACCTACCCGTTATTTTAGCTTTGTCCTCAAAGCTTAAGATGAAGTTACTCATCCAGGGAACAAGTGAAGACAGTTTTTCTTGAACGTGTAATCTTGGGAACTTAAGTTTAGATTCATAGATGTTATTTAGGATGTAGTTATTGATCGTATGCCTCTAAGGAGTAAATGTTAATGCACAAAGTAATTTGTCTCTTATGTTTTGATAATTTACACATCTGGTCCTTCTATTTTTGTAGCCCTTAGGGCACAAGTAGTTTTTCAATGAAAATAACTTAGGGCTCAAATTTATTTTCAAAAGTGGCAAAATCAACCTCTAGGGTTTTTAATTTGTGTTAAATCAACTGCGGATTCTTTTAAGTTTATTGAAATCCATGTTTAGTCCTTAGAGTTTTACAACTCTCGCCTTATTATTCTAGGGTTTATAATATGTTTGACAAATGGCAAAATACCCTGATAGTTAAACATCAAGTTTTAGCCAAAAAGATCTAGTACAGGTTCATTAAATCATATTCGAGTTCTAGTAAGTTTACAATGTTGGATAAAGTGTGACGAGCTCGTTTTAAGTCTTGTTTTATTTAATTGTGCTTCATAGGCCTTATCAGGCCTCTATATGCATATATATGGCTTATTAACATTTTAATAGTTCTTCAAGAGATTTTAAGTTCATTAAGCTTCAGTGAGCTTATGTGATGTTCGGTTAAAAATAAGCCGAGAATCAATAGCACAATTCTATGATCTAGGAGAGATGAAAACGAATCTTCCTTAGGTTTCTTGATAAGGATGTAATAGTGATAAGATATGTTTGGAAAAACCGCGAATCAAAAGGAATACATTCCATAGCTGGATTAATAAAATAATATCCATAATGAGTCATGTCAAATATATTTAAGCCCACTTGTTTATAAATTTTTATTTACATCGATAAGCGTCCTCATCCATGTAAAGTAAAAATTTATAACTTCATGGTTCGGTGCCCTATGATTTCTTTATTCAAACAAAAAAGCGTCCTAATTCGTTCCAATAATGGTTTCGTAGCCCAACCTACTTAAATATTTTCGGCAAGGCTTACCATCAAAACGAATATAATATCTAAGAAAACAGATATTACTAAGAGGGTTTACAGTCGGTTTATTTATAACTTTCGTCTTCACACGAACCATAACATCCTAATACGAAACTATAAATAAACTTCTGGTCCGGTGGATTATGATCAAGCGACTTACGTTCCATATTTAAACGTCATCTAAATATAGAGTCATACCTTTATTTAGGTCCCACCGCATCATTCAAACATGCAAACTTATCCAAATAATATCACATAAAATTACTAAAAGCAAAGCGTACAAGTCATCGATAAGTTTTGTTTCATAAGTAGATGTTCAAATCACGTGCGTTAAAATATGTAACAAACGAGGATCTATAATATAATGATATATTATAAACGTAGGAAAATAAATGTAAGGAAAAATTAGCGTATAAGCTTAAACTGATACAATAATCAGTCATGAGGGATTTGAAAATCTTAGTATAAGATTTTAGGACTTATTTGGATTTTATTACAACATAAAGTATATTTGTCAAATAGTAACAATTGTAGAAGGTTTATAACAAAATAGAGAGAGAATTTCAAACACTGGCTAGTAATATCAGCCGTAAACTTTGGTATGAGATTCAAATGATTTTGTTAGATTTCCAAGGATTAAATAAGATTTCTCAAGATAAAAAAAATCAAATTTAAATTTTTCCAAAATTTAATTAATTCTTCCAAAGCACAATTCTTCAAGAAAAGATTTCCAAAAATTCCTTTTTAGATTTTGCTAAGATATATATAAAAATCTATTCCAAATTTTTCAAGATTATCCAAAATCTATTTTAAATTTTCCAAAATCTATTTTAGATTTTCCAAGGTTTTCCAAAATCTATTTTAGATTTTTCTAAGATTTTCCAAAATCTATTTTAGAGTTTTCTAAAGATTCCAAAAGATTTAGTTAGATTTTCAAAGATTTATAAGGATTTAGTTAGATTGTTTTTAGATATTTCTAAGGATTGTTATGCATTAGGTTGTTTGTGGTTATAATGCATTGTTCGGGCCATCATACTTCAGAAGCCAACTATAAACGTTTGAGGAGTGAGGGCACTTTAAATCGTAAACCCAACCACTCAGTCAAAACGTAATATCGAGATGAAACATCTTTAGTATAAAGCTCCCTACTAACATGACATGTGTATACGTTTCATTAATTACGTTAAGTATTTTAATACCTTCATAAAGATAGTAAACAATCGTAATACGTACAGCACGTAAATGGTTAGTATCTAGTACTATCATAAATATAAATGCATAGGATAATTAATTGCATTTAAATCATATACTTATGCATGCTCCCTATGCTATATGCTCTCTAAATATGTCCCCGTCAAAAACCCAGTTTTTGAAATCAAAGTTTTTGAAAATTTTGTCCGGTTATAGTTCAGTTAGTAAAATAGAAAAACAATTTTATTTTTGATCTGATTCTCTATAACCATCTCTCTGATACCATTTTGTGACACCCCCAAATCAGGTTTGCAGGTGAATAGTAATTGGGTGTCACGTAGGTGGATCACAGAACAAATGGCATACAAAGCATTGATCATAATTACATGATTTTGAAATACAATTGATACAAATATTGTTTTAGTACAATCAATTGAAATATTGAATATCAGTTGTTACAAGTATCCCAGTGAAAACAGATCCCCCAATTATTATGACGCTCCTAAATGATGCCCAGTCCATGCTCAATTAATCCAGCTTAATATCCTGAGAAAAACATGGTTAAAACAGTCAACATAAAGTTGGTGAATTCATAGAGTTTTGTAAAATCATAGTTCACTTGATATAAAAATCAAGTTTAGTATCTCAAAATATCTCGTATAGTATTTCTTAAGTTTTGATAAAAATCAAGTTCAGAAATATCAAAATGTTCCATATTGTACTGCACAAGGGGTGATAAAAACCAGTTCAGACATCTCAGTATGTTCCGTGTACTAATGTACTAAATAATATAAGGTCAAGTTTAGAACCGTAAACATCACAAAGCTAGTATCGCACAAATCCAAATACTATCAGGTAATTACATTGCCATATTGCCCGAAACTAAGACTTGACAGTGAAGTCCTCGACCATTGAGGACCCTTCGCCTTATTAAAAGGAACCCAAAAAATAATAGTTGCTGACATGTGAAATATCTGTTGTCCTGGCCTAGGCACAGTGAGCATGACTCACCCAGATGGGGATGGTCAATCCCTAATTGATCTATTTATAACATTCAGGTAATTCAACAATTCTAACAGTTTCAGATGCACGGGTCATGCGGGTTCATCTACAATAGGCAAATGTAATCAAAGGTAACATTTCAGTTTGCGTCCTATAAAATATGTTATCAGTTTCCTCCACAGTATTAATCAAAAGTTTATTAAATATAGGTATAGGGCCATGATCTCATGATATTAAAATCATATCGTCAAAACAAGTTATAGCATGTCTCCCCCTCGCGGGATAGTAAAAACATAAATAGTAGTGAAAGGCGAGGCTATGAACTCACCTTGATAATAATACTGCTTGAGAATGATCAAAGTATCCAAGTCATAGTACACACAGTACATAAAATACCTAAGTAATTGAGTAGGTCTCAATATATGCACAAATAATAAGTGTATGCACTTTAATTCATCGTACGTTTGTTCTCGTTATTAATAGGTCTCAGTATATTAAATTGTTTATATATATATATATACTGTTATGACAAAGGTTATATGTGCGTGTTGTTCGTTTACTGTTTACGCGTACCCTCGATGTTTAAAAGATATATATTTTAGTCTTTGTTGATAAATAAATTATTAAATTTATTTAATAATTTATAAGGTTCCAAAATAATTAGTTAAAGTTTATTTGTTAATAACCTCGACTTAAAATACGTTTCCCATTAGTAAAATATACTATCTTTTCCAAAAAACTGTTAAAATTGTCTCTCGTACACCAACAGTGGCTATACAAGCCAACAGTGGGTATGTTTAAGGAAAATAGTGGGTAAAATCAGAAAGAAGTGGGTAAAATAAGCTGTCGCTGGCAACAGTGGTTAGGTTTAAGGAAGAAAGTGGTAATATTAGACTAACAGTGGCAATTTTAAAGCTAACAGTAGTAAGTTTTAGATAACAGTGGTAAATTAAGGTTATTGGTGGAAGATCTAAGGCTAACCGTGGGAATATATGAACTAACGGTGGTGATAATACCTTAGGTGATTTTCTGTCCGAAGTCGAGACACACCCTAATGCTACTAATCAGCAAACCAAACGCCCCTTTATAACTGTGTGCAAACCCAAACGCACCCCTAACGCGTTTCTGTAGTCCCAAACGCCTCGCAACACCTTTCTACAGTCCCAAACGCTCATATAACACGATCCTGCAGCTTATCAGCAGATCCAAACAACGCTTATCTGCTATTAAAAGCAGATCCAAACACCCCTGAGCTGATCTTCTGCCAAAACAAACACCCCTTACTGATCTACAACAATAAAACAAGCACCCCCACTGGTGTTGCTACAACCAAAACGCCCCCACTAGTGTCATTATGTTCGAGCCGAATTCACAAATGTCCATAGGGCTGTTAAAACTCGAATCTACATATAAACGCCTTATTTGCTGATTTTGGCCCGGAATAAACACACCCTCCGTCTTCATTTGTTGTTGAATCAAATATACCACAGGTGTTGGTGACGCGACGGATTTAGTGTGTTTCGACAACACAAACGAACACACACCTATGATTCAGCCACCACGGCTGTGGTGGTGTCTAGAGGACGGATCTGAGGACCACAGATATGTGGTTATAAGAAGATGGTGGTTGGGGGTCTGATGGTCGTGATAACCACGTGGTGATGGTGGAGTGGTTGCTCACGTGGTGGTGGACAGCGCTGATGGTAGTTACGTGTAATAATCACAACGGTAGCAGAACATTGGTTGTGGTGGTTGTGGTTTCCGAATAGTGGTGATATATTTCAAAAAGGATTGTGGTGGTTGAGGCCACGTTGGTGGCGGCTGGCTGATCTAACCACAACAACAAAACGCGTTGTGGTGGTGATGGCGTGTTGACGGATCTGACATAAATCGTCTCCATGGTGACGAACTTGAGTGGTTGGATCTAGTGGTTAAACGTGGTGGCAACAAATCTATTATGGTGGATGTGAAGATGGTGTAATGGTCGGGCACTAGTGATTGGTGGTGAGTTATGGAAGATCAAATGGATATGCTGTTAAGTATAAAGTGGTGGCGGATTCCGGCGAGTGGTGGCCGGAGGTCAGGTGGCGGCTTCCAAAGAAGAAGGAGAAGTGTGTGTTTTAAAGTTGGGAGGCTAGGGTTTTTATGACATGAAACCCTAATTAGGGTTGTGTATATATAACACAAAAAGTTAAGAAAATCAAAGTGTAAGGTTTTATTAGTTGAGGGTTTACGTGGTAATTGCTTCTACAAGGACTAAGAATGTAATTTCTATTATAACCTTCGTTGATACACGGTTCGGGATTCATTCGTGTTTTATAAAATTAGATTCGTTTTATGAAATTTGCGCCGTTGATTTTAAAATGATTTCCTCAATAAATTAAACTATTTATACGACTTATAATTATGAATAAAGTGTTCGTTCAACTAAATGACGATTATTTATCGTTTTAATAAAAATAACTTCTCATTAAATTTCTTCGTACATTTTTACAATGAAATATTAAACGATTTAATTAATCGTTTTATCAAAATACTCTAGAATAATTAAATATAATTTAATTATGAGTGTAGTTATAAGTTGTACTTTAAATACGACGAGATGTATTATAGTGAATTTGAATACTCCAGTATTTTTATACTAAAATGATGATTTCTATACGTAATAAGTCTTGTGATGATGTACTGTAAAAGTGATCCGCTAAATTATTATATGATGATCGATAATAATAATAAAGTCGGTGACGTGTCGAAAACCCAAATTTAGGGGTTTTACGTCAATGATCATGATTTCCATTGTGAATGACCTTTTTGTAAGTGGGGCATACATGGAATTTGGGATTCACGAAAGTACTTGTATTCCTTGGTTTTCCAAATCGTTCAGGCGTAGTGGTCGAAACACGACTATTCATGGATGGTTTCCAATTCCTGAATTGCTGGTGAGGGATCCTAGGTTTTGGTAGACTACCATTATGAGTGTGTTGAACTCTAGCAGGATTTGGTGAGCTAGGTTTTGAATACACGGGTTTGTCTTTCTAAATCTTCCCATTTTGCTTATCATCCTCTAGGTTGTTGGTATGAACTAAGTCATTTGAACCTAAAGATTACTTTGTGGACGCGAATGTCACACGTTTTGAAGGAGTCCTTGAAGTGCTAGGTGCATTCACATCGTTGGGTTTAGCAACAGTGTGCTTTCTAAATGGAGGAACATAGGGTGCTATGGATGGTTTTGGAACACTTGGTTGCGCATCAGTCTTAGGGGGTAACCTAGATGTTATATGAGAAGAATTGGAGAAAGGAGTCAGTTTTCCAAAGATAGATGGCTTTGGATCCTTGTAAGCATTGGGTTGTCGAACACTAGGTTTCACAACTTTAGGTTCCGTATTTTTCCCACCCATTTTGGCAACGAGTTTCTTCAACTCTGCAACCGCTATGTCCTTTCCTTGCAACTGAGCTTTCAAGTCTATAATTTCCATACTCTTTTCGTTCATTTCTCGACACAAGGCAGAGATTTTAACTTGTAAGTTATTATCATTTGCCAACTTTGTCTTGCGAAGCAAGTTCTAGTACATGACAATGTTTTTGAAGGAAATCACAACGGTGTTGAAGTAACGCAAAAGCCTTTTTATCAACATTGTCTTTGTCTTTCGAAAGCTCAGTTTCAAGACGTTCACACTCTTTGACTTGATCAAGATATTTGCATGGCACGTCAGAATATTCGTCTATATCTGCACAGGATGTAAGAGCAACACACAAAATATCTTTGGAGAGACATTCTTGCAAGAGTAGATCATATGCTGTGGAAAACTCGTCTCTTTTAGGCTGAATATCGTCAACTTCTTTTCCAAGAGATTCCACATATTTCAAATCGTCAAACATTTCTTGCTTAAATAATGTTTCAAATTCCAAAGCACGTTTCTTCATTCTATCCGCAAGCGGAATCAAGATACTTTTCACAAGCACAATATATCGTGAGGAATTTCCTTATTGCCTTTAGATCGTTCACGTCGTGCCTAGTCATCATCCACAACACTTTTAAAATTGTTAATGTTTTAAAGAAGAAGACTAAGTGCTTGCTTACTCTTGCTTAAAGAAGCTTTATACGGAAAGTACTCAATATATTTTGAAACATTAGTTTTCTTAGTGGCAAAAATTTGTCTCCATTTTATTTTGATTTGTTCACATTCGAAAATTATTTGCTCACGAGACTTTTGTGTTTGCGGTTTGAAAAGACCATAAAGACTGTTTTCATAAGCATAATTATATGGTTTAACAAATTATTTATTAACTTTTGGTCTACTCTCTTTTTCGAAATCATTTGTCTCTTAACTATCGGGCCTAACAACAAGGCCATAAAGATCGGTCCATTGGGACTCATCAAGATATAGGTGCTGATCCTTAGATTGGGCTTCCTCAAGGTACTTAGGATTTGCAAAACTAGGTCTACCCTTGAAAAACGAACGAGGTGCCAACATTCTCATGGTTTGAATTGATTGATTAGTTTGGTAAACAATTTTCTTGTAAAAATCACTTTGAGTTTCAAGTTCCACCATTTTGTCGATGTCTTTCGTTTGTCTAGTTTTGAAATCCTTTTCCAACTTTTCAACCACTGCTTTCTTTTCATTAACAAGTTTAGTTTTATCCTCTTGAAGAAAACCATTTCTTCATTAATTTGGAATTTTGAGATTTTTCGAAAAGCGTTGAACACAATTTCTTCAAGAGAGTCCTACGCTATATCCATGCGATATTGCTAGAACACTGAGAGTGATACTACTTAGTATTCACAATGAAGAGTGGAAATCCCTCCTGTGTTAACATCAAACAACACTACGGTAGGTCATGTGTAAGATTCTTATGAATTGAACATATGTAAAACTGAAAAGCAACAGTGGTTTGTTTCTTTATCGATTCAAACTCGTTTTAGGTTTCTATGAAATATCTTTATGGTCTTGCCAGAACATTCAGAGTGAAATTCATTAATATGTGGAGTGACCAATGGAAATCCTTCTAGCGCCAACCTTAAATAGCGATATGTTAGGTGAATTACGAGATTCTTTGTGGATCAACTGGAAAGCAACAATGGTAAGATTCTTTATGAATCAAACTTGTTCTAGGAATTTGAATTGACGACTTTAATCAAGCGGATATTTATCCAATTGATTCACTCTTTATGTTCGCAGTCTTGCTTTGAGACGGTCGAGTAAAGATAACGGCTAGTACTACCGCGAAACCCTGTCAAGGAGGTTCTTAATTGAATCTACCTTTCACCGGTACGATATTTAATATCGTGTAACGGTCTTCACCGACCGGCGGTAAAAACGCTACCGCTTTAGGATGAATGTCAAACCCATTCAGTCCACGTGTATGTTTTGTCTCGAGAAGGTGGCGTTACGGTGTACTCAGCAAAGTCAAAGGTTCAAATAACCACATACTCATGCCCAAAGACATTTAACAATCAAGAAAGCTAAAGACTTTCGCAACTCTGATGATCAAAATCTTCCTTAACAATTAATGTAGAGGAATGAAATCTCTTCAAAGGAGATTGTTAGCAAGCGTTCAAGGTGGTGTAAAGTATGAGCATATGGATAAAGACACAAGATATCAAAATGGCAAAGAGAGGTCAAGAATGATTTGTAGATCTCAAGATAAAAGACAAAGTCGAAAGACAACGACAAAGGCTCAAAGATCACAACATGAAGGAACAAGACTACTATTACACGTTCAAGACTCATTTATGACGAGATTAGTAATCTTTATAAATCTCCAAATGACGAAGAGGAATGACCTAACATTGGGGGAGATTGTTAGCCTCAAAATATTGAGTCAAACAAGAATGTTCATTCATAGGTTTTTATTGTAACATTTATTAGACCGTTGTAATAGTTAGTTAAATATTCGTGACATTACGGGCTTGATGGCTAGCTTAAAAGGCCTCTTTCAAGGTACTAAGCATTTTATTCAAGCCCGGTCCATCAACAATATAGTCCATTAAGGCAACATGTAAGCCCGACTATATAAGCCTTTCCTAGCATGTTAGGAAGGGTTGGTGGATCATTTGTAACAATTACTTTCTCTCTCTTAATCTAATATTCCTAAACTTTCACATACTTCTCTCTACTTTCTCTCACTACTTTCTCTCTCTAGAATTGTTCTACTTTCATATCTTTTCCATCTTATTTCTTTAATAAATCAAATATAATTTGGGACAACAGGTGATGACCTTTCAAGGTGAATTATCTCCAAGATCAACTTGAACAATAGCAGCCTCAGGGGGTAGGTGCTACTACTCGGTTGGCTGCCCACATGGATTGATCGTCGGCCATTAGAAATGGTAGATCGTTAAACGGGTTATAGACAACAAATGCGTCTGAGAGATTATCAAATGGTGGGTGTTTGGTTCAAGGAATTCGGTTTTCAGGAGAAACAAAGGATTGCTTCTTGCAGTTTTTCTTTCGAGATTGATGGATAAAACATTCGGGATCGGTGTATGGACTAAGTAAATCTTGACCGGAAGAACGTGTGTTCCTTCAAGTCTTGAAGAACTTTTGAAAAAGATTATAAGTAACAAAAGCAAAAACAAACAAAATATTACTAATAGGAAAATAAGTAGATAAGAAATTAAATAAACCAAACAAAATAAAAACATTAATTTTTTATTTTTTATTTTTTAACAGATTATGAATTGTCGGGCGGCAAAACGGCTTACCGGGCGGTAAAAGTTAGACTGTGAAAAAAGTTGTAAAGATCTCCGGCGGCAAATGGGGGGTCGGGTGACTCTGCCGTTCGGCAAAATAGATTGTCGGGCGGCAAAAAGGCTTCTGTGGTGTTGTTGTCGGCGGCAACAATTGATTTTGCTGGCGGCAAAATCATTTTTTGCAGGCAAAAATGGTTTTTTGGTTTTACTTTTTGATTTTGGCTACAAGAAATACTACAATGGGTTTGATTATAGGATGATTTTAGAACTAAGAACACAATCATATACCCGACAACGGCGCCAAAAACTTGATGCGTCCGGTGTGGTTGATGGATTGGATTGAAACAAGTTTTAAATTTATAAACACGAATTACCAGATTGACTAAAAACGCACGAGAAAGTATGACCCTTTCGTTTGTGTATTGCTTTTATGTGGTAATACCGAGATCGTTCACGGGGATATGGAAAACCTATGATCATTCAAAAATCTACTATAATCTTCTATTATAGCAAGTTGTAGATAAATAATTAACAAGTAAAATGATGAGATTAACAATAAGATTAAAGGCAACACTTGGTAAAGACTAGTTTGGGCATCCGTTATGGTATGATTTTGATCACACATTTAACATATATATTATTATGATAATTAGATGGTTAATCCAATATATTATTTTCAAAAACTTCAATCCTTGTCAAGATTTTGGTTAAAGAAAACAAGCATTAGACTCAATCACTCAATTCAAGACTTAATCCAATTTCAACTCATTCGATTCACGGTTGTTTCAAGAATTTGCTAACACTTATAGTTATGTTCCTTGATAATCAAAACTTCTTAATAAATGATCAATACAAAAGATAGCTAATCATAGACAAACCGGCTATGACTTGTTGATAGAAAATAACCCTTTTGACCTATGAAATCTTTACCAACAAATAAAATTTTGACAAAAATTGTCACATGAAACATAAGTACCAATGGTTCATAGAAAATCTTGAAATTGAAATAAACATAACTCACAATAACAACCACTACTTCATACCACAAACATCATCCTACCAAGTGTAGAATGAGATTTAGCTACTCATAATGAACAATGAAATATACTCAGAAATAATAGTCTTACAAGTCATAATCAAGAGTCTTACAAAGTGGAAATATGGTGCTAATGATTAGGGTTATGATCCCAAAGAGTTTCATGATGTTAACTTTGCTTTTTGGACTCCAAAAGTGACTTTTCTTGCACCACCTTGCTCAAATCCGGGATTGGAGTTTTGGACAAGGTTGAGAGAGTTTATGTGATGGTATAATAACCAAAGTGATGGTTATGAAAGAGTAATGAAAGTGAATATGAGGAGATATGAAAGTTGTGACCCCATGGGTCTTATTTATAATCAAATTCAAGGCATGAACTTCAAAGCTTGGCTTGGAGCCAAAGGATTATGCTTGGAGCCAAAGGAAGTCTAGAACCCTTTTGTATATTCTTGTGTGTTCTTCTCAAGGTTGAATGTATGTAGACAAAATTATGCCAACATAAAAGTAGGTGGCAACTTTGATTATGCCAGTGGCAACTTTCATGCTGAGTGACTTGTATACTTCTTGAAAGCAGTTGTTCTTTCACCCGAAATAGATCTTCAAAGGCTTGTAACTTGTACATGGGTCTTGAAATTTGACTAGGATTCTTCGTACTCGTACTAATCACATTATTCCTGCAATTGGCTACACAAAGACTTACAAACACGTTTTGGCATAAATATGCACAAAAGCATTATAGAAATAACCAATATTCATGTACAATAGTATGGATAACGCTCCCAAAAACATGTTAGATTTGGGCGTTATCAAAGCTAAATTAGATTACAAACCAAAATCTAGATAGCTAACTAAGACATAATTGCACAAAGTCATGTAAATCGAAAGTTCGATAACATGAATACATTAGGATTAAAATATAAAGTAATCCAAACACAAAGTATTAGTTCAAAAAACCCAAATCTAAATGCAAGAAAATAAAAGAGTCTAATGCAAGGAGAGATTATCCAACATTACACAAACATGTTAACAACCATGTCAACAAACTTGCGTCACTAAATGCTTCACTTGATCATCGCTTCTTTTTCTTGCCAAAGCCCTTGATCATTTTCCCTATAGCCTTAAAAGCACCCCTTGACTCCGCACGATGATCATACAACTCACCGCGAGTTTGAATATTAGAGTGATAAACATCCTTAAGTACAAAATTTTCCGGAAGAGCACTAGAATGGTGAGGAGGAGGAACAATTTGGTCTTACCCGTCCATAAAAGTGTTCATGGATGGGGTGGAGTCACTCAAAGAGCCGACTTGAGCACTAGTACCTACATCATCACCATCACTTGGCGACATAGGGTCGTCCTTATGGATGCACTCTTGAGGGTCGCCTCTTCTCTTCCCTTGATCACTCCTAGGTCTTCGTGATTGCACCTTTTAAATAGGGAGCATGACACGATTGACCGGTTGAAAGCGAGTGAGATCGAGTTCGGGGAAGTATCGACCAACCCTTTTAAGAAGGAGACTGTGGATATGGAACATGGAAGGTTAGTTGTTGGTCTAGAAAGAACATAGTTGATCCGTCGAGCGATATAATATGAAAGATTGTACTTAGTGTCGGTAGATATGCAATATATCATATGTGTCATACACGCCGGAATATGATCCCAGTTTCCACCAAGACAAAACATATTTTCCTTAAGAATGTTAGTTCAACGAACCATACACTCAATAAGGTCGCTAACGAGCATCTCATAGAGATTTAAAGATCGTTTAGGAGAATGGATACTTCGTACAATGGATTGACCACGTCCTTTTGTGATGAGGTTAAGGATGAGGTCAAGGTCCAGCACATCGGTGTCATATGGATGGTTGCAGACACACTCATTTAAAGCATCAAATCTCCACGAATCTATGAATCGACATTGACCAACATATGGCACACCAAGTGCCTCGCCAAGTTCCTCGAGAGAGTACTGGATGAGCTTGCCATTGATGATGAACTCAACAAATATTCCACTATCATTTGAGATAAGGGAATATGTGATAAAGAACTCCAAGAGGAAGTGATGATAGATGACTTCATCAATTTTTAACAAGCAATGAAAATCAGTTTGACTAAACATGTGTTTGATGTAGTCATAACCCTCAATATCCTCATGGACAAGACTACCCTCATGGAAACAACGATTTTGAAGAGAACAAAAGGTATGAGAAAGAGTTACCGAAGGAAAAAAATCAGCAAGGTTAGGCATGTATCTCTTAGTATATTGGTGGTCTTGTTGATATTCTGAATGCATGATTAAGTACTATAAACAACATAGAAAATATTTCCATAATCACTCTTATGTTACAGAATGACTAAAAGTCAAAATCATGAGAATGTGTTTAATCAATTTCTTGACAAACAAAGGATTAATCCTTATCATTCCCATGTTCACAATGTGCTACATTTATCATTGATTAGAACATAAGAACTATGTAAAATCAACCATGAACTTGAACATTGGTTTATCAAAAATTGTTTTTGAGCATTTAACAATGCAATCACCAATTTGTTTGTGGGTTCATATCAATTACATCATTTAAACAAAATAACTTAGTCAAAATTCGGATTGTTCTACAAGTGGGTTTTAGTGAAATCGCAATGAATTCAAACCAAAAGAATCATAGCATTATAACTATGTCAACCCACATTCCTAATTAGGTTCCAATTCGATTTTAATTTTAAAAATCCTCAATTATGAAAATAAGAACCCTAGAACAAATTAATTGAAATTGAATGAATATACTTACAATTAATTGATGCTGGAAGAGGGATGAGTGAACACAAGTCTTGGAATCAATTAATCTAGAGTGACTGAAGCTTTTGGAAATCAACAATGGTGGTTTTGGTGAAGAACATGTTGCCTATGGAGAAGAAGGAGTGGGTTTTTTTTTGAAAAAAATGATTTTTTAATAAAAACTAGATTATTTTAGTTACTTAGTGGGCCACGGTTCCTTATTGATATGGAATCGCTCCTTGAGCCGTGACAATTAAAGAACCGCCTACAAAGGGCAGTTAAAAACCATAAAAATCAATGAGATTTTCAAAACCAAGTTTTTTTAAAATACTTAAAATATATCTCAATCCTTTTAGAAATTATTGTACCACTTCAATACTAGGTTATAATGCCTTTTAGAAGGATTACGAGTTAAATCGAGACAAAAAAGACCGAATAAGACCGATACGGAAAAATGACTATTCGTAAGAAGGAAACAAAGAAGAGAGAAACCAAGAGGAGTGAATCAAGGCTAAGTTCAATGCTCAAGAGATGAGTGACAATATTCAAGTAGTAGAAACGAAGAGCTTGTGTCATCTATAGTGGTTGAAGACGTGCCTTATTGGAGAAAGTCTAAACGGTATTGGTAATGAACCATACCAAGCAATTTTGATAAATAGAGTAAGTCACTTTCAAGAATAGTCTTAAGCTATTTTAAAATATGAGCAAGATACAAATTCACTTTCTCTCCCACATCATCGGACACAAATTATTTCTAGGGATTGCAATAACGATATCCTTTGAATATTTCAATTCCAAATGTGTAATATCCTAACTACAATGTATGAAATAGTTTGGTATCTCAAGGGTTTAATCAATCATCCTAGAGATGAGCTCAAATGCACATATTACACATGATATAGGGCCTACTAACCGTATGGGTGCAAACCATGAAAATCATGCTTGATACTTTAAGCTACTACTAATTCACTCTACATCTCCTAAGTGAGTCAAGTATCCAAGAAATGAAGGTTTTAGAGGGTATAAGAATAGACTCACATACCAGAAACAAATTTCAAGGCAAGAATGTCAAGAACAACCACATAGTCAAGTAATGATCAAAAGAGTGATCAATAGGGCGTTTTGAAGGACATAAGCGTACCTTAGCCACAAAATGCATTCCAAGTCTTCTAAGAACCAATGCAATGCCCAAACTTCACTAAAGTGAATACTTAGTCTTCTAGGACTAGTATCACTAACATCAATCTTGATGTCATCATCCTAAGATGTTGAAAATCCAAGGAGATGAGTCTTCTACAAGTGCAAGTAACTCAATCCACAATCAAATAAATGATTAATCTTCATGAGTACCTACACAAAGAAAGATGCAAACTAGTAGATACATTTCAAGAGTAACTCTAAAATATATATAAGCTACTAAACAAGATATGATGCATAATTATCATTTAAAAGGCTTATTTTCAATGAAAAAAATAGTTTTGACCAAAGAGAAACTTTAGTACAACGAATCCTTCTAATTTGAGGAGACTATGAATCGACCCAAGATTTAAAGCATAATATACTTCAAAGATCTTAAGTGACCATAGATCTGATACCAATTGTAGAAACTAGAAGGAGGTGGGGTTTGAATAGTTTCTCTTTTGTTAATGTCTTAATTAAAATTCTTTCAATTAAGTATGTGTCAAAACTACCTTTTACTTGAAAGCAAGTTGCATAGTGGTTAGGTTCAATTCTAAATGCATTAACAATGATAAGTGACAATTGAATGCAATGCAAGAATGTAAATTTAAGTAAGGAGTAAGGAAAGAAGCAACTTAAAGAACGACACCAAGATTTATAGCGGTTCGGAAAAGAAGCTCTATCCCCGTTCCTACTCCACTCCTCGAGTACACCTTACTCGAGATTTCCACTATATCCACAAGCTCCCTTCTTGGCGGAGAAAACCTTACAACGTCGCTTACACTATTTTCCGACACTAAGCTAAATATTGAGACCTAATCTTAGCTAGGACCAATCTACATACGTCGCCTACTTAACCATCTTCCGACACAAGGGCCAAGGCTAGATGTCTAGTTCTAATCCAAAGCTAGAACGAATCTTCGTCGCCTATCTTCTTTTTTGACACAAGGCTAGATGTCGAGTTCTAACCCAAAGCTAGAACCAATCTTCACAACTCTTCACTTTGAAGCTAACTGAGAACTCACAAGACACATACACACATCACTTTATAGTTTAGTGAGAACTTACACACAAGTCTTCCAACTCAATAAAGCCTATCCAAATATACACATATAACTTGGATCCACACAAGAAAAATCCAAGTATACACATATAAAATGGATTTACACAAGACTAATCCAAGTATTCACTAATACATTGCATCAAAACAACACTAATACAAGTGTTGGTCCCGTTTAACTCGTTACTACTTATCAACCTTAAGTGGTAACTAGTTAATAAGATTCAAGTGTGTTGTTTTATCAATTAATAAGAACTAAGAACAAATAAAACAACAATACCAAATACTTTTCAACGTATAGACTTTTATTAAAACTCAATAAAGAATCTATAACCCACTTTGTTTGCGGATGACAAAGTGGTTGAATGACAATGTGGGTGATCTCCTCTACTCAAACTTCTAACCAAAGTTAAGAGTTAAAGTCTTAACCAAAACGTTCATATGATTTTAGCTATATGGTTTGGTTAATGTTGAGAGAAATGGCTTTTAGAAGATTGCTATCTTTCTAATCCAAAGGTTAGCCATTCCTCTCCCTTATGCACTCCTTTTATAGGAGAAGCATATTAGGGTTTACATTCACATGTTTCCATGCATGTGTTTATCCATTGGGTGTTTGATGCCCATGATGGATAAATAGTACATAGTACAAATAAACTAATCTAAGAAAATATAAAGGTTGTACTTATAGCTAACAATACAAGCAACCCTTTCCTACTTTGACTTAAAATAAATCTTTTCCCGCCTAATTCAAACCTTCATAATACTGAAGTGTCTTAAGTATCTCTAACACCCCACCAAATGCTATGCGCAACGGAACTACAATATTTGGGTGCTAGGAAGTTATCATCACACATAAGCTATATCAAACGACTCAAAGAGACGTAAAAGTTTAAACATAATTTAAACATTGTTAAAACATACAAGTCTACAGTTTTCCAAATCCCAAGATGATACAAAACAGAATTTGTGTTTGGTCCCCACTGAATCTCAACCCCAAAAGATACATTTTTAGTTCACATAACAGAAAATAAAAGAGTTTCAAGTTAAAATAAGGGTGGAAAGCCAAGTAGACCGCCAAGCCACACAACTCCCATCCATTACATGCTCCTCGCTATACATCATCGATTACCTGAAACACATGCTAAATTGGGTCAACAAATAATGTTGAGTGGAATTCATAGGTTTTACAATCTCATTTTGAACATAAGTGTATAAAAATCAATCACGATCATTTATATAATTGTCGATCAAACAATCTATTTATCAAGGATATTATCAATAGTTGTGTTTAATCTCATGACACTAACCCGTTAACTCAATCACCCGCGTATAATTACCGGCGTGATTAAGATGAAACCATTGCCCATACTAAAGGCATTAGTTGCAATTAAACCTTATTTCTTATCACAAGTTATCCGTCCTCAGAGGGTACTCAACGTACTAGCTCTCGTCTCGGATAGTCTCGTCAACCCCATAGTACAATCAATTGTATAAGTGGCTATTTCTAATCCACACGAGGATTAGACAATAGTTAATAGGTCATGAATATATGGTCTTATGCAACTAGGTACTCAACACAATTTAGGCAACTTCGGGTCCAACAATCATTCATGTCTTATGTTCATTTTATTTAAAAATAGAATGCATCTCCCTTGCGGGTAAAAACCATTTAAAAATATTAAGCGAGGCTAAAAATTTACACCTTGTATAGAAGTAGTTGACGTAACGGATGACGATCACCAACGATGAGATGCCCGAGAAATTCAATCACGCACCTAACAAACAACGCGTAATGAGCCAATCTAATTTATATTTAACTATAAGTAATGTATAATACATACATGTTAGTCAATTGTCATTATTGCTAACTCACGCCAAAAACCAAAACAAGTAATCGTTACAAGACTTATACCATTTATCTATGTTATTAAAGTTGATTTCCATTTTATATTTTTGCCGGTACTTACCAAAAGTACGGGCTGTTTACTAAGACTTAAGCACTTTTATAAATTAAAAGAAAATTCACAAAAATACCTCATGACCTGTATAAAACCCATTTTAATCCCATGAAAAGTTTTCACTTCTGTGACTCGTTACACATCACATCACTAGACGTACACATTTTGGACTGATTTTTGCACTTCTAACTTGTAGGACTTGTTTGACCCATCTAAAATACGCCATTGACTAGTCCAAAACCTAAGTCTAAAAATAGTCCAACTACCAACTTTCAATTATTTTTTAAAACTCTATCTATAGTCCCCGGGATTTGACCAAAAACCAAACACAAATTCGGATTATGTTGGTTCTCATCTCCTGGTACACGTACTTTCAAAATTGCATAACTTTTGACTCATTAGGAGTCGTGAGCTCTACCTTATACCAAAACGTAGCTAAGACAAAGCCCTACAACTATATTCTATGTTTACAACCTGTATTTAGACTTAATCCTTTCAAAAATTCCCTTAAAAAATCTGCCTAAAATTTACTACTTCAAAATCACCCTAACACTTGATTCCATTCCATTTTAACATTACCTAGACTAATTTTAATTAATCCTAACTACACCCAATCATCCCAAACAGCCCTAACTACTTAGAACACCAAATCTTCATAAAACCCAAATCCTAAAACATACATGCAATATGTTCTAGTTATTTAAGAACACTTAAAACACTAGCTTAAACATGAACCCATCACAAAATACAACAAACACCATGATCCACCAAACACCCCCATTTGGCCGTGGGGTGTTGGTGATCGAAACACCCAAACCAAACAAATTTTGGTTAATTAAAATTATGAATTAGCATAATATAAACACCAATTAAACATGAATTAAGTTTAATTACACAAAATCAAACTTTTGAAAAATCTTTTAATTTTTGGAAAATCATGTCTATGCATATTGGATTAAAGTATGGAAAAACACTTACTAATGGATTTAAAATGATGGTCTTAAATTGGATTTAAGCAAAACAAACTAGAAAAAAAAAACTATGGTGGTGGTGTTGATGTAGGCTGACGGCCAAAGAGAGAGGAAAAGGGGAGGTGGGTTTTTTTCTGAATGTGTTTTGAATGTGTGTTTTCCATTTCTCCTTTTTATAAAGTTAGAGGGGCCTTTTGTGCAATTTGGGATTTCTTTTGGCCTCGTATTTAAACGACACCAACAATTAACGGGAAACGACTTACTAGTCGTCTTTGAAAATTTTGCGGGAGTCGGGGGTCGCCCCGAACACTCGAAAATACATTTAAAACAACTTAAAAGCACCCGGAATAAAATAAAACGCACCCACTCGACTTAATACGAACCAAAAATAAAATTCTCGAAAAATAACACTATCGACAAAATGATAATAAAACATGGAAATTTGGCATCCGTTGGGATCGTAGTCGTCGTCGTCTTCCTTAAATGGTCAATCATCAAGATTACGACCTTAAGCATCGGTTTTAACTTAAACCATCAAATATATAGTAAACGAAATTTCTTAAAAATTTCAAAAATATTCGTAATTTAGGGTAAAATAAATAACCTCGGGTTTTGGGTTATCACAGTATCCTAGAGGAGGTCGTCATCATTCAGTTTGGTATTGTCAAGCCATACTAAACTAAAAGCTCATCTTCATGACTCATTGTTCATCAACAAGACCACCTAGCTCTTGAAGCAAAGACTCATTTGTCTTCTTAGTTCTGTGGAAGAGGAAGGTTGAACATCCTTCAACAAAACATTCTTGAGTAGGAATCTTTGTTCCTCTGGTCATGCTTCAGCAGAGTCACCTTTCTGCTGAACATGAATCACTTAAGGGGATTTTATATTCAAATCCTAGAGTTGCTTCAAGGTGAGTAAATACTGACCCAATAATCTCCACTATTTGGATATACAAATAGCCTAAGTTAAAGTCAGTAGTAAGTGAGCATAACTACTTTTTCTTACTTGCACTGAACAATAAAATACTTATAAACATTAGATAATCATTCATTAATAAAATTATAAATTAGAAAACAACATTACAAATGATTATTTATTTCTTCTCAGGCCTAAGTTATTCTATGACCGGAGTTTGAACTAATGGATCCATATTTCTGATGTCCACCACTCCTAGCAAGCACATGCTGAAGGTTCTTGCAGCATTAGTCAATCCTGGACCTCTATGGTGAATATAGAAGGTCCTCTTAACATACCAAAGAAGTTCATTGTTCATATCATCCCAGTCACTTATACCAATGAAGTCTTGTCATTCAAGATGATAGGACATAATCATTCCCAGTTTTGGTTCTTCGAGTACATGCCCAGGGAGATGATTTTGAAACTGAACAAAACCTTTGTATTTCTTTGTGGTTAATAAAACGTCACCCACACCAGGTTTGACTAAATTGGCTCGTTTGTTCAGTTCCAGTATGGGATTTGATCCTCCAACAGAACATCAACATTAATATTGAGGAGCTCGACCATTTTGTCATGATTTCTATTGGAGTGAGAAATTCTGATTTGGACTTCATCCCATCTCTTGGATTTCTTCTTTGCAAGATTTTGTTCCATTTCCAGCCATTCAGTAAGAGATAGTTCCTTTGCTTGAAAGTCCTCTAGAATCTCGTCAGTGCCATGAGCCTTGTAGAACTAAAGATGAATATCACCTCTGGTAGTGAGCATGTGAATATATGCGATTTCTGAGGGATTTATTTTGTTCAACCTTGTCATATAAAACTTTTTATATAACATTTTTCTTTTAAAGATGTTATCAAGCTTAGACTTCCTAATTTCTTGATACAGACTGAGCTTCAGATTTCTGACCTTCTCAAATTCATTTTCTGAACACATTATCAATCTCTTCTTGAGTGGCTACCCAAGCTTTGATCAGTCGTCCATTAAGTGTGAAGTCACCATTGTTCTTGGGATGAATGGGAGGTGAACTGTAACACCCCATTTTGGTAAATGTAATGTCACGCGTAATTATGGCGTGTCATCAAAGCATAAAAGGATAAATGTCTAAACATTACTTGACCATAAAAGGAAAATACCGGAATCAAACATCGGTAGTCCAAAAGTAGAGCTCATCACACACAAACATAAGTACTGTAAAGGAAAGGACTAAACAATGTCCATAGCAAGAGTATTAAAGTAAAGATAATGCATAAAGTAAAGAAAGGCTAGAAAGCTTCCAGTCCATATGCACGTACGTTTAGAGTCTACGAGCATCCCTGAGTACCTGCCGTTTTGGGAACATAGAAAAGGAAAACGGCTGAGCAAAACGCTCAGTGCACGGATGTACAATAAAGCATGAATAGGATAAGCATATAAACATATAACATCGGAAGAACTAAGTCCTGGATAACCTGGTTAAGTATTGAGAAAATTAGTTTAATAGTTTGAAAAGCCTTATGTTTATCTTGTAAAAACTGTTTAACAGATTTTACCATTAGCCCATATAGGTCATGAAAAGTTCACGTGAATGAATACTTAGAGGGGTGACCTCATCATGCAAATTAGAGGGGATGCCTCTAATTTAATATACTGGTTTGGGTAGGAGGGATCAGCTCCTTGTGAAGGATGCAAGGCACACACCACATTCACACTGAGTAATCTGCTGAAAACATGTAACTAGGATGCACCCATACGCCCCACATGATAAATAATAATATGGCCAAAACTGAAAAGGACGCCACGAACAATCACTCCGCCATGGGGAAGTCATAACATTGGTGCCTCCAATGTTATGGTTATGGTACCTCCATAACTAGGTGAAACTGGTCATGCTTGTATATGGCAATAGGTATGCTAATTAAACATAAGCAATTCAAAAACATATAAAACAAATACTGGGAAGACAGTTGGCTGCATACGGGGAAATCCTAATAAGGAAAGAATGTCCATACTGAAAGGACGGGAATCCGTACCTTAAGTCCAGTGAATGAACGGAAGAGAGAATCCTACTTCTCGATCACTAACGCTACATGAATACACACGTGTATAAGTATCTGATTACTGTATACGTACTGGTTTTATGTCATCTCTTTAGCTTATTTTATATGTTCCAGTCATGTTTTACTGCTTTAAGCTTTAATCTGTGTTTATATTATATTCTGTCTATTCTGATTAAGTATTACTTGTATTTCATGCATTATTATACTTACTGTGTAATATTAAGTAACTTTCCTAAAATAGAAAAGTTTCCAAAAAATAGAAAGTTTCCAAAAATAGAAAGTTTCCAAAAATAGAAAGTTTCCAAAAATAGAAAGTTTCCAAAAAATAGAATTACTGCTTAAACTAGATAAGTTTCTAAAAATAGAAAGTTTCCATATATAGATTAGCTGCCTTAATTAAATAGTTTCTAAAAATAGAAAGTTTCTATAAATAAATATAAGCTGTTAAAATAAGCTAATCTCATAAGCTTAAGTGTTTTCTGATTATTTTCTAAGTCATAATGATATAATGTATAGTTTATTAATTATTACATGTCATTTAAATAAACTATAGGTTAAAAGTATTTAATTAAATATATCATGTTTTTAATTAAATAAGGTTAAATACTTAGGTTAAAACATGCATTATTATATATTAATAATATAACCTAAGTCATGCTAATTAATTAATTATAACTATGGTTTTTAATAATTAATTAATTATAAAGTCTATAAAATATAAAATACTTAGGTTAATAATTCCATGATTTTAATAATTAAATTATAACCTAAGTCATGTTTATTAAATTAATCATGTCATATTTATTAATTTAATTATAACATACGATTATACAAAAATAATAATCTTAACATAAACCGTGAACCGGGTCTTGACTAGGAACCATGAACTGGACATGAAATTGACACCATACCCCGAACCACTTCGGGGTTCCCCTTGGTTTGTTGCTGCCGTGGGACCCACACCACCAAACCGGGACCATATGGTCTCGGTGGTGGTTTCTAGGCCAAGCCGTGACCCCCTTGGGGTATGGTCTAGGCGTCGGCCAAACCAAACACCCGTAAAACACCCTTTTGATTTTACCCCTTAACCAAATACGTGTTTAGTTTATGTTTTAAAAACATCATGTTCTTAATTAATTTTACTAAATCAAATCAAAAGAAAAGATTAAAAAGAAAGGTTAAAAAGGTATACCGAATGTGTTTTAATGGAGGATGAACAAACACTAACACTTGTACAATATCCAAGATCAAAATCAACAAGAACACCCCCTTTTTGTGTGTTGTAGGTGGCGGCCACAAAATAGAAAAGAGGAGAGGAGAACAACTATTTTAGATTTTTTGTTTATTTCCTTCAAAAGTGAAAAATGAAAATATATTTTACCTTTACCCCCCCCCCCCTTTCATGTAAAACTTGATGGGCTTAGCCCATTTCTTGATTGTAGCCGTGGGTATGGGGCCCCACATGGGGTACCCGTACCGTTTTCCGTGTCTCGTTATTTAAGTGTTTGTTTGTGATTATTTATGTTCGTGTTTTAAGTGTTCTTGTTAAATATTTACCGTGCATTAGTATATTTATTTATGCTCGTAATAATTATATATATAAGTACGTAATTAATACTAGTTCGTGTTTTAATTATGTTCATGATTAATTATTATTAAATACTTATCATGTGTTTGTACGTAATCAATACTTATCGTGTTCTAACACGTATGTAATACTTAAAATACTAGGACGTGAATGTGATCATACTATATAAGAAAGTTTTAATCTAGGACGTACGATCTTAACTATTCATGGTAAAAGCATGCGGGTTTTACAACTCGTCCCCCCTAAAAAGAATAATTCGTCCCCGAATTATAGATAAAGTAAACTGGAAAAGAAGAACATACCCGAATTCAAAATATGAAATGAGGGTAAGAAGCGCGGATAGACTCCTCTGTTTCCCAAGTGGCCTCTCGCTCGGTATGATCCCTCCAAAGGATTTTGACGAATGGAATCGTCTTCCTTCTCATGACTCGTTCTTGCCTGTCAAGAACTCGTTCGGGTTCTTCTATGAAGGTGAGATCTTCACGTATCTGTTCTAGTGGATACTGAACCATGTGAAGGGGATGATACTTGTACCCTCTGAGTAAGGACACATGAAACACATTATGTACATGCGAAAGCTGAGGAGGTAACGCTAATCGGTAAGATACTTCACCGACTCGTTCAATGATATCAAACGGTCCGATGAAACGAGGACGGAGCTTCCCTTTGATCCCGAAGCGTCTAACACCACGTGCCGGCGAAACCTTAAGGAAGACGTGATCTCCTACGTTATCAGCGTAACTCTTCTGACGTGACCGTGCTTCCTGTAGCTTCTGCTTAGCTACCTCGATCCTTTCGTTGGTCATCTCTATAATTTCTGGTCCTTCGAGTGTTCGCTCACCAACCTGATCCCAACAGAATGGGGCGCGACACTTTCCGCCATACAACATCTCAAAAGGAGCACATCTGATACTTGCGTGCCAGCTGTTGTTGTATGCAAACTCCACCAAACAAATATAATCGTCCCAATCACCCATCCATTCCAACGCACACGACCTCAACATGTCCTCCAATGTCTGAATCGTTCACTCCGACTGTCCGTCTGTTTGAGGATGAAAAGCCGTGCTAAGCTTAAGTTGTGCAAGCTTTCTGCAGACTCTTCCAAAATCGCGAAGTGAAACGAGGATCTCTGTCTGAGACAATGCTGGATGGAGCACCGTGGAGTCTCATGATCTCTTTTCTGTACGTATCTGCGAGTTTACTTACCGGATCTTCCTTGCAGATCGGTAAGAAATGAGCTTATTTGGTAAGTCGATCTACGATAACCCAAATTGCATCGTGCTTCTTCTTGGTAGGCGGAAGACGAGTAACAAAATCCATGGTGATTTTGTCCCACTTCCACTCTGGAATATCTAATGGTTGAAGGAGACCGCCAGATCGCTGATGCTCGATCTTAACCTGCTGGCAGGTAAGACATTTGGAGACGTAAGTGGCTACATCCTGTTTCATACCACTCCACCAAAAGTACTGCTTGATGTCATGGTACATTTTAGCCAAACCAAGATGTATAGAGAATGGGGAGCTTTGAGCTTCAGCTAACAAGGCTTCCCGGAGTTCTTGGTCATCAGGAACACAAAGTCTCGTGCCCTGCCATACGATACCATCTGCGTCTATTCTTAATTCTGTCTGTTTCTCCAAATTCTGAATTATCGCCCAGATTTCTCCATCATCTTTCTGAGCTTCCTTGATCCTAGAGAGTAACTCGGGTTCTACTCTAAGGTTAGCCCAGTATCCGTGTTGTCCACGTACCATGATCTCGATATCTAGTCACTCCAAATCCCTTATGATTTGCTCCTTGATTTTAATGCCGTTGATCATTCCGGACTTCCTGCTAAGGGCATCTGCTACTACATTTGCCTTTCCGGGATGATACTGTAGATTAATGTCATAATTCTTCAACAGCTCTAACCATCTTCTCTGCCTCATGTTCAATTCACGTTGAGGGAAGATGTACTTCAAACTCTTGTGGTCCGTGAAAATGTCACATGATTATCCATATAAGTAGTGTCTCCATATCTTCAATGCAAACATGACTGCGGCAAGTTCCAAGTCATGCGTAGGGTAATTTTTTTCGTAAGGCTTAAGCTGCCGTGAAGCGTACGCGATCACTTTCCCATGTTGCATGAGAACACAGCCAAGTCCCTTCCCCGATGCATCACTGTAGATTTGAAATCCACCCGTACCAGATGGGAGAGTAAGAATAGGTGCAGATACTAGCTTCTGCTATAGGTCTTCAAAGCTCTTCTCTCGTTCTTCCGTCCAGACGAATTTCTCCCCTTTCCGCATCAGTTTGGTCAAAGGTAGTGCCAAGCGGGAAAAGTTCTCCACGAACCTACGGCAATAGCCAGCTAAGCCTAAGAAACTACAGACTTCTGTTGCTGAGGTCGGCCTTGGCCACTTAGTAATGGCCTCAACCTTTGCTGGGTCCATAGTGATTCCTTCTGCTGATACAATGTGACCAAAGAATGCCACCTTGTCTAACTAGAACTCACACTTGGAGAATTTAGCATACAGCTGCTTCTGGCGAAGAATCCGTAGTACTGTACGAAGATGGTCTTCGTGTTCCTCCTTGGACTTTGAGAAAATCAGGATGTCATCGATGAAGACAATGATGAACTTGTCTAGAAATTCATGGAAGATTTTGTTCATCAAATCCATGAACACTGCTGGAGCATTTGTCAGGCCGAATGGCATAACTACAAACTCGTAGTGGCCATAGCGGGTACGAAAAGCAGTCTTGGCGATATCCTGCTCCTTAACCCGTAGCTGATGATAGCCTGACCTAAGATCAATCTTCGAGAAGTTTTTGGCCCCTTGAAGTTGATCAAACAGATCGTCTATACGTGGCAGTGGATATCTATTCCGGATGGTAATCTTGTTCAGCTCGCGATAATCTATGCAAAGGCGCATACTGCCGTCCTTCTTATTAACAAATAAGACCGGTGCGCCCCATGAAGATGCGCTTGGTCGAATGAACCCTCGTTCTAGAAGTTCTTGCAGTTGATCCTTCAGCTCATTCAGTTCTATGGGAGCCATGCGGTACGGAGCCTTAGAGATTGGTTCAGCTCCTGGAACAAGGTCGATATTGAATTCCACTTCTCGTGCAGGTGGTATGCCCGGAAGTTCAGCTAGAAAATCTTCTTGGAATTCCGACACTATAGGTTGATCCTGAATCGATGGAGATTCACCATCCATGTCGTGAACCGTAGCTAGATAACCCTCGCAGCCATGTCACAGTAGTGCATGAGCTTACATGGTAGATATGATTTGTACAGACCGTCCGGGTATAAACCTGTTATGAATGTACTCAGGTGCATTAACATCACCGAAGATCACTCGATATGAATGGCAATCTATGGTAGCATGGTGCTTGGATAGCCAGTCCATGCTGAGAATCATATCGAAGTCATTCATGTCCAGCGGAAGTGCATCAACAGGACGAACTTTATCATCAAATTCTAGGGGAAGAATCTGGTACATATGGGTGATTAACACAGAGTCCCTCAAAGGCGTGGAAATAGTAAGCCTATTTTCTAGTGGCATGGGGAGTATCCTAATGTTCTTAGCATAAGCAGTAGAAATGACCGAGTGAGTAGCACCCGTATCAAAAAGAACACATGCAGCTTGGCCATACATATACAAAATTCCAGTGATGGTACCTGTATGTTGGCCTGATCTCGAGATGTCGTGTAGATACTCCCAGTGGTAGGAGGCGGCTTGGTATCAGCATGGCCCGAAGTACCTTCCATCTCGCCCTTACGGCAGTCCTTTATGCGATGGCCAGGGAGGCCACACTTGAAGCACGCGTCGGTATCACGACGACATGGCCCCGGGTGTCTACGATGGCAAGTAGGGCAAAGAGGATGAGTGAATCCTCCAGCAAGAGTCCTTGCTGGCTGAGAGCCTGCTGATGACAAAATGGGTAAGTTAAGGTGAACGTACAAGTATAAGACAGATAAATCATGAGATGATTACCAGTGATAGCTGAACGGTTAGGCTGCGAAACCCTGTGGTTCTGGTCCCTTCCGTTACCGTGGTTCCTGGTAGAGATTTGCTAAAGCGTCAGAATATGAGTTATAACATGAAATTATAAGAAACTGCGTAAATAGTAGGACCTGCTGCTGTTGGAGTGTCCAGCGTTGCTAAGGTAATTATCATTACCGCCACGCCTTTCCATAGCAGAACGGTCGTTAGTTTGACCGTTTCCTCTGGGCTGATGAGGCTGCTGCTGAGTAGCCGGCTGAGACCGGTCCCTAGTTTTCTGCCTGGAAGATACAATTTTTAAGAGATGAATAATGGATATATATTGATAGGATACGGCCTGGTTACCGCTTGAATACGAATGTTTACCTCTTGTCGGGTCTCTCAGCTTCCCCGAACTCATCTCGCTCCTGCAGCATCTCCAGCTTTCACGCTGCGTCGGCCACTTGCGCTACAGTATTCAACGTAGCACCTGATAAGTTATTGGCGATGCTTGGATTAAGACCCCAACGAAAATGTAGTGCCTGCTCCTGAGTGGTGCCCGCAGATGCTCTCAGGACGGCAGCATAACGAAGAAAGCGCCGCATGAACTCATTGCTATCCTCGTCAGGTCGCTGTCTCATGGTATAGTACTCCCTCATGAGCCGATTCCTTCCTTCCATGGGGAAAAAGTTAGGCGGGGGAGGATAGTCGTCGTTCTGATGAAAGATGTCTTGCATTTCTGCCTGCGTAGCTGCAAACATATCTCCGAGGTTGTTTGTGTTTGCCATTTGACAGTATAACATAAAACATATGATTAACAGGTCAAAACATAAAAGATATGTATCCATGAAAAAAAATTTATGCCAATAAATCCAGAGAAAAGTTTTATGCATGAAAATTTGTGTATGAATGCATGATGCAGTTTTATGAAAACTTTTGTATGCTCGAGAGTGAACGCCTATGGTCAGTTCACCCAAATAAAAGACATGGCGCGGGGACGCCTATGGGTCGGTCCCAAAGACAAAAGTTTTGATAAAAGCACATGCGACTAATATGGTCAGTCCTGTACCAACCATTACTAGTCAAAAACCCTGTAACAAATGTCATTATATATGTATGCATAAAAATATGATGAATTCATGAAAACGACTGTCAGTTCTAGGAAGACCGTAGTGACTACCCACTAATCACAGGTCATATTTTGAGAGCCTACAGGTCGAAGCCTTGGCTCTGATACCATAATTATAACACCCCGTTTTGGTAAATGGAATGTCACGCGTAATTATGGCGTGTCATCAAAGCATACAAGGATAAATGTCTAAACATTACTTGACCATAAAAGGAAAATACCGGAATCAAACATCGGTAGTCCAAAAATAGAGCTCATCACACACAAACATAAGTACTGTAAAGGAAAGGACTAAACAATGTCCATAACAAGAGTATTAAAGTAAAGATAATGCATAAAGAAAAGAAATGCTAGAAAGCTTCCAGTCCATATGCACGTATGTTTAGAGTCTACGAGCGTCCCTGAGTACCTGCCGTTTTTGGAACATAGAAAAGGAAAACGGCTGAGCAAAACGCTCAGTGCACGGATGTACAATAAAGATTGAATAGGATAAGCATATAAACATATAACAGCGGAAGAACTAAGTCCTGGATAACCTGGTTAAGTATTGAGAAAACAGGTTTTATAGTTTGAAAAGCCTTATGTTTATCTTGTAAAAATTGTTTAACATATTTTACCATTAGCCCATATAGGTCATGAAAAGGTCACGTGCATGAATACTTAGAGGGTGACCTCATCATGCAAATTAGAGGGGATGCCTCTAATTTAATATACTGGTTTGGGTAGGAGGGATCAGCTCCTTGTGAAGGATGTAAGGCACACACCACATTCACACTGAGTAATCTGCTGAAAACATGTAACTAGGATGTACCCATACGCCCCACATGGTAAATAATAATATGGCCAAAACTGAAAAGGACGCCACGAGCAATCACTCCGCCGTGGGGAAGTCATAACATTGGTGCCTCCAATGTTATGGTTATGGTACCTCCATAACTAGGTGAAACTGGTCATGCTTGTATATGGCTATAGGTATTCTAATTAAACATAAGCAATTCAAAAACATATAAAACAAATACTGGGAAGACAGTTGGCTGCATACGGGGATATCCTAATAAGGAAAGAATGTCCATACTGAAAGGACGGGAATCCGTACCTTAAGTCCAGTGAATGAACGGAAAAGAGAATCCTACTTCCGGATAACTAACGCTACATGAATACACACGTGTATAAATATCTGATTACTATATACGTACTGGTTTTATGTCATGTCTTTAGCTTATTTTATATGTTCCAGTCATGTTTTACTTCTTTAAGCTTTAATCTGTGTTTATCTTATATTCTGTCTATTCTGATTAAGTATTACTTGTATTTCATGCATTATTATACTTACTGTGTAATATTAAGTAACTTTCCAAAAATAACAGGTTTCCTAAAATAGAAAGTTTCCAAAAAATAGAAAGTTACCAAAAATAGAAAGTTTCCAAAAATAGAAAGTTTCCAAAAATAAAAAGTTTCCAAAAATAGAAAGTTTCCAAAAAATAGAATTACTGCTTAAAATAGATAAGTTTCTAAAAATAGAAAGTTTCCATAAATAGATTAGCTGCCTTAATTAAATAGTTTCTAAAAATAGAAAGTTTCTATAAATAGATATAAGCTGTTAAAATAAGCTAATCTCCTAAGCTTAAGTGTTTTCTGATTATTTTCTAAGTCATAATGATATAATGTATAGTTTATTAACTATTACATGTCATTTAAATAAACTGTAGGTTAAAAGTATTTAATTAAATATATTATGTTTTTAATTAAATAAGGTTAAATACTTAGGTTAAACATGTATTATTATATATTAATAATATAACCTAGTCATGCTAATTAATTAATTATAACTATGGTTTTAATAATTAATTTATTATAAAGTCTATAAAATATAAAATACTTAGGTTAATAATTCCATGATTTTAATAATTAAATTATAACCTAAGTCATGTTTATTAAATTAATCATGTCATATTTATTAATTTAATTATAACATATGATTATACAAAAATAATAATCTTAACATAAACCGTGAACCGGGTCTTGACTAGGAACCATGAACCGGACATGAAATCGACACCATACCCCGAACCACTTCGGGGTTCCCCTTGGTTTGTTGCTGCCGTGGGACCCACACCACCAAACCGGGACCATATGGTCTTGGTGGTGGTTTCTAGGCCAAGCCGTGACCCCCTTGGGGTACGGTCTAGGCGTCGGCCAAACCAAACACCCGTAAAACACCCTTTTGATTTTACCCCTTAACAAAATACATGTTTAGTTTATATTTTTAATTAGGTTTTAAAAACATCATGTTCTTAATTAATTTTACTAAATCAAATCAAAAGAAAAGATTAAAAAGAAAGGTTAAAAAGGTATACCGAATGTGTGGATTAATGGAGGATGAACAAACACTAACACTTGTACAATATCCAAGATCAAAATCAACAAGAATACCCCCTTTTTGTGTGTTGTAGGTGGCGGCCACAAAAGAGAAAACAGGAGAGGAGAACAACTTTTTTAGGTTTTGTATTTATTTCCTTGAAAAGTGAAAAATGAAAATAGATTTTACCTTTACCCCCCTTTCATGTAAAACTTGATGGTCTTAGCCCATTTCTTGATTGTAGCCGTGGGTATGGGGCCCCACATGGGGTACCCGTACCGTTTTCTGTGTCTCGTTATTTAAGTGTTTGTTCGTGATTATTTATGTTCGTGTTTTAAGTGTTCTCGTTAAATATTTAAGGGTGCATTAGTATATTAATTTATGCTCGTAATAATTATATATATATAAGTACGTAATTAATACTAGTTCGTGTTTTAATTATGATCATGATTAATTATTATTAAATACTTATCGTGTGTTTGTACGTAATCAGTACTTATCGTGTTCTAACACGTATGTAATACTTAAAAGACTAGCACGTGAATGTGATCATACTATATCATAAAGTTTTAATCTAGGACGTACGATCTTAAGGGTACTATTCATGGTAAAAGCATGCGGGTTTTACATGAACCATCATCAGTCATGTCATCACTGGTGGTAAGACCATCAATGTGACTGTTTTTAGCTGATGACTCCCCCTTAGTCTTGGCTGGGCTTTTATCAACAAATGGTGACTCATAGGATGTTTCTGGTTGCTTTTGAGCCTTCTTCTGTGCATGCCTTCTAAAATAGATGCTGAATGGTAGTGGTTTTCTCCCCCTCAGAAGAAGAATGTGTAGCAACTTCTCCTGACCCACTAGGAGGAAGAAATGCAGCAATAGAAGCAAGAGAGGATTGTACCTTGGCCAGAATTGCTGTAACATTATCCATAGCAGCAAGTTTTTGTTGAACCTCTTCAGATAAGGTCAAGTTTTGTTGTTCCGGCAAGTCCACGCAGTCCTTGATCTTTGATACTGAATTACATAAGGCATTAACTTGACTAGTCATAGGCATAAATTCTGGTGGAAAATCCATAGAAGCATTATTGAAGGAGTCCAGAAGGGATGCCATTTCTTGCTTCAGAAAAGTGGTGGTGACCACATCCTTCACCATAGGTTGTAGAGCTACTAGTAGGACATCCTTGATTTGCTCAGTAGTATGAGGAGTTGATCTTTCTTTAAGTGTGGCAATTTCAGCATCAGCAAGGACCTTATCTGCTCTGATCTTATCAACCTATGTTTGAAGAACCAATAATTGATTTTTCAGTTCTTTTACCTGTTGATCCCTGGGAGAGGGTAGCTTTGGAGTTTGGTCATCAATATCATCCTCTGGATCACTCTCATCAAGATTTACTAGAGCTCTTTTATCAAAAACAAACTCCTTCTCCAAGTCTACTAAATACATATTAAACATGAAAGAAGGCAAGTGTCCTACCTTGACGCCAGTGGTAGGAGGCACTTCCTTAGATGTCTTCATTGTACCAACATCATCACCTCCAGTGTGAGGATCAGTTTCAACTTCTTCACAACTAGGATTGGTTTGACCCGATGGATCCTGAGAAAAAGTCCTTGATAAGTTTAGATCAATGAGTATGTTTTTGGTCCCTTCAGTAGGACCCTGTTGTTGGGGGACTACGTCATTAGGAATAGATTGGCCAGGTCAGCATCAGTTGTTATATTTGATGACACCTCACGCCCTGATGCTGAATTAGATTGACAAATGAAAGGATCTGGTAAGGAAATTGGAAATGAATTCAAATTTAAAGTGCTTATCGATGCTGACTCCACTCTATTGAGCTGAGGGTGAGCTCTTTCTTTACCCTTATCCCCTAAAAAGTTAGATAGTAGTTGCCTTCAGGTCCTCTTTATGCATGCCACCTCTAGCATGTATTGAAGGTGGCGTCTGGATAGGGTTGTGGTCCTTGACCGAGGACTTTGCTTTCTTTGAAACATGGCCTTGGGAAACATCATAAACCTCCTTAGATGAAGTATATGTATGGACACTCCTCTTTTTAGACTCACGTCTTGATTTCTTAGTGTTAATAGGCGTATGCTTTTGACGAAGTCCATATGAAGCTCTAGGAGTTTTGCCTTTAAGATTCCCTTCTCTAGTTGAAGTAGTGTCTTTTGGAGCTTTGTACACTATTTGCCCTTTTGCTGAGCAGATGCCCAGCATGGGTGGTGTGAAGGGACGATCAATTGTACTAACTGGAATATTTCAGTGCTTAAGCCCAAATTGTTGAAATACTAATTTATCTCCCTGAAGCTGAGTATATGATGCCTCAAGATGGTCAACAAAAAGTAGAGACAAAAATCTAGTGTATACCACATTTTTTTACCTGGTTCGTTTCTCCAGTTTCCCATAAAGATATTCAAAAATTGGCCTCCCAAAATCAGCTTTGACCCCTTTGGCCAGACAGTATAACATGATAGCATCTTTTTGGTTAATTTGATCAACCCCACCAGTTTTACCCCCCAAACACTCAATCAAAATAGTCATCAACAACTTCCACTTAGATGGCAAGCAACTTCTCTTCAGCCAACCCTTTTCAGTTATCTCTTTAGTGTACCCAATTTCTTTGAAAAAGGTTTTTACCACAGAGAAATCATCAGGTATACCCTCATTTTTACTAGCATCATCCAAGTAATTTAAAACCAAAGCTCTTCTGAATAATTTTAAACCAATTTTACCATGAAGATCTGTAGAGGTGGAATCAAACTCAATCGACTTCTTATTCTTAGATGGTTGGGATGTTAACCATAATTCTTTCAAAAAGTTTTGAAACATCATCCTTGGATCCTTAAACAAAGCCTCCCTAAGCACACATTTTTAGACAAAATTCAAGACCTCATTCCCAGGAGCAGATGATAGAGTTTTTGGTTCAAGAAGAACAAGATTGTTTGGTTTAAAGATGACATCCTGTTGGAAATTAAATTTATGTGATGAATTTAAGAATTCCAATTGATTATCATAGTCACTCACGCAAAGACTAGACTAGGAAACTATGTATAGTGTTGGCACGTGAGTGACTATATAGACCCTCCAAGGCTTCCAAGGAGGGGTTCTTATTTGTGTTTTTTCTTTTCATTTATACATTTGACTTTCTCTCCCTTGAACACCTTCAACCCTCTCTCTAAACTTAATAATGGCTGCTACCACCATATACCACCCAACTAGACTACCAGATCATATAATATAGCAAACCCACAATTGGTATCAGAGCTATGGTTCAATCTTTGGAACGAACGTGTTTCTTGTTACTGATTTGGTAGTCAAAATTTTTTTGGTCTCAAACTGTCCAAATTTTTTTGTCACGATGTTCTTGTTTGTTGTCTAAACAGTCAAAAAATTTGTCATACTGTTCTTGTTTTCAGCCACTGGTTTTTGTCACGTTCATATCTGGTATTTATATCCCACTGGTCCAAAAGTCAAAGCTTTGGATCTGGTCAGATCTGGTCAAAAGTCATGGTGTTAACTATTTCTGGTTTCATCTTTTTCAGATCTGGTATTATTATTTTCTATGTGTTTACACTATTTTTATTTTTTGAAGATGAAGATAAGATATGGGCCCATAAAATCCGGAAATTGTACCGCTGCGGATAAGATTTTGAGACATTGCGACATGATGTTTTAAACATTGCGATGTAGACTTTCAAAATATTACGATGGCTTCAAAATATTGCGATGGTTTCAAATATTGTGATGGCTTCAAAATATTGCGATGGTTTCAAAATATTACGATGGCTTTAAAACATTGAAATTTCATTTTTTCATAATATGGGTATTGCGATGGGAATGTTTGACTTACATTGCGATAAGTATTGCGATGGTATTGTGACACATGTGATATTTTAACATTGTGATATGTTGTATCAAAAACCCGAGACCATGATGTTAAAAAAAATTACCGATACCAAAACCATTCAAACATCACCTTATTACTCCACAAATCCAATCCACAATCGCTAATCTAATCCCATCGTCTCCTAAACCCCCATCGCATCTATACTCAAAACAGTAACATATCTCAATTTATTTTTTCGATTCAAGGATCTCTAAAAGAACTATTTCTCGAAAACTGTTCTCATCATAGATCTATGTAGATGTAACCTTCTTCTTCACATTACGAAATCAAAGCAAGATGTATAACATGTACGTTATCATCACAACTTTGTTTCGATAAATCACAACGAAATCCAATCTATACACCTACTCGAGACCATTAACATAACCATTTAAAATCAATTTTTTTTATTTTCGATCTTTAACAAAACAACGCATGCAATCAAAGATGTAACACCCCACTTTGATAAGTGGACCGTTACGCGTAATTATGGCGTGTCATCAAAGCATGCAAGGCAATATGTCATAAAACATACATGACTGATTGCAGTAACTTTAGATACTTGCTTTAAGAAAAACAAGCACTAAAAATAGCGGTAAGCGTTAAATACACGTTAAGTGAAACGTAAATTAATGACCCACGAACTGAAAAAGTTCGTTTCCCAAGGAGGTATATGTGTGTGTTCTAACTTTTAATGATTTGAGATTAATATTAAGAAGAAGGGGATGAGAAAATGGAAAGACGGATATGTGAAAATTACACTACGACGTAAAAACGTAAAATCGTAAAAATAACCAAAGCAAAAATAAATTCTACAAATCCCAAAAAATTACCAAAAATCAAATAAAATAAACTAAGGGTTTACAAAAAATCCAAACTTGCCAAAACCTTTTATTTAATTAAATATTAATTTTTAAATGCTAGTTAAAGCCCTAAAAATAAAAATTAATTAATAAAAAGTCCAAATAAAGTTCTTCAAGTTGGTAAACCTCTAAAATAAACTAAAAAGACTAAAAACTATTTTTATGAAATTTTAAACTAATTAAAACTATTTTAAAACTAATTAAAATTATTAAAAACTATTAAAACTTAAAATAATTCTAGAAAAAAGAAAAATGATGATAAAAATAATCTAAGAGTTGCAAAAATCCTATTTTAATGTATTTAAGGTAAGAAAAATATAAAAAGTGCTAAAAAGTGTAATTTAAAAAAATAATGATAAAATAATATTAAAATATTACTAAAAATAGAAAAATTATAAAAAAATTCTAAAAACTTGCAAACTAACTTATTTTAACCTAAATAAACAGAAAATGAAAGTGAAATGACCAAATTACCCCTAATGGGCCTCCAAATGGGCCAAAACCCAAAACAGTCAACACAAATGGGCTTTTGGGCCCAAAAAGTCAAACCTGGCCCAATAAACTTGGAAAAGCCCAATCTAACTCAAAATTTAATTCTAAACACAAAACTCTGAAGGCCCAAAATCTGAAAATGAGCTTATCACAGCTTAATGAACAAACAGCTTATGCTTATTGGGCCAATAAGCCCATTAAGCCATAAGCTAATGCCATAAGCTCTAATTTAACACACAAGCTTCTTTTGGGATACTAAACATATATGTAAAAGGAAATTTTGAAAAAGCACACTCAATAAGCCAGAAATAAGCAAAGTTCAAAACCATAAAAAGACAAAATAGTCGGGTTTGAGTTCTAGGGAACCTCAGAAGCTCTGGTTTGTTGCAAAAGCTCACAAATAGCTAAACTAAGAATAATCAAGAAAGAAAATCACAAAAGGCCAAGTAGAATAAGCTGTATGAACCAATAAGCTGGCTGAAAAAGCCAAATAAGCTAGTTTTCTAGCAAAAGCTTAACCAAAAGACTTGTAACCTTCAAGACTTGTTATTAAGCTGAGAAAAATGAGTTCTATTACAAAAACCAAGTTGTTGCATGTACCAATAAGCAAAACAGATTCAATAAGCTATATGACCAAGGTTGAGCAAAGTCAAACGCTGACAAGAGTATTCCAAACGCTGATGAGAGTAAATTTGGCACTGTCAAGACTTGGTGACTTGTTTTGGCTGTGTTCAACACCTGCTGGTCAAGGATTGAGGTCAATCCTTATGAATCAAAGTCTTAGCAATGGCTAGACTTGATGTTGTATTTGGCACAAATAAGCCAATAAGCTAGTGGGCTTATAAGCTTTCAAATAAGCACACAAATAATCCAAAAGCAATCACAAGTAGCCCAATAATGATACTGAATCAACAAATTTCAAAAACCTTAAGGGTGTATGCAATGGTGAAGGTCAAAGAGTGGTGGTCTTTTGCTGATGCAATTGACCACTACAGCAACCTTAATAAGCTCCTAGCTTATTCAAAAATCTTCCAAACTTCAATACCAGATAATACACAGATAGTACACCACAAATGCCCAACACAAACCAAATTTTAGCTTCTGAATCCAAGTAATAAAGATTTGAGAGCAACTGATGTGTTTGACAGATTTTTCAAAACACTTTGACAGGTTTTTGACCAAAGTACTAAACTCTTTTCCAATGACTCCCAAACTTAACCAAATGGTAAATCAACTTCAAAAACACTTGACTAAAAAGTTTCACCCCAAAAATCAAGAGGTCTAAGGCCCTAAGGCTGAGTAAGCCCAAATGCCCCCCTCTTGCCCCCTTTTCTGTTTTACTCTTGTAAATCAATTCCTTGCACACAACCTATATATTTATGGTTCCTATGGGTCCTTTAGATGACAACTAGTACTATTGAATCAAACTTGCAAGCATACAAACACAGAATCACAATTCCACAAAGCAACTTTTATAACAGATTTTCAGGCCAATCTTATTTAGAGGAAAACTTAAAGGAAACTAACCTCCTTCCCTCTACTTCCTAGGGAAGGCCAGCAATGCTCCCTAGAGTGTAGATCAACAACCAGATCACACCTAGGGGTCTTCAAACAAACTCAACCCTAGATACTTGCACAAATGCAAGTATGGGTTCCAAACTTGTGATTTTCAACACAGATGAACAAACAACCTTACAAACCACTAAAATCCTTCCTAAACCTTGCTATGAACAAGATCTAAGTAGTCCTTGAAGATTTGGTAGGGGTTAGCAGCAAGTGATATATAACAAATATGCAATCAAACTTCCCAAAAATTTTGAAAACCTTTTGAAACAAATCCGTGGTTATTACAAACCACAAAAACACTTTTAACACAATTATGGAACTCAGATTCTAGCTTCTAAACACCAACTTCAAACATACAAAAAGGAATTACACTTGAATTTTACCAAAAACCAACTTTTATAAATTTTGAAAGGAATTACAAAATAGAAAGCTAGAAAATGGAACAAGGCCTCACCACAGGTTGGGGGTCCTTACATGAAACCCTAAGCTATAAATTCCCAAATTTGTCCCTGAGGTCTTCTAGACGTTTTGATGGAATATGCTGTCCAAATTGATCCCATACGTTCAAATATGCGTTGTGACCAAGCAAGGAGTAATAGCTGTTGATTTGGCCACGTCATTTTGCTTGGAGAGGAGGGTGTGATGTGATTGGGTGAACGGCTTTGGGTGTGGGGTCCAAGGAGTAGGGGAGAAGAGGGAATTAATGTGGGGAAAGGATTAGGCTGAGGTGAATCACACGGGTGCACAAGTAATTTCTTTTTCCCCTTTGTTTGTAAAAAGTAAAATCTGGGTTCTTCACTACTACAATAACCCATTTTGATCCGAAATTAGGGGAGGGATTATGTTTGGCGCGTGTTTAAGTTTTTTAAACTTTCAATTTTGCAGCTTTGGTCCTTGGCTTTTGGAAATACTTGCAAAACGTGTTTTTCAGCCCAAAAACTCAATTCCTTTGTTAATGAAGTTTCATACTTCACACATTTGCCCAAAAACTTTGGCAAAAAGGATTCAAGGGTTATTTTTGCCATTTTGGAATATTTGAGGGGCTGATCTTGGACATTCTTGATCTTCAAAGGTCTTCATTATATCTTTGACTTCATGAGGGACCATAATTGACAAATTAGAATTGATGAGGGACTAATTTTGCCAATTCTTCAAAGTTGAAGGACCTTTTTGAAATTTTGACAAACTTAAGGGACCAAAATTGTAATTATGATTTCACAAGGGTTTTAAGTGTCATTTCTTCATTCATTGAGGATCAAACTTGCATATCTTCAAATCTTCAAGGGTATATCTTTGATAATTCATGCTTAGAGCCCGGTTCATTGTGCGTCTTTGTTTCTCGTGTTCGTTTTTCCTTGTATCTTGTGATCTTTTGTCTTTTTCATGATATCCATACCTAAAACACACATAAACACAAAAGCAAGCATATATATGATATTTTTTGACATATTAGTGCATTAAAAGCCCGTAAACAATGATGAGATCATGTATAATTGCCATTTCATCACTCCTCCATACTAAACCATTGCCGTGTCGTCACGCAATGATAGAATAAAGTATCGTAACAACTCCAAAATTCATTTTTATCAACCTTTATTGAAAGAAAAACAAACTATGCTACTACTATGATGCGTTAGAGACATTATGTATGATTTTCATCACGAAAGTGACTTTTAGGGTCGATGAATAGAAACAAGTGAATGTCCCATAGAGTAAATTTCGTCATCCTTGATTGTCACACATTCCATGCTAAGTGCAAAAACAAGATCATTGTTGGTACAAGTCACAATGCTAACAGTACTCATGCATTAAAATTGTGTAATACTTTTTCTCCCCGCAATCCTAATTTATTAAAGAAAAATGAAAGGTTTCAAAACTTTTTTAACTATTTGTCATGGATCACAAGTGATTCATATTGACTTATTTCGATATTTATTGAGGCCGAAATAAAGTAGGACGATTTTTAGCTAGAGGATAAAATCTTTTAAAACAGCTTCTCGTAATCTCCTTAAGTTCATATCTTGACATAACTTGTTTCGCGATTTGAGACCTTTCTCGGACCGATATTTGGCATGTACTTCATACGTTAAATCTTGGGAAGACGTTCTTGAAATTATGGTCTTCTCTTCATATATCGAATTTCTTCACTTGACATTTTTGAGAGCTTCTTCAAAATTGGACCACGACTTCATCATTTTTCTTCAATCTTTATTTGGGGTTTTGATGTGCAACGATCTGCCTCCTTTTCGGACTTGGATATATTTATCCTCATACCTTGTGAGGGTCTTTTTAGATAGATTTTCTCCATGATCTTTTGGGAGCATATTGCTTTTCGTCGTGTGTCTCGATCCTTCATATTGATTTAGGAATAATGATACTTCACATCATCTTGGATCTTTAGCAACAAAATGGAGTCCTCATGCCTTGTGAGGGCCTTTTCGAACTTCGCCAATCTTCGCGTGCCGATTCAATAAGTTATGCCTCGGCTATGAACTCTATTCGAACACGAGAAACTTTTAAACAATCTTGGGCTAATAGCTAAGTAATTCTTTCAAATCGTACGACCTTATTTATTGCAATTATTTATTTCCTAATGCATTGATCGTATGGGAGAAAAAGCCACAATTAAAAACACATGAGTTTTTGAAAGAACATTTTCATGTTCTACGTTTAGCATGATCACTTGCCTAACTCTATCATTTCTCGTTCTTCACTATATAAAGACCTCTAATTAAAGATACTCATGAATACTTAGCCATGCAAGTCAAAATTAAGCTAAATTTGGATTAGCTTTCATTAAGACTATAATAAATCGAAGTTTTGGGTTTTCAAGCCACTATAGGATCTTGCAATTTCTTAGACTTGGATAAGTTTAGATCTTGCGTTTTAAAGTTCCTACGATAGATGACTTTCTAGGATCTTTTATAGGAACTTGCGAAAAGTTCTTGTTCTTAACTCGTATGAATTAAGACTTTCGCATTTTAAAGTTCCCTATATAAAAGTCTAGCAAAACTTGATTTAGCAAGTTAAGGAATGTTAGGGGCTCCAAATGCCCATCAAGTCAAAAATTAGCTCTTATTCTACCAAACGGAAAATATACATTTGTGTCTCAAAAACACTTATGAAAAACTACGAAAAATTTTAAAATTTTGGCCATTTTTAGCCTTATTACGAACAAAAGCAAAACGATAAATTTTGAAGTGCACGAGGACGTGGGCAAGGCAAGTATCTATTCACCCTCATACTAAAAGTAAACATTGTCCTCAATGTTTCAAGTCTAAGGGTGGAGTACCCCCATACTAGAGACAAAAAGTCGAATGCTTAGGATCTAGTATGGAAAGGGTAAGAAACAATGAATCTAAAGCCGTTTATGAAGTATGCTAAAAGACTATTGTTAGAACAAATAAGGATATATGTCGTGGATTCGTGAAGAATTCCTTCAAAGCAAACGATCGAAGCTCGAGTGAAACGAACACGAGAGACTTCGAAAGTGATGATGATGATCTAGATAACACAATCACAAACAACCACGAGACAACGAGTTGGAAGGGCACAAATCCCCTCTCATTAACTACATTAGAAAGTGATAATATGTACATGGATAGACATGGGAACTCTCCCACGAAGCACCTCGTTTTTTATTACTGAGTCATGAGCTCGACTCGATCCTCTCAATGTCTAATTATCATTGGGGAAGGTGACTTGGTCGAGGTCGTTCAAGAGAGGAACTTCCCCACAAAAGTAGTGCTTAAGGCGATGTCCATTCAACTTGAAATTGGGACCATCATTTTGAGCTAGCTCAATGGTCCCGTATGGAAAAACTTGGGTAACGTTGAACGGACCGGACCAACGGGATTTCAACTTACCGGAAAATATTTTCAAACGAGAGTTAAAAAGTAGTACTTGATCACCAACGTTAAAAACACGGTTTTTAATTTTAGCATCATGAAAATTTTTAGTCTTTTCCTTAAAAATTAATGAATTTTCATAATCAAGATCTCTCAATTCATCTAATTCATTCAATTGTATTTTCCGGTGATCCCCCGCAATCTTTAAGTCAAAATTGGCATGCTTTAATGCCCAATATGCTTTATGTTCCAATTCGATAGGCAAATGACAATTCTTTCCATAAACCAACTTATACGGTGTACAACCGAAAGGCGTTTTGTAAGCGGTACGGAATGCCCATAAAGCATCGTCGAGTTTGTCGGACCATGAAGCACGGTTCTAACCAATCGACCTTTCTAAAATTCTCTTCAAGGCTCGGTTTGAAACCTCGACTTGCCCACTCGTTTGTGGGTGATAAGCCGTAGAAATACGATGCGTAACTCCATATTTTTTCAAGACTTTTTCAAATTGGTCGTTACAAAAATGGGTTCCACGATCGCTTATAATAGCACGAGGGGTTCCAAACCGAGAGAATAGTTGTTTCAAGAACTTGACAACAACACGTGCGTCATTCGTAGGTAAAGCTTTAGCTTCCACCCATTTGAATAAGTAATCGACGGCGACGAGGATATATTTGTTTCCTCGAGAAGAAGGGAACGGTCCCATAAAATCTATGCCCCAAACGTCGAAAATCTCACAAACTTGAATAATGTTTTGTGGCATTTCATCCTTTTGCGAGGATTTTCCTTGACGTTGACAAGATCACACGACTTTACAAGTACGTGTGCATCACGATAGATCGTAGGCCAAAAGAAACCGGCATCGAACACTTTCTTAGCCGTGATATTAGCACCGTGGTGACCACCCCTGGGTCCCTCGTGACAAGCTCTAAGGATATTAGTAGCTTCGGTGCCATGAACACAACGTCGAACGAGTTGATCCGCACATACTTGAAAGAGATAAAGGTCGTCCCAAAAATAGAACTTGACGTCACGAAAGAATTTTCGCTTTTGTTGAGTCGTCATACCCTTGATTATGAAGTTTCCCGCATGGTAATTTGCAATGTCCGCAAACCATGGGGTGTCGTCTTTAGAGTTTACTACACCAAGTGTTTCGAGAGGAAATGTTTCGGTAATTTCCTTATTCTCGAAGACATCCTTGTGAGGATCCTCTAAGCGTGAAAGATGATCGACGGCTAGATTCTCGGCTCCTTTTTTGTCAAGCACGGTGACATCAAATTCTTGGAGGAGGAGAACCCATCGAAGCAACCTTGGCTTAGCGTCTTGTTTAGCCAAAAGGTACTTGATAGCCGAATGGTCCGTATACACGATGATTTTAGTTAAACGAGATAAGGTCGGAATTTTTCAAAAGCGTATACTACGGCTAGGAATTCCTTTTTCGTGGTAGTATATTTCATTTGAGCCTCGGTAATCGTTTTACTAGCATAATGTATAGGACGAAAGTGCTTTTCAAAGCGTTACCCTAAAACGGCACCAATTGCATAGTCGCTAGCATCGCACATTAGCTCAAATGGAAGATTCCAATTTGGAGCTACGAGAATAGGAGCTTCGGTGAGTTTCCTTTTAAGAGTTTCAAAAGCTCGGACTCAATCTTCGTTAAAGACAAAAGGAGCATCTTTTTCGAGTAGATGTGTCATTGGTCGATATATTTTCGAGAAATCTTTGATAAAAGGTTGATAAAAGCTGGCGTGGCCTAGGAAACTTCGAACTCCTTTGACGGTTTTGGGGTGAGGTAATTTCGAAATGACGTCGATTTTTGCTTTGTCGACCTCAATCCCCGCTTTCGATATTTTATGTCCTAAGACGATTCCTTGTTTGCACATAAAGTGACATTTTTCCCAATTAAGTACGAGATTGGTTTCTTCACATCGTTTTAACATTTTTTCTAAGTTATTTAAGCATGACGTAAACGAATCACCAAATACCGAGAAATCATCCATGAACACTTCCATCGACTTCTCGATCATGTTGTGGAAAATAGCAATCATACACCGTTGAAACGTACCGGGTGCATTACAAAGTCCGAAAGGCATTCTACGATAAGCAAACGTTCCGTAAGGACACGTAAACGTAGTTTTCTCTTGATCCCACGAGGGTCGATAGGGATTTGAAAGTAACCAGAAAAACCATCTAAAAAGCAATAGAAATCGTTTCACGCAAGTCGCTCCAACATTTGATCCATGAAGGGCAAGGGAAAATGGTCTTTTCGAGTGGCATCGTTGAGTTTATGATAATCGATACAAACTCTCTGATCGATCACGACACGTGTTGGAATTAACTCGTTGTTTTAGTTGGGCACAACGGTCATTCCTCCCTTCTTAGGGACACAATGGATTGGGCTTACCCATGGACTATCCAAGATTGGATAAATCATTCCCGCGTCGAGAAGTTTTAAAACCTCCTTTTTTATGACATCGTGAATTTTGGGGTTTACCCTTCTTTGAGATTGTATTGCGGGTTTGTAATCTTCCTCCATTAATATCTTGCGGGTACAAAATTTAGGATCGATTCCTTTAATGTCGGATATTTTCCACGCAATTGCTCCTTAGTGAGCTTTCAAGATATTTATAAGTGCGGTTTTTTCGTTATCGGAAAGATCTTTCGTAATAATTACCGGAAACTTATCTTCACCTTCTAGAAATACGTACTCTAGATGAGGTGGGAGATCTTTCAATTCTAGGATTGGTGGATCCTCGATTGAAGATTTTGGTTCGACACTCATAATTTCCACCGGCGGAAAATATGATGGAATTTTTTCGTTACTAACGTTCACATTTTCTTCATTGTTGATAAAATCGCCTCCTTCGAATGGAGCGAGAGAGTGTGAATTTTTAGTAACAATAGGATCGAGAATAGTGGGATTGCCACTAATGGAACCTTCAGAAAATTCTAACACTTCTTGTTAAAATTCATCGCAAACTACGTCAATTAAATCAACGTGATTTATAGTAGTGATAGCGTAAACATGAGAAGGTGTCGAATTTTTGGTAGCGTTGATGACAAGTTCTTCCTCGTTAAATCGTAAAGTGATCTTTCGAGCAAGAACATCGATAATCGATCTCGAGGTGTCTAAAAATGGACGGCCCAAAATTAGAGGAACTTGTGGATCCGCGGGAATGTCTACGACGATAAAATCGACCGGAAATTAGAATTTCCCAACCTTTACGAAAACGTCTTCGGCAATTCCGCATGCGAGAATTGTTGAATGATCGGCCATTTCAATGGACATCTTCGAAGGAGTAAGAGCCGGAAGTGATAGCGATTTCCACATCGAAAAAGGCATCAAATTAATGCTTGCACCAAGATCGGCTAAAGCAAGGCATTCTTCCATTTCTTGAATATCACACGGGATAAGGAATTTCCCGGGGTCTCCCACTTTTTCCGGTATTCGGTTAAGATAAACCGAAGAACAATTAGATAGCTTGGAAAGCTTCTCCTTACCGTTCATCATACTTTTAAAAGTGGAGGCAAAACGAGGCATGTATAACAACGCCTCGGCTAAACTTACGTCAAAATGCACTTGTTGAAACATTTTAATAAAAAGCTCGATTTGTTGTTTGTTACGTTCATTAAGTTTCTCCTTATTACGTCTCGATGGATACGGCAAGGGTGTGTGGGTAGGGCATTAGGCAACGGCCTTGGAATCTCGGGTTCCATGATTGGTATGGGTTCGACCGTAGGTGTGGTATGAGCGGTACTTGTGGGCTTGAGATATGCTCCTTTTCGACCACCACCTTGGGTTCATTTTCAATTTCCTTCTCCTTGGAAATATTAGCACGAGAAATGGGTTCATTAAAAGTTTTACCACTTCGAGTAGTAATAACCTTCATTTCACCCTTCGGGTTTGCAATGGTATCACTAGGAAGACCACCCGAGGAAGACGGTTTACACATTATGGATTCAAACATGCTTGCCATTCGATCTTCGAATTTAGATTGCCTTTGATCCGCTTTTAACAACTCTAGCTTAATTTCATGTTGGCCTTGTTCCATCTTTTGTTGATTTTGTTAAAGACGTTGAACATTACCCTCCATTTTATTAGCGTGAGTTTTTAATTCGTTTACAAGCTCATTTTTTTACTCGTTCTTCAACTCGGTTCTCAAACTTATCATTTCATGTTGCATATTATCAAATTTAGCATCGTTGGCCTTTGCGTAATCCAAAAATTCACCATTAAGGTTTTTAGTGTGAGCATTTTGAAAACCTTGACTCGTATTTTGAAAATCACGATTTTGGTTTTGATTTGAAACTTGCCCATTGTTACCACTTGTATAAGTACCCTTGTTATAGTTACGTGAATTGCCTTGGTAACCATTTCCTTGATTATTGTTTCGATAGTTGTTAACATTTTGATTTTGAGAAACTTGGTTTGGACGTGAATTTTGACCAAAAGTTCTCGTGGCTATGCAAGCACCCGAAGTGTTACCACCGGCGGTAATGCACTCGGAAAGATCATGTGCTCCTCCACATGATAAACAACTCTTATCAACGACTTTGACGGATGCGGAATTGGAAGCTTCCTTAGCCTTCCAATGAGTCATAAGCGATGAAAATCGATCGAAAAATCTATTTTCCTCATTTGCTTCTTTTTGGAGAACGTTCATGTTATGTGACGACGATGAACCCATATTAGCAACACTCGGTGTGTTACGAGGGTTGTAAACCTTAGATCTATTGTCGATGATAGTTAAAGCCTAATTTGTCGTTTTGCACAAAAAATTACCACCCGCGGCGGCATTTAAATAATCACGTTCATGATCGTTAAGTCCATTGTAAAAAGTATCAATTTGATGTAATTCGGAAAAATCATGGTGTGGAAATTCGTGTAACATGTCTTTAAATCGTTCCCAAGCCATTGAAAACTCTCATTAGGTTTTTGGGTAAAACGTGAAATTTTGTTTTTCAAATGTGTTGTTTTAGACGGTGGAAAAAATTGGTTCACAAATTTAGACACGAGATCACCCCACGTTAAAATCGTTGCGGTGAGACGATTAAAATTCCGTATGTGATAATGCGGGTTATCTTTTTAATGACTTCAAAACTTGTTCGCTTGAAGCATCGACATTAAACCCGTTTTGATTTCGAAATTCTCCGCAAGGATAGCGGGAATCACAATCGCTTCTCCAAAACCCTCGGTGGGTGCTTGAAGCAACTCCATCATAGTACGGTTAGCCATGGAGACTATTTGTTCTACAACGTGTTCGACAATTGGAGATTTATCAACCAAGGTGTGGTTCAATTCTTATTGACGACGTTTACGAGCACGTTTCGCTTGAGAGCGAGTTTGCATAAACGTTACGAAGAATGGGAGGTGAGCAAAGAAGATTCTTTTTGGTGTTTTTACGTTTTTGATTTTTTTTGTGTTTTTGATTGTTTTTAATTTTTTTTTTGGATTTTGGATGTATTACGTAGACAATGAATCTACAAAAATCTCTCCTAGAATCAAACTATTGATTAAAGAAGCCTCAAAGAATGAAAACGATCACGTGGAGTGAACGCCTTCGAATGACTTTATAACTTTGGTGAAAACCAAATTGTTCAAGAGGGTTTAATCACAAAGAAACCAAGCAAATATATATGATACGTATTAATACTTTGGGCGGCAAAACCCTCGTTTAGCTTTCAAAATCAAATACTCACAAGTGAACGGGGGGAATGAGGTGGAACAAAGAACTTATGTACCTAGCTTCCCTTTAACGGACTTTTATAGCACGTTGCCTAACTATTCACCTTAAAGTTCATATTTTTCGAAATCGAGCTTCACGAAAGTATTTATCTATTTTTGCCTTTTTCTTTTTTTGTTTGAGATTCGAATACAATGATTGAGTGATGAAATCCTAAATCAAGGTTGTGTTTTCACACTTTTGGAGATATTTTATTTTTATTGTGATACGTATACAATATAGTAATAATATTCACAAAGAAAACCGAAAACCGATAATACGTGTTAATGGAGTTCCACTTAACACAAATAGTTATTATGGATAATATCAAAAACAAAATTTTCCAAATTAAAGCACAAGACCCCTCCCCGGCAGCGGCGCCAAAATGATTGCAGTAAATTTAGATACTTGCTTTAGGAAAAAACAAGCACTAAAAATAGCGGTAAGCGTTAAATACACGTTAAGTGAAGCGTATATTAATGACCCACGAAGTGAAAAAGTTCGTTTCCCAAGGAGGTATATGTGTGTGTTCTAACTTGTAATGATTTTAGATTAATATTAAGAAGAAGGGGATGAGAAAATGGAAAGACGGATATGTGAAAATTACACTACGACGTAAAAACGTAAAATCGTAAAAATGACCAAAACAAAAATAAATTCTACAAATTCCCAAAAAATTACCAAAAATCAAATAAAATAAACCAAGGGTTTACAAAAAAATCCAAACTTGCCAAAACCTTTTATTTAATTAAATACTAATTTTTAAATGCTAGTTAAAGCCCTAAAAAACAAAGTTAATTAATAAAAAGTCCAAATCAAGTTCTTCAAGTTGGTAAACCTCTAAAATAAACTAAAAAGACAAAAAACTATTTTTATGAAATTTTAAACTAATTAGAACTATTTTTAAACTAATTAAAATGATTAAAAACTAAGAGTTGAAAAAATCCTATTTTAATGTATTTAAGCTAAGAAGAATATAAAAAGTGCTAAAAAGTGAAATTTAAAATAATAATAATAAAAAATATTAAAATATTACTAAAAATAGAGAAATTCTAAAAAATTATAAAAACTTGAAAACTAACTTATTTTAACCTAAATAAACAAAAAATTAAAGTGAAATAACCAAATTACCCCTAATGGGCCTCCAAATGGGCCAAAACCCAAAGCAGTCAACACAAATCGGCTTTTGGGCCCAAAAAGTCAAACCTGACCCAATAAACTTGGAAAAGCCCAATCTGACTCAAAATTTAATTCTAAACACAAAACTCTGAAGGCCCAAAAGCTGAAAATGAGCTTATCACAGCTTAATGAACAAACAGCTTATGCTTATTGGGCCAATAAGCCCATTAAGCCATAAGCTAATGCCATAAGCTCTAATTTAACACACAAGCTTCTTTTGGGATACTAAAGATATCTATAAAAAGAAATTTTGAAAAAGCACACTCAATAAGCCAGAAATAAGCAAAGTTCAAAACCACAAAACGACAAAATAGTCGGGTTTGAGTTTTAGGGCACATCAGAAGCTCTGGTTTGTTGCAAAATCTCACAAATAGCTTAACTAAGAATAATCAAGAAAGAAAATCACAAAAAGCCAAGTAGAATAAGCTATATGAACCAATAAGCTGGTTGAAAAACCAAATAAGCTAGTTTTCTAGCAAAAGCTTAACCAAAACACTTGTAACCTTCAAGACTTGTTATTAAGCTGAGAAAAATGAGTTCCATTACAAAAACCAAGTTGTTGCATGTACCAATAAGCAAAACAGATTCAATAAGCTATATGACCAAGGTTGACCAAAGTCAAACGCTGACAAGAGTTTTCCAATCGCTGATAAGAGTAAATTTGGCACTGTCAAGACTTGGTGACTTGTTTTGGCTGTGTTCAACACCTGCTGGTCAAGGATTGAGGTCAATCCTTATGAATCAAAGTCTTAGCAGTGGCTAGACTTGATGTTGTATTTGGCACAAATAAGCCAATTAGCCAGTGGGCTTATAAGCTTTCAAATAAGCACACAAACAATAAAAAATCAATCACAAGTAGCCCAATAATGATACTGAATCAACAAATTTCAAAAACCTTAAGGGTGTATGCAATGGTGAAGGTCAAAGAGTGGTGGTCTTTTGCTGATGCAATTGACCACTACAGCAACCTTAATAAGCTCCTAGCTTATTCAAAAAGCTTCCAAACTTCAATACCAGATAATACACAGATAGTACACCACAAATGCCCAACACAAACAAAATTTTAGCTTCTAAATCTAAGTAATAAAGATTTGAGAGCAACTGATGTGTTTGACAGATTTTTCAAAACACTTTGACAAGTTTTTGACCAAAGTACTAAACTCTTTTCCAATGACTCCCAAACTTAACCAAATGGTAAATCAACTTCAAAAACACTTGACTGAAAAGTTCCGCCCCCAAAATCAAGAGGTCTAAGGCCCCAAGGCTGAGTAAGCCCAAATGCCCCCCTCTTGCCCCCTTTTCTGTTTTACTCTTATAAATAAATTCCTTGCACACAACCTATATATTTTATGGTTCCTATGGGTCCTCTAGATGACAACTAGTACTACTGAATCAAACTTGCAAGCATACAAACATAGAATCACAATTCCACAAAGCAACTTTTATAACAGATTTTCAGCCCAATCCTATTTAGAAGAAAACTTAAAGGAAACTAACCTCCTTCCCTCTACTTCCTAGGGAAGGCCAGTAATGCTCCCTAGAGTGTAGATCAACAACTAGATCACACCTAGGGGTCTTCAAACAAACTCAACCCTAGATACTTGCACAAATGAAAGTATGGGTTCCAAACCTGTGATTTTCAGCACAGATGAACAAACAACCTCACAAACCACTCAAATCCTTCCTAAACCTTTCTATAAACAAGACCTAAGCAGTCCTTGAAGATTTGGTAGGGGTTAGCAGCAAGTGATATATAACAAATATGCAATCAAACTTCCCAAAAATTTTGAAAACCTTTTGAAACAAATACGTGGTTATTACAAACCACAAAAACACTTTTAACACAATTATGGAACTCATATTCTAACTTCTAAACACCAAATTCAAACATACAAAAAGGAATTACACTTGAATTTTATCAAAAACCAACTTTTTTTAATTTTGAAAGGAATTACAAAATAGAAAGCTAGAAAATGGAACAAGGCCTCACCACAGGTTGGGGGTCCTTATATAGGCAACAAAGAAAGAGAATTACATGAAACCCTAAGCTATAAATTCCCAAATTTGTCCTTGAGGTCTTCTAGACGTTTTGATGGAATATGTTGTTCAAATTGATCCCATACGTTCAAATTTGGGTTGTGACCAAGCAAGGAGTAATATCTGTGGATTTGGCCACGTCATTTTGCTTGGAGAGGAGGGTGTGATGTGATTGGGTGAACGACTTTAGGTGTGGGGTCCAAGGAGTAGTGGAGAAGAGGGAATTAATGTGGGGAAAGGTTTAGGCTGAGGTGAATCACACGGGTGTACAAGTAATTTCTTTTTCCCCTTTGTTTGTAAAAAGTAAAATCTGGGTTGTTCAATGCTACAGTAACCCATTTTGATCCAAAATTAGGGGAGGGATTATGTTTGGCGCGTGTTTAAGTTTTTTAAACTTTCACTTTGGCAGCTTTGGTCCTTGGCTTTTGGAAATACTTGCAAAACGTATTTTTCAGCCTAAAAACTCAATTCCTTTGTTAATGAAGTTTCATACTTCACACATTTGCCCCAAAACTTTGGCAAAAAGGATTCAAGGGTTATTTTTGCCATTTTGGAATATTTGAGGGGCTGATCTTAGACATTCTTGATCTTCAAAGGTCTTCATTATATCTTTGACTTCATGAGGGACCATAATTGACAAATTAGAGTTGATGAGGGACTAGTTTTGCTAATTCTTCAAAGTTGAAGGACCTTTTTGCAATTTTGACAAACTTAAGGGACCAAACTTGTAATTATGATTTCACAAGGGTTTTAAGTGTCATTTCTTCATTCATTGAGGATCAAACTTGCATATCTTCATATCTTCAAGAGTATATCTTGGATAATTCATGCTTAGAGCCCGGTTCATTGTGCGTCTTCGTTTCTCGTGTTCGTTTTTCCTTGTATCTTGTGATCTTTTGTCTTTTTCATGATATCCATACCTAAAACACACATAAACACAAAAGCAAGCATATATATGATATTTTATGACATATTAGTGCATTAAAAGCCCGTAAAGAATGATGAGATCATGTATAATTGCTATCTCATCAATGACCATAGGGAAAACCAGAATCAAACATCGGTTCCCAAAATAAGCCCAAAAAGTAAATAAAATAAATGACATGAATGAAAGGCTAAACAAGCATAAGTATATGAAGGCAAAAGGAGAAGAAGTCTATGGCAGCTTCCATCCTATACACGTCCTCCAAATGCTTGAGTTTGTCCTTGGGTACCTGCCGTTTTGGGACATGGAAAGGAAAGTAACGGCTGAGCATTATGCTCAGTGCACGGATATATGACATTGTATGAATGACTGAAGCATAATAAAGACTTAATATAAGCGGAAATGTATAAGTCCTGGAAAACCTGGTATAACTTAGTAAAACTGGTTTTATATTTTGAAAAGCCTTATGTTTATCTTAGGAAAACTGTTTAACATGTTAACCATTGAGCCAATATAGGTCATGAAGTGCCAACGTGCATGAATACTTAGAGGGGTGACCTCGTCATGCAATTAGAGGGGCTGCCTCTATTTAATATAAGTCTGGGTAGGAGGGATCATCTCCTTGTGAAGGATGCAAGGCACACACCACATTCACCGGAATAATCTGCTGAAAACATGTAAACTAGGATGCACCCATACGCCCCACATGATAATATAATAATGGCCAAAAGCTGAAAGGGACGTCACGAGCAATCACTCCGCCATGGGGAAGTCATAACATTGGTGCCTCCAGTGTTATGGTTATGGTACCTCCATAACTAGGTGAAACTGGTCATGCATGCATATGGCTTATGCATTTAAAACTAAACATAAGCAATTCAAAAACATATAAAACATATACTGGGAAAACAGTTGGCTGCCTACGGGGAATCCTAATAAGGAAAGATTGTCCATACTGAAGGACGAAGAATCCGTACCTTGTGTCTAGTGAACAGAAAAGAAGCACGAAGGGAATCCTACTCTGATCTCACTAATTCTACATAGAAGGATACATGTATAAGTATTCTGTTACTGCGTACGTAATATGATTATAATATGTCTTGACTTGTTTTATATGTTTTAGTCTTGTTTTACTTATTTTAATATTATACTGCTTTTATCATGTGTTTTAAGTCTTCTAATTAAGTATTAACTGATATTCTTGTGTTATTATACTTGTAGTGTAATAATAAGTAACTTTCTAAAAATAGCAGCTTTCCTAAAATAGAAAGTTTCCAAAAATAGAAAGTTTCCAAAAATAGATTATCTGCTTAAAATAAATAAGTTTCTAAAAATAGAAAGTTTCCATAAATAGATTAGCTGCTTAAAATAATTAAGTTTTTAAAGATAGAAAGTTTCCATAAATAGAAATAAGCTGGATTATTAAGCTAATGTGATAAGCTTAAGTTTTAATGATTAATATTCTAAGTCATGTGATTAAATAGTATAGTTTATTAATTATTACATGTGAATTAAATAAACTATAGGTTAAGGATTTAATTAAATACAAACACGATTTAATTAAATTAGAGTGTATAAATAAATACTTAGGTTAAAACATGTATTAGTATATAAATTAATATAACCTAAGTCATGGAAATTAATTAATTATAAGTCATGATTTCAATAATTAATTAATTATATAGTCTAAATAAAATGCTAAATACTTAGGTTAAAATCCATGTATTAATAATAATAATAATAACCTAAGTCATGTCTAGATTAAATTAATTATGTACATGTTTTAATTAATTTAATTAATCTTGTAATAATAAACTTGTAACAATAATTAAACTTGTAAAATAATGTCGTGACCGAAACCCGTGTTTTATTTATTAAACGTGTCGTGAACCATGTCCGTGAACCCGTGAACCGGACCCGTGAACCGGTCAACAAACGCACCCTTAACAATGGCTAACCGGCTTGGCCGGTTGCCACTGTTTGCCTAAAATATCCACCAGCCCACGCCGGTGGTTCCCTTGGTCTTGGCTAGCCGCCGACTAGCAAAAGTTCCCACCGGCTAGCCGGTGTTCCCCATGCTGCTGCAACCATGGTTCCCCCTCCTTTCTATAATTAGCCACCGGCATAAGCCGGTGGTGTTTTTTGTTTTAGCCGAGACCCACCAAACCAAACCACACCCCGACGTGAGTCGGGGTTTCCCTTGCTTTGACTGTTGCCGAACCACAAGCCAACACCGAGACCCGTAGGTCTCGGCTGTGGTCACACGAGCCACAGCGAGAGCTTTGGCTCTAGGTTTGTGTGCGCCGGACGAACCAAACACCCGTTAAACCATATGTTTTTAATACCCCCATGATTAGATTTAATTAGATAACATGCTTTAATTAATGCTTTTTAATAACCTCATGATTTCATGTGTTAAATTAAATAAAAACATAAAAAGAAAAAGGGTTTAATGATTACCGAATACGTGAAACAAAAGGAGAACGATAACACTAACAATCTTGCAAGAAATCAATCACCAAAAATCAACAAACACACCCTCTTGGTGGTGTTTTACCCGGCGGCCAAACGAGACAAGAGGAGAGAAAAGATTTTAGGTTTATGATCTTTTCCAATATTTTGTTATTATGAAAATATCTTTCCCTTATTTCTTGTTTTGACTAAATTAAAAGTGGGCTTGTTCCCTTTCCTTACCTTCTAGCCGTGGGTATGTGGGCCCCCAAAGGGAAACCCGTTGTTTTCTCGTGTCTAAATATTATGCGTGTTACCGTGTCGTGTTTACGTGTTTTAAATAGTTATCGTTCGTGTTGTATTATATATTTATATGTAATCGTAATAAATATAACGTGAATACATATACTAGGTTCGTGATTATAAACGTTCATGATTTCATTTCGTATGTTCGTGATTATAATTATTTATGGAATACTTATCGTGTCTTAATACGTATTAAATACTTATCGTGTAATAACACGTACGTAATACTTGTAATTAATATTCATGAAACGTAAACATGTTATATATGGTAAGTTTTTATCATGCAAGTACGATTATAGATGTATTGTTCATGGTAAAAGCATGCGGGTTTTACAACTCTCCCCCCTAAAAAGAATAATTCGTCCCCGAATTATAGACAAAGTAAACTAGAAGAGAAACATACCCGAATCAAGCTGCGAGGGTATGTAAGATAAAAGGACATGCAGGTGACATGGTAGAAATGAACGTGGAACGTGACATGTCTTGAAAGGACATGGAACATGACGTGACTGAAGGGACGTATCTAATCGAATAGAGAAAACGGATAAGAAGTCCGGATGTACTCCTCCGTTCCAAGTGTACTCCTCCTGAGCCGTTCGGGATGGTGGGGAAAACCTCATCGAGAACGATGAGTCCCGAAGGGGGGGGGGGTGATTGTGACACCCTATGCAAATCCCACATCGGATGTGGCCAGGAGAGATCCATGGTTCATAAGATGACAGTCTCCTTCTCGTGACACAACATGTTTTGTGGTCTACTACAAGTGGGGTTCTTAGGAACTGGCAGTTAAGCGTGCTCATGTAAGAGTAGTACTAGGTTGGGTTACCAGCCGGGAAGTACTTACAAGAGGGCCACAAAGCAAATCTGTGAGCCTACAGGAAAGCGGACAATATTGTATTTGAGAAGGGGGATGTTACAAAAGACCTACCCGAGACCTTGTACAAAAAGACATTGTGGCTGTGAAAATCTTGGTTATCAGCAACGTTTAATCTTATTAAGGGCGTCGTTTGATTTCATGTGCGTTCTTGATTGAGATGAAGTTGATAAAGATGGGAGTATTGTTTGTGGAGGTTAAATCAGATAGGATTCGTAATTCGTGATTCGTGATGAGATTGATTTGGTTCATCATTCTCATATGGGTTTTGATTCGGGGCTTATATATGTTAATTGATTGTGGTTAGCAATATATGTATGAGATGGATTCGTATGTTGTTGGAAATACGTTTTCCCAAAGAAAGTCTCAGTCACATCATTATTAGCATAGATCACGAGCTATAGACTATTTAGGACATTGTAACTTAGAGTGACCTCCCTTAGGGGGAGATTGTTGGAAATACGTTTTTACGTATTTAGAAAGGATCGGTCACTCCAAAGATATATTCTAGTATTGGTCTCGTGATCCATTTGTAAACAATATAGTCCAAATAGCCCACATGTAGGGTGAGCTATATATATCCCCTCCTAGCATGTTAGGAGGGGTGGTTCTCTCATTTTACATTTTTCATTTTAATAAAAATCTCTTTCTCTCTCTACTTTTCTTTTCTCTCCTTTCTCTCTACACCCATCTTCTTCCTCCTCCATCTTCTCCATTCAATCAAATAGATTATTCATAGATTGCCAAATCCCAAGATTTCGTAGACCTTCAATTGGTATCAAGAGTCATGGTTAAATCTTAGGATTTACATATTTTTTTATCTTTTGATTTGGTGGTAAAAAATCAACCTTGATTCTTGTTATTTTTGGTGTTTTTGTTGTTGAGATTAGTAGATAAGGGTTGGGTTTAGCTTATTTTGGTAGAAATTACAAAACTTTTGGTGGTTTTTGGTCAAAAATCGGATTAAAACTCGTTTGGTCCAAGAAAAATCAAGAAAAGTCGGCTTATACTGTTTCTGGCAAGATTATTCCGAACCAGTCGATTATTCCGAACCAGTCGATTATTCCGAACCAGTCGATTATTCCGAACCAGTCGTTTATTCCGAACCAGTCGATTATTCCGAACCAGTCGATTATTCCGAACCAGTCGATTATTCCGAACCAGTCGATTATTCCGAACCAGTCGATTATTCCGAACCAGCCGATTATTCCGAACCAATAGATTATTCCGAACCAGTCGATTATTCCGAACCAGCCGATTATTCCGAACCAGTCGATTATTCCGAACCAGTCGATTATTCCGAACCAGTCGATTATTCTGAACCAGTCGATTATTCCGAACCAGTCGATTATTCCGAACCAGTCGATTATTCCGAACCAGTCGATTATTCAGAACCAAAGGTTTATTCCGAACGAAGCAAAATCCAAAGATATTCCGAACCAATCAGTTATTCCGGATCAGCCACTTATTCCGAACCAACAACTTTTCCGAATCAACCATTTATTCCGAATCAAGTGGATTTAATCTTAGATTCTTACACACGCTTTACTTCAACAACACAACACAATTCACAACCTTACTTCACTGCTCGATCAACCGATAATCTTTGAGTCCTTAGAGTGATCAAAATGATTTTTCAAGATTTTCAAAAAACGTGTTTCTTGAGAATTTTTTGTTTCTTGAGAATACTTATTTAGAGGATTTAATCATTTTTCCTCGATTTCCAATGGAATCGTTGAATTCGACACTGACAGAGGGAGACTTGCATCGAATGCAAGACAAAGCTAGAAAAAGTGGTATAAATTCATTTCAAATGCTTCAGTCTCATCTTATCACTCTTTCGGGAATTCAAGGAGGGAGCGAATTTGTGACAATCTTTGGTCAAGATCGTCATATATTCATCGACTCAATATTCACCACTTTGACCCAACTCGCCAGGCAACTCAACAATGAAAACTTTAATCACTCGGCATCGGTACTTGCATATAAGGCTCTTGTGACACAACTCACGCCTTTCCTCCAATTCAATATCATCAAGTCTGAAAGTTCAGTAATTTGCCAATCATTTCTTCGAGATACATATACCGAGCTTCGAGTTTTCCGTGATACAATATTGAAACTCATGACATCGGTCTCGTCTTCGATTTATGAAAGATCTCGACTTCAGCAAGCGTATGAAAATGGAGTGCAAGACTCTATGATGTAGATGCAAGGTGAGAATGGTCATACGGTTGACAACTTGGAGCCTAACGATAGCAAGAGCACGGAATCAGGAGGACAACATGATACCAGTGGCACGTCGGGGAATGTTCATGAGATTTCTCTTGATGACACCTCACCCATTTATGACGCAGAGCCTGCAAACATGGTATAATGTAATGTTGGTTATGATGTATATGTTGATGACATGCCGCATATTGAGCATTCTGAACCTAATTATGACAAACATGGTATGGAAAAGAGTGATAGAAATACCACTTCTGATTCATCCGATGTGAGTCATAATGGGGGAGAGATTGTTCAGAATGATATAGTACATCATGATAATTGTTTAATAACTGCTTCATTGACTGCTTCTGATTCCAAGATTAGAGAGCTCGAAACTATTGTAGCTCAACAATCAAAAGATCTTGAGGATGCCAAACTTGAATTTTCTAAGAAAACGGACAAATTTGAAACATACTTTGAAAAACATGAAAAGTCAAACGTTGTTCTTGAAAGAAAATTAGATAAAAAAGTTTTAGATTCTAAAGCTGAAAAGGAAAATCTTTTGAAACAAATTCAGTTACTAGAGTCTAAATTGGCATCCCAAGATAGAGTGCTCAAAGAGAATGAGACTTTAAAAGCTCAAGTCCAAGAAAAGGTGTTTGCTATAGCTGCGTTGAAAAACGAGTTAAGGAAAAATAGAGGACCTAGTGTGGACACTAAGCTTGAAAAACCATCAATCTTGGGGAAACCGCCTACAAATTTGTTCGTCAGACAACCGACTGTCAAACAACCTACTGCATTTAGATCCGAGCGACCACAACCCTCGAGACCGCGGTTTGCCTCCCAAGATGATTTGGTTCATCTTTCTAGACCAGTCACTCCACCAACTAGGTCCAATGTGACTAATTCAGCTTTAGCAAGACCAAATCATATGATTGCCTCTAGTTTCCCTAAAAATACCAAGACCACGTCTAGAACTAGTTCAAATGACGTTTTCCATAAATCTGGTCTTAGGGAAGCTAAGCAAAAGACACATGTAAGAGATAGCAATGTCAAACCTAGCCAGATGCCTTCTAGATTACCCAACACAACTAACCGTAACATGTCATCTCCTAGGAGCATCGATCAATCATCTAGGAATTACTCGGACATTAAATATGCTACTTGTAAAACATGTAGAAAATGTGTCTTTACGGCAAATCATGATTCTTGTGTCAAGAAATTACTTGATGAGGTGAACTCCCATGCTAGAATTAAGTCCTAGTGGATAGCTAAAATCAAACCCTTTGGTAAAGTTTGGCGCCCTACTGGTAGAACTTTCACTCTTGTAGGAAACGAGTGCCCTTTAACTAGGATAGCCTCCGATTCTACTAAGACTACTAGGGAGGAAATTGATACAGATGATACATCACTTAAGCCTAAACTTAAGGTTTTCTATAAACGGAAGCGTTTGCCATCTAAGACAAGTGAATCATCTACTCAGGTCGCCTCTGACACAAGTAAAGCCAACTGTGAACCTCCACGTGCTTCTAAAAATGATATCGCTAACCCATGTCAAAGTATCCAAATTCTTAATGAGATTGCAGATACCAAAGTTGATGTTCCAAAAGAACGAAGCGGTTCAATTGTTGTATACCGTCAACTAAGGACATTCTTAGAGTTTGGTTGCTGAAGAAGCAGATATCAGAGAAACAAGTGTCTCAGGGGATTCACAGTTAAGCTTACCATGATGGCTTATAGATAAATGACAGTCTGTAACCCGTTCTTCAAAGGCAGGAAAGTTTATCGCCGATGATAAACTTATCCTTACAACGAGAAATTAATTTTTCTCGGGCATGAGCTTATATCAAAAAACATTCCAAGTTTTTAAGCTCATGCACAAGGACTTATAGTCATATCACAGATTGTAACTCGTTCATCAAAGAAAGGAAAGTTTATCGCCGATGATAAACTTATCCTAACAACGAGAAATTAAGCTTTCTCGGGCATGGTCTAATATTAAAGACATTCGAAGTTTTTAAGCTCATGCACAAAGGCTTACATTCAAATAACAGTCTGTGACCCGTTCTTCAAAGAAAGGGAAGTTTATCTCGCAATGATAACTTACCCTCAAAACGAGAAATTAAATTTTCTCGGACACGAGCTTCTGTTAAAACTATTCAAAGGTTTTAAGCTCGTGTAAATGGCGTATAATCACATCACAGTTTATGCCCCGGACTTCAAAGAAAGGAAAGTTTATCGCCGATGATAAACTTATCCTACTAACGAGAAATTAATTTTTCTCGGACACGAGCTATCATTAAAACTATTCAAAGGTTTTAAGTTCGTGTATATGGCTTATCGTTGAATATCAGACGATAACCCGTGCTTCAAATAAAGGAAAGTCTATCATTAATGATAACTTATCCTCTTAACGAGATATTCACCTTTCTCGGTCATGAGCTTGTATTAAAACATTCGAAGTTTTAAGCTCAGAAAGGAAAGTGTATCTTTTAAATAAGATAACTTTTCCTCATAACGAGAAATTCAACTTTCTCGGTCATGAGCTTGTATTAAAACATTCGAAGTTTTAAGCTCAGAAAGGAAAGTGTATCTTTTAAATAAGAGAACTTTTCCTCATAACGAGAAATTAACCTTTCTCGGTCATGAGGTTTCCGTTAAAACAGTCAAAGTTTTCAAGCTCATGAAAACGACTTCTAAGTAAATGTCAGCTTAGGACTCGTCCTTCAGATAAAAGGAAAGCCTATCGCCGATGGTAACTTATCCTTAACAACGGGAAGCTTACAACTTCTCAGACTTGAGCTCACTTTTAAGATATTCAACATCTTAAGCTCAAGAAATTGGTTTTTCAAAACTTGGAACACAATTTTTTCAAGAATTTTTCAAAAGATTTTTCTAAATCTTTCAAAATTGTGTGTTCAAAATGTTTTGATAAAAAGAGCATGTCTTCTGGAATCGATAATATTTACGAACCTAGAAATGTCGTTCAATAATGACACGGGGTTGTAAATAAAGTTCGAGCAGAAGTTTAAAAGATTTAAAACATGCTCAAAATGGTTTGCTATTATTTCTGATAGTAACCCGCTTTTCACATTGAAGTCAAGCATTTCACCGGAAAGCTTTGACTTTAAAATCCGAAGTTATCAACTCCAAAATCCGAAGTTCGTCGCAATTGATATCTACATACTAGACGATGCGACTGCTCAAACGACGACTACAACTCTTTAAGTAGAACACGGGTCAACAATTGAGGGGGAGCAATTGTCAAGCGTTCAGACTCTTCGATGCCGAAAGTGCCAATGTTCACAAGTTGGTGTCAGGAAAACGATATCAATTGTCCATGTGGTGTAAAGGAGAAGATAATTTCAGAAGTTACGAGGAAGACCAACGTCCGCAGACAAGAACCACGTGATCTTCATATGATGTTCTCATGATTGCAAGTCCTAACTCGTATACTATAATCTTGTGAATTCACTTTATATATGATCTTTGCTCGTGAATATTATTATTTGCGAATCAAGTGCACCCTCATTAATTTTAGGGGGAGCTTGTTAATATCATGAAGATAAATGGATTTAATCAATTTTGCATTTTTCTTCCCAAATTTTTAAAACATTGTTAAATCAATTGATATTAAAAACATCGATTAGGTTAATATTTTTAATATGTGGGAGAAAATGTGATTTAATGTGTCTCAATGGTTTGACTTAATGTGCTGGCTCATCCCGACATGTGCGAAATGTTTTCGAATATCGTGGCATATGTTAAGGGGGAGCAACATAGATTTTATATTCAAATGGATTTCATGATGACGTTACTTACCCATACCCTATCTATTTCACGACGGTGACGATTGTGGTGACAAAAGGATGGTAGGATAGGTTAAAGTCCAATGATTCTTCCATATCCGGAGGAATCTTCCCAAGGACATTCCATAGCTAGAAATAGAAGTCTTTAGGAAAGATGGAGAAAGATTGTGAACGTAGCTGAATGCCAACCAAGTACTTAAGTTAGCACTGGAACAATCACAACAAGGTTCTAGTTATGGCGTATTGGTAAGCATTGAAGGGGTTGAAGAATGAAAAAGAATTGTAAAGATAAAGGGTGTAAAGAAAGTAGCCCTCCTCACAACCTTAGGCAGAAACCGGGTCAATTCATATGCTATTGAGATCATTTATGATTCTCAATATTGAAGATAGACATCATGGACCCAGTGATGCAAGGCACAACCCATCCCAGCTAACTCAGATATCTCTCAAAAGATATTTGTTTTAATCACACGGGGAAAACGCATTATCTATTTATTTATTCACTCCGAATAAATTGGTATTGAAAAGGTGGCACTCCTCTCCAGCCTCCGATCACTAAAATGAAAAATGCACGATCGAGTCTAGAGCCATTTGAGATCATCAAATATCTCATTAGGACACATTTTCATTATTCCTTGCTTGTTCACACAATGTGAAAAGTAAGAAAGATATTAAGAGTCCTACGCAAAATCTTCATGATCTTGCCTGAACATCCGAGTAATACGAAAGTATTTACAATGAAGATGGAAATCCTTCTTGAGCGAACATCAAAAAGCTCATGGTAGGTAACCTTTGCGATTCTTTAATGTGTCAAACTTGTGATAACTGGAAAGCAACAGTTGTTTAATTCTTAATTGAATGTAAACACGTTCCAGGCCTCTACGCAATATCTTAGTGATCTTGCCAGAACACTCAGAGTGATACCTTAGTGGTCACAGTGATGAGTGGAAATCCTTCTAGTGTTAACCTCAAACAGCACTTGGTAGGTAACTTGCAAGATTCTATATGAATCAAGCTCGTGACAACTAGAAAGCAACGATGGTGCGGTTCTTAATTAAACTTCACTTGTTCCAGGAACATGAATTGACGGCTTCAAATCATGCGGATAATACTATCCAAATGATTCACTCTTTACGTTCGCAGTCAGCTTTGGACGGTCGAGTAAAGAGAACGGGTTTACCCGCGAAATCTTGTCAAGGAGGTTCTTTATTGAAACTACCTGCCACAAGTACGATATTTAATATCGTCCAACGGTCTTCACCGACCGGAGGTAAAATGCTACCGAATTAGAATGAAATGTTCAAGGCCATTTCATCCATGTATATGTTTTGTTGCTAACTGTCTTATGCAGCATAACAAAAAGGTGGCATTGCGGGGTACAATCCAGAAGAAGTCGTCACCACATGCTTATACTACATACACTTGGTACTTCAACAAATTCAAGAAAGTATGAAGGTCAAGTCTTTCGCTGTATCAAACTCTGAAGCTTTCAAGAATTTAAAGGTATAAGTATGTGGAACATGAATTCACGAAGAGGCAAATTTCACAAGTTATGAATGCACAAGGTCAAGGCAAGGAAACATGCTCAAGACTAAAGTCAAAGATCACATCAAGCATATTCACAAGAACAAGATCGAAGACTCAAGCATAGATGCTAGGTTTAAGATTTTGTAAAATGGTGTGACCTCCCTTAGGGGGAGATTGTTGGAAATACGTTTTCCCAAAGAAAGTCTCGGTCACATCATTATTAGCATAGATCACGAGCTATAGACTATTTAGGACATTGTAACTTGGAGTGACCTCCCTTAGGGGGAGATTGTTGGAAATACGTTTTTAAGTATTTAGAAAGGATCGGTCACTCAAAAGATATATTCTAGTATTGGGCTCGTGATCCATTTGTAAACAATATAGTCCAAATAGCCCACATGTAGGGTGGGCTATATATATCCCCTCCTAGCATGTTAGGAGGGGTGGTTCTCTCATTTTACATTTTTCATTTTAATAAAAATCTCTTTCTCTCTCTACTTTTCTTTTCTCTCCTTTCTCTCTACACCCACATATGTCGGTTTACTCTTGACGTAAGATAACATACGGCCTAGCCATACTTCAAAAACTTCTTTGATGAGCAGTGGAGGGCGGTTATCAGTTCCCGTGATGGCAGAGATATCCGTAAGTGTCGTCATTTGAGGCATGACTGAATTCGGATTCATTTTGATCACTTAAAGACTCAAAGATTATCGGTTGATCGAGCAGTGACGTAAGGTTGTGAATTGTGTTGTGTTGTTGAAGTAAAGCGTGTGTAAAAACCCAAGATTAAATCCACTAAAAATCGTCGAAAAAACTTGCAAAATACCCCTTGATCCGGAATAATTAAGTTGATTCGGAATAAGTACCTTAATGTGAAAAATACCTTGGTTCGGAATAATGCCTTGGTTCGGAATAATTGGTTGGTTCAGAATAAGTAGTTGATCCGGAATACTTGGTTGAGTCGGAATAAGCCTCTAATTCGGAATAAGCATTTATTCCGGATGAAGCATTTATTCCGGATGAAGCATTTATTCCGGATGAAGCATTTATTCCGGATGAAGCATTTATTCCGGATGAAGCATTTATTCCGGATGAAGCACTTATTCCGAATGAACCATTTATTCCGGATGAAACACTTACTCCGGATGCGATGGTTATTCCGGATGAGATGATTATTCCGGATGAGGTGATTATTCCGGATGAGATGATTATTCGGGATGAAGTGATTATTCCCGATGAGATGTTTATTCCGGATGAGATGATTATTCCGGATGAGATGACTATTCCGGATGTGATGATTATTCCGAATAAGATGAATATTTCGAATGAAATGTTTATTGCTTGTTTAAGTGTTTGAATGTTTTGAATGCTTTAAGGGTTTATGTCATGTGCTTAGGTATAAAATTCATAATGATATGCATATCTGTATTTATCAACTTTTGTGTTTCATCTTAAGCAGAAACAATGACAAACCCAACCGTGCAACAAATTCAAGACGCCAGAGTAGCAGCCATCGAAAAAGCCAAAACCCTCCCGGTCATTCCAAACAACTTCCGGCTGAAGGAGATCACTCACACCAAGCACTCTGGCTTCAAGGTAGGTTCAGCCATTCTTGACAATACACCTTTCAAGAATGCGCTAAGAGAAAGTGCTTCGGTGCCATTTGAGTATATGTACGAATTTTGGGCAACCAAAGAGAAGAGGTCAAACAAGATCACGTTCTCCATTGACAACAAGCAGCAGACTCTCACCATTGCTGACTTCCGCAAGATCTTTGGCTTTCCGGAGTGTCCCAAAGGAACGAAATTCTCAGCCAACCCGACGAAGAGCGAACTCTTGGAGATGTTCTCAGCCATAGGAAGTGTGGATCTATGTGTAGTGTCTGACTTCACCACAGCCAAAGTGGGTCAACCTTGGAAAGCAATCTTTGGCATTCTCAGCCGATGTCTCACGCCCAAGTCGAGCAGGTTTGATGCGGTGCGCCCACCTATCATCAACATGTTTTATGGTATGTATAAAGATATAAACGTTTATTATGCTTTATTGTTATAGGAAGAGTTTACCTACTAACTTTTCACTAACACAAAGACTAAGAATAAAGGTTTTCAGTACCCTAGGTTCATAAAGCTAATCATCCATTACTTTATGGAGAACGATGCGTCGATTGATAAACGTGCAGGTAGCCGTCATCACGCAAAAGACGCCGATGATCTGGTGGACATCAGGCAAGAAGGTCACTCGCATGTTGTTATCCCTGGTCACATTCCCAGTCATCTCCTGACTGACAAGATTGTAGCTTCTACTGATTACAAGAACATGCTACTAGAAATTCAGACTCAGCAAGACAGCCTTCAAACAGGAGAAGACTCGTCTAGTACGGTTAAGAGTAAAGGTAAACGTAAGCAAACAGCGTTACCTGAACCCAAAGCCAAAAAGACAAAGCCTGCGGCTAAGAAGGGTAAAAGCACTTCTGACAAGATGGTTCTTCACGATGAAAAAGATGATGAGGTCGATCCTACTCTTGATCTAACTCGCAAAACTGAGAAGAATATGTTGCAGGAGGCGATTGACAGGAGTAAGAAAGATACAGGTGGCAGTGGTTCGCGTGTACAGCTAGAGGATGTAGTTGAAGAAGAATACGAGCAGTCGGATGACATCAATGACTTTGGTAATCCTGAACACTACACGACATCAAAGGAGAAATCTAGTGCCGATGCTGCAAGTGTTGAAAAGGGTTCCGGTGCTACAACAACCATTGCACCAACTCAGCCTCTTGTTACTCTACCTCCACCTATCAGCCCTCACAACTACAACCAGTGCTAACACCTCTACCACCACCTACTTACGTCTTGAGTAATGTGAGTAAAACTGTGCCTTTTCAACAATCCCAAAGTAGCCCTAAGCCATCTACATTTTCTACAATGGCGATGGCAATGGATGAACACATGGACACTCAACACAAAGAGATGGATCAACTTCGCGAAGAGTTACACAAGCGAGTCCAAAGTGAGGAGGCTACCAAAAAGGCCCAAGAGGAGATGATTACTAAATTCACTGCCGAGATGGAATCAACCCGTAAATCTCACGTAGAACAGATTGCTCAGATTAAGCAGGTTGAAGCTACCAAAAGTGAAGCACGAATTGCAAAGCTCCGCGCCTTGAAGGATAAATATAAGGAGCAAAAGGAAACACTTGAAGCTTCCATCGAGGATAGAGTGAAAGAATCCGTTGAGGCTATAATGCCGCAGCTGCGAGAAGAGGTGAAGCAAATTGCAGCTGATAATTTGATGGTCAAATCATCCAACCCTTCCAAGTCAGCCTACAAGTTTGCACTTGCATTAACGGATTTTGAACTCAAGAAGATCCTCAAAACCCGCATGAGGGAATGTGGATCTTATGACAAGTCCAAGATTCAACGGATACTTTACAAAGGACTTCGTGCGGCTATAAAAGAGGATGATAATTTGTTTGAGTTGTTTGGAAGTGTGGTACCTTATCACATTTTGCCTGAGGAGGAAAGGGAAGAGAGTGAGGCAGAAGAGGATAATGGTGAAGAAGAGGAAGAAGAAGAAAAGGAAAACCAAGGTAGTAATGGTGATGAGGATGATGGTGGTGACGGTGGTGATGGAAATGAGGATAGCGATAAGGGTAGCAACGGGGAAGATGAGGAGGAAAACAGGGAAAGCAGTGACAGGGACAGGTCTGAGCATTCGGATCAGTCGGATCATGTTGATGCGGGAGACAAGGGAGACAAGGTAGCCAGCAAAAGGACACCATCCAAATCTGGTACCAAGTCTAAGAAAGCAGTTGCTCAAGAAGAAAAGTCCACGTCCACAGAGACCGGACGAACCAAAAGGCGCCATGATAGGAATGCTGCTACTGCAAAATCTATTCCCGGTACATCTGCTCCTAAATCTATACCTATTACCACTAACCCTGCTAGTTCTTTGGTTGATACTATGATTGCAGAACCAGTTTCCACTCCTCCGCAAAACGAACCAGTATCTGCCGCTCCCGAGTCAAGCACACGAGACTGGGCTGACACTTTGGAGATTGATGAAAATGCCCCTCCACGAGCTTGGATCACGGCCGCTGCTGCATTTGATCCAATCATGGACGCTGATAGGGATATTTTGTATCTCCGAATCCGTACCCCAATTGACTTGTGCGCATTTTGAGCTCATGAGTTCAAATCCTCAGTCACTCCATCGTTGGTGAAGAGAGCACTGAAGGCCAAGAGACTTCACGCCAAAACTAGATTGAGTCAAATGGAGTACGAGTATTATGCAGATGAGGTACTAAAAGCTTTAAACACACCTCAAAGGCCAGGTCTTCATGAATCAGAAAGAGCTCCACCTCCACTTGATCCTTCTCAAGACAACCAGATTTCTCTCGATTTCTTCGTCACATATGATCTCGATTATCTTCTTAAGGGGTCATCCAAGTATGCAACTTCCCTGACTGTACTGAAAGCTGCCAATTGGGGGACAATAACTTGGATCGAGGAAAGGGTAAACCGTCTCTGGGTCGCACAGGTAAACCGCAAATACGATATGTATGCTGTAGTAGGTGCCTCACATCGGGACAAACGTTTGCGAAGGGCGTACAGGGGTTGTTGCATATTTAACTCTGGAAGCCACGTCAAAACCGATCTTCGTATCACAAGCATTTTGGGAGTGAAGGTTTCACCCAAAAATGGCTATCACCACGTGTCGGAGATTCGACTCAAGAGGGAGGATGACAAGGAATATGTGATACAGCAAATTGACTTCTCCCTCATTCGTCTGGAAGACATCGAGGATATGTTGCTTCACTAAACCCGTGATCAGATAACCCATATCACTCGTGAAGAAAGTATTGCATTGAACACAACACTTCGTATGTATACACGAAGTGTTGTAATCAAGAAACGAGTTGAAGATTTTCAAATGGGCGTTGAAAGTTACCAACGAAAGCTAAACATGACCCGTCCAATGAATAATGTCTTACCTGAGCATGTCAATCGATGTCCATACACTGGTACCACCGTTCCGATACACGGGATTTTCTACCTAAACAGTCGGGGGATAATGAAGTTCATGCGGATAGGTGAGCTTCATAAGTACAGTGATGGGACACTCATCAACGTCAGAGGTAAATTGGAATGTCTAAACAATAAAGAGACGTTACCTGAAGTGATTGAGGATTGGCACCCGGGGTATCAGAAGATGGCCTCATACGTGATAAGGAAGATTGATGAAAAGCTCCATGACCGTCGATTGCACAGGAGCTTGGAAAGATTTGTTGGTGGTCGACCATATGGAGTGCACTACAAGTTACTGCAACGATCCATCTAATGGGTCGTACATATCAGGTCCACTTCATATTGGTCTTTAATTGTGAATATGTAAATTTGTGAATATTGTGCTTTTGTGGCATGATGTAGTGTTAAGGTATGATAATTTTTCAAGAATTTCTCACGAGATTCTAAATCTTTCAAAATATGTCATACTAAAGCACTACAACTAACCTTTATTAGTTTAAGGGGGAGCATAAATATGTTCTATGGCCAAACGTTAATTTCATTTTTACCCAAAGACCGGTTAATCCATTCAATATCCCAAATATTAATGGTTAACATTTTGGATAAGGGGAGAAAATGGGATTAAGGAGACTTAAAATGATACTTGGCTAAAAGATGAAGAAGACTTAACGATTATCCAACTTAATATGTGTAAAGCACGTGTTAAGGGGGAGCGTTTTTGATGAACAAAAACACTTAACGTACAAAACTTTTGATTTTAATATCACAAGTACCTCAAGTGATTTTCAAGGATTTTTCATGATGATTAAAACTTTCCCAAAACACACTTATTTCATGACGTATGTGGTGACAAAAGGGAGGTAGGAATAGGTTCTAGTCCTATGATTCATCAGAGCTGATGAAATCTTCCCAAGGACAAATTCCCTAGTTAGAATTAGAAGTCCTAGGAAAGATGGAGAAAGATTGTAAATGTAGCTGAATGCCGACCAAGTACTTAAGCTAGCACTGGAACAATCACAACAAGGTGCTAGTGATGACGTATTGGTAAGCATTGAAGGGGTTGAAGAATGAAAAAGAAATGTAAAGATAAAGGGTGTAAAGAAAGAGGCCCTCCTTACAACTTAGGACAGAAACCGGGTCAACACATCTATTGATTGGGATCATTTTAAATGATTCTCAATATTGAAGACAAGATATCATGGACCCAGTGATGTCATGCACCACCCTTCCCAGCTAACTCAAATATCTCTCAAAAGATATTTGTTTTAATCACACGGAGATCAACACGTTTCTATTGGTTTATTCACTCCAAATAGACTGATATTGAATAGGTGGCACTCCTCTCCAGCCATTGCTCACTAAATCAAAATGCACTATCGAGTCTAGAGCCACGAGATCATCAAAAGTCTCATTAGGACACTTCCCATTTATTCCTTACTTCTTCATACACTGGAAAAGTAAGAGATTTTTATGAGTCATACGCAATATTCTTGTAATATTGCCAGAACATCCGAGTAATACGCAAGTATTACAATGAAGATGGAAATCATGCTTGAGCCAACATTAAACAAGCTCATGGTAGGTGACACGTGCGGTTTCTTTAGAAACCAAGCTTGTGAAAACTGGAAAGAAACAGTAGTTTAACTCTTCATTAAAATTAAACTCGTTCCAGGCCTCTTCGCATTTTCGTAAGATCTTGCCAGAACACTCAGAGTGACATCATTAAGTGTTCACAGTGACGACTGGGAATCCTTCTAGTGTTAACATCAAACAGCACTTGGTAGGTGACATGCAAGATTCTATACGAATCAAGCTCGTGACAACTGAAAAGCAACAATGGTGAAAATCTTAATTGAAATTCACTTGTTCCAGGTTCATGTATGGACGGCTTCAATCACAAAGATAATTTATTATCCAAGTGATCACTCTTTATGTTCGCAGTCAGGCTTAGTGACGGTCGAATAAAAAGAACGGGTTTACCCGCGAAATCCTGTCAGGAAGTTACTTAATTGAAACTATCCGTCACAGGTACGATATCTAATATCGTCCAACGGTCTTCACCGACCGGAGGTAGAATGCTACCGTTTAAGAATGAAATGTTCTAATCCATTTCATTCGTGTCTTGTTATGTTGCGATATTTGAAGACGGTGGCGTTGCGGTGTACCAGCTGAAGTCGTTCCCACATGCTTATGTTTTCCTGCACCAAAGCTCAGCAAAATTCGAGAAAGTACAAAATGAAGTCTTCCGCTGTAAACAAACTCTGAAGCTTTCAAGAATTCAACGAAAACATAAGTGTGTGGAACATGGAGTCACGAGGAGGCAAGTTTCACAAGAAGGTAAAGAACGCACGTGATTGGTCAAAAGAACAATGCTCTCAGGCCAAAGCCGAAAGGATCAAATTCAACATAGTCACATCAAAAGAAAAAAAAAGGCTACGAGCTGAAGAACGAAGACTTAGTATAGTATGCTAGGTTTAGGACTTTGTAAGTTGGAGTGACCTCCCTTAGGGGGAGATTGTTAGAAATACGTTTTTAACGTATATTAGAAGTATTGGTCACTCCACGATATTATTTAATGTTATATAGCTCGTAGTAGTTTTATTGCTTATTTAGTTAAGTAAACCGGTTCATGGGCTTGTCATGGACCGGTCCAAGCCCATTAGTGGCTTGGAATATATATACCCTTTTCCACCATGGAAAGGGGTTGGTTGTTGGTTAATGTTTCATATATTTCACTTTGAATAAATCACCTAGTTCTCTCAACTTTCTCTCTCTAACTTTCTCTCTCTAGAAACACATCAACCCACTTCATAGATTCAATAGATTATCAATATTCTTCATATGTCTTTGATCTTTGATGTGAATGATTTTCCAAAAGTGAGGAGTTTAGATGGAGTTTTTGTAAGCTGCGTTTGATGGAGAGAAAAGGGGGGCGGAAGAAACTAGATGAAATGGATTAGGGTTAATTGTGAGGGGTATTAGGTTGGTGGCATTATATATCCTAGGTACTACCAATTCGGGTGATGGGTCGGTTAACGGATATTACTATCTACTTGACTACTTTGCTATCTCTATCCACTAAGCATACATGTGGAACGAGTATCACTTATGGGTGGGATAAGAAGTAGCAATGTGGGCCACATTCACGTTTTATGATTTAAAAAAATGAATTGACTTTCAAGTGTTAATGTACACGTGATGGATGAAGAGTCATATTTGGTACATGATTTAATGATTTTGCGTAGTCGTTGTTTCGTTCTCGGTATCTTAACGAATTGATCACGGTTTGAAGTGTAGAAATCGTTCTTGGTGACGGAAAGGGAAGTTTGGTTTTCTATTTCTACTTAAAAGGTTAAAGCGAAACGTAATAAAAATAAACCAAAAATAAATAACTAATAAAAAAGGAGCAAAACAAATAATAAAACGTAAATTAAAACAAAACAATTATTAAAAATAAAACTAAACGAAGAAATTAACTTTTGACTGAAAAATAAAATTAACCTAATGAAAAAGGAGAAAATAAAACTAAGAGGGTATTTTAAAGTTAAACGAGGCAAAACCTAAAGCGGGTACTAAATAAAAGATAAAACTTTAACTTTACGAAAAAATATTAATTTTAAAATTAGACGAAAAATTCAACTTAAAATACGTAACTTTCAGAATTTAAATCGGAACAACTTTCAGATTAAACTAAACGACTACGAAACAAAATTAATTAATAAACAAGCACGCAGGCACCCTGCTCAAGCAGGCAGGCTACCTGCTAAATTTGGCGGGAAAGTAACTTAAGCAGGCAAGATGGCTGGTCACTATATACGTTATCCGCAAAACGTATTTTCCACTATCCGGAAAACATTTTGTTCGTTATCCGCAAAACATTTTTTCCACTATCCGGAAAACATTTTTTCACTATCCGGAATTCAGATTTTCATGCCTTATCCGGAAAAAGAATTTCGGGGGCTTATCTTGAAAACATATTTCGGGGGCTTATCCTCAAAACATATTTCGGGGGCTTATCCTCTAAACATATTTCGGGGGTTTATCCTCAAAACATATTTCGGGGGCTTATCCTCAAAACATATTTCGGGGGCTTATCCTCAAAACATATTTCGGGGCCTTATCCTCAAAACATATTTCGTGGGCTTATCCTCAAAACATATTTCGGGGACTTATCCTCAAAACATATTTCAGGGGCTTATCCTCAAAACATATTTCGGGGGCTTATCCTCAAAACATATTTCGGGGGCTTATCCTCAAAAAGAGGGTTTCAAAGGAAATTTGCAAATAAGCTAAAGACAAAAATAAGCCAAAAACTAATAAGCACTTATCTAAAAACTTAACGAAAATACTTTTAAGAAAAAGATAATAAACCAAAATTTAAAAACTTTAAGAAACACTAAATATTTAAAATCAACTTTTTATAAAATAACTTTTGAAAACACTTAATCAAATTTAAAAAAAGCACACAATAATCTATAAAACCAATAAGCTAAAATAATCAAACACATAAAAACATAACAACCAATCAAATAAGCATGACAGTAACCAAATAAGCATAAAGATTAAGCAAAACAAGAAGGGTAGAATGAGAGATTAAAGTAAAAACTTGATTAAAAGTAAAGATCCAACAATTAAAAATAAAGATTAAAGACTTACAAATTTTAAGGTGCAAGACATGAAATTAAATTGACAAGAAATTAAATGGTGGAAGAACTTGAAGGTCTACGAAATCTTAGGATTTGGTAAACTATGGATTGATCTATTGATTTAATGATGGAGATGGGGAAGGAGGAAGAAGATGGTGGTGTAGAGAGAGAAAGAAGAGAAAAGAAAAGTAGAGAGAGAAAGACAATTTTATTAAATGAGAAGATATGAAATGAAAGAACCACCCCTCCTAACATGCTAGGAGGGGGTATATATAGCCCACCCTACATGTGGTCTATATGGACTATATCTTAATACAAATGGATCACGAGCCGAATACTAGAATATATCTTTGGAGTGACCGATCCTTTCTAAATACGTAAAAACGTATTTCCAACAATCTCCCCCTAAGGGAGGTCACTCCAAGTTACAATGTCCTAAATAGTCTATAGCTCGTGATCTATGCTAATAATGATGTGACCGAGACTTTCTTTGGGAAAAACGTATTTCCAACATTTAGCATGTTTTATCTCCGGTCCTTGAAGGTAATGGCAGGAGGGATTTCGATGCTTGCGGAATTATAAGAAATGGGTTAAAAGCTTACCATTTTGTAAAAATCGTTCAACGGCTTTGGTTATAACAAATGTTGTTTTTTGGTTTGTTAAATGTTTTGGACCATGTTGTGAACGATTTGTAAACTTTTATTACAATCCAACGTTTATTTTTAAAACGATTCTTTTCGAGTCGTTTTCTATTACTTGAGCTGTTGTATTATGAAGTAGCACCCCATATGAGCTTCAGCGTATGAACCGAATTTGAGGGTGTTACAGATTGGTATCAGAGCTTAAGTTATAGAGAACAAAAATATTTTCCAAAATAAAAGTTTTGAAATATTTTAACTATAACTATCGTAAGCGAAATCACTGAATTACCGATGGGACCGGAAAGAGAGTATTTATATATATGGGATATATATATATGTTATAGTTTGAATAATTTGTACTTGTAAGTTACAAGTCATGATTACAATTATTTAATTATAAATGTTAATTTTATATTTATATGAGGTATTATTATGACGTAGTTTGTCACGAAGCCATTTCCAAGCTAGATTCTATTATTCCCCAGTTAAAGTAAGTTATGGATCTTCCTGATTCTAACGCACTGGGTAATATTCCCAATGAGAATTATTTGGTTTCAAAGATATTTGATTCCTTAAATATTATTCTTGAAATAATCGATCCGTTTATATCGTTTAGCAGATTCGCTTTTCGTTCTAATTGATCTTCGACTTTCTAGTGTTTTAGAAACATGTTTTCTGAAATATTACTGTTGTTCGGAAGGAATTTGTAATGATTGGCATGGTATTTACATGCCTACTAAAATACCATATCACCAGAATTTCATCATATCTGTCCTGGTTGTATTCGATCTTGATCTTTTGTGTTAAACAAAAGATGCTCAAGTAGAGTGATTTATTACTGTCTTGTTGAAATCAATTGACCGTTTATTTGTTTATAGAAACTTATTCACATAGGTTTGGTCGACCCATAGAAATAAGAGTTTATAAATGTATAGGCTTAAGCATAAAGAGTTTACATGAATAATCTTGATTGTCTAGTTTAGGGAACTTGATCCTTCCTAATTAGTTAATCTTTGATTAATTACTTTATTCTCGATATTCATTCATCCTTCTTAGTTTTCCATTCCTTTCATCTCTTCCTTTTGTTATCTAAATACAATCATTGAATGAATACTCATTATGATTTGAATTGTGTTGTAACAGAATCATGCCACCAAAGAGTATGAACGAAACACAAATGCGTGCACTTATTAGTGAGCAAGTCGGAACGGCTATGGCATAATTTATGGCTAACTACACTGCTGGTACCGGAGGTTTTGGTGGAGCTAGCGGTTCTGGTGGAGCTGGCGGTTCTGGTGGGGCTGGCGGTTTCGGTAATGGAGCTGGCGGTTCTGGTGGAACTGGTGGTTCAGGCGGTGGAACTGGTGGTACTGGAACAGATGGTGCTGGAAACGGTGGAGCTGGGGCTAATGCAGGTGGTGCAAACGTACCTAATGCACCTGCGTTAAGAGGCTTTGATTACACTACATTTATGAAGTGCAAAACACAAACTTTTAAGGGAACTGAGGGTGCTGTAGGTTTGTGTCAATGGTTTGAAAAGCTGGAGTCTATCTTCCGGATCAGTAATTGTGATGAAGCTGATAAGGTCAAGTTTGCTACAGCTACTCTACAAGGTCGTGCTTTGACTTGGTGGAATGGGAGACTTGCCTCTATGGGTATTGATGCTGCCTATGCAACACCATGGGTCGAGGTAAGACAGTGGATGACTGAGGAATTCTGTCCATGCAGTGTGATTCAAAGAATGGAGCAAGAACTGTATAACCTAAGGCTAAAAGGAACTAACATCGATGGGTATACCAACCGTTTCCACGAGTTGGCACTTCTATGCCCAAGAATGGTGGAACCTGAACATGTTAAGGTGGAAACAATCGTGGTGATGCACTTCAGTTAGGATTTGTTGAGGCCCAGCGTGATCCAAAAGTCGTTACCGGTACGTTCTTACTCAACAATCGTTATGCCACTACCCTATTTGATTCGGGTGCCGATAAGAGTTTCGTATCTACAACTTTTAGTACCCTTATTGATATTGATCCCGTTGAGTTAGATGTTAAATATGAAATCGAATTGGCCGATGGAAAGTTAATAAGTACCAATAGCATATTAAAGGGGTGTACCCTTAGACCTCTGAATCCTTCTTCTCAATCGACCTAATGATCATAGAACTAGGAAGTTTCGATGTCATAATTGGCTTGGACTGGTTATCTCAGTATAATGCATCTATCCTATGTGGTGAGAAAAAGGTTAAGATTCGCTTGAATGGCAAAACTCTGGTTATCGAAGGCGACAAGAATAATTCTAGATTAAAGATCATTTCGTGTATTAAAGCTCGAAAATACATAGAAAGAGGTTGTGAATTATTCCTGGCTCAAGTGACCGAAGTTGAAACTGAAAAGAAGCAAATTGATAATGTTCCTGTCGTTAGTGATTTTCCTGATGTGTTTCCTGATAAATTGCCTGGACTTCCGCCACCAAGGCAAGTTGATTTTCGTATTGATCTTATTCCTAGTGTTGCACCTGTGGCGCATGCGCCATATCGTTTAGCACCATCTGAAATGAAAGAATTATCGGAGCAATTCCAAGAATTTTCCGAGAAAGGCTTTATTCGACCGAGCTCGTCACCTTGGGGAGCTCCTGTATTATTCGTGAAAAAGAACGATGGATCGTTTCGCATGTGCATCGACTATCGAGAGCTGAACAAGTTAACTATCAAGAACCGATACCCTTTAACAAGGATCGATGACTTATTCGATCAGTTGCAAGGGTCCAGTGTTTATTCAAAGATTGATCTGCGGTCTGGTTATCATCAACTTCGCATTCGTGAGGAAGACATTCCAATTACAGCTTTTAGAATTCGATATGGACATATGAGTTTCAAGTAATGCCGTTTGGATTGACCAATGCACCGACTGAGTTCATGGATTTAATGAACCGCGTGTGCAAACCGTATTTGACAAATTCGTGATCGTGTTCATCGATGATATTCTGATTTATTCTAAGGATAAAGAAGAACATGGCGAACACTTGAAGTCTATCTTGGAGCTGCTGAGGAAAGAAAAGTTGTATGCAAAGTTTTCAAAATGTGATTTTTGGCTTGATTCCGTACAATTCCTTGGTCACGTGATTGATAGAAATGGAGTTCATGTTGATCCTACCGAAGTGCGACAATTTTTAGGTTTGGCTGGTTACTACAGAAGGTTTATTGAGGGGTTTTCGTTAATATCCAAACCATTAACAAAGCTTACTCAGAAAAATAAACCGTATGTATGGGGTAACGATGAAGAGGAGGCATTTCAAACGTTGAAACTTAAATTGTGTAGTGCGCCAATCTTGTCATTACCCGAGGGTAGCGATGATTTCGTTGTCTTTAGTGACGCATCTCTAAGAGGATTTGGGGCTTTTTTAATGTAGAGAGAAAAGGTCATTGCGTATGCCTCTAGGCAACTTAGGAAGAACGAGGAAAACTACACCACTCATGACTTGGAATTGGGCACGGTGGTTTTTGCTCTTCGCCTTTGGAGACATTATCTGTACGCAGTAAGTGTACGGTATTCACCGATCATAAGAGTCTACAGTATATTATGGATAAAAAAGAGCTGAATATGAGGCAACGTAGATGGATTGAGCTTTTGAGTGATTTCGATTGTACAATTCGTTATCACGCGGGAAAAGCAAACGTGGTAGCTGATGCGTTAAGCAGGAAGGAAAGGGACAAACCTCTCCGAGTGCATGCTTTGGTAGTAACGGTACATAACAATCTACCGGAACAGATTCGAAAAGCACAAGATGAAGCTATGAAATCTGAAAATATTAAATCTGAAAACTTTCGCGGTGAAGGTGAACCTTTTGAAACTAGATCTGATGGTACAAAATGTCTAAGGGTACGAGTATGGTTACCATTATTTGGAGGATTGAGAAATCTAATTATGTTGGAATCTCACAAGTCCAAGTATTCCATTCATCCCGGGTCAGATAAAATGTATCTTGATTTGAAGAAGCTGTATTGGTAGCCGAACATGAAAGCGGATATTGCAACTTATGTTAGCAAGTGCTTGACATGTGCTAAGGTCAAGGTTGAATACCAAAAGCCATCCAGACTGCTTCAACAACCCGAAGTTCCTATTTGGAAATGGGAACGCATTACCATGGACTTCATTTCTAAGCTTCCAAGAACTCCATCTGGCTTTGATTCTATTTTGGGTGATTGTGGATCGCTTGACCAAATCAGCCCACTTTATTCTGATAAATGGAAAGTTTAATTTGGAAAATCTTAGCCTTATCTATTTGAAGTAAATTGTTTGTAAACATGGTGTTCCTATATCCATTATCTCAGACCGTGATAGTCGTTTCGCATCAAAATTTTGGGAATCACTTCAAAAATCATTGGGAACTAATTTGGATATGAGCACTGCTTATCATCCTCAAATAGATGGGCAAAGTGAAAGGACAATACAAACATTGGAAGACATGTTGCGGGCTTGCGTGATTGACTTTGGTAGTAGTTGGGATAAGCACTTACCATTGGCAGGGTTCTCCTACAATAATAGTTATCATGCTAGCATTAAAGCCGCACCTTTCGAGGCTCTCTACGGAAGGAAATGTCGATCACCTGTATGTTGGGGTGAAGTTGGGGATGCTCAACTCACTGGACCAGAATTAATTTCACGAGACTACCGAAATGATTGTGCAAATCAAGAATCGTTTATTAGCTGCTCGTAGTAGACAGAAAAGTTATGCTGATGTGAGGCGGAAACCTTTAGAGTTCGAGGAAGGTGACAAAGTTATGCTAAAAGTATCACCATGGAAAGGTGTTATACGTTTTGGGAAGCGTGGGAAGTTAAGTCCCCGCTATATTGGACTATTCAAGATCACATCAAGAGTGGGTCCGGTAGCATATAAACTTGAATTACCTCGGGAGCTGCAAGGAATCCACAATACTTTTCACGTGTCGAACCTGAAGAAGTGTTTGTCTGATGAAGACCTTATTATCCCAATGGATGAAGTCAAGATCGATGACAAGTTGCACTTTATCGAGGAACCCGTCGAGATCATGGATAGGGAGGTGAAGCAACTAAAGCAAAGTCGAATCCCTATTGTCAAGGTCCGATGGAACTCAAGGCGTGGACCGGAGTTTACTTGGGATAGGGAAGATCAAATGTGGAAGAAATATCCGCACTTGTTCAATTTCAACAAGAAATCGGACCATAAGGCGAATTGATCTTCGGGACGAAGATCCCTGTTAGGTGGAGATGCTGTGACAAACTGGAAATTTCAGGTCATTAATTAATCCTATTTTATTAATATATTACTTATTTTAATAAATTAGAGTACTATTATTTAGATGGTTTAAGTTAAAACCGCTAATTTAGGCTTTATTTTTACCTTTTTACAAGTAAAGAAGACTATTAGTACACGTGATGTCGACAGATGCCCAATATTTTACGTTTCATTTTCGATTTTTCGATGTTTGGTATTTTCGATGTTTTCTTAATATCGTGTTAAGTCGAGTCGGGAGACGTATTATTATATTTATGTGCGTTTTAACTTTTGAAAAGTATTTTTATGAAACCCGAGCCCCGTAAACAATTTCAAAATTTACTTTTAGTCATTTCCCGTTACTTAAGTTAATATTTACATTTATGGCTCAAAGAAATGCATTTTGGCAAAATCTACCCCACACTAGCACTATATATAAGTTTTCCACTACCAAAAACACATACAAAAATCAATTTAAAAATCAAAATCTCTCACCCCCTTCCTTTTTGTTATTTTTGTGACCCCCAACACCCCAAGAACACCCAAATTTTATTTTCAAGCTTGAATCCTTTAAATCTAATTGAAGACCCATTCTACAAATTGAAAGAGCTACATTTTGGTATAATTTTCTTTAACATGCATCCACTTTCTAATTTTTTTAAATTTTATTGAAGAACAAGAGTGTTTGATCCATTTTGTAATTGTATATGGGTGTTAATAATATTATATTGGATAGTGGAGTGTTTGCATGTTTGAATTTTTGAGAATAAATTATTAAGATGGTACATGCAAGTGAATTAAGGGTATAAGGATTGAATTAGTATGATTAGTATATGATATTAGGACTATAAAATTTGTTGGATTGGGGTAAAAAGTTGATTTTGTATGATTTTAAACTTGTGTTTTTAGATCAGTGGGTAAAACGTAAATTTTGGAATTCTTACTGTTTGAAAATGGTTAAACTAATAGGATAGGCTTGTATAGAATTCTTTTAGCTTCGATTTGATATAAAGTAGAGCTTCTAGCTCCAAACGAGCGAGAAGTTACGCTAGTTTTAGTATTCGTATACCGGGAATCGAGTGTTGACACAATACGAGAATTATTGTCGATATTTGGATCGAATCTCGGGGACTATAAAATGAGTTTAAAAAGGATTCAAGGGCTGTTCTCAGGCTCTAAATTTATTATTTTGAGTCTAATTTTAGAATCAAGTGTCGTTTTTCTAAACGGAGTTGTTTAGGTTGGTCAAAATGATTTCGTAAGTCAAGGTCGCTAAACTGTCTGGATTTTGTGATTCAAATATGTGATGGGCAGGGAACTTTTGAAGTAAAATCATTTGATGGGCTCTTGGGAGGATTTTCTACATATAGTGTTTGAGTTCCCCAGGTGGTATCATTAATTTTGAAAGTGTTTAAGTAAGTGAAATCAGCCCGTACATTAAGCATGTTCCGGCAGATTGTTGTTTAGTGTGTTGAATAGTTAAAGTGATCATATAAGGTGGAGTCTAGTAACACTTGCATGGTTGTTTTATTGATATATCACAACTTAAATTGTTGAACTTTGTTTTTATTAAGTGTTAGTTGTACTTGAGTACATTGGTATTAAAGTGTGCACCTTATTGGATAGGTTGCAACTTTCGCGTTTAACGGGCATCATTTATCGTCGGCGATCATCGTACCACTACACTTAGACCAAGGTGAGTCTATAGCCTCGCTTTATACTATCTTGTAAATGATTTTAAAACCCGCGAGGGGGATAATATGCTTGTTTTTAAAATAGAACACAAGGGACCCGATGTATGCTAGTTGCCTTGATTATTATAGGTTTGTTATTTCGCTAAATGAAAGTCCCAATTATATCATGAATTGTTAGCTACCGAGTAATGGTAGGCTCTTATACATGGAATAGTACTATTTGGGAGGACCGACCTCCTCCCGTCCTATAACGACTAGCTATCGTTAGGGCACACTTGAGGCCCAAGGGGGATACATGCGTGAGAGTTTGATATGCACTTAGCGAGGTGTATGGTGGGCAATATTATGGAAACGTTTCAATGTCATGAGGCCTATAATAATCCATATAACGTTGTTTTATCCACATCGTTATTTCCTGATGGTTTTAAAATATACTTGTGTTCGGTCATGTTTATTTATAAACTCTATAGATTCACTCAACTGTTGTTGACAAGTTTAGCATGTTTTATCTCAGGTCCTTGAAGGTAATGGCAGGAGGGATTTTGATGCTTGCGGAATTATAAGAAATGGGTTAAAAGCTTACCATTTTGTAAAAATCGTTCAACGACTTTGGTTATAACAAATGTTGTTTATTTGGTTTGTTAAATGTTTGGGACCATGTTGTGAACGATTTGTAAACTTTTATTACAATCCAACGTTTATTTTTAAAACGATTCTTTTCGAGTCGTTTTCTATTAATTGAGCTGTTGTATTATGAAGTAGCACCCCATATGAGCTTCCGCGTATGAACCGAATTTGGGGGTGTTACAAGGTTGAACCTTAAACTTGTCAACAAGCCATGACACAATCTTCTTGGATATAAGCCATGCAAGAGGAACTTAATGAATTCCAACGACTTAAAGTATGGTTATTAGTTCCTTTACCAAAAAAGTCGACATTCTTACTTTGTTCTGGGTATTTAAGGTTAAACTCGATGAGATGGGTGGAGTTTTAAAAAACAAGGCTAGATTGGTTGCTAGAGGTTACAAACAACCATTGGTTATTGATTTTGAAAAATTCTTTGCTCCTGTTGCAAGATTGGAGGTGATTAGACTATTCCTTGCTTATGCTGCTCACATGAATATGATCGTCTACCAAATGGATGTTAAGACAGAATTTCTCAATGGTGAATTAAGGGAAGATGTCTATGTAAGCCAGCCGAATGGATTTGTCAACTCGGAGTATCCTAATCATGTGTACAAGCTCAAGAAGACTCTTTATGGGTTGAAACAAGCTTTGCGTGCATGGTACGATCTCTTTATTATTGTCTTATCTCATCTCGGAAGGATTCTCCAAAGGCAAAGTGGACCCAACATTGTTCATTCTCAAGAGATAACGACATGATACTGGTACAAATTTATGTTGACGATATAATATTTGCTGCCACTACTCAAAGACTGTCTGACCATTTTAAGAAAATCATGTCCACACGCTTTAAGATGTCTATGATGGGAAAATTTTCATTTTTCTTAAGGTTACAAATTTCTCAAAATCCCAGAGGAATCTTCATTAATCAATCCAAATATGCTCTTGAATCTTTGAAAAAGTATCACTTTGAAAACTGCGACCCCGTGGATACTCCAATGGTGGAGAGATCCAAGTTAGATGAAGATAGGGATGTAATTTCTGTCGATCCTAAACTTTACCATAGAATGATCGGCACCCTTCTCTATCTGACTGCTAGCAGGCCTGATTTTCAATTTGCTATATGCATGTGTGCCCGGTATCAGGCTCGGCCTACCAAAAAGCACTTACATGTTGTGAAAAGAATCTTTCGGTACCTTAAAGGAACACTTCATCAGGGTGTATGGTATCCGAAGGACTCCTTTATTGCTCTAATATCATATGCAGATGCGGATTATGTTGGGTGTCAAGATACTAGACGTAGCACATCTAGCAGTGTGCAACTTCTTGGAGATAGACTGATTAGTTGGGCATCTAAAAGGCAGAAAAACGTTGTGATATCAAGTACGGAGGCCGAATACATTGCCATGTCCGGTTGTTGTGCTCAAGTTCTGTTGATCCCTTTGGTTGGATCTATATTCTGTTAAGAACTAGTATAATAGTTTGTAATCAAACTAATGCACCGTGAGATCTCTTACTTAGCACAAAATAAGTTATGCGAAATCTAACTTATAAAGCACAGTACAAACAAAATACTATTAATAATAACTCACATTTTGTATGCCTCGAATTAGAATTTATGTCGTTCTCGTCTCGATTCGAATTGATTATTAGTTAATTGCGCGACTCAGTCGTTCTTGGTGGAATACAAAAGGAGAAAAGTTATCTATTTTTAAACTAAAATGAATGAAAATGTAAATGAAAATGTTGTTGCGTAAAGGGTAAAAATAAAGTAAAAACAAAAGTGATAAACTAATTAAAACTTAAATAAAAGATTTCAGAAGAAATTAAATAAATGACGAAAAATATAAAAGCTTTAAAAATAAGGACGAGAATTTAAAGTTTAACAAAACGTAAATTTAAAACTTTAAATAAAATACTTTTAAAAATGAAATAAGAAAAACAAGTAAAAATTAAGCTAAGTAAATATAAGACGAAACGATTAAAATATTAATCTAATTAAATTGGCGGGAAAAATAAATTCGAGAATTAAATTTAAAATAAAAATGATTAATTTCGCAATTATTAAAAACAAAACATTAATTTCGCAAATAAAGAAAACTAGGAATTAATTTCGCAATAAGGAGACAAAATTCGCAATATGAACATCAAATCCGCAATCCATTAAAATGACAACATTCCGCAATTACATTGCGGAATTAATTCCGCAATGTTTTGGGTTCCAGTTCGCAATGTATGTCGAGATCAAATCCGCAATCCCTAGAGATACAATTTCGCAATTCACAAGGATCAAATTCGCAATACTCAAACGAAGGAGAATTCCGCAATTAAAGATGCAAGATGAAATCCGCAATATTTGAAGGAGTACAAATTCGCAATCCAGGGAAGAGTTCAATTTCGCAATTCAAGAGGATACAAATTCGCAATAATTGCGAAATTTAAGGAAATGTTGCGAATTTATACAAAAACTTCCTAAAAACTAGGATAACGGAAAAAATACGGAAATAAGCACTAAAAACTTAACTTTCTAAGGGAAATAAGCCAAATAAATTACCAATAAGATAATTAAAAAGCCTAGATTAAAGCTAAAACTTATAAAAACATTAAAAACAAATCACGAAAATTAAAAAAGTTGAAACTTTATGTAAAAATTTGATGAAAAAGATTATGATAAAGATAAAACTAACAACAAAAGTAGAATGAGATAAAGATTGAAATAAGAATTAAGCTATTAAAAGTAAAGATTTGATTAAAATCAAGAAAAGAAGATAAAAGATTAAGGTTCTAGTGAGAGAAACTCTCACCTTCTCTCTCTAAAATTTAAGCTACAAAATGAAAATGACTAAAACTAAAACTAACTAACCAACTAACCAACGCTCCTAAATGTGTTTAGGAGGGTATTTATAGGAAATGGGGAGGTGCATCTGTTGTCTTCTCTCTTTTCTTTCGTCTCGTCTTTAAATTAAATTAAAGTCTCGACTTTGGCTCGGGATTTGTCGATAAAATCTTGAACTCGTCTTATAAATTCTTCATTAATTAGACTTGGGTTCTTCGACTTGTAAATCTTCCATCTTTGGTCCTTTTCTTCAATAAATCTTCAAAATAGGTCCATTGACTTCCGATCTTTTGCACTCTTGATCTTTTGACTTTGTCTTTTGTCTTTTTCTTCGATAAAAGCCCATGAAAGCCCGCATTTTCTTCCCTTTTCACATTTTGATCCTAAAATCACAACAAAAACACAAACCACGCATAATTCTAAACAAATGATGTTAAATACGCGTTTTGGTCTCGTTTTAAGCGAGAAATAAGTGGTAAAAGGATGGGTGTTTTCACACCTATCAAATCCCCTACACTTGACCATTGCAATGACCTCATGCAATGCTTAGTGACAAAACAAGATTTACACTTTCCATCATAGTCAACCTACCTTGGCCTTTATTAACTAAGAAAAATTAAAAGATAAAAAACAAGTAAAGAAATGAAACTTACCTTGGGTTTTGGTTGTCATGAATGTTCATCATCCTCAAGTTTCACGTTCCCCAAACCAAGCTTAAAAACAAGATCATTGTTATTATAAGTTAGCAAACTAACACAAACTCATGTGGGCCAATTACTCACTTAGACTCCCTTATTCCTAGGTGTATCTCATATATTTTATGAATGTCTTAAATGATCACGAGGATGCATTGTTTGACTTATTTCGATAATTTATTAGGCTGAAAATAAAGTTGGACGATCTAATCCATAGTTAGCTAAAGGACAAAATCTTTTAAAACTGCTTCTCGGGACCTCAAAAAGTTCATATCTTGGCATAACTCGCTTCGCGATTTGAGACCTTTCTCGGATCGATATTTGGCAGTGACTTCATACTTCAAATCTTTAAGAGACGCTCATGAAATAATGGTCTTCTCTTCATAATAGGAATTTCTTCACTTGAAGTTTTGAGAGATTCTTCATACTTGGACCATGACTTCTTCATTTTTCTCCAATCTTTACTTGGGATTTTGATATGCTACGATCCGCCTCCTTTTAGGACTTGGATCTATTTATCCTCATACCTTGCTAGGGTCATTTCGGATAGATTTATCCATGATCTTTTGGGGAGTATTTGCTTTTCGTCGTGTGTCTCGATCCTTCATATTGATTTTCGATAAACGATTCTTCACATCACTTTTGGATGTTTTAGCAACAAAATGTAGCCCTCATGCCTTGTTAGGGCCTTTTCGGACACGCCAATCTTCGCATCCCGCTTCAATAAGTTATGCCTCGGCTATGAACTCTAATCGATACCGAGCAACTTTTAAACGATCTTGTGCTAGAAGCTAAGTAACTTTTCAAATCGTACAACCTTATTTATTGAAATAAAATTTATTAGCAAGTGATGGGAGAGGAATTTCATAATTAACTCACATAAATTCACGAAAGAATACCAAACTTATAATAGACTCTATCATCTCTCGTTCTCCACAGTTTAAAATCTCAAGGAATGAGACTCGTGGATTCTTAGCCTATTAAATCAAAGCTTTGGGTTTTCAAGTCATCTATAGGATCTTGCAATTCCTTATACTTTTTCAAGTTTTAGGCTTTGCATTTTAAAGTTCCCTTGATAAACGACTTTCTAGGATAAATTATAGGAACTTGCGAAAAGTTCTTGTCCTTAACCCATACGAGTTAAGCCCTTCGCGTTTTAAAGTCCCCTGTATAAAAGCCTAGCAAAACATGACTCAAACATGTTAATGTTACTAGCTAGAGTAGACTCGGAAGAGTGAACTCGGGTTGAGTCAAAATATTCACAACGATGAAATCTAAAAACCACTTATTAAAAATTTATTTTTAGCAAAGAAAGGAAATAACAGAAACAAAGGAAAAACTACATGGTCAAAATAAATCAAAAATTTTGAAAAATGTCGAAAAATTGAATTTCCGGTTAAATGAGGTCAAATTTACGGCAAAGCCCACTTAACTTCGATAGAAGGCCCCCTACACTTGATATAAACATTGTCCTCAATGTTTAAGCGTGTGGGGGTAAACTCCCTGACACTTAGGACATTGCGCACGTTATTTAAATCTTGCTAAGGAAGAGACGACTAACGAGATTCCTATTTTAATATTGGAAAACATAAAATAGTGAATTGAAAAGATTTTAGGATAAAACCGGGAAGACGGGAACACGGAATCACGGGTCGTCAAAAATCGTCAAGAGAGGATCATTAAATCTCGAATCCCTGAATATGATAAGAGAGAAAAACAAACACAAACGGGTCTCCCCTACACTTAGGATAAAAATAGATAAAAATAGATAAAAATAGATAAAAGGATAGATACTTGGGTTGCCTCCCAAGAAGCGCTTGATTTTTGGTCACCGAGTCGTGAGCCTGACTCGTCCTTTGGTTAAAATGGTAAGAACCTCGAAGAATATCCACCGGGATCAAAAACATTGTTTTAATCCATCAAATAACACAAGCTTAAGGCGAACAAGGCAACCCAAAAGAGAGTAGGCAAGGTTCCCTTAAGCAGACATGGAGCACGGTGGTGAGGAGCAGGCTGAGGTGACAGCGAAGCTTCAGCGGTTCCAAAATTTTTTGCTTTTATTGCATCTGACGGATACTGAGATAGCTTAAAAATTTTGATACCGGGATCAAACACCTTTTCCTTTAAGGGAAAATAAGACTCGGGCTCAGTAGAAGTAGAAGAACATCCGCTCAGAAGTTGCACAGTCTCGTCAGCAGGAGGTGGACAAAGAGGTGTTAAAACATAAGAGTGGCGGATGTCGGTGTCGGGCGGTTGCGTCTCCTTTGGAGTAGGTTTCTTCATATCCGAGGGAGGATAAAGACCATAATCTTCAAAGACCAAAGGAGGAGCATCACTCTCATGGGGAAAGTAGGTGTTTAGAAAAGCAGAAAATTCTTCCTCAAACGAGTAATTATCCAAAGTAGGATCAATTATGGATTGCGGAGGATCTTCATCAAAAATAGGAGGAATGGCAGCATGAGAAGAATCACTTGAGAGAGTATCCGCATCATCAAAATCATCATAGGTTGGCATGTCCGGATATTCTGAAACAAAATTATCATAATCATCCCCATTAGAAGTAGAATCATCATCATACTCGTCAAAGATTGGTGGAGAATCATAGATTGGCGGGGAATCCAACTCGGAAAGGGAATCGTCAGATGCATCCACATGATCAAAGAGTGGATTATCATAAGAAGTCTCGTAAAGAGGATTGTCATAAACAGCAAAATCAATCATCTTCACGGATTCTTTTCCCTTAGATTTGCATATAATTTTCCCCATCTTAAAAACATGTTGATCATGCCCGACCCGAAGAATGAGCTCACCTTCTGCAACGTCTACCAAAGCTTTTCCGGTGTGCAAGAATGGCCGGCCAAGTATTAAAGGAATACGAGGGTCCATTTCATAATCAACAACCACGAAATCGGCCGGAAAAGTGAAGGTACCAACTTTAACAAAAACATCTTCGGCAATACCAACGGGGTAAGCGAGAGTTCGATTAGCTAGTTCAAGCATCATTTTTGTTGGTGTGAGGTCGGGGTAAGCGAGGGTGTATGGTATCCGAAGGACTCCTTTATTGCTCTAATATCATATGCAGATGCGGATTATGTTGGGTGTCAAGATACTAGACGTAGCACATCTAGCAGTGTGCAACTTTTTGGAGATAGACTGATTAGTTGGGCATCTAAAAGGCAGAAAAACGTTGTGATATCAAGTACGGAGGCCGAATACATTGCCATGTCCGGTTGTTGTGCTCAAGTTCTGTTGATCCCTTTGGTTGGATCTATATTCTGTTAAGAACTAGTATAATAGTTTGTAATCAAACTAATGCACCGTGAGATCTCTTACTTAGCACAAAATAAGTTATGCGAAATCTAACTTATAAAGCACAGTACAAACAAAATACTATTAATAATAACTCACATTTTGTATGCCTCGAATTAGAAGTTATGTCGTTCTCGTCTCGATTCGAATTGATTATTAGTTAATTGCGCGACTCAGTCGTTCTTGGTGGAATACAAAAGGAGAAAAGTTATCTATTTTTAAACTAAAATGAATGAAAATGTAAATGAAAATGTTGTTGCGTAAAGGGTAAAAATAAAGTAAAAACAAAAGTGATAAACTAATTAAAACTTAAATAAAAGATTTCAGAAGAAATTAAATAAATGACGAAAAATATAAAAGCTTTAAAAATAAGGACGAGAATTTAAAGTTTAACAAAACGTAAATTTAAAACTTTAAATAAAATACTTTTAAAAATGAAATAAGAAAAACAAGTAAAAATTAAGCTAAGTAAATATAAGACGAAACGATTAAAATATTAATCTAATTAAATTGGCGGGAAAAATAAATTCGAGAATTAAATTTAAAATAAAAATGATTAATTTCGCAATTATTAAAAACAAAACATTAATTTCGCAAATAAAGAAAACTAGGAATTAATTTCGCAATAAGGAGACAAAATTCGCAATATGAACATCAAATCCGCAATCCATTAAAATGACAACATTCCGCAATTACATTGCGGAATTAATTCCGCAATGTTTTGGGTTCCAGTTCGCAATGTATGTCGAGATCAAATCCGCAATCCCTAGAGATACAATTTCGCAATTCACAAGGATCAAATTCGCAATACTCAAACGAAGGAGAATTCCGCAATTAAAGATGCAAGATGAAATCCGCAATATTTGAAGGAGTACAAATTCGCAATCCAGGGAAGAGTTCAATTTCGCAATTCAAGAGGATACAAATTCGCAATAATTGCGAAATTTAAGGAAATGTTGCGAATTTATACAAAAACTTCCTAAAAACTAGGATAACGGAAAAAATACGGAAATAAGCACTAAAAACTTAACTTTCTAAGGGAAATAAGCCAAATAAATTACCAATAAGATAATTAAAAAGCCTAGATTAAAGCTAAAACTTATAAAAACATTAAAAACAAATCACGAAAATTAAAAAAGTTGAAACTTTATGTAAAAATTTGATGAAAAAGATTATGATAAAGATAAAACTAACAACAAAAGTAGAATGAGATAAAGATTGAAATAAGAATTAAGCTATTAAAAGTAAAGATTTGATTAAAAACAAGAAAAGAAGATAAAAGATTAAGGTTCTAGTGAGAGAAACTCTCACCTTCTCTCTCTAAAATTTAAGCTACAAAATGAAAATGACTAAAACTAAAACCAACTAACCAACTAACCAACGCTCCTAAATGTGTTTAGGAGGGTATTTATAGGAAATGGGGAGGTGCATCTGTTGTCTTCTCTCTTTTCTTTCGTCTCGTCTTTAAATTAAATTAAAGTCTCGACTTTGGCTCGGGATTTGTCGATAAAATCTTGAACTCGTCTTATAAATTCTTCATTAATTAGACTTGGGTTCTTCGACTTGTAAATCTTCCATCTTTGGTCCTTTTCTTCAATAAATCTTCAAAATAGGTCCATTGACTTCCGATCTTTTGCACTCTTGATCTTTTGACTTTGTCTTTTGTCTTTTTTTTCGATAAAAGCCCATGAAAGCCCGCATTTTCTTCCCTTTTCACATTTTGATCCTAAAATCACAACAAAAACACAAACCACGCATAATTCTAAACAAATGATGTTAAATACGCGTTTTGGTCTCGTTTTAAGCGAGAAATAAGTGGTAAAAGGATGGGTGTTTTCACACCTATCAAATCCCCTACACTTGACCATTGCAATGACCTCATGCAATGCTTAGTGACAAAACAAGATTTACACTTTCCATCATAGTCAACCTACCTTGGCCTTTATTAACTAAGAAAAATTAAAAGATAAAAAACAAGTAAAGAAATGAAACTTACCTTGGGTTTTGTTGTCATGAATGTTCATCATCCTCAAGTTTCACGTTCCCCAAACCAAGCTTAAAAACAAGATCATTGTTATTATAAGTTAGCAAACTAACACAAACTCATGTGGGCCAATTACTCACTTAGACTCCCTTATTCCTAGGTGTATCTCATATATTTTATGAATGTCTTAAATGATCACGAGGATGCATTGTTTGACTTATTTCGATAATTTATTAGGCTGAAAATAAAGTTGGACGATCTAATCCATAGTTAGCTAAAGGACAAAATCTTTTAAAACTGCTTCTCGGGACCTCAAAAAGTTCATATCTTGGCATAACTCGCTTCGCGATTTGAGACCTTTCTCGGATCGATATTTGGCAGTGACTTCATACTTCAAATCTTTAAGAGACGCTCATGAAATAATGGTCTTCTCTTCATAATAGGAATTTCTTCACTTGAAGTTTTGAGAGATTCTTCATACTTGGACCATGACTTCTTCATTTTTCTCCAATCTTTACTTGGGATTTTGATATGCTACGATCCGCCTCCTTTTAGGATTTGGATCTATTTATCCTCATACCTTGCTAGGGTCATTTCGGATAGATTTCTCCATGATCTTTTGGGGAGTATTTGCTTTTCGTCGTGTGTCTCGATCCTTCATATTGATTTTCGATAAACGATTCTTCACATCACTTTTGGATGTTTTAGCAACAAAATGTAGCCCTCATGCCTTGTTAGGGCCTTTTCGGACACGCCAATCTTCGCATCCCGCTTCAATAAGTTATGCCTCGGCTATGAACTCTAATCGATACTGAGCAACTTTTAAACGATCTTGTGCTAGAAGCTAAGTAACTTTTCAAATCGTACAACCTTATTTATTGAAATAAAATTTATTAGCAAGTGATGGGAGAGGAATTTCATAATTAACTCACATAAATTCACGAAAGAATACCAAACTTATAATAGACTCTATCATCTCTCGTTCTCCACAGTTTAAAATCTCAAGGAATGAGACTCGTGGATTCTTAGCCTATTAAATCAAAGCTTTGGGTTTTCAAGTCATCTATAGGATCTTGCAATTCCTTATACTTTTTCAAGTTTTAGGCTTTGCATTTTAAAGTTCCCTTGATAAACGACTTTCTAGGATAAATTATAGGAACTTGCGAAAAGTTCTTGTCCTTAACCCATACGAGTTAAGCCCTTCGCGTTTTAAAGTCCCCTGTATAAAAGCCTAGCAAAACATGACTCAAACATGTTAATGTTACTAGCTAGAGTAGACTCGGAAGAGTGAACTCGGGTTGAGTCAAAATATTCACAACGATGAAATCTAAAAACCACTTATTAAAAATTTATTTTTAGCAAAGAAAGGAAATAACAGAAACAAAGGAAAAACTACATGGTCAAAATAAATCAAAAATTTTGAAAAATGTCGAAAAATTGAATTTCCGGTTAAATGAGGTCAAATTTACGGCAAAGCCCACTTAACTTCGATAGAAGGCCCCCTACACTTGATATAAACATTGTCCTCAATGTTTAAGCGTGTGGGGGTAAACTCCCTGACACTTAGGACATTGCGCACGTTATTTAAATCTTGCTAAGGAAGAGACGACTAACGAGATTCCTATTTTAATATTGGAAAACATAAAATAGTGAATTGAAAAGATTTTAGGATAAAACCGGGAAGACGGGAACACGGAATCACGGGTCGTCAAAAATCGTCAAGAGAGGATCATTAAATCTCGAATCCCTGAATATGATAAGAGAGAAAAACAAACACAAACGGGTCTCCCCTACACTTAGGATAAAAATAGATAAAAATAGATAAAAATAGATAAAAGGATAGATACTTGGGTTGCCTCCCAAGAAGCGCTTGATTTTTGGTCACCGAGTCGTGAGCCTGACTCGTCCTTTGGTTAAAATGGTAAGAACCTCGAAGAATATCCACCGGGATCAAAAACATGGTTTTAATCCATCAAATAACACAAGCTTAAGGCGAACAAGGCAACCCAAAAGAGAGTAGGCAAGGTTCCCTTAAGCAGACATGGAGCACGGTGGTGAGGAGCAGGCTGAGGTGACAGCGAAGCTTCAGCGGTTCCAAAATTTTTTGCTTTTATTGCATCTGACGGATACTGAGATAGCTTAAAAATTTTGATACCGGGATCAAACACCTTTTCCTTTAAGGGAAAATAAGACTCGGGCTCAGTAGAAGTAGAAGAACATCCGCTCAGAAGTTGCACAGTCTCGTCAGCAGGAGGTGGACAAAGAGGTGTTAAAACATAAGAGTGGCGGATGTCGGTGTCGGGCGGTTGCGTCTCCTTTGGAGTAGGTTTCTTCATATCCGAGGGAGGATAAAGACCATAATCTTCAAAGACCAAAGGAGGAGCATCACTCTCATGGGGAAAGTAGGTGTTTAGAAAAGCAGAAAATTCTTCCTCAAACGAGTAATTATCCAAAGTAGGATCAATTATGGATTGCGGAGGATCTTCATCAAAAATAGGAGGAATGGCAGCATGAGAAGAATCACTTGAGAGAGTATCCGCATCATCAAAATCATCATAGGTTGGCATGTCCGGATATTCTGAAACAAAATTATCATAATCATCCCCATTAGAAGTAGAATCATCATCATACTCGTCAAAGATTGGTGGAGAATCATAGATTGGCGGGGAATCCAACTCGGAAAGGGAATCGTCAGATGCATCCACATGATCAAAGAGTGGATTATCATAAGAAGTCTCGTAAAGAGGATTGTCATAAACAGCAAAATCAATCATCTTCACGGATTCTTTTCCCTTAGATTTGCATATAATTTTCCCCATCTTAAAAACATGTTGATCATGCCCGACCCGAAGAATGAGCTCACCTTCTGCAACATCTACCAAAGCTTTTCCGGTGTGCAAGAATGGCCGGCCAAGTATTAAAGGAATACGAGGGTCCATTTCATAATCAACAACCACGAAATCGGCCGGAAAAGTGAAGGTACCAACTTTAACAAAAACATCTTCGGCAATACCAACGGGGTAAGCGAGAGTTCGATTAGCTAGTTCAAGCATCATTTTTGTTGGTGTGAGGTCGGGTAATGATAGCTTTTTCCACACACTCAATGGCATCAAATTTATACTTGCCCCGAGATCGGCTAAGGCAGTAAATTCTTCGGTGGTGGAAAAAGTACAAGGTAAAACAAAACGACCGGGATCGCCAATTTTCTCCAGAAGTTCTTTGAGGAGGACGGCAGAACAATTTTCATTTAAGCGTGTGTTGACAAACTCAGCCATCTTCTCCTTCTTGTTAAGCAAATCCTTGAATGTTTTCACAAATTTCGGCATTTGGACAAGTGCTTCAACGAGGCTAATATTGAAGTTCATTTGAGAGATCATCTTCAGAAAAGAAGTGATTTGAGCATCCTCTTTAGTAATCAATTTGCACTTGTCTAGACGTGATGGATAAGGGATGTTGGGTTTAGGTGGTGTGGGTGTAGCAGTTACAGGTTGAGATGTTGAAGGTTGAGAAGTAGAAGGTTTAGAGGTGGTAAGTGGGGTTGGTGGAGGGTTTTGTTTAGGTACTTCTTCCATGAGAGGTGGAGACGGTAATGGAGTACTAGTACTAAGTGTGGTAGTAGGAGGGATAAATGGGGGTGGAGGAGGTGTAGATGGTGTAACTGGGGGAGGGGTAGAAGATCCTATGAAAGTAGCTCCACTGTGCGTAGTGATAGCACTCACATTAGCTCCCGGGTTTCTTTCGGTGGTAGAAGGAAGAGCACCTTGCGGGTGAAGGGTTTGTAGGAGTTGACCGAATTTGCCTATCCGTGGACTCTTGCAGTTGGTGGTTAGAGTCTTGCATTGCTTGCATAATTTTCTCATGTTCACTCAATTTTTGCAAGACCATGTCCATTACCGGAGGAGGTAGATTGAACCTTTGTTGATGAAAACCTTGGTTTGGGTATTGGTTATACGGTGGAAATCCTTGAGGATTGAAACCTTGGTTTTGCATCGGATAATTTCCCTGTTGAGCATTGGCGCCCCTTACATTGGCATTACCTTGAAAATTAGCTCTCGGTGGCCCTTGATTGTTTTGGGTAGGTGCATTTGGTCTTTGCTGTAAACCGGGTGGAGCTAAGTAATTTTTCGAGTTGTACGACAAGTGATTAACATCAACATTAGGCATGAAATGCACTCTCTCGGTGTTGTTATAAGCATATACTTCCGCGTGAGTTTGAGCATAAGCGTGATCACAATTAGCATAAGAGTGTGGCCCACCACAAGTTTCACAAGTTATATTAAGAGCATGGGCATGTTGAGTGGGAGGGTTATCTCGTAGAACAACGTGCTTTACAATAGAAGTAAGCTCCTTGATATGAGTAGTGACTTCACTCTCACTGGCACTAGCCATAGTAGCCCTCACACTCTTGGTCTGGACTTTGGCTTTGTTTTCAATGATATCCCAAGCTTCATTCATAGTCTTAACCAAAATATTACCCCCCGAGCCGCTATTTAGTGAATCTTGGTCATTCAAACTTAATCCATTATAAAAAGCATTAATTCGATGTACCTTTGTAAAACCGTGTTGTGCACACTTTCGTAAAAGTTCCTTAAAACGATCCCAAGATTCACTGAATGTTTCACCGTACTTTTGTTCAAAATTGATAATGTCATTTCGCAAAGCGGTAGTACGTGAGGATGGGAAAAAGTAATTGATAAACTTGGTCTCTAGGTCCGCCCATGTGGTAATACTTTGGGATGGTTCCTTGTCAAGCCAAGTCCGGGCTTGTCCCTCGAGGGAAAAAGGAAAGACTACCAAACAAATAGACTCTTGAGAAACCCCATTATATTTAACAGTATTAGATAAGTGTACGAACGTTTTGATGTGATCATGAGGATCGTCTTGGGTGCGGCCTAGGAAAGGTGTTGCTGAAACCATTTGAATAAATCCGGATTCGAGCTCGAAGTTATTTGCATCAATAGCCGGAACGACAATCGCATCTTCATTGCCTTCAACATGTGATTGCAAGAGCTCGATCATAGGACGGTTATCCATTGTGTTAACAACAGGAGGCTCGACAATCAGAGGTTGAATGATTGTAGCTTGAATGGATTTCTTCTTGCGTGAGCGAGTACACATACACCTACAAAAGAAAAATACAACAAAGAAATAGGAGAAATAAAGTTAAATAAAAAGAAAATATTGTTGGTTTTTTTATGTTTTTTTAATGTTTTTGGATTTTTGAATTTTTTTTATTTTTATAGATTTTTTAAAAAGATTTGAAAAATGTGCAAGAAAAATAACGTTCACGAGTGAACGGATCCCAAAATCCAACGCGTCTCTCACAAAAAACCGTTTATCTTCACGAAAAGAGCCGGCAGCGGCGCCATTTAATAACTCAGATTGTGCGACTCAGTCGTTCTTGGTGGAATACAAAAGGAGAAAAGTTATCTATTTTTAAACTAAAATGAATGAAAATGTAAATGAAAATGTCGTTGCGTAAAGGGTAAAAATAAAGTAAAAACAAAAGCGATAAACTAATAAAATTTTAAATAAAAGATTTCAGAAGAAATTAAGTAAATGACGAAAAATATAAAAGCTTTAAAAATAAGGACGAGAATTTAAAGTTTAACAAAACGTAAATTTAAAAACTTTAAATAAAATACTTTTAAAAATGAAATAAGAAAAACAAGTAAAAATTAAGCTAAGTAAAAATAAGACGAAACGATTAAAATATAAATCTAATTAAATTGGCGGGAAAAATAAATTTGAGAATTAAATTTAAAATAAAAATGATTAATTTCGCAATTATTAAAAACAAAACATTAATTTCGCAAATAAAGAAAACTAGGAATTAATTTCGCAATAAGGAGACAAAATTCGCAATATGAACATCAAATCCGCAATCCATTAAAATGACAACATTCTGCAATTACATTGCGGAATTAATTCCGCAATGTTTTGGGTTCCAATTCGCAATGTATGTCGAGCTCAAATCCGCAATCCCTAGAGATACAATTTCGCAATTCACAAGGATCAAATTCGCAATACTCAAACGAAGGAGAATTCCGCAATTAAAGATGCAAGATGAAATCCGCAATATTTGAAGGAGTACAAATTCGCAATCCAGGGAAGAGTTCGATTTCGCAATTCAAGAGGATACAAATTCGCAATAATTGCGAATTTAAAGAAATGTTGCGAATTTATAAAAAAACTTCCTAAAAACTAGGAAAACGGAAAAATACGGAAATAAGCACTAAAAACATAACTTTCTAAGGGAAATAAGCCAAATAAATTACCAATAAGATAATTAAAAAGCCTAGATTAAAGCTAAAACTTATAAAAATATTAAAAACAAATCACGAAAATTAAAAAAGTTGAAACTTTATGTAAAAATTTGATGAAAAAGATTATGATAAAGATAAAACTAACAAGAAAAGTAGAATGAGATAAAGATTGAAATAAGAATTCAGCTATTAAAAGTAAATATTTGATTAAAAACAAGAAAGGAAGATAAAAGATTATGGTTTTAGTGAGAGAAACTGTCACCTTCTCTCTCAAAAATTTAAGCTACAAAATGAGAATGACTAAAACTAAAACTAACTAACCAACTAACCAACCCTCCTAAACGTGTTTAGGAGGGTATTTATAAGAAATGGGGAGGTGCATGTGTTGTCTTCTCTCTTTTCTTCCGTCTCGTCTTTAAATTAAATTAAAGTCTCGACTTTGGCTCGGGATTTATTGATAAAATCTTGAACTCGTCTTATAAATTCTTCATTAATTAGACTTGGGTTCTTCGACTTGTAAATCTTCCATCTTTGGTCCTTTTCTTCAATAAATCTTCAAAATAGGTCCATTGACTTCCGCTCTTTTGCACTCTTGATCTTTTGACTTTGTCTTTTGTCTTTTTCTTCGATAAAAGCCTGTGAAAGCCCGCATTTTCTTCCCTTTTCACATTTTGATCCTAAAATAACAACAAAAACACAAACCATGCATAATTCCAAACAAATGATGTTAAATACGCGTTTTGGTCTCGTTTTAAGCGAGAAATAAGTGGTAAAAGGATTGGTGTTTTCACACCTATCAAACTATTCGATTCTCTTATTAATCAACTTGAATGAGGTACATGAATGTCACCATACCTGTGTTCCTTTTATAGAGTAAGGAACCCTAGAATCCTTAGAATATTCTATAAAGATAACTATATCACAGACGATATATTATCTATATTCTAACTATTAAAGTATATCACATAAGATATACTCTTACTATAAACTATGACATATCTTATACAAATATATATTCGTCCTAAATAACCTAGCAGTACTAACTTTATAACTAGCAGTACTTACCATGTACCGCGTTAACACTAACGGTACTTGAAAGTGACTAACAGTACTTGAGTTAAACTGACGGTACTTGATACTTAGAATAATTCCCAACAATCCTCCCCTAAACAAGAATGATAACTTGTTGTCTTCTTGTTTCTCTTAGTCTTGATGCATCTGAAAACATATCTTCAGCCTTTTCTTCAAACTTAGGTTGAACTTGGAATTGTTACTTGTATCCAACTGAATGTATCCAAACACCTTAATTTAGATCTTCTTCTAATAAGATAACCTTCAAGTCTTCATGAACAACATCTTGATCAATGTCCTTCTTGTGTTCTTGTAAACATTAATTTATTTGTGAAGCAACAGTAATTGTATTTAAAGAGTAAACTTATGAACTCTGAATCATGACTTCTATCTTGATTTAATGAAACAAAAACTTCTAAGTATTTCTTTCTGTAATACTTTCTTGCCTGCAACTTCATACCTGAAATAAAACAGTTAACAACAAAAACCAATCTGTGTTGGCTTCATGATTTTTAGCAAATCATCAGCTATCAATGGATTTGATTATTCTTTACCAGTTAGCCGTACCCTCTGGAATAGCCAATACTTTATTTATAAAGAATAAGGTGTACTGATAACCCTACAATTTTTGGTAAATTGTCAACCATCAACGGATTTGAGAAAGTCTTTACCTAGTACCATTTGTCTAGGACTAGCTAACTCTCTGTTTTGAAACAAGGTGAGTTAGAACCCTATAGTTTTTAGCAAACTACCAGCTGTCTATGGATTTGAGAAGTCTTTACCACAAACCGTTTGCTTATGGACTAGCCAGTTCTTATGTGTATTAGACATGGTGAACTGAGAACCATTTATGAAGTGTGACTGGAAGTCAAACACTTAAGGCTCTTTCTCAGCTTCTTCCTCTTGCTCCAAATCCTTGATTTGTTGTTTAACCATCCTGATCAACTCTAAAGCATCATCAGAGTCTTCTGAAACTTCTAATTGTTGTTCTAGCATCCTTTCCAACAATCTTCTTCCAAAAGGATATATTTTCTCTTGCACCATATAGTATGTAACATCATCTATATCCAGAATGTGTACTCCACATGACCTATAATATCTCTAGTAACTAGGAACCTGATTCTCTAATTCTTTCAATATCTCCTGATCAGAATTATGTGGCTCATATATAAAGAGAAATTCCCTGTACAATAGTGATACCTCAGTCTTACCTATACTGGCTTCCTGAGTTAATCTGAAAAGATCTTGAATGTCTTGTCTGTCAAGTATGTGTAAAATATGTTCTAATAATCTAAACATCCTTGTTGACCCATCTGATCTTTGAATTCCATGAGCTTCTAGTCCTTGAAATGCATAGTATAACCACCTAACAATAGATGATTTCTTTCCAAGTATCTCTGTATCAGTACATTTATCTTCAAAATCTACTATCTTCAAGCACTTCCTTAAGCTCTCAACATCACTATCTTCTGTGGTTGATTTAGCCTCTTTCTTGGCTTTCAGCTTCTTCTTGGTTGATCTTTTTATTTTACTCCCTTTGAAAACTTCATCATACCTTTTCAAAGTTGGTATGTACCGTTCCTTTAGTATGTACTGTTGACTGTGTATGTACTGCTTGTACATTTTCAGTCTTATCAATAGTTTGAGCTTGTTCTCCTTCATTCATCCTTGGAGTAGTCTCTTTCTCCTTTGAACTTACCTTTTCCTTCACACTTCTCCTAGCATAAGTAGCTTTGATAGGTGGAGACAATTTTGTAGGTTCCGTAGTGTCTGCATCAAGTCTATGAGTACTTCCAAATTGTCTTTGTTGCTGAAATTGCTTCTTAACTTCAATTTCTTGTCCTTCTTAGAACCTATTTCAACAAAGTTCAATTTTACTCTCTTTTGTTGTTCATACAAAGTCTTGATTTCTTCAAAAGTCTTTTTGACCAGTTGTGTATGAGTGAAACGCCCAAATTTCTTGAGATAAGTCATCATCTGACTTCTGATTTGCATGGTAGATGGAGGTCTGATCCTTTCCTTTCTTCTTTTCTCAGCAATTATCTTTGTTGCTCCCTTACCAAGTCATCAATAAACTGTGATTTCTCATCTTCATCATAAGCATCCCTCTCTTCAGCTATTAATGCTTCTCAGAGAATTTCACTTACTTGTAATTCAGCTGCAATCCTGTCATACTCTTGTATGTTCCATTCTTGCTGAACTCTTTTTGCTTCAAGCAACTGTTCTCTTGCTACATTTTCTTCTTGCATCTTTTCTTCATGAATATGAGCTTGCATTCTCATAGAAAATTCCTGATCATGGTCAATTTGATTAAATCTATACATGACTTTGCCAATATCATCATCTGAATCACTTTCATTTTTAGAATCTGATAGTCTTTGCTTCTTGCCCTTATCCTTAGAATCAATCTTTGGTAGTTTCTTCTTCAGCTTAGAAGACTTATCTTCATATTTATCTGCTTGTTGTTGAATAACAATACCTTTAGTGGGTTGTGAAGCTTGAACTTTCTTACCTTTGGATTTATTCTTTTTGGCAAGAATTTCTTGTTGTGTCTTCTTCTCTGCCTCTGCTTGTTTAACTTTCTCAGCTGAATTCTTTTCTTTGAGATCAAGCAGTACATGAGCTAAAGTCTCATCTTCCTTAAAAGGAATTTGACTTTCTAGTGAAGGATTATCATCAGCATTACTTGCAGATGGCTCTAATGGCTTAGCAGTACTTGGATCTTCAACTTTGTCAGCAGTACTTGCAGTTGGTTCAGCAGTACTTGAACTTTAACATTGTTGACTTCACCAATTTTAGACACGCTTAATTCTTCAATCACCAGAGTATCTCTAGACACTTTTTCTTCCATTAAAGTAACATTTTCTACAAGTAACTCCTTAGTCTTATCTAATCCCTGACTCACTCTTGGTCTTGACAGTATTTGGAAAGACTGTTTCTTGTGAAACCAATATTTTCTCTTTGGTGGAGTTGAAGTTGTGACACTGTCTGAGTTACCATTGGTTCTTCAACTTGTGGTTCCTCATGAGTGGGTTGTGGTTCTTCTGTCTGAATAGCCATATTCACTGGTTCCAAACTAGCTATATCCACACCAGTATCATTGCCATTTCCAGTTGTATTGATATCATCAGCTCCAAAGTTTATTTCATTCCCAGAAAGTCTTGTTTGAATATCAGAAGAAGGTTGATGTTCTTCATAATTCCTCCCCTGTTTGGTTGCATTCAGTTGCATTTTCTTGAGGTTCCTGAACTTGTGCTTCATAAGAGCAGCTTTCTGAATAGACCTGTGTTGCCTGATCCAAGGAGATACTTTATTCCTGAGTTTGTTGAGGCTTGCCTCTAAATCAGCAATTTTCCTGTCTTGAACAAGCTTCTCTTTTTGTAAAACTTGTACCTGTTTGGACAAGCTAGTACAAAAAGCAGTTAAGTTTGCAACATCTACAGCTTCTGTTGCTTGTGCTAGTGGTGAACCACTGGTAGCAACATCAGAAGATGTGTGGATTATCTCATCAGAACTTGGTTTATCACCAACATCATGAGAAGAAGAAGATTGAGTATCTTCTGGGGAATCAAGATTTTGGGTAGAAGGAGGTTTCTGAGAATCACTAGAAGCAATAGAATCCTCACCTTCTTGGTGTGCAAGTTGAGTTAATATATGGTCAAACAAGGGTGTTACAGTCCCTGTAAAGGCATTACCTCTTTTGGTCAAGAAAGAGAATGTTCTCTTTGTGAATGAAGGAACATCCCAAGTGTTTGTCAACTCTGGTAGGTTAGAGATTTGGTCATTAACTAAAGTTTGAATGAATCTAGGATACATTAAAAAAATTTTGGAGCCCTCCAAATTTCTAGTCATGCCTTCAAAAATTAATTTTGAAAAGTTAAAAACCATGTTGTTTGCTAAACAAATACCAGCTGATGCTAAAGCAGCAGGAATCTGATCAAAAGAAGTACTTTTGGAGCTTAAACAGTGAATAATAGCATGAAAAAGAAATTTCCATTGTGGTGAAAATAATGCTTTAAAGAAAGTTAATCTTTCCCTACCACCTTCATAACCCATGGCTGTAAGACCATCATGTATCTCTGTGTTATTAAGCATACTAAGTCCATCTACATCATTTAATCTCAAACTAGCTCTTAGCAGTACTTCAGTTACATAAACATTTCTATGATTTACCTTAGCCTTAATGCAAGGTTGATCAAAGCGAGTACCTAAGACAGCAGTATTCCAAAATTGTTCAACAATAGGAATAGATATAGTTGGACTTACAGTGAGTGCAAAATTAACCTAACTTCGAGATAAAAAGCCTAACATCTCATGAAAACCAAGCGAATCATCATTCTGAGCAAGGGTCGCGACCAAACTATGCTTAGAATTCACTTGTAGAGCAGCCATTGTTGTTTTTCTGGTTTTTGATGATGGACGATTAAAAACGAAGAATGTAGAATCGAGGTGTAAAAATAAAAGATATGGTGAATCAATAATGTAATTGGGTTTAGTATTTATAGAAAGAAGTAACCGTTCCATGAAGAAACCGCCAATTTTACAAAATACACCCTCAACGGTACAATGGTTATGTAACGGTACATAGAACATACTCGGAACTTCAAATTTGCCTAGCAGTACTTAGCAGTAAAGCGGTACCTCGAACTTAAGTCCAGTTCTTGCAATCCATCAACATTGTAACCTATTTTATTAACCTGCAATCACATAAAAAACACAAAACAAATACTATACAATCAAATTAGCTTTTAAAAATTGTACAGCTGATACCTCCCCTCAACATATGCAGCAATCTATTGGTTTAGCATACCAATATGTGTCACCAAGAATTCAAACCTCTTAGTATCAAATACCTTGGTTAGCAAATCAACTACATTGTTGTCTGTATGAATCTTCAAGACTTGAATAAGCTTTTTGTCATAGGCATCTCTTATGAAGTGATGTCTGATTTCAATATGCTTGGTCTTGGAGTGAAATATTGGATTCTTGACAATGCATATAGTGCTCTCATTATCAATATAAGTTTTAGTATTCATGAAATTGAACCCATAATCTAACAATTGATTCTGAACCCAAAGCACTTGTCCACAGCAATGAGCAACAGCTACATATTCAGCTTCAGTTATGGAAGTAGCAACAATTGTTTGCTTCTTACACTGCCATGATATGAGTCTTCTGCCTAGGAATTGACAACCTCCTGTTGTTGATTTCCTATCATGATTAGCTCGAGCATAATCAATGTCTGAGTAGGCTTACAATTCAAAGTTTGAGTCTCTAGGATACCATAATCCTAAAGTAGGTTGACTTTTAAGGTACTTAAAAATCTTTTTCACAGCATGAAGATGTGAGACCTTTGGATTTACTTGGAACCTTGAACATGCACATACAACAAACATAATGTCTGGTCTTGAAGAAGTAAGATACAACAATGAACCAATCATTGATCTGTAAAGATGAATGTCAACATCTTTACCATGTTCGTCTTTGGATAAAGACTTCTTAGCTTCAAATGGTGTGCTTATACTCCTTGAATCCATACAAGAAAACTTTTTCAAGATTTCAGCAACATACTTATCTTGACTGATAAATATTCCATCTTTTCTTTGTTTGACTTGGAGTCCTAAAAAGAAAGTAAGTTCTCCCATAGAACTCATCTGAAATCTACCCTTCATCAAAGCTTCAAACTCCTCACACCATGATTTCTTGGTTGACCTAAAAATGATGTCATCAACATAAACTTGCACAAGTATAATGTCCTTGGCATTCTTCTTGATGAGTAGAGTTTTGTCAATGGTTCCTCTCCTGTATCCATGTTCTAACAGAAAATTGGATAGGGTTGCATACCAAGACCTTGGAGCTTGATGTAAACCATAAAGTGCTTTGATGACTTTGTAGACTCTATTGGGGAATTTAGGATCTACAAATCCTGGAGGTTGTGAGACATATACCTCCTCTGAAATAGTACCATATAGAAAGGCACTTTTCACATCCATTTGATAGACTATAAAACCCATATATGATGCAAAAGCCAAAAACAAACTAATGGCTTCTATTCTAACTACTGGTGCAAAAACCTCATCATAGTCTATCCCTTCTTCCTGTCTGTAGCCTTGAGCAACAAGCCTTGTTTTGTTTCTTACAACAACTCCTCTCTCGTCCTTTTTGTTTCTGAAAACCCATTTAGTACCAATAACTCTTATACCTGAGAGAAGATCCACAAGAATCCAAACCTTTTGTAGCTCAAATTATGTTAATTCTTCTTGCATGGCATCTACCCAACTTTCTTCATCAAGAGCTTGAGAAATATTCTTGGGCTCTACTTGTGATAAGAGCAGGCAAACAAACAATGCTGAGTATCTTTGTGATTTGTTCTCTACTGTTGTTTGACATAACTCACAAGTGCATGAGTTTCAGTATTGGTTTGCAGCTGTCTTCTAGTTTGTACAACAGACTTAGGATCTCCAATAATTTGAGTAGTAGGATGGTTGTTGTTGACTCTGTGAGTGGGAATAGAACTGTTTGGAATTTCTGTTTCCAAATTTTTAAAATCAGTTACTGCACCCTGCTCATCATAAGAAGCTTTGGAGAAAATTCCTTCAGCTAGACTTGCAAACATGTCTTCATTGTCCATAGCTTGTAAGGTTTCTTCTAATGAGTCAACGGACCTTGCAGATTTTGACTTAGCAGTACTTGCAGATGAGGTACCGCTAGGTACAGTATGTACTGTTGAGTGTTGTAACTCAAAAGATTCTTCTCCTGAATGTTCATTTGGAGTTGCAGCATTCCTTTCTTGATCTTGAAGCCTTTGAAGCTCTTGAGAGGCTTGATCAGCAGTGGATGGCATTGTTTGCTTCTTGGGACTATCAACCTTAGGAGTGACAGTAGGCATACTAGGTACATAGATGTGAACATCATCATCTGAACTGTCTTGAGAAGTAGATTCTCCTTGAGTACCTGTCTGAGTGTCATCAATCTCCTTATCTGCATTGTTAGTTTGACAATCTTTTTGCATAGAATAGTAATCCATGGAGTTAGTTAGATAAGCTAAATCAAACATCCAAGCATGACCTATTCCTGGAACATTGGGTTTATTTTCTAGGAAGTTAACATGGGCATTTTCTTCAACTCTTTTTGATGCCAAGTTATAAACATTGGGTTCGGCAACGAAGCTCACTCCTCGTTCCTACTCCACTCCTCGAGTACTCCTTACTCGAGAGTTCACTACACAACAAGCTCCTTATGGTGGAGAAAAGCGTACACGTCGCTTAACCAATTTCCGACTCTAAGCTAAAAGTCGAGCCCTAATCGTAGCTAGGACCAATCTACACAACTATACTTAGTACATACACAACTTCCAAATAGACACAACTACTTGGATCTTCACAACTATTACACAATAACAAATGTATAAAATTAGATCTTCAAATGGATCTTTGTGGTGGACTCAACACTTCACTAGGATAGTGTTCTTCTCTTTGCACTTGGAGAGGAAGGATTCGAAGAACAAGATTCACTTCTTAAACAAGTAGTAATCAAACAAATGATCAAAGATTTGAAAGATTTAAAGAAGAGATTGAATCTAGAAGAGATGTGCAAAAGAGGTGATTTGAAAAGCTGAGAATGGGCCACTATATATAGGACAAGGGAGCCAACGACTATATCTGAGCGTGGTACCTTAGCTCAGCCCGCGGTTCCTTATCGATAAGGAACCGCCTAGGCGCTAAGGAACCGCCTCTAGACTCCGCTCCCTTTTTTGTCCTTTAGTGGTGGAGGTCTTATCTGGGTATATAGAATATCCTGAGAGGATATTCTCAGCCAAATAAGAATATGCCATTTTCAAATTTCAAATATATAATTTAATAAAACATTTTCTTAAAAAGAAAGTTTAATAAAAAAACTTGTCACACTTAAGTAAAAAGTGAGTTTTAAGAAAGTTTAAATCATTTGATCACTTGATTAAGGTTAGTAGTTGTTTATCCATACCTTAAGTGAAAATGGGTAAAATGAAAAATACTTGAACTCAAGAATTCGTTTTTCGTTATTTTCGTAAATGCTTGTTTTTACATATTGTCGTAATCAAAACAAAGCGAGACCGAAAAATGCAAGTAACGTTTTTAGGGATTATTGCATTAACAATCTCCCCCTTTTTGATTCCGACAATACATAAACTCAAACACACAAAAACAAGATTTTCGAAGACGAGTTTATTCATTTCTCCCGCTTTGTCGAAGCAAAAAGGTTGCGTAAGTCGGTCTTGAAGAAACGGACTTTGCAAAGACTCCCCCTTGGTGCTTACTCCCCCTAGCTTGGGGCACCGAGGAATCGAGATATGGTGACAAGCTACATAGAAGGGTTAGTTGAACAAAAGAAACAACCAACAAGATATAGCAATAGGTCACACAAATAAAATAAAAGAGAAGAAAGACACAAAGATAAAGATCCATGATAAGTTACTAAAACGAAACATCATACAAAGTTGTATGGAAAAACAAACAAGCCAAAAGCATAAATCTAATCCTAGTTATCCTAGATTTGTAAGATTTGCTAGAGTTTGGTGTCTTGTAAATAAGCAACCATTGCTTATAAGAAAGACAAGGTAATTGCGGAGGGTGGTGGTGGTGGCTTGTTGGTGATCTCATAATCATAGTGAAGAGGAGGTTTGATTAAGAGACTTTTGATGTAGCTCAACTCCTCATAGATGTGTGCCATAGGAAGATGTTGATATTGACAACATTGATAGTATGTTCCATGATGCATGACATTATCATGAGAAGGAGGAAGAACACAAAAGGGTGGTGGTGGAAAAGAGGTTCCACAATCAACATTCTTGGTAGGAGAGATGTGATTAAAAGTGTTCTTGGGTGAATTTGGCTTGAAAGCAATTGGAGAGAAAGGAGGGGATTCAAGGCTTTCATTGGGAGAATAAGACATTTTGTGGTGTGAAGTATGGCAAAATGCTTAAGGTCTAAATAGGGAAGGTTTGAGGTATTTTTGGGTGGTCAAAGGGTTTGAAACAAAGATTCTCAAAAGTGTTGGAGCAAATCTGGAGTTTCTGAAAACATGAAAAAGGAAGCTCTGTACGCGGTTCCTTATCATGCCCGGCGGTTCCTTATCAATAAGGAACCGCGGTTCACTTATGGAACCGCCTACAGGGGCTTGTGTTTGGGGTATGGTGGAAGATTTTTGACTCAGCAAATCTTATTTTTCTAGTCTAACTAATCATAGAGATGTGCTTAAAAGCAAAATTAGACAAATAAAACATATGCACACATACCAAATAGAGATTTGACAAAAAAAAATCAATGTAGGAGGTGTGTAAAACAAGACCTTAAGTCATGACACAATGATCCTCCATGATTCTATCTTGTTCTTGCTATGTTTGAGAGAAACATACATATGAATTATGTAAGCTCTAGATTGATAGCGAGAATCTATGAAAACCGTTTTTAGATTGAATTAACAATGTAAAAAGTATATTTCAATCATTTTTGAAGAAAACTTTGAGAGTTTTTGAAAAAGGTAAGAGAAGATTTTTCAAAGAGTTTTAAAAGACTCAAAGACTCAACGTAATAAGCTATAAAAATCAAGGAAGATGTTCCATTAATCCTAGACCTAGACGCAAGTAATAAAAAGGTTCCCTCTTAAGTGGCTTAGTGAAGATGTCGGCTAAGTTGTCCTCGGAGGGCACCTTCTCAATAGAAATGTTCCCCTTTTGAACATTATCCCTAAGGAAATGGTGTCTAATTTCTATGTGTTTGGTTCGCGAATGTTGCACGGGATTCTTGCTAAGGTCTATAGCGCCTTTATTATCGCACATGATGGGATCGTCATCAAGAGAAATCCCGTAATCAACAAGCGCTTGCTTCATCCATAGAGCTTGTTGGCATGCTTTTCCGGCACTCACATACTCGGCTTCTGTGGTGGATATCGCAAGAGCGGTTTGTTTCTTGGAGAACTAAGAAGTTAAACAACAACCCATGAAGGTACAAACTCCACTAGTGCTTTTCCGGTCCACATAGTCTCCCGCATGATCCGAGTCCGCGTAGACAATGGTTTCTACGCCGGTCCCTTTAGGATACCATAATCCTAAATGTATAGTTCCTTTAATGTATCAGAAGATACGCTTAACCGCTTCAAGGTGAGAGGTTTTGGGAGCCTCTTGGAAGCGAGCACAAAGGCAAACACTAAACATGATATCCGGTCGACTTGCCGTTAGGTATAACAAACTACCAATCATACCTCTATATTTGGTGTTGTCAACCGACTCACAATCATCATCTACGGTGAGTTTAGTATCCGAGGCCATAGGGGTCTTCATTGGTCTAGATTCTTCTAATCCAAATTTCTTTAGCATTTCTTTAGCGTACTTAGATTGACTAAAGAAAATACCATCATCCATTTGTTTAATTTGGAGTCCTAAAAAGAAGTTAAGTTCTCCCATCATACTCATTTCAAACTCATCATGCATGATTTTGGCAAAGTCATCACACAATCCTTGACAAGTTGATCCAAATATAATGTCATCAACATATATTTGTACGATTATGAGGTGAGAACCTTTCTTCTTCATAAAGAGTGTATTGTCTACCATCCCCATGGTATACTCATGTTTAACAAGAAACGCTTTAAGTCTATCATACCAAGCTTTGGGTGCTTGTTTGAGTCTATAAAGTGCTTTCTTAAGCTTGTAAACATGATCCGGTTTCTCAAAATCAATAAAGCCGGGAGGTTGAGCCACATATACCTCCTCATTGATCAAACCGTTAAGAAACGCACTCTTTACATCCATTTGTTGAAGCTTAAAATCTAAGTCACAAGCATAAGCTAAGAGAATTCTAATGGATTCTAGTCTAGCTACCGGTGCATATGTCTCGTCATAATCAATTCCTTCTTGTTGATTATAGCCTTGAGCTACAAGCCTAGCCTTGTTACGAGACACAACACCATTCTCATCTAACTTATTCCTAAATACCCATTTGGTTCCTATAATGGTAGAACTTCTAGGTGGAGGAACAAGTTCCCAAACATCATTGGCAACGAATTGATTCAATTCTTCTTGCATCGCAATGACCCAACTCTCATCCGTCAAAGCTTCTTTAACATTATTTGGTTCGATCAAGGAGACAAAACAAAAGAAGTTACTTTGGTTTTGGACTTAAGATCTTAGGGTCCTTTGATTTAAGTCACCAATGACATTATTGAGAGTATGATCCCTAGATTCCTTAATGTTTACTTCCTTTTCAACACTAAGGTCTTCAACTCCTATTTTTCTAAACTCTTTGGCTTTAGCTACTTCTAATTCATCCAAATCATCATCAACCAATGGTGGTGTTTTGGGTGAAGGAGGGGTTTCATCAAAGGTTACGTTGAGTGATTCTTCAATAACCCCAGTGGTTCTATTTAGGACTATATAGGCTTTACTAGTTTGGGAATAACCTAAAAGGATACCTTCGTAAGACTTTGGGTCAAACTTGGTAAGGTAGTCTTTGGTGTTGAGGATAAAGCACTTGCTTCCAAACACCCTAAAATATTCTAATAAGGGTTTCTTACCTTTAAGAATATCATAGGGGGTCTTTCCTAAGAAAGGTCGAATAAGAATTCGGTTGAGAATGTAAGTCGATGTGTCCATGGCGTTGCACCAAAACTTTTGAGGTAAAGATTGCTCGTTTGACATCGTCCTACTCATCTCTTGGAGAGTCCTATTCTTCCTTTCAACTACCCCATTTGATTGTGGAGTGCGAGGAGCCGAGAAGTTATGGGTAATACCATGAGCTTCAAAAAAGGCACCAAATTGCACTTCATTATCAAATTCCCTACCATGATCCGTCCTAATAGAGACAATTGAACATCCTAGTTGATTTTGAATTCTTCGACTAAAGATTTCGAAGTGATCGAAAGCTTCATTCTTAGATGCCAAAAATCTAGTCCAAGTGAATCTAGAATAGTCATCAACAATAACTAGGGTATAAAGGTTACCTCTATAACTCCGTATGGCGGAAGGTCCAAAAAGATCCATATGTAGGAGCTCTAAGCACCGAGAGGTCGAAACCAAATACTTGGCTTTGTGACTTGAGTGAACTTGCTTTCCAATTTTGCAAGCATCACAAAAGTGACTATCAAACTTAATCTTGGGGAGATGTCTTACCATCTCCTTAGAGACTAAAGATTGAATTAAACGCATATTAGCGTGACCTAATCTCCTATGCCAAAGAGTAGAACTATCATCTATAGTCGCAAGACATATGTTGTCTCTTGACTTCTTATTGACCTTCATAACATAAAGCCCATGCTTTCTAATACCTTTTCCAATGATTTTTCGATCTTTTACGATTTCACTATCATGTTCGGAAAACAAGACCTTACACTTATTATCACAAATTTGACCTATACTTAAAAGGTTGAAAGTTATCTACGTGTTGAACGTTTTCAATGGTCATGGAGTCAAGAGAAACCGTACCTTTGCCAATGATATTACCACGTAGACTACTAGCGAATGTGACGTTAGCTCCATCATATGCTTTGTAATGCGAGAACAAACTTCGATTACCCGTCATGTGTTTAGAACATCCACTATCCTTAATCCACTCATCAGGCTCCAAATCAATTCCCAACCATATCTAGCTAACAACACACAAGATCAAACATTTGGTCCCCAATATCTCATGGGTCCAAAATTGTTAGTTCCAAACATCCCTTGCATTTGGTTGGGATGCATGAATGAGGAGGGGATTCCCCATGGGAAACAAAATGGAGGAGGGTAGTAATTCATATAACCATTTTGTTGTTCATTATTTCTCCTAGGTGTATTTGATCTTGGTTTATTATTGTTCCTTCTAGGTGTAGGGGTTTTACTTCTAGGTCGTGAATTGCTTTGATTATCTTTTCTAGGAGATGTTGTTCTACTTCTAGACTTAGAAACATTTCGTGCCCTAGGTGGAGTGGTGGATGGTCTTAATAAGCTTCTATTTCCCATGAGAGGTTTACTTAATGGCTTGTAAAACTTATCAATGGTATTGTTATCAAGTACGGGTAATTGCACATTGTTAACAATAAGATGCTTTGGTTTTTCATCCAAATTAGACTTTCCAGAAAGTTCAGGATTTTCACAAAAATCAACTTCTGTCCGCGGTACCTTATCTATGGCGGCGGTTCCATATCGATAAGGAACCGCCCCATATAGTCTGGGACCGCGTACATCAGGTGTTTTTTGAGAGAACCTGACTTGTTTTGGTTCACTAGTTGATGATTCTTCTGAGTTAAAACCTACACCAAGCCTTTCCTTTGAATGAACTAGTTTGTTTAACATGTCATCAAGAGCACTAGTACCTTTCATGAACTTTTCCAATTTAATGGAGGTGCTCTTGAGATCTTCATTTTCTAATCTAAGTTTTTCGCAACTTAAGCAACCTAAATCAACTTCTTTGTTCTTTTCAAGTATAGCTAATTTTTCCCTAAGTTCATTGATCTCATTTTCAAGCTTAGCTTTGGTTGATTTTAAGGTTTTGTTCCTTTCTATGAACTTGAGACTAAGTTTGTGTAAGCTATCATATTTACCTTCAAATTCAATATTGTCTAAGGTGGAGCTATCATTACTATAATATTCGGTTTCGGAATGTACCTCTTTAGAAGTGTGAGCCATAAGACATTTCTCCTCCTTGGGGTTGTCATCATCATCTTCACCGCTATCACTCCAAGCACCACTAACAAATGCCGTGTGGTTCTTATCACGAGCGGGCTTTGGACAATCACCAATGAAGTGATTTGGATCACCACATCTAAAGCAACTCCTATCACCTTTTTCGTTCTTGGCAAACCGATTCTTAGAGAATGGTTTCTTGTCATTGTTGGGTTTCCTAACGTGTTGACCTCGTCTCTTGAAGAACTTCTTGAAATCTCTCACCGCCAATGCATACTCCTCGTCATCACTTTCTGAGGAACTATCATGGTCACTTTGTGCCTTCTTGGCTTTAAGTGCAAGATATTTCCTTTCACTCTTAGATTTCACCAATTCCGAGTCCTTCAAAATTATCATCTCATAAACCTTCAAGTTGCCTATGAGTTCATCGAGTGATAAAGTTGAGAGATCTTTCGACTCTTCAATCGCCGTGACTTTTTCTCTCCACTTTGGATGTAAGGCCCTTAGAAACTTCCTAACATTGTTCTTGCTAGAAAAACCTTCATCAAGTGCTTTTAGACTAGTAATAATAGTGTTAAACCTAGCAAACGCACTATCAATAGTTTCATCTTCTAAGATGACAAATTGTTTATATTGTTGGACAAGAAGATCGATTTTGCTTTCTTTGACTTGGCTATTACCTTGGTGGGTTACTAAAAGGGTGTTCCAAATATCTTTAGCGGTTTCACACATAAAAATTCTCTCATACTCTTTCTTAGGCAAAGCATTATAAATCACCATTTTAGCCTCATTATTTTTTGAAAGTTTCCTTTTTGTATCATCATTAGCTATGTCTAAAGAAACTAATTCTTTTGTTTTAGAAACTTCATTAAATTGATAAGGTAAAAATTCACCAATGGTAATAACATGCCAAAGATCTAAATCTTTTGATTTCACATAAGTTTCAAATCTATTTTTCCAATAAATAAAACTATCGGTTTTAAAAAGTGGTGGTCTTTGCATAGATTGCCCTTCTAGGTACTTGTTGGAATCCATAGATCGATTCAAGTTTTAAAATACAATATACTTTAAAAATTCTTGAGCAACCACGCTCTGATACCAATTGTAGAAACTAGAAGGGGGGTTGAATAGTTTCTTAAATTTTACTTGTTAAAAAGGTGGTTTTAAAAAAATCCTTTTTATAAAACTTAGACTTGATGAAATATGTGAAATCTTCCTATGCACAATATGAACAATGATAGTGTAACTAAACTAAGCTAACAAATATATATGCACAATAAATAAATAATGTAAAGAGTTAAGGGTAAAGAAAGATCAAACCGAACACCAAGGATTTATAGTGGTTCGGCAACGAAGCTCACTCCTCGTTCCTACTCCACTCCTCGAGTACTCCTTACTCGAGAGTTCACTACACAACAAGCTCCTTATGGTGGAGAAAACCGTACACATCGCTTAACCAATTTCCAACTCTAAGCTAAAAGTCGAGCCCTAATCGTTGCTAGGACCAATCTACACAACTATACTTAGTACATACACAACTTCCAAATAGACACAACTACTTGGATCTTCACAACTATTACACAATAACAAATGTATAAAAGTAGATCTTCAAATGGATCTTTGTGGTGGACTCAACACTTCACTAGGATAGTGTTCTTCTCTTTGCACGTGGAGAGGAAGGGTTGGAAGAACAAGATTCACTTCTTAAACAAGTAGTAATCAAACAAATGATCAAAGATTTGAAAGATTTTAAGAAGAGATTGAATCTGGAAGAGATGTGCAAAAGAGGTGATTTGAAAAGCTGAGAATGGGCCACTATTTATAGGACAAGGGAGCCAACGGCTATATTTGAGCGCGGTACCTTAGCTCAGCCCGCGGTTCCTTATCGATAAGGAACCGCATAGGCGCTAAGGAACCGCCTCTAGACTCCGCTCCCTTTTTTGTCCTTTAGTGGTGGAGGTCTTATCTGGGTATATAGAATATCCTGAGAGGATATTGTCAGCCAAAAAAGAATATGCCATTTTCAAATTTCAAATAAATAATTTAATAAAACATTTTCTTAAAAAGAAAGTTTAATAAAAAAAACTTGTCACACTTAAGTAAAAAGTGAGTTTTAAGAAAGTTTAAATCATTTGATCACTTGATTAAGGTTAGTACTTGTTTATCCATACATTAAGTGAAAATGGGTAAAATGAAAAATACTTGAACTCAAGAATTCATTTTTCGTTATTTTCGTAAATGCTTGTTTTTACATATTGTCGTAATCAAAACAAAGCGAGACCGAAAAATGCAAGTAACGTTTTTAGGCATTATTGCATTAACAACATCTTCAAATTCCAACTTCCCTGTATTGATTTTTCCTTTGCCAGTGATTCTGCCTTTGCTACCTCCAAATGCTACTGGTCCACCTCTGAATTCTTCAAATTCAGCAAGGAAATCTTTGTTTCCTGTCATGTGTCTTGAGCATCCACTGTCTACTATACCTTTATCTTTCAACTCATCAACTAGATGCCCCTGCACATACACAAAACATATCAGTTTTTAACAGGGACCCAAGCCACATTTGACTCGGATCTTGTGGGACCTACATACTTAAGAGTTTGATATGTAGTTTTTCCAGTAAGTATACACACACTCTTATACCTCATGGTTCTTGTTACATAGTCAAAGACATAAGTAGGTTCATTGTCTTTGTTAAGTTTTTGCTTATGTACCGTTTTAGCAGTACTTATCTTAACACATGATTTTTCCATTTTAGGGACCCACTTCTTCACTGGTTTGATACTAGGTTTACTTCTAGATGTCACAACCTATTCATTTACATCATTAGAAGTCTTTTGGGACTAAAGTTTAGCAGACTTTCCACCAGTGGTATTTACCTTTAGCTTAGCAGTACTTGTTCTTTCGGATTTGCTAGAATTTGGCTTACCAGATTTTAAAGGTACTAGACCTTGTTTCATAAGTACTGCTCTTGGAATAAAGTATTCGGGGTTAAAGGTTTGATTGGCCTTTCCTACACCTGTTTTCTTAGTATGAACAAACTTAGGTTTGTCATTCTTTTGTCCCAATTGCCCTATTATCAGTCCATTACTGTTTCTTGTGACCTTTTGAGCAGCCTTTTGTTTAATAATTTTATCTTCATGCAAAGTGCAATCTTTGATAAAATGATTTAAACTACCACAAACATAACATCCTTTTCTTTTCAGAGAAGATCCAAAAGGTTGTTTTAACTTAGGTTTCTCAAAACCGATTCCACTCTTGGTGGTTTTGCTATGTTCAAAATTTTTATCCAATGTATTGCTATGAGCTTTTACCTGTTTGGGGGCAGAACTAGTTTCAAAGACATGTCCTCCTGGCACAAATGTGCTCATTAAAGGAGGATAGATAATGTTTTTGGTCACAGCAGTTTTATCCTTATTCATTGAACTAAAGCTTAAATCACTAACACCTTTTGATTCATCTAACTCTATTCCTAAATCTTGACTAGGGGGCATGAAAGTTCCTGATAATGGTGGAGGAACTTCTTTCATTCCTTCAGCATATCTATCATTTTCTGGTGTATTATCTGTTTCACTAGAACTATCAAAAATCCCTTTTGATATGTCTTTGTCAGTTAAGGTTATCCCAGGTTGGTCCTCTATATATCCTAGGCCTGCCTTATCATAATACCCCATTTGTGAATTAATCAACTTGCTTAATCCTTTAGAGGATTTTCTCCTGTGATTAATCACTTACCTTTCATTATAAAGATTGGTTTTCAAAACATCAACTTCTGTTGAAACTTTCAACAATTGTTTTTATAATCTTTTATTTCCACATCTTTTTCCCTCATTCGAAGAGTTAAAATTCTAATTTTCTCTTCATAGTTTTGTTGGCCCTTTTTATACAAAACTATATTTTCTTCTAGTTTAGCAACACCTTGTTTGAGAGCATTTGCTTCTATAGTACCAGAGTTGACCTTTTGATACTTTTCATCTAGTTCTACTTTTAAACTATTTAATTTAAGAATGCAATCTTCAGAACAGGGATGTACCTCAGTATCTTCATGTGAGAGAGCCATTAGACCATGCTCTTCTTCTTCATCTTCTTTCCAGTCAACCACTCTATCTAAGGTAGTCACTAAAGCTTTGGCTCCTTTGGAATTCCTATTGTTTCCTTTTGCAACACTTTCAGTAATTCTGGGACTGGTTCTATAGCTGTGTTTTGACTTCTGACTGCTACTCTCAGCCTTGTCTCTGTTGCACTCCCTTGCGAAGTGTCCATTCCTTCCACAGTTATAGCATTCAACTTTTGACTTATCATATCCTAATACTTCGTTAGGATCAACAGTCATCTTTCTTCCAGTCTTCTTAAAGAACCTATTGGATCTTACTGAAATCATGGAAGCTTGCCATTTAAGATCCATCTCTTCAACATCAGCATCATCCATTTGGAAAAAGTCATCAAGTATTGGTCTTGGCCTGTTGTCTTGTCCAGCAAAGAATGAAAAAGCATCATTGTCACTAAACAATGGTGAAGATCTTCCTTGAGGACTTTGAGAGATCATAGGATTACCCTTAGTAGTTGGTGAGTAAGAACTGCTTGTATGTCCCCTAGAGGTATTTTAGAAGTAAGTACCGCTGCTTGATACTCCATCAGTACTTTGAAAGTAAGTACCGCCATTACCTTCTGACACAAAAGCCAAGTTAGACTTTGTTGCTGCTGGTGGTTTTGTTTCTCCAATGCTCTTAACATCTATCTCATAAGCTCTGAGATTGTTGTAGAGATGATCAAAAGGAATTGTATCCAGATCATCTCTTGTGATGAAGTGTATGGCCATTGCTTTCCATTCTTGTGGAACACTTCTTAGGAACTTCAGGTTGGCTTCTTAATTGGGGATTATTAATCCATACACTGTCACTTGTATTAGCAATTTACTGAATCTTCCATACCCACCTTGAATTCCTTCAACACTGGAAATTGAGAAATTATCAAATTCCTGTTTGAGAACAATATTCTTGATCTTCTTAGACTTGTCATTGCCTCCAAATCTGAGCTTAATTGCCTCCCACATAGCCTTTGCATCTTTATAGTGATGAAAGCTAGGTAGAATGTCTTCTGAAAGTGCCATAGCTAGAGCAGTTCTGGCCTTTCTTTCCTTGATCTCTGCATGTATCTCTTCTGCAGTCACAGCAGGAAGAGCATAGCATGTACCATCAGGTAGCCAGTACAACTTCTTAGGTGTGTTCCCATTCCTAATAACTTGCCACAAACTATAGTCTGTGTGATTCAAGTAATGTTCCATCTGCATAGCCCATGTCTCATAGTTATCACCATTGAGAACAGGAAGTTTTACAGCAGATAGAGTATGGGAAGGTGTTGTAGTTGTAGGAGTAACAACAACATCTACGGCTCGAACACCTTGTGGTGCAGGATGCACTACTTGAGGTTGTCCCTGTGGTATTGAATCAGGTTCTGGAATGTCTTCTAAGTGAGGGTCTTCACCTTGTTGAGACATTGAGATGTTTTGGAGTGAGTGGAGTGTTTAGGGTTTCTGTTTTTCTTTTTCAGAGATTCTCAACAAGCTTCGATACCACTTGTTGATCCCTTTGATTGGATCTATATTCTGTTAAGAACTAGTATAATAGTTATACACTGTGAGATCTCTTACTTAGCACAAAATAAGTTATGCGGAATCTAACTTATAAAGCGCAGGACAAACAGAATACTATTAACTATTCGATTCTCTTATTAATCGACTTGAATGAGGTACATGAATGTCACCGTACCTATGTTCCTTTTATAGAGTAAGGAACCCTAGAATCCTTAGAATATTCTATAAAGATAACTATATCACAGACGATATATTATCTATATTCTAACTATTAAAGTATAGCACATAAGATATACTCTTACTATAAACTATGACATATCTTATACAAAGATATATTCGTCCTAAATAACCTAGCAGTACTAACTTTATAACTAGCAGTACTTACCATGTACCGCGTTAACACTAACGATACTTGAAAGTGACTAACAGTACTTGAGTTACACTAACGGTACTTGATACTTAGAATAATTCCCAACAAGTTCTATGGACGAGCTCACAATTGACTGACTACGGTCTTAGATTCAACAAAATTTTGATGTATTGTGACAACAAAAGCGCCATTGCCCTTTGTTGTAACTATGTTCAACACTCTAGGGCGAAGCATATTGACATACGCTACCATTTCATCAAAGAGCAAGTGGAAAATGGAGTGATCGAGCTGTATTTTGTCAACACTGAGTATTAGTTGGCTGATATTTTCACAAAGGATTTAGATCGAGGACGTATCGAGTTTTTGATCGACAAGCTTGGTATGAAATCATTCTCACCGGCGACTCTTCAGGAGTTGGCAGAAGAATCTACAGAATAGTGGTGGTAAACTATTCTCGAGTATTCTTTTCTCGTGATCATGTATATTATCGTATATATTTAAACCACCAAAAAGAAAAATACAAAAATATAAAACCTACAAAAACCATAAAAAAATATAAAATCGATAAAATCTAAAAATATTCATTTTTTCAAAATGGGCATGTCTTTTAGTACGATAATATTTACGGCCTTAGAAATGTTGATCAATATTGACACGGAGCCATAAATAGAGTTCGTATAAAAGTTGTACATATTTTAAAACATGTCCAAATGGTTGTAGTTATTTCGGACTACAACCCGCTTTTCGCATTAAAGTCACGTATTTCTTCTAAAAAAGTTGGCTCAAAACAGGAATTAATTTTCTCGGGTATGATTTCCTTTAAAATCATACAAGGGATCAAGTTTACTTTCTAACTTGGTCTAACAAAAATTAGTGTACGCTTCAGTGCATTTATTTTTAAAAATAAGAGAAACATTATTACCACCAGAATCGTTTCACAAACTTAAAACCGTAAAAAGTTTTCATGGGTATTTGACTCTTTAAACAACGACTACAACTCTTTAAATAGAAAACGGGTCATTGTTTAAGGGGGAGAAAAAATCAAATCGTTTCAAAAGAAAATCGGTCTTCAAAAGGTTTCAAGAAAAATTAAACGGTTATTATCTTTAAGTGTTCATTTTATGTGCTATGTGATCTAAGTGCTCTTAGGATATGTTGCTTGTGTGTCAGGTATGCCTTAATTCCTTGTTATTTATGGTGAGTAGTTAATGATCATTAAGGTTAGTATGTTTAAGTTTTAAACTAAGGGAAAAGAAAAGAAGTTAAACTTGGAGGGGGTTTGTGTAACTTTGTTAAGTCATTTGACTTGGTCAAACAACCCACCCCTTGTCCTCTCTTTCCTTCGTCACAAACAAGAAACACCAAATAAACCCCAACGCCATTGTTAATCTTTCAAACCTTCGTTTAATAAAACATCCAAATCGAACCATATCATAAGGTATTTAATCGCTGTTTGTTTAAGCGTGTGTATCATGTCTTTTCCATAATCATTCGTTTGTTAAACCCGTTTATTATCACTCGATTAATTAGTAGGGTTTATAAGATTTTTTGTTTACGAAAATGGAAATTGATAAGGGGGTTTAGATCCTTTATGGCCTAGAAACATAGAATTAATCTTAGATTTGATTTAAAACGATCATACTTAGCAGATTTGGCAAAACCCAGTTACTCTTGGAAAATCCGCCCCAGATTGCGAAATCATAGGGATTGCGGAATCATCAAATTACAGAATTGTGTGCATAAGGTATTGCGGAATTATGTGGTTTGTGGAATCATATACCTAAAATGATTGCGGAATCATGTACGTACTATGATTGTGGCATCATATACCTACAATGATTATAGAATCATGTACGTACTATGATTGCGAAATCATGTACATAAAGTTATTCCGGAATTATGTACTTTATAAGATTGCGAAATTATTTCCCTTATAAGATTGCGGAATCATATACCCTATATGATTGCGGTATCATGTTGTTTATGTAATTGCGGAATCATGTACACCATGAGATTGCGAAATCATATACTTTATATGATTGCGGAATCATGGTGTTTATGTGATTGCGGAATTATGAACACCATGTGATTGCGGAATCATATACCTAATATGATTGTGAAATTATATACCTAATATGATTGAGGAATTATATAACTCCCGTGATTGCGGAATCATGTGGTTGTATGCTATTGCGGAATCATATACTTTCATCTATTTCGGAGTTATATATTTTCATTGATTGCGGAATCATATAGTTTCACATTTGCGGATTTATGCTGAACATTGCGTAATAGGGTAATGTTATCAAGTATTGTCCACATTGCAACGTTAAGTTAGACATTCGTTAAGATTACAACTACACTCTAATACATTCGTCTTAGATGACAACTCGGGTTATTTGAGAACTTAAATAAGATAGGGCCATTAAAACGAAACCAAGATTATTGGTATTACTTAATTTTGTATCATAAGAATACTTGAAAGGTTTCTTATTAAAAAAATTCATCTCATTTAATAAGTTGATATTTCTGTAAACAAAAGAGATAAAATTACTTATTCCATATCGTGTGTCTTGTATTCAGGCCATGGAAGAAACTGCATCACCTTTGCCAAATCTTTCGTTCAAACCTACTGAGGTTTTGGTTATGCCAACACATACTGAGGTTTTGGTTATGCCAACACCTACTGAGGTTGAGGTTTTGCCAACACCTACTGAGGTTGAGGTTTTGCTAACACCTGCTGAGGTTTTGCTTACGCCAACACCTACTGAGGTTGTAGTTATGCCAAGGCCTACTGAGGTGGTGGTTGAACTTAATCATCCTCTTTTCACTAGTTCTACCATAGAAGTAGTGGTAATGACAACCAGGAAACCCAAATCCCCGGGGAACTCATGCTAGTTCATTATGTTCTTAGAATAAAACATCTGTGTTGTACTACCATGTGTTTAGGTTTTAATCTAAATGTATGATTGTATTACATATGAACTTTATCTGTATTATCTTGATATGTTTAATGATATGTGGTGACATTTGTTGTGATATATTTACTATGCTACGGATTTATATGGATAATGAGATGTATATGTTTGTATATATCAATTGTGTATTTGTTATCTCAAGCTATATGTTAGTATATATCAACCGTGTCTATGTTATCTTAAGCAAGAATGATGTCAATTACCAAAGAGCAACAAAGAGTACTTGATGAAGCACTTGTCCCAAAAGGAGAACGATTTCCATTAGCAAAGAACAATTTCAAACTGAGGGAGGATTTTGATCAACCTCAATCTGCATTCAAAGTAGCAATGGATATACTAGACAACTTACCAATCAACAAAATCCTAAGGGCTTCAGCATCAGTTCTAAAGATATATTTGTATGAATTCTGGAAATCAGTTGTTTCTAAATCAGACACTCATATTTACTTCACCATAGATCGTCAACGGATGACATTTAGTCTAGGTATTTTTCAGACAATCTTGGGTTTCCCTCTACTTGCTAGTGGTGAATATTATGCTACTACTCCTAATAAGGAACAACTCATTGAGTTGATTAAATTCCTTTGGTATGATGGCAAACTTTCCAATCTGTCTTCATTTCATACTTCGCATATAGGACTACCTTGGAAAGCGATTATTAGTATCATCACTCAATGTTTTTCCGCAAAGTCAAAGGGAGCAGACACGTTTAGACCCACTCAAGCTTTTATTCCTTAGGGGATTTACAATGGTCTGCAATTTGATTATGGTAGTCTTGTCTGGGGAGAATTTTACTTTCAAGGCTTCAAAAACAACAAAAGGAAGTCTAATCATCTGATCTTTCCATGATTCACAAATCTCATCATAGACCATTTCATGAAGTCAAAACCCTCAACCATTAGTCGAAGTGGAGATTTTTCTTACCACACTATCGATCATGACTACATTCTGGAAAATATGAAACTCGAAGGACCCAAAACAACGAGTAGATATAACAAGGTTCCAGCTCTTATTCCAGAATGCATGTTGAATGATGGTGTTGTAACACCCCCAAATTACTATGCAGCGGAATACCACTTTGGGGCGCTACTCATAGCACATCGCACACAATCATAAAAAACGACATAAATACAATATGTCCAAACAGTGTGGAGGTCGGGCCTAAGCTTTTGTGACAAGTCCACACAAACTGAACCGGGGCGACTTCCCCCATAGATCTATTAATTGTACTAGCGGTTAACCCATCATAGGTTAATCAATGGTCCATAATTGAGGCTTTAATAATGGCAATCACTTAATGCAATTTAAAGGAACCACGGGTCCATTCATAGAGGGACAAGCATAGCATAAATGACTTGTGTTCTAAGTTTATAAAAAAAAAAGTATTCCCCCTCGCGGGTTTAAAAACCATTTACAAGATATTATAAAAGCGAGGCTATAGACTTACCTGATACAATTGTCACAATAGTTAATAGAGAACGAACGTCAATCGAGAATAAATGTCAATGGTCGATACATGATCACACGAGACCTAAAGATAACGAGGCACGTCTTAGGCTCGAGACGATAAATGAATCGTACATATATGTAATAAGTATATTTTAATAAGTTCTTGGACATTGCATACGTTTTATGATTCTTTATAAAATTTTTAGATGAAAACTTTACCATTTTAGTGTAATATCCAATTTGACACTTTTAGCCCATCTAAAGCCCAATAGTGGCCTATTACAAGATTATATAACTTAGGTCCATTTAAAATCAGTATTTCACTTCTAACTTGGTTATAAATCTCAGGCCTAATAATGGCCCAATAGTCATTACAAGTGTAAGTTGGGCTTTTATGGGCCAAGTCTACTTTATATAGTTTTTGGGTTCTAGAACGCATCACAAACACGTACACTTAATATTTTATGTTGGTCGGGTCTCGGGTTCCATAATTATCAATATATAACTAAGTCTAAAATTCCCGACAAGTCGGTACTACCACGTCGGTTTGTATGAAAACATCAGTTTTTACGTTAATGGGGTATAGTCCGTTTATTACAATTTTCCGACATGTCCCGCAAACTTACTCATATCTCTTGAACCCTAAATCATTATTAACTCATGTACTTTACTGATTAGAAGTCTAATTATCCCCAATTTATACTTTGCATATCTAATTAATCATTTTGTCACTTAGAAGAGTTGGCTGTTTTTGGGCAGCCAAAATCGTTTTCACCATTTTGACCGTCATTTCCAAACCGTAAATAATTGGTAAACCATCAGATTGATTCTACTTTTCATGATTTTATCTACAACTTACAGTTTTACCTTTTTCAATGATTCTGAGTTCTTATATGAGAAAACAGCCCGTCAAGAAAGTATGTTCAGGTCTGACTAGTTTTTACTGTTTTGGCCACCATTTACAAACCGTGAATAATTGGTAAACCATCCGATTGATTTTACTTTTTCATGAGAAAACAATCCATCAAAACAGTATGTTTAGATTTGACCTTGTTTCGTATTTTGGTCATATCTCACTATCAAAAACTCGTCACAGGACAAGCCACCCGTGGGAATTAATCACAAAACAATTATCTATTTTAATATGTATGTTTTCATTATCCTAAACCTACTGAGTTTGACATGTAATCTGTTTTAGCTACTGTTTGAAAATTGAATAAATCAAATCGTTACTAGGGCTTGTTTAGCTTTATTTTTAGTGTTCAAAAATTCATATACAATGTCCTAATACTCATTAATTCATTTCGTATATATATATATATATATATATATATATATATATATATATATATATATATATATATATATATATATATATATATATATATATATATATATATATATATATATATATATATATATATATATATATATATATATATATATATATATATATATATATATATATATATATATATATATATATATATATATATATATATATATATATATATATATATATGTATATATATAAGATCAAGAAAAATAAATGGAATAATAAATAAGAACGAGATGTAGATCTTACAATGCTTATCAAAGTTGTTGTACTAGTGAGTGATGCATGCAAGAAACCATCCAAGATCTTGTCAAAACTTGATTCAACCACCATGCATGGATAGATCCGGACTAGATCTACAAGTTTCACTTGATGTAATCACCATGCATGGATAGATCCGGGCTAGATCTACAAGTTTCACTTTGATGTAACCACCATGCATGGATAGATCTGGACTAGATCTACGAGTTTTTGGGTTTTTATGGTATACCCACTATGAAAGATGACAAATTTGTCACCCACACACCACCATAAGGTGGCGGCGGCGGGAATAATACCACCACGGCGGCGACGGCGCAAGGTGGCAGCGAGTGGAGGAGAGTGGGTGTGGGATTCATGTAGATCCGGGGTCTAGGAGAACTTTTGATCTCGCCGAAGATAATGGAGTTCGCCAGAAAAAAATCACCGAAAAAGGTTTTCTGGTGGCGGCTAGCCGGTGGCAGCCATGGGAGAAGTGGGAGAGAGCTTCTATATGCGTGTGTGTTTTGTTTGAGATTAAAATGAAGTAAATGAAGGAAAAATAATATATATACTAGAAGTTTAAAATGTAAATAGAAAATAGATAATAGTTTAGGGTAAATTTCGTAAATGTTTTATTTACTTTTGTTCAATAAGTGTTCGAGGCTCGTTTGGATGACTTAACGGACGATTCAAGACACGAGACTTGTGCCATCGTTTTTAAAATCATTTTTCCAATAAAAATGAGTCCTTACTTCGTCGCGTTTCAAAAACATTTGCTATCATTTATTTAAATGCCCGTTTAATCATTTCCAGCTATTTCGGTTAGATTTCACCGTAAAAATAAAACATAAACTCTATTACTCACGTTATTAGCAACGTTTTAGGATATAATAAAAAAAAAACTATTTCTTCATGTTTTGAAAGTTTTAGTTTTAAATCGTTTCAACTATATTTTTTTTATCCGTTTCGCTCAGTCCGACGCTTAAAGCGTCGATAAATGTTACAAGTAATTAAGTAATGAATATTTAATTTATTAACCGTAAACGTAAAAGTTGTAAACTTCTCATTTCGTCCAATTATAGAAAAGTGTTCAAAATAAATTTGAATTTAGTTAACACGATCTTCGTTGAATTATCGAAAATCAATAACAAGTTCCGTAAATGTATCGAAAAATCTTTGTTTAAACGTCAAAATTTTTGGGTTGTTATAGGTGTCAAGGACAGTGATGCATATCATGAAGTCTTGAGAGAAATTGAAATTCAGAAGAAAAAGGTTGCATCTGGTGATTTTTCTAATAGACCCAAAGGAAAAAGGAGGAAGAGATCATCTAAACAGGTTGAGTCAAAGACACCCGCAAAGAAGGCAAAGAAAGATAGAGGTAAAGAAAAACTTGTTGATAAAGATGAACCAACTCCAGAAAATATCTCTCAAGACAAACAACTGCATATCTCACTTAGGCAAATCAAAGAGGAGGCTCTCGCAAAATCCAAGGGTTCAGGTTCCAAATCAGCCGATGACTTAGATGAATTTGGTGAACCTGATGAGGATACTAACTTACTTCAGGATCCTAATGATGACCATGTTGGCACATTCATCTTTGAAACTCTTGAGCATAATGTGGGGCTGGTGATAGTGACTACACAATAGAAGCACTGTACGACGATGTTAATATCAGCACATCATTACCGGCAGCAACTTGCACTTTGACTTCAGATGATGCTCATGTGATTCTCACTCCAGCAACTCAAACCCAAAGTAAGTCTACTTCTGGTTCTGACTATGTAATGAAATATCTTACCCTTGAAGGGGAAGGCGTTGAAGTAACAAATACCGATCCCTCGACGAATGAGAATATGGTGGAAGTTCCTATCACTTCAACTACAACAAGTACCATTCCACAATTCATTCCCTCGGTAATCAGCACTTTCATCACACCAAATCCCATAACTGAACCCATCGAACAACCAGTCTCATCCACCTCCCAAACAATAATTTCACTACCTCCACCAACATCCAAACAATCTATACCATCTACCTCTTATCTTACTGTCAATGATGCGGTGATTCAGAATCTTCAAAAACAAGTGCAAAATCACGAAAAAACACTTGCACATATCAAGACACTGCTCACTAATCCTCAGTCAAGACTCACAAGAGAACAGAAACATGACGAGTCCAAGCTTCAGGAGATATACGCCGACATCAATAAACTTTCAAGGAAGCATCAATAATTTGTTGCAGAAAAGGAAGTTCTTGACAAAGAAAATGCTGCTTTCATTGATTCCATCAATGATAACATGAGTAACATCATTCAAAGTGAAGTCAAGTCATATGTCAACCAACAGCTACCAAATCTATTCACTACCGGTTTATCTGATCTTCAACTGATGCAATTGTTGAAAACCCGACTAAACAACATGGGGTCAGATAAAACAAAGAAAAAACAAAAACTTCTGAAATATCTCAAAAAGGATATCATTGACGATACACCTGAAGATGTTGAAGAGTCTGGGAATGAGTATGACGACGATGTCGAGAACGAAGACAATGAGGGTACCGACAATAGGGATAAAGATGGAGATGATGGTAAAGATGATGGTAATGGGGATAAAAATGAGGATGATGAAGATGAGAAAATTGAGGATGACGAAGATGAGGAAGATGATGATGATGATGAGGAGGAAAATGATGACGATGAAGAAGAGGAAGACGATGACGATGGAGATGAGGATGATGATGATGATGACAGTACTAATAAAAACGAAGAGGACGAGGACGAGGAAGATGATGAGGATGATGACAATAATGACAATCCAAAAGACGATGCTGGAAATAATGTCGATGAAGGGCAAACCAACGAGGATGCACGAGAAGATACAAATGACGACAAAGTGAAAGATGAGGAAACGAATAATGCTGACAATAGTGTAGGTAAGTCTACTGAACCGGATATTACTAACGTGTCTGACACAGTACCAATGGTCGAAGATATACCTCCGATATTAGTAGAACAACAATCCACACCTCTGATAATAGATCAGCATTACTCTGACATGCAAGTCGAAGACTAAAATGTACAAGAACCGACATTTGCTGAATCTCTTATCATAGACGAGAGTGTACAGGAGCAACCACGGATTACCAAGGCTGCCCCACAACATCCTTTCTCTACTGCAACAGAGACCGAGCTCACTCAATTCCTCAACAATCCAATAGAATTTTTGGCATTCCTTACGTATACATACGGGAGACCCAACACGACTCCAGATCTTCTCGGATTGTCACTCTCAGATGTGAATTTTTTTGCTACAACGAACATCAACAGTAATGAGGCTGAATATCACACAAATGAACTTGTGAAGGCAATGAAAGCGACGACTTCAAGTATTCAGACTCTAGTTTTATAGCTTCTCACACCCACAGTCATCGCCGGTTCTGCAAATATTCCAATGGACTATTTCGTCTCTCATGATCTCGAGTATTTGGAATAGGGCGCGAAAAAATATGCTACATCGCTCACCATGGTCAAGGCAGTAAACTTGGAGGATGTACCTTGGATTGAAGACAAATTACATGATCTATGGAGAAGAAAGTTGCTCATGTTTTACGATCCATTCGCAGAGCTTGGAATTACTCATTGGGATAAAAAGAAGAGGTTAGCTTACAACCACTTCAATCGTGAAAAATCAGGTTCTATTATTATCTCAGATCTTCGAATTAAAATCATACAAGGAGGCACCACTCAAACGGTATTCGGTTATGATTACTTAAATGTCATTCCGTTCAACGCACGGACGAAAAAGAATACAGAATTAGTGAAAGTGACCTCGAGTACTGTTAATCATAAGATTCAAAGCTATTTAGGGGTGATCCGGAGGTCGGGGAGGGTAAAAGTTATGTTTAGACATTTTAGAGAGAGAAAGATAAACTTGAAATGAGTGTGTGTATTTAGAGAGAGAAAGTGAAATACACAAATGGAAAAAACTCTCACCCCTCCATGGAAGTATGGAGGGGTATATATAGGCTAAACAAGGAGTTACTTTGACAACATGTCAATAGTAGTCTCTCCACGTTTTGCCTATCTGAATCTAATGTAATTCCGTAAATGGCTCTCACGTTTTAAGGCCAACAATCTTCCCCCAATGTGGAGACATACAGAATTACTTAAAATGTTCCTAACAAGTAAAAATACAACAAAATAAATTCTTCCAAGGCGTTTCAAATGCTGAGGATGTCTTTTAATTGTTCTTGTCTTCATAACTTGTACCTTAGCTTGAATCCTCTTTGTTTTTGCTTGTTGTGGAACAATTTTAATATGCATGATTTGGATTAACTTTCCCCCAATTCATGCAGCATGTATTAAAAAACTTTCTTCATAGACTTCTTTTTGACGAAGTTTTTGAATCAGCTTCCCCCCAAACCAATATCCGTATCTTAAGGAGATTCTGACACTTTGATGTAGTTTGAACAATCTTCTAGCTCATCGGTTTAAGTGCACAGCAGAAATTTGTAGAAGAACCACACCAGATAATACTGCTTCAATATTGTCTCATGTCGTTTAGGTTTGGTGATAATCCGTTTGGGGTAACATGCAGGAAATCAACAACAATTCTTCTCACGCCTGCAGAATACTTCATAAAAATCATATAAAGTGAAGTAGATACCATTCCATGTACACTACTTCCCTCTGGAAGTTGATCCGATTACTTCAAAGTACACGATCTTCCCCCATGATGATTTCGAACTCTCGGAAGCATCATTATCATGGACGTCCATATACTCGAGAAGTTCTTAGTCTTAAGCAAATGTCTTGAAAATTTTTGAAAGTCATTGAGAAACTTTGAAAAATTTTGCTTATACTATGAAGTACCATTGTCGTTATGAAGCTCATAAATATACCGTGAGAATTGATTGTTGATTCCATCTCTCTTTCTAACTTACCAGCCTCGAATTCATTCGGCTATTTGTTGTGACCACATGTGAAGTAAACCTGATATTTCAAAATTGAAACTGAAGTACAATCCCCCAAATTTGTTACTTAAGCTTGCACTTATGTCGATTGAAGAACGGTGCAGAAACAAGTCTCTTATACCTCTTGAAGTTATCCACACGAGCAACTGCGTGTGACACCCAAAGATGATAGTTATCCATGTCGTCGACCATCCACCCCTTGACAGTGGAAACTAGATAATTCAAGTCTCAATCATAAATTTTATCGCCCAAGCAAGTCATCAATCGATAGATTGGGTTTGAAGAAAAGGGGTAGAAAAATAGAAGGAAGGCTCGATGATGAAATAATTAGACGCCTTCATGAAACCCCACTTCAACTCCAAATAAAGAATACCAAATCCACTTCGTGATCACTTGTCTTTGTAGAATCAAAACTAGCCGTTGTCGTTAAAGTGAATCTTATATCGGATCGTTTTAGCTTTAAGTGTTTTGTTTTTTTAGTGTTTTGTTTGTGAATGTCGTTAACTAGAACAAATCATGAAATGAATCGTCTTTGAGGGACAAATTTTTTCTAGATAACTTTTCATTTAAGCCCAACGTCAGTCTCATGCCCAACTGATGCGCTGATCGACATCAAATATTTCTTTATCGTTTAAGCACTTTCGATCGAAACAGAGTGAATATCGACATAGAAAATAATGTCATCATAGGCCCGATAAATCTCATCCGGTTCAATGTCAATCTAACATCCAACCAATATTCGGTCCAATAACATGTTTACTACAACCCATTATTCTACAATTCAGTGAATACCATCCCACTGTATACTTGGCCAACCAAAATGAAATTAGTAATTGGTAATTCTTAGTCAACCGAATATCAATAAGAAATCAAATAATGATGATAACCTACATGGTAATAAAATGGACCAACACATGGTATATCTCATTAGTATATCGGGTCCAAGGTGAATAGCTAACCCACTTGTCTTTTAAATACCCGATTCCTAAACTTGATATAAAACTCCACAACTCCTAAGAATTAGGTCAAATAACCCTAGTCCTCTTCCTTCGTTTCTTCTCCCCCATCTATTCTCTTTATCCAAACTTCTCATATTAAAAATAATAAACCTAACCTTCAAAAACTAAATTAATCTCATCTCATCAGATCCCCCATCCAAATCTTATAAACAAATCATAAACACCATTTGACATGTTATGCTTAGATCTAATAAGAACTCATGAAGAAGACAGAGTTGTTTCATTCTTCAAGATCATTGACATGGTCTCGGGTGGGTGTATATGTAAAGGTTTATGATTCGTTTTGAGTCGAGTCCCAATCGAAACAAATTTATTGATTATAACATGAATGTTATAAATCATAATTTCATATCGTATAATAAAATTTGGGTTGTACCCAACATAGATCATTGAAGATTGATTGAATCGTGTGGATCATTAAAGATCTCTGGTTTGCATGTTGATACACGAATGAGATCTGAGATCTTTTATGATTTTTTGAATTAGTTTTGAGTCTAGATTCGAGTTTACGTTTTGTGATTACTAGAAGGGTTAGGAGACGATGGGATTAAGATATGTAGAGTCGGGTTTTTGATTGATGGTTAATGGTTAATGGTTGATGATGGGGTTTTTACAACTCATCTGTCGCAATGTTTTCTTTAAAAAAAATAGTCATCGCAATGTTTTTTTTTCTTCAGAAAAATTGCACCTTCGCAATGTTCTAACTCCCATCGCATCGCAATGTTTAGAGTTTCACAACACCTCATCGTAATATTTATGTACTCCATCGCAATCATTTTAGATTCTGAGTTTCCATCGCAATAAGTTAACAAACCCATCGCAATATATCACAAGTACCCATCGCAATAAACCATGCCATCAGAATGTCGGAAAAAAAATAAAAAAAAATAGAATTCATCAGCATGTTGCCTTAACACTCCATCGCAATGAGTCAAACCACCCATCACAATGAGTCCCATCGGAATGAGTCCCATCGCAATGAGTCAGTCGAACCTATCGCAATGTATTAAAAATACCCATTGGAATGTAGCATGCTGAAAGTAGCCATCGGAATGTAACCATCTAAAAGTAGCCATCGGAATGTGACCATCTGAAGAGGGTTTTGACTTTTTCTTGGTATCACCGAAAGTGCTGAAATCTGGGTTTTCAGATCTGAATTTTTCTTGGATTCACCAAAAAATAGACTTGAGTCATTTGTTTTTGTCCTTTTTCCCAATAAAAAAATTCAGAACTAAGCCATGTTTGATAGGACAAAAACAATAAATGGGTACTAAAAAAATGGACATAAAGATTATGGACATAAAGATTGATGACGAGACTTAACCAGACACAGATTTCGAGACATAAAACGATTAAAAGGAATTGATAATAAAGAGACAAGATAAAATCAGATAAAAAGATTAAATAAAAAAAAGGTACGAACCATCAACTTATAAATAAGCAATGAATAAGCAACGTGAATAAGCAAACAGACACAAAACACCCCCGGTTAGCTCTGATACCAATTGTTAATCATAAGATTCAAAGCTATTTAGGGGTGATCTGGAGGTCGGGGAGGGTAAAAGTGATGTTTAAACATTTTAGAGAGAGAAAGATAAACTTGAAATGAGTGTGTGTATTTACAGGGAGAAAGTGAAATACACAAATGGAAAAAAAACCTCACCCCTCCATGGAAGTATGGAGGGGTATATATAGGCTAAAAAAGGAGTTACATTGACAACATGTCAATAGTAGTCCCTCCACGTTTTGCCTATTTGAATCTAATGTAATTCCGTAAATGGCTCTCACATTTTAAGGCCAACTAGTACCTTCGTCTTGAAGACATTGAAGATTTTCTGCTGATATTAGCTCAAGAAAAGGTCATTCACTTACCTCCTGAGATTGTAATTGCTTTGAGTTTAAACCTTTGTCAATTTACTCGAAAGATCGTCATCAAATGCCGGGTTGAAGACTTACAACTTGGTGTGGAGAGTTTCCAAAAGAAGCTTAATTTGCAATGTCCCCACACAACTTCGCTCAATTAATACCACAAAAACAAATTGCCTTACATGGGGACTAAGCAACCGGAAGCAGGAATTTTTAATCAGAACGAAATAGGAGTCATGAAATTCATGAGATTCTCTGAACTGCGCAAATTCAGTGACGACACACTCAAACACGTTCGTGATAACCTGATTGTTCTCAATGTCGGACAACCGCTTAAAGCAGTAACATACACATGGACAGACCAATGGAAGAAGAGTGCCATGTACGCGATTAAGAATGTAGAAACTAGAAGGGGGGTTGAATAGCTTCTAGTCGGTTTATCTCCTAATTAAAATTCCTTTCAATTAGATGAGTGCTAAAAACTATCTTTTATTTAAAACCTAGTTGCATAATGATTAGGTCCAATTATAATGCATAAACAATGTGTAATAAGTATAATGGTAATGAATAAAAGTAATGAGTAAGGAAAGAAACAACCTAGTAGGAAGACACCAAGATTTATAGTGGTTCGGCAACGAAGCACATCCTCGTTCCAACTGCACTCTTCGAGTACACCTTACCAGAGATTTCCACTATATCCACAAGCTCCCTTCTTGGCGGAGAAAACCTTACAACGTCGCTTACATTATTTTCCGACACTAAGCTAAATGTCGAGACCTAATCATAGCTAGGACCAATCAACACAACGTCGCCCACTTCACCGTTTTACGACACAAGGCTAGATGTCGAGTTCTAATCGAAAGCTAGAACCAATCTTCACAACATTTCCTACTTCACCATTTTACGACACAAGGCTAGATGACGAGTTCTAATCGAAAGCTAGAACCAATCTTCACGACTCTTCACTTTGAAACTAAGTGAGAACTTCACACAACACAACTACTAATCACTTTAAAGTTTAGTGAGAACTCACAAGACACAACCACATCACTTTAGAGTTTAGTGAGAACTCACAAGACACAACCACATCACTTTGGAGTTTAGTGAGAACTACCAAGACACAACCAATAGCAACTCAACTAAACATGTCCAAGTACACACATGTAACTTGGATCTACACATTAAATCCAAGCACACACATGTGCAAAGGCTTTACACAACTCTAATCCAAGTATTCACACACCTAGCTTGGATGAACACAACTAGTCCAAGTATTCAAAAATACATTGGATCTACACAAGACACATATAAACAAATGATGAACATGATAAGATCTTAAGGAGAGAATGATCTTCATCAAGGCTTCATCTTTCATCACAACACAAGTGTGTGAGTGATCTTCTCTTTGGACAAGGTAAAGAAAGGGGATCAAGAGGATAATCATAGGTAAACATAATTAACACATTAAGTGATCATTTACAAATGATTAGGATTAGAAACAAGAAAGAAGACTGAAAAGATGTTCAAAAAGGGTTAATGAAAGTGCAGATTTGATTCACTATTTATAGGAGACAAGTTCCCAACGGCTACCTGGGCGCGGTTCCTTATCTGCCCAGGAGGTTCCTTATCGCTATGGAACCGCATAGGAACTTAAGGTACTGCGGAGTGTAGACTCCGCTCCTTTTTTTTCTTTTAGTGAATTTGAAATATCTAAGGCGGTTTAAACCTTCAAAGGATATTCTTATGGCATTTGGAATATGCCATATTGAAAGATACATTTTCATTTTAATAAAACAATTTCTAAAAAATAAAGTTTATTAAAAATCTTTTGTCACATTAGACAAAAGTGAGTTTTAAGGCTAATCACTTTTATGATCACTAAGCATGATTAAGATATGTTATTTTAACGATTATTACCTTGATGATAGTGTTTGTTAGATAATTCGTTTTGTGATTATATTTGACAATAAATGTCTTTGTAATTTGTCGTGATCAAAACTAAGAAAGATTAATTAGTGCTAACAATGTTTTAAGGCAATTTCTTTGCATTAACAATCCCCCCTTTTTGATTAAGACAAACTATAAACTCATTTACGTAAAATACAAAATTATCAAATTATTAACAAGTTTATTACTATCATTTCTCCCCCTTTGTCGAATCAAAAAGGGTAGCACATGTCTTTGAAGGAGAAAAGAACCGGACTTTGCTAGTAGCTCCCCCTTGGTGCTTACTCCCCCTTGCTTGGGGCACCAAAAGAGTGAGCTAAAGTGACATGCTACACAAAGGTTAGAAGAAAAAGAAGAAACACCAACGTATAAATGTGCACTACCTAATAACTAACCTGAGAGGGAGAAGAAAAAGAGATCTCAAATTAGAAGCAATTATTTGCTAAGTGTGTCCAAAGAGTATGAGTTGACAACATCATGGTTCAATTGGTGGAATAAAAAGAAAAAGGAACATCCAAGCCAATAAAAAATGATATAAAATGTCAAGGGGATAAAAGTTAGAATTTATGGAATCACCCATAATAGATTGTAATTTTTAACCATGATCAACTCTTAAACAAATGTGTGAGAAAGAACTATTTGGATAGATAACACACATAACATTCATATTACACAAATATGAAATAACACATAAGAAAATATTCATACACACAATATGAATATTTGAAAAAAGAAAATATGAAAATAAACCACAAAGCATAAGTTACACTAAAATTGATAATCTTCCAAGATGCTTAAGTTTAACTGACTCAAACAACTAAACTACAACATGTGCTTTAGTTGGAAAAGAAATACAACGATGCATCATTCGAAGTTTTGTCCACGGGAACGAAAACTTTGAGAGGAGGTCGAGTAAGTAGGAATTCAAGAAAATTTAGCTTGTCATAAATATGAGCAAGTTCAATTTGTTGAAAACGACAACAAGCACACGAGGAACCATGATGCAAGACAAAGTCATTAGATGGGGGAGGTCCATCAATAGGAAAGTTTGGAGAAGAAGGGTATGAAAAGTTTTCACAATGCCTAGTGAGATTGGGGAAAGAAGATAGGTCATTGAGTTGAGGAGAGTTGAAAGGTTTTGGTGGTGGTGGAAGAATTTCCTTTTCTCTGGTAATTCGATTTATAGAGTAAGTCTCATTCCAATATTTAATCGGAGATAAAGAAGAATTATTGGAAGGTTTTGGAGAAGAGGAATCATGAAGAGACTTGTCCTTATTGATCCAAATAGGTCGAACCGAGATTTTCGGTTTCTTTGAAAGCTTAGAAGAGGAAGCTTTAGGTTGAGAAGTTTGTGACAAAGATATGTCAAGGTTAGGAATGGAAGAGTTAGGAATTATGAGGGATGAAGAGAAGAACTCCCAAATGAGAAGAATTTAAAAAAAAATAGACAAGGCAAAGATTTGAAAAGAAACAAAATGTTTTTAGAAAATGTTTAGCCAAATAGGGTAGACAAGGAATCTTAACCAAGACAGTGGTCAAAGAAAAAAGACCAAATAGAAACCATAAACAACTTTCCTGTACGCGGTTCCCTAAGGGAGCCCGCTGTTCCATATCAATATGGAACCGCCTGGGGGCTAAGGAGCCGCGTCCAGGGGACATGAAAACTTGATTTTCAAAAGTTTTGGAGAAAGATAAGACTTTTTCAAAATTTTGGAAATATTGGATTTTTACCTCTTTTAGGATTAGATTATGCCAGGGTTGCACAAAAGCAACACATTCACAAAGAATGTCTTGAAAAAGGGTGACAAAATATTTAGGTAATATTTTGATCCATTTTTAAGTCATGTTTTTAGAGGTTGTGATAGATTTAGGTTCAATTTTAAATAAATTGAAGTTGATTAATGTGACCACTTAAGTTGAAACACATAAAACTAAATCCATTCATCAAATTCATGCAAAGCACACAAGGAAATGTAAAGACAAGAAATGAAAAGATAATAAACTAAAACATACATAGCTTAATCTAGGTCTTGAATGCAAAGTCTTCTTTGGCTTGACCTTCTTTAAAAACATTGAAATTTTAAGAACCATCATTCATCTCCTAGAGGGAAGAGGCATGGAAAACAAGGTAACCAAGAAATCATTCAACCTTATATGAAGACCAATCATCTCCAATCTTAGGTTTTCAATGATGTAGTTGTTATAAAGACAACATGGGCAATTAGCACCATGAGCTTCCAGAAAACTAAAAAAATAAGGATCGCCCATGAAATGTGGAATAGGGATTCCCAATATGGGAGCATTTGTGTTTGAGTGAGGAGGAGGTGGTGGAGGCATGGGTGCCAAGGGTGATATGGGAGAATTTGGTGGAGTAAAGGGAGAGGTCACCAAAGGCTCAAGGACAAAGGGAATGCTTTGTATTGGTTGAGGTTGAGAAATCCTATCCAAAGGAGGACTAGGATTCAATGGTGAAGACAACTCATTCATCTTGGATTGAAATGAGGATGAGGTAGAACCATGGGAATGGTTGGTACCATGGGTTGAGTTAGTCTTGCATGGTGGAAGAGGAGGTGAAGGTGAAGAAGAAATGAGAATAGGAATAGACTCGTTCTTGGGGGTTTGGTATGAAGAAGAAGAACCAAGTTTAGGACACTTGATTTTGATCTTGAGGTTCCTTTTATGAGAGGAACTTTTGGAAGAATTGGATGATCTAGTGGATACCATGGTTGCAGGTTAAGGCTTAGAAGAGAGTTGTATGAATGAAGAACACATTCAACAATGGGAGGTTTGAGAAGAAGGAGGGATGATCCAAACTGTTAATATGTTAAAATCATTTTATGTGAACATTGAAATTAGGTAGCCTAGTTTAGGAAATGTACAAGTTTTTGCAGGAATTTTATCAAAGCTTTACAAAGATTAAGGAAAACAGTGTAAAGCAAAGATTCTGTTGAAACAGTAGCCGTCGGTTCCTTACGTAGGGCCGCGGTTCCTTATCGCTAAAGAACCACGTGTTCGATATAGAACCACGACCAAAGGTCTCAAAAATTTGCACTTCCTCAAACAATTGCTAGCCTAGATTTTGCACAAAGAATTAACAAGCCAAAGTCAAATACTAAACAAAATCTATAAAGCTAACTAACACATAAGATGCACAATGCTATGCAAATCAAAAGATTGTTGGCATAGACAACTTAGGATTAAATAATATGCAATCCAAACAAGTAATATTAGTTATTATACAAACATAAAAGAAAAGAAAACATAAGTTCAACCCATAACATGCTCAACAACATGTTCACCTTGAATTAAATCAAAGTCTTTTATCTTCTCTTCTTGCCCAATCCCTTGATCAAATTTCCCAAGTACTTGAATCCCTTTCTTGACTCCACACGATGATCAAATAACTCACCTTGAGTCATAAGGTTAGACCGATAAACATCTTCAAGATTAAGGTTTTCCGTAATTTCAGTAGTAGCATGGTGAGAAGGAGGAGATAGGTCTTCAAGCCCGTCCATTAAAGAATTAGTGGATGGGTGGGAGTTACTCGAGTAACCAAAATGAGTACTAGTACCTATGCCATCACCATCACTTAGTGTCATAAAAGTGTCCTCATCATGGGATTCTTGTTGGTCGGATATTCTTGAACCTCTATCACTTCTCGGCTTTCTTTCATATACCTCTTGATTAGGTTGCATACCCGTTGAACCGGTTGAAAGCGAGAACGATTTAGATTAGGAAAATCATGAACAACCCTTTTAAAGAGGCGAGTATCTTGAAGGCATGATTAGTACCTAAATACAATGAACAAAAATATTTCTCCAATCACTCTTATGAACAATGAAAATCAAAAATCCAAAGATGAGAATGTGTTTCATCAATAGCTTGACAAACAAAGGATTAATCCTTGTCATTCTCATGATCACAATGTACCCATTTCATAATTGACCAAAAGATATGAACTATGTAGAATCAACAATGAACTAGAACATTGGTTTTTCAAAGAAAAAATTTTTAGGCAAGCATTAACAATGAAATTACCCATATGTTCATGGGTTCATCTCAATTCCATCAATTAACCAAAAATATTTAGTCAATATTCGGATTGTTCTACAAGTGGGTTTTAGTAAAATCTTAATGAATATGAACCTAAGGAATCATAGTAAAATAACTATGCCAACCCATATTCCAATTAAGGTTTTAATTCGATTTCAATTTAAAAATCCCCAATTATGAATGGATGAACCCGAACAAAATAGATGAAATTGAATGAGAATACTTACAATTAATTGATGTTTGATGAAGGATGAGTGAAACGCACAACTTTGAATCAATTAATTTGAGTGATTGAAGGTTTTTGAAGCTTCAACAATGGTGGAAAAATGGGAACCCGTCGCCAGTGAAAGAGAAGGAGGGAGAAGGGTTTGTTTGAAAATGAATATTTTATAAAAATTGGCGCTTTGGCAAAGTTCCATGCCGCTGTTCCTTATCGATAGATAACCGCGGGTCTTAACCGCGTGTGATAAGGAACCGCGTACAAAGGAAGGTTTTTATCAAAGAAACTCATCGAATTTTCGAAAACCAGAACTTTTAAAATACTTAAAAATATATCTTAAGCCTTTTGGAATATCACTGGATCACCATAACACTAAGAAATATGCCTTAATGAAGGATTACAAGTGGAATCGAGATCGAAAATAACCGAAACGGAGGAACGACTACTCGTAGGGAAAAAGCAAAGTGAAGAGAAGTCATGGGAAGTGAATCAAGACCAAGTAAAATGCTCAAGGGATAAGTGACAATCTTCAAATCATGGATACGAAGAGCTTGTGACATATATAGTGGTTTAAGGCGAGTCTTTCTGGTGAAAGATTAAACGACTTTGGTAATGAATTACACTAAGCAATTTTGATGCATAGAATAAGATCAATTTCAATAATAGTCTTAGTCTATACCAATATATGAGCAAAGTGAAGAAATCACAAACCACACACAAAATTCAAGGAAAGGATGCCAAGAACAAGCACATAGTCAATTAATGATCAAAACAATGATCAATAGGGCGTGTGGAAGAACGAGAGCGTACCTTAGCCACAAAGAGCATTCCAAGCTTTTGAGCAATCAAAGCAAATCCCAACTATCTTTATATCATCATTCAAAGATGTTGAAGATCGATGAAGATGAGTCTTCCATATGTGCAAGTAACTCAATCCACAACCAAATAAATGATTGATTCTACATGAGTACCTACACAAAACAAGATGCATACTAGTAGATACATTTCAAGAGAAAATCTAAAAATGCATAAAGACTACTAATCTAAATGGGATGCAATATTACCACTTAAAAGGCCTATTTCCAAAGAAAAGATAGTTTTCAACAAGGAGAAACTTTAGTACAACTTAACCTTCTAATTTTAGGAGACAACCGATCGATCCAAGTTTTAAAGCACAATATACTTCAAAGATCTTGTGTCACCATCACCTTGATACGAATTGTAGAAACTAGAAGGGAGTGAATAGTTTCTAGTCGGTTTATCTCCTAATTAAAATTCCTTTCAATTAGATGAGTGCTAAAAACTATCTTTTATTTAAAACCTAGTTGCATAATGATTAGGTCCAATTCTAATGCATTAACAATGTGTAATAAGTATAATGTTAATGAATAAAAGTAATGAGTAAGGAAAGAAACAACCTAGTAGGAAGACACCAAGATTTATAGTGGTTTGGCAACGAAGAACATCCTTCTTCCTACTCCACTCCTCGAGTACACCTTACTCGAGATTTACACTATATCCACAAGCTCCCTTCTTGGCAGAGAAAACCTTACAACGTCGCTTACATTATTTTTCGACGCTAAGCTAAATGTCGAGACCTAATCATAGCTATGACCAATCTATACAACGTCACCCACTTCACTATTTTACGACACAAGGCTAGATGTCGAGTTCTAATCAAAAGCTAGAACCAATCTTCACATTGTTGCCTACTTCACCATTTACGACACAAGGCTAGATGTCGAGTTCTAATCGAAAGATAGAACCAATATTCACGACTCTTCACTTTGAAGCTAAGTGAGAACTTTCCACAACACAACTACTAATCACTTTAAAGTTTAGTGATAACTCACAAGACACAACCACATCACTTTAGAGTTTAGTGAGAACTCACAAGACACAACCACATCACTTTAGAGAGTGAGAACTACCTAGACACAATCACATCACTTTAGAGTTTAGTGAGAACTCACAAGACACAACCACATCACTTTAGAGTTTAGTGAGAACTACCAAGACACAACCAATTACAAGTCAGCTAAACATGTCCAAGTACACACATGTAACTTGGATCTACACATTAAATCCAAACACACATGTACAAAGGATTTACACAACTCTAATCCAAGTATTCACACACCTAGATTGGATGAACACAACTAGTCTAAGTATTCACAAATACATTGGATCTACACAAGACACATCTAAACAAATGATGAATATGATAAGATCTTTAGGAGAGAATGATCTTCATCAAGGCTTCATCTTTCATGACAACACCAGTGTGTGAGTGATCTTCTCTTTCGACAAGGTAAAGAAAGGACATCAAGAGGATAATCATAGGTAAACATACTTAACACATTAAGTGATCATATACAAATTATTAGGATTAGAAACAAGAAAGAAGACTGAAAAGATGTCCAAAAAAGGTTAATGAAAGTACAGATTTGATTCACTATTTATAAGAGACAAGTTCCCAAAGGGTACCTGGGCGCGGTTCCTTATCTGCCCAGGCGGTTCCTTACCGCTATGTAACCACATAGGCACTTAAGGAACGCATAGTGTAGACTCCGCTCCTTTTTGTCTTTTAGTGAATTTGAAATATCTGAGGCTGTTTAAACCTTCAAAGGATACTCTTATGGCATTTGGAATATTCCATATTCAAATTTATATTTTCATTTTAATAAAACATTTCTAAGAAATGAAGTTTATTAAAAATCTTTTGTCACATAGACAAAAGTGAGTTTTAAGGCTAATCAACTTTATGATGACTAAGCATGATTAAGATATGTTAGTGTAATGATTATTACCTTGATGATAGTGTTTGTTAGATAATTCGTTTTGTGATTATATTTGACAATAAATGTCTTTGTAATTTGTCGTGATCAAACTAAGAGAGATAAATTAGTGCTAACAACGTTTTTAGGCAATTGCTTTGCATTAACAAAGAAGATCGAGGAAAAGTTACGGGAGCGACGGTTGATGAGAAGTTTGGAACAATTCGTAGGTGGACGACCATATGGAGCTCACCACAGGCTCACGGAACGATCCATTTAACATGGATCGTATTCTATCAGGTGAACTCCATATGTATTTTATTGTGAATATGTTAATATATGTATCATAGGCTTTTGTGGGATACTAAATATGTTAATTTTTCAAGAACTTCTCACGAGATTCTAAATCTTTCAAACATATCATACTTGAACACAACAACTAACCCTCATTAAATTGAGAGGGAGCATTTTTATGTTCTACGGCCATCTATTGATTTCATTTTTTCCCAAAGACCGATTAATCCATTAATATCCAAAATATTAATGGCTAACATTTTGGATATGGGGAGAAAATGGGATTAAGGAGACTTGATAATATATTTGGCTAAAGATGAAAAAGAATTCAAGTATAAACCAATTTAATATGTGTTATGCACATGATGACGTATAGTCCCTCAGTCAGGTCTTAGGCCCGGCCCATGGGTACTACCCGCATTCAGCCCAATGCGCTTGGGCTGGATAGATGTTGTCCAGTTCATCAGGATCTGGTTAACATGGGCCGCATTTGTCAGTGCGCGGCCCACATCTCTGCTGTACGCGGCAAGGGTTAGACAGAATCATAATCTAAATAGAATTTGCCTTAAAGTAAGGAGATATACAGTAGCCATAATTAGAAGATATCAAATAACCTAATTATAGTGGTTATCCCTTGCTTAGGGCCTAAGACACGGTAGAGCCCAATAGGGACTCTATCGCCTATATAAGGAACCCCCCCAGGGTTCCTCAAAGGTATCACATTCTCCATACTCTCAACTCACAACCGATTATCTAACCCTAAACTGATTACTTACTCTCGTGTTGGAGTCTAATGGTGGGATACATTCCTACGTTAAGCTTAACGCGTGTTGTTTAGTGTGCAGGATCTCAACAAGACATTCACTTGGTGCAAGAGACGGAGCCCAGCCTACCTGAATTAAGCCTAATTCGGGTCAAGCAAGGATCAACCAGCTTTTGTATCAACAAGTTGGCGCCATCCGTGGGACCCTATGCTAAACTACTCTACTAATGACGAAAGGACATTCCCAGCAAAACCAAAGGGTCACGAACCCTGGAAACCAAAATTCCGGGAGTGATGTTCGAATCCCTCCCGTTCCCCCTTTAGGAGGGCAAGCAGGAGGATCAAACACACGAAACTCCCCATTCCAGTCCTGTGGGACAGGCACGATCACCAACACTCCGCCCCCAACTCTGTCCCTGACCAACCTCGATCCGGGTACCGCACCTAATGCTCCCAACAAGGAAGCATAAAGGCAACCCACGGTCGAGGCGGAATTGGAAGTTGAATCATTAGAGGTCGAAGACCTCGAACGTGTTCTCACGCAGAACTTCGATAGGATCGTTCCAGGGATTGCATCCAGGTTAAACATTGGAAGGATTCTCCAGTCCAGACTTAACTTCGGGAGCTCCTCGCAGGGTACTCCCCCTCAGGCCAGGAAGAAGGGACGGAGGATGCGTGCTAACGAAAAACCTCCCCTTGAGGAGGTCCCTCGGCCGCGGAATGTGTTTGAACGCATATGGATCGCATAATGCAATAATTGTAAGAACCTCGGGAGGAAGGGACAGATCCGATGGCAACACTGAACGTCCAGTGTTGGAAACCCCCAAGGACAATCGCCACACAAGCGTGTGGAACATGATAAACTCTGGGAGGAAGGAGGCGCACCCACGAAAGAACACAAATCGCAAGGCGGGGGGACCCTCTCCACCTGATGGCCCTTCAGGAGCCGATTCGGACGATCACCCTCCTAAACGGCGCCGTCACTGATATTCCCTACCACTGCTATCAGATGATGAAGGGCGCTTTGGCGAGGACTATTATCACGAGGAGCAAGAGGAGGACCTATCCCTCCTATGGTGTGACACCAGGGAAGACGCTTTCACTCTTAGCATACGGAACTATTCTGAGGATAAGAAGCACCGCATGCCAGCATGTGTTAAGACCTATGATGGGTCCAGTGATCCGGATGACCACTTAAAGGTGTTTGTTACACAAGCCAAAATCGAACGATGGTTAATGCCCATATGGTGTCAGATGTTTAACTCAACCCTGATTGATAATGCCCGTGATTGGTTCGAAAAGCCCCCACCAAAGCATTAACAGCTTCAGCGAGCTACGCACAGCATTCAAAAACAACTACACTCAGCGGAAGAAATACAACAGAGATCCGGTCTCATTGGCAACCTTCAAACAAAATCCCGGAGAATCTACGGAGGACTTCACAGAGCGATTTAATGACGAGTGTACACGCACTAATGCGATGCCTGAGCTGCTAAAAATTTCTAATTACATGCACGCTATAACAGATAAAGAGTTAATCCGGCGCCTTAACGATAAGCGTCTGGAAAAGTTTGACGACCTTATGGAAAGAGTCCAGAATTTTGTGGAGGGAGAAACCAAGGTTTCTGCGGCATACCCCACAAAGGGGAATCACGGTTACCGATCAAGCGATAACCCTCGAAGACAGTCAGGTGGCCAGACCAGCTCCAGCGACGGGAAGAATTTGGATTACAAAAATCAGCCCAAGGGAGGACGGTCGGATGACAAATTCACACCACTCAAGATGACTTATCGGGATATTCTGCTCACCGAAGGAGAAAATTTTCCGCGACCTCCCCCGATGACAACTCCGATCGACCGGCGTCAGGGTAATCACTTTTGTGAATTCCACAATGACAAGGGCCATGGCACGGAAGAGTGTATCCAACTCAAGAAGCATATCGAGTCTCTGATAAAATCAGGAAAGCTCAAACACCTAGTCAAGGATTGGAAGGATGGGAAGGATAACAAGAAGCATGACAAGAAGGACCCCCAAAAGGATAAGCCTTCGACCATATATATGATCCAGTCATGGCAGCGCCGTACAAAGCAGAAAGATAGTAAAAAAATTTCACCGGGCAAGGAGATCTCGTTCCCTCCCATCACGGCAAGCAATGTGACCGATGCGCCTCTCACGATTGAGGTAAGCATTGGAACCCACAACGTTCGTCGTATGTATGTGGATGGGGGATCGTCGGCTGAAGTGCTATACGAACACTGCTTTGAACAACTATGGCCGGATATAAAAAGCCAATTGATGCCAGCAGAATCCCCGTTCATTTGCTTCAGTGGAGACACTATATGGCCAAGAGGAAAATTATGTATGCTTGCAACCATTGGAGACAAAGAGCACTCCACCACGGCGTGGATGAAGTTTATGGTGATACGTTCACACTCCCCCTATAATGGTATTATTAGAAGACCAGGTATCCTAGCCATACGGGATGTCACGGTGGAAGGGGGAATTGTTACTATTTACAATTCGCTCGCATACCCATCGGAATGTCACACCATGGCAAAACAGGTTCAACCAGTCCCCACGAAGGAAGGGTCATCACCCCTTAATTGGAAGGTGATAATCCACCCCGAGTACTCGGAACAAGAAGTATCTATCGGAGGGACACTCTCCGAGAATGGGAAGAAAGCCATGTGCTCTATCCTTAAAAAACCTGGATGTATTCGCATGGGAGCCAAAACACATGACGAGGGTACCGCGATGAATATAAGAGCATAAACTGCAAATTCGACCTGGGTACCCGCCCGTTAAAGAAAAGAAACGCGACCAAGCACCTGAGCGCATTCAGGTGATACTGGACGAGGTACGAAAATTGGTTGATGCATGTATCATGCGCGAGGTCTACTACCATGAATGGCTATCTAATCCGGTTATGGTCAAGAAGAACGATGGAAGCTGGCGCATTTGTGTAGACTTCACGGACTTAAACAAAGCATGCCCGCAAGATTGCTACCCATTACCAGAAATCGATTGGAACGTGGAATCCTTATGCGGGTACCCTTTCAAATGTTTTTTGGACGCATACAAGGGGTATCACCAGATCCAGATGTCAGAGGAGGACGAAGAAAAAAGGTTACTCCACACCAGTCAGGGGGTGTATTGCTACACAAAAATGTCGTTCGGACTCAAAAATGCGGGGGCCACGTATCAACGGCTTGTTGATAAAGCCTTTGACTCACAGGTAGGGCACAACCTGGAAGTCTACGTAGATGACTTGGTCATCAAAAGCTATGCGGAAGAAGAACTCCTCCAGGACATCCAGGAGACTTTTGACACGCTGCGCAAAATCAACCTGAAGTTAAACCCTAAGAAATGCACGTTTGGGGCAACCGAAGGCATGTTCCTAGGATACATGATTAGCCCAAACGACATCAAACCATGCCCAGAAAAGACGGACGTAGTGATACAACTTCCATCTCCCCGGACACTCAAAGAGGCGCAATCACTTAATGGAAAACTGGCAGGCCTCAATAGGTTCCTATCAAAGTCGGCCGAAAAATCACTCCCTCTCTTCAAAACACTCAAGAAATGTCTGAAGAAAGGAGACTTTTGCTAGAAAAAAGAGGCTGAGGAAGCGTTTGAACAACTCAAGCAGCACCTCGCGGCACTCCCAATGTTGGTCGCATCGCGACCTAAGGAGGAGCTAATCATGTATCTGTCCGCTACACATGGGCAATAAGCGCAGTCCTCATGACCGATCGAGACTCGGTCCAAACTCTGGGCTATTTCATAAGCAGAGCACTGCAAGGGCCGGAGATAAATTACTCAGCAATGGAGAAATTAGTTTTATCATTGTTCTATGATGCGAAAAGGTTGCGTCGGTATTTCCAGGCGCACCCAATAATGGTGATCATGGACCAGCCAATAAATCAGGTGATTTCCAGACAAGATGTAGTAGGAAGACTACAAAAGTGGAGCATCCTGCTAGGAGACCAAAACATCTCCAATAGACCAAGGGCGCCATAAAAGGCCAAATACTGGCGGACTTCATAATCGAGAAACCTGAAGGTCATGAGTCGGTGGTACGAGAGGAGGTTATCCCGGCAGCACCATGGGTCCTATTTACGGACGGATCCTCCTGCACGGATGGATAAGGAGCAGGCATTATACTCACAAATCCGGAAGGAATGTAGTTCACATATGCCCTACGCTTTGAGTTTACAAACACGAACAATGAGGCAGAGTAGGAAGCGTTGATTGCGGGTTTAAAAATCGCCGCTAGGATGGGAGTCCGCAACCTGGAAGCCTACGTGGATTCACGATTGGTCGCGAACCATATCCTAGGTGGGTACGAGGATAAAGAGGAGAATATGATCCAATACCTGGAGAAAGTTATGTCACTTATCGCCAGCTTCGCGAAATTCTCTATCAAGAAAGTCCCACGTGGTGAGAACAAGAAGGCGGACGCTCTCAGTAAAATCGCGTCTACAAGCTTCGCACACTTATCTAAGCAGGTGCTGGTGGAAATACTCAAAGAAAAGTCCATTACAGTGGGAGAAGTAGAGTCAATAGTCACTGAAGAAGTGCCTACATGGATGACCCTGATCATAACTTACCTTAGCGATGAAACCCTTCCTGAGGACGAAACCGAACCAAGGCGCATCAAATGGAAGTCACAACATTTCATGATCTGAGATGGCGTTTTATACCAGTGTTCCTTCCTATAACCATGGCTCCGTTGTGTAGGACCGCGTCAAGCTAGCTATGTGTTTAGCGAGATACATGAAGGGTCGTGCGGCATGCACGCAAGCCCTAGATCAGTAGTAGCATGAGCAGTACGCACATGATACTATTGGCCACCTATGCATCAGGACGCCCGAGACATGATTCTTAAATGCAGTGATTGCCAAGTCCACAGGCCAGTGCCGTGACATCCACAGCAAGAATTAACACCCATCACGTCCCCATGGCCATTATACAAGTGGGGAATTCACATCGCATGACCTTTCCCTGTGGCCGCGGGAGGCGTTAAGTTCTTAATTGTGGTCATGGACTACTTCACTCGCTGGATAGAAGCTAAAGCGGTAAAAACTATCACTGGCACGCAAGTAAAAAAGTTTGTGTGGAAAAATATTGCATGCCGTTTGGGCTTACCAGGCGAGATTATTTCGGACAATGGAAAGTAGTTTGCTGATAATTCATTCTAGGATTGGTGCGAAAAACTAGGAATCAGAAGGAGTTTTGCATCAGTCAAACACCAACAGACTAACGGCCTGGTGGAACGGGTGAACCGGAGCCTAGGTGAGAGTATCAACGCACGCTTGGTAGAGAGGAGCCAAAATGGGTGGACGAATTACTGTACGTATTATGGGCGCACCGAACCATGATCAAGACAGCCAATGAGGACACTCCCTTTGCGCTGGCCTATGGCACCGAAGATGTTATTCCAGAAGAAATTAGGATGCCAACAATCCGCACAGCGGAAGTTAATGTCGTCACGAACGATGAACAACTCCGGGTCAATTTGGACTTGTTGGAGGAAAAAAGAGAGATAGCGGCAATCAATGAGGCTAAGTCCAAAGCACGTAGAAAGCCGCGTGGAAGATACTGGGAAGCTTGGTCCAAAGTGGGAAGGGCCGCATGAGGTTACTGAAGCTTTGGGGCTGGGTGCGTACAAATTACGCGATATGGATGGCCGAGACTTGGCTCGCACATGGAACATCTGCAATCTCAAACGGTGATATCTCTAAAGAGCTACTGCTTCTACATGGATACTACGCTACATTCAGCTTCACTAAAGATCCATGTATTCTTTGCTTTTTATGTTTTCTAGGTTCTACTTTGTCTTAGGACTTTTTTAAAAAAATTATATCAAAAAGTCAAAAAATCGTAAACGTTCTAATAAAATGTCGTGGTGCCTAGCTAGCTCCACGGCCCGTTCTTGTGCAAATTATTATCATGTCTTTTAGGTTTCTTTATTGTTATTATAACATACCATTTCTTATTCATATGCATTCATTCAAACTGTACATGTACTATACGCCCCCAGGCGGGGTAAGAGGATTAAGTGAACCTAATAATTCAACTTGTCGCATAAGAGGGATGCAACCCCAGTGACGCGGATCATGTATAATTACTAGACACCTTATTTACAAGACGTTGTAATAAGTTTCCACACGTCGCACTTACAGAGTGTTGGACATGGCAAAGACGCACGCCACACGTCTAGTAAAATATAGAATTAGTTTATTCTAGATAAGACGTGACATATCATGTGACGCAAATGTAAAAAGAATATAAGTAAGTTTCAAACTATCAAAATTTTCGTGATTACCACGGGATCATAAAGATTACATTCTAGGTGTTCAGAAATTGTTATGACGATAAAAGTGTCGCAGACATCCACGGACGAATGTTTGTTACAAACCAAATTGTTCAGAAATTACATTCATAAAGGAATACCCAAAATTGGGGGGAAGAACTTCCCTATCTCCCTTTGCTCTTCAGCTAAACAAGACAGTGCTTCACCATGGTTTTGCTTGTTCAAAACCCAAGCCGCGTTCACCTCCAGCACTTCACTTAATGCTTGCTCACCAACCACGATCCTGGTGACGTCCTCATAGATGGGAAGAGTCAGATGGCTGGGGGAGGGTGTGATGGGGGCCCGGGAGTGACTCTCACCTTGCGAGGAGGCACCTAGGCTTAGCTTCTCCATGATCTCCTTATTGGATGCATCATTTACAGCCTCAAGCTCAGCCAAGAACGGGTACTCCAGGTCCCGCATGGCAGCCATCGACGCGGTCATTTTCGCTGCGGCCCTAGAGTTAAAGTAGGAATGTTTGGTGAAGTCTAGATTCTTACTTATCAAATCTGCTACCATAACCATACCTTCATGATGTCCGAGGTCGGTGGCGTCTGACACAAGATCTGCAAATTGCTGCACGAATTGAGGGGCCTCCAACACTTTGGTAACTGCTACGCGCGCCCCGTGACCTAATATCCACCTGCGGCCGACAATGACTGCTAGTAGCTGGGGGTGCAACACTTCATCACGATCTACGCTCAAGGCGTTCAGCTCTATATCCTTTTGTGCAGAAGCTTCCATTAACTGTTCCACCGTAGCCCTTTCTTTTGCAAGCTCTTCTTTCAGCATCCCCTCACCTTGGATTACGGACCGTGCGTCTTCAAGCTCCAATAAGAGGATGGATACTTGGTCAGTGGAGGTCTTCGCCAAAGCCTCAGTCGTAGCCACCTGCATTCGATACCTTGAGGTTAGGATATGGAATAATGCGGACGTGGGTGTAATACTATACGGATACATACCTTAGTTGTTGTAGTTTCAATTTGGGCTTCCAGATCGGCCACATGTTGGTCATGAGCATTGGCATGCACGACTTGTTCCTTAATGGTGGCCTCAACAGTAGTGGAGTTGGGACTGAAGGGCGGCAATCCAGAATTCATGGTCTTCAATCATTTTCTCCCTTCGGCCATTCTTCCTCTTAAGGGAGTCAACATGCTCTAAGGAGGCCTCAAATCTTACCCGCATGGAAGTACCCATAGCCATCTGGTGCCCCAAGGCGCCATTATATTCATCCACCAAGTCTTTGTGACTTAGCGAGTTTATGTCCTTTACTAGGCCGGGTAGAATACAGTTGTTCAAGTAGTCACGACATTCTTCTGCGTCCCTCATTCTAGAATGGGTGGTTATCTTCCGATCAAGATTTTGGTATCTGGGGGAGCCAGACACCGGTGTTTCTTGTGATGCTGTGGGGGTACCTTCCCTAAAGGTTGGGCCGGAGTTGGTGGTCGCGTCACCAAGGAGGGGTTCCTTCTCTTTCCTCGACCCTTGGTCAGGAGCGACACCAGCTTGATCATCCCTACAACAAAAGTAGCGCATATTCATATTGCTACGGAAGGACGTGTATTTATTTGGAAAAAGGAAGTAACAACAAAACATGTGTGGCGTACTTACATGTTGGTTTCCTCCAACTCAAGTGTAATGGGGGGGCCCTGAGTGACCGGCTCCGCGATTGGAATCGGCACGTCCTGAGCTAAAGGAGCACCCTGCGCTGTCCCTAAGGGCTGGTTTGAGCTCTCACCAGATTGATAGAGGGGGTGATCCTAGCGCAGTCTATTGGCAAGAGCATTGTGTTCCCTGATCACGACCTCAGTAGCTCTTTTTACACGCTTATTTTTTCTACGGGTACGTCTGGAGACAAGTTGAGGTTCTTCCTCTTCCACCTCTTCTACTCGTTGCACCTCCTCCTCATCATCGCCCAACAATTGGCGAAGGCTGGAGGTAGTTCTCTCCATGTTATCATCCTGCTCCTCATGGGCAGAGGTGGCAGTCTTAGGTGGGGAGGATGGTCCAGCTTCGTCCTCCAGCATCAGGTTGTCCCCGTCCTCGTTGTCAAAATATTCGGGGGTCTTCATGATTGTTACGTCCTCATCGGATTGGGGGTCTGGTACGGCCGCTAGGGCAATTGTCACGTTGCGAGTATGCTCAAGGAGGGGTAACTCTGATACATGGTATTTTACGCGGATAAAATGAATTTGAATGAAATGAATGTAATGAGGGTTTTGTCGTCTCGGTTCTCTTCGAATTGATTAAGGAAGTATGTGCGACTCAGCTGCTCTTGGTGTGGGAGAATAAAGAATATGTCGTTGTAGTGGAAAAGAAAAGGTGCAAGGCATTAAAGTAAAAAGAAAGTAAAGGCGAGGCTTGGAAAAACTGTCACTTTTTCCGTTTAAAAATAAAATAAAATAAAGATAAAATAAAAGCGTGACTAAAATAAAAGGCACTAAACGTAAATAACACAAACTTAAAACTATCCTAAAGGCAAACTTAAAACTAAACTAAGGCAAGTAAACTTAAAGTGCAATAAAAGAAAAAGGCGGGAAAATTAAAGCTTGAAAAGGTAAAAATAACACTTAGAAAAAACTAGGAAAAGAGTCTCATTCGGAATAACAAGCTCATCCGGAATGTGTCACTCATTCGGAATAACAAGCTGGTTCGGAATAATGCTCTGATCCGGAATAAAAATGAAAGGAAAATGGTTGGTTCGGAATACTCAACTCATTCGGAATAAACGACTCATCCGGAATGTGTCACTCATCCGGAATAAGTGGTTGGTTCGGAATAACAAGTTGGTTCGGAATATTGACTGGTCCGGAATAAGTGACTGGTTCGGAATAATGGATATTCCGAATGAAGGCGACTGGTCCGGAATAAATTATTCCGGATGAGAGGCTTTGGTTCGGAATATTATTCCGAATGAAGTACTTCAACAACAACTGGTCCGGAATAATATTCCGGATGAAGAGCTTCAGCTATCGTTGGTTCGGAATAACCCACTGGTTCGGAATAGTTCACTCCTTCGGAATAATCTGGGAATGATGATGAATATGAAGAACAGTGGGTGTTTAGAGGATACAAAAATCACCAAAAATCACCAAATTAAACCAAAAGATTAAGCAAGACTAATCAATAAACAACCACAAACAATAAACTAACAATCCTAATCAATAAAATCAACAAATAACTCAAGAAAAATCAAAACCCACTTAATTTAAAAGTATAAAAATGAAGAACAATAACAATAAATCAACAAGATTAAAGAAAGGAAGATGAAAGATTGCAATAAAGTAAAGATTAACAAGAAATTAAATGGAAACTTACTTGAAATTAAATGTATTTAAGGTGCAAGACAATGAATTAAAGGTGCAAGTAATGTAAATGGTGCAAGAAATAAAAGTGGAAGATGAAGGTTGTCAATCTTCTCAACAAGTTTTACAAAATGAAATATAACACTATTTATAGGAGGGGGTAGCTTAAGTTGTAAGCTTTCTTTCTTTCTTCTCTTCTTGCAATTTTGTCCCTAGTCTTTTAGTCTTCATTAATTCTTCGACTTTTAGACTTTGGTCTTGGGATTTCTTTAACTCGTCTTTGTCATTTCTTCATAAATAAGACTTGAGTTATTTTGGCTTCGTTAAACTTCCGTCTTTTGACATTTTCTTCGATAAATCTCCAGAATTGGTCTTGGACTTCCGTTCCTTTTGCACTCTTGATCTTTTGACTTCGTCTTTTCGTCTTTTTCTTCAATAAACGCCCGTGAAAGACCGTGTTTTCCTTCCTTTTCACATTTTGATCCTAAATCACAACAAAAACACAAACCACGCATAATTCCGACATTTACGACATAAAATATACGTTTCGGTCTTGTTTTAATGTAATTAAGTGGAAGAAAAGATGAGTGTTTACACACTTATCAAATCCCCTACACTTGACCATTGCAATGATCACATGCAATGCTTAGTGGAAAAGCAAGATTTACACTTTCCATCATAATCAACCTACCTTGGCCTTTATTAAACAACTAAGAAAAACTAAAAATAACAAAATGCAGCAAGGAAGAAACTTGTAAAGAAATCAAAGACATACATTAGGTCTTGTGTGTCATGAATATTTATCACCCTCAAGTTTCACGTTCCCCATGCCATGCTTAAAAACAAGATCATTGTTAGTACAAGTTAGCATAACAAACATTTACTCATGCGGTTTAATTAATCACTAAGACTCCCTTATTCTTATGGGTAACTCTTATATTTTATTGATGTCTTGAATGATCACGAGGATGCATTGTTGACTTATTTCGATAAGTTATTAGGGCTGAAAATAAAGTAGGACGATCTAATCCATATCTAGCTAGAGGACAAAATCTTTTAAAACGGCTTCTCGAGACCTCAAAAAGTTCATATCTTGGCATAACTCGCTTCACGATTTGAGACCTTCTCGGACCGATATTTGGCATTTACTTCATACTTCAAATCTTGAGAAGACGTTCTTGAAATTATGGTCTTCTCTTCCAATATAGTGTATATCTTTACTTGGGATAGTTGAGATATTCTTCAATTGTGACCACGACTTCATCATTATTTCTTCAATCATAACTTGGGATTTTGAGATACAACGATCCACCTCCTTTTCGGACTTGGATCTATTTATCCTCATACCTTGCAAGGGTCTTTTCAGATAGATTTCTCCATGATCTTTATGGGAGTAATTGCTTTTCTTCGTGTGTCTTGATCCTTCATATTGACTTTAGAATAATGCTTTTCACATCATCTTGGATCTTTAGCAACAAAATGGAATCCTCATGCCTTGTTAGGGCCTTTTCGGACTCGCCAATCTTCGCGCCCCGTTTCATTAGTTATGCCTTGGCTATGAACTCTTATCAATGCCGAGCAACTTTTAAACGATCTTGGGCTAATAGCTAGGGAATTTTTCAGATCGTACGACCTTACTTTTTGCAATTATTTATTTACAATTGAGGGGATAAAAGATCATAATTAACTCACATAAGTTAATGAAAGAATGCCGAACTTGTAACTAACTCTATCATTTCTCGTTCTCTACAGTTTAAAATCTCAAGGAATGAGACTCGTGGATGCTTAGCCTAGTAAACCAATTAAGGTCTACATGGTTAAGAATACTAGCTAGAGTGTACTTGGATAAGTAAGCTCGGGTTGAGTCAAAATATTCACAACGGGCCTAATATATCTAAGATATCTAAACTCGCTAAAACCATTTTATTGAAAAATAAGAGAAAATAACAAAAATAAAGGGAACTACACTAGGCCAAAATAGATCAAAAATTTTGAAAAATGTCGAAAAATTGAATTTCCGGTTAAAAAGAGGTCAAATTCACGGTAAAGTCCACTTAACTTCGATAGAAGTCCCCCCTACACTTGATATAAACATTGTCCTCAATGTTTAGGCGTGTGGGAGTAAACTCCCCTACACTTAGGACATTGTGCACTTTGCTTAAATCGCGTTAAGGAAAAGACAACTAACGAGATTCCTATTTTAATATAGAGATATATAAAATAGTGAATCGACAAGAGTTTAGGATAGAACCGGGAAGATGAGAAACACGGGATCACGGGTCGTCAAAAATCATCAAGAGTGTGTCTTTGAACGCTCGAATCCCGGAGTATGATAAGAGAGAAAATAGCAAACACCAACGGGTCTCCCCTACACTTAGGGTAGAAATAACTAAAAGATAGATACTTGGGTTGCCTCCCAAGAAGCGCTTGATTTTTGATTACCGAGTCGTGAGCCTGACTCGACCTTGATTAACATGGAAGTAAACATGAAGAGCATCCACCGGGATCAAATACATAGTTTTCATCCATCAAATAACAAAGGCTTAAGGCGAACAAGGCAAGCCACAGAAAAGTGGGCAAGGTTCCCTTAAGCAGCGGTAGAGCACAGTGGTAGCAAGCATGGTGGGGTGACAGAAGTGTGGTGCAGCTTCCAAAAATCATTCCTTTTGTTACATCAGATGGATACTGAGATGGCTGAAGAATGACAATATCGGGGTCGAACACCTTTTCCTTTAGGGGAAAATAGCACTCAGGCTTAGCAGAATTAGAAGATGATCCGCGATAAAAATGCACGACCTCGTCTTCAGCAGGTGGACAGAGAGGTGTTACATCATACGTGCAGCGGACTTCGGTGTCTTCCGGCTTTTTCTCCTTAGAAAGAATTATCTTCAAATCCATAGTTGGTGGAAGACGATAATCATCAAAGTCTAACGGAGGAGCATCACTCTCATGAGGGAAGTAGGTATTGAGAAATCAGAAAATTCTTCCTCGAATGAGTAGTTATCCAAAGTAGGATCAAGCATAGGTGGCGGAGGATCTGCAGCATGCGATGAATCACTAGAAAGAGTATCGACATCATCAAAGTCATCATAAGAAGGCATGTCTTTATACTCGGAAGTAAAATCATCAAAATCTTCCTCATCGGAGCTTGAATCATCATAGGCAACAAAGATTGGTGGAGATTCGTAAATGGGTGGAGGATCGTCAGTGGAAAGAGAATCATCATCATCCTCTTGAAAAAGTGGATTATCAATGAAAGGATCGAAGAGAGGATTGTTGTAGACAACAAAATCATCAAGGACATTAATCATGTTCGCTGATTCTTTTCCATTGGTTTTGCATGAAAGCTTCCCCATTGTAAAAATTTGTGAATCATCGCCGACTCTTAAGATGATCTCGCATTTGTCGACATCCAATAAAGCTTTTCCGGTTCTTAAAAATGGCCGGCCAAGTATTAAAGGAATACGAGGGTCCATTTCATAATCTACCACGACAAAGTCGACCAGAAATGTGAAAGTGCCAACTTTAATAAAAACATCTTCAGTGATACCAAGCGGGTACGTGAGAGTGCAATTTGCTAGCTCCAAAGTCATCTTAGTGGGAGTGAGATCGGGCAATGATAACTTTTTCCAAACGCTTAATGGCATCAAATTAATACTTGCCCGAGATCGGCTAAGGCAGTAAAATTTTCGGTTTGGTTAAAAGTACAAGGAAGTACGAAACGACCGGGATCTCCAAGTTTTTCCGGAAGTTCTTTTAGAAGGATGGCCGAGCAATTTTCATTCAATTTGGTATTTAATAATTCGGCCATCTTCTCCTTCTTGTTAAGCAATTCCTTGAATGCTTTGACAAATTTCGGCATGTGGACAAGTGCTTCAATGAGGCTAATATTGACGTTCATTTGGTTGATCATCTTCAAGTAAGAATTGATTTGAGAGTCCTCTTTGGTAAGCAATTTGCTCTTGCCAAGCCGTGATGGATATGGGATTTTGGGTTTAAAGGTGGAAGGTGGGGTTGGTGGTGGATTCGTCTTCTTAGGAACTTTTACTTCACGAGGCGGAGACGGTGGTGGTGATCTAATACTAGGCGTGGGAGTAGGAGGGATAAATGGTGGTGGAGGAGGTGTAGATGAAATAATGGGTGGCGGGGTAGATGGTCCTACTAGAGTAGCTCCACTGCGGGTAGTAATAGCACAAACGTTCGCTCTCGGGTTGGTGACTGTATTCGACGGAAGTCAACCCGAAGTAGAAGGTGGGGTGCCGTTAAAGAACAAAGGCATCATATCACGCAAATCAGTCATTTGAGTGCTCAGAGAGTGTGTCATGTCTGCACGAAGCTCATTCCTTTGTTTAGCCATGTCATTTCGAAGCTCGGTGCGAATATCACTTCCATGTTTAGTGATATCGCCCTTCAAATTGATGATTTGGCTCTAAAGGTTGTTGACTAGCTCTCGTTGCGATCTCATAAAAGTTTCAACTTCTTGATTTACGGGTGGGGGTTGGGGCGGGTGGTTGATACGGTGTAGAAGCACGTGGTGGTTGTTGATTGCTTCTATTGTAGTTGGCGGAATTGTTGTGGTTTTGAGGAGTAAAACCGGGTGAAAGGTAATTATTTGACCGGTAACTCAGCAAATTCCTATCCCCTTGTTGTCGGTTTTGGTAATTTTCCGGTGAATAATTACCATAAGCCGCATACACGTTTTTCGGATTGCCTTGGGTCGAAGGACAATCAATGTATGAGTGAGGACCACCGCATGTTTCACAAGAAGGTGCTACCGCTTTCACTTGTTGTTGTTGATTAGAAGCGATGAGCAATATATTCTTATTCATTTCGACCATTTGTCGTGTGAATTCGGACATGTCGGGGCTTGCTGAAGTAGAAGAAACATTGACTCTCGTGTTGTTCCTTGAAGAAGCGGACGAATCCCAATTCTTGTGGTGAGTAGTCATGTTTTCAATTAGCTCTCTACACTCCTCAGGTCTTCTTTTCATAAATGTGCCACCGGCGGCTGCATTTATAGTATCTCTATCACGGAAAGTTAGACCATTGTAGAAAGTATCGATCAAGGTAACAGGGAGCATATTGTGGTTTGGGCATCGATCGATCAATACATTGTATCTTTCCCAAGCATCAAAGAGTGATTCATCCGGATCTTGCATAAATCCGCTGATTTGGTTGCGAAGACTTGTGACCATGGATGGTGGAAAGTAACGCGACAAAAATCTTTGAGTCATGTCATCCCAAGTGTGAACAGAATTCTTCGGGAGACGATCAAACCATCTTTCTGCGTGATGTGATAAGGTATGTGGAAATAGTTGTAGGCGCAGTTCATCCATAGAAACACCGGGTGCTTTCATGCTTTGAGTTAGAGTAATGAACTTGTCGAGGTGTTTGTTGGCATCATCATCGGGAATTCCTCTAAATGGATTGGTTTGCACTTGTTGGATCATGTGATGCTTCAACGAAAACTCCGGAGCCGTGATTTGCATCGGCGCAATCGGTCCTCCTCGGCCAAACATTGTTGGTTGACAAAGCTCCTCCATTGTCCTAAGATCGGGTTGTGGAACATTTTTATTCGGGTTGGGTGAGGGTGGTACACCTGCCATATCTAAATCTTCTTGAGGCTCGGGCTCTTGATAATTAGAAGATCTAGTACGCATGCACCTGCAAAAAGAAAAGAAAATGTACCAAGCACAAATATTGTAACACCCCCACAAATGCTATGCGCAGCGGAACTACAACATTGGGTGCTACACAGTATTCATTGCACACAAGATATATCAAACGACGCTAAAAAGACGTCAACTTAAAACTTGAATTAAAAATTGTTAGATGATACATGTCCACGGTTTTTCCAACCCCACTTGGTACAACAGAGTTTAGCGTTTTCGGTCCCCATGAATCTCAACCCAAGAATTTCAGTTTCACAACAACATTACACTAAACTTTAAAAATGTTTAAGTAGAAAAGGGAGGAAAAACAAGCAGACTCCAAGCCATACACACAACATCCATCCCATGCATGCTCCATTCTACACTTCAGCGCTTACCTGAAACACATGCCAAAATTTTGGTCAACGAAAACGTTGAGTGGAATTCATAGGTTTTACAATCAATTTGAACGTATATAAAATAAAAACCATTCGTGATCATTTATAGACTTGTCGATCAAACAATCTATATTCAGGATACTGACAATTGTGTTTAAGCTCATGACACTAATCCGTTAACTCAATCACCCGCGTAATAATTACCGGCGTGATTCAGATGAAACCAGTGCCCCTTCTAAAGGCATCAGTTGCAATTATACCTTATCTCTCATACAAAATAATCTACCGCAGAACTTACTCAACGTACAGCTTCTCGGCTAGCATTGGGTCGTTAGCCCCGTAGTACTACAAATTGCATAAGCGGCTATTTCCCCCTACTCGAGGGCAGGACAATAGTTAATAGTTCATGAATTTAGGGTCTTTGGCAACTTGATACTCAACACAATTTCTAAGGCAACTTTCGGGTCTAACAATCATTCATGATATACGTTCCTTTTAAAAACTAGCATGCATTTCCCTCGCGGGTAAAACAATTTGAAATAAATATAAGCGAGGCTATAAATTCACACCTTATATATTAAGTAGTCGGTAGTTCGAGAGATTATCACTGACGATGTTACGGATGCCCGGGTAAATCAACACCTATCACAAATAACGCGTAATGAGTAATCTCATTTTAAATACCTTACGGTACTGTATAAAATACATAAGTACTAGTCACTTAGGACAATTTTAACTCACACCAAAAACAAAACAACAAGCATCACTCATTTTACTCCATTCATTCTTATTACTTACGTCATCCATTTTTATCCATTTCCGCCGGTACTCACCGAAAGTACGGGCTGTTTTACCATATTTAACCATACTTATAAAATTTGACAAAATTCTCAAAAATCCTATAAGACCTGTAGATAACATGTTTTTAATCCCAATAAAAGTTTTTTACTTCTACGACTCGTTACTTAATGCTTTTCAAAAAACTACATTTTACGGGCTGAAATTGTACTTCGACCAACTTGGACTTCTTTGACCTATATGAAATGTACCTTTGACTTCTTTGACTCCTAAGTCAACTTATAGACTCATTTACACAGGTTTGTGACCAAATTTTGACCCTTGACCATTTACCAATTCATACTTGTGGTCCTCGGGATTTGACTAAAACTATACATAAATTCGGATTATGAAAGTCCTCGTCTCCCGGTACTCGATCTTTAAAACCTCATAACTTTTAGCTCGTTTTGAGTCACGGGCTCTACCTTATACCAAATTAAAGATAAAAAGACCCTCTACAACTAAATTTAGTTTTCAAGACCTGTAGGAAAAATAATTTTTATGAAATGACCTTAAACTTTCTGCCTAAATTTGGCTACACCAAAATCATGCTTAAACTCGATTCCAATCCTACTAACCACCACTAGGCATCATCCTAAGCTTTCCCAAACATATCCAAACACAAATTTTCAGTCCTAACCCTATTGATCAACCAACCTCATAATCCTAATCATCTAAAAACGTACATGCAACAACTTAAACCTATCTAAAACATCACTAAACACTAAACCAAACATAAGACAATGCTCAAAATTCATCAACCACCATGGCTCCCCAAACACCCCTTGTGCCGTGGGGTTTGGGTGACCAAGTCACCACAACCAAATGAATTTTGGTGGGTTTTATTGGTGATTATGCTTCCATTACACATGAATTTAACATGCATCACAACAATTAGCCTCAAAAACGGATTTGAATCATCTTGAAAATTTTTGGAAAATTTATTTGAATGCATGTGGGATTTAAGTACATAGAAAGGTGGGGAATGACAAGATTAGATGTGGTCTAACCTTAATTTCAATGAAAATCAAGTGAAAAAAATTTTTGATGGTGTTCTTGGTGGTTTTGGGGGTGACCGTCGGCTTTAAGGACAAGAGAGGGAGAGAGTTTGATTTGTTTTTGTGAAATGTGTTTGTGTGTTTGTGTTTGTGCATTTTTGTGTGATTGGGAGGGATCAAATTGCAAATAAAGGTTTCTTTTGGCCTTAAGTTAAAAACGCCCTCAAAACTTTACGGGTTCGACTCACTAGTCAATTTAGAAAATTTTACGGGAGTCGGAAATCATCCCGAACACTCCAAAATATTTTTGGGATACTTTAAATGTACTCGGAAGGCTATAAAACTCACCCGACTCAACTTAACATGAACCGTAAATAAAATTCTCGAAAAATTACATTATCGATAAATCGTCAATAATTATATAAAATTGGGCATCCATCGGGATCGTAATCGTCATCGTCCTTCTTGAATCGTCAATCGTAAAAATTATAACCTCGAACATCGGCTTTAACCAAAATACTTATAAATATAGAAATTAAAATTTATTAAAAATTTCAAAAATTAGCGTAATTTAGGGTAACGTTAATGACCTCGATTCTAGGGTGTCACATCCACCCCTCCTTAAAGAGAGCGACGTCCCGACGCTCGCCTCTTCTTGTACTCACATTTCGTTCTACTGGAACAGATGAGGATACCTTTCCTTGAAAAAGTCCTCACGTTCCCAGGTGTATTCCGGTCCACGCTTAGAATTCCATCGGACCTTCACAATAGGAATTCTACTACGCTTCAGTCTCTTGACCTCTCGGTCCATAATTTCCACAGGTTCTTCCACAAAATGCATTTTGTCGTCTAGTCGAATCTCGTCCAAAGGAATCACCAATTCCTTGTCCGCCAAACTCTTCTTCAGGTTCGATACGTGAAACGTGTCGTGAATAGCACTAAGCTCGTTCGGCAATTCTAACTTATACGCTACTGGTCCAATTCGTTCGACGATCTTAAATGGTCCAATATACCTTGGACTCAACTTTCCTTTCTTCCCAAAACGAATTACACCCTTCCACGGCGATACCTTGAGCATAACCATATCTCCAACTTCAAACTCCAACGGTTTCCTTCGGTTATCGGCATAACTCTTCTGTCGGCTTCTCGCAGCAAGTAGTCGGTTCTTGATTTGCACAATCTTCTCTGTCGTTTCTAAAACCATTTCGGGTCCAGTCAATTGACTTTCCCCTACTTCACTCCAAAACACAGGCGATCTACACTTCCTTCCATACAATGCTTCGAACGGTGCTGCCTTGATACTCGCATGATAACTATTATTATACGAAAATTCCACTAGAGGCAAGTGGCGTTCCCAACTTCCCCCAAAATCAATCACGCATGCTCGGAGCATGTCCTCCATCGTCTGAATAGTTCGTTCACTCTGGCCGTCAGTTTCCGGGTGATAAGCTGTGCTTAAACTCAATTCAGTGCCCATCGCACGTTGAAGCGATTTCCAAAATTCCGACGTAAATCTACTATCGCGATCCGAAATGATCGATAACGGCACTCCATGTCTACAGACGACCTCTTTCACGTACACACTGGCGAGCTTTTCCATGCTGTCCGTCTTCTTCATAGGTAAGAAATGAGCAGATTTCGTTAACCTATCCACTATCACCCATATCATATCACATCCACTAGGAGTTCTAGGTAAACCCGTCACGAAATCCATAGCGATTTTCTCCCATTTCCATTCTGGGATCTCCGGTTGTACCAACAATCCAGATGGTTTCTTATGCTCTGCTTGAACCTTCGCGCAAGTCAAACACTTACTAACGTAACGAGCAATATCCGCCTTCATATTCGGCCACCAATAAACTTTCTTCAGGTCGTGATACATTTTATCCGATCCAGGATGTATCGAATACTTCGACTTATGCGACTCGTTCATAACCAATTCTCGAACTCCAGGCTTTCCTTCCTCAGATGAACACAATGGTAACCAAATCCGATTCTCAAAATATCTCAGTCCGTCTGACCTAATCACGAAAAGAGGTTTCAACATTCGTCCCAAATTCTCGGCTTCAACATTCCATTTCATTAGTCCCCTCTCTTGAGCTTTCAGTATAGTTTCGGTTAAGTCAACGCTCTCAGTCATCACTAAAGCTCTGACCCTCAAAGGTTTCTCCCGTTCCTTCCTACTCAGTGCATCCGCTACAACATTCGCCTTGCCAGGGTGGTAGCGAATTTCGCAGTCATAATCACTCAGTAGTTTAACCCATCGTCTTTGTCGCATATTCAACTCCTTTTGATCTAAAATGTGTTGCAAACTCTTGTGGTCAGTGAATACAACACACTTCGTCCCATACAAATAATGTCTCCACAACTTTAATGCAAAAACTACAGCTCCTAATTCCAAATCGTGCGTCGTGTAGTTCTCCTCATTCTTCCTCAGTTGCCTCGACGCGTAAGCTATTACCTTTTCACGTTGCATCAATACCGCTCCATAACCCTTACGAGACGCATCACAATACACTACGAAGTCTTCGGTTCCTTCAGGCAATGACAATATCGGTGCGGAACATAACTTGTCCTTGAGCGTTTTGAAAGCAAGTTCTTCCTCAATTCCCCATTCATACACCCTATTCTTTTCGGTAAGCCTTGTCAATGGTTTTGCAATCAACGAAAATCCTTCAATAAACCTTCGATAATACCCAGCTAAACCAAGGAATTGTCGAACTTCAGTCGGCGTCGTTGGTGCTGACCATTCCCTGATCGCTTCGACCTTGGCAGGATCCACACGAACTCCTTTACTATCAATCACGTGACCTAAGAACTGCACTGATTCCAACCAAAACTCACACTTCGAGAATTTTGCATACAACTTCTCCTTCTTTAACAACTCCAAAATCTTTCTTAGGTGCTTCTCGTGCTCCTCCTTACTTTTAGAGTAAATAAGTATATCATCGATGAAAACAATAACAAACTTATCTAGATACGGCTTGCACACACGATTCATGAGGTCCATGAATACAGCAGGCGGGTTCGTCAACCCAAACGGCATCACTCGAAATTCAAAGTGTCCATACCGCGTACGAAAGGCAGTTACAAGGATATCCTCCTCTCTTACACGCAGTTGATGATACCCTGATCTTAAATCGATCTTTGAGTATACACTGGAACCTTGCAATTGATCAAATAAATCGTCAATCCTCGGCAATGGGTACCGATTCTTAACCGTCAGCTTATTGAGTTCCCTATAGTCAATACACATCCGAAACGAACCATCTTTCTTCTTTACGAACAACACTGGCGCTCCCCAAGGTGATGAGCTCGGCCTAATAAATCCTTTGTCCATCAATTCCTTCAGTTGATCCGATAACTCCTTTAACTCAGATGGTGCTAAGCGATAAGGTGCACGCGCAACCGGCGCAGCTCCTGGCACCAAATCAATTCGAAATTCGACCTCACGGGTAGGTGGTAAACCTGGCAACTCGTCTGGAAAAACTTTCGGATACTCGCAAATAACAGGTACCTCTTCAATCCTCGCCTCTAAATCACCATCACTCGAAACTTGTGCCAAAAACACATCGCATCCGCTCTCTACGTACTTCATCATTTTCAAACAGGAAATCACTTTCAAACGAGAAGTGCATTCGTCTCCCTTCACCGTCAAAACTTTATTCCTCAACGGAATCTGAACTAATCTCTCGCCGCAGACGATCATAGCACTGTGCGCCATTAGCCAATCCATTCCCACAATCACGTCAAACGATCCTAGCTCTATAGGCATCAAGTCGATTTTAAAAGCGTAATTTCCTAACTTCAAGGTACACCCTTTCAGTATAGAATTCGTACTAACAATTTTTCCATCGGCTAACTCAACATTATAACTAGTCGCTAACAACACCGGTTCTCTATCGATATGACGACTAAATTTAACATCTACAAAACTCTTGTCGGAGCCAGAATCAAACAAAATACTAGCATAACAAGCGTCTAGCAAAAACGTACCGGTAACCACATTAGGACCCTGTGGTTTATCAGCCGTTCCCACTTGATACACAGCAGCCGCGTTATTACCTCCCCGCTTGTTTCCTGCCTTTGGGCAATTCACTTGCACATGACCTCTCTCTCCACAACCATAACATCCTCTCATTCTGATAGCATTCGCCCCAGTGGCTACTCCTCCCGCTCGGCAACCAGATGTCCTATGACCTGCCTTTCCACACTTGCCGCAAGCAGGCGGGCAATTCCCAACATGATACAAAATGTACCTACCACAATGGGGATTCACTTTTACTCCTCTAGGGTTCGTCACTGCCCTCATCCCTTCATTCCTTCTTTGGTTAAACTGTTGATTGCGGTTCGGCCCATGGTTGTTTCGATTTCCACCTCGGTTCTGGCCTTGGGATTGATTACTTTGTGCCGCTTCCCATTTCCTCTTGTTGCCTTCAGCAATGGAGTTCTGCTTGTCCTGGAGCTTGACGTCCATCAATGCGTGAGCCATCTGGACCGCTTCATCAAACGATCCAGGTTTTGACGAAGTTGTTTCACCTTTGATATTGCTGGATAAACCCTTAATGTACTGTTTCATTTTCTTGGCATCATTGGCAAATATGTCTGGACACAAAAGGCTTAACTCATTAAACCTCCTAGTGTAGGCAGCGATATCGTTGTTCTTCAAGGTCAAGTGCCTCAACTCGTCCTCCAATTGCCCCAATTCCTCTTCCGGGCAAAACTTCTTTGTCAACAGAGCTTTTGTCGCATTCCACGTCCTTGCATTCGCTACAACCAATCCAACCGTAGCTACCTGGGTATTCCACCAACTTAACGCATCATCAAGAAACGTAGCAGCCGCAAACTTCACTTTGTCTGCTTCTGCACAACCGCTGATTTCGAACGTACTTTCAACCTTTTCCAACCATCGTCTAAGTTCTAAAGCTCCACCCGTTCCACGAAACTGCGTGGGACCGCATTTCATAAAACTAGAATAGGTACACACTCTCGGGGCTTGCTGTCTCCCCGCGTTCCTTCCCTGGTCCTGATTTCTCCCGGCTCGGTCCGCTTCCAACGCATTTGCTATAGCTTCCTGAATCATGGTGTTAACACGATCGGTGGTCAACTTTGGAGGCATGGTGTTATCGAATATCTCTTTCTGCAAGACAGGGAAAATAGAAAAACAATGTAAGTATACATATCAAGTTTCCCAGACATAATATACATACAACGACACATCACTACAGAGTTACTAATATTCATCAATTCACATCACAAAAGATCAAATTTAAGACATATCACAGATCATGAAAGGTAACATGGATTGTATTGATAATTAACCAAAATTGTGACAAGTATTGCCACTACAATCGTTCACCACAAAACTCAAGTACTTAAGTTTCTCGTCATAATACCATCATACAAAAGTCTAAAACAGTTCTATTACAATAATCAAAGAAAAATACAAAATAAGTAACTAGGCATGTGGTGATCCACACGGCCTCTTGGATGGCGGCTCGTCATCGTCTTCCTCGGGTTCCTCATTACTATCGTCCTCATCCACATCATCCATTTTTCTCTTTCCTTTATCATCCGGCCCACATTCCGTCTCCTTTTTCGTCCCTAATGTGGATCCACACTCAATCGCTACCTGACTTCCCACCGTAATACAAGCACCTCTAGTAGGCGGCTGAATCATGAAGTCATTTGCCTCCATCTCCAAATCGTCCACGAATCTCCAATCCGGGGGCAATGATGCTCTCACACGATGCTCCCAACTCTGCATCCTCGACAACCTCACTTGATCCTCCCTAACACGGTCAAGACTAGCGCTTAAATTTGCAACCATCGATCTTAGACTGTTGATGTCACTTTTGTTTACATTTCCATCATACTCAACTCTTGCAGTCCTTTCCAACAGTCTTTGGTGTTCCCTTTCATTCTCGTCGAATCTACTGATCACCCTTGATTCCACTACGTACCGCATGCACATCGATTCATCCAAACCTCTCACAACACGTCGTACGTCATGATGAACTCTCGGTCCGGGGCAGCAAATTCTTGGGATGCCTTGATGAAGAGAATTTGCGCTCACTGCACCTTCGGCTCTTCTGGGGATACCTGGTGCACCAACCAGATGGGAAGTACGCATGGGCCTGGGGCAAGTAGTTCTCCCTTGGTCGGGGTCCTGGGCTTGCACATCGTTCGTCTCAGCTTGTCCTTCAGCTGCGGTTCCAACACTTCCCCCTTCGCGACCTACGACGTAATCGTTTCCATTATCATTAGGCGGTACCTCAGCCATTCCTACAATAATAGCGAATTTCGGAGGGTACATAAGTAATTATACAATAGTTATAAATACATGCATGCAAATGCAATGCAAAGGTGGTACATATGCCCGAAATGTAATAATATGATGCTCATGCATGATTAATACAAAAATTACGATGTCGGATATTCCACGTATAATCTCAACGTCTACATATAGTAATCTCCATACTTACGTAATAATTACCCACATATATACTTCACTCAAAAGTATACGTCAAATGCCACAATTACAAAAATAAATCTTACCGGAGCCATGCAGGATAGTTGTGTGTGCTTGGACCATTTCTTACGACACCAAAAGTTATAGTTTAGGATTTTCAAAAACGACCTAGTTCTCTATAACTCATGGCTCTGATTACCAATCTGTAACACCCCCACAAATGCTATGCGCAGCGGAACTACAACATTGGGTGCTACACAATATTCATTGCACACAAGATATATCAAACGACGCTAAAAAGACGTCAACTTAAAACTTGAATTAAAAATTGTTAGATGATACATGTCCACGGTTTTTCCAACCCCACTTGGTACAACAGAGTTTAGCGTTTTCGGTCCCCATGAATCTCAACCCAAGAATTTCAGTTTCACAACAACATTACATTAAACTTTAAAAATGTTTAAGTAGAAAAGGGAGGAAAAACAAGCAGACTCCAAGCCATACACACAACATCCATCCCATGCATGCTCCATTCTACACTTCAGCGGTTACCTGAAACACATGCCAAAATTTTGGTCAACGAAAACGTTGAGTGGAATTCATAGGTTTTACAATCAATTTGAACGTATATAAAATAAAAACCATTCGTGATCATTTATAGACTTGTCGATCAAACAATCTATATTCAGGATACTGACAATTGTGTTTAAGCTCATGACACTAATCCGTTAACTCAATCACCCACGTAATAATTACCGGCGTGATTCAGATGAAACCAGTGCCCCTTCTAAAGGCATCAGTTGCAATTATACCTTATCTATCATACAAAATAATCTACCGCAGAACTTACTCAACGTACAGCTTCTCGGCTAGCATTGGGTCGTTAGCCCCGTAGTACTACAAATTGCATAAGCGGCTATTTCCCCCTACTCGAGGGCAGGACAATAGTTAATAGTTCATGAATTTAGGGTCTTTGGCAACTTGATACTCAACACAATTTCTAAGGCAACTTTCGGGTCTAACAATCATTCATGATATACGTTCCTTTTAAAAACTAGCATGCATTTCCCTCGCGGGTAAAACAATTTGAAATAAATATAAGCGAGGCTATAAATTCACACCTTATATATTAAGTAGTCGGTAGTTCGAGAGATGATCACTGACGATGTTACGGATGCCCGGGTAAATCAACACCTATCACAAATAACGCGTAATGAGTAATCTCATTTTAAATACCTTACGGTACTGTATAAAATACATAAGTACTAGTCATTTAGGACAATTTTAACTCACACCAAAAACAAAACAACAAGCATCACTCATTTTACTCCATTCGTTCTTATTACTTACGTCATCCATTTTTATCCATTTCCGCCGGTACTCACCGAAAGTACGGGCTGTTTTACCATATTTAACCATACTTATAAAATTTGACAAAATTCTCAAAAATCCTATAAGACCTGTAGATAGCATGTTTTTAATCCCAATAAAAGTTTTTTACTTCTACGACTCGTTACTTAATGCTTTTCAAAAAACTACATTTTACGGGCTGAAATTGTACTTCGACCAACTTGGACTTCTTTGACCTATATGAAATGTACCTTTGACTTCTTTGACTCCTAAGTCAACTTATAGACTCATTTACACAGGTTTGTGACCAAATTTTGACCCTTGACCATTTACCAATTCATACTTGTGGTCCTCGGGATTTGACTAAAACTATACATAAATTCGGATTATGAAAGTCCTCGTCTCCCGGTACTCGATCTTTAAAACCTCATAACTTTTAGCTCGTTTTGAGTCACGGGCTCTACCTTATACCAAATTAAAGATAAAAAGACTCTCTACAACTACATTTAGTTTTCAAGACCTGTAGGAAAAATAATTTTTATGAAATGACCTTAAACTTTCTGCCTAAATTTGGCTACACCAAAATCATGCTTAAACTCGATTCCAATCCTACTAACCACCACTAGGCATCATCCTAAGCTTTCCCAAACATATCCAAACACAAATTTTCAGTCCTACCCCTATTGATCAACCAACCTCATAATCCTAATCATCTAAAAACGAACATGCAACCACTTAAACCTATCTAAAACATCACTAAACACTAAACCAAACACAAGACAATGCTCAAAATTCATCAACCACCATGGCTCCCCAAACACCCCTTGTGCCGTGGGGTTTGGGTGACCAAGTCACCACAACCAAATGAATTTTGGTGGGTTTTATTGGTGATTATGCTTCCATTACACATGAATTTAACATGCATCACAACAATTAGCCTCAAAAACGGATTTGAATCATCTTGAAAATTTTTGGAAAATTTATTTGAATGCATGTGGGATTTAAGTACATAGAAAGGTGGGGAATGACAAGATTAGATGTGGTCTAACCTTAATTTCAATGAAAATCAAGTGAAAAAAATTTTTGATGGTGTTCTTGGTGGTTTTGGGGGTGACCGTCGGCTTTAAGGACAAGAGAGGGAGAGAGTTTGATTTGTTTTTGTGAAATGTGATTTTGTGTTTGTGTTTGTGCATTTTTGTGTGATTGGGAGGGACCAAATTGCAAATAAAGGTTTCTTTTGGCCTTAAGTTAAAAACGCCCTCAAAACTTTACGGGTTCGACTCACTAGTCAATTTAGAAAATTTTACGGGAGTCGGAAATCATCCCGAACACTCCAAAATATTTTTGGGATACTTTAAATGTACTCGGAAGGCTATAAAACTCACCCGACTCAACTTAACATGAACCGTAAATAAAATTCTCGAAAAATTACATTATCGATAAATATTCAATAATTATATAAAATTGGGCATCCATCGGGATCGTAATCGTCATCGTCCTTCTTGAATCGTCAATCGTAAAAATTATAACCTCGAACATCGGCTTTAACCAAAATACTTATAAATATAGAAATTAAAATTTATTAAAAATTTCAAAAATTAGCGTAATTTAGGGTAACATTAATGACCTCGATTCTAGGGTGTCACAAATATATATACACGAGTAGAAAGATAAAATCTTTTTGGTGCAAAGAAATGCTTTTTATGATTTTTTTTAATGTTTATGTATTTTGAAAATTTTTTTAATTTTTATGGATTATTGAAATTTTTATGACAAGAAAAATAACGTTCACGAATGGACGGATCCCAATAAGCAACGCGTCTCTCACAAGAAACCGTTAATCTTCACGAAAAGAGCCGGCAGTGGCGCCATTTGATACATGGTATTTTATGCGGATAAAATGAATTTGAATGAAATGAATGTAATGAGGGTTTTGTCGTCTCGGTTCTCTTCGAATTGATTAAGGAAGTAGGTGCGACTCAGCTGCTCTTGGTGTGGGAGAATAAAGAATGTGTCGTTGTAGTGGAAAAGAAAAGGTGCAAGGCATTAAAGTAAAAAGAAAGTAAAGGCGAGGCTTGGAAAAACTGTCACTTTTTCCGTTTAAAAATAAAATAAAATAAAGATAAAATAAAAGCGTGACTAAAATAAAAGGCACTAAACATAAATAACGCAAACTTAAAACTATCCTAAAGGCAAACTTAAAACTAAACTAAGGCAAGTAAACTTAAAGTGCAATAAAAGAAAAAGGCGGGAAAATTAAAGCTTAAAAAGGTAAAAATAAAACTTAGAAAAAACTAGGAAAAGAGTCTCATTCGGAATAACAAGCTCATCCGGAATGTGTCACTCATTCGGAATAACAAGCTGGTTCGGAATAATGCTCTGATCCGGAATAAAAATGAAAGGAAAATGGTTGGTTCGGAATACTCAACTCATTCGGAATAAACGACTCATCCGGAATGTGTCACTCATCCGGAATAAGTGGTTGGTTTGGAATAACAAGTTGGTTCGGAATATTGACTGGTCCGGAATAAGTGACTGGTTCGGAATAATGGATATTCAGAATGAAGGCGACTGGTCCGAAATAAATTATTCCGGATGAGAGGCTTTGGTTCGGAATATTATTCCGAATGAAGTACTTCAACAACAACTGGTCCAGAATAATATTCCGGATGAAGAGCTTCAGCTATCGTTGGTTCGGAATAACCCACTGGTTCGGAATAGTTTACTCCTTCGGAATAATCTGGGAATGATGATGAATATGAAGAACAGTGGGTGTTTAGAGGATACGAAAATCACCAAAAATCACCAAATTAAACCAAAAGATTAAGCAAGACTAATCAATAAACAACCACAAACAATAAACTAGCAATCCTAATCAATAAAATCAACAAATAACTCAAGAAAAATCAAAACCCACTTAATTTAAAAGTATAAAAATGAAGAACAATAACAATAAATCAACAAGATTAAAGAAAGGAAGATGAAAGATTGCAATAAAGTAAAGATTAACAAGAAATTAAATGGAAACTTACTTGAAATTAAATGTATTTAAGGTGCAAGACAAGGAATTTAAGGTGCAAGTAATGTAAATGGTGCAAGAAATAAAAGTGGAAGATGAAGGTTGTCAATCTTCTCAACAAGTTTTACAAAATGAAATATAACACTATTAATAGGAGGGGGTGGCTTAAGTTGTAAGCTTTCTTTCTTTCTTCTCTTCTTGCAATTTGGTCCCTAGTCTTTTAGTCTTCATTAATTCTTCGACTTTTAGACTTTGGTCTTGGGATTTATTTAACTCGTCTTTTTCATTTCTTCATAAATAAGACTTGAGTTATTTTGGCTTCGTTAAACTTCCGTCTTTTGACATTTTCTTTGATAAATATCCAGAATTGGTCTTGGACTTCCGTTCCTTTTGCACTCTTGATCTTTTGACTTCGTCTTTTCGTCTTTTTCTTCAATAAACGCCCATGAAAGACCGTGTTTTCCTTCCTTTTCACATTTTGATCCTAAATCTCAACAAAAACACAAACCACGCATAATTTCGACATTTACGACATAAAATATACGTTTCAGTCTTGTTTTAATGTAATTAAGTGGAAGAAAAGATGAGTGTTTACACACTTATCAAACTCGTTCTCCCGTCTCGGGTGGGTCCTTCTGGTATGGTTTTCAAATCTCCCTGGCGTAGGACTCCAAAGAAATTCATTTCTGTGAAAAAGAGTATGTCAGTTGCGGACAACGGGTTTATATATGTTTGAAAATGAGGATACTATACCTACCTTTACCACGACTTGTGCAAAATACAGGGTATCTGTTTGACGGTCCAAAGTAGTTGCGGCTAATTCCTAGCAGGCAAAGGAACGACTCGGGTAGATTCCTATGGAACCCCGTCCTATTACTATCTATTTCTTGGGCGTGTTGGGTGTTATATGTACCGGCCTGATGAAGGGGGTCAGGGGATAATCTATGTCTAAATACAAACTTGGTCAACCAAACTACTACGTCAATATATAAGTAGTGGTCGTACCAGGTTTTCAACGAGTTCATAGCTTTATTGTGAACTGTAGGGCTGGTTGGGGATAGTTTTTGAAGGAAACCCAACCATTTACTATATACGGCAGATAAAATACCTTAAATAATTCTACAGTTGGAGGAATGTTTCGTGCACGGCATAAGATTTCAAACTGGCTAATCTTACACGCGCCTGTATAGTGTAACGGGGTGATATGCACATTGTAGTAACCTAGTAGATCTACGAGGAATCTAGTAAAAGGAATGTGATAATTGGCCACATCAAAGAGACGAGTGTATAAACCAATCTTTCCTTGGGGTGCCTCAGTTATGAGGTCCCCTGCACCAAGAATGGTGCGATGAAGGTTCTCGGAAATGTAGTAGTCAGAGCAAAACTCCCGCATTCACTATTGACCTCACATTTAGCACGGATTGGATGGTAGGATTGTTTCTAGCCATGATTTCTTTATAAATGAGGATGGCCGTAGTGTTCTAACCTGTTTTAGGGGAGATCCGTGCGGGAGAACGTGGGAAATGGAGAGAAAGCTTTATAGGGTTGCTCTGATCACTGGTGGTCCATGGGATTAACACCACGTGTCCTCCACTAACCAATATCGTGTGGTTAGGGACTAAGTGGGAAGTGGAAAGTCAGAAGGGACCCAGGGATAGTTCTAACTCAGTTATTGTGACGCTCGAGGTTCTGACAGTTACAGTTTGTCTCTTGAACTTGTCGGGTGAATAGTGTCAGCTGTTGGGCATGCGGTCATACGTTTGACTATTTTCAATGATGCATCTATTTTGTCCTGGTCTTTACTTACGATCGGATACAATTTCAAAATTCAATAGCTTCGAGGGTTTCTTGGTACGACCAGGGCGCATTTATTAGTCTAGATATCACGACCACGGTTGTAACAACTAGACTGGGGGACATGATGACATATAGTCCCTCATCCGGGTCTTGGGCCCGGCCCACGGGTACTACCCGCATTCAGCCTAATGCGCTTGGTCTGGATAGATGTTGTCCAGTTCATCAGGCTCTGGTCAACTTAGGCCGCATGTGTCAGCGCGCGGCCCACATCTCTGCCGTACGAGGCAAGGGTTAGACAGAACCTAATCTAAATAAGATTTGCCTTAAAGTAAGGAGATATACACTAGCCATAATTTGAAGATATCAAATAACCTAATTATAGTGGTTATCCCTTGCTTAGGGCCGAAGAAACGGTAGAGCCCAATAGGGACTCTATCGCCTATATAAGGAACCCCCCCAGGGTTCCTCAAAGGTATCACATTCTCTATACTCTTAACTCACAACCGATTATCTAACCCTAAATTGATTACTTACTCTCACGCCGGAGTCTAATCGTGGGATACATTCCCACGGTAAGCTTAACGCGTGCTGTTTAGTGTGCAGGATCTCAACAAGACAATCACTTGGTGCAAGATCCAGAGCCCAGCCTACCTAAACTAAGCCTAATTCGGGTCAAGCAAGGATCAACCAACTTTTGTATCAACAGCACATGTTAAGGTGGAGCGTTTTTTATGAACAAAAACATTTGAGACACAAAAACTTTGATATTTATATTACAAGTGTCTTAAGTGATTTTTTTTCAAGGATTTTTCATGGTGACAAGTACTTACCCAAAACACACTTAATTCACGACGGTAGTGGTGACAAAAAGGTGGTAGGATTAGGTATAAGTCCAGTGATTTCTCAGAACCGATGGAATCTTCCCACTGACAATTCCCTAAATAGAATTAGAAGTCCTTAGGAAAGATGGAGATGATTGTGAATGTAGCAGAGTACTGACTAATTACTGATGCTAGCACTGGAATAATCACAACAAGGTGTTAGTGATGATGTATTGGTAAGTACTATAGGGGTTGACGAATGAAAAAGAAATGTAAAGATAAAGGGTGAAGATAAAGAATCCCTCCTTACAACTTAGGACAGAAACCGGGTCAAGACATATGTTATTGGGATCATTTTAATGATTCTCAATATTTGAAGACAAGACATCATGGACCCAGTGATTTTGTGCACAACCCTTCACAGCTAACTCAGATATCTCTCAAAAGATCTTTGTTTTAATCTCACGGAGTTCATAACGCTATCTATCAATTTATTCACTGCGAATGAATTGATATTGAATAGGTGGAAATCCTCTCCGGCCATCGCTCACTAAATCAAAATGCACTATTGAGTATAGAGCCTCGAGATCATCAAAAGTCTCATTAGGACACTTTCCAATTATTCCTTGCTTCTTCACACAATGTTAAAAGTATGAGATTTTTATGAGTCCGGTGCAATATTTTTGTGATATTGCCAGAACATCCGACTGATATGTAAATATTACAATGAAGATGGAAATCCTGCTTGAGCCAACATCAAATAAGCTCAAGGTAGGTGACACGTGCGGTTTTTAAAGAACTAATCTTGTGATAACTGGAAAGAAACGATGGTTTGATTCTTAACTGAATTCAAACTTGTTCGAGGGCCTCTACGCATTATCCAAGTGCTCTTTCCAGAACACTCAGAGTGGCACTTATTAGTGTTTACAGTGATGAGTGGAAATCCTTCCAGTTTCAACATTATACAGCACTACGGTAGGTGACAAGCAAGATTCTACTAGAATCAAGCTCGTGACAACTGGAAAGCAACGATGGTGAAAATCTTATTTGAAATTCACTTGTTCCAGGTTCATGAATTGACGGCTTCAATCATGAGGATTTTATTATCCAAATGATTCACTCTTTATGTTCGCAGTCAGCTTTGGACGGTCGAGTAAAGAGAACGAGTTTACCCGCGAAATCTTGTTAAGGAGATTTTTAATTAAATCTACCTGTCACAAGTACGATATTTTTAATATCGTCAAACGGTCTTCACTGACCCTAGGTGAAATGCTACCTAATCAGAATAAAATGTCAAAGCCATTTTATTCGTGTCCTATAATGTTCCTGCACTTGAAGACGGTGGCGTTGCGGTGTACCAAATGAAGTCGTCCTCATATACTTATACTTTCTACATCAACTTACTCAGCAAAATTCAAGAAAGTTCAACCTAAAGTCTTCCGATGTATCAAATCTGAAACTTTCAAGAATTCAACAAAGTATAGGTATGTGGGACATGAAGTCACGAGGAGGCAAATATCACAAGAAGGAAAAGATCGCACGTAAAAGGCCAAAAAGAACATGCTCAAGCCAAAGCCAAATGATCATCAACACATATTCAAAATCAGAAAAAGAAATCAAGAAAAGAGAAACGACTATGAGCTCAATAACGAAGACTTAGTAAGTATGCTAGGTTTAGAACTTTGTAAATTGGAGTGACCTCTCTTAGGGGGAGATTGTTGGAATTACGTTTTAATGTATATTAGAAGTATCGGTCACTCCAACAATATTATTAAATGTAATAAGCTCGTAGTTAGTTTTATGTGTAAAATATTGTAACTCACCAACCCATGGGCTTGTCCATGGGTTGTAAGCCCAAGCCCACTAAATCTTGGGTATAAAAGCCCTCTCCTTAGATGGAGAGGGTGTTGGTTGTTTCATTTGTTTCATTAATAAACACATATTTCTCTCTACCTTCTCTCTCTAGTTTCTCTCTCTACAAATAACAACCCACTTGGTTAGATCATAGATTATCTTGATTCTACAGGTTGCTTCGGCTCGCAACCATATTGATGCGCTTACCCTTGATGTCTCGTCTACTATCACACGATGGAATAAAGCTATTCCTATTAAGATTAATGCTTTCTATGGAGGTTTTCGTTGAACAAGCTTACTACCAGAATTAACTTGCATCGAAGGGGTATAGACTTGGATTCGACTTTATGGCCCTTATGCATGGAGGATGTTGAAACTACAAAATCGCTTGTTTTCCTCTTGTGACATTGTGTCGGCCCTTCGGAATAAGTTTGCTTCCTGGTGGCGGTTAGACATTCCGGTGTGTGCTAATATTAGTGATTAGTACGGTTGGTTAGACTCCTTGCTTCATCCGAACAAGTTTAAAGCTTTCATTGCTGGCGCAGGCTCTACGCTTTTATGGTGCATATGGAAGTTTCAGAATAAGTTGCTCTTTTCCATCAATTCCCCTAGGAAGTCGATTCGTTGGGATTCGATTTTATCTTTATATTCTTGTTAAGTTTAGATGGGATAGTTGGTTGCGTGACCCCTTAAACTCTTTCATTTCTTTGTAATGCTTTTAGCCTTTGGCTGATTAATGGAATCGTCGTTCAAACCAAAAAAAATAGTTGCAACCTCACTAACTACCTCACTAAAGACGCTACGTAGGATTTTGTGGCTTCGACACCAGAATCCCTTTGGCGCCACATTTCAGGGGTAACCGTTGGCACCAGAAAAAGTGGTGCCAAAGAAAACAATTAATTTTTTAACAAAAAATAACTTAAATATGGCATATAGTTGAATCGGGGTTGTTGGTCCCTTGTAATTAGTGCTATACTTATGAATACTAAGTATAGACCTAACTCATGGTGAAATAATGTAATAAACACAAGACAAAGTAAAGTAAATAACACAAAATGTTTTCAACGTTTAACTCTTAGCTTTATTAAAGAATTATACCATATTGTATGCGAAGCTACAATAGGGATTGAATAGACAATGTGTGTTTGGTGATCTCCTCACTAACAAGCTAGTCCAATCCTAACGATTGCTAAGCTTGACGATTCTATCAACAAGAGTTTCGAACTCAAGTGTTTTAATCGTATTTGGAAGAGAGATCTTTGTTTGTGAATGCTAAATCATTTAGTGCACAAAACTTAGTTCTCTCTTGTTACAACCATCCTATTTCTGGAAGCAAAGGGTAGATACGTGACAAGAATTGCCCATGTGCAATTCTTGTCCTATTGGTACATTGTACAATCTTGTCTTAGACTATTCTAAGTAACAAGATGTATGTCCTTTCAAAACGTAAATACCCTATCTAACCCATAAGGGGTAAGTCACGCTAATTATGTGATGTACAACATCTTATCACAATTCAAATTATCCCGCCTTTACTTCAGTCTTTAAGGATGCTTGTTTCTTCTGGGAGATCGTATGGGGTTCAGTGAGTCTATTGTCAACAACTCACTAAACCCATCACCTTCTTCTTCGTCTTAGGTATATCATTCACTGTGCTTCGCCTCACTGAATACTCGAGTCTTTCTTTTAGACTCAGGCTAAGAGCTTGAAGATGACTCACTTAGTGACTGTTCACCCAGTGAGTTCTTTGTGTTCAAGGATGAAACATTAGTTAGGCTGATTGTTATTCAAATCCTCCAGGGGGGGTCATTAAGCACTGAATTGACCTAACAATCTCCCCCTATTTGGATAAAAATATGCGTAAGTAAAGTTGATATAAGTGAGCAAAGAGGCTTCTTCTTATACATGCTATTCTACTGATGAAGAGAATTGATTTTAACAAAGTACTTCTTTTATTCATCATTACAACACTTAACAGTCTGATACAAGAACAAAAATAAATAAAAATACAAGACATCAGCTTTCCATTGCTTCCCTCTTCACTCTTGAGGAGCTTAACACCTTTTCTTTGTCAGGCCTCCTAGCAATCAACTCTCTGTGCTTTGCAGCAAACCTTTTGTTCTCCTCAGTCTGAACTTGTCTAGCCATCACTAGGAAGATGAGGAGACTTTCAGTGGGACATTTTTCAATGTCACTCATTCTTTGAAAAGCTCAGTCCCCAAATACATCAACAAAGAAGACACCCCACTCAGGTTCTTCGATCACCATTTTGTTTATAAAGAGAACATGTTCAGGGAGAGTACGATTGCATTGTAACCCAGGGATCTTAGTCTCAGCTTCAAGCTCGACTCTTTTCCTTTTTCGTCCCTGGGTCTTTGTAGGATCCTGTTCAGAAAGGAGAAGATCCTCAGTGATCCCTAACTACACCTTGATCTGTTTCAACCTCTCATATATCTAACTGAGAGAGTTGAGTATCGAAGGCACACATTTGTTTGTCTTGGTCCTAAAGATCCTACCCATTTCGTCCGACTCACTGAGACCGAAATAAACAAATGAAAACTTCTGTATTACTTCAAAATTCCTTTCATCGTTGTTTCTGTAAACAGATACAGAAACTGGTGTGGTGTGAGGAATAATTTGAAGGTTCGTGATTGGTTCAGGCCTACTTCTTTGAGTGACAGTTTTGGTGTATTAGGCAAATAACTTCTTCAGTTGGATGGTTCTTTGTTGCTGCTTCTTGACCATTTCATCCTGAATAGCCTTGAGCTCCTCTTCTTGCTTCTAATGAACTCTCGTCCACCCTTTAAGCTTAACAACTCCTCAGGATTACCACCTATTTCCTTAACAAACTCAGTGGATACCTTGATAATTTTAGCTTTTGTAGCTTCAGTGGTGTTGGCCTTCTCCATCCTGTCTAATTATGCTTGGATGTGATCAAGAGTCATTTGGTATATAATTCCATTGAACTCATATGGTAGGACAATAGCATCAGGATCAGGCCTCCTTTCCCTTGAGTCTTTTACAAGCTTCTTGGGTGGTGGTGGAACGGTTTCATTAGCAATCCCTTTTCCCTTATCAATCTTGGATACTGAGGGCTCAGGTATGGGTGGAATTGAGTTTAAGGGTGTAGGTGTGTGGATAACTAGCTCTTGAGGTTGTAGCTGAGCTCATTCTTCATGCTCCCCCTCAGTATGAGAAGGAGCTTCATTCCAAGTAAGCATCATTAGTGGCACATTCTCCGCCTCAAAAGTTGAAGGATCAGCCTGACTAATCCCAACTTTTGGTCTTTGTGATGGTCCTGAAGAGGTGGTGGATGATGCCTTAAAAGCCTGAAACATTTCAGTCACCATGGCCTTCATAGCTTGAGTATCAGCCTTGATAGTCTGAACATCCAACCATATGCTTGACTGAGTGTTTTCCATCCTAGTGATTCTAGTCCTGAGGCAAGGAATATCAGCCTCTTTCAATGACCTGGAGATCTTAGACAGATTGGAAGCATTAGCCATATATCCTTGTGCATCTTTGCTCAATCGAAACTCGGCCTCAGAATCCATATGAACATCTTGATAGATGGCCTCACACTTACCCCTCACCATCTCCAAATATAACTTATGAGCATCTAACCGACTGAAGACTTCAGTAAACCTATCCTCCTTCAGCAATTCAAGAAGTTGACCTACCCTAGAATTGGACTCAGTAGTAAAATTGATCAGTCCATCCAAGGTGGTTTTTAATGAAACGTTCGCCTCAACAGTTGGAAGAGCATTATTGAGAAAGTGAATGAGTTTATTCTCCTGATTCTCATGACTACAATTGACAGAACTGATGAATTCCATTTGGTTATCAACCTGAACCCTTAATTCCTTTTCAGCTTCTTCAAAACGATCACCATACGTCCTGAATTCATCTAGGAGTTCATCAGCCTTGGAGGAAAGTTCCTCATGATTCTGAGTCACCTCAGTTGTTATTTTTTTAGACATGAGTGAAGACAACTTTGAGAGTTCCATATAGAACCTTCTCAGTAACAGGCTTGGTGTCATCAAAAGTAGAATCCAGAACCACAGTCTGAGTCCCCAATGATGACGTGTCAAGTTGTGCCTCAAGAGAGGGCTTTTTAGCGGCCTCAGGGAGGGATCCTTTTGTTCGGATGCCTCTGGGGAGGGCTTTGGTTGAGCCTCAGGGGAGGGTGGTATGTCCTCGAGCAAGGGTGGGGGACTGTGGCTTCTATTCTGATTGAGGAGGGTCCTGAGTGTCAGGTTCATCCCCAGCCTCAATCATACCATCTTCGTCACTGAAACCTTGGAGTAGCTCCTCAGGCTCTTTGATAACGCACAAATCGAACATGTATTAATAAGCGTTATCTTCACTATTGGTGTATTATTTGTGGTAATAAATGGACTTTTATTTCTAATATTGTGCAAAGTTTGGTTATTGTGTTTTGTAGGAAGAAAGGACGAAGAAACGTGAAAAAAGGAATAAAAAGCGCGAATTGGAGAAGAAGGAATAAACGAAGCATGAAAGCATAAGATTTCGTGTGAAGAATAAAAGATAATGAAGGAGTTTTAGGAAGTGTAGAAGAAAGAAAAGAAAGAAGAAGGACTAGAAGGAAAAGTGTGGAAAATGGCTTAGTTGCCACCTGCAACACTTAGCTTGCCTCCATCAAACCAACCTTCATTTGCCACCAACATCAAAGTAGCACTCAGTTTCCACCAGCAAGCAAGTCCGTGCCGCCGGTAAATCCACCATCAGTTGCCACCAGCATGTTGTTAGTCAAGTCTAGCAAGAGTCACTCATAAACTCCCACAATCAATGAGGGCTTCTCATTTTCCTCCAATAAATACTCCCTGGAGTTTATTTCCTTTCCTCCAAGCATAATCATGTATAAACTAGACCTTAGGGTCATTTGTTTTATATTACTTCATCCATTGATCATTCTAACCCTTGACAAAGGTTAGACTCACCAAACTTATATAACCCAAAAGATAATAAACCTCTGTTAATTCTCAAGGGGAGGACGAGTTTAGTGTAGGTGAGATTCGGGTGGAGGAACATTGATCAATTGGAGGTTTGGAATTGCTATAAATTCTGTTTTTGTTATTTCTTTTTTTTGGAATAACTATTTGTAAATTCTTGTACTTGGATTAATCTTCATTATAATTTAAGTGCTATTGATTGTTTGAGAAAGTTATGAATTGTGTTGAAATGTGTTTGAATTTCGAGTAGTGTGATATACTTGTGTGATGAACATGAATTCTAAAGGGGAGTTTGGTTTTATGAACAAGAGAATGTAAATGGGTTTTTATGGTTGATAATTCTTGAAACATGTTTTGATAATCAAATGAAATATAGATTTATATTGGATTTAGAGGTCGAAAGGATTTCCGGTAAACTATGTTCCAAAAGATTTATGCATGAGTCAAATTAGTTTCTTGGTGATTGACACTCACCTTGACGAGTTGGTTAAACGAATTTGTCAAAAGATTTATCTTGGGTATAGGTCGAAAGAACCCATTCAGACGAAAATTATCTCTTTATGTGTTTTCTAGCAAATGGTGATTATAATGAATTGGAATAGATGATCATAGGCCGAAAGGGTTTGTCTACACCAATTTATTAATATGAATTCTATGAAAAATACCATGGAATGGAATTTATATACTTTAGATTTGTGATTCATAGTTGCTAATGCACGCAAATTATCTCTCCTACGGATGAAATGGAATTCACACAAGTATTGGTTTTATTTATGTTTACCTTTACCATGTTAATTCTTGCGGTAGTAACGGTAGTGACAACCCTTTTACCTACACCACCACAACATTTTTTTTATGCGCAAATCCCATGGGACTACCTAGACATACCCAAATTTGCTACAATAGAACGAGTATACTTGCTCATATGCGTAGTTAAGTAATTAATAAGTCTTGTTTATAAATTTAAAACTAGGAGTGCAAGACGCGCATCAAGTTTTTGGCACCGCTGCCGGGGATTTGTTTAAGTTTCATGTTATAATCATTATAAATTAGTAGTGGTGTTAGAAATTTAGTTTTTAGTTCTAATAAAAATTGAATGAGAATAGGTTTAGAATCTCATACTATAAATACAATGCTAGAATAAAATGTGTTTTATGTTATTTTATGTTTGCAATAGAAATTTCATAGGAACACTCATACACATAAAATTACAAAAAGAGAATAAAAGTGATTTAGATAGTGTTTGGATTAAGCTTTATTTTGTTTAGGTTAAACGTTTTATGATTTTAGTTTGTTTGATTTTGTTCCTCTAATGAAAAGCTTCAAAAAGATGTTTTTATAAAAGTTAAGAAAATAGTTTTGAAAAAGAAATGGTAAATCAAGGTAAAAAAAGAAAAAATAAATGATTTTTTGCTGCACTGGGGCAGTTGCAGCCGGCAAGACATGGCTGTCGACCGGAAACTGAGCCACTGTTCCAACTTGCCGCCGGTAACACATCCATGCCGCCGACAAGGTTGTCAGACTTTAAAAAAAATAAAAAAAATTTGTTTGTTTAATTGTTTTATTTGTTTTAGGATTTTGGGTGTATGTTTATTTGTATTATTTTTGTTTTCTTTAACTAACGCTAACCCTAATGTTTGTAAACTTTGTCTTGTTAGTTTTATTCTTAAAAAGATGAACACACTTAGCGAAATTTCCGAGTAGTTGAACGGATTAGACGGAGAACTAAGTGACGAGTGTGACTCAAAACGTCACTCATGTGGAAAAGACCCAAAAAGAGAAGGATTTGTGGGAGGCATTGCCTCACAAAAGCGTAGTAATCCGAGAAGAAGGTTGTGAAAAATCTATCGGTCTATAAAAGAGCCGAATATCGTTCGTATACCGAACCATTGATGCAATTTGCCATTCCATGCAAAGTTGAAGAGCAAGAAGCTTGGGATGCAGAATTGAATCTAACCTACCCGACAAATTACATGACGGAAGAAATGTTGGGTAAGTTAGGATTCATGATTGTTGGTTACATTGAGTACGGGAGATGGGTAGTACGAAATGTGCGGGTTAATATCCATGGTTACGTGTTCTTGACAGAATTTTATATCATAGACCAAGCCGATATAGGCGAACCATCGGTGGTCTTCGGTTACAAGTTTTTGTGGGAAACAAGATGTGTAGTGGACTTTGAGCAAGGCACATTGACGGTCAACTTGACCAAGCTCAAAGGCGAAAAAGATGATTACATTGAGTTCTTGGTCGAGGATGGACTTAAAGCTAAAGATGAAAGTGACGTGGTGAAGATGGGAAAGGCGAAAAGAAACAAAAAACATGGAGGCTAGCAAGTTGACTCCAAATGACTTATAGCCAACACTGGCCGACCTAGAGGAAGGATCTCCTTCCGCCTTTGTACCCAACCCATTTCCCTTAGCTTATCCAATCTCCAATAAACAAAAGGAGAGGATAAGATTTATATTGAACAAAAAGGAGGAAGAACTCAAGGAATCCAAACCAAATTTGGAAGTCTTGGGAAATCATGTGAGTTACCGGAAAAAGCTCGATGAGATAGATATGGGAAAAGCTCGTCTAGAACGAAACAATGATCATATTAAGGAGAGAATCATTGAACACGGTTTGCCCAAGAAGATGCAAGACCGCGGGAACTTCTTCATCCCAATTCTCATTAATGGAACCACACCGTTCAATGCATTAGCCGGCACGGGGGATAGTGTGAGTATCATGCCATATTATATCTACCAAGACCTTGGCTTGACCAACCCGGAGCCATACTTTTCAAACCTAACCATGGCGGATAATACACAAACCAAACCTATGGGTATGGTAAGGAACGTCCGAGTACAGATTGGGTTCCAAGCATATGTCATGGATTTTCTACTTATGGATATACCGGAAGACAAAGACCTACCCTTGTTGTTGGGAAGGCCTTTTCTGAAAATGTGTGGGGCAATTGTTGAGTTAGGACGAGGGACGATTGCAATTAATGATGGGATTACTGTTCACACCTATGCACCAGGACCGAGGGTGAAGCCTTGGTATTTGGACTTCGAGAGCGAGATGGAAGACGAGTGGTTGAGTTGTTTTGATGTTGTAAGAGATGCCGATGGGTTTCCTTTGTATGGACCTTTGGGGCACCATACCTTGATTTTGATGATCCTATGGAAAAGGCTTTAGCTATTGAAGCCTACTTCAATCCTTTCAAAAACATCCTAGTTTTCAAGAAGATGACAGATTTCTTGGGATCGCTACTTGTGCAATTAAAGAACCGCGATTGGGGTCCGGATGGGGATAGTAAGTATACAAGACTAAAAGGAGACAAGTTTTGGCATGCAAAGATCAAAATTACTACACCGTGTGGAAACATGTACACACAAGCATTCAAGACGAAGCCTACCAAAAGAGAACTCTCAAAGAAGTTGAAGCCCGATGATATATTGGACATGAAACACTTCATGGATTAGAGAAGCACGAGAATAAAAAAAATAAAAAAGTAAATAAAAGCATTCAAGACAAAGGCTTGATTTTTCTTTTAATTTTCAGTTTTTACCTTAGAAACTATTTTGGTTATTTTCTTGATGATTTTGTAACTTAGACACATTTGGTTCTTGGTAACTTTGGTTTGTTTAATTATTTTGTTTTATTTATTCATTTTACTTTTAGGAATTTTAGATATATTGTGAAATTTTTGAAAAGTCGTTGACGGAATAACACCCGTTAAACGAAAATCTGGGAACTTAGGAAGATGTAACCAACCCATAAGGAGTAGTTGAGTTAGTTTTTCCCAAACACCCCACACACATAAAAAACGCAGGAGAAAGAAAGAGAGAAGAAGAAAAGAATTTTTTTTCTTGAGTTCTTATGTTTTCTTAAAGGACATAAGATGGCACCCAACAAGGTAATGAATCCAACTCCCATCTTTTGATTTTGATTTTCTTTGTTTCATGAATCTTGTTATAATATATTGAATTGATTAAGCATGAATCATAGAAAATAGATTAAGATATTGTATGAATTTAAGGAATTGAGCCATTGATAGTATGAGGGTAGATTAATTTTGATTAGATGATGATGAACTCAAGTGAGTTTACATCAAATTAGTTGTTTTTAATCATGTAAGATTGATTACTTAGTTTAGAATGATGAATGATGAGATGGCAATTATACATGATCTCATCGTTCTTTACGAGCTTTTAATGCAGAAAATGTCATGAAAATACCATATATATGCTTGCTTTTATGTTTGTGTGTATTTTAGGTATGGATATCGTGAAAAAGACAAAAGATCACAAGATACAAGAAAAAACGAACACGAGAAACGAAGACGCACAATGAACCGGGCTTTGGTTATGATTTATCCAAGCAAAACCCTTGAAGACTTGAAGATGTACAAGATTGATCTTTAATTAATAAAGAAATGACACTTAAAACCCTTGTATATTCATAATTACAAGTTTTGTCCTTTAAGTTTGTCAAAATTACAAAAAGGTCCTTGAACTTTGAATAAATGACAAGATTAGCCCCTCAACTATTCAAAATTATCAATAATGGTCCCTCATGAAGTCAAACATCCATTGAAGACCTTTGAAGATCAAGAATGTCCAAGATCAGCCCTCAAAATATGCAAAAATGGCAAAAACAACCCTTGAAATACTTTTGCCAAAGTTTTGGGCCAAAAGTATGAAAAGAGAAACTTAAATTGTGAAGGAAATACGTTTTTTGGGCTGAAATACTTGATTTGCACCTTTTTCCAAAAGCCAAGGACCTAAAATGCCAAGTTTAGAAGTTTAAACTTCTAAACACGCGCCAAACACTAATCCTCCCCTAAAAACGGATCAAACCTTGTTACTGTAGCAAGTAAGAACCTAGATTTTACTTTTTACCAACAAAGGGTTAATCAAAATTGGGAGTTCACACGTTTGATTCACCTCATGTTAATCAAATCCCCACATTAATTCCTTCTTCTCCACTCACCAAGGGACCCCACCATCCAACCCGTCACCCAATCACATCACACCCTCTTCTCCAAGGAAATCAATGTGGCCAAATCAACAGCCTAGACTCATTCCTTGGCCCCAAAGCAAAATTAAACGGTTTAGATCAAAATGGACAGCTCAATCCACCAATTCATCTAGAATACTTCAAGGGCATTTCTGGGAACTTCTAGCTAGGGTTTCATGTATTTTTCATTCTAGAATCGTCTTATGTTTCCTATAAAAGGACCCTCAACCTGTGGTGAGGCCTTTGTTCCAATTTTAATCTTGAAACATTGTAATTACTTTTTAAAATTTATAAAAGTTGGTATTTTTGAAAAATTGTAATTCCTTTTTATGTTTTTGAAAGTTGGTGTTGTTTAAGAGTGATTATGAGTTCCATTCATTGTTATAAGTGTGTTGAGATCTTGTGGTTTAAGCACGTTTGTATTTGATAAGGTTTTCAAAGTTTGAAAAACCTTGAAATCATTATTCTGTTTTGCTTATTTACTTGTACTAATATTTATCCAAAAGCTATAAGCTCTTGCAAGCTTGTTAACACCAAGCTGGTAAAGGTTTATCAACCTTTGGATAAGTTGTTTGTTGCTTTGTGTTGAAGAATCATAAGATTCAAAACCTGGTTCTACTTTGAACATCAGCAGGTTTTGATTCATATTGTTGAAGAACCTTGGTCTTGTTCTAGTTGTTGAACAAGGTCCAAGGAGCATTGTTGATCTCCCTAGGAAGTAAGGGGAGATAGGTATAACCTCTTGTTAAGATTCCTCTAAAAACTCATGATTGTGCCTGTTTTGGGATTTGCTCTTTGATTTTGAGTTCTAGTGTTTGAGCTTGTTGTTTTTGTGCTTGAATCTGTTAGTTGTTATCTAGGTTAGAAGTTTGAATCATAAAATCAGTAGGTTGTGTTTGAGAATCACAAGTTTGTTTGAAAAGTGGATGATTAAGGAGTGTTTGGGTAAACAACTTGATTTGGATTTGTGTTGTTTTGAGCAAGTGTGTTGTGTTGCTTTGTGATTGTGTCTATTTCATAATTGTAATTGGTTAGTTCTCTGCAAGTTTGGAACTTCATAACACCTAGATTCAACAAAGTGCTCTAAAATCTTGATTACTTGGTAATATTGGCTGAAATTTAGAGGACACCTAGATCTAATCATAGAATAGGGCTAACAAGTGTTAAATAAAAGTTAATACAACAAGGGAAGTAGGATTTGAGTGTTGAAATTGGATTTGTGGTCATATAAATCAGAAAAGTGTGCATGTGTTCTTGAAGTTCATATCAGCAACCTACATATGCTTTGATCTTGTTCTAATCTTTGATTCAGTGGATGAAATAAGTTTGTTTGTGCTTATTGTCAGATTATATAGCTTGTGTAATAATATGGCTAATTCTGGTTTGCTTATTCATGATAAATTGCTCAAGAGTGCATAACTGCTTATTTGCCAAGTCTGTGTCATATCTGGGCACTGTTTTGTTATTGCGTGCTTATTGGCTTAGCTGAAGTATGATTATTTTCTTGATTGTGACTCCTTAGAACTCACTGGTAGTAATGGTACCTTTATCTTCCATCAAATCATAGTAAATCTCTCACAAATCACAAGTCAAATAGTGAAAGCAGTGGGAACCAGTTCCTACTGAAAGTTCCCCCTGCTAGTGTAATTTTGTGTTCAGCTTATCTATAAGCCATTCCAGATTATTTAAACGTGCAAAAACTTCAAATTTGTAATAGGTGCTCCTTATTTTACCCATTTGTTCATTCTGGAGCATTTGAGGAGTTAACTTTTAGGCTTGATTAGAAAACCAACTCAATTGACTTTTTCACAAGTGCTTATTGCTATAATCCAGCTTATTGGTTGTGCTTATTGGATTTTTGTTGATTAAATTGGCTTATTGAAGTCATTTGGAGTGTTTTGCAAGTTGAATCAAGTCCTGAAACGTCCTAGAACCCTAACCTGACTATTTTGTCGTTTGTTGGATTTGTACTTTGCTTATTTCTGGTCGTTTGTTGGATTTGTACTTTGCTTATTTCTGGCTTATTAAGTGTGCTTTTTCAAAATTTATTTTTACAGATCTCTTAAGCATCCCAAAAGAAGTTTGTGTGTCAATTTAGAGCTTATGGCATTAGCTTATTGCTTAATGGGCTTATTGCCCAATAAGAATAAGCTGTTTGCATATTAAGCTGTGATAAGCTCAGAATCACCTTTTGGGCCTTTAGAATTTTGTGTTTAGAATTGAATTTTGAGTCAGATAGGGCTTTTTCAAGTCTATTGGGCCAGGTTTGACTTTTTGGGCCCATTTAGCCCAATTGTGTTGACTGTTTTGGTTTTTAGCCATTTGGGGGCCCAATACGGGTATTTTGGTAATTTTGGTTCCATTTTCTGTTTACTTATGTTAAAATAAGCTAGTTTGCAAGTTTTTAGAATTTTTTAGAATTTTTAGATTTTTAATATTATTTTAATATTATTTTATTGTTAAATTTCAAATTTCACTTTTTTGCACTTTTATATTTTTCTTAGCTTAAATACATTAAAATAGGATTTTTACAACTTTTAGGTTAATTTTATCTTCATTTTCTTATTTTCTAGAATTGTTTTATATTTTTAATAGATTTGAATTATTTTAAATAATTTTAATCAGTTTTAAATTTCATAAAAATAGTTTTTGTTCTTATTAGGTTAATTTTGAGGTTTACAAACTTGAAAATCTTGATTTGGACTTCTTATTAGTTAATTTTGATTTTCAGGGCTTTAATTAGCATTTAAAAATTAATAATTAATTAAATAAAAGGTTTTGGCAAGTTTTGATTTTTTGTAAACCCTTAGTTTATTTTATTTGATTTTTGGTCATTTTTTGGGAATTTTTAGATTTATTTTTATTTTAGCCATTTTTACGGTTTTGCGTTTTTACGTCTTAGCATAATTTTCACGTATCCGTCTTTCTCTTTTCTCATCCCCTTCTTTCAAATATTAATCTCAAATCAATTACAAGTTAAACACACACATATACCTCCTTGGGAAACGAACTTTGAACTTTTTCACTTGGGTCATTAACACTTGGTTTTTCTTAAAATCGGCGTGCTTAATACTTACCCTATTTACATTTGATACATGCGATTTTGTATAGTCGTTGAAAGTTCGATCTCGGTATCTCTTCGAATGGATAACGGTCCAAAGTGGTACTTGTCGTTCTTGGTGTCGGATCGGGGGATTGGTTTTCTATTCTAAGGAAAAGGAATAAAAGAGTAAAGCCGTGAAGATATCCTAAAGCAATGGATAAATGAAAATAAAATAGAAGTTAAAATCAAGTGAAATGATTAAAAATTTAAAAGACTTAACCTGGAGAACTTAACTTAGAAAACATAAGAAAAATCAAAACAAGAAAAGCTAGAAAAATGCTTCATTCGGAATAAAGCTCTGGTTCGGAATAATGTCTCATTCGGAATAAGCATCTGGTTCGGAATAATTACTTGGTTCGGAATAAGTCACTGAGCCGGAATAAATGCTTGGTTCGGAATATTCACTGAGCCGGAATAAATGCTTGGTTCGGAATATTGACTGGTTCGGAATAAAGGTTTGGTTCGGAATATTGCTCTGGTTCGGAATACTTCACTGAGCCGGAATAAATGACTGGTTCGGAATATTTGCTTGGTTCGGAATAACAGCTGGTTCGGAATAAAGTAACTGGTTCGGAATAATAGCTTGGTTAGGAATAATCTGGGCAGGGACGAATTTAGAACACGAATTTTTGCCAAAATCACCAAAACTAACCAACAAATCTTAACCAAACTTAACACTAATCATATATAAACCATAAACAGCAAATCCCAATCATAAAAACCCAAAACCCATTAACTTTTGAAGATCAAATCACCAAAAATAAACTTCAGAAAACTTTGAATCAAGAACACAAGATGAACAAGATGAAATGGAATGATTAAATGGACAGCTTTAATGTTAAACAACTCGAATCAAAGATTAAAAGTAACAAGATAGTGCAAAATTAAAAATCACCAAACACCCTAATGGTGTTGGTGGAACACCTACGGTTCAAAGAAAAGAAAAGAGTAAAATAAAGGCTAGCTTCCCAAAAATGAAAAGGATCTCTATTTATACTCCTTGGGCTTGGTTGGTGAGTGGGCTTTCTTCCTCTCTTTTTGTCTTCTCGTCTTTTTAGCAGAGTTGACGTTTTCGATTCAGATTCGGGGATTGTCGATGAATTAATTCAACTCGTCTTTTAATTTCTACATTTAATAGACTGGAGTTCTTCGACATATGTAAATCTTCCATCTTTGGTCCTTTTCTTCGATAAATCTTCAGATAGGTCCAATGACTTCAAATCTTTTGCAACTCTTGGACAATAGACTTCATCTTGAGTCTTTTTCTTCAGTAAAACCCGTGCAATTCCATGTTTTCTCCCAATTCGTCCGGTTAACTCTGAAAACACAATAAACATAAAAACCACGCATAATTCCAAACAAATGATATTAAATACGCGTTTTGGTCTTGTTTTAGGAAGAAATAAGTGGTAAAAGGATGGGTGTTTTCACACCTATCAAATCCCCTACACTTAACCATTGTCATGCCCTCATGCAATGCTTAGTGACAAAGCAAAATTACACTTTTTCTTATAATCAATCAACCTTGGCCTTATTAACATACTACTAATCAAAAATTAAAATACTAAGAATAAATGGAAACTTGAATGAAACAAAAAGGATAGAAATAACTTGTAAAGAGATCAAGGACTTACATTAGGGCTTTGGTTGCTGCGAAGATTTATCATCCTCAAGTTTCACGTTCCCCAAACTAAGCTTAAAAACGAGATCATTGTTATTATAAGTTAGCAAAACAAACACTTACACACATGGCTTAATTATAGGCTTAAACTCCCTTATTCCTAGGTGTATCTCTTCTATTTTATTTTTGTCTTAGAATGACCAAGAAGATGCATTTTTGTACTTATTGCGATAGTTTATTAAGGCTGAAAGCAAAGTAGGACGATTTGATTAATAGTTAGCCAAAGGACAAAATCTCTTAAAACTTCTTCTCGAGACCTCAAAAAGTTCATATCTTGGCATAACTCGCTTCACGATTTGAGACCTTTCTCGGGCCGATATTTGGCATGTACTTCATACTTCACATCTTTGAGAGATGTTCTTGAGATAATGGTCTTCTCTTCGTTTATAGAATTTCTTCACTTGGAGTATTTTTACGGGATACTCCAACTTGGTTGACCACGACTTCATCATTATTTCTTCGATCATAATTTGGGATTTTGAGATACAACGATCCGCCTCCTTTTCGGACTTGGATCTATTTATCCTCATACCTTGTTAGGGTCTTTTCGGATATACTTCTCCATGAACTTAATGGGAGTGATTGCTTTGCGTCGTGAGTCTTGATCCTTCATAATGATTTAAGAACAATGCTTTTCACATCTTCTTGGATCTTTAGCAATAAAATGGAATCCTCATGCCTTGTAAGGGCCTTTTCGGATTCGCCAATCTGCGCGCCCCGCTTCATTAGTTATGCCTTGGCTATGAACTCTTATCAATGCCGAGCAACTTTTAAACGATCTTGGGCTAAGAGCTAAGGAATTCAATAAAATCGTACGACCTTACTTATTGCATTTTATTTATTTACAAGCGATGGGAGGAAAAGCTAATAATTACACCAAGTGTGCTTATGTAAGAATGCCGGCTTATAATTGACTCTATCATTTCTCGTTCTCCACAATTTAAAATCTCAAGGAATGAGACTCGTGGATGCTTAGCCTAATAAACCAATTAAGGTCTACATGGTTAAGGATACTTGCTAGAATAAACTTGGATAAGTCTATTCGGGTTGAGTCAAAATATCGCAACGGGCCTAATAGATCAAAGAACTCTAAATTTGCTAAACCATTTTATTATGGAATATATACATATGAAAGCAACGATAAGGGAAGGAAATAAAAGAAATTAAAATTTAAAAATTACGACTATATGGCGAAAGTTAATTAAAAATTTGAAAAATATTGAAAAACACGATTTTCTGGTTAAATGAAGGCATTTTCATGGAAAAGTCCACTTAAAACTTCGATAGAAGTCTCCCCTACACTTAAGATAAACATTGTCCTCAATGTTTAAGCATGTGGGAAAAGGCTCCCCTACACTTATGACATTGTGCACTTTGGTTAAATCAAACTAAGGAGGAGACAACTAACGTGATCATTTTCAATTGTGAGTATGAAGAAAATTGAATCACGATAGTTGAGAGATAGAACCGGATTGCGGATAACATGGAAGCACGGTTCTTCAAAAATTTCCAAGAGTGCGGAAATCCCTGTAATCACATCACCACACAAACATAAACGACCAAAATAGGTATCCCCACACTTAGGAGGTTAAGGGATAGATACTCAGGTTGCCTCCCGAGGAGCGGTTGTTTTTGATAACCGAGTCACGAGCCTGACTCGGTCCCGAATTAATTCGCAGGGAGGGTGGAGAGGGATGGAATCTCATTAGAGATTTCCTCTCCAAAGTAGAGCTTCACTCGTTGGCCATTTACCTTAAAATTCGGGCCATTGGTTTGAGCAAGCTCAATGGTACCATATGGAAGAATTTGAGCGATGGTGAATGGGCCAGACCAACGAGATTTGAGCTTTCCAGAAAAGATTTTTAAACGAGAGTTGAAAAGTAGAACTTTGTCTCCAACATGGAACTCTCGGTTTTTAATCTTTGAGTCGTGAATGAGCTTAGTTCTTTCCTTATAGATCAAAGAATTTTCATACGCCTCATTCCTCAATTCATCAAGTTCATTGAGTTGGACCTTGCGCAAATTTCCGGCTTTGTTGAGATCAAAATTTGCCCATTTCAAGGCCCAGTAAGACTTGTGTTCCAACTTAATGGGGAGGTGGCATTCCTTTCCGTACACAAGACGATATGGTGTACAGCCAATAGGAGTCTTGTATGCGGTACGGAGGGCCCACAGAGCATCATCGAGTTTATCTGCCCAGGCGGCTCGATGCTCCCCCACAGTTCTTTCGAGTATTCGCTTCAACCCACGGTTGGAGATTTCGGCTTGGCCATTGGTTTGTGGGTGATACGCGGTGGAAAGACGGTGGTTGACACCATACTTTGCCATCACTTTTGCAAATTGGTCATTGGAAAAGTGAGTCGCGTGATCACTTATAATAGCACGTGGCACGCTAAATCTAGCGAATAGTTGTTTCAAAAAGTTACAAACCACCCTTGCATCATTAGTGGGTAAAGCTTTCGCTTCAACCCATTTAGACACGTAGTCAACAGCGACAAGGATGTATTTGTTTCCTTTTGAAGAAGGGAATGGCCCCATAAAGTCGATGCCCCAGACGTCAAATATTTCACATTCTTGGATGAAATTTTGAGGCATCTCATCTTTATGGGTGATCTTGCCTTGTCGTTGGCAAGCATCACATTTTTGAACCATTTCGTGAGCGTCACGATATATGGTTGGCCAATAAAATCCCGAATCAAACACTTTTTTAGCCGTGTAGTTGGGACCAAAGTGACCACCGGTGGGTCCTTTGTGGCAAGCTTCGAGAATTTCGAAAGCTGCTGGTCCATCAACACAACGACGTATTATCAGATCGGCACATTGTTTGAACAGATACGGGGCATCCCAAAAGTAAGTCTTTATGTCTTTGAAGAACTTTTTCTTTTGCTGGGATGTCAGCCCGTCGATGAGAATTCCACCCGCCAAGTAGTTTGCAATGTCTGCAAACCATGGGGTCTCATCAGAAGTGGAGTTGATAGACATTAAGGTCTCCAAGGGGAAAGAGTCATTGATCTCTTTGTTCGGATGATCCCCTTGCTATGGATCCTCAAGTCTACTCAGATGGTCCGCGGCTAGGTTTTCAGCTCCTTTTTTATCGCGAATTTCAATTTTAAATTCTTGGAGGAGTAAAACCCAGCGAAGAAGTCTTGGCTTGGAATCTTGTTTAGTTAACAAGTACTTCAGCGCGGAGTGATCGGTATACACGATCATTGTGGATAAGACAAGATAGGGGCGAAATTTTTCAAAAGCATACACGACAGCTAAAAGTTCTTTTTCTGTGGACGTGTAATGTAACTGAGCCCCGCTCATTGTCTTGCTAGCGTAATGGATCGGTTGGAAATGTTTGTCAAGTCGTTGTCCCAACACGGCTCCAATAGCATAATCGCTAGCATCCCACATCAACTCAAAAGGAAGCTCCCAATTGGGTGTAACCAAGACAGGTGCCTTAGTTAGCTTGTCCTTTAGAATGTTGAAGGCTTGAATACACTCATTGGAAAAGATAAATGGAGTATCTTTTTCCAAGAGGTGGGTCATGGGGCGTGCGATTTTAGAAAAGTCCTTGATAAATCATCGGTAAAAGCCCGCATGCCCAAGGAAGCTTCTCACACCCTTCACGGTTAAAGGTGGAGGAAGTTTGGCTATGACATCAACTTTTGCACGGTCCACTTCTAGACTGGCTTTGGAGATTTTGTGTCCTAGCACAATGCCCTCTTTTACCATGAAATGGCATTTTTCCCAATTTAGAACGAGACGAGTGTCTTCGCACCGTTTAAGCATGCGTTCTAAATTGACAAGGCATGTAGAGAATAAATCGCCATAGACCGAGGAATCATCCATGAAGACTTCCATGGTTTGTTCAACCATGTCATGGAAGATTGCCATCATACACCTTTGGAATGTCCCTGGAGCATTACATAAGCCGAATGGCATACGTTTATAAGCAAAAGTGCCATAGGGACAGGTGAATGTGGTCTTTTCTTGGTCTTGGGGATCGATTGGGATTTGAAAATACCCAGAAAAGCCATCTAGAAAGCAATAGAAGTCATTGCCCGCTAGACGCTCAAGCATTTGGTCCATGAACGGAAGAGGAAAGTGATCTTTTCTCGTGGCATCATTGAGTTTACGGTAGTCTATACAAACTCTCCACCTAGTAACGAGACGAGTTGTAATTAACTCGTTGTGTTCATTGGGAACAACGGTTATTCCGCCTTTCTTTGGTACACAATGGATAGGACTAACCCATGGGGAATCCGATATACGATAAATCATGCCCGCATCTAGAAGTTTGATAACTTCTTGTTTGATGACGTCATGGATTTTCGGATTTACCCTTCTTTGGCTTTGAATTGTGGGTTTGAAATCGTCTTCCATTAGAATTTTGTGCGTACAAAAGTTTGGATCAATTCCGCGGATATCGGAAATTTTCAAAGCAATTGCCGACTTATGATTTTTTAGCATAGAGATAAGGCGAGATTTTTCATCTTCTTTCAAGGCCTTAGCGATGATGACCGGAAGCTTCTTTACGTCGTCAAGGAATACGTACTCGAGATGAGATGGTAAATCCTTGAGTTCGAAATCCGGAGTGTCCTCAATAGATGGAGGAATTAAATTGGGTTCCTCAATAGATGGTTCAACTAATGATGGAGCATCATTAGCAACCGTTTCAGGAGTAGGAGGAGGTGCAGGATCTTCCTTGAGAAGTTTCTCAATGGTAAGAAGTTCGGCTGCCCAATCGGGGGAAGCATCAGTAGAGTTAAGCTCAAGGGGATTCAAGCTAGCTTGAATATCATCCCATAGAAAGTCAGTTGCTCCAAAAGGAGTCAAGGATGGAGCAATGGAGGAAATAGCTTCAACATTGGGTAAAGAAGAAAGATTGCTTTTACAAGCATCATTAAAGTGTTCTTCACAGGCCTCATCGAGAGCATCAATACAATTAACACTTTCGTAGTCCGAAGGTTGTGAGGAAAGTTTACCCATGTTGAAGACTATTTTATCATCACCGACTCTCATAATTAATTCGCCAGCGGCTACATCGATGAGAGTACGGCCGGTCCTCAAGAAGGGACGTCCGACGATTAATGGTACCCGAGGGTCCATCTCGTAGTCAACGACAACAAAATCCGCCAGAAAGGTGAATTTGTCGACGCCAACGATAACGTCTTCGGCTATCCCCACTGGGTAAGCAACCGTTCGGTTGGCTAATTCCAGTGTCATTTTAGTGGGGACTAGCGCAGGGAGAGATAATTGCTTCCAAACACTTAATGGCATTAAGTTTATACTAGCTCCTAGATCGGCTAGGGCTATGCAATTATCAACTCCAGGGAAGTTGCAAGGAATGAGAAAGCGACCCGGATCACCAAGCTTGGTTGGCAATTTCCTTAAGAGAACCGCAGAACAATTCTCATTAAGTTGGGTGTTAGTGATATCAAGAAGTTTTTCCTTGTCACTCAGAAGATCTTTAAACATCTTCGCGTACTTAGGCATGTGAGCGAGAGCCTCAGCAAAGGAGATATTGAAATTTAATTGTTTAAACATTTTGATAAAGTTTGAAACTTGAACATCATCCTTGCTCTTAAGCTTCTCTTTCCTCAACCTTGAAGGATAAGGTATATCGGAAGAAGATGAAGGCTTTGGAAGTGCAGGTTCACTCACATCCTTGGGTGGTGGTGGGGTAGAAGTAAGAGGTGGAGAAATTGGGGAAGCAGGAGGTGAAGGAATAGTAGTAGATGGCTCGGCTTCCTTAGTTGCAACCACGGGTGTAGGTGTAGGAAGCTCGGGTTCCTGTGTACCTTTGCCACTTCGTGTGGTGATTGCTTTCATCTCCCCTCTTGGATTCGCAACGGTATTACTCGGAAGCGTACCCGAAGAAGAGGGTTGACTACTTTGGAAAAATCCGGCCATCATTTCCCGAATGTCATTGGTTTGACCACTCAAAGAGTTCTCATATCAGCTCGAAGATCATTACCTTGTTTGACCATGTCTCCCTTTAAGTTAATAATCTGGGATTGTAGATTCTTGACCAAAGCATCATTCGTCCTCATATACGTTTCAACCTCTTGGTTGAAGACCGTAGGTTGCGTACGAGGAGGTGCTGAATAAGCTGGTGGTTGGTAAGGAGCTTGTTGGTAAACTTGGTTAGGATTTTGAGTTGGGTATGGTTGTCTTTGAAGTGGTTGGTATGAAGCACGAGGTTGTTGCTGATTAGGTCGGTTGGAAGGATTAGCAGGTGGAAAACCGGGTGGGGAAAGAAAATTGGAGGAACGATAACTCAGCAAGTTACGGTCTCCTTGAGGGCGGGCTTGATAGCCTCCTTGAGGATATGTACCATAAGCTGCGTTAACGTTCTCACAAGAGTAGTCTTGGGTGGCAGTACAAGAGGTATAAAAGTGAGGACCACCGCAAATGTCACAAGATTGACTCAAAGCATTGGCTTGAGCATTTTGAGCATTTATGCTTTTGGTATTGTTAGCGGTTTGAAGAGCAAGAGATTCAAGAAGGGTAGTGATCTTATCAAATCTCTTGTCGTTGTCACTAGTGCTAGTACTAGCGAAATTGTTCCTTGCACTCTTGGTTTGCACATGAGACTTGTGTTCAATAATATCCCACGCTGCATTACAAGTTTTAGCCAAAAGATTACCCCCCGCGGCACTGTTTAGTGAATCTTGGTCCGTCATTCTTAAACCATTATAAAAAGTATTGATTTGATGCACCTTGGTAAAACCATGTGGTGGGCATTTTCTCAAAAGATCTTCAAAACGGTCCCAAGCTTCACTAAAAGTTTCATCGTTCTTTTGTTCAAAATTTATAATTTCGTTCCGCAAAGCGGTAGTACGAGAGGGTGGGAAAAAGTAATTGATGAACTTGGTCTCAAGATCCGCCCACGTAAGAATACTTTGTGGGGGTTCCTTTGCAAGCCAATGGCGGGCTTGTCCCTCTAAAGAGAAAGGAAAGAGTTGTAAGCGTATTACCTCTTGGGGAACACCATTGTACTTCACCGTGTTGGCAAGCTGAATGAAGAGGTGAATGTGATCATGTGGATCATCCATTGGGCTTCCCAAGAAAGGTTGAGCAGAGACCATTTGTATGAAACCGGATTTAAGCTCAAAATTATTAGCAGCAACGACCAGAATGACAATCGGATCATTATTGGCGTCAATATGCTCTTGCAAAAGCTCAATCATAGGTTGATTTTCCATCGGAGGAATAATTGGAGGCTCGACAACCGGAGGATGTTGAAGGTTAGGATTCTGATTGGCTTGCTGCGTCTGTGACCGCGTTTGCATGAACCTGCAAAAGACAAGGGAAACAAAGAAATATTTTTGGTTTTTATATGTTTTTCTATATTTTTTTTTGTGTTTTTGAAAATTTTATATTTTTTAGGATTTTTGAAAATTTTTGTTGCAAAGAAAGGAACGTTCACGGCGAACGGATCCCAAAATCCAATTTTCTCACAAAAAACCGTTAATCGCTACGAAAAGAGCCGGCAACGGTGCCATTTGATACATGCGTTTTGCAACGGGGTTCGGGTTAAGTTCTCGGTATTTCTTCGAATGGATAACGGTCCAAAGTGGTACTTGTCGTTCTTGGTATCGGATCGGGGGATTGGTTTTTTATTCTAAGGAAAAGGAATAAAAGAGTAAAGCCGTGAAGATATCCTAAAGCAATGGATAAATGAAAATAAAATAGAAGTTAAAATCAAGTGAAATGATTAAAAACTTAAAAGACTTAACCTGGAGAACTTAACTTAGAAAACTTAAGAAAAATCAAAACAAGAAAAGCTAGAAAAATGCTTAATTCGGAATAAAGCTCTGGTTCGGAATAATGTCTCATTCGGAATAAGCATCTGGTTCAGAATAATTACTTGGTTCGGAATAAGTCACTGAGCCAGAATAAATGCTTGGTTCGGAATATTCACTAAGCCGGAATAAATGCTTGGTTCGGAATATTGACTGGTTCGGAATAAAGGTTTGGTTCGGAATATTGCTCTGGTTCGGAATACTTCACTGAGCCGGAATAAATGACTGGTTCGGAATATTTGCTTGGTTCGGAATAACAGCTGGTTCGGAATAAAGTAACTGGTTCGGAATAATAGCTTGGTTCAGAATAATCTGGGCAGGGACGAATTTAGAACACGAATTTTTGCCAAAATCACCAAAACTAACCAACAAATCTTAACCAAACTTAACACTAATCATATATAAACCATAAACAACAAATCCCAATCATAAAAACACAAAACCCATTAACTTTTGAAGATCAAATCACCAAGAATAAACTTTAGAAAACTTTGAATCAAGAACACAAGATGAACAAGATGAAATGGAATGATTAAATGGACAGCTTTAATGTTAAACAACTCGAATCAAAGATTAAAAGTAACAAGATTGTGCAAAATTAAAAATCACCAAACACCCTAATGGTGTTGGTGGAACACCTACGGTTCAAAGAAAAGAAAAGAGAAAAATAAAAGCTAGCTTCCCAAAAATGAAAAGGATCTCTATTTATACTCCTTGGGCTTGGTTGGTGAGTGGGTTTTCTTCCTCTCTTTTTGTCTTCTCGTCTTTTCAGAAGAGTTGACGTTTTGGATTCAGATTCGGGGATTGTCGATGAATTAATTCAACTCGTCTTTTAATTTCTTCATTTAATAGACTGGAGTTCTTCGACATATGTAAATCTTCCATCTTTGGTCCTTTTCTTCGATAAATCTTCAGATAGGTCCAATGACTTCAAATCTTATGCAACTCTTGGACAATAGACTTCGTCTTGAGTCTTTTTCTTCAGTAAAACCCGTGCAATTCCATGTTTTCTCCCAATTCGTCCGGTTAACTCTGAAAACACAATAAACACAAAACCACTCATAATTCCAAACAAATGATAGTAAATACGCGTTTTGGTATTGTTTTAGGAAGAAATAAGTGGTAAAAGGATGGGTGTTTTCACACCTATCAACATTCCTTTTTCCTATAAGGGTGTTTTTACTACAATCATTTTGGCACCGCTGCCGGGGAGGTGTGTTGTGCTTTAATTTGGAAACTTTTTTTTTTGATATTATCCATAAATACTATTTGTGTTAATTGGAACTCCATTAACACGTATTATCGGTTTTCGGTTTTCTTTGTGAATATTATTACTATATTGTATACGTATCACAATAAACATACAATATCTCCAAAAGTGTGAAACACAACCTTGATTTGGGATTTCATCACTCAATCATTGTATTCGAATCTCAAACAAAAAGAAAAAGGAAAAAATAGATAAGTACTTTCATGAAGCTCGATTTTGAAAAATATGAACTTTAAGGTGAATAGATAGGCAACGTGCTATGAAAGGCCGTTAAAGGGAAGCTAGGTACTTAAGTGCTTTGTGCCACCTCATTCCCCCCGTTCACTTGTGAGTATTTGATTTTGAAAGCCAAACGAGGGTTTTGCCGCCCAAAGTATTATTACGTATCACATATATTTGCTTGGTTTCTTTGTGATTAGAACCTCTTGAACAATTTGGTCTTCACCAAAGTTCTAAAGTCATTCGAAGGCATTCACTCCATGTGATCGTTTTCATTCTTTAAGGCTTCTTTAATCAAGAGTTTGATTCGAGGAGAGATTTTGTAGATTGATTGTCTACGTAATACAAACAAAAATCCAATTTTTTTTTAAAAACAATCAAAAACACAAAAAAACTGGAAAACGTAAAAACAGCAAAAAGAATCTTCTTTGCTCACCTCCACATTCTTCGTAACGTTTATGCAAACTCACTCACAAGCGAAACGTGCTTGTAAACGTCGTCAACAAGAAGGAAACCACACTTTGGTTGAAAAGACTCCAATTTTCAAACCCGTTGTAGAACAAATAGTCACGATGGCTAACCGTACTATGATAGAGTTGCTTCAAGCACCCACCGAGGGTTTTGGAGAAGCGATTGTGAATTCCGCTATCCTTGCGGAGAATTTCGAAATCAAGACGGGTTTAATGTCTATGCTTCAAGCTAACAAATTTCAAGGACATAAAAAGGATAACCCACATTATCACATACGGAATTTTAATCGTCTCACCGCAACGAGCAAGTTTAACGATGTTCCACATGACACCATTAAGATGATTTTGTTTCCATACTAATTGATGGTCCCGCCAAAATTTGGCTTGAGAAAGAACCCCCAAATTCGATTTTGACGTGGGGTGATCTCGTGTCTAAATTTGTGAACCAATTTTTTCCACCATCGAAAACGACACATTTGAAAAATGAGATTTCGAGGTTTACGTAAAAACCTAACGAGAGTTTTTCTATGGCATGGGAACGATTTAAGGAAATGTTACACGAATGTCCACACCATGATTTTTCCGAATTGCATCAAATTGATACGTTTTATAATGGACTTAACGATCATGAACGTGATTATTTAAATGCCGCCGCGGGTGGTAATTTTTTGTGCAAAACGACAAACGATGCTTTAATTATCATCGATAATAGGTCTAAGGTTTACAACCCTCGTAACACACTGAGTGTTGCCAATATGGGTTCATCGTCGTCTCACAACATGAACGTTCTTCAAAACGAAGCAAATGAGGAAAATAGATTTTTCGACAGATTTTCATCGCTCATGACTCATTGGAAAGCTAAGGAAGCTTCCAATTCCGCATCCGTCAAAGTGATTGATAAGAGTTGTTTATCGTGTGGAGGAACACATGATCTTTTTGAGTGCATTACCGCCGGTGGTAACACTTCGAGTGCTTGGGTAGCCACGAGAACTTTTGGTCAAAATTCACGTCCAAACCAAGTCCCTCAAAATCAAAATGTTAACAACTATCGAAACAATAATCAAGGAAATGGTTACCAAGGCAATTCACGTAACTACAACAAGGGTAATTATTCAAGTGGTAACAATGGGCAAGTTTCAAATCAAAACAAAAATCGTGATTTTCAAAATACGAGTCAAGGTTTTAAAAACGCTCACACGAAAAATCTTCCAAGTGAATTTTTAGATTATGCAAAGGCCAACGATGCTAAATTTGATAATATTCAACGAGAAATGATAAGTTTGAGAACCGAGTTGAAGAACGAGTTAAAAAATGATCTTGCAAACGAATTAAAAACTCGCGCTAATAAAATGGAGGGTAATGTTCAACGTCTTCAACAAAATCAACAAAAGATGGAACCAGGCCCACATGAAATTAAGCTAGAGTTGTTAAAAGCGGATCAAAGGCAATCTAAATTAGAAGATCGAATGGCGGGTATGTTTGAAGCCATAATGTGTAAACCGTCTTCCTTGAGTGGTCTTCCTAGTGATACCATTGCAAACCCGAAGGGTGAAATGAAGGTTATTACTACTCGTAGTGGTAAAACTTTTAAGAACCCATTTCTCGTGCAAATACTTTCAAGGAGAAGGAAATTGAAAACGAACCTGAGGTGGTGGTCGAAAAGGAGCATATCTCAAGCCCACGAAGTACCGCTCATACCACACCTACGGTCGAGCCCATACCAATTTTGGAACTCGAGATTCCAAGGCTGTTGCCTACGCCCCAACCCACACCACCCTTGCCTTATCCATCGAGACGCAACAAGAAGAAACTTAATGAACCTAACAAACAAAAAATCGAGCTTTTTATAAAAAAATTTCAACAAGTACATTTTAACGTAAGTTTAGCCGACGCGTTTTTATACATGCCTCATTTCGCCTCCACTTTTAAGAGTATGATGAACGATAAGGAGAAGCTTTCCAAGCTATCTAATTGTTCTTCGTTTTATCTTAACCGAATACCGGAAAAAGTGGGAGACTCCGGGAAATCCCTTATCTCGTGTGATATTCAAGAAATGGAAGAATGTCTTGCCTTAGCCGATCTTGGCGCAAGCATTAATTTGATGTCTTTTTTGATGTGGAAATCGCTATCACTTTCGGCTCTTACTCCTTCGAAAATGTCCATTGAAATGGCCGATCATTCAACAATTCTCGCATGTGGAATTGCCGAAGACATTTTTGTTAAGGTTGGGAAATTCTAATTTCCGGTCGATTTCATCGTAGTAGATATTCTCGCGGATCCACAAGTTCCTCTAATTTTGGGCCGTCCATTTTTAGACACCTCGAGATCGATTATCAATGTTCACGCTAGAAAGATCACATTACGATTTAACGAGGAGGAACTTGTCATAAACGATAAAAAATTCGACACATTCTCATGTTTACGCTATCGCTACTATAAATCACGTTGATTTAATTGACGTAGTTTGCGATGAATTTTCACAAGAAGTGTTAGAATTTTCTGAAGGGTCAATTAGTGGCAATCCCACTATTTTAGATCCTATTGTTGCTAAAAATTCACACTCTCTCGCTCCATTCGAAGGAGGCGATTTTATCGACAATGAAGAAAATGTGAATAATAGTAACGAAAAAATTCCATCATATTTTCCGCCGGTGGAAATTATGAGTGTTGAACCAAAATATTCAATCGAGGATCCACCAATCCTATAATTGAAAGACCTTCCACCTCATCTAGAATACTCATTTTTAGAAGGTGAAGATAAGTTTCCGGTAATTATTGCGAAAGATCTTTTCGATAACGAAAAAACCGAACTTATAAAAATGTTGAAAGCACATAAAGGTACAATTGCGTGGAAAGTCTCCGACATTAAAGGGATCGATCCTAAATTTTGTACTCACAAAATATTAATGGAGGAAGACTACAAACCCGCAATTCAATCTCAAAGAAGGGTAAACCCTAAAATTCACGATGTCATTAAAAAAGAGGTTTTAAAACTTCTCGACGCAGGAATGATTTATCCTATCTCGGATAGCCCATGGGTGAGCCCAATCCATTGTGTCCCTAAGAAAGGAGGAATGACCGTTGTACCCAACGAAAACAACGAGTTAATTCCAACACGTGTTGTGACCGGCTGGAGAGTATGTATCGACTATCGTAAACTCAACGATGCAACTCGAAAAGACCATTTTCCCTTGCCCTTCATGGATAAAATGTTGGAGCGACTTGCGGGAAATGATATCTATTGCTTTCTAGATGGTTTTTCCGGTTAATTTCAAATCCCTATCGACCCTCGTGATCAAGAGAAAACTACGTTTACGTGTCCTTATGGAACATTTGCTTATCATAGAATGCCTTTCGACTTTGTAATGCACCCGGTTCGTTTAAACGGTGTATGATGGCTATTTCCACGACATGATCGAGAAGTCGATGGAAGTGTTCATGGATGATTTCTCGGTATTTGGTGATTTGTTTACGTCATGCTTAAATAACTTGGAAAAATGTTAAAACGATGTGAAGAAACCAATCTCGTTCTTAATTGGGAAAAATGTCACTTTATGTGCAAGCAAGGAATCGTCTTAGGACATAAAATATCGAAAGCGGGGATTGAGGTAGAAAACACAAAAATCGACGTCATTTCAAAATTACCTCACCCCAAAATCGTCAAAGGAGTTCTAAGTTTCCTAGGCCACGCCGGTTTTTACCGAGGCTTTATCAAAGATTTCTCGAAAATATCTCGACCGATGACACATCTGCTCGAAAAAGGTGCTCATTTGTCTTTAACGAATATTGTGTCCGAGCTTTCGAAACTCTTAAAAGGAAACTTACCGAAGCTCCTATTCTTGTAGCTCCAAATTGGAATCTTCCATTTGAGCTAATGTGCGATGCTAGCGACTATGCAATTGGAGCTGTTTTAGGGCGAAGCTATGAAAAGCACTTCCGTCCTATACATTATGCTAGTAAAACGATGACCGAGGTTCAAATGAAATATACTACCACAGAAAAGGAATTCATAGCCGTAGTATACGCTTTTGAAAAATTCCGGCCTTATCTCGTCTTAACTAAAAGCATTGTGTATACGGACCATTCGTCTATCAAGTACCTTTTGGCTAAACAAGATGCTAAGCCAAGGTTGCTTCGTTGGATTCTCCTCCTACAAGAATTTGATGTCACCGTGCTTGACAAAAAAAGAGACGAGAATTTAGCGGCCGATCATCTTTCTCGCTTAGAGGATCCTCACAAAGATGTATTCGAGAACAAGGAAATTACCGAAACATTTCCTCTCGAAACACTTGGTGTGGTGAACTCAAAAGATGACACCCCATGGTTTGCGGACATCGCAAATTACCATGCGGGCAACTTCATAATCAAGGGTATGATGACGCAACAAAAACGAAAATTCTTTCTTGACGTCAAGTTCTATTTTTGGGACGACCCTTATCTCTTTCGAGTATGTGCGGATCAACTCGTTCGACGTTGTGTTCATGGCACCGAAGATACTAATATACTTAGAGCTTGTCACGAGTGACCCACGGGTGGTCACCACGGTGCTAATCTCACGGATAAGAAAGTGTTCGATGTCGGTTTCTTTTGGCCTACGATCTATCATGATGCACATGTACTTGTGAAGTCGTGTGGTTCTTGTCAACGTCAAGGAAAATCCTCTCAAAAGGATGAAATGCCACAAAACATAATTCAAGTTTGTGAGATTTCGACGTTTGGGGCATAGATTTTATGCGACCGTTCCCATCGTCTCAAGGAAACAAATATATCCTCGTCGCCGTCGATTATTTGTCCAAATGGGTGGAAGCTAAGGCTTTACTACGAATGACGCGCGTGTTGTTGTGAAATTCTTGAAACAACTATTCTCTCGTTTGGGAACCCCTCGTGCTATTATAAGCGATCGTGGAACCCATTTTTGTAACGACCAATTTGAAAAAGTCTTGAAAAATATGGAGTTACACATCGTCTTTCTACGACTTATCACCCGCAAACGAGTGGGCAAGTCGAGGTTTCAAACCGAGCCTTGAAGAGAATTTTGGAGAGGTTAATTGGGGAAAACTTTAACACCCCCAAATTTACACGCAGCGAAATACATCTTTGGGTGCTAAACAATGATACTACAACACATAATTTATAAAGAACGACTCAAAAAGAGACGTTTTAGATATATCGTTCCTAAAACATTTGTCAGAGTAGCGTAGTCCCAAGACATCGTAACCGATGTACAACCAAAACAAAAGATTTAAATTGTTTTGAACAAAAGGAACGACAAACATTCAAAGAGTTTATATACAAAGTAGTGCACAACATTCATTCCCATGGCTTCCAAGCTTCAGCCTTCCTGATTACCTGAAATACATGTGAGAAAATCATCAGCAAAAATTGCCGAGTGAATCTATAGGTTTATATAATCATTTTGAACACAAGCAAACATTATAAGTTTGTGGCATACTTGAAGGCAACTAGCTTCGTATAATGATTTGCATCAACAATAATAATTGTATATAGCATAAATTGCAATAAGCTCATGGAACCGAGCCCTTAGACACTCCGTTAGGTCTAATAAGACAAGAGATTTATTAATTGTTGTTACCTCCAGATTATTGGTACATTGCCGTATACCTGACTTCTCAATACAATATGTTCAAACAGTGTGGAGGTCAGGCCTAAGCTTCTATGACAAGTCCACAAAAACTGAACCGGGGCGGCTTCCCCCATAGATCTATTAATTGTACTAGCGGTTAACCCATCATAGGTTAATTAACGGTCCATAATTGAGGCTTTAACAAAGGCAATCACTTAATGCAATTTAAAGGCAACCACGGGTCCATTCATAAAGGGACAAGCATACCATAAAAATCTTGTGTTCTAAGTTTACAAAACATGTATTCCCTCTCGGGGGTTTTAAAATATTTGAATGAGCTCAAACGAGGCTATAGACTCACCTTATGTAGTAGAAGTAGTTGAAGACGATAGCTGATGATAGTAGATGCCCGATAAATACGACAACCGCAACCTAGCAAATAAGGTGCGTACATTAATAATAGACTCGAGATATAAGTCATACATAAGAATATAAAACTCAACCCGTAAAATTGTAACAAACTTGAGAGAAAACGATACACGTGATTCTATTATACTCTCCTATATACTCACTTTATTATGCTTTGCCTTTAATAAAAATCTGCCGGAACATGCCGAATGTCCAAGCTGTTTTCCCATACTTAAACACATCAAAACTTTATGGTACTACCTGAGGGACTCACATACTATATGTAGAAAGTCCTCCCAAGAGCCCATCAAAAGATTTTACTTCTAAAGTTCCCTGCCCGACTCATCTTTGACTTACGAAACCATTTTGACCATTCTAAACAACTCCATTTATAAAACCAACCCTTGATCCTAAAAATAGACTCAAAACACTAACCATAGGGCCTGAGAACAGCCCTTGACTCATTTTGAAACTCATTTTATAGTCCCCGAGCTTCGATCCAAATATTGACAACAATTTTCGGATTGTGTCAACACTCGTCTCCCGGTACACAAAAATCAAACTAGCGTATCTTTTGATCCTTAATGAGTTGGAAGGCCTACTTTATATGAAATCGAAGCTCTCGAAATTCTCTACAATATTATCCCATCATATCAACCTATACTCAGACTTTAGACCCTCGAAAATGGCGTCAAACCTACTGCCCAAAATTGACTATTTAAAAACCACACAAAATCAATTTTTCAACACAATTCTTCCATTAATATGGTCATATTAACATCCTAATATTAATATAATCTAGTCCTAACACTTGTATCATCATCTAAATCAAAAACCCAAAAATTAAAAATCAACTTTTTAACAAAAACATAACATAAACATCACTTGATCATCATTTCTAACACATGTATGATCAAAATCTCCACCTAACAAGCCTAGTTTTTATCAAAATTCAAAACTTAATGCATGTAAGAAAAATTAGTACCAAAATGTGCTGCTTTGAATTATAAGGATGGGACTTTGATTGGTTTTTGAAGATTCAATTTAGATAGTAAATTTTTGATGATTTTTGGTATGGGGGGGTGTAGGGTGGACGGTAAGAACAAAGAGAGGAAGGAAGAAAATGAATTTTTTTTATTAAAAAATTTAATAAGTAGTAGTGGAGGATATATTTATTAGTGGGGTAAGGGTATAATTTGCAATTAGTGAATAGTTTTGGACTAAAATGTAATAAAATAGTTTAAAAGGGTAGAAAATGTAAATTGTAATTTTTGAAATATTTACGAGACTCGGGTTTCGTAAAAATATTTAAAAGTTTAAACGCACACGAAAAATAATAATAAAACGACTCGATACGTAATTAAAACGATATCGTCGAAAATATTAAATATCGAAACGATCGATAATGAAATATAAAATTATGGGCATCCGTCGGTATCGCGATCACTAGTAGTCCTCGTTGCTCGTCAAAATATTAAAATAAAATATTTAATATCGGTTTCAACTTAAACCGTCAAACGTAATAATATTTAACGTCATAAATACTTCGAAAATATTTGAAAAGTAAGAATTAAGTAATGACCTTATTTTTGCGGGTTTTACATCCTCGCCACCTTAGGAGAGCACCGTCCCGGGGCTTACTTCTCCTTAGGTCCGTCTACGAATAAATGTGGATACTTGCTCTTGAAGTAGTCCTCTCGCTCCCAAGTGTATTCGGGTCTACGTCGGGAATTCCATCGCACCTTTACTATCGGGATCCGACTTTGCTTAAGCCGTTTCACCTCTCGATCCATAATCTCCACCGGTTCCTCAATAAAATGCAACTTGTCATCCAATTAAACCTCCTCAAGTGGAATTATCAAATTCTCGTCCGCCAAACACCTCTTAAGATTAGAAACGTGAAAAGTATTGTGTATAGCACTTAACTTCTCTGGCAATTCCAACTTATATGCCACAGGACCAACTCGATCAATAATCTTGAATGGACCAATATAACGTGGACTAAGCTTTCCTCGCTTGCCAAATCGAATTACTCCTTTCCAAGGTGATACTTTCAACATAACCATATCGCCAATATTAAACTCCAATGGTTTTCTCCTCTTATCTGCATAACTCTTCTGCCTACTACGAGCTGTCAATAAACGATTCTTGATTTGCACGATCTTCTCAGTCGTTTCTCTAGTCAATTCAGGACCCGTCAATTGACTTTCTCCAACCTCACACCAACCAACTGGTGATCTACACTTTCGCCCGTAAAGTGCTTCAAAAGGCGCCGCCTTTATACTTGCGTGATAACTGTTGTTGTATGAGAACTCCACCAAAGGTAAGTGTCGATCCCAACTACCTCCAAAGTCTATTACACACGCTCGTAACATATCCTCCAAGGTCTGAATAGTCCTCTCACTTTGTCCGTCCGTTTCTGGATGATACGCAGTGCTCATATCCAACCGAGTCCCCAAAGCTCGCTGAAGCGATTTCCAAAACTCAGATGTGAACCGACTATCTCGATCAGAAATAATTGACAAAGGAACTCCATGTCTACAAACAACTTCCTTCAAATACAACCAAGCAAGTTTGTCTAAGTCATCAGTTTTCTTTATCGGCAAGAAATGAGCCGACTTAGTCAACCGATCAACAATCGCCCAAATCGTATCATAACCACTAGAAGTTCTCGGAAGTCCCGAAACAAAGTCCATAGTGATCTTCTCCCATTTCCATTCTGGAATTTCAGGTTGTTGCAGTAAACCCGAAGGTCTCTTGTGCTCAAACTTCACCTTAGCACACGTCAAACATTTACTAACATAAGTAGCAATGTTAGCCTTCATATTCGGCCACCAGTAACATTTCTTCAAGTCTTGGTACATTTTATCTGATCCTGGATGAATCGAATATTTAGACTTATGAGATTCGTGCATAATTAAATCTCTCAATCCTCCATACACCGGTAACCACACACGATTCTCGAAATACCGAATTCCATCATCACGAATTTCAAATATAGGTGTCATCCTTCTACCCAAGTCTTCATCTCTCACATTCTCTTCTTTCATCGCCATAGTTTGAGCTTTAAGTATTCGATTAGATAAATCAGAATAAGTTTTCATGGCTAAAGGTCTAACCCTTTTGGTTATTTCTCTGTCCTTCCTACTAAGCGCATCGGCAACTACATTCGCCTTGCCGGGATGATAGCAAATTTGAATGTCGTAATCACTCAACAATTCTACCCATCTTCTCTGCCTCATATTGAGCTCCTTCTGATCTAAAATATGTTGCAGGCTTTTATGATCGGTATATACCACACTCTTTGTACCGTAGAGATATTGTCTCCAAAGTCTAAGAACAAAGACAACAGCTCCTAATTCCAAATCATGTGTAGTATAATTCTCCTCATGCTTTCTCAATTGACGAGATGCATACGCGATCACTTTCTCCCTTTGCATCAACACATCACCAAAACCCTTACGCGATGCGTCACAATATACCACAAAGTCTTCAGCTCCGTCGGGCAAAGCCAAAATTGGTGTAGAACACAGCTTCCGCTTCAAAGTTTGGAATGCTTCTTCTTCTTCTGAACCCCACTCATACTTCTTGTTTTTCTCGGTAAGTCTAGTAAGAGGTTTAGAAATTAAATAGAATCCTTCTATGAATCGCCGGTAGTACCCAGCTAATCCCAAGAATTGTCTAACTTCAGTCGGGGTTGTAGGCCTAGCCCAATCTCTAATAGCTTCGATTTTGGAAGGATCAACATGAACACCGCTACTATCGATCACGTGCCCAAGGAATTGGACTGAATCCAACCAAAAATCACACTTGGAGAATTTGGCATACAACTTCTCCTTCTTCAACAACTCCAAAATAATCTTCAGATGACCTTCATGCTCCTCCCAACTTTTGGAATAAATCAGGATATCATCGATAAATACAATCACAAACTTGTCGAGGTATGGTTTACACACACGATTCATTAAGTCCATGAATACCGCAGGTGCATTAGTTAACCCAAACGGCATCACTTGAAATTCAAAGTGTCCATAACGGGTCCGAAAAGCTGTAATAGGTATGTCCTCCTCTTTAACACGGAGTTGATGATAACCCGACCTCAAGTCGATCTTCGAGTACACACACGAACCTTGAAGTTGATCGAACAAATCATCGATCCTAGGAAGTGGATAACAATTTTTGATAGTTAACTTGTTCAACTCTCGGTAGTCTATGCACATTCTGAACGATCTGTCCTTCTTCTTCACGAACAATACTGGAGCTCCCCAAGGTGACGAACTTGGTCTGATGAACCCCTTCTCCATTAACTCCGTCAACTGATCTGCCAACTCCTTCAACTCAGACGGTGCCAAACGATAAGGTGCACGCGCCACAGGTGCAGCTCCCAGCACTAGATCAATCTTGAATTCGACTTCTCGCTGAGGCGGAAGCCCTGGTAAGTCATCGGGAAATACTTCAGGAAAATCACGAATAACCGGAACATCCTCCACACGCCTAGCCGGTAGTTCCTTCTCCACTACTTGAGCCAAGAACAGGTGACAACCTCTTTCTACATATTTCCTCGCCTTGATACAAGATATCACCGTCAGGCGAGATCTACCGACATCACCTTTAACTACTAACACCTTACCCTTAACCGGTATGTGGACAACTTTCTCCCCACATACAATTACCGCATCATGAGCAACCAACCAATCCATACCAACAATCACATCAAACGAACCCAACTCAATCGGCATCAAATCAATTTCAAACAAATGATTTGCTAATTTTAAAGGACACTTCTTAAATATAGTGGTAGTACTAACTAATTGTCCATCAGCTAAACGACTAAAGGAAGTGCTTATAAAGCTCCTATCAGATCCTGAGTCAAACAACACACTTGCATAACGATGGTTGAGTAAGAACGTACCAGTCACCACATTTGGACCTTGTGCCTGATCAGCATCCTTAACAACATAAACTGCCCCAGCAGCTTCACCTGCTTTCTTGTTCGCCAACTTCGGACATCTAGGGCGAAAATGATCACGTTCTCCACATTCGAAGCAAGTCTTGATCGGAATAGCATTCGCTCCAGTAGCAGGAACCCTCGTCTTACATTTATCCACAACATGACCAACCTTTCCACACTTAGTGCACCTTGGTGGACAATTACCAAAGTGACAAGCACCACAACTCTTACATTTCTGGGCTGGTCCCCCATGATCAGTATTATCATTCTTGTTAGTTGCAGCTCTAGCCCCATCATTTCTCTTCTGATTGTACTGCCTATGGCGGCTACTACCTTGATTACCACTCTGAGAATTCTCCCATTTCCTTTTACTACCTTTAGCAGCTCTCTCAGCTCTATCTTGAACTTTCTGCCCCATGAGTGTATGTGCCATTCTTACAGTCTCAACAAAGTTCTTGGGTCGAGATGAAGTTGTCTCACCTTTAATGTATCCAGGCAGCCCCTTGATGTATTGATCCATCTTTTTCTTCTCAGTAGCAAAAGCATCTGGACACAACAAAACCAACTCATTGAATCGGCTAGTATATGCAGCAATGTTGTTATCTTTCAGCTTCAGGTGCCTCAACTCATCCTCCAAAGCAGATAACTCTTCTTCTGGACAGAACACTTCTTTCAACAACCTTTTAATTTCATCCCAAGGTTTCCTGTTGGCAGCTTCTAAACCAACTGTAGCAACTTGAGTCTTCCACCAGCTTAAAGCTCGATCCTTGAAAGTAGCAACTGCGAACTTAACCTTGTTCCTTTCTGAATAATCACTAATCTCAAATGTTGTTTCAGTTTTCTCAATCCACCTGAACAATTCCAGTGCTCCTCCAGTTCCTTGAAATGTAGTGGGTCCACATTTCATGTAACCAGTAAAATTACACTCTTTCACTACAGCAGCGGCCTGAGCAACCTCACCTGCAGGATTCTTAGCTACACCAGCTCCTCCAACAATTTCTGGTTGAACAGGTTCAACAGGTTCACCTGCACCTCCAGCATCATCACCTCCAGCATCAGCACCTCCAGAGCCATCTGCTCTTTCATTGTTGACACGTACAGCTCTATCCTCAGCTAATGCCTTCGCAACCTCTTCAGCAACTAGCCTTGCAATGGCAGCATTCGTCATTCTCCTAGGTGGCATGATTCTGTCATATCACAAAAAGAGAAGATAAAATGAATGAGTTAATTGTAATCATGGTATAGTCATATCATGTTCAAAATCAATCATCAAATGCATACACATTCTCGATACAAGTATTCACAATCATTATAAGGATCAAAGGAAACTATTATCATAGATCAACAAGGAATGATCTTAAAAATAGAGTACAATGACACAAAATAATAGACACTAGTCACGTGGGGATCCACATTGCTTAGTTGACTGTGACTCGCTTGCAGCAGTGAAACCTGCTTCCTCCTCATCGAAGACGTAATTTGATGTTGGTAAATTTCACAAAATGGATATAAGGTCATAATAAAATGAAATAGAATAATTTCCAAAGATTTAAATAATATAGAAATTCCTTCAAAATAAATACAGGAAAAATTTCCAGAAATCTGTTTAAGTACATCATTAATAAATGATAACTCTTATCGAAAAGTTTAACGATATCAATATATATATATATCGATAAAGGAGTATAGTATTTAGTAATAAATACTTAGTAATAAGGAATACATAATAATGTATACTAAAATTGTAATCCTAGAAGTAGCTTGAACCTGAAGTCACGCGAAATCATGTGCACCGACTCTTTGAAAAATAAAAACTGACAGTTATAGTTTAGGTTTTTAGAAAAAGACCTAGTTCTTTATAACTCATGGCTCTGGTACCAATCTTTAACACCCCCAAATTTACACGCAGCGGAATACATCTTTGGGTGCTAAACAATGATACTACAACACATAATTTATAAAGAACGACTCAAAAAGAGACGTTTTAGATTTATCGTTCCTAAAACATTTGTCAGAGTAGCGTAGTCCCAAGACATCGTAACCGATGTACAACCAAAACAAAAGATTTAAATTGTTTTGAACAAAAGGAACGACAAACATTCAAAGAGTTTAAATACAAAGTAGTGCACAACATTCATTCCCGTGGCTTCCAAGCTTCAGCCTTCCTGATTACCTGAAATACATGTGAGAAAATCATCAGCAAAAATTGCCGAGTGAATCTATAGGTTTATATAATCATTTTGAACACAAGCAAAGATTATAAGTTTGTGGCATACTTGAAGGCAACTAGCTTCGTATAATGATTTGCATCAAAAATAATAATTGTATATAGCATAAATTGCAATAAGCTCATGGAACCGAGCCCTTAGACACTCCGTTAGGTCTAATAAGACAAGAGATTTATTAATTGTCGTTACCTCCAGATTATTGGTACATTGCCGTATACCTGACTTCTCAATACAATATGTTCAAACAGTGTGGAGGTCGGGCCTAAGCTTCTATGACAAGTCCACAAAAACTGAACCGGGGCGGCTTCCCCCATAGATCTATTAATTGTACTAGCGGTTAACCCATCATAGGTTAATTAACGGTTCATAATTGAGGCTTTAACAAAGGCAATCACTTAATGCAATTTAAAGGCAACCACGGGTCCATTCATAAAGGGACAAGCATACCATAAAAATCTTGTGTTCTAAGTTTACAAAACATGTATTCCCCCTCGCGGGTTTTAAAATATTTGAATGAGCTCAAACGAGGCTATAGACTCACCTTAGGTAGTAGAAGTAGTTGAAGACGATCGCCGACGATAGTAGATGCCCGATAAATACGACAACCGCAACCTAGCAAATAAGGTGCGTACATTAATAATAGACTCGAGATATAAGTCATACATAAGAATATAAAACTCAACCCGTAAAATTATAACAAACTTGAGAGAAAACGATACAAGTGATTCTATTATACTCTCCTATATACTCACTTTATTATGCTTTGCCTTTAATAAAAATCTGCCGGAACATGCCGAATGTCCAAGCTGTTTTCCCATACTTAAAAACATCAAAACTTTATGGTACTACCTGAGGGACTCACATACTATATGTAGAAAGTCCTCCCAAGAGCCCATCAATAGATTTTACTTCTAAAGTTCCCTGCCCGACTCATCTTTGACTTACAAAATTCGGACAGTTTTGCGACCTTGACTTACGAAACCATTTTGACCATTCTAAACAACTCCATTTATAAAACCAATACTTGATCCTAAAAATAGACTCAAAACAATAACCATAGGGCCTGAGAACAGCCCTTGACTCATTTTGAAACTCATTTTATAGTCCCCGAGATTCGATCCAAATATTGACAACAATTTTCGGATTGTGTCAACACTCGTCTCCCGGTACACAAAAATCAAACTAGCGTATCTTTTGATCCGTAACGAGTTGGAAGGCCTACTTTATATGAAATCGAAGCTCTCGAAATTCTCTACAATATTATCCCATCATATCAACCTATACTCAGACTTTAGGTCCTCGAAAATGGCCTCAAACCTACTGCCCAAAATTGACTATTTAAAAACCACACAAAATCAATTTTTCAACACAATTCTTCCACTAATATGGTCATATTAACATCCTAATATTAATATAATCTAGTCCTAACACTTGTATCATCATCTAAATCAAAAACTCAAAAATTAAAAATCAACTTTTTAACAAAAACATAACATAAACATCACTTGATCATCATTTCTAACACATGTATGATCAAAATCTCCACCTAACAAGCCTAGTTTTTATCAAAATTCAAAACATAATGCATGTAAGAAAAATTAGTACCAAAATGTGCTCCTTTGAATTATAAGGATGGGACTTTGATTGGTTTTTGAAGATTCAATTTAGATAGTAAATTTTTGATGATTTTTGGTATGGGGGGTGTAGGGTGGACGGTAAGAACAAAGAGAGGAAGGAAGAAAATGAATTTTTTTATTAAAAAATTTAATAAGTAGTAGTGGAGGATTTATTTATTAGTGGGGTAACGGTATAATTTGCAATTAGTGAATAGTTTTGGACTAAAATGTAATAAAATAGTTTAAAAGGGTAGAAAATGTAAATTGTAATTTTTGAAATATTTACGAGACTCGGGTTTCGTAAAAATATTTAAAAGTTTAAACGCACACGAAAAATAATAATAAAACGACTTGATACGTAATTAAAACGATATCGTCGAGAATATTAAATATCGAAACGATCGATAATGAAATATAAAATTAGGGGCATCCGTCGGTATCGCGATCACTAGTAGTCCTCGTTGCTCGTCAAAATATTAAAATAAAATATTTAATATCGGTTTCAACTTAAACCGTCAAACGTAATAATATTTAACGTCATAAATATTTCGAAAATATTTGAAAAGTAAGAATTAAGTAATGACCTTATTTTTGCGAGTTTTACAAAAACCGTGCTTCGTGGTCCGACAAACTCGACGATGCTTTATGGGCATTCCGTACCGCTTACAAAACGCCTATCGGTTGTACACCGTATAAGTTGGTTTACGGAAAGAATTGTCATTTGCCCATCGAATTGGAACATAAAGCATATGGGGCACTTAAGAATGCCAATTTTGACTTGAAGACCGCGGGAGATCACCGGAAAATACAATTAAATTAATTGGATGAATTAAGAGATCTTTCTTATGAAAATTCATTGATTTTTAAAGAAAAAACTAAAAAGTTTCATGATACTAAAATTAAAAACCGTGTTTTTAACGGTGGAGATCAAGTGTTACTTTTTAACTCTCGTTTAAAAATATTTTCCGGAAAGTTGAAATCCCGTTGGTCCGGTCCGTTCACCGTTACACAAGTTTTTCCATATGGGACCATTGAGTTAGCTCAAAATGATGGTCCTAATTTCAAGGTGAATGGACATAGACTTAAGCACTACTTTGGTGGGGAAGTTCCTCTCTTGAACGACCTCGACCAAGTCACCTTCCCCAATAATAATTAAACATTGAGGGGATCGAGTCGAGCTCATAAATCGGTAATAAAAAACGAGGTGCTTCATAGGAGATTTCCCATGTTTATCCATGTACATATTATCGCTTTCTAATGTAGTTAATGAGAGGGGATTTGTGTCCTTCCCACTCGCTGTCTCGTGGTTGTTTGTGATTGTGTTATCTAGATCATCACTTTCGAAGCCTCCCGTGTTCGTTTCACTCGAGTTTCGATCGTTTGCTTTGAAGGAATTTTTCACGAATCCACGACATATATCCTTATTCGTTCTAACAATAGTCTCTTAGCATAATTAATAAACGGCTTTAGATTATTTGTTTCTTACCCTTTCCATACTAGATCCTAAGCATTCGACTTTTAGTCTCTAGTATGGGGGTAATCCACCCTTAGACTTGAAACATTGAGGACAATGTTTACTTTTAGTATCGGGGGGGGGGGGGGGGGGGGGGGGGGGGGGGGGGTGAATAGATACTTACCTTGCCCACGTCCTCGTGCACTCCAAAATTTATCGTTTTTTTTTTGTTTGTAATAAGGCTAAAAATGGCCAAATTTTAATTTTTGTAGTTTTCATAAGTGTTTTTGAGTATATTTTTCGTTGGGTAGTGATGACTATGTTTTTGTTAGGGTTCTTTTATCGTTCTCGGTATCTTCTCGAATTGAAAACCGGTTAATTGCGAGAGTTTAGTTGTTCTTGATGGAATAAAAGAATTGGTGGTCGTTGTCTAAAACTAAGGGAAAATAAAGACTTGGGAAGATAAAAGAAAGACGGGAAAGGAAATAACGATGAAAGATTAAAACTTAGCGAAAAGTAAATGACGAGAAATTAAAATGGAAATAAAATAAATGACGCAAACTAAAACTTAAACTAAAAGAAAAGCAAGTGAAAGCTCAAATAAAGAAAAGGCGGGAAAAATAAAGCTTAAAACTAAAATCGGGAAAATGCTCATTCGGAATAATTTAGTTCATCCGGAATGTGTCACTCATTCGGAATAATCTATCTCATTCGGAATAAATCATTGATCCGGAATAAAAAGGAAATAAGACTGGTTCGGAATAAAAACTCATCCGGAATAACACATTCATTTGGAATAAGTCTTTCATCCAGAATAATTTGTTTCATCCGGAATATGTCACTTATTCAGAATAACAACTCATCCGGAATAATAGGCTCATTCGGAATAATGTGTTTCATCCGGAATAAATAGGCAGAAGGTTTTGGTTCGGAATATTCTACTCATCCGGAATAATTATTCCGGATGAAACGTTTGGTTCTGAATAAATAAACAAATCACTCATTCGGAATATACAGTTGGTTCGGAATAATTGAGAAATAAAGTACATTCGGAATAAATGACTGGTTCGGAATCTGAGTTGCAAGAACAATACGATGAACATGGGATGAAGAAAGGCTACGAATTTGACTAAATCTAACCAAAACAAACCAAAAGATTAAACCAAAACAACCAATAAACATCAACTAACAATAACCAATCAAAACAAATCAATAAAACTAACAAACATATCCAAATTAATCAAAACCCACTTGATTGAAAATAATGAAAACTCAAGAACATGAACACGAATCAAAGAAGAAATTAAGCAAGAAAGGAAGAAGATGATGAATCAAAAGCTTAATTAAAAAGTAAAGATTCAATAACAAAAGCTTAAACGCAAATTAATCATAGAGAGAGAACGCATAAATTTTAGAGAGAGAAACTACACTACTCCTAAACTAATCCTAAAACTAACCAACCCTCTCACAACAAGTGAGCGTGGTATATATAGGAGAAGGGAGTGGTTGGTGGCTTCCTCTTTCTTTCTTTCTTGGTCCTCAATCTTTTAGTCTTCTTAAATTCTTCGACTTTTAAGACTTCGTCTCGGGATTTCTTTGAACTCGTATTGTAATTTCTTCATAAATTAGACTTGAGTTCTTCGGCTTATTAAACTTTCGTCTTTGGACATTTTCTTCGATAAATCTTCAGAATAAGCCTTGGACTTCCGTTCTTTTTGCACTCTTGATCTTTTGACTTCGTCTTTTTGTCTTTTTCTTCAATAAACGCCCGTGAAAGACCGTGTTTTCCTTCCTTTTCACTTTTTGACCCTGAAACACAAACCACGCATAATGCCGACATTTATGACATAAAATATACGTTTCGGTCTCGTTTTACTGTAATTAAGTGGTAGAAAAGATGGGTGTTTTCACACCTATCAAATCCCCTACACTTGACCATTGCAATGCCCTCATGCAATGCTTAGGAATAAAGCAAGGTTTACACTTTCCATCATAATCAACCTACCTTGGCCTTTATGAAAACTTAAGGAAAATTTAAAAGATAGAGAATAAAAAAATGCAACAAGGAAGAAACTTGTAAAGAAATCTAAGACTTACATTAGGGCTTTGGTGTCATGAATGTTTATCACCCTCAAGTTTCACGTTCCCCATGCCAAGCTTAAAAACAAGATCATTGTTAGTATAAGTTAGCATAACAAACACTTACTCATGCGGTTCAATTAATCACTTAAACTCCCTTATTCCTATGGGTATCTCTTATATTTTATTGTTGTCTTGAATGATCATGAAGATGCATTTTTTGACTTATTTCGATAGTTTATTAATGCTGAAAATAAAGTAGGACGATCTAATCCATAGTTAGCTAAAGGACAAAATCTTTTAAAACTGCTTCTCGAGACCTCAAAAAGTTCATATCTTGGCATAACTCGCTTCACGATTTGAGACCTTTCTCAGACCGATATTTGGCATTTACTTCATACTTCAAATCTTGAGAAGACGTTCTTGAAATTATGGTCTTATCTTCATATATAGTGTATATCTTCACTTGGAGTAGTTGAGATATTCTTCAAATGTTGACCACGAGCTCATCATTATTTCTTCAATCGTAATTTGGGATTTTGAGATACAACGATCCGCCTCCTTTTCGGACTTTGATCTATTTATCCTCATACCTTGTGAGGGTCTTTTCGGATAGATTTCTCCATGATCTTTATGGGAGTTGATTGCTTTTCGTCGTGCGTCTTGATCCTTCATATTGACTTTAGAATAATGCTTTTCACATCATCTTGGATCTTTAGCAACAAAATGGAATCCTCATGCCTTGTTAGGGCCTTTTTAGACTCACCAATCTTCGCGTCCCGTTTCATAAGTTATGCCTTGGCTATGAACTCTAATCACTACCGAGCAACTTTTAAACGATCTTGGGCTAATAGCTAGGTAATTTTCAGACCGTACGACCTTACTTATTGTAATTATTTATTTACAGGCGATGGGAGAAAAAGATCATAATTAACTCACATAAGTTAATGAAAGAATAACAAACTTATAACTAACTCTATCATTTCTCGTTCTCTACAATTTAAAATCTCAAGGAATGAGACTCGTGGATGCTTAGCCTAATAAACCGATTAAGGTCTACATGGTTAAGGATACTAGCTAGAGCAAACTTGGATAAGTAAACTCCGGTTGAGTCAAAATATTCACAGCGGGCCTAATATATCTAAGATATCTAAACTTAATAAAACCATTTTATTTAAACAATAAAAGAAAATAACAAAAATAAACGGAACTACAACTAGGCCAAAATAGATTAAAAATTTTGAAAACTGTCGAAAAATCGAATATACGGTTAAAATGACGGCAATTTCACGGAAAAGTCCACTTAACTTCGATAGAAGTCCCCTACACTTGATAAACATTTTCCTCAATGTTTAAGTATGTGGGAGTAAACTCCCCTACACCTAGGACATTGTGCACGTTGCTTAAATCACGCTAATAAAGAGAAAACTAAAGAGATTCCTATATTGGAAAATATAAAATAGTGAATCGAAAAGAGATTAGGATAGAACCGGGAAGATAGTAACACGGAATCACGGTTCGTCAAAGGTCATCAAGAGTGTGTCTTTGAAGCTCGAATCCCTGCAATGATAAGAAAGAAAACAAGAAACACCAACGGGGCTCCCCCTACACTTATGATGAAAACAGATAAAGATAGATAATCGGGTTGCCTCCCGAAGAGCGCTTGTTTATATTAACTGAGTCACGAGCCTGACTCGTCCCCGAATTAGGTTGTCCATGGGGAAGCCTCGAATGTAATACCGGGATCAAATACCTTGTCCACGTTCCCGGAGGACATTAATAAAGAAGGAGAGGCGGGAGGATAAGTCTTAAACGGGAGAAAGGTGCATTCAACATACAAAAATTATGTGAAGTCATGAGCCTCGGGAGGTGGGGCGGGTAAATTAATCACATTGTCGTCCTCCAAAGACAATGGATGTTGAGCAAGCGGCAAAGCCGTAAGGTTATCATTCAAAGAATAGTCAATGGCACCTCCTGGGTCAAAGCACTCATCCTCCGTAGGGGTCTCCAATGGAGTGGAGGAAAGGGGCTCGGGAGGGGGACTTGGGAAAATATCATCAAGTAGCAAATTATCAAGAAGGATATCCCCCTCCGTATCATCGTCATCAATACCTGGAGGTATTGAGTGAATGTCGATTTCCTCTAGCAACGAGTCATTATTCTCAACGGGAGTGACGGATGGAGGTAAAGACGCGGGAAGCGGAGGAGAAGTGAATTCTTCTATTTGAGAAATAAGAAGATATACTTTCCTTAATTTTTCGCGAAGAATCACGTCTTCCACCTCATCTACAGGAGCAAGTTCATCACTGAACTTCTCGTAAGTCAGAGAGAATAAATCGTCATTGCCCGCATCTCCCGGTGGAGATTGAGAAATTTCAAAAGTGAAATTCTCATAGCAGGGAGAAAAATCGGCATCATTTGGATCGATCATACGCGTAAGAGCAACGTCGCCTGAAGCTGTATAGCAGGTGAGTCACAAACCTCATCATCCAATAATTTGTCGAGACCAATATCACTAAGCTGATTCAACGAATCAAGATCCGTAGACGCAGTAGGAACATCGAGAGTAGGAGCAGCAAGTTCAGAAGGTTGGTTGAAAGTGTAGACATCATCGTCGTCATCATCATCATAATAGACAGGACGAGTCCAGTTAGGAGTGACGTAGTCGGCTAACTCTTCCTTGATAACCTCCACATCTTTAAGAAGCTCATAAAGTAACTTTTGTTGTTCAGTGCCCTGAGTATGTTCAATTGAACCGATTCTATCCCACGCTGTCATTAAACATTGTGGTGTAGAAAAGAAGGGAAAACGACTAAATTGGCTCAAAAAGGTGTCTGTGGTTTTCAAGATTTCGTCAGTTTCAAGCAAAGGTTGCCTTTCATGATGCAAGTCAGCTCGGAGTTGAGCTAGGCTTTCTATAATTCCATTCATAGTAGCGAGTTGTTGGTCAAGACTAATTTGCTGAGAGGATTGATGATTGAGGGTGTGATGTGGGGGCTCAAAGTTTTGAAAACCTGAGATATAGCACGGATGTGGCTCATAATAATTCATTGGTTGACAATAAGAAGTGTCGTGAGGTCCCCCACAGTTGTTGCAGAACGGTTGTGGAGAAAAAGCTTTTACATCTTGTGGATAGCTATTACCATTGGCATAAGTGTAGTCCGGTTCTTGCCCGTAAAGATCCGGGTATTGAAACGGACACGAAACATGCCAATGAGAATCGCTTCCACAATAGATGCACGGGGGAACAGGTGGTGGATTCAAAAAGGACGAATTAGTTGAATTGCACAAAGGACAAAATCCGAATAGGAATTCTGTAATGTCGAGATCGTTTCCGCACCGCTCACATGTACACCATTGACATGAGTCGTTCCCATATAATCGTCTCCCACACCCGACACAATGGACATAAGAATCCATAAAGAAAGTTAGATAAGCAAGAAGAATATTTTTGGTGCAAAACTTTGAAAAAGAAATGCTTTTTAAGATTTTTCAAATATTTTTGGGATTTTTTGAAAATTGTTGACACAAAAAATAACGTTCACGAGTAAACGGACCCCAAAATCCAACGTGACTCTCACAAAAAACCGTTAATCTTCACGAAAAGACCCGGCAGCGGCGCCATTTGATGACTATGTTTTTGTTAGGGTTCTTTTATCGTTCTCGGTATCTTCTCGAAATGAAAACCGGTTAAGTGCGAGAGTTTAGTTGTTCTTGGTGGAATAAAAGAATGGGTGGTCGTTGTCTAAAACTAAGGGAAAATAAAGACTTAGGAAGATAAAATAAAGACGGGAAAGGAAATAACGATGAAAGATTAAAACTTAGCGAAAAGTAAATGACGAGAAATTAAAATGGAAATAAAATAAATGACGCAAACTAAAACTTAAACTAAAAGAAAAGCAAGTGAAAGCTCAAATAAAAAAAAGGCGGGAAAAATAAAGCTTAATACTAAAAACGGGAAAATGCTCATTCGGAATAATTTAGTTCATCCGGAATGTATCACTGATTCGGAATAATCTATCTCATTCGGAATAAATCATTGATCCGGAATAAAAAGGAAACGAGACTGGTTCAGAATAAAAACTCATCCGGAATAACACATTCATTCGGAATAAGTCTTTCATCCGGAATAATTTGTTTCATCCGGAATATGTCACTTATTCGGAATAATAACTCATCCGGAATAATAGGCTCATTCGGAATAATGTGTTTCATCCGGAATAAATAGGCAGAAGGGTTTGGTTCGGAATATTATACTCATCCGGAATAATTATTCCGGATGAAACGTTTGGTTCGGAATAAATAAACAAATCACTCATTCGGAATATACAGTTGGTTCGGAATAGTTGAGAAATAAAGTTCATTCGGAATAAATGACTGGTTCGGAATCTGGGTTGCAAGAACAGTACGATGAACATGGGATGAAGAAAGGCTACGAATTTGACTAAATCTAACCAAAACAAATCAAAAGATTAAACGAAAACAACCAATAAACATCAACTAACAATAACCAATCAAAACAAATCAATAAAACTAACAAAAGAAGCCAAATTAATCAAAACCCACTTGATTGAAAATAACGAAAACTCAAGAACATGAACGTGAATCAAATCATAAATTAAGCAAGAAAGGAAGAAGATGATGAATCAAAAGCTTAATTAAAAAGTAAAGATTCAATAACAAAACCTTAAACGTAAATTAATCTTAGAGAGAGAAAGCATAAGTTTTAGAGAGAGAAACTACACTACTCCTAAACTAATCCTAAAACTAACCAACCCTCTCACAACAAGTGAGGGTGGTATATATAGGAGAAGGGAGTGGTTGGTGGCTTCCTCTTTCTTTCTTTCTTGGTCCTCAGTCTTTTAGTCTTCTTAAATTCTTCGACTTTTAAGACTTCGTCTCGAGATTTCTTTGAACTCGTCTTGTAATTTATTCATAAATTAGACTTGAGTTCTTCGGCTTATTAAACTTTTGTCTTTGGACATTTTCTTCGATAAATCTTCAGAATAAGCCTTCGACTTCCATTCTTTTTGCACTCTTGATCTTTTGACTTCGTCTTTTTCTTCAATAAACGTCTGTGAAAGACCGTGTTTTCCTTCCTTTTCACTTTTTGACCGTGAAACACAATAAAAACACAAACCACGCATAATTCCGACATTTACGACATAAAATATACGTTTCAGTCTCGTTTTACTGTAATTAAGTGGTAGAAAAGATGGGTTTTTTCACACCTATCAGGTAGAATAAGAGCTAATTTTTGACTTGATGGGCATTTGGAGCCCCTAACATTCCTTAACCCGCTAAATCAAGTTTTGCTAGACTTTTATATAGGGAGCTTTAAAACGCGAAAGTCTTAATTCATACGAGTTAAGAACAAGAACTTTTCGCAAGTTCCTATAATTGATCCTAGAAAGTCATCTATCGTAGGAAATTTAAAACGCAAGATCTAAACTTATCCAAGTCTAAGAAATTGCAAGATCCTATAGTGGCTTGAAAACCCAAAACTTCGATTTATTATATTCTTAATAAAAGCTAATCCAAATTTAGCTTAATTTTGACTTGCACGGCTAAGTATTCACGAGTCTCTTTAATTAGAGGTCTTTATATAGTGAAGAACGAGAAATGATAGAGTTAGACAAGTTATCATGCTAAACGTAGAACATGAAAATGTTCTTTCAAAAACTCATGTGTTTTTAATTGTGGCTTTTTCTCCCATAAGATCAATGCATTAGGATATAAATAATTTCAATAAATAAGGTCGTACGATTTAAAAAAATTACTTAGCTTCTAGCGCAAGATCGTTTAAAATTTGCTCGTGTTCAAATAGAGTTCATACCCGAGGCATAACTTATTGAAGCGGGAGGCGAAGATTGGCGAAGTCAAAAAAGGCCCTAACAAGGCATGAGGACTCCATTTTGTTGCTAAAGATCCAAGATGATGTGAAGTATCATTATTCCAAAATCAATATGAAGGATCGAGACACACGACGAAAAGTAATATAATCCCTAAAGATCATGGAGAAAATCTATCCAAAAAGACCCTCACAAGGTATGAGGATAAATATATCCAAGTCCGAAAAGGAGGCGGATCGTTGTAAATCAAAGTCCAAAATAAAGATTAAAGAAAAATGATAAAGTCGTGGTCCAATTTTGAAGAATCTCTCAAAAATGTCAAGTGAAGAAATTCCATATATGAAGAGAAGACCATAATTTAAAGAACGTCTTCCCATGTTTTGAAGTATAAACTACATGCCAAATATCGGTCCGAGAAAGTTCTCAAATCGCGAAACGAGTTATGTCAAGATATGAACTTAAGGAGATTACGAGAAGCCGTTTTAAAAGATTTTGTCCTTTAGCTAAATATTAATTAAATCGTCCTACTTTATTTTCGGCTATAATAAATATCGAAATTAGTCAATATGAATCACTTGTGATCCATGACAAATAGTTAAAAAATTGTAGTAACATTTCCTTTCTTTAATAATTAGGATTGCGGGGAGAAAAAGTATTACACAATTTTAATGCATGAGTAGTGTTAGCATTGTGACTTGTACCAACAATGATCTTGTTTGTGCACTTAGCACGGAACGTATGACAATCAAGGATGACGAAATTTAGTCTATGGAAAATTCACTTGTTTCCATTCATCAACCCTAAAAGTCACTTTCGTGATGAAAATCATACATAATGTTTTTAACACATCGTAGTAGTAGCATAGCTTTTTTTCTTTCAATAAAGGTTCATAAAAATGAATTTTGGAGTTTCTTAGATACTTTATTCTAGCATTGCGTGAGGACATGGCAATGGTTTAGTATGGGGGAGGGTGAATAGAAACTTACCTTGCCCACGTCCTCGTGCACTCCAAAATTTATCGTTTTGTTTTTGTTTGCAATAAGGCTAAAAATGGGCAAATTTTAAAATTTTGGTAGTTTTCATAAGTGTTTTTGAGACACAAATGTATATATTCCCATGGGTAGAATAAGAGCTAATTTTTGACTTGATGGGCATTTGGAGCCCGTAACATTCCTTAACCCGCTAAATAAAGTTTTGCTAGACTTTTATATTGAGAGCTTTAAAACGTGAAATACTTAATTCATACGAGTTAAGAACAAGAACTTTTCGCAAGTTCCTATAATTGATCCTAGAAAGTTATCTATTGTAGGAACTTTAAAATGCAAGATCTAAACTTATCCAAGTCTAAGAAATTGCAAGATCCTATAGTGGCTTGAAAACCCAAAACATCGATTTATTATAGTCTTAATAAAAGCTAATCCAAATTTAGCTTAATTTTGACTTGCACGGCTAAGTATTCACGAGTCTCTTTAATTAGAGGTCTTTATATAGTGAAGAACGAGAAATGATAGATTTAGACAAGTGATCATGCTAAACGTAGAACATGAAAATGTTCTTTCAAAAAATCATGTGTTTTTAATCGTGGAGTTTTCTCCCATAAGATCAATGCATTAGGAAATAAATAATTGCAATAAATAAGGTCGTACGATTTAAAAAAATTACTTAGCTTCTAGCGCAGGATCGTTTAAAATTTGCTCGTGTTCGAATAGAGTTCATAGCCGAGGCATAACTTATTGAAGCGGGACGCGAATATTGGCAAAGTCCAAAAAGGCCCTAACAAGGCATGAGGACTCCATTTTGTTGCTAAAGATCCAAGATGATGTGAAGTATCATTATTCCAAAATCAATATGAAGGATCGAGACACATGACGAAAAGCAATAAAATCCCTAAAGATCATGGAGAAAATCTATCCAAAAAGACCCTCACAAGGTATGAGGATAAATATATCCAAGTTCGAAAAGGAGGCGGATCGTTGTAAATCAAAGTCCAAGATAAATATTGAAGAAAAATGATGAAGTCGTGGTCCAATTTTGAAGAATCTCTCAAAAATGTCAAGTGAAGAAATTCCATATATAAAGAGAAGACCATAATTTCAAGAACGTCTTCCCAAGTTTTGAAGTATGACGTACATGCCAAATATCGGTCCGAGAAAGGTCTCAAATCACGAAATGAGTTATGTCAAGATATGAACTTATGGAGATTACGAGAAGCCGTTTTAAAAGATTTTGTCCTTTAGTTAAATATTAATTAAATCGTCCTACTTTATTTTGGGCCTTAATAAATATCGAAATAAGTCAATATGAATCACTTGTGATCCATGACAAATAGTTAAAAAATTCTAGTAACATTTCCTTTCTTTAATAATTAGGATTGTCGGGAGAAAAAGTATTACACAATTTTAATGCATGAGTAGTGTTAGCATTGTGACTTGTACCAACAATGATCTTGTTTGTGCACTTAGCATGGAATGTGTGACAATCAAGGATGACGAAATTTAGTCTATGGAAAATTCACTTGTTTCTATTCATCAACCCTAAAAGTCACTTTCGTGATGAAAATCATACATAATGTTTTTAACACATCGTAGTAGTAGCATAGCTTGTTTTTCTTTCAATAAAGGTTCATAAAAATGAATTTTGGAGTTGCTTAGATACTTTATTCTAGCATTGCGTGAGGACACGGCAATGGTTTAGTATGGGGGAGGGTGAATAGATACTTACCTTGCCCACGTCCTCGTGCACTCCAAAATTTATCGTTTTGTTTTTGTTTTCAATAAGGCTAAAAATGGCCAAATTTTAAAATTTTTGTAGTTTTCATAAGTGTTTTTGAGACACAAATTTATATTTTCCGTTGGGTAGAATAAGAGCTAATTTTTGACTTGATGGGCATTTGGAGCCCCTAACATTCCTTAACCCGCTAAATCAAGTTTTGCTAGACTTTTATATAGGGAGCTTTAAAACGTGAAAGACTTAATTCATACGAGTTAAGAACAAGAACTTTTCGCAAGTTCCTATAATTGATCCTAGAAAGTCATCTATTGTAGGAACTTTAAAACGCAAGATCTAAACTTATCCAAGTCTAAGAAATTGCAAGATCCTATAGTGGCTTGAAAACCCAAAACTTCGATTTATTATAGTATTAATAAAAGCTAATCCAAATTTAGCTTAATTTTGACTTACACGGCTAAGTATTCACGAGTCTCTTTAATTAGAGGTCTTTATATAGTGAAGAACGAGAAATGATAGAGTTAGACAAGTGATCATGCTAAACGTAGAACATGAAAATGTTCTTTCAAAAACTCATGTGTTTTTAATTGTGTCTTTTTCTCCCATAAGATCAATGCATTAGGAAATAAGTAATTGCAATAAATAAGGTCGTACGATTTAAAATAATTACTTAGCTTCTAGCACAGGATCGTTTAAAATTTGCTCGTGTTCGAATAGAGTTCATAGCCGAGGCATAACTTATTGAAGCGGGGCGCGAAGATTGGCGAAGTCCAAAAAGGCCCTAACAAGGCATGAGGACTCCATTTTGTTTTTAAAGATCCAAGATGGTGTGAAGTATCATTATTCCAAAATCAATATGAAGGATCGAGACACACGACGAAAAGCAATATACTCCCTAAAGATCATGGAAAAAATCTATCCAAAAAGACCCTCACAAGGTATGAGGATAAATATATCCAAGTCCGAAAAGGAGGCGGATCGTTGTAAATCAAAGTCCAAAATAAAGATTGATGAAAAATTGTAGAATATTGATAAGCTTTGATTCTATCAAGAGGGTTGTTGTTTTTAGAGAGAGAAACTAAAGAGAGAAAGAGAGAGAAAAACCTACAAGTTTATTAAATAAATGAAACAACCAACACCCTCTCCATCAAAGGAGAGGGCTTTTATACCCAAGCCATGGTGGGATTGGGCCTTCCAACCCATGGATATTTTCATGGGCTAGGCTATTTAAATAATTAAAGTAAACAATTAACTACGAGCCTACAACGTTTAATAATATTGTTGGGGTGACCGATACTTCTAATATACGTTAAAACTATATTTACAACAATCTCCCCCTAAGGGATTTCACTCCAGATTACAAAGTCCTAAACCTAGCATACTATACTAAGTCTTCTTCTTGAGCTCGTAGTTGTTCTCTCGTTTTTTCTTTTCCTTTTCTATTGTGAATATGTTGATTATCGTTGGGCTTTAGCTGAGAGCATGTTCTTTGGCCTTTCACGTGCAGTCTTTGCCTTCTTGTGATGTTCGCCTCTTCGTGACTCCATGTCCCACATACCTATCCTTTGTTGAATTCTTGAAAGTTTCAGAGTTATTACAGCGGAAGACTTTTAGGTCATACTTTCTTGAATTTGCTTAAGTATTTGATGCAGAAGGAATAAGTATGTGAGGACGACTTCTTCTGGTACATCGCAACGCCACCGTCTTCAAATGTAGCAACATAATAAGACACGAATAAAATGTCTTTGACATTTTATTCTGATTCGGTAGCATTTTACCTCCGGTCGGTGAAGACCGTTGGACGATAATAAATTATCGTACTTGTGACAGGTAGCTCTAATTAAAGATCTCCTTGACAAGATTTTGTGGGTAAACCCGTTCTCTTTATTCGACCGTCTAAAGCTGACTGCGAACATAAAGAGGGAATCATTTCGATTAAAATCCGCATGATTGACTGAAGCCGTCAATTCATGAACCTAGAACAAGTGAATCTCAATTAAGATTTTCACCATCGTTTCTTTCCAGTTGTCACGAGCCAGATTCTAATAGAATCTTGCTAGTCACCTACCGTAGTGCTGTTTAATGTTGACACTGGAAGGATTTCTGCTCATCACTGTGGACATTAAATAATACCACTCTGAGCGTTCTGGCAAGATCACTTGGATAATGCGTAGAGGCCTGGAACGAGTTTAATTTCAGTTAAGAATTAAACCACTGTTTCTTTCCAGTTATCACAAGATTGGTTCTTAAAGAACCGCACGTGTCACCTACCATGAGCTTGTTTCATGTTGGCTCAAGCAGGATTTCCATCTTCATAGTAATAATTACATTTCACTAAGATGTTCTGGCAATAATACAAGACTATTGCGTAGGACTCATAAAATCTTTCTTACTTTTCACAGTGTGTGAAGAAGCAAGGAATACATGACAAGTGTCCTAATGAGACTTTTGATGATCTCGTGGCTCTATACTCGATAGTGTGTTTTGTTTTTGCAGAGCGGAGGCTGGAGAGGATTGCCACCTTTTCAATATCAATTCATTCAAATGAATGAACCGATAGATAACATGTTGAACTTCGTGACATTAAAACAAATATCTTTTGAGAGACATTTGAGTTAGCTGGGAGGGGTTGTGCATCGCATCACTGGGTCTATGATACTTTACCGTCTTCAAAATGTGTTGACTCGATTTCTGCCTAGGTTGTAAGGAGGGCTTCTTTCTTTACACCCTTTATCTTTACAATTCTTTTTCATTCTTCAACCCCTTCAATTCTTACCAATACGTCATAACTAGCACCTTGTTGTGATTGTTCCAGTGCTAGCTTAAGTACTTGGTCCGCATTCTACTACGTTCACAATCCATTACCCATATTTCCTAAGGACTTCTAATTCTATCTATGGAATTGTCCTTGGGAAGATTCCTCCGGTGCTGGAAGAATCATTGGACTTGTACCTAAACCTACCATCCTTTTGTCACCACGGTCGTCGTGAAATTATAGTGTTTTGGGAAGTACTTGTCACTATGAAAATTCCTTTGAAAAAAATCTACTAAGGTGCTTGTGATTTAAATATCAAATGATTTTGTACCTTAGAGTTTTATGCAACAAAAACGCTCCCCCTTAACATGTGCATAACACATATTAAGTTGGAAATTTGTTAATTTATTTTCGATCTTTAGCGAGATATATTAATAAAGTCTCCTTAATCCCATTTTCCCCCCTTGTCCCAAATGTTAACCATTAATATTTTGGATACCAATGGATTAACCGGTCTTTTTGGGTAACAAAATGAAATTTGGTTGTTGGCCATAGAACAATGAATGCTCCCCCTCAAATGAATGAGGGTAAGTTGTAGTGCTTGAGTATGATATATTTTGAAAGAGTTAGAATCTCGTGAGAAATTCTTGAAAAATTATCATACTTTCATACTACAACAAGCCACAAAAGCCTTCTATTAACATATAAACATATTCACAAGATTAAGCAAATGGAGATGACCTGTTTGAGTACGAACCATAGTTAAATGGAACGTTCCGTGAGTCTGTGCTCCATATGGTCTTCCACCGATGAATCGTTCCAAACTTCTTAGCAACCTTCTCTTCCGCAGTGTTTGCTCAATCTTTTTGATGGCGTAGTTGGCGCTTTTTTTGCATTGAGGTGTCCACTTATAAGTGACTGCCGGAAGTCGTTGGTTGGCATTGAGAACTTGCAAGTTATCACGAACGTGCTTGAGTGTCCCGTCACTGAACTTGTGTAGCTCAGAGAACCTCACATATTGCTTCACTCCTGTCACGTTCAGATAAAACATACCTGGTTCCGAGTTTGCTGTACCCATGTATGGCAACCTGTCCTTATGGTATTGACTGAGTGGAGCCGTGTGAGGATGTTGCATGTTCATTTGCTGCTGGTAGCTCTCCACCCCTAGTTCAGGCATAGATCCTGAGGGTTCATCGTCGTGCACAGAAGTCGTGGGTACGTCTTCAGGCATATTAACTGGGATTTCGTCTTCAATCACAGGTTCTACAGGTTCTAACATAGGAATAGAAGTAGATACCGATGGAGTAGACGTACCTGAGTCGATGTTCGAAGTTACTGAAGCTGTAGGATCTAGTGTCTGTTGTTTATTACTAGCACCATTTTGTTTGTGTGTTCAACAACATTCTATGTTTCCATATTATAATCACCCGTAATATTCTCAGCGCCTCTTGTACCAGTTGTGTCATGCTTCAACGTGTTGCCAGTTCCATTCCCTTGGTCATCATCGTTGTTATCATCATCATCCCCATCTGATTCCTCATCCTCATCCTCTTCATCATCCTCAGCATTATCATCTTCCTCATCCTCATCTTCTTCTTCATCCTTATCCTCTAATTCATCCTCATTGTTTTCCTCTTCTTCCTCATCCTCCTCATCATTATTATCCTCATCTTCATCCTTATCCTTATCACCATCATCCTCACTATCTATTGTCTCAACCAGCTCGTCTTCTTCTTCATCCTCAATAGCTGCAGCCTCTGTTGTTGTATCTTCACTCATCGCCTTGGTTAGATATTGTAGAACTTTGCGCTTATTCTTTGATTTGTAAGCTCTCATATCTGTAAGACGTGTGTGTAGTAATTGCATAAGTTGAGAGGTGGATAAACCTGAGCTGAAGAGCGTGGGAAGAACTTGATCCACATATGACTTGACTTCACATTGAATGATGGTCATCATAGTGGAGTCAATGGACGAGAGAAAAAAAGCATTCTCGTCGTCACGAGCTTTCTTTTCAGCACGGAATTCCTTGTGCTGATTTCTGAGAGTTTTGACTCTGTCAGAGAGCTTCTTCAGTTTAGACTTCTCATCTTTTTGTGTGGAGACCGCTGGGGTAGCAGGCTTACTAATCGAAGCATTAAGCGTTTTGATTTGTGTTGCCTGGACTTCCATTTGGTGCAGAAGTGTCTGAATAACCTCATCGTTGACAGTTAGATATGGAGTTGATGGTCCCGGTTGTTCTGATGGTGGTGGAGGTGGTGTAATAATAGATTGAGTGGTGGATGCTACAAGTTGTACAGTAGAAGTTGGAGGAATCACTACTAGAGTTAGAGGGGTGGTGGATGGTACAGGTTGTGGGATGGGGGTTGATACTGGTTAGTCGACAATGGGATCAACCTAAATAGCCGAGGTTATGGATGATACTTGTTGTGGGGAGGTAGATGATACCGGTTGTACTATCGTTGGTTCAGCCTGTATGGATGGTGTGGTGGAAGATGCAGTTTCGGGGGTGGTGGATGGTACGAGTTGTTGGATGGTGGTTAATACAGGTTGTACTATGATAGGGTCAACCAGTGGAACAGTGGTCATCATAGTGCTAATGACCGTTAGGGTGGGTGTAGCCGTTGTGGCAACATTGCTACTTACCGTTGGAGTAAGTGGTGGAATGACATTGGATGTCATTGTGGTAATAGGAACATCCACCAAATTCTCATTTGTTGATGAATCTGTATTGGTAACTTCACTGCCATCGACTTCGTCGTTAAGATATCTCGAAATATCTTGAGAGCTAGAAGTAGACTTACTTTGAGTTTGAGTGGCAGGAGTGAGAGTTGCATGAGCATCATCGGTGATTATCGTGCCCGTTGGAAGTGGTAGTGTGGTGGTGACATTAACATCCTCATACAATGTGTTAATCGTTGCTATATCACTATCACCACTTTCCTCATTATGCTCTGTTGTCTCAAAGGAGAATGAGTCCATGTCTAGGTCATTTGGATCTTCATACACAGGGATATCATCATCAGGATGACCGAAGTCATCTAAATCATCAAGTAGGATGCCTGAACCTGAGTCTCTGGATGAAGCAAAAGTCTCTGCTCGACTCTACTGAAGAGTTAGACGTAGCAGTTTGTCCCGAGACATGGTTTCATGAGCAGGTTCATTTGCTGACCCACTTGTTTCCATACCTTTGTGTTTCTTTGCTTGGCGGATAAGTTGTTGTTGCTCTTCTTCATCTGTATGGACCATTTCATTCTCAGTATCTTCATCTTGAAGTTGTTCTTTGCTTGAGCCTTTAGCTTTAGAAGAAGTAGGTGGTTGGCGCTTTGAACCTCTCTTCTTACGTTTACCTTTTGGCTCCTCCGAATGAGATGCATTGACTCTACGTAATTGTGCGTCAATATCTTGGAGCATTTTTTGATAATGATCGCTTTCTTTAATACCTTCATTGATCGTAGTGTCCGGGATTGGGAATCCGGATTCATCGTCAGAATCACATAGTCATCATCCTTAGTGTGGTAGAAGAAATTGCCTCGAGTATCAATACTTGGATCATTCTTCATGAAGTGATTGATGATAAGCTTTGTGAACCTTGGAAACTGAAGATGAACGAACTTCTTCTTTGTCGCAGTAAATTGATAGCAGAACTCTTCCCAGATGAGAAGTGCATAATCTACTTTTGATGTTGTGTACAATCCCCAAAATATATGAGCCTGAGGTGGTCTGATAACGTCAGAGCCTCGATTCTTGGAAGTAATACATTTGACGAGGATGGTGAAGATCGCTTTCCAAGGTTTCCCAATATGAGATGTGTTGAATTGAGAAAGGAGGGTGATGTCACTGTCATAGTTGAGAGCACGAATTGAGTGGAGCATTTCATCCGTGTCCGGGTTAGCAACAAAATGTTCACCTTTTGCTAACTTGGGAAAGTTAAACAATTGTCTAAAGGTGTTCAAATCAAGTTGCATGGGCATGTTGTTGATTTTGAATGAAACCACCTTTTTAGACAATTGTCTTGATGAAAGCGTGGCTGTGTGCCAGAATTCGTGCATGTAAATTTCCGGAACTGAGGCAGTGAATCCGAATGCATCGTGGATTGGTGAGCTGTCAAGGATATCCGTGGCTATCTTAAATGCTGGTAATGCTGGATCATGATCCTCTTGTAATCGTGAATTGTTCTCAGCAAATCGAATCCTCTGAGCAATTGGAACAAGTTCAAGATCGCGTTGTTGTTGTTGTGCTTCAGTGATCGACATGTTCCTGCTTAAATGACACAAACACAAATGATATACACACAAATATATATATCTTATATCTATGACATAGTGTAGCATTTGGATTAAAATTAATCAATCATGATGATCCTATAGCACAACCCAAACTTACAAGTGATCAAAAACCATTATCTATAGCCTAACAACACACCATCGCAATCCTATTCTATCTCAAAACTATCACAATTATGCAAACCATCGCAATATTCTCCTATCGTAATATTCTTTCCATCGCAAAAAAATTCTATCGCAATACCATTTCCATCGCAATGTTGTCCTATCGCAATATCCTATCGGGAAAATCTATCGCAATATTGGGAATTCCATCGTAATGATGAAATCTATCGCAATAAGGGTCCATCGCAATGTTGAAATCTATCGCAATAAGGTTCCATCGCAATACCATTACGATGCTATCACAATGATGTCAGGGTGCACCATCGCAATATACCATCACAATGAACCATCACAATAAGCCATCGGAATGACCTATCGCAATAGTCCATCACAATAAGTCATCGCAATGACTCATCGCAATGACCATGCATCGCAATGTTTCTTCGAAATATGCATCGCAATCCGAGACTGGGATTCGATTTTCAATCTTTGACTTTGCGATTCCAAGAGTTTGGCAACGTTTTGATAAAAACTGAGCAAGACCTATGTTCATCTAGGCAATCATAACATATCCCACCATTCAACTTGCATATATATCGCAAAACGTAAAACCGTAAGTTTTGATTTAAATCTAGATTGGGGTTGTGTGTTACGATGATTAAGATGAATAAAGGAATAAGAAACACACACATAAGCATACCTAGATGATGGAAAGACTTATGTTAATCAAACGAGATTGAGATGAAGGTTTGGAAGTTCAACAATGGCGGGTATAAGAAAAGTGTTTGTGTGTTATGTGATGAAAACGGGGGGAGGGGGTAATAAAATGTTGACTTTGGTCAAGTTTGGCAAAGTTACATTTTATACCCTTTGTTGCAAACTTTGCAACTTTAATCCCTAAGTTAATATGGTTTAGTTAGATTGTTAGGATTAACCAACTAACTCAACGAAATACTAACCCACTCACAAACACGAACATGTACATTAATCTCCTAAATACATACACCCTATTTCTCAAAGTATATTCCACACACGGTACACGAAACAATTAATGATGATGGTTAACGGTTTAATTTCTAAAAGTGCATTTTGAAGATCTATTTAAATCCAAAACGTTTAATATTTTCTCCCCCTTAAACACGGACCCGTTTTCTACCTAAAGAGCTGTAGTCCATAGTTTTAAAGAAGCAAATATCGATGAAAATATTTTCCGGTTTAGTGAGTGTTTGGAAACGATTCTTGTGGCAATAGGATTTCTCTTATTTAGACAAAATAAGTGCACTAACACGTACACAAATTTGTGTTAGACCAAGTTATAAAGTAAACTTGATCCCTTACAAGGTTTTAAAGTAAACCTTGCCCGAGAAAATTAATTCCCGTTGTGAGCCAACGTTTTCAAAAGAAATACGTGACTTTAATGCGAAAAGCGGGTTGCAGTCAGAAAAAACTACAAGCCATATGGGCATGTTTTAAAATATGTACAACTTTTATACGGACTCTATTTATGGCACCGTGTCAATTTTAATCGGCATTTCTAAGGCCTTAAATATTAACGTACTAAAAGACATGCCCGATTTAAAAAATAAAAATATTTTTGGGTTTTATTGATTTTATACAATATCACGATCAAAGGATACGCTAGAATAGTTTACCACCACTATTCTGCAGATTCGTCTGCCAACTCCTGAAAAGTCGCTGGAGAGAATGATTTCATGCCCACTTTTTCGATCAAAAACTCGATGCGTCCTCGATCCAAGGCCTTTGTAAATATGTCTACCAGCTGATATTCAGTAGTGACAAAGTATAGCTCGATGACTCAATTTTCCACTTGCTTTTTGATGAAGTAGTAGCGTATGTCCATGTGCTTTGCTCTGGAGTGTTGAACGTAGTTGCAGCAAATGGCAATGGTGCTTTTGTTGTCGCAGTACATCGGGATTTTGTTGAATCCAAGACCGTAGTCTGTCAGCTGAGATCTCATCCAAAAAATTTGAGCACAGCATCCGGACATAGCAATGTATTCAGCCTCAGTACTTGAAATCGCAGCGCTTTTCTGCCTTTTTGATGCCCAACTGATAAGTCTGTCTCCAAGAAGTTGCTACGTCTAGTATCTTGACACCCGGCAAAATCCGCATCTGCATATGAGATTAGTGCAATAGAAGAATCCTTCGGATACCATAGACCACGATTAAGTGTTCCTTTAAGGTATCGAAAGATCCTTTTCACAACATATAAGTGCTTTCGGTAGGCCGAGCCTGATACCGGGCACACATGCATATAGCAAATTGCAAATCAGACCTGCTAGCAGTCAGATAGAGAAGGGTGCCGATCATTCCATGATAAATATTCGGATCGACAGCAATCCCATCCCTATCTTCATCTAACTTAGTTCTCTCCACCATTGTAGTATCCACGGGGTCACAGTTTTCAAACTTATATTTCTTTAAAGATTCTAGAACATATTTTGATTGATTAATAAAGATGCCTCTGGGATTTTGAGAAATCTGTAATCCTAAGAAAAATGATATTCTTCCCATCATCGACATCTTAAACCGTGTGGACATTATTTTCTCAAAACGGTCAGACAGACTTTGAGTAGTGGCAGCAAATATAATATCATCAACGTAAATTTGTACCAGTATCATGTCGTTGTCTTCCTTGAGAATAAACAGTGTTGGGTCCACCTTGCCTTTAGAGAAGCCTTCCGAGATGAGATATGACGATAGAAGATCGTACCTCGCTTGTGGAGCTTGTTTCAACCCATAGAGAGCCTTCTTAAGCTTGTACACATGGTTGGGATATTCCGAGTTGACAAATCCATTTGGTTGACTTACATAGACATCTTCCCTCAATTCACTATTAAGAAATTCTGTCTTAACATCCATTTGGTAGACGATCATGTTCATGTGAGCCGCATAAGCAAGGAATAGTCTAATGGCCTCCAATCGGGCAACAGGAGCAAAGGATTCTTCGAAGTCAATACCCAACGCTTGTTTGTATCCTCGAGCAACCAATCTTGCTTTGTTCTTTAACACTCCACCCATTTCATCAAGTTTAACCTTGTAAACCCACAACAAAGTAAGAATATCGACGTTGTTAGGTAAAGGAACTAATTCCCAAACTTCAAGACGTTGAAATTCATTAAGTTCTTCTTGCATGTCCTCAATCCATGATGATTGTGTCATGGCTTGTTGCCAATTTTTGGGTTCAACTTCGGAGAGATATGCATCAAAATAGCAATATAATGCACTCTCTTGTAATTGATGGCGTGTTGAGACTGGTCTATCGATGTCACCAATGACATTTACGAATTAGGTGATCATTTTTCCATTTGGTGCTATGATTTTCAATCCTTTGTGGTCTGGAGTATACAGTTGTAGGAGCTTCCTCTGATGTAGATGCATCATGAGGATTCTCTGGTATATGTGACCCAAAGAAGGGAAGCTCGTGAGAGTGAGCATATTCCAGATCGTGATCATAGTGATCCTCTTCATCATCATTAAGAACGAGTGGGGGTGAGGATGTTGGTGTTTTTTGAGAATTACTTGGTGATGATACATCCGGTTCAATAGTGACAGTGGATGTACCTGATTGAGCTCCATTATCTTCGGCAACGGATTCATGAATTTGAGCAATCACTTCAGGTGTTGGAATTGTCTCGCTAGGGGATCAAATAATTCATCAAACATAGGTTTAAGTATTTCATCCCACTCGGACCTAGTTGGTGGTGTAAATGAGGATGAAATAGGATTGTTGGGAGTTAATCCAGAACTGATGATTCTGGTTCCCAACTCATGAAGCGCGGGTTCAGAGCTACGTTGCTCAGAAGCCATCACTGTCAGCTCGTCAAAATCGACATCTGAAGTTTCTACAATCTTGCCAAGACGACGGTTATAGATTCGGTAAGCTTTCTTCATGGGTGAGTAACCAATGAAAATTCCTATATCGGCCTTAGGTTGTAGTTTACCCAAATTTTCACTATTTGTATTTGGATAGCACAAGGCACCAAACACATGAAAGAACGAAATATCGGGTTTACGTCCATGAAGGACCTCATACGGGTTTTTCCATGGCGCTTGCGAATGATGGAATGGTTTTCGGTATAACATGTTGTGGCCACTGCTTCAGCCCATAAGAATAAAGGAGCATTGGCGTAGATAAGCATAGTTCTAGCAGCTTCCATAAGTGTACGGTTACGTCTTTCAACTACACCGTTTTGTTGGGGAGTGCGAGCAACTGATGTTTCGTGTGATATGCCAACCTCTTCATAATAAGATTGAAGATTTTGATTAACAAACTCTGTTCCGTTATCAGTTCGAATGCGGTGAATAGTAGCATTAAGACGTACTTGGATCATCTTTAAGAACTTGATAATAAATTCCGGTACTTTATCCTTCAATGCCAAGAATTTTACCCATTTAAACCGTGAATAATCATCCACCATAACTAGCATATACTTTCTACCACTCACACTGGCAGTCCGCATTGGCCCACAAAGATCCATATGTATAAGATGCAAGGGTTCTTGGTTGGTATCTTCGGTTTTAGGTTTGTAAGATTTCTTGGTACTTTCCCCAATGAACACGCGGAACATAAATGATCCTTGTGGAGTTTAAGTTTCGGAAGACCACGAACTAGTTTGTTTTTAGCCAAGTTGTTAATATCATCAAAGTTAAGATGAGATAACCGGTGATGCCATAACCATGACTTAGTCTTTGATGCTTTGGAGAGAAGACATACGGGAGATGCGGCCATCATGTTTTGAATGGACAATGTATATAGATTATCCTCTCGGGAGCCTTTTAACAAATCATTTCCAGCCAAATCAAGAATGAAGCAAGTATGTTGTCAAAAAGCGACTTCAAGGTTTGAATCGCAAAATTGTCCCACCGAGAATAAGTTGTGACCTAGTCCTTCCACATAATATACCCGTGAAATCATAACATTCCCAATATGATATTCACCATACCCCATAATCTTAGCAATATGATCATTACCAAACTTAACCATTCCTAGAAACTTGTTGACGATATTTTTTAGCATCGAGCAATCTCCGGTCATATGCTTGGAGCAACCAGAGTCCAAGTACCAGAGGATGATTTGGACGACCTAAAAATATCACCAAACAAAGACAATGTATCGGAATCTAATTGTTCCTTAGAGTTAGCAGGTACAGTTATAATTATCTTAGATTTGCTATCCTGAGTTTGCTTAGGTTTCCAAACTTGCTTCCTAGGTGTTGGTTTAGACACAGGTTGTCTAATTTCCTGAGGTATTTTTATACTGGTAGGCACAATAGTGGAGGCTGACCTATTGAAAGGGCGCTGTTTCTCTACTTTAGTGCCAGACTTCCTAGTTAAAGGACGCTGAGACCTATTCTTAGTGGAAGTGATCCTAGTTAAAGGGCACTTAGTTCCATTAGCAGTAAAGGTCCTACCAGTGGGTTTCCATTTCCATCCAACTTGGGTGAGGATTCACCTAGTTGGTTTCCATTCAAGGTTGTTCCTAATGGCATAAATTTCATTCACGTGATCAATAAGGCATAAATCATGACACTGAGAAAACATGCATTCATTACAATTCCAACAACGCAAATCAGAATTCACATTTAGCTTAGGCTGCTGCACAACCGCAGAGCTTTTAGTCTTAAATACATGATTCTTTTTATTCAAATTTGAAATAACATTCCTAGGGTGAACTTCTACTTTCTTCTGCGTAACGCTACTAGTGAGAGGCTTGATCCTATCTTTCTTGGTGCGTGATCCTTTAGCCCTAGTAGACGCATTTACTCCTGTAGAAGGCCTTAGGTGTTTCATCTAACGTTAACAAGGGTTTAGCTTCGGGAGTCTTATTGAATGGAGTTATGGCAATGGGTGTTTTAATAAGTGGTGCAGAACGCGGTCATCCAATGTATTGCAAGGATGCTAAGCTATGTTTAACTCTCTTAATGTAAGCATGAGCTGAGTAATAGTGGCTGCTTGAAGGGTCTAACTCATAAAGGTCATCAAGGATATCCCTAACAAGATCCACATGCTTAATAGCATCTTGCATGTACACACTATATCTATCGGGTTATTCTTATGATATGGGTTCTTATGGATCACCACTGACTTTGTTGGTGGAACACTAGAGGATGGAGCAGAGATATTAGCTAAGTTATCAACAACTTCTCGTCGGGTGAATTGAAGTGTCTCCTTTAACTCAGCCAAAACCATGTTTTTATCAATGAGCTCGATGTTAAGGTCAGAGATTTCCTCACATTTTTGGTTCAGTTGGTTAGCAAGTGATTGCTGCTGTGTCGCATTAAAAGCGAAGCGTTCTTCTGTTGAACCATAAAGATCGGAAAATCCCTGCCTGGCACGTTCCATCTCCCCTAGAACAGATGCTAGTCTAGTGGTTTCTTATCATTGCAGCCTCTAGTTCTTGTTTCAAAGGTTCTACCATTGATGATTCTCTCTTAAGGTGCATGATTTCTTCCTCTAAACACTGAACTACCTCAACCATATTGTCACTAGTCTCAACGATGTTTTCCCACTCGTTTGATTTTGAAAGCTTTTCAATTACAGATTGCTGTTCTATTTCAAGAGAAATACAGGGTTGTTGAAGGTTTTCAAAACGTTTTGAAAGTAAGTTAAAAGAATCTTGTAGTGTTAACAATTCAGCGTTAGATTCATGACAAGAATGATCATCTACGGCAACTACAGGTGCAACACTATTCACAGAAAGATTCGGCATATCATCACAACTATTCACAGTGGAGGTTATCTCGCTATCACACTTAGTCGTCACTATTTGCATCACATCGAGAGCGACCGCTTGTTCTAAGAAAGTATCATATGCGTACAACATCTTTTCTTTCTCAACTAAATGTTGCTCATAAACATCATCCATTTCATGGAAGACTTTTTGAACATCTCTCATTTCGAAATTAAGATTATCGCCTAGGTCTAGAAAGCTTTCGTGAAGATTATGGACAAACGGAATGATTTCATTCTCCAAAACCGATTTCATGTGTTCGAAAGCCCATTCTCCAGCGGTTTTTTCCGTCGGAGTTGTACATTCCTTAATGACCTTTTCAAAGTTAGTAAAGTGCCTTTTAATCATGTGCAAGGAGATTAAAACAGTACTTACTGGTGGAAGATCCTTCTGAGTTTCCTTAGGATCTCCCGAAATTATAAGTGTAGGAAATGTACTAGGGATTTCTTTATGAGACATGAAAATAGGGTTTGAGATTAGATCCCCGTGTATGTTAAAGCGTGTTCTAAAGTCGGTTCTGGCATATTCTTTATTCATCTTAGAATCGTCAAACTCAGGATATGTGGGAAGCGGGTTAGCACGTCTCTTTTCATAAGGTGACGATGTGTCATAAGGTACCGTAAAAACAATCGGATCTAAGACCAAACCTAACTTTGTTGCATCATAGAGTCGCGGGTGTTGGCAAAAAACTTGCTTTGCATACCCCGGGTTAGGTTTAAGGTCTTTTTGACGCGAAAAATTGAGTTCCTTGAAAGAAGCCTCGAACAAATGTACTAATTGTGATGCAGAATATTGACGTAACAACAAATAATAAAGTTTCTTAATTTTATTAGACGCATTAATTTCCACTTCAACCTTTTTAGCCTCGAGGACTTCAAAATCCGTTTTAAGTTTTTGAAAATTAGCTACGACTAACTCTTTTTCTTGAATTTCTTATGAAATATTTGCGTTTAACGTTTCATTTTCTGTTAAATGACCCATTTGTGTTTGTCGAAAATGATCAAATTCAGGGTTGGTGAGGCTAGTGGACGAGGGAATTAATTCCAAGGTTTGCACCTTTTGTTTATACAAAGCAAGCTGGGCAGATAATTCCTGATTGGCACCTAGGGTTTAATGAACCACAGTGATCATTTGGCCAAGTAATGATGCTGAAACCGTAACCAAATCTTGTTGAGCAGGATACGTCATATGAGAAATAGCAATTGGTTGTGTTTCACTCAAAGTCTGGGGACTTGCATTGATATCGCTATCATTGCTCGTTTCCTCATTTGAGTTACTCTCCACCGATGGCTCTTCCTGATACTCAGACCCTTGCCCAACTTTATAAGGGACAATAGTGGTATCACTGTTAGAACTTGGTACCTTAGAGATGCGGTCAGACCCATAGAGTAAAATCTGAGCCATTAGAGCTGCTTTGGCGGTGTTGAAGTCATCACAATCGGAGTCATATGCATCCAAATCATCTACTTAATATGCTGCATTTTGAGTGTAGGTGGTTGTGGTTCCCTCATTCTCCGCAATTCCCAGATCCACAATAAATGCCAACTCCTCCTCATCTAATTCCCGACCCTCTGCTTGAGCATTAACCAAATATAGTTTCTCTTGAAACCATGTACTATCCCTCTTCCTCTTTGGCTGCTTACAATCCTTAGCCATATGCCCTTCCCCCTTGCAGTTGTAGCAGGTGATCATCTTCAATGTCCCTGTAGCCTTTCCCTTTGATGCAGCAGTGTTATAAGTACGAATAGCAGGAACTGAAGAACTTGGGAGACCCTGAAGTGGTTGAACCATGACCCTGCTATCTTGTATTGTAGATTGTTGACGAGAGTTAGAAGAATTCCTTAATTGATTGTTTGTTGGAGATGGTCTTCTATACCCTTGTTGACTCAGTGTTTGAGTAAGATAGGCAGACATTTTGGCTAATACTTCAACTGGATCATCCCCTTCTCTAAGTTCAGGGAGTGGCACCTCATCATCACAGTATAAAATTGGAGCTAGAGGAACTTCATATGCATGTGAAGGAGCAGTGACATGTTGTGAGTAGCTTGAGTGACCTACTTCATGGTTTGGATAAGCAATTGTAGGAGCCTGAGGAGATTGGTAAGGTAAATACCCTTGCTAACCATGAGGTGATGAATATGGATGGGGATCCCTTTGTGATGATGATGCCTGATGCTGATATTGATTCATATAAGATGTGAGTGGTTGAGGTAAAATTGAGTATTGAGAAAAGCTGGGAGTGTGATAAGCTGGTTGACTGTAAGCATGATGTCCCATAGCAGAAGATATGTTGTTGTATGACAAACGTGGTTGATTTGCCATCGATGCCAATGGTTAGGGAGAGTATCCTTGAGACATCCGTTTCATTATCACATGTCTTTCCTGTTGCTGCAAGAATGAGTACAATTGATCTAAGTTTGATATATGCAAATCACGGATCAGCTTAACATCAGTGACATATTGGCCCCACTCTACAGGTAGTGTGCTCAGAAATTTCGTATTGATCTGAAACTGAGCAATGTTAAGGTTATAGACATTCAAGTCATTCATGAGTGTGGTGAAGCGCCAATAGTAGTCATGTAGAGTCTCCCCTGGAATGTATGTTAAACGATCAAACAAATCATACAACTGACATTCACGTTCTTGCTTAGACAAGGAAGTTCCCTGTAGTAGTACCTCCAACCGCTCCCATAGTGCCTTTTCCACCGTATAATTACTTACCATTCAAAAAACATCAGGAGGAAGAGATTGCGTGATAGTCTTAGTAGCGCGTGCGTCTGCTTCAGCAATGAGTTGTTCATATTGTGTGAGCTCAGCAAAGACTCTTGGCCTTGTCACATTATCAATCGTCACAGTTCCATAATCAAGTGGTCCTTCTTTAATGGACTTGACCATAAGTCGTCCACTTGGACGATCCATAATGTAAGAAATCATTTGCTCTTGCCATGCTTCAAATAGATCTTTGATAAGCAATGGTGGACGGGTATCGGTACCCGAGATGATGGAAATATCCGTAAGTGAGGTAAACGTCGGCATCATCGGCATAAATGAATGTGGATTCATTTTTATCACTTGACGAAAAAGATTACCAAAAGTGATCGAGCAATGAAATAAAGTTATGTTTTGTATTGTTGAATTAACACTCTTGTTATTATGTTTTTGTTGTGTGATTGATGATAATTACCAAATTAGTTGCAAAGTATTAAAATCCTCTAAGTTATGCGAATTTTATCCCAAAATTAAACAAATTCTATCAGAATAGTACCCCTATCGCAATACCAAAAGTATCGCAATATGACCTTCTATCGCAATAAGACCCTGTCGCAATAATAACCTGTCGCAATAATACCCCTGTCGCAATACTACCCTGTCACAATAATACCCTTGTCGTAATATGGTGCTATCGCAATATGGTGTCTATCTCAATATGGTGTCTATCGCAATATGTATCGCAATAAGCTGTCGGAATATGTATCGCAATAAGAGACTGATCGCAATATGGCTGTCGCAATGTGGGAAGAGTAACGTTTCTTTAACCCTTAGTTGCGTCGCAATATGCTGTCGCAATGAGCGATCGCAATATGTTATCGCAATGATGATCGCAAAGTAAAACCCTTGGGTTATTGCGATCAAAAACCGTACTTACCTTTTCCGAAAATGAAGCTGTCGCAATAAGTATAAATTCCAACTTTTTTCCAATGAATTTAGCAACTTTTAGGCAACAAGATTCGTGTTTTCACTAAACCAAAATACCCACATCACGAAACTAGCAATGATAAAGATATAAGAATGACTTAGAAAACGAGAAAACAAAAAAAAAATTGAAGCTTTGGTAAAAAGATCAAATCCCACGAAAATTTAAAAACCAACAAGAACAACAATCAAAAGAACTTTGATTTCATCCCATGGCTCTTGATACCAATTGTAGAATATTGATAATCTTTGATCTATCAAGAGGGTTGTTGTTTTTAGAGAGAGAAACTAGAGAGAGAAAGAGAGAGAAAAACCTACAAGTTTATTAAATAAATGAAACAACCAACACCCACTCCATCAAAGGAAAGGGCTTTTATACCTAAGCCATGGTGGGCTTGGGCCTTCCAACCCATGGACATATCCATGGGCTAGGCTATTTAAATAATTAAAGTAAACAACTAACTACGAGCCTACAACGTTTAATAATATTGTTGGAGTGACTGATACTTCTAATATACGTTAAAAACGTATTTCCAACAAAAATGATGAAGTCGTGGTCCAATTTTGAAGAATCTCTCAAAAATGTCAAGTGAAGAAATTCCATATATGAAGAGAAGACCATAATTTCAAGAACGCCTTCCCAAGATTTGAAGTATGAAGTACATGCCAAATATCGGTCCGAGAAAGGTCTCAAATCGCGAAACGAGTTATGTCAAGATATGAACTTAAGGAGATTTCGAGAAGCCGTTTTAAAAGATTTTGTCCTTTAGCTAAATATTAATTAAATCGTCCTACTTTATTTTTAAATATCAAAATAAGTCAATATGAATCAATTGTGATCCATGACAAATAGTTAAAAAATTCTAATAACATTTCCTTTCTTTAATAATTAGGATTGCGGGAAGAAAAAGTATTACACAATTTTAATGCATGAGTAGTGTTAGCATTGTGACTTGTACCAACAATGATCTTGTTTGTGCACTTATCATGGATTGTCTTACAATCAAGGATGACGAAATTTACTCTATGTAAAATTCACTTGTTTCTATTCATCAACCCTAAAATTCACTTTCGTGATGAAAATCATACATAATGTCTTTAACACATCGTAGTAGTAGCATAGCTTGTTTTTCTTTCAATAAACGTTCATAAAAATGAATTTTGGAGTTTCTTAGATACTTTATTCTAGCATTGTGTGAGGACATGGCAATGGTTTAGTATGGGGGAGGGTGAATAGATACTTACCTTGCCCACGTCCTCGTGTACTCCAAAATTTATCGTTTTGTTTTTGTTTGCAATAAGGCTAAAAATGGCCAAATTTTAAAATTTTTGTAGTTTTCATAAGTGTTTTTGAGACACAAATTTATATTTTCCGTTGGGTAGAATAAGAGCTAATTTTTGACTTGATGGGCATTTGGAGCCCCTAACATTCCTTAACCCGCTAAATCAAGTTTTGCTAGACTTTTATATAGGGAGCTTTAAAACGCGAAGACTTAATTCATACGAGTTAAGAACAAGAACTTTTCGCAAGTTCCTATAATTGATCCTAGAAAGTCATCTATTGTAGGATCTTTAAAACGCAAGATCTAAACTTATCCAAGTCTAAGAAATTGCAAGATCCTATAGTGGCTTGAAAACCCAAAACTTCGATTTATTATAGTCTTAATAAAAGCTAATCCAAATTTAGCTTAATTTTGACTTGCACGGCTAAGTATTCACGAGTCTCTTTAATTAGAGGTCTTTATATAGTGAAGAACGAGAAATGATAGAGTTAGACAAGTGATCATGCTAAACGTAGAACATGAAAATTTTCTTTCAAAAACTCATGTGTTTTTAATTGTGGCTTTTTCTCCCATAAGATCAATGCATTAGGAAATAAATAATTGCAATAAATAAGGTCGTACGATTTAAAAGAATTACTTAGCTTCTAGCGCAGGATCGTTTAAAATTTGCTCGTGTTCGAATAGACTTCATAGCCGAGGCATAACTTATTGAAGCGGGACGCGAAGATTGGCGAAGTCCAAAAAGGCCCTAACAAGTCATGAGGACTCCATTTTGTTGCTAAGGATCCAAGATGATGTGAAGTATCATTATTCCAAAATAAATATGAAGGATCGAGACACACGACGAAAAGTAATATACTCCCTAAAGATCATGGAGAAAATCTATCCAAAAAGACCCTCACAAGGTATGAGGATAAATATATCCAAGTCCGAAAAGGAGGCGGATCATTGTAAATCAAAGTCCAAAATAAAGATTGAAGAAAAATGATGAAGTCCTGGTCAAATTTTGAAGAATCTCTCAAAAATGTCAAGTGAAGAAATTCCATATATGAAGAGAAGACCATAATTTCAAGAACGTCTTCCCAAGATTTGAAGTATGAAGTACATGCCAAATATCGTTCCGAGAAAGGTCTCAAATCGCGAAACGAGTTATGTCAAGATATGAACTTAAGGAGATTACGAGAAGTCGTTATAAAAGATTTTGTCCTTTAGCTAAATATTAATTAAATCGTCCTACTTTATTTTCCGCCTTAATAAATATCGAAACAAGTAAATATGAATCACTTGTGATCCATGACAAATAGTTAAAAAATTCTAGTAACATTTCCTTTCTTTAATAATTAGGATTGCGGGGAGAAAAAGTATTACACAATTTTAATGTATGAGTAGTGTTAGCATTGTGACTTGTACCAACAATGATCTTGTTTGTGCACTTAGCATGGAATGTGTGACAATCAAGGATGAAGAAATTTACTCTATGGAAAATTCACTTGTTTCTATTCATCAACCCTAAAAGTCACTCTCGTGATGAAAATCATACATAATGTCTTTAACACATCGTAGTAGTAGCATAGCTTGTTTTTCTTTCAATTTAGGTTCATAAAAATGAATTTTGGAGTTGCTTAGATACTTTATTCTAGCATTGCGTAAGGACACGGCAATGGTTTAGTATGGGGGAGGGTGAATAGATACTTACCTTGCCCACGTCCTCGTGCACTCCAAAATTTATCGTTTTGTTTTTGTTTGCAATAAGGCTAAAAATGGGCAAATTTTAAAATTTTTGTAGTTTTCTTAAGTGTTTTTGAGACACAAATTTATATTTTCCGTTGGGTAGAATAAGAGCTAATTTTTGACTTGATGGGCATTTGGATCCCCTAACATTCCTTAGCCCGCTAAATCAAGTTTTGCTAGACTTTTATATAGGGAGCTTTAAAACGCGAAGACTTAATTCATACGAGTTAAGAACAAGAACTTTTCGCAAGTTCCTATAATTGATCCTAGAAAGTCATCTATTGTAGGAACTTTAAAACGCAAGATCTAAACTTATCCAAGTCTAAGAAATTGCAAGATCCTATAGTGGCTTGAAAACCCAAAACTTCGATTTATTATAGTCTTAATAAAAGCTAATCCAAATTTAGCTTAATTTTGAATTGCACGGCTAAGTATTCACGAGTCTCTTTAATTAGAGGTCTTTATATAATGAAGAACGAGAAATGATAGAGTTAGACAAGTGATCATGCTAAACGTAGAACATGAAAATGTTCTTTCATAAACTCATGTGTTTTTAATTGTGGCTTTTTCTCCCATAAGATCAATGCATTAGGAAATAAATAATTGCAATAAATAAGGTCGTACGATTTAAAATAATTACTTAGCTTCTAGCGCAGGATCGTTTAAAATTTGCTCGTGTTCGAATAGACTTCATAGCCGAGGCATAACTTATTGAAGCGGGACGCGGAGATTGGCGAAGTCCAAAAAGGCCCTAACAAGTCATGAGGACTCCATTTTGTTGCTAAGGATCCAAGATGATGTGAAGTATCATTATTCCAAAATAAATATGAAGGATCGAGACACACGACAAAAAGTAATATACTCCCTAAAGATCATGGAGAAAATATATCCAAAAAGACCCTCACAAGGTATGAGGATAAATATATCCAAGTCCGAAAAGGAGGCGGATCATTGTAAATCAAAGTCCAAAATAAAGATTGAAGAAAAATGATGAAGTCCTGGTCCAATTTTGAAGAATCTCTCAAAAATGTCAAGTGAAGAAATTCCATATATGAAGAGAAGACCATAATTTCAAGAACGTCTTCCCAAGATTTGAAGTATGAAGTAAGGTATGAGGATAAATATATCCAAGTCCGAAAAGGAGGCGGATCATTGTAAATCAAAGTCCAAAATAAAGATTGAAGAAAAATGATGAAGTCCTGGTCCAATTTTGAAGAATCTCTCAAAAATGTCAAGTGAAGAAATTCCATATATGAAGAGAAGACCATAATTTCAAGAACGACTTCCCAAATATCGTTCCGAGAAAGGTCTCAAATCGCGAAACGAGTTATGTCAAGATATGAACTTAAGGAGATTACGAGAAGCCGTTATAAAAGATTTTGTCCTTTAGCTAAATATTAATTAAATCGTCCTACTTTATTTTCCGCCTTAATAAATATCGAAATAAGTAAATATGAATCACTTGTGATCCATGACAAATAGTTAAAAAATTCTAGTAACATTTCCTTTCTTTAGTAATTAGGATGGCGGGGAGAAAAAGTATTACACAATTTTAATGTATGAGTAGTGTTAGCATTGTGACTTGTACCAACAATGATCTTGTTTGTGCACTTAGCATGGAATGTGTGACAATCAAGGATGAAGAAATTTACTCTATGGAAAATTCACTTGTTTCTATTCAACAACCCTAAAAGTCACTTTCGTGATGAAAATCATACATAATGTCTTTAACACATCATAGTAGTAGCATAGCTTGTTTTTCTTTCAATTTAGGTTCATAAAAATGAATTTTGGAGTTGCTTAGATACTTTATTCTAGCAATGCGTAAGGACACGACAATGGTTTAGTATGGGGGAGGGTGAATAGATACTTACCTTGCCCACGTCCTCGTGCACTCCAAAATTTATCTTTTTGTTTTTGTTTGCAATAAGGCTAAAAATGGGCGAATTTTAAAAATTTTGTAGTTTTCATAAGTGTTTTTGAGACACAAATTTATATTTTCCGTTGGGTAGAATAAGAGCTAATTTTTGACTTGATGGGCATTTGGAGCCCCTAACATTCCTTAACCCGCTAAATCAAGTTTTGCTAGACTTTTATATAGGGACCTTAAAACGCGAAAGACTTAATTCATACGAGTTAAGAACAAACTTGTCGCAAGTTCCTATAATTGATCCTAGAAAGTCATCTATTGTAGGAACTTTAAAACGCAAGATCTAAACTTATCCAAGTCTAAGAAATTGCAAGATCCTATAGTGGCTTGAAAACCCAAAAGTTCGATTTATTATAGTCTTAATAAAAGCTAATCCAAATTTAGCTTAATTTTGACTTGCAGGGCTAAGTACCACGAGTCTCTTTAATTAGATGTCTTTATATAGTGAAGAACGAGAAATAATAGAGTTAGACAAGTTATCATGCTAAACATAGAACATGACAATGTTCTTTCAAAAACTCATGTGTTTTTAACTGTGGCTTTTTCTCCAATAAGATCAATGCATTAGGAAATAAGTAATTGCAATAAATAAGGTCGTACGATTTAAAAGAATTACTTAGCTTCTAGCGCAGTATCGTTTAAAATTTGCTCGTGTTCGAATAGAGTTCATAGCCGAGGCATAAATTATTGAATCGGGACGCGAAGATTGGCGAATTCCAAAAAGGCCCTAACAAGGCATGAGGACTCCATTTTGTTGCTAAAGATCCAATATGATGTGAAGTATCATTATTCCAAAATCAATATGAAGGATCGAGACACACGACGAAAAGCAATATACTCCATAAAGATCATGGAGAAAATCTATCCAAAAAGACACTCACAAGGTATGAGGATAAATATATCCAAGTCCGAAAAGGAGGCGGATCGTTGTAAATCAAAGTCCATAATAAAGATTGAAGAAAAATGATGAAGTCGTGGTCCAGTTTTGAATAATCTCTCAAAAATGTCAAGTGAAGAAATTCCATATATGAAGAGAAGACCATAATTTCAAGAACGTCTTCCCAAGATTTGAAGTATGAAGTACATGCCAAATATCGGTCCGAGAAAGGTCTCAAATCGCGAAACGAGTTATGTCAAGATATGAACTTAAGGAGATTACGAGAAGCCGTTTTAAAAGATTTTGTCCTTTAGCTAAATATTAGTTAAATCATCCTACTTTATTTTCGGCCTTAATAAACATCAAAATAAGTCAATATGAGTCACTTGTGATCCATGACATATAGTTAAAAAATTCTAGTAACATTTCCTTTCTTTAATAATTAGGATTGCGGGGAGAAAAATTATTACACAATTTTAATGCATGAGTAGTGTTAGCATTGTGACTTGTACCAACAATGATCTTGTTTTTGCACTTAGCATGGAATGTGTGACAATCAAGGATGACGGAATTTACTCTATGGAAAATTCACTTGTTTCTATTCATCAACCCTAAAAGTCACTTTAGTGATGAAAATTATACATAATATCTTTAACACATCGTAGTAGTAGCATAGCTTGTTTTTGTTTCAATAAAGGTTCATAAAAATTAATTTTGGAGTTGCTTAGATACTTTATTCTAGCATTGCGTGAGGACACGGCAATGGTTTTGTATAGGGGAGGGTGAATAGATACTTACCTTACCCACGTCCTCGTGCACTCCAAAATTTATCGTTTTGTTTTGGTTTGCAATAAGGCTAAAAATGGCCAAATTTTAAAATTTTTGTAATTTTCATAAGTGTTTTTGAGACATAAATATATCTTTTCCGTTGGGTAGAATAAGAGCTAATTTTTGACTTGATGGGCATTTGGAGCCCCTAACATTCCTTAACCCGCTAAATCAAGTTTTGCTAGACTTTTATATAGGGAGCTTTAAAACGCGAAGACTTAATTCATACGAGTTAAGAACAAGAACTTTTCACAAGTTCCTATAATTGATCCTAGAAAGTCATCTATTGTAGGAACTTTAAAACGCAAGATCTAAACTTATCCAAGTCTAAGAAATTGCAAGATCCTATAGTGGCTTGAAAACCCAAAAGTTCGATTTATTATAGTCTTAATAAAAGCTAATCCAAATTTAGCTTAATTTTGACTTGCACGGCTAAGTACCACGAGTCTCTTTAATTAGATGTCTTTATATAGTGAAGAACGAGAAATAATAGAGTTAGACAAGTTATCATGCTAAACATAGAACATGACAATGTTCTTTCAAAAACTCATGTGTTTTTAACTGTGGCTTTTTCTCCAATAAGATCAATGCATTAGGAAATAAGTAATTGCAATAAATAAGGTCGTACGATTTAAAAGAATTACTTAGCTTCTAGCGCAGGATCGTTTAAAATTTGCTCGTGTTCGAATAGAGTTCATAGCCGAGGCATAAATTATTGAATCGGGACGCAAAGATTGGCGAATTCCAAAAAGGCCCTAACAAGGCATGAGGACTCCATTTTGTTGCTAAAGATCCAATATGATGTGAAGTATCATTATTCCAAAATCAATATGAAGGATCGAGACACACGACGAAAAGCAATATACTCCCTAAAGATCATGGAGAAAATCTATCCAAAAAGACACTCACAAGGTATGAGGATAAATATATCCAAGTCCGAAAAGGAGGCGGATCGTTGTAAATCAAAGTCCAGAATAAAGATTGAAGAAAAATGATGAAGTCGTGGTCCAATTTTGAATAATATCTCAAAAATGTCAAGTGAAGAAATTCCATATATGAAGAGAAGACCATAATTTCAAGAACGTCTTCCCAAGATTTGAAGTATGAAGTACATGCCAAATATCGGTCCGAGAAAGGTCTCAAATCGCGAAACGAGTTATGTCAAGATATGAACTTAAGGAGATTACGAGAAGCCGTTTTAAAAGATTTTGTCCTTTAGCTAAATATTAATTAAATCGTCCTACTTTATTTTCGGCCTTAATAAACATCAAAATAAGTCAATATGAGTCACTTGTGATCCATGACATATAGTTAAAAAATTCTAGTAACATTTCCTTTCTTTAATAATTAGGATTGCGGGGAGAAAAATTATTACACAATTTTAATGCATGAGTAGTGTTAGCATTGTGACTTGTACCAACAATGATCTTGTTTTTGCACTTAGCATGGAATGTGTGACAATCAAGGATGACGGAATTTACTCTATGGAAAATTCACTTGTTTCTATTCATCAACCCTAAAAGTCACTTTAGTGATGAAAATTATACATAATATCTTTAACACATCGTAGTAGTAGCATAGCTTGTTTTTGTTTCAATAAAGGTTCATAAAAATTAATTTTGGAGTTGCTTAGATACTTTATTCTAGCATTGCGTGAGGACACGGCAATGGTTTTGTATAGGGGAGGGTGAATAGATACTTACCTTACCCACGTCCTCGTGCACTCCAAAATTTATCGTTTTGTTTTGGTTTGCAATAAGGCTAAAAATGGCCAAATTTTAAAATTTTTGTAATTTTCATAAGTGTTTTTGAGACATAAATATATCTTTTCCGTTGGGTAGAATAAGAGCTAATTTTTGACTTGATGGGCATTTGGAGCCGCTAACATTCCTTAACCCGCTAAATCAAGTTTTGCTAGAATTTTATATAGGGAGCTTTAAAACGCGAAAGTCTTAATTCATACGAGTTAAGAACAAGAACTTTTCACAAGTTCCTATAATTGATCCTAGAAAGTCATCTATCGTAGGAACTTTAAAACGCAAGATCTAAACTTATCCAAGTCTAAGAAATTGCAAGATCCTATAGTGGCTTGAAAACCCAAAACTTCGATTTATTATAGTCTTAATAAAAGCTAATCCAAATTTAGCTTAATTTTGACTTGCACGTCTAAGTATTCACGAGTCTCTTTAACTAGAGGTCTTTATATAATGAAGAATGAGAAATGAAAGAGTTAGACAAGTGATCATGCTAAACGTAGAATATGAAAATGTTCTTTCAAAAACTCATGTGTTTTTAATTGTGGCTTTTTCTCCCATAAGATCAATGCATTAGGAAATAAGTAATTGCAATAAATAAGGTCGTACGATTTAAAAGAATTACTTAGCTTCTAGCGCAAGATCGTTTAAAAGTTGCTCGTGTTCGAATAGAGTTCATAGCCAAGGCATAACTTATTGAAACGGGACGCGAAGATTGGCGAAGTCCAAAAAGGCCCTAACAAGGCATGAGGACTCCATTTTGTTGCTAAAATCCAAGATGATGTGAAGTATCATTATTCCAAAATAAATATGAAGGATCGAGACACACGACGAAAAGCAATATACTCCCTAAAGATCATGGAGAAAATCTATCCAAAAATACCCTCACAAGGTATAAGGATAAATATATCCAAGTCCAAAAAGGAGGTGGATCGTTGTAAATCAAAGTCCAAAATAAAGATTGAAGAAAAATGATGAAGTCGTGGTCCAGTTTTGAAGAATATCTCAAAAATGTCAAGTGAAGAAATTCCATATATGAAGAGAAGACCATAATTTTAGGAACGTCTTCCCAGGATTTGAAGTATGAAGTACATGCCAAATATCGGTCCGAGAAAAGTCTCAAATCGCGAAACGAGTTATGTCAAGATATGAACTTCAGGAGATTACGAGAAGCCTTTTTAAAAGATTTTGTCCTTTAGCTAAATATTAATTAAATCGTCCTACTTTATTTTCGGACTTAATAAATATCGAAATAAGTCAATATGAATCACTTGTGATCCATGACAAATAGTTAAAAAATTCTAGTAACATTTCCTTTCTTTAATAATTAGGATTGCGGGGAGAAAAAGTATTACACAATTTTAATGCATGAGTAGTGTTAGCATTGTGACTTGTACCAACAATGATCTTGTTTTTGCACTTAGCATGGAATGCGTGACAATCAAGGATGACGAAATTTACTCTATGGAACATTCACTTGTTTCTATTCATCAATCCTAAAAGTCACTTTCGTGATGAAAATCATACATAATGTCTTTAACACATCGTAGTATTAGCATAGCTTGTTTTTCTTTCAATAAAGGTTCATAAAAATGATTTTTGGAGTTGCTTAGATACTTTAATCTAGCATTGCGTGAGGACACGACAATGGTTTAGTATGGGGGAGTGATGAGATGACAAATATACATAATCTCATCGTTCTTTTACGGGCTTTTAATGCATAAAATGTCATGAAAATACCATATATATGCTTGCTTTTGTGTGTGTGTGTATTTTAGGTATGGATATCGTGAAAAAGACAAAAGATCACAAGATACAAGGAAAAACGAACACGAGAAACGAAGACGCACAATGAACCGGGCTTTGGTTATGATTTATCCAAGAAAAACCCTTGAAGACTTGAAGATGTACAAGATTGATCCTCAATTAATGAATACATGACACTTAAAACCCTTGTATATTCATAATTACAAGTTTGGTCCTTTAAGTTTGTTAAAATTACAAAAAGGTCCTTCAACTTTGAAGAAAACGACAAGATTAGTCCCTCAACTATTCAAAATTATCAATAATGGTCCCTCATCAAGTCAAACATCCATTGAAGACCTTTGAAGATCAAGAATGTCCAAGATCAGCCCTCAAAATATGCAAAAATGGCAAAAACAACCCTTGAAATACTTTTGCCAAAGTTTTGGGGCAAAAGTATGAAAAGAGAAACTTTAATTGTGAAGGAAATACGTTTTTGGGTTGAAATACTTGATTTGCACCTTTTTCCAAAAGCCAAGGACCTAAGCTGCCAAGTTTAGATGTTTAAACTTCTAAACACACGCCAAACACTAATCCTCCCCTAGAAACGGATCAAACCTTGTTACTGTAGCAAGTAAGAACCCAGATTTTTCTTGTTACCAACAATGGGTTAATCAAAATTGGGAGTTCACACGTTTGATTCACCTCATGTTAAACACATCCCCACATTAATTCCTTCTTTTCCACTCACAAAGGGACCCCACCATCCAACCCGTCACCCAATTACATCACACCCTCTTCTCCAAAGAAATCCACGTGGCCAAATCAACAACCTAGACTCATTCCTTGGCCCCAAAGCAAAATTAAACGGTTTGGATCAAAATGGATAGCTTAATCCACCAATTCATCTAGAAGACTTCAAGGGCATTTTTGGGAATTTCTAGCTAGGGTTTCATGTATATTTCATTCTAGATCGTCTTATGTTTCCTATAAAAGGACCCCCAATCTGTGGTGAGGCCTTTGTTCCAGTTTTACTCTTTAAACATTGTAATTCCTTTTTAAAATTTATAAAAGTTGGTATTTTTGAAAAATTGTAATTCCTTTTTATGTTTTTGAAAGTTAGTGTTGTTTAAGAGTGATTCTGAGTTCCATTCATTGTTATAAGTGTGCTGAGATCTTGTGGTTTAAGGACGTTTGTATTTGATAAGGTTTTCAAAGTTTGAAAAACCTTGAAATCATTATTATGTTTTGCTTATTTACTTGTACTAATCCTCATCCAAAAGCTATAAGCTCTTTCAAGCTTGTTAACACCAAGCTGGTAAAGGTTTATCAACCTTTGGATAAGTTGTTTGTTGCTTTGTGTTGAAGAATCATAAGATTCAAAACCTGGTTCTACTTTGAACATCAACAGGTTTTGATTCATCTTGTTGAAGAACCTTAGTCTTGTTCTAGTTGTTGAACAAGGTCCAAAGAGCATTGCTGATCTCCCTAGGAAGAAAGGAGAGATAGGTATAACCTCTTGTTAAGATTCCTCTAAAAAATTCATAATTATGCCTGTTTTGGGATTTTCTCTTTGATTTTGAGTTCTAATGTTTGAGCTTGTTGTTTTTGTGCTTGAATCTGTTAGTTGTCATCTAGGTTAGAAGTTTAAATCATAAAATCAGTAGGTTGTGTTTGAGAATCACAAGTTTGTTTGAAAAGTGGTAGATTAAGGAGTGTTTGGGTTAACATCTTGATTTGGATTTGTGTTGTTTTGAGCAAGTGTGATGTGTTGCTTTGTGATTGTGTCTGTTTCATAAATGTAATTGGTTAGTTCTCTGCAAGTTTGGAAGTTCATAACACCTAGATTCAACAAAGTGCTCTAAAATCTTGATTACTTGGTAATATTGGCTGAAATTTAGAGGACACCTAGATATAATCATATACTAGGGCTAGCAAGTGTTAAATCTAAGTTAATACAACAAAGGAAGTAGGATTTGAGTGTTGAAATTGGATTTGTGGTCATCTATATCCGAAAAGTGTGCATGTGTTCTTGAAGTTCATATCAGCAACCTGCATATGCTTTGATCTTGTTCTAATCTTTGATTCAGTGGATGAAATAAGTTTGTTTGTGCTTATTGTCAGTTTATATAGCTTGTGTAATAATTTTGGCTAATTCTGGTTTGTTATTCATGCTAAAATTGCTCAAGAGTGCATAACTGCTTATTTGCCAAGTCTGTGTCATATCTGGGCACTATTTGCTTATTATGTGCTTATTGGCTTAGCTGAAGTGTTATTATTTGCTTGATTGTGACTCCTTAAAACTCACTGGTTGTAAGGGTGCCTTTGTCTTCCATCAAATCGTAGTAAATCTCTCACAAATAACAAGTCAAATAGTCAAAGCAGTGGGAACCAGTTCCTACTGAAAGTTCCCCCTACTAGTGTAATTTTGTGTTCAGCTTATCTATAAGACATTCCAGCTTATTTAAACATGCAACAACTTCAAATTTGTAATAGGTGCTCCTTATTTGACCCATTTGTTCATTCTGGAGCATTTGAGGAGTTGACTTTTAGGCTTGACTAGAAAACCAACTCAATTGACTTTTTCACAAGTGCTTATTGCTATAATCCAGCTTATTGGTTGTGCTTATTGGATTTTTGTTGATTGAATTGGCTTATTGAAGTCATTTGGAGTGTTTTGCAAGTTGAATCAAGTCCTGAAACGTCCTAGAACTCTAACCCGACTATTTTGTCGTTTTGTGGATTTGTACTTAGCTTATTTCTGGCTTATTGAGTGTGCTTTTTCAAAATTTCTTTTCACAGATCTCTTAAGCATCCCAAAAGAAGGTTGTGTGTTAAATTAGAGCTTATGGCATTAGCTTATTGCTTAATGGGCTTATTGGCCCGATAAGAATAAGCTGTTTGCATATTAAGCTGTGATAAACTAAGAATCAGCTTTTGGGCCTTTAGACTTTTGTGTTTAGAATTGAATTTTGAGTCAGATAGGGCTTTTCTAAGTCCATTGGGCCAGGTTTGACTTTTTTTGCCCATTTAGCCCAATTGTGTTGACTGTTTTGGTTTTTATCCCATTTGGGGGCCCAATAGGGGTATTTTGGTAATTTTGATTTCATTTTCTGTTTATTTAGGTTAAAATAAGCTAGTTTGCAAGTTTTTAGAATTTTTAATAATTTTTAGATTTTTAATATTATTTTATTGTTAAATTTCAAATTTCACTTTTTTGTACTTTTATATTTTTCTTAGCTTAAATACATTAAAATATGATTTTTTACAACTTTTAGATTAATTTTATCTTCATTTTCTTATTTTCTAGAATTATTTTTTAAGTTTTTAATAGATTTTAATTATTTTAAATAGTTTTAATTAGTTTTAAATTTCATAAAAATAGTTTTTGTTCTTATTAGGTTAATTTTGAGGTTTACAAACTTGAAAATCTTGATTTGGACTTTTTATTAGTTAATTTTGATTTTTAGGGCTTTAATTAGCATTTAAAAATTAATAATTAATTAAATAAAAGGTTTTGGCATTTTTGGATTTTTTGTAAACCCTTAGTTTATTTTATTTGATTTTTGGTAATTTTTTGGGAAATTTTAGATTTACTTTTATTTTAGCCATTTTTACGGTTTTGCGTTTTTTACGTCTTAGCATAATTTTCACGTATCCGTCTTTCTCTTTGTTGATACAAAAATTGGATGATCCTTGCTAGACCCGGATTAGGCTTAATTCGGGTTGGTTGGACTCCGGCTCCTGCACCAAGTGAACTGTTCGGTTGGGATCCTCCACACTAAAGCAACACGCGTTAGGCTTACCGTTGGAATGTTTCCCACGATTAGACTCCAGCGTGAGAGTAAGTAATCAGTTAGGGTATAAGAATTAGATGAATAGTATGAGTGTGTAGAATGTGATACCTTTGAGGAACCCTTGGGGTTCCTTATATAGGCGGTAAAACCCTAGTGGGCTGTCACCGATACTTCGGCCCCAAGGAAGAGATAATCACCAGATTTAAAATGATTGTTATCTTCTAATTATGGTGAGTGAATATCCTCTCCCTTGAGATATATCCTAAGTATATTAGGATAGAGATTCTGCTTACCCCTGAACCGGCCGTATTCGACGGTGGGCCGCACGCGTGTATGCGGACACTGTTCATCTAAGCCCCTAAGCTCAGATGACATCATTCCCACCCATTCGTGATGGGACGGATACGGGTAGTACCCGTGGGCCTGGTTCATGACCCGGCTGGGGACTATACGTCATCATGTCCCCCCAGTCTAGTTGTTACAGCCGTAGGTGTAACCTCTAGACTATAAATATGCTCCCTAGATGCTCCAAGAAAGATCTGTAGGAAACAATCCATGTTCCGGAAATTATGTTGGTCGTACACGTCGACCGATATAAAAGTCTATAACACAGCCATCCGCTGACTGACAAGATTTCAGTCAAGCTGAACATCGAACGACGCAAACGTATGAGCCAAAAGTGACCTGTGGGTCCCATCTGTCGTTTTACTTACCGCCCTCATCTCCACCACACGATTGAGGTTAGTGGTAAACACGTGGCACCAATCCAATGGTTCACAAAAAACAAGGCAAGCCTATATAAGACCGTGTGTGTGCGGCCAAAACACACACAGTTAAACCTACACCACCATTGTTGCTTCTTGAGCCTCTGCTTGCCTCTTTCGCCTTCTATTCCCACGGATATTACTCACCGCAGGTTAGATCATCACACTCTCTTCTTCTTTTGCATAAAACATGGTGAGAGAACATCCTTTTATCACGGATGTTCTAAACGTGATGTCTGCGGAAAGATTTATAGACTTCTTGCCGAAGTACTATATTCCCAAAAGCATTCATCCCACCTATCCAGGTGAAAATGAAGCTCTTACAGACGCACCGAGAGGAAAAATAGGCGTGTATACGCGCTTATTTGACTCGGCCAACTACCGTATCCCTTATCCACATTCCTAGTGGATCTCATCTTGTACTATGGTTTTCACATAACCCAACTGCATTGCATTGGGGCATGCAAAATAAACCAATTCGAAATTACTTGTCATACGTGTGGGGTAACCCCCACCGTAAATTTATTCAGGGTGTTCTACATCCCCTAGTTGGTAAATGGTTGGTTGTCGTTTTAAAAACGGTCTTCGAGGGCTCCCCAAACGTACAGGGGCCCCCTAAATTCTTTAAAAAACTGGCATGACCAATATTTCTTTGTCGACGAGCAAGTTTTTCCCACACCGTTTGTCTTTCAAAAACGCGTACGCCAAGACCATCCCCCCAACTCTAGGGATTATGACCAAAATGATGTGAAAGTGCTGGACACCCACCGCACAGACTTTCATAAAGGCTTGCCGGAGAACTTTCTGTGTCGAGTGGGGATAAGCCGCAACTATTTTGGGAGGGAGGATATGTATCCGTGCTTCCTAAACAGACGTGGGCAGGGTAGGTGCATTCACATAGAAAAAATACCGTACCTAATTCCTTGTAATTATACTAACTGATTCTGTATGTGACCGCAGAAATGGATCTACACGGACTTATACGCCAAGGCGAGCCAATGGAGATACCTGAAGGATTCCGTCCTTTATGAGATGGTGAGCTCCCCTTGCTAGAAGCCACTGCTGATAGAACCATACCACTGAATGAAAACATAGAGCCGCAACCCGATGATGGGGGGCCCATAAATGAGAATGCAACTTTTGACTATCACACCGAAGGGGATGAAATTCACTTCCCTGAGAACACAACGCCGCACCCAGAAGAGCTGGAAGGACCCACAAATCCCTCCGACAACCACTCGAATGAGGACGAAGACCCGGCCCCGGGGTTCGAACCCCTTATATCCAAGAAGAAGAGATCATCCAGGAAGAGAGCCGCCACCATGGAAGAAGTCGGGACTGACAATGCTCCCCCAAAAAATATAAGTGAAGATAACTTGCAACACCCAGAAGGGAGTAGCACATCAATGGCTCCAGCCGTACCTCCACCAAACGTGGAGGAACCGTTCTGGACCACAAGCCTCGCCAATGTCGCGGCTCACACTAGCACGGAGCCCCCGACCGATACCACGTAAGTATATACAAACGCAAAATTGTGATAAACACACTAACGGATTCAACATACATATCTCATTTATTTGAAATGACAACGCGTATCCTTCAGCCGAGGCTGAGAGGGAACCTTCCCCCACGATATCTCAGCATCATTCATCTCTTCCTATCACGCACGCCGAGGAACCTGTTCGGCAGGGCCCTAGCACCCGCCTACTCCCTGCGTGGAACTTATCCAGCCAAACAAGGTTGGAGTTGGAGGCGGAATGTGCCGAATTTGTCGAGCATATCACGCCTCCGGCCCTGGCACAAGATTTGGATGAGTTGGACAACGAAGCTCTGCTGGAGAAATTTGACTCCGCCATTACACTGCAGGTGTCAACTGGCGCAGCCCTGAGACGCCGCTAGATCCAGTCTCTGACTAATGCAAGTCGTGGTGATGAACTGCTAAACAAGCATGAGAGGACTATCATATCCCTCTAGGAATCATTGGCTGTGGCCGATGCAACCATCCAGGAGCAAGCCCACCATGCCAACACCAGGGAAAATCGCATCGCCGAGTTGGTGGCACTTCTTGCCATGTCCAACGAGAAGGTACGTTTTAATCCGACAATGTACTTTGTATCCAACGGAACCAGATGGTACTCACAATAATTGGCTTCACAGGTGGCCTCGGCCGAAGCTGAGACGATGACTGTAACCGCCCAATCCTTGACCATGGCGCAAGAGCGCATCGCCTTGAGGGACGAATTAAACTAAGCGCGGACTACCATGACTGATCAAGCCACAGCCGCCGAGGGAGAACTTCGCCATATGGTGACTAAGTCCGCTGAAATGATACACCCTCCGCTGCTCAAGGCCGTAGCGGGTCGTAGATGGTTGATTGGCGAGGGGATGCGACTCGCTGTCAACCAAGCCACGCGAGCACCTCACCTTCGATAGGCCTTTGCTAATGTTTTATCCGATGGCATTGATCGCGGCAGGTATGAGGGGCTAATCGAAGCTTCCGACCTCATAAAAAGGGAGAAGACATCACCACTCATGCCTACCACAAGCCCTTAGCCGCAAAACAGCTGACCGCGTCCATGGACATGCTTTCTGAAATTCCACACCCACTCCTGGACGAATTGGAAGCGTTAAGGGATGCTCCCAACGAAGTGATAATGTCGAAGCTCACCTCCGATCCTTCTCCACTGTCCTTACCCATTTATGACATTGCATCAAAAGAGCTGATAGGTGAGAAGATGTTAGCCGAGGCGCTAGACATTAACACGAGTAGGATACAAGTGGGAAGGAGCGCGACTGGTGAGATCCTCCGCGCCCTGATTGAGGAGGGAAAGAGGGAGATAGGGGGGTTCCTACCTCCGTTGTAAACTGCAAACAATGATTCGGCCGTATATGTACACGGTTTAACAAACTGTTTGTAATGATTTAGAAGTCCGTGCTAAACCACGGCGAGTTTTTGGTTTTTATAAATTTGAAACTTGTGTACTTTGCCATGTGATATATTATATACCTACATTGCCTGACATGTCTTGTCTTAAAAATACAACAAAGCCTATACATTACTAGACGTGCGGCGTGCGGATTTTACCATGCAAAGCACTACGTGAGCTAGACATATGGAAAACTTATCACAACGTCTTGTGAGTAAGGTGTCTAGTAAGGATACGTGATCCGCGTCACTGGGGTTGCATCCCTCTTAGCTGACAAGTTGAATTATTAGGTTCACTTAATCCTCCTGCCCCACCTAGAGGCGTATAGTACATGTACGGTGAATGAATGAATGCACATAATGAGAAATAATAACATCTATACAGTCATAACAATATAAAAAAGGAAAAAATATTTTGCACAAGGACAAGCCGTGGAGCTAGCTAGGCACCACGGCACTTTATTAGAACGTTTACAATTTTTTTTAACAAGAATGGGAAATCCTAAAAAAAAACCAAGGGACCTAAGAAACACAGAAACAAAACAAAGATAACACATGGGTCCTTCATTGAAGCTAGATATAGCAAAGTGTCCATGCGGAAGCCGTAGCTCTCAAAGATAGCACCTTTTAAGATTGTAGACATTCCAAATGTGCGGCAAGTCGCGACCATCCATCCCGCGCAACTTGTATGCTCCTCGCCCTAAAGCTTCGATAACTTCGTACGGCCCTTCCCACTTAGGTCCCAGTTTCCCTGTATCCTCCGCTCGACTTGCCTCGTTTTCACGATAGACATAATCTCCTGATCGGAAAGAAACACCTTTAACCTTAGCGTCATAGTAAGCCTTCATACGTGCTTTGGACTTAGCCTCATTGATAGCCGCTACCTCCCTTTTTTCTTCTAGCAAATCCAGGTTAATCCGGAGTTGCTCGTCATTCGTAACGGTATTCACCTCCGCCGTACGGATGGTAGGCATCCCAATCTCGGCTGGTATAACAGCCTCGGTGCCGTAAGCTAGCGCAAACGGAGTGTCTCCGTTAGCCGTTTTAATCATAGTCCTATGTGACCATAGGACATGTGGTAGTTCTTCTACCCACTTGGCCTTTCGACCCTCCAGGCGTGCCTTGATACCCTCTCCGAGGCTTCTATTTTCCCGTTCCACGAGACCGTTTGTCTGTGGATGTTTAACAGATGCAAAGCATTGCCTAATATTCAACGACGCACACCAGTTCTTGAATGGGTTATCCGTAAACTGCTTCCCATTGTCCAAGATTATCTCGCCCGGCAGGCCGAAGCGACATACGATGTTCTTCCAAACAAACTTTTGAAGTTGTTTGCCTGTGATTGATTTGACTGCCTTAGCCTCTATCCAGCATGTAAAGTAATCCATTGCAACAATCAAGAACTTAACCCCGCCTGCAGCTACTGGGAAAGGTCCCGCGATATCGATCCCCCACTTGTAGAATGGCCATGGGGATGTGATGGGCGTGAGTTCCTGCTGTGGATGACGCGGCACCGGTCTGTGGATCTGGCAGTCGCTGCATTTTCGAATAATGTCACACGCGTCCCTATGCATAGTAAGCCAGTAGTATCCTGTGCGCAGTGCTCGTGCTACCACCGATCGGGGACCCGCGTGCATACCGCATGACCCTTCATGTATTTCACTGATGACATAGGCAGCCTGTCGCGGCCCTACGCATCGTAGCCATGGTTGTAAGAAGGAGCGCTTATATAGTATACCTTCTCGAAGCTCGAAGTGATGTGACTTCCTTCTGATGCGCCGCGTTGCCTTTTCATCGTCCGGAAGGGTTTCATTAGTCAGGTAATTGACGATCGGGGTCATCCATGAAGGTCCATCTTCCTCGACTATAGCTGCGACTTCCCCTTCTATTATGGACTTTTCTTTCAGTGTTTCTACCAAGACTTGTTTGGACAAGTGGGCGAAGCTTGTGGATGCTATCTTGCTGAGGGCGTTGGCCTTCTTGTTTTCACCCCTTGGTACCTGCTTGATAGAGAACTTGCTAAAAGCCGCAATGAGTGACTTGACTTTTTCCAAGTAACGAACCATGTTATCTTCCTTAGCAACATACTCCCCCAGAATGTGGTTCGCAACAAGCCGGGAGTCCACGTAGGCTTCCAGGTTGCGGACCCCCATTCTAGCGGCAATTTTTAAACCCGCTATTAACGCCTCATATTCTGCCTCGTTATTAGTGGCTGTGAACTCAAAGCGCAGGGCGTATGTAAATTCCATTCCTTTCAGATTCGTAAGGATGAGACCAGCCCCTGATCCATCCGTACATGAATATCCGTCCGTGAACAATACCCATGGTTCTGCTGGAGGTTCTTCTCGTCTAATGATTGGCTCTCCCTCTTCCGGCTTCTCTATTAAAAAATCTGCCAAAATTTGGCCCTTGATGGCCGTCCGTGGTCTATAAGACATGTTGTGTTCTCCCAATAGGATGCTCCACTTCTGAAGCCTGTCGGCTACATCTGGTCTGGAGATGACCTGCTTTATAGGCTGGTCAGTAATAACCACAATTGGGTGTGCTTGAAAGTACCTGCGCAGGCGTTTTATAGCAAACACCAATGCCAAGACCAACTTTTCCATGGGAGAGTAGTTCAACTCCGGTCCCTATAATTTTTTGCTTATGAAGTAGACCGGAGTTTGGACCATGTCCCTGTCTGTCATGAGTACCGCACTTATTGCTTCGTGTGTCGCCGATAGGTACATTATGAGCTCTTCCTTAGGTCTAGGAGCCACTAGCATTGGAAGGGATGCAAGATGCTGTTGGAGCTGCACGAAAGCTTCCTCCGCTTCCTTTGTCCACCGGAAGTCTCCCTTCCTGATGCACTTCTTGAGCGTCTTGAATAGGGGGAGTGATTTTTCCGCAGATTTCGACAGGAACCTATTCATGCCAGCCAACTTCCCGTTTAATGACTGCACCTCCTTCTGAGTTCGGGGAGATGGCAACTGTATGACTGCGTCCGTTTTTTCTGGGCATGGTTTGATTCCGTTTGGATCAATCATATAGCCTAGGAACATCCCCTCAGTTGCTCCAAACGTGCACTTCTTGGGGTTTAGCTTCATGTTGATCCTTCTTAGCGTGTCGAACGTCTCTTGGATGTCCCGAAAAAGTGCGTCCTCCGTATGACTCTTGATAACTAGGTCACCGACGTAGACATCCAGGCTACGACCTATCTGTGAATCGAAGGCTTTGTCAACAAGCCGCTGATATGTCGCCCCGGCGTTTTTTAACCCGAATGGAACGCCGTCTTCTCTGCGTCTCCTTCCGCCATTTTGATCTGATGGTATCCTTTGTATGCGTTCAAGAAGCACTTAAAAGGATATCCGCACAGGGATTCCACCTTCCAGTCAATCTCTGGTAATGGATAGCAATCCTGTGGGCAGGCTTTGTTTAGGTCTGTGAAATCTAAGCACATACGCCAGCTCCCATCATGTTTTTTAACCATGACTGGGTTAGATAACCACTCGTGGTAGTATACCTCGCGCATGATGCCTGCGTCCACTAGTTTTCGTGCTTCATCCAATATTACCTGACTGCGTTCTGGCGCCTGTCCGCGCTTCTTTTGCTTGATGGGAGGATACCCTTCGCGGATCTGGAGTTTGTGTTCCGCTATTGCCCTCGGCACACCTGTCATGTGCTTCGGCTCCCATGCGAATACATCTAAGTTTGCTTTCAATAGGGAGCACATTGTACTCTTGCCGTCATCCGAGAGTGTTCCTACGATAGTTACCTCCTGGTCCGGATAGTCAGGATGTATTGCTATCTTCCAATTAGGGGGCGATGGCTCATCCTTGGGGGGTGAGGCTGGGACTGGCGGTGTGACGGCGTGACACTCAGAGGGCCGCGTGATTGAGTTATAAATGGTAATAATTCCTCCTTCTACTGCGAATTTGATCATCCCATGGGCTGTGGAGGGCACCGCCCGTATGGCTAGGATGCCTGGCCTGCCTATGATCCCGTTGTACGGGGAGTGTGAGCGTATCACCATGAAGTTCATCCATGCCGTGGTGGAGTGTTCCTCATCTCCTATGGTTACGAGCAGACGCAGTTGTCCTACTGGCCAGATTGTGTCCCCGCTGAACCCAATGAGCGGCGTTATGGCCGGGATCATTTGGCTTCTGACTTCCGGTCGCAGCTGTGCGAAACAGTGCTCCTACAATACTTCTGCTGATGATCCTCCATCCACATACATGCGGCGGACGCATTGCGTTCTGATGTTTATTTCCATTGTGAGGGGTGCATCCACTACATCACTCGCTGTGATGGGAGGGAACGAGATTTCCCTACTGCGTGAGAACTTCTGACTAACTCTTTGTCTTGCCCGACGGTGCCTAGATTGGATCATGTATATAGTTGAAGGCTTCTCCTTCTGAGGATCCTTCTTCTCATACTTTTTATTATCCTTTCCATCCTTCCAATCCTTAACCAGATGCTTGAGTTTGCCCGTCTTGATCAGGGACTCGATGTGTTTCTTGAGCTGAATGCACTCCTCGGTGCCATGGCCTTTGTCATTGTGGAACTCGCAAAAGCGATTCCCTTGACGTCGGTCCAGCGGAGTTGTCATTGGGGGAGGTCTTGGGAAGTTCACCCCTTCTGTCAGCAGGATCTCCCGGTATGACATTTTTAGAGGGGTGAATTCCTCTTCCGGCCGCCCTCCTTTGTTTTGGTTCTTGTATTCTAAGTTCCTTCCGCTGCTCTGGTTGTTCTGGCCGCCCGACTGTCTCCTGGGCTGGTCATTCGATCGGTAATTGTTCCTTTTTGAAGGATATACTGCGGCCACCGCGGTTTCCCCTTCAATGAAATTTCTGACCCTTTCCATGAGGTCATCGTACTTCTCTGGCCGTTTGTCATTGAGACTCCTGATTAATTCTCTATCCGTTATGGCATGCATGTAGTCAGAAATTTTTAGGAGTTCCGGCATCGTCTTCGTGCGTATGCATTCGTCATTGAAACGTGTAGTGAAGTCCTCAGTCGACTCCCCAGGTCGCTGCTTGACGGTGGCCAGAGAGACTGGATCTCTATTATACTTTCTTCGTTGAGTATAATTATTTTTGAATGCCGTGCGCAACTCAGTGAAGCTATCGATGCTTCGTGGGGGGAGTCCCTCAAACCAGTCGCGGGCGTTATCTATCAAGGTAGAGTTGAATATCTGGCACCATATGGGCATGGGCCACCGTTCAATTTTCGCATGTGTGTCGAACACCTTCAAGTGATCGTCTGGGTCGCCCGACCCATCATAAGTTTTTACGCACGTTGGCATGCGGCGTTTCTTGTCTTCTGAATAGTTCCGTATGCGGAGGGTGAAGGGGTCCTCCCTGGGATCACACCATGGGCGCGTGAGGTCGTCCCTTTCATCCTCCTCGTAATAAGGCTCGTAATAGTACTCATCCTCATCCGATAGCGAGGGACGGGTACGTTTAGGTCGATGCCGTTTGGGAGGGCGGTCATCGGAATCTTCCCCCGATGTGCTGGGGGAGGGAGGTGGCGCTCCGCCTCTCGATGAAGAGCTTGCTCCTTTGTAAGGAGTACGAGGGTTTCCTCCAGCATTCCTTCTGTCCCCCTCGGTCGCGCGGCAATCGCTCTCGGTAAGTTCCAAGTCCCGCCGCTTGGCTGGATCTTTGGATCTTTTTCCTTCCTGAGACTGCTGCAACTCTTGCATGATGCGGTCCCCTATGCGCTCGAAGATGTTCCGAGGCTGTAGGGTCTCTTAGAAAAGATTCTGACCTCGGAGGCGTGATCGCCTTCTTTTCGGATTATAGGGAGTGGTGCCAAAGTTGAGTCGAGTTTGGAGGTTCCTCCCTAGATTCAACCTGGATGCGATTCCTGGGACGATTATCTCAAAATTCTAAGTGAGAAACCGAGTGAGGTCGTCCTCGCTAAGTGGTTCCGTTTCCACTTCTTCCTCGGTCAGTGGCCTGCGTGGCTCCTTGTCAGGGCGCCTGGGCGCGCTTCCTGGATCTATGTTGTCCAAGGTCATGGTAGGTGGTGGTGTGATGACGGGCGAGCTCGCCCCACCCATGGACTGAAAACTCCCCCGGTTATTAGGCCCGCCTGCTTGATTGCCAGCGGAGGTGGGAATGACCGGTGGGGAGGGAACGGTAGTGATCGGGACTTCTCCCCCGGGTCTCTGATTCCCCGGGTTCGTCCCCCTTTGGTTTTGCTGAGAATGCCCTTTCGTCATTAGCAGTGTGGTAGTTTAGTGTAGGATCCCACGGATGGTGCCAACTTGTTGATACAAAAGTTGGATGATCCTTGCTAGACCCGGATTAGGCTTAATCCGGGTTGGTTGGACTCCGGCTCCTGCACTAAGTGAACTGTTCGGTTGGGATCCTGCACACTAAAGCAACACGCGTTAGGCTTACCGTGGGAATGTTTCCCACGATTAGACTCCAACGTGAGAGTAAGTAATCGGTTAGGGTATAAGAATTGGATGAATAGTATGAGTGTGTAGAATGTGATACCTTTGAGGAACCCTTGGGGGTTCCTAGTGGGCTGTCACCGATACTTCGGCCGCAAGGAAGAGATAATCACCAGATTTAGAATGATTGTTATCTTCTAATTATGGTGAGTGAATATCCTCTCCCTTGAGATATATCCTAAGTATATTAGGATAGTGATTCTGCTTACCCCTGAACCGGCCGTATTGGACCGTGGGTCGCACGCGTGTATGCGGGACACTATTCATCTAAGCCCATAAGCTCAGATGACATCATTTCCACCCATTCGTGCTGGGCCAGATACGGGTAGTACCCGTGGGCTGGGTTCATGACCCGACTGGGGACTATACGTCATCACTCTTTTCTCATCCCCTTCTTTCAAATATTAATCTCAAATCAATTACAAGTTAAACACACACATATACCTCCTTAAGAAACGAACTTTGAACTTTTTCACTTGGGTCATTAACACTTAGTTTTTCTTAAAATCGTCGTGCTTAATACTTACCCTATTTACACTCTTTTTCCCTAAAAGGGTGTTTTTACTACAATCAATGAACATATTGATGTTATAGGTGTAGTGTTATTAGTTTTGATTTGTTTAGAAAAATGATTTCCGGAAATGGATGATGTTCATAATGTTTTGATCCATTTTGAGGATAATGAAAACCAGACAAAGTGTTAATGGAGGTGATATAAAAAATGAAAATATATATATATATATATATATATATATATATATATATATATATATATATATATATATATATATATATATATATATATATATATATATATATATATATATATATATATATATATATATATATATATATATATATATATATATATATATATATATATATATATATATATATATATATATATATATATATATATATATATATATATATATATCAAAATCAAAAACCCTTATATAGGAAGGATGGTGAAATAATGCCTTAAATACAAAATTCTATAAAAATGACACATGTAATTCATTAAAAGGTTTCCATAAAATGCTTCAAAAAGAAAATAGGAATTACAAATGATGCATTAAATACAAAATTCTATAAAAAGGATGGTGAAACAATGCCTTAAATACAAAAATAAAATAGGAATTATGCCTCAAATAAGAAATTCTATAAAACAGATGGTGAAATAAAATGTTCAAAAAGAAAATAAGAATTACAAATGATGCCTTAAATAAAAAATTCTATAAAAAGGATGGTGAAACAATGCCTTAAATACAAAAAGAAAATATGAATTATGTCTTAAATACAAAATTCTATAAAAAGGATATGGTGAAACGATGCCTTAAATACAAAAATAAAATAGGAATTATGCCTTAAATACAAATTTCTATAAAAAGGATGGTGAAACAATGCCTTAAATACAAAATTTATAAAAATGACACATGTAATTCATTAAAGGTTTCCATAAAATGGTTCAAACAGAAATTGGAATTACAAATGATGCCTTAAATACAAAATTCTATAAAAGGATGGTGAAACAATGTCTTAAATACAAAAAGAAACTAGGAATTACAAATGATGCCTAAATACAAAATTCTATAAAAAGGATGGTGAAACAATGCTTTAAATACAAAATTTTATAAAAATGAAACATCTAATTCGTTAAAAGGTTTCCACAAAATGCTTCAAAAATAAAATTGGAATTACAAATGATGCCTTAAATACAAAATTCTATTAAAATGATGGTGAAACAATACCTTAAATACATAAAGAAAATAGGAATTTACAAATGGCGCCTTATAAATAAAATTCTATAAAAAGCATAGTGAAACAACGCCTTAAATACAAATACAAATACAAATGCCTTATATGGGAATGATGGTGAAAAATTCCTTAAATACAAAATTATATAAAAATGACACATGTAATTAATCATAGGGTTTCCATAAAATGCTTCAAAAGGAAATAGGAATTACAAATGATGCCTTAAATACAAAACTCTATAAAAAGGATGGTGAAACAATGCCTTAAGTTCAAAAAGAAGATTGGAATTACAAATGATGCCTTAAATACAAAATCATATAAAAAGGATGGTGAAACAATGCCTTAAGTATATAATTCTATAAAAATAACACATGTAATTTATTAAAGGGTTTCTATAAAATGCTTCAAAAAGAAAATAAGAATTACTAATTATGCCTTAAATACAAAATTCAATAAAAAGGATGGTGAAACAATGGCTTAAATACAAAAAGAAAATAGGAATTACAAATGATGCCTTGGATACAAAAATCTATGAAAATGATGGTGAAACAATGCCTTAAATAAAAAATTTTATAAAAATGACACATGTAATTCATTAAAGAGTTTCCATAAAATGCTTCAAAAAGAAAGATAGGAATTACAAATGATGCCTTAAATAAAAAATTTTATAAAAATATGGTGATACAATGCCTTATATACAAAAAGAAAATAGGAATTACAAATGATGCCTTATAAATAAAACTCTATAAAAAGGATGGTGAAAAAATTCCTTAAATACAGGTTTTATAAAAATAACACATGTAATTCGTTAAAGGGTTTCCAGTAAAATGTTTCAAAAAGAAAATAGGAATTACAAATGATACCTTAAATACAAAATTCTGTAAAAAAGACACATATAATTCATTAAAAGGTTATCATAAAATGCTTGAAAAAGAAAATAGGAATTACAAATCATTCACAATAGTTTGACTTACTAAAATAAAAATATTTTTAAATATTCGGACTGTCATGTTTTACTCTAGGCCATATAATGTTGCTATTTATTAGACACGTGACAAAAAATAATGATAATAAAATTAATTTTAAAAATAATTAATGTAAAAAAGTTATTCATAACATTAACATATACAAAATTTATTACCTCATAAAATTCAAAAATACATAAAATATTTTATACAATATTATTAAATTCTAAAAATTTTTAATGTAACAAACTTATTCATAAAGTTGACGTATGCAAATTCAATTAACTCATAATATTTTTAAATGAACAAAGTATCTTAAGTTACGTTATTTTTGTCCATTTTATGCTACATGATTAAAATATTAATTTCATATAACAATGCATATATTAAACTTCTAATACAAACACACATAACTTTAATTTTTATTAAAAATATATACTTAAAGCTAGCCCGTCCACCGGACGGGTCTAAGGACTAGTATGTATATATATATATATATATATATATATATATATATATATATATATATATATATATATATATATATATATATATATATATATATATATATATATATATATATATATATATATATATATATATATATATATATATATATATATATATATATATATATAGAAGGAGGTTAACGTGAGAGCTTTTTTTAAGTTTTAAAAATGAGAACTAATCTAAAACACCACTAAAACATTGGTACATGACCATTTTACTAATACTACACCAAAATATATATTATTTATACAACTAAACACTCTACCGACTAATAAACAACGGATAAGTGTGTAATAAGTTACTGATACATAATGAAGAATGTGATACATATACATCAAAATCTCAAAAAGTTAATATCTTATACATAAATTGGTACACTTGAAATACAATCACCACTAAATAACTTGATACACAATACCAAAACATGATACGTATCACACCTCGAATCATAATGTATCACTTAGATTTTGCCAATTTTCAAAGGACAACCCATCGAATCATTAAAAATTATATTTTTATTTAATCATGTTTTAAAATTGTTTCAAATAGAGTGTCATTTGTAATATTTTAGTTGGTTCTTATTTTTATAACTTTAAAAAGTTCTCATATGATCCAGATTCTATATATATATATATATATATATATATATATATATATATATATATATATACATATATATATATATATATATATATATATATATATATATATATATATATATATATATATATATATATATATATATATATATATATATATATATATATATATATATATATATATATATATATATATATATATATATATATATATATATATATATATATATATATATATATATATATATATATATATATATATATAGGAGCGGTTGCCGCCGGCAAGACAAGGCTGACGGCCGGCAAAAAACTCACTGTTCCAACTTGCCACCGGCACCATGACCCTGCCGCCGGCAAGTCACCCTAAAAAAACTTAAAAAATTATTTATTTTATTTATTTTGTTTGTTTGTTTTTATTAGTTTATTTTGTTTTATAGATTTTGTTTAGATAGGTTTATTTGATTGTTGTACTAACATACTAACATTTCAAGTGTTGTGTATTGTATTTTTTTTAAAAGCAAAACAAGACAATGCCTCCCAACGCATTGATCGCTAAATACGAGCGTAAGTATGGTCATGAAGAGATACCGTACAAGGTGAGGGCTGTGTCTTATGAACATTTGAAAGGGAGAGGATTAGGGGAAATGGAACGCCATGCATATAATATGAAATTAGCGAGGTTACAAGGGAAAGCCTTTGGCAGACCAAGAATAGATGATTGGCACTTGCTTAGGAAGTTCAATCGTGAGGAAGCATTGAGAAAGAAGTTGAAAATGACATATACTTATAGGTCGGGAGGAACTTTTGAGGACTACTAATTCGAAAGGGCCTTGGACATACAAGGTGAGGTATATAGTGATTTATGTCTTGAATTCTTTTCAACTTTTTATTTCAAAAAAGACATTCAAGATGCAAAAGATGAACCTTGCATTTGGTTTAGGTTGTTAGGTGTAAATTACTGTTTTACACAAGCGCAGTTTGGAGAGGTGTTAGGATTGTATGATAAGGAAGATTTAGACAATCCATTATTCGAGCTACATTTTTCTAGATTAGAAACCAATAAGAATTTTTTACCCGTAAACGAATATTGGGCAAGCATAGCTGAAAATACTGTGGGGATTAAGAAACTGGTATCGGTTAGAGATCCACTTTTGAGAATCCTACATAGGTTCATAGTAGGACAACTTGAGCATCGATCGGGAACTAGGGAGAGATCCCAATTAACTGACCTATGGTTGTTGAGCATAGCAAGTGGAGAAAGGCAAGTGAATATAGTACGAGGAATTGGCGAGTACTTGTATATGAAAGCCCCAGGATTGAAAACAGATAGTGAAATATGTGGAGGTCATTATGTGACTTGGATAGCTATAAGGCTCGATGTTTTAAACGATAGTGTTACGAAAAAGTTATCGAAGCCGATTGGAAATAAATTTTGGGATATAAGAGCCTTGGAAAGGGAGTTAGACAAGCAAAAGAAATGTCTAAGGCATCCGGAGCCGTTACAACAAGAAGGCGAAGAACAAGGAGAAGAGGAGCATGATACGAGTAGAGTGAAATCTAGTTGGGGAGATAGGAATGCAAGTTTAAGTGAGGTAGAAAGGATGATGGTATGGAGAAATAGTATGACCATGAGAAACAACTACATACTTGAGCATTCCGTGCCAATCTGATGAGACTGCAATTATACATAGTCTCATCGTCCAAATCGGGCTTAAAATGCTTAAAAATATCATCAAAATACCCAAATATATGCTTGTGTTTGTTCATTGTGTATTTAAGGTACGAATATTGTGAATTCACCAAATGATCACAAGAATCAAGCAAAAACGAACATAGGAAACGAAGCCGCACAAAGAACCGGACCCGAATAATGATTCTCCATTTGAAGTCCTTGAAGATTTAAGATTTGGCAAGAATGGTCCCTCAACTTTTGAAGGCTTGTCATTTTATACCCTTGTAAAACTCCAAAATTACATTTGGGTCCCTAAAATGACAAGACATTACATGATTAGCCCTTAAAGAATGCAAAATATGCATAAAATACCCTTGGAATAGTTTTGATAAAACTTTTGTGGCCAAAGTATGAAACTAAAAAGTTTCATTACAAAGGGATTTATACTATGGGTTGTTTATTACCAAGTGAACAAAGGAAGAAACATGGGGGAATAATCATGCCAGACAAAGAAACCCATCACCACCAACCAGCTCCTTACACGTCACCCCCCACTCACTCCTCCACCAATCACCTTGTACCCTTGCTCCACGTCATTTTCCACTAAACCCTATTTTTAAACCGGTTTTATTAAGTTTAATTTTGGTGGCAAACAACATTTTTTAAAAACTTAATCACCCTAAAACAGATTAAACTCCCTTAATCCCCCCATAAACCCTAATCTAACCCAGACCCAAATCAAGTCCTAATCAAAGGGTTTTTCACCTATTCTTTCCAGAACCCAAATTAAACCTACCCTAATCCCATCCCACATCCCAAAATACCCATCACTTTCACAAATCGACCCCACCATGGTTCCCTTGCTCAACCCAAAATAGAAAAAAACGAATCCTACAACAATCCAACGCATTTCCTTCATTCCTTGGTCCCAAAGGACTTGTTTCAACGTTCAAGATCATTTGTACAGCTCATCTAGAGCAACACCTTCACATGAGGCCAGTTAACCATTTTCAAACTTTGAATTCAAGGGCAGATTTGTAAAAGCTTAGCTAGGGTTTGGTTTATATTTATTTTTTTTATTATTGCATCTAGAATAGTCCTAGCTTGTATATAAATATGATGTGGTCTGTACTTCATATTTTGTTCCAGTTTTTGTAATTTATTAAATTTATTAATGAAAATGAACAATTTTTAATTTACAAATTCTGAGTTCCATTGTAGCTTAATCAGTCTTTCTTTTTATTTGCAAAATTAGTTTATTTTGTTTCAAGTTTCATCATTTCCCAAGATATTTTTTTGAAAATCAAGTTTTTTTAGGTTCTTGAGAAATCATTTTAAAAGCTGGAATCCATCTTTCACATGAAGTGAAAGTGGAATGTGAAGTTGGTTTCAGCTTGTAGTCAAGTTTTTTTTAAAGTTTTTAGTGGTTACAAAGTTTGGTTTAAAAAAAAGGGGTTTGTTATAAGTCTGATTTTATTTTTTTTATTTCACATCTTACTGTATCATAAGCTACAAGCTAACAGCCTGTAGCTTTTGATACTTAAATTTGCTTTCATTTTTTTGTGGTGTTGTGCAGGAAACAAAGACACAACAAGTCTCATCATCTCATGTTCATTTCTTTGAAATTTTGAAGATATTTTTGCCCTTTCTCTACATCATCTATTTCATTAAGCCAAGCATAAGCTCCAGCTTATTAGGAGAAGGCCTCAGCTGGCTTTTGTGTGGTTGGATGTTAACTACACTAGGTAAATGGCTTGAACCCTCCTAGAAATTAGGAATTTATGACTTGTTGATGATTTATGTGATTTTTATTATGCCTTGTTTAATTGTTGGATTTTTGGTTTGTTTGTGATTATTTCAGCTTGGTATGCATGCTTAGATAGGATTAGGTTAGTTTAGTTAAGAATTGAAAGCATTTGGTTTGTTAAATTTTACAATCTAAAAATAAGGGGGTGCTTGGATCTAGGTTTAAAATCACTTTCTTGAAAAGATTTAGGTTTAAAATCAGATTAAACACGTTTCTTAGGTCATTAATAGGTTGTTTGGTTAGTTTGGATCATCTTATATAGTTTTTGTGAAAGTTAGTATGCTAAAATTTGGCAAAAAACCAATCTAGACAATCAGTAGGCTGTTATAGGCTAGATTTTAAGCTTTTCTTGCTACAAATTTGTAATCTGCCAGATATTGGGTTAATTTAAGTATTGCAATTAGTTAGTGGTCAGTTGGTGGAAATTTTTGAAAGATATTGTGGATTGAAATCCACTCAATTGCCAAATAGATTAGCAAAATTCTCACAGACTCAAACTTGTGCATACAGTGACTGAATAGGGTCCATTTTGTTTGATTTTTGTGTTGAACTCGGTCTTTTTCTGGTTAAATCTGACTCCCCACACTTCAATGAGTGTGGGGGTGCCGTTTGTTCCAAAAGAATCATCCAAACACTCTAAATCCGACCACCAATTCATCACTTTTGTAACATGTCAGTGGTAACTGGGCTTCCACTGACATGGCCCTTTTCTATCCACTGTCATAGTTTTATTTTTTTTCTCTCAAGTCTGGGCACGTTTTCGTTCTTGTAGGCTTTAATCTCGTAGATTTTATTCAGTTTTTGAGTCTTTTGTGCTTAGTAATTCACTAGGAACAGGTTTTGGAAAATAGAAAAAAGTAAAAAAAAACTTTTTCCAAAAAGGACGTGGCTAGGACTCGAACCTGCGCTTAAGCCTTAACCATTGCGCCATTGGCTCTTTTACTGCCAAGGGTTGGAAAGGTTATTTACGTAAGGAGTTATTGTTTTTGCTTATTAAAAGTAATCGGCTTATAAATAAGCTGATTTCAGCTTTTTACTTAGGTTTTTGACCCCGTTTGATTTTTCCTTTGTTTATTATTCCATTTAGGACTTTTCAGCTTAACAAGTTTATTTTTCTCATTATTTAATTATTTTTATGATTATTTTGGTACCCGTATTTTAGAAATTAGATAAAAAATAGTTTAATTAGTTTTAAAAATTTTCGAAAATTATTTTTATGTTTTAATTAAATAGTTTTAGGTTTACATCCATTAAAATTTCCATTTTAGTTTTATTTAATTTTAAGGTTTTTCATTAACTTTAAAAATAAAGATAAAATTATTAAATAGTTTTTAGGCAATTTGGTTTTCAAATTTGTATTCCTTACATTTTTCTTTAGTTAAGTTTAAAATTTGGTAATTTTTAGAATAGTTTTTCGTTTTGTCGTTTTTTACGATTTCGCGTTTTTCGCGTCGTATGGTAATTTTTAGAGTAATTTGTCGTTATTTTCCCCCTTTTATCAACCAAAAACGACACTAATCCAAGAATTGTTATTTATCTTTGGCACATAATACACACACCGCCTTCGAGAACGAACCCGCAATTATTCGATTTGTCGTTTTTCATAAATCGACGAATTTAATTCTTGCCACGATTATACGTTCTTTTTCCGAAAAGACGTATCACTACACCTATCACAATCCTACACCATTTGGCGAATCAAGCACATTATAGTTACCCAACCTATGAGCCACCAAATGTTCCACCATATACATTTCCGTATGTACCTTATCCTCGCCCACACACACACACTATTCCTATGGGAAAGAAAGTAATTATGACGGGGAAGGAGTGTCCGTTGATGACTACATAGATCCACAAACGGGTGGATACGTTGGAAGTACCCTCATTGTTAAAAAAATTTGATGCCGGAGGATCATCAAGAGGAGTTCATGATGATGACGAAGATATGAAAGATTGAAGACACCATATCATGTGAAGTTTGTAAGATATTATTTTCAAAGAAGTTTATTTTATTTTATTTTGTTTCTAAGGATTCTGATTGTAGAATGATAACTTGGGCTGATTTTTATTTTTAGACATTTTTGTGATTTTTATTTTATTTTATTTTGGTTGGAAGAAAAATTTCTTTTGTTAGTGCAGTATTTTCAGGAATTGACAAATGAATTCAACATTGGTGGAAATATATGGAGTTTACTGTGACTCATGATGCAACAAAACCACATAGAGTTCATGGTTCATATTTCGGTAGTATCATTTGACCTTATTTTTCAAGTTTTCTTATACTTTTAAGTACGATTATTACCATTGAGGACAATGTCAAACTTAAGTGTGAGGGGGTGGTCAAATAGGAAAAATGGTCTATTTTGTCAAATTTAGTTACTTTTCAAAAGAAATGTAAAAATCTAAAAAAATAGTTAAATTTTAAATTTTTATTTTAGTAGTGTATTAATCCGCAGTGAGATCACAATTTGGGTGATTATGGCAAGAATAGATGATAAAAGGCAAAATATTTTAAAATTTTGTTGCTAATCACCTATTTTATAAAAAATGATTTTTGATGATCAAGTTGGCCACACTTTGAATTCGCATGAGTTATTTCAACAAAAAAGGATTAGCTACTCTAATTTGTTTTTTTGTAGCGTATGTTCATCCAAAGTGTGAGAGGATTACGGAAAAGCAGCAAATAGCCAATGAGCTATAAGCCAAATTATAAATAGCCAATGAGCTATAAATTATGAAGAGGAAGGAAGAAGAAGTAAAATGGTAGTATCGATTGGCCAATGTGTCAAGACGTGGTACTTGAAGTTGAAAAAAAAATGGAGAAAGACGAGGATAGTATGATGAGAGAGATGGAAGTGATCATTTGGTGGTTAGTATTTTTACTTTTATTTATCAAAATTGATAAGGTCCTTTTTGATAAAATTGTCGGGTGCTCACGCCCCATCGGATTAAGATATGTCTACCATTTCTTGAGTCTTTATCATTTTATAGATTTAGAGAGACGAAAACAAGTTTATGTTTAGATTTTGAATTTTTTATTTTACTTCACTTGCTCGAGGGCGAGCAATACTTAAGTGTGAGGGGATTTGATAACGCTCAAATCCAACATGTATTAGTAAGCGTTATCTTCACTATTGGTGTATTATTTGTGGTAATAAACGGACTTTTATTGCTAATATTGTGCAAAGTTCGGTTATTGTGTTTTGTAGGAAGAAAGGACAAAGAAACGTGAATAAAGGAATAAAAAGCGCGAATTGGATAAGAAGGAATAAACGAAACATGAAAGCGTAAGATTTCGTGTGAAGAATAAATGATAATGAAGGAGTCTTGGGAAGTGTAGAAGAAAGAAAAGAAAGAAGAAGGACTAGAAGGAAAAGTGTGTAAAATGGCTCAGTTGCCACCAGCAACACTTAGCTTGCCTCCATCAAACCAACCTTCATTTGCCACCAACATTAAAGTAGCACTCAGTTGCCACCGGCAAGCAAGTCCGTGCCGCCGGCAAATCCAACATCAGTTGCCACCAGTATGTTGGTGGTCAAGTCTAGCAAGAGTCACTCATAAACTCCCACCATAAATGAGAGCCTTCTCATTTTCCTCCCATAAACAATCCCTGGAGTTTATTTCCTTCCCTCCAAGCATAATCATGTATAAATTAGACCTTAGGGTCATTTGTTTTATAGTAATTCATCCATTGATCATTCTAACCCTTGACAAAGGTTAGAATCACCAAACTTATATAACCCAAAAGACAATAAACCTCTGTTAATTCTCAAGGGGAGAAAGAATTTCATGAAGGAGAGATTCGGGTGGAGGAACATTGATCAATTGGAGGCTTGGAATTGCTACAAATTTTGTTTTTGTTATTTCTTGTTTTTGGAAGAACTATTGGTAAATTCTTGTACTTGGATTAATCTTCATTTTAATTTAAGTGCTACTGAATGTTTGAGAAAGTTATGAATTGTGTTCAAATGTGTTTGAATTCCGAGTAGTGTGATATACTTGTGTGATGAACATGAATTCTAAAGGGGAGTTTGGTTTTATGAATAAGAGAATGTAAATAGGTTTTTATTTTTGATAATTCTTGATACATGTTTTGATAATCAAATGAAATATAGCATTTTATTGGATTTAGAGGTCGAAAGGATTTCCGGTAAACTATGTTCCAAAAGATTTATGCATGAGTCAAATTGGTTTTTTGGTGATTGACGCTCACCTTGACGAGTTGGTTAAAGGAATTTTTCAAAAGATTTATCTTGGGTATAGGTAGAAAGAACCCATTCAGACCAAACTTATCTCTTTATGTTTTCTAGAAAATGGTGATTATAATGAACTAGAATAGATGATGATAGGCCGAAAGGGTTTGTCTACACCAATTTGTTAATATGAATTCTATGAAAATACCATGGAATGGAATTTATATACTTTAGATTTGTGATTCATAGTTGCTAATTCACGCAAATTATCTCTCCTACGGATGAAATGAAATTCACATAAGTGTTGTTTTTAGTTATGTTTACCTTTACCATGTTAATTCTTGCGGTAGTAACGGTAGTGACAACCCTATTACCTACACCACCACAACATTTTGATTATGCGCAAATCCCATGGGACGACATAGACTTACCCGACTTTGCTCCAATAGAACGAGTATACTTGCTTGTATGCGTAGTTAAGGAATTAATAAGTCTTGTTTATAAATTTAAAACTAGGAGTGCAAGACGCGCATCACTCCTCTAGTAGATTAACAAAATCTCCAAAGTTCAGTGATCCCCTTGGTTTGTCCAGCTCCCCTTCAAATGAAGGTTTGCCTTGGTTTTGGTCACTCCCTGCCCCAAATCCTGAGGCTTGGGTTTTGGCCAACTGATTCTTAGGGGCAGTTTGTGATGGATCAATTGTGGAAGTGAGATCCTTATCGGTGAGGTGTTTTACACGTGGGCGTCTCCCTGAGTCTTTGGGATCGACAGCGGTTCCCTCAGGCAAAGACTTTTGGTTTAGTGTGCCTTCATTGGGAGTTGTGGATTTAAGATTCTTATCAGCGGGGTGTTTTACCCGTGGGCGTCCCTCTGGGTCTAAGGAATCAAGTTTGGGGTCCTCAGGCAAAGACTGGTGAGTTAGTGTTCCTTCATTGGATTTGGTGGAAGTGATAGGCCTATCAGCGAGGTGTGTTACCCGTAGGCGTCCCCCTGAGTCTTTGGCCCCTGTTTTGTCCTTAGGAAAAGGTTGTGATATACGAGTGCCCTCATCAGACTGAGTAGAAGGCAGTCCCGTAGGAGTGTGTTATATTATTTCCACTCCATCAAGAGGACCAGTAGGTTGGCTCGTCGACCCTGACTGTGATGTATCAGGGCCTCCCGTAAGCTCTTTCCCTTGGGGTGATGGAAGTTTAGTCTAGACAAGGGTGGTCTTTTTAGGACGTGTCTCGAAAGCCTCAGGGCCTTGTGTCGTTGTTGATTTGGTCTTTGACACAGTCTGAGACTTCTTGTTCCCTTTCTTTGGAAAGAAAGGAATGGGAGACACGGATGATTCACGACGGATGACCTTAGTCATGTGAGCCGTCAATTCAATGGGGTGGACTTCATATGGGTTCTTTGAAAAATTTGTGGCATTCAGCATTGGTATAAAGAAAACATTAAATTTCTCCTGAGTGTAAAGGGAACCCAGTAACCTTTCTAAGGCGCAAGATATGAACTTTGGGTAAGATACATACTTTTTACTGGACTCCTTCAAGAGCCCAGTTACGAGATCATTATAAATGATCTCTCCTATGTCAATCTTCAGTCCATTAATAAGACTGTTGATTAGCATCTGCTGAGTAGAATTAACTTGCTCAGTAGATGAATAGTTCCCATCGATCACCTGAATCACAAAAGTGACCGGGATCCTCCAAGCCATGGGGAAAGCAGTTTTGATCAATGGGGTTTTAGTCACAAGTAACTCAGGGACCCCGATTTTTGTAAGACCCTTAACCGAATCCATGTCAGGATCTGCAACGTATTTTCCTTGGTTATAATCGAGTCCACTGGCTTGACAAAATGATTTGAAGTCCAAAAGAAATGGTGTCTTCCCATTGTTCACAGTGAACCCAATGACACAATTATTATGAGATTTGGTCTCAGACCCCTGAGAACCTTTAGGCCCTTGGTTAGTTGGGGTCACAACCACAGCCGTATACCAGAATTCTCTGAGATATTTGTTAGTGCAAACATTATGATGTTCAGTCGATATAATCTCTTTGTGTTTTGTTGATGACAAACGTATAATTCGCAATACATTATGTAAAATGTTAAGGTACTCGTAATCACTCAAGAATACATTTGTATACTTCTCTCGACACCTCCAAGATCGCATTCGACATGAATCACTCAAGGTATGAATAAACATGTCATTAACCTAACTAAGTGATCAAGGATTAATATTTTCTTAAAACTCACTTTTATACAAAGTGACAAAGTAATTTTTAATTAACTTTATTTTTAAGAAAATATTTTATTAAAAAGAAAAATGGAAACTTGAATTTGGAATATTCCAAAGAATATTCCCTAAGGTATATTCCAAAGAATATTCTTTAATTCGAATTTGGCATATTCCATATGCCAAAGGAATATCCTTTGAGGGTATAAACTACCCCAGATGGCATATCCCTACTAAAGGACAAATTTGCACGGACTCCGACACGGAGGTTCCTTAAAGGAACCCACGATTCCTTATTGATAAGGTACCGCGGGTAGAGATAAGGAAGCGCCGGTGTTTTTGACCGTTGTAATGTTGCCCTATAAATAGTGGATCATTTCCAGATTTTCTTTCAACCCTTTTTGCATAGTTTATTTCAAAACCATATTAGATCCTTGATAAGTTAGTTTTGATTAATCTTGTTTAAGATGTGATTCTATCCTCAATCTCCTCATCCTCTCAAGTGCAAAGAGAAGAACACTATCATTACCATGATGTGTTGGGTTCACTGCATGATGAAGATCTCTCCTTATATAGATCTAAGTTATGTTTTTAGTCTTCCTACTATGTATAAGTAGAAGATCCAAGTTGTGGGTACACTTGGATGTGTTTGTAAGGGTAGAAGATCCAAGTGATGGGTATCCTTGGATTAGGTGTTAGTTGTGTAGATTCAAGTCTTGTTAGTACTTGGATATAGTGTTAGAGTTATAGATCTAAGTGTTGTGTGCTTAGATCTATATGGTTTATGTGTTTAGGCCATAAAACACAAGGTTTGTTATGTTGGACCATAAAACGTAACTAGTGGGTAGATTAGGTTGTGTCTTGGTAGTTCTCACTAAACTCTAAAGTGATGTGGTTATGTCTAGTTGTGTTGTTTGAAGTTCTCACTTAGCTTCAAAGTGAAGAGTCATGAAGATTGGTTCTAGCTTTCGATTAGAACTCGACATCTAGCCTTGTGTCGTAAAATGGTGAAGTGGGCGACGTTGTGTAGATTGGTCCTACCTAAGATTAGGACTCGACTTTTAGCTTAGAGTTGGAAATTGGATAAGCGACGTTGTGTATGGTTTCTCCACCTTAAGGAGTTTGTTGACTAGTGAACTAACTCTCGAGTAAGGTGTACCCGAGGAGTGGAGTAGGGCGAAGTGGAGCTTCGTGACCGAACCACTATAAATCATCGTGTCGGTACTTTCCTTTACATTTATCTCTTTACCATTATAGATGTATTTATATGTTGTGTGTTGTGTGCATCTCATAATCTAAACATCTAAGTTTCGGAAAAGCTAAGGCTTAGTACGTGTGTGCTTCATGTTTAGATTATTGTCAAGTGTACATCACTTAGTCTAAACATCCTAGTTGCGGAAAAGCTTATGCTTAGTACGTGTGTGCTTAGTATTTAGACTATTTCTTGATGTACTCTTGATTTGATGTGTTTGTGTGTTTACTTACTTGTAGTATTTATCTTTCAATCAAACACATCTCATATCTAGTCAAGCTTGATCGAGAATTTGATACAAAGGATTGTCAAAGTTTAACATGCAACAAAAGGTTAAGTTCACTGTCGGCGGTTCCCTAAATGGACCAGCGGTTCTTTATTGATAAGGAACCGCGGGTACACATAAGGAACCGCGCACAGTGGATTAAGCCGAAATGTTTTGAAAATTAACTAGAAACTATTCAACCCCCCCTTCTAGTTTCTACAATTGGTATCAGAGCGAGGTTACTCAAGATCTTTGAAGTATATTGTACTTTAAAGCTTGGATCGATCTTTTCTCTCTTTTTAAAAACAAATGGTTTTTAAAATGAAAACGGTTTTTAAAAATAGAGACGATCTTTGTATCAAATTGTTCATGAAGAGTGATTACTTATGAAATGTGTTTTGTTGTTTCATTCATACAAGTTTTGGTGTTAAATAAACTTTTTATAATAGCTTGAATTAAATCTTTTCATGTTTGGAAGTATAAAAATCTTTTATGTCATAATTAACTCTAAAATACGAGTTCTATGTGTCTAAAATGATATTTTAGAGTCCTAAGTCCTTCCAAAAAGTTATCAAATAATTTTGGCCAAAAACTCATTTTTGTCCTCTGGACGCGGTTTTTTATCTCTTCCCGGAGGTTCCTTATCAATAAGGAACCGCGGCCAGTGTGACTCAGTTTTTTGCAAACTTTGAAAAACCATATAAAATCAACCGTAAGTCCGTAGAAGTCGTGCCACCCGGAGTTTCGAACGTAATTAAGTTATCTTTCATTTAAAAATACTTCCAAAACTTTATTCAAACTTTAGAATTTAAATGTTTTATAAGTTATATACTTTGTCCAAAGTATTGAGTCTTGGTTTGTCGTAAAACTTGTGTTTTGCTATTTTCTATTAAGTTGAACATCTCTTGTTGGTGTATCTTTGAAAATTTATATATTTACAAAGTGTTAAACTTAGTTAAATTTTTGAAATGAGTCGAAAACCTTTTTCAAATAAAATCAAGCTATGCATACTTTGGTGTATCTAACACTCAAAACAAAGACGAATGTTTTTGTGCCTTTTCTTTTGTTCTTGGACATTCTTAAGTGATCATTACTATTGGTAGTAGTGTTACTTAGTTGTCTATTTATGTGTGAATTTCATATAGGATTAACATCTCTTGGTTTGCAAATGTTACATAAACATCTTGTACACCTCGGCATGTTCTTTAACACTTTTAGGTTTGAAAGCTTTGGGAGCTTGTCAAGTCTATTGATTTGGGTCGTCTTACTCGATCATTGTGTTATTAGTTCAAGTAGATAAATGTGGCACTATAAAACATGAAACACCCTTTGAAAATCTTAGCTATTTCTCTTAAAAGAGTGTTTGTGGGAATCAAGAAAGATTTCGATTAAATATCAATGCATTATTCAAACTATGATTGGTATCATTATCGAATCTAATTGACATGTCTTTTAGTGTAGACATGAATGTGCTTTATTAATAATATACATCGGATCATAATTCACACTTGTGTTGATGGTGTTATATTGAATCTACTTGTTCAAATTGTTAGAGATATTTTGTTTAATAATTACTTATAATGCACAATAGAGTCGGTTTGATAACTTGGATGTTTCATCCGAAATACTCAAGTAATTTACATTGCTATGCAATCTATAAATGTGTCATTTCCGAAAGACCAATCAAGAGTGTTCCTTGGGTTTGTGTAAACTTTGTTTATACACTTCAAAGTTATTGGCCTCAAGTTCTATTAAGGTAAATAACCTTAACTATACTTGTTTGACAAGATATGCAATGGTGCATTCTTAACCCTCATTAGGTCATGCATTGTGTCGCCATGCAAGTTTCATCCTTGCTAAACTTTATTAGGCAAATTTTGGAATTACATTTTGTCTAACTTGAGAATGACTACTAGAGAATTTATGCACTAGGATCTTAATTTGACCTAACGGTTGAATTACTTCCATGTGGGAAGTTGAGTTGGTGTATAACTCGTAAAAATGGTCGTGTTTAGCCTTAATTGAGCACCTCTAGTGATAGTCTCATACTCATTCTCTAAATTGGCTAAATGGCTCTTCCTATATATGACTAATGATAGTTTACTTTGATGAACTTTGTATGTCATTAAGAGTCTTTTTCTTTTGTAGCCATTAGGTTTTTCTTAACTTTCTTCCTACGTGCTAATTGAACCTATGTGTTTTTCCTTTGTGTGTGTTCTAGTTTTTATTGCTCTTAAGCATGACTTTATGATAAGTTAGACTAGAACATTAGGATTTGCTGAATTGGAAAATCCCCCATTCACCACCTAAACCAAGCCTCTGTAGGCGGTTCTTTAAATAGACCGCGACTCCATATCAATATGGAACCGCCGGTGGAGATAAAGAACCGCGGGCAGAAGCTCTCAAATTCGGATTTTCTGAAACTTCCCAATTGTTCCAACAGCCTTTGGAATCTATGTTTCAAACCTTTGAACACTCCCAAAATATCTTGGGCTTTCCATTTTAAACCCTCCTTGTTAGCCATGTTTTTCACACCTTAAACCATTCATCATTACCCCTTAAACCACCCATTACTACCATGGTTTCTACAAGAACCACCAATTCACCCAAAACCTCCTCTTCAAAGTGGCACCTCAAATTTAAGATTAAGTTGCCCAAACTTAACTCTTCATCCTTTCACACACCCAATAATGAGATTGTTCTAATTCTCATCTCTTCATCACCCTCACCACCTCTTGCAACATGTAAGACTACCTCAACCCATGGTACCAACCATTCACATGGTTCTACCTTCTCTTCATTCCAATCTATAATGAATGAGCTAACTTCACCCTTCACTCCTAGTACTCTATTGGATGTGACTACCCAACCTCAACCCATCCAAAGCATTCCCTTTGTGAATGACTTTGTTGAACCCTTGGTGACTTCACCTTTCACCCCACCAAATTCCGACACCACCCTTGTCTTTCATTTAAGCATGTGGATTGCTTATTGCTAAGACATCTATTTTAAGCAAATCTTAGGATTCTAGTGTAACTAAGATTAAAATTATGCTTAAGATTTAGGCTTGTGTTTCATACATCTTTGTATGATCTTTATTGTCTTGTTTTTCCCTTTCATGTTTTTCGAAACATGTTTTATCTTTGGGTCTTAGATCTCTTTTTTCTCGTGATCTTTATTTTCTTATTTATTTTCTCACTCGGTTGTCAAGGAAGGTTAGATTTATATCTAATTCCCCTCCTAGTAAGATTGACAACTTAAATATTTTTTTTGAAATATTCAAGTAATTTTAACGTGCAATTGCAATTGTTAAAAGTCATATCCGAAGCATTGACTTTCAATCCATTTAGCATCTTATGTTAAATTGTTTGACCAAGTGATTTTCCTTTGAGTCGATAATCGGTTTTGGACACCCAATGTCCACGGTTCCTCAAATAACCTTGGGTCTCATTATTGATAATGAACCACAGACCTATTTAATGAACCGCGGCCATTGAGTCCCTTTGTTCGTTTTGGTTTTTTTCTCTTTTGAGTTTCTTGAAGTTATCCTTAACTTCTTTGTTGAGTATCTCTCAGTTCATTTTAATCATGCTCTTCTAAGTCGAGTCTCTTTCTTCTAGTCTTTCTAAACTAAGTTGAGTCGAGCCTTACCCTTTCCTCATCATGTAATTGTTCTTTGAACATCCATAATGATTGAGACGAGCTACGAGACTTTGAGCATGTAGTTTATCGTATGCTAAACACCATTTGGTGTCGACATTCATACGAATTTTTGCCTATAATGTCCTATATCCTGTTTTTTATATTAAAGCGTCGATTTATCCGCTTTTGGTTTTCCTTTATTTTTTTTTGGTCAAAAATGTCTCTAGGTTGAGGTATTTTTGTTCCTATTTTTGAGAGTTGATTGCGGTTAAAATTTACAATTAGTATGGGTGATTCAATCAATTCTATGTTTTTAACCCCTTGAGATGATATCTTCAAATTCTTGGATATTTCTTTTCTACCTCTATTCCAACAATTTTGAATTGATTTCCTCAAAATCCTCTCCTTGTTTTTTCTTTGAGATTTGATGGTTAAATCTTGAATTTTCTTGGGCGATTCCAAAAATTCTAATCTTTTTACCCTTTGACATATTATCATTACAATTGGTATGGATGTTTCTTTTCTATCTCTATTCCAACAATTGTGAATTGATCTTGTCACGAGCCTCTCCTTTATTTATTTTTTTATTGGTAGCATCGCGTGCACACTTCTTTGCTTGTCATTGTTTGTGCAAACGACTTGTTTATCATCCTCTTTTTATATATGCTCTTGTCTACTAACCTAGTTTTGTAGGACACTTCTAACCCATTTTTGTAGCTCGTCACTATTCTTGTTTTGTTGGTGCCTCAAGCAAGGGGTAGCTCATATCAAGGGGGAGCATTTGAAAGAGTTCAAGTCATTACATTTGCGATCATTCATCATCTTGCTAGTAATGAATTTTGGAATCTTGAAGATAAGCATTTTATTATGCATGGAGTTAGTTAACCTATGGTGATTGAAGACTTCACTAGGATGACGCAAGCTCAATATTTTTGTATGATGGGTTTATGGTTTGGATTCTCGTCTCTCAAACGACAACCACAATGGATGATTAGATTTTTGGATGCATATTCTCTCAAAGTCAATCCTCCTCTTCTACAAATGAAGACTCCCTTTCGGTTGCAAGCTCGTGTGACGTTGATTCTTCTCTTCTTCAAGACGTTGGCTATCTTTTTTATTCGACAAAAGGGGGAGAAGTAAGTGTAAACGAGTAACTTATTCATTTTAATATCTGTTGCGGTTTACTTGTTTGTCATCATCAAAAAGGGGATATTGTTAGTGCAAACATTACGATGTTCAGTCGCTATAATCTCTTTGTGTTTGATGACAAACGTATAATTCGCAAAACGTTATGTAAAATGTTAAGGTACTCGTAATCACTCAAGAATACATTTGTATACTTCACTCGACACCTCCAAGATCGCATTCGACATGAATCACTCAAGGTATGAATAAACATGTCATTAACCTAACTAAGTGATCAAGGATTAATATTTTATTAAAACTCACTTTTATACAAAGTGACAAAGTAATTTTTAATTAACATTATTTTTAAGAAAATGTTTTGTTAAAAAGAAAAATGGAAATTTGAATTTGGAATATTCCAAAGAATATTCCCTAAGGTATATTCCAAATAATATTCTTTAATTTGAATTTGGCATATTCCATATGCCAAAGGAATATCCTTTGAGGGTATAAACTACCCCAGATGGCATATCCCTACTAAAGGACAAATTTGCACGGACTCTGACACGGAGGTTCCTTTAAGGAACCCGAGGTTCCTTATTGATAAGGTACCGCGGGTAGAGATAAGGAACCGCCGGTGTTTTTGACCGTTGCAATGTTGCCCTATAAATAGTGGATCATTTCCAGATTTTCTTTCAACCCTTTTTGCACAGTTTCTTTCAAAACCATCTTAGATCCTTGATTAGTTAGTTTTGATTAATCTTGTTTAAGATGTGATTCTATCCTCAATCTCCTCATCCTCTCAAGTGCAAAGAGAAGAACACTATCATTACCATGATGTGTTGGGTTCACTACATGATAAAGATCTCTCCTTATATAGATCTAAGTTATGTTTTTAGTCTTCCTACTATGTATAAGTAGAAGATCCAAGTTGTGGGTACACTTGGATGTGTTTGTAAGGGTAGAAGATCCAAGTGATCGGTATCCTTGGATTAGGTGTTAGTTGTGTAGATCCAAGTCTTGTTAGTACTTGGATATAGTGTTAGAGTTATAGATCTAAGTGTTGTGTGCTTAGATCTATATGGTTTATGTGTTTAGGCCATAAAACACAAGGTTTGTTATGTTGGGCCATAAAACATAACTAGTGGGTATATTAGGTTGTGTCTTGGTAGTTCTCACTAAACTCTAAAGTGATGTGGTTGTGTCTAGTTGTGTTGTGTGAAGTTCTCACTTAACTTCAAAGTGAAGAGTCGTAAAGATTGGTTCTAGCTTTCGATTATAACTCGACATCTAGCCTTGTGTCGTAAAATGGTGAAGTGGGCGACGTTGTGTAGATTGGTCCTACCTAAGATTAGGACTCGACTTTTAGCTTAGAGTCGGAAATTGGATAAGCGACGTTGTGTATGGTTTCTCCACCTTAAGGAGTTTGTTGACTAGTGAAGTAACTCTCGAGTAAGGTGTACTCGAGGAGTGGAGTAAGGCGAAGAGGAGCTTCGTGACCGAACCACTATAAATCATCGGGTCGGTACTTTCCTTTACATTTATGTCTTTACTATTATAGATGTATTTATATGTTGTGTGTTGTGTGCATCTCATAATCTAAACATCTAAGTTGCGGAAAAGCTAAGGCTTAGTACGTGTGTGCTTCGTGTTTAGATTATGGTCAAGTGTACATCACTTAGTCTAAACATCCTAGTTGCGGAAAAGCTTATGCTTAGTACGTGTGTGGTTAGTATTTAGACTATTGCTTGATGTACTCTTGATTTGATGTGTTTGTGTGATTACTTACTTGTAGTATTTATCTTTCAATCAAACACATCTCATATCTAGTCAAGCTTGATCGAGAATTTGATACAAAGGATTGTCAAAGTTTAACATGCAACAAAAGGTTAAGTTCACAGTCAGCGGTTCCCTAAATGGACCGGCGGTTCTTTATTGATAAGGAACCGCGGGTACACATAAGGAAACGCGCACAGTGGATTAATCCGAAGTGTTTTGAAAATTAACTAGAAACTTCAACCCCCCTTCTAGTTTCTACAATATTCATGATAGAAGACTGAGGGGTTTTTTTGTAAAAGCATCAGCCCAATAAAAAATTTAAGAAATTTGCATATTGGTTCATAGGCCGATACACTACTAGATTAACTGAAATTCCCTTCATAGTTGTTTCCTACAAAATGGACACCCTCATTTATGAGATGCTTAGCCCGAGGGGGAATACATGTTTTGTAGAAAGGACAATTGCACTTTGTGGTAATCAAACCAAGGCTTGTTTCATGTTATAACGCAACAATGGTTCCCCAAGTGACTTAATGTAAGCTTTTGCCTTGTGATAAAGGATCAAAAGGGAGAGACACCAAGTAACTTTGATCACTTGTGCTATATAACAATGAAACGAGTGATCGATGTGAGTACCTTTTTAATGAAAACTCTTTGTTTGAAATAATGGTTGAACAAACACACTTTTCTTTGAGAGACGATTTTGGCAGAGTAAGTTTGTAGAAATCATTGTGTGTGTGTTTGTTTTGTGTTGGGGTATTTATAGGCTCGGATGTTAAAGAGACCTTATTTGATATAACTTTTAATTTTGAATTATTTTTCACATCCACATTTAATGAAATGTACAAGTGGTCCCCCTTTTTCTCGGCGACTGTTCCATTTCTACACATTTACCGTTTTTTGCAGACACGACGTGGGGTCATGTATAGTTGAAAGGACATTTTTGAAACAGATTTCGCTTGAAAAAGGGCAAGCATTGAATGCTTAGTGGGATACCTGACATTTTGTGACCCCTTGACTGGCTTGTTACAATAAATGCAAGGAATATTTGTTCCTCATTTAATATTGTGACTCGGGAACCTAAGACATTAAGTAACTAAATCCTTAGAGCATTTAGTTACATCATTTAATGTACTTAAGTGTCAAGGGATAAAAAACAATAAGATATATTTACTCAAGGAGAAGATTAAGAATATACATTATACTGAATATCTTATCATCAGGGAGCCTGATTAATCAATATTCAGCATACCAAGTTCAGCTTTCAGTCTAGTGAACGTTGGTTCATCCAAAGGTTTAGTGAAAATACCAGCTAGCTGATACTCAGTGTGGATGAAGTGTAACTCAATATCTCCTTTTAAGATGTGGTCCCAAAGAAATTGATATCTTATGTCAATGTGTTTAGTCCTTGAGTGTTGATGAGATGAAATTTATACATGATCTCATCGATCTTTTTAGGCTTTAAATGCATAAAACATTATCAAAAATGCCATATATATGCTTGTGTTATTTCAATGTGTATTTTAGGTACGGATATTTAGAAAATGATAAAAGATCACAAGAAACAAGCAAAAACAAACACGGGAAACGAAGCCCTAGAATGAACCAAGCCCTAATGTTGATTTTCCAAGAAAATTCATTTATGAATTGAATATTGTGCAAGAAGGGTCCTTTATTATTGAAGAACTAACACTTTAAACCCTTGTATATTCATAGTTACAATCTTGGTCCTTAAAGTTTATCAAATTGCAAAAATTACCCTCAACATTGAAGAATTAAAAGAATGGTTGTAAAACCCATAAAAATGAGGTCATTATTTAATTCTATCTTTCAAATATTTTTGAAGTATTTTATGACGTTAAATATTTTTATGGTTAACGGTTTAAGTTGAAACCGATATTGAATATTTTATTTTAATATTTTGACGTGCAACGAGGACTACTAGTGATCGCGATACCGACGGATGCCCACAATTTTATATTTTATTATCGATCGTTTCGATATTTAGTACTTTCGACGATATCGTTTTAATTACGTATCGAGTCGTTATATTATTTTTCGTGTGCGTTTAAACTTTTAAAAAGTATTTTTACGAAACCCGAGTCCCGTAAATATTTGTAAAATTTACTTTTAGTCATTTCCCGCAACTTAAATTATTATTTACATTTATGGCCCAAAAGAATGCATTTTGTCAAAATTAACCCAAAACTTGGACTATATATATAATTTCCACTAGCACTATCTTATTTTAAAATTCATTAAACAAAAAAAATTCATCTTTCTTCCTCCTTTTTTCTTTCTTGGCCGTACACCCCAACAAACAAAACCATCAAAATTTGTTGATTTTAAATTTGAATCTTCAAAATCTAAATCAAGTCTCATCCTTAGAATTCAAAGGGCTACACATTGGTATAAAAATTTCATACATGCATTAACATTTTGAAAATTTTATTTTCTTGATGAACTATGCTTGTTTGATTCATTTTGATTGAATAAATAGGTGTTAATATTATTATATTACATAGTGGGGTGTTTGTATGTTTGAATTTTTGAGTTTGATTTATTATATTTATACATGCAAGTGTGTTAGAGGTTTAAAGTGTAGGAGTGTTAGAATGATCATATTAGTGGTATAGAAATGGGTAGATTTTTGTTGAAAAATTGATTTTGTATGGTTTTCAAATGGTCAATTTTAGGCAGTAGGTTTGAGGCTATTTTCGAGGGTCTAAAGTCTAAGTATAGGTTGATATGATGGGATAATGTTGTAGAGAATTTCGAGAGCTTCGATTTCATATAAAGTAGGCCTTCCAACTCATTACGGATCAAAAGATACGCTAGTTTGATTTTCGTGTACCGGGAGACGAGTGTTGACACAATCCGAAAATTGTTGTCGATATTTGGATCGAATATCGGGGACTATAAAATGAGTTTTAAAATGAGTCAAGGGCTGTTATCAGGCTCAAAGTTTAGTATTTTGAGTCTATTTTTAGGATCAAGTGTTGGTTTTATAAATGGAGTTGTTTAGGATGGTCAAAATGGTTTCGTGAGTCAAGGTCGCTAAACTGTCCGAATTTTGTAAGTCAAAGATGTGTCGGGCAGGGAACTTTAGAAGTAAAATCTTTTGATGGGCTCTTGGGAGGACTTTCTACATATAGTATGTGAGTTCCTCAGGTAGTACCATGAAGTTTTGATGTGTTTAAGTATGGGAAAACAGCTTGGACGATCGGTATGTTCCGGCAGATTTTTATTAAAAGCATAGAATAATAAAGTGAGTATATAGGAGAGTATAATAGAATCACTTGTATCATTTTCTCTCGAGTTTGTTGTAATTTTACGAGTCGAGTTTTATATTCTTATGTATGAATTATATCTCGAGTCTATTATTAATGTACGCACCTTATTTGCTAGGTTGCGGTTATCGTTATTATCGGGCATCTACTATCGTCGGCGATTGCTTCAACTACTATAAGTACTAAGGTGAGTTTATAGCCTCATTTGAGCTCATTCAAATATTTTTAAACCCGCGAGGGGGAATACATGTTTTGTAAACTTAGAACACAAGATTTTTATGGTATGCTTGTCCCTCTATGAATGGACCCGTGGTTTCCTTTAAATTGCATTAAGTGATTGCCTTTGTTAAAGCCTCAATTATGGACCGTTAATTAACCTATGATGGGTTAACCGCTAGTACAATTAAAAGATCTATGGGGGAAGCCGCCCCGGTTCAGTTTTTGGGGACTTGTCATAGAAGCTTAGGCCCGACCTCCACACTGTTTGAACATATTGTATTGAGAAGTCAGGTATACGGCAATGTACCAATAATCTGGAGGTAACCGACAATTAATAAATCTCCTGTCTTATCAGACCTCTAAAGGGAGTGTCTAAGGGCTCGGTTCCATGAGCGTATTGCAATTTATGCTATATACAGTTATTATTGTTGATGCAAAGTATTATTTGACGCTTGTTGCCTTCAAGTATGCCACAAACTTAAAATCTTAGCTTGTGTTCAAAAATGATTATATAAACCTATAGATTCACTCGGCATTTTTGCTTATGATTTTCTCACATGTATTTCAGGTAATCAGGAAGGCTGATGCTTGGAAGCCACGGGAATGAATGTTGTGCACTACTTTGTATATAAACTCTTTGAATGTTTGCCGTTCCTTTTGTTCAAAACAATTTAAATCTTTTGTTTTGGTCGTACTTCGGTTACGATGTCTTGGGACTACGCTACTCTGACAAATGTTTTAGGAACGATAAATTTAAAACGTCTCTTTTTGAGTCGTTCTTTATAAATTATGTGTTGTAGTATCATTGTTTAGCACCCAAAGATGTATTCCGCTGCGTGTAAATTTGGGGGTGTTAAAGATTGGCATTAGCTGCGGATAGAGCTGCACGTGTTAACACTGAAGGAGCTGGTGGCTCTAGAGGTGCTGATGCTGGAGGTGCTGATGCTGGAGGTGCAGGTGAACCTGTTGAACCTGTTCAACCAGAAATTGTTGGAGGAGCAGGTGTAGCTGAGAATCCTGCAGGTGAGGTTGCTCAGGCTGCTTCTGTAGTGAAAGAGTGTAATTTTGCTGGTTACATGAAATGTGGACCCACTACATTTCAAGGAACTGGAGGAGCACTGTAATTATTCAGGTAGATTGAGAAAACAGAAACAACATTTGAGATTAGTGATTGTTCAGAAAGGAACAAGGTTAAGTTCGTAGTTGCTACTTTCAAGGATCGAGCTTTAAGCTGGTGGAAGACTCAAGTTGCTACAGTTGGTTTAGAAGCTGCAAACAGGAAACCTTGGGATGAAATTAAAAGGTTGTTGAAAGAAGAGTTCTGTCCAGAAGAAGAGTTATCTGCTTTAGAGGATGAGTTGAGGCACCTGAAGCTGAAAGATAACAACATTGCTGCATATACTAGTCGATTCAATGAGTTGGTTTTGCTGTGTCCAGATGCTTTTGCTACTGAGAAGAAAAAGATGGATCAGTACATCAAAGGGCTGCCTGGGTACATTAAAGGTGAGACAACTTCATCTCGACCCAAGAACTTTGTTGAGACTGTAAAAATGGCACATACACTCGTGGGGCAGAAAGTTCAAGATAGAGCTGAGAGAGCTACTGAAGGTAGTAAAAGGAAATGGGAGAATTCTCAGAGTGGTAATCAAGGTAGTAGCCGCCATAGGCAGTACAATCAGAAGAGAAATGATGGGGCTAGAGCTGCGACTAACAAGAATGATAATACTGATCATGGGGGACCAGCCCAGAAATGTAAGAGTTGTGGTGCTTGTCACTTTGGTAATTGTCCACCAAGGTGCACTAAGTGTGGAAAGGTTGGTCATGTTGTGGATAAATGTAAGACGAGGGTTCCTGCTACTGGAGCGAATGCTATTCCGATCAGGAATTGTTTTGAATGTGGAGAACGTGATCATCTTCGTCCTCAATGTCCGAAGTGGAAGAACAAGAAGGCAAGTGAAGCTGCTGGAGCAGTTTATGTTGTTAAGGATGCTGATCAGGCACAAGGTCCATATGTGGTGACGGGTACGTTCTTACTCAACCATCGTTATGCTAGTGTGTTGTTTGACTCAGGATCTGATAGGAGCTTTATAAGCATTTCCTTTAGTCGTTTAATTGATGTTGAGCCAACAAGCCTAAATACTAGTTATGAGGTCGAGTTAGCTGATGGACAATTAGTTAGTACTACCACGATATTTAAGAAGTGTCCTTTGAAATTAGCAAATCATTTGTTTGAAATTGATTTGATGCCGATTGAGTTGGGTTCGTTTGATGTGATTGTTGGTATGGATTGGTTGGTTGCTCATGATTCGGTAATTGTATGTGGGGAGAAAGTTGTTCACATACCGGTTAAGGGTAAGGTGTTAGTAGTTAAAGGTGATGTCGGTAGATCTCGTCTGACGGTGATATCTTGTATCAAGGCGAGGAAATATGTAGAAAGAGGTTGTCACCTATTCTTGGCTCAAGTAGTGGAGAAGGAACTACCGGTTAGGCGTGTGGAAGATGTTCCGGTTATTCGTAATTTTCCTGAAGTATTTCCCGCTGACTTGCCAGGGCTTCCGCCTCAGCGAGAAGTCGAATTCAAGATTGATCTAGTGCCGGGATCTGCACCGGTGGCGCGTGCACCTTATCGTTTGGTACCGTCTGAGTTGAAGGAGTTGGCATATCAGTTGAAGGAGTTAATGGAGAAGGGGTTCATTAGACCATGTTCGTCACCTTGGGGAGCTCCAGTATTGTTCGTGAAGAAGAAGGACGGATCATTCAGAATGTGCATAGACTACCGAGAGTTGAACAAGTTAACTATTAAAAATCATTATCCACTTCCTAGGATCGATGATTTGTTCGATCAACTTCAAGGTTTGTGTGTGTACTCAAAGATCGACTTGAGGTCGTGTTATCATCAACTTCGTGTTAAAGAGGAGGACATACCTATTACAGCTTTTCGGACGCGTTATGGACACTTTGAATTTCAAGTGATGCCGTTTGGGTTAACTAACGCACCTGCGGTGTTCATGGACTTAATGAATCGTGTGTGTAAACCATACCTCGACAAGTTTGTGATTGTATTTATCGACGATATCCTGATTTATTCCAAAAGTCGGGAGGAGTATGAAAGTCATTTGAAGATTATTTTGGAGTTGTTGAAGAAGGAGAAGTTGTATGCGAAATTCTCAAAGTGTGATTTTTGGTTGGATTTAGTCCAATTCCTTGGGCACGTGATCGATAGTAGCGGTGTTCATGTTGATCCTTCCAAAATTGAAGCTATTAGAGATTGGGTTGGGCCTACGACCCCGACTGAAGTTAGACAATTCCTGGGATTAGCTGGATACTACCGGCGATTCATCGAAGGATTCTCTTTAATTTCTAAACCTCTTACTAAACTTACCGAGAAAAACAAGAAGTATGAGTGGGGTTCAGAAGAAGAAGAAGCATTCCAAACTTTGAAGCGGAAGCTGTGTTCTGCACCAATTTTGGCTTTGCCCGACGGAGCTGAAGACTTTGTGGTATATTGTGACGCATCGCGTAAGGGTTTTTGTGCTGTGTTGATGCAAAGGGAGAAAGTGATCGCGTATGCATCTCCTTAATTGAGGAAGCATGAGGAGAATTATACTACACATGATTTGGAATTAGGAGCTGTTGTCTTTGCTCTTAGACTTTGGAGACACTATCTCTACGGTACAAAGAGTGTGGTATATACCGATCATAAAAGCCTGCAACATATTTTAGATCAGAAGGAGCTCAATATGAGGCAGAGAAGATGGGTAGAATTGTTGAGTGATTACGACATTCAAATTTGCTATCATCCCGGCAAGGCGAATGTAGTTGCCGATGCACTTAGTAGGAAGGACAGAGAAATAACCAAAAGGGTTAGAGCTTTAGCCATGAAAACTTATTCTGATTTATCTAATCGAATACTTAAAGCTCAAACTAAGGCGATGGAGGAAGAGAATGTGAGAAATGAAGACTTGGGTAGAAGGATGACACCTATATTCGAAATTCGTGATGATGGAATTCGGTATTTCGAGAATCGTGTGTGGTTACCGGTGTATGGAGGACTGAGAGATCTAGTTATGCACGAATCTCATAAGTCTAAATATTCGATTCACCCAGGATCGGATAAAATGTACCAAGACTTGAAGAAATGTTACTGGTGGCCGAATATGAAGGCAAACATTTCTACTTATGTTAGTAAATGCTTGACGTGTGCTAAGGTGAAGTTTGAGCACAAGAGACCTTCGGGTTTACTGCAACAACCTGAAATTCCAGAATGGAAATGGGAGAAGATCACTATGGACTTTTCTTCGGGACTTCCGAGGACTTCTAGTGGTTAGGATACGATTTGGGTGATTGTTGATCGGTTGACTAAGTCGGCTCATTTCTTGCGGATAAAGAAAACTGATGACTTAGACAAACTTACTCGGTTGTATTTGAAGGAAGTTGTTTGTAGACATGGAGTTCCTTTGTCAATTATTTCTGATCGAGATAGTCGGTTCACATCTGAGTTTTGGAAATCGCTTCAGCGAGCTTTTGTGACTCAGTTGGATATGAGCACTGCGTATCATCCGAAAACGGACGGACAAAGTGAGAGGACTATTCAGACCTTGGAGGATATGTTACGAGCGTGTGTAATAGACTTTGGAGGTAGTTGGGATCGACATTTACCTTTGGTGGAGTTCTCATACAACAACAGTTATCATGCAAGTATTAAGGCTGCGCCTTTTGAAGCACTTTACGGGCGAAAGTGTAGATCACCAGTTGGTTGGTGTGAAGTTGGAGAAAGTCAGTTGACGGGTCCTGAATTGATTAGAGAAACAAATGAGAAGATCGTGCAAATCAAGAATCGTTTAATGACAACTCGTAGTAGGTAGAAGAGTTATGCGGATAAGAGGAGAAAACCATTGGAGTTCGATATTGGCGATATGGTTATGTTGAAAGTATCACCTTGGAAAGGAGTAATTCGATTTGGCAAGCGAGGAAAGCTTAGTCCACGTTACATTGGTCCATTCAAGATTATTGATCGAGTTGGTCCTGTGGCATATAAGTTGGAATTGCCAGAGAAGTTAAGTGCTATTCACCATACTTTTCACATTTCTAATCTTAAGAGGTGTTTCGCGGACGAGAATTTGATAATTCCACTTGAGGAGATTCAACTGGACGACAAGCTGCATTTTATTGAGGAACCGATGGAGATTATGGAACGAGAGGTGAAACGGCTTAAGCAAAGTCGGATCCCGATAGTGAAAGTGCGACGGAATTCCCGACATGGACCCGAATACACTTGGGAGCGAGAGGACTACTTCAAGAGCAAGTATCCACATTTATTCGTAGACGGACCTAAGGAGAAGTAAGCCCCGGGACGGTGCTCTCCAAAAGGTGGTGAGGATGTAAAACCCACAAAAATGAGGTCATTATTTAATTCTATCTTTCAAATATTTTTGAAGTATTTTATGACGTTAAATATTTTTATGGTTAACGGTTTAAGTTGAAACCGATATTGAATATTTTATTTTAATATTTTGACGTGCAACGAGGAGTACTAGTGATCGCGATACCGACGGATGCCCACAATTTTATATTTTATTATCGATCGTTTCGATATTTAGTACTTTCGACGATATCGTTTTAATTACGTATCGAGTCGTTATATTATTTTTCGTGTGCGTTTAACCTTTTAAAAAGTATTTTTACGAAACCCGAGTCCCGTAAATATTTGTAAAATTTACTTTTAGTCATTTCCCGCAACTTAAATTATTATTTACATTTATGGCCCAAAAGAATGCATTTTGTCAAAATTAACCCAAAACTTGGACTATATATATAATTTCCACTAGCACTATCTTATTTTAAAATTCATTAAACAAAAAAAAATTCATCTTTCTTCCTCCTTTTTTCTTTCTTGGCCGTACACCCCAACAAACAAAACCATCAAAATTTGTTGATTTTAAATTTGAATCTTCAAAATCTAAATCAAGTCCTATCCTTAGAATTCAAAGGGCTACACATTGGTATAAAAATTTCATACATGCATTAACATTTTCAAAAATGTATTTTCTTGATGAACTATGCTTGTTTGATTCATTTTGATTGAATAAATAGGTGTTAATATTATTATATTACATAGTGGGGTGTTTGCATGTTTGAATTTTTGAGTTTGATTTATTATATTTATACATGCAAGTGTGTTAGAGGTTTAATCATAGTGTAGGAGTGTTAGAATGATCATATTAGTGGTATAGAAATGGGTAGATTTTTGTTGAAAAATTGATTTTGTATGGTTTTCAAATGGTCAATTTTAGGCAGTAGGTTTGAGGCCATTTTAGAGGGTCTAAAGTCTCATTATAGGTTGATATGATGGGATAATGTTGTAGAGAATTTCGAGAGCTTCGATTTCATATAAAGTAGGCCTTCCAACTCATTACGGATCAAAAGATACGCTAGTTTGATTTTCGTGTACCGGGAGACGAGTGTTGACACAATCCGAAAATTGTTGTCGATATTTGGATCGAATCTCGGGGACTATAAAATGAGTTTCAAAATGATTCAAGGGCTGTTATCAGGCTCAAAGTTTATTGTTTTGAGTCTGTTTTTAGGATCAAGTGTTGGTTTTATAAATGGAGTTGTTTAGGATGGTCAAAATGGTTTCGTGAGTCAAGGTCGCTAAACTGTCCGAATTTTGTAAGTCAAAGATGTGTCGGGCAGGGAACTTTAGAAGTAAAATCTTTTGATGGGCTCTTGGGAGGACTTTCTACATATAGTATGTGAGTTCCTCAGGTAGTACCATGAAGTTTTGATGTGTTTAAGTATGGGAAAACAGCTTGGACATTCGGTATGTTCCAGCAGATTTTTATTAAAAGCATATAATAATAAAGTGAGTATATAGGAGAGTATAATAGAATCACTTGTATCATTTTCTCTCGAGTTTGTTGTAATTTTACGAGTCGAGTTTTATATTCTTATGTATGAATTATATCTCTAGTCTATTATTAATGTACGTACCTTATTTGCTAGGTTGCGGTTATCGTAATTATCGGGCATCTACTATCGTCGGCGATTGTCTTCAACTACTATAAGTACTAAGGTGAGTCTATAGCCTCGTTTGAGCTCATTCAAATATTTTAAAACACGCGAGGGGGAATACATGTTTTGTAAACTTAGAACAAAAGATTTTATGGTATGCTTGTCCCTCTATGAATGGACCCGTGGTTGCCTTTAAATTACATTAAGTGATTGCCTTTGTAAAGCCTCAATTATGGACCGTTAATTAACCTATGATGGGTTAACCGCTAGTACAATTAATAGATCTATGGGGGAAGCCGCCTCGGTTCAGTTTTTGTGGACTTGTCATAGAAGCTTAGGCCCGACCTCCACACTGTTTGAACATATTGTATTGAGAAGTCAGGTATACGGCAATGTACCAATAATCTGGAGGTAACCGACAACTAATAAATCTCCTGTCTTATCAGACCTCTAAAGGGAGTGTCTAAGGGCTCGGTTCCATGAGCTTATTGCAATTTATGCTATATACAATTATTATTGTTGATGCAAAGTATTATTTGACGCTTGTTGCCTTCAAGTATGTCACAAACTTAAAATCTTAGCTTGTGTTCAAAAATGATTATATAAACCTATAGATTCACTCGGCATTTTTGCTGATGATTTTCTCACATGTATTTCAGGTAATCAGGAAGGCTAAAGCTTGGAAGCCACGGGAATGAATGTTGTGCACTACTTTGTATATAAACTCTTTGAATGTTTGTCGTTCCTTTTGTTCAAAACAATTTAAATCTTTGTTTTGGTTGTACTTCGGTTACGATGTCTCGGGACTACGCTACTCTGACAAATGTTTTAGGAACGATAAATTTAAAACGTCTCTTTTTTAGTCGTTCTTTATAAATTATGTGTTGTAGTATCATTGTTTAGCACCCAAAGATGTATTCCGCTAAGTGTAAATTTGGGGGTGTTAAAATGGTCCCTCAAATATGAAGACTTGTCACTTTTAGTCCTCCACAAAGTCAAAAAACAAGTCAAGACCTTGAAGAATGAAGAAAATGCAAGAATGAGTCCTTCAAATATCATGAATTAGCAAATCAAGTCCTTGAAATACTTTTGAAAAAGTTTTGTGGCCAAAATCAAACAAATGAAACTTGTTTATAAAGGGAATTCTGATTTTCTAGAATTAAACAAGAAATGAAAGAAGAATGGAATATTAGGGGTGAAAATTGCCAAGACATAAACCTTACCTAGACCAGTGATGGCTTGCCACGAGCTCCACTACCTCTTCTCATCCAAACACCAGCCACCATTTCGCCATGTCACACATCCACTCACCCGGTTTTATTATAACTAATTAATTAGTTATAAGTACGCGCTAAACATGTTTTTAAAACCCAATCAAGATAAAAAATGGTGTTCTTAATGTTCATATCAAAATTGGGAATTTACTAAACACTTGGAATTAACCCTTAATCCCTTCTAGAATTAGGATTAAGGGTCTCTTAATCACAACCAAACTCCTAAACATGATGCCCCATCATCCCACATGCCACAGGGGACATGCCTTGGCTCGTTTTTGGGGAAGAAGCCAAAACATGCCAGAAATCCAACGTACCACACTTCATCTTACATCCTAAGCATTGTTGGGAGCCCTTGATCAAATTTCATCACCATTATACCTCTACAAACATCCAAAAATCCTTCACATGTTCAAGGAAAATTCAAACTGCAAGGGCAATTTTTGAAGATCAAGCACTAGGGTTTTCCTTATTTTTCAGCTTCTAGGTCATTCTAAAGGCTCTATATAAAGCCTCTAGTATGCAACATTAGTTTTTGCTCTTGGTTTTTCCTTAGTCAAGAATCTGTAAATCCTATTTTCTTAGTGAATGAAATGTGTATGATATTGTTCACGAATTCCATGTTCTAATCTTATTCCATGATTGTTATTGTTCAAAGTTTGTGTTTTGAAATCTCAAAGCTTGTTTTTAAAGTTTGTGCAAGAAATTGCAAAACTTTCCAAAATCTGATATTTTTCTAAATCTTGATTCAAACCTTTGAAATTTTTGGATTATAAGTGATCATAACACCTTGATAAGGATATTATCAAGGTGTAGTGAGCTTGTGGTTTGGGGATATTCAAGGAGTCGGAACAAGCTTGAATTAATCAGCTTCCCTTTTTCATTTTTTTCATATAAACTGTTTTTCTAACCTTGTTATTCTTAGCAGCTATTTGGAATCTTGTGTCTTGTTGGGCTAGACACATAAGCTCAAAAATTCATGAGTGTGGATTTGCATTCATGAGGTTTGAGCCTTCTTTCAAAAAATCTGTTTGAAAAGTGCTTTTATGTGATTTTGTAATCTGCTAGTGTATGTGTTGTTATTTTGGCTTGAATCTAGTTCTTACTGCATGATATTGTTGGTATGATGCTTGATTAGGCGTGGGTAAACCTGTTCCACACTTTTTCTTTATTAAATTTGATTTCTAAAAAATAAAGGGGTGTTTGGGTCTACTACATGTTCATTGTTTGGTTGAATTTGAGTAGGTGTTAGATATTGGCTTGTGTTAGTTCTTGTTTAAGTATCATATTAGAGTGGTTTGCTGCATGTTTGGTGGTTTCTAGCACACTAATCCAACAAATAGCCATAAAATCTTGAATACTTGTTGTTTTTTTAACACCCCCAAATTTACACGCAGCGGAATACATCTTTGGGTGCTAAACAATGATACAACAACACATAATTTATAAAGAGCGACTCGAAAAGAGACGTTTTAGATTTATCGTTCCCAAAACATTCATCAGAGTAGCGTAGTCCCAAGTAATCGTTACCAAAAGATAAGTTAAAACAACATATTAGTTTGTTTTAAAAATGGAACGATAAATAAATCAAAGAGTTTGAACAACATAGCAGTGCACAACTTCATTATCGTGACCTCCAAGCTTCCACTTCTTGATTACCATAAATACATGTGAGTAAAACAATCAGCAAAAATGCTGAGTGAATCTATAGGTTTATGTAATCAATTTGAACACAAGCAAAGATTATAAGTTTGTGGCATACTTATAAGCATCAAATAATTATTTGCATCAACAATGATAATTGTATATAGCATAAATTGCAATAAGCTCATGGAACCGAGCCCTTAGACACTCCCAATAGTCTAATAAGACAGGAGATTTATTAATTGTCGTTACCTCCAGATTATTGGTACATTGCCGTATACCTGACTTCTCAATACAATATGTCCAAACATTGTGGAGGTCGGGCCTAAGCTTCAGTGACAAGTCCACACAAACTGAACCGGGGCGGCTTCCCCCATAGATCTATTAACTGTACTAGCGGTTAACCCATCATAGGTTAATTAACGGTCCATAATTGAGGCTTTAACAATGGCAATCACTTAATGCAATTTAAAGGCAACCACGGGTCCATTCATAGAGGGACAAAGCATACCATAAAAACCTTGTGTTCTAAGTTTATAAAAACATGTATTCCCCCTCGCGGGTTTAAAATCATTTAATAACTAGTATAAAGCGAGGCTATAGACTCACGTTGATAATGAAAGGCGGATTATCGGCTACGGAAACCTATATAAATAATAATCGGTCTTAGACTCTTGTCCAATGACTTTTATCAAAATAACAATATACATATGATGATTTTGTACATACGATGATGATCAAGTGGGTTTATATATCCTTGTTTACTCATTTTAGTGTTTACGTTTTGGTAACTTTTTACTAGTTTACTAGTTTTACCTACTTACCTATTTTAAGCCCAATAAGCTTAGTATAAGTTCTTTAACTTGTTTTAATCCATTTTATACCTATATTATCAGTATCTATACTTTCCATGTTGGGCCCAAATGGGTTAAGCCCAATAAGTTCTTTTTATAAGTGTTTATCTTATTTAGTCCAATTATTAGTCCAATATGCCTATTTAGCTCGTTAATGTCCATATGTCCTATAGTTCGGGTTTTATCGGTTTTTACTTGTATTAGTTACTTATATATCAGTATATGACATTATAAACTTTACATTAGACGGTTTTGATCGTCTAAGTTTTAATTGGCGAAAAACGTTAATTTTACGGTGATAGCCGAAAAGTCGTAAAAATCAAGTTTATAGTTTTTATTACTTATAAGTATTATTCCACTACCATTTATATAATTTATCCATTTATTTAACCTTTTACATATGTATATAAATAAGTTTCATAAGTTAGTGGGTTTTTACTTTACATTTTATATAATAAAATTTGAGTGCTTATATAATAATAATAAACATTAATTCTCAAAATCTGATTTTTATTTTCATCTTCACAATTTTTATCATATCTAGAGTTCTATAATGAATTAGAAGCTCATTTTTGGGTGGCATGATCTTCATATTATGTGCTACATTTAACTTAGTTATAGCTACTGCTCATTTTAAGTTTATCTATGCTTAACAGTCCCGACAAAACAGCTTATTCAGATTAGCACACCTATTTTGTTTTGATCATATCTCACTCATTATAATGATTCCATTGCATGGTCAACTCTCACATGTGTATAACATCTTGTACTTACTGTAAATGGATTATACCAGGCGAGTTTATCTGTTCAAGTTTTAGTTACATACTGTTTTTATACAGCCAACTAAATAAGCGTGATTTTAGCCTTATTTCTCATGGTTATTAACATTTTTAAGCATATTTATCAACACTTGATCCCCACACAACCTTTTTATCATCATATATACATCATATATATATAAAATAAGAAAGAAAATATATTTGTTCTTTACAAAAATAATAAGAGAAAATGGAGAGGATGATCTTCTTTACTAACCAAGTGTGTTTCTTGTTTTTGGAAGACAAGAACTTGATGAACACCAAAAGTAACTCCAAGATCATCAAACACCAAGAACAATAGTTGAGAAATCAGCCCTAGGACACAAGAAAATCACCTCCAATGTTGTTAATATGGCCACCAAATGATCAAGGCTTCAAGATAACTCCATGATAGAGCTAGTAAACATGTATTTCATGGCTAGAAAAGATCAAAAGGGGTGTTTGTAGCTTGAAAATGGACGGCTAGGGTGAGTGGTTTTGAGAGGATTTGAGGTGGTTTGCATGTAAGTAAATGGTATGTGTGAAAAGTGGTTAATGGTTTTGTGTTAGTGGGAAAGTTGTAAGCTTATGCTTACACTTGTAATAAATTAGCTAACATGATGCCACATCCTAAGATGTGGTGATATGTGTGCCGTCCAAGCTAGCTAGTGGGGTGGGATAATGTATTTTATCCCACCTCACTAATTTACGGGTATTCCTCGATTCTAGTTTTCTCGATTTGCGTGTCCTCGGGTCGTTTCACGAAAAACGTTTTTATAAATTATGAATCAACGACACAAAACGAATCCAATAAAAATTGTCTCATCAAAAACGGAGTTCAAAAACGTAAATACGTAATCCTAAGGTTTCCGGTTTAGTCGTAAAGGACGCTAAGTTATGCACGTAAGCCCAAATTTAAATCCGTAAATTGTGAGTTCATCAACCAACACAAAAATAAGTTTCAGAATATTATACAAGAAAATATTTCACTACCTGAAAATGTTAGATTGTACTTTTTAAAAGTTTAAAAGCACACGAAAAATAATAATATAACGACTCGATACGTAATTAAAACGATATCGTCGAAAATATTAAATATCGAAACGATCGATAATAAAATATAAAATTTTAGGCATCCGTCGGTATCGCGATAACTAGTAGTCCTCGTTGCTCGTCAAAATATTAAAATATAATATTTAATATCGGTTTCAACTTAAACCGTTAAACATAATAATATTTAACGTTATAAAATACTTCAAAATAATTGAAAGTAGAACTAAATTATGACCTTATTTTTACGGGTTTTACATCCTCACCACCTTAAGGGAGCGACGTCCCGGCGCTCAACTCGCCTCACTTTCGTCAACGCGCATAAAAGTCTCAATAAACATCGTCGTTGAAAGTCAAAAAGATATTACATAATATGTGCTCTACATGATCGGACGTCATCGGATGATGCCGCCTCAAGTTCTCACAACTTACGATCATTTGACTAGATCACATCCACATAAGTACATAAAAAGAAAAGGTCGAACATAAACGGACAAGATGTGGTAAAATGATTTAAGGTTGACGATCGACGAGGGATCTCGAATCACGTAACCGTAAAACATAATAATTCACAATACTAGAAAAATGAGAGCGAATAATGAATTAAATATTAACATTAAAATAAGGTTTGTCACAAGTATCCATCCCGATTTTGGTATTACCTTAAAACTAGATTGAGGTACTTTCTTGATAAAGATGATATATTAAAAATAGAAGTAAAATAACTTCAAAATTTATTTTGGTCGCCTTAAGGAACTTTGAAAGAATAACATGAATTTATTAATTAAGTTCGTATTGATAGTTATACTTAGAAAAATATAATTTCCAAATCATTTTAAATCATTATTAGGAATATAAATTAAACCGGTAATTTTATTACATTAAAAGTAAATTATGATATAAGTCAATTGGTTCAAAAGGTAAGACATTTTGTCATTTTAGACACTGGTTATAATTATACAAAAGGGAATGTGTAGATTTGACCTTTTACTTGTAGTTGTTATTTCGGTAATTGAAAATCATCAGAAAATGTAGACAAGTTCCATAAAATTTTTATAATATGTTGTAGAAATACATAAAGGTGTTTGTTAATTCAAAATAAATATGGGATATATTCGGGTTTCGAAATGTGACAAGATAACAAACGAATACGAATGAAAACAATGGTCAACAATTAATACGAAATCAATGGTACAAAAGAGAACGAAGCAAATGTCGTATGAATTCTTAAAGAGAATAATAAAATAAAGGCATCGATGGTAAGACGATAAGAAATAATAGGTTAAACAAGTTGTCAAATTTGGTTAGTGCGGTCGATGGTTCACCAATATCAGCTCGTTAGCTTAGCGGTGGTCGTTACACGATCGGAAATAAGATCCATGCAAAAATTTAATCAAAGAAAATTCCTAATAATCACTTGTAATTAAAACAATTCAAATGAACGATGTTAGTGTTTAAAGAGAGTAGTCAAAGCGCGGTTCACAAGAGTGGATTTCGAGACAAACGAGAGTGACGAACGTCATCCCGGATATACGGAAATCACTCTAGTGATAAATCATCATTCACGTGCGGAGACATTTCAAAGATCTACCCAGTCGCATAAAGAAGATTGGACAAGAAGGAAGGATAAAACATCGAGACTTTCAAGTCATTTATCAATAGTCAGTAATTAGACGAAAGGTCAAAAGAAATCAGTTATAAGACAAAATGAAGTAACAAGTGGAAAAGCAATCATCGAGTAAAAACGTACTTAAAATCACGTAATTCGTTTAACGAAAGGTAAGAAAACATATGCTGATGCATAGAAATTGTGCTACTTGCATAAAATATGAAGGTTTTCAAAACTTCTTTTCACTTTATTTCATTTTATTTTATTCTATTATGAATTCAAGTACAAAGTTGATTATTATCAAAGATTTTATGGTGACTACTATTCAGCCTAGCATGGCTCCTTCTAAATTAGACATAGGTGATCAGGCCATGTATAATTTAGGAATAGCAATGCAGTGCTCAGTTTCGTTGAAAAGTATTACGTTTCTTATGTTTATATAAACCATGCTATTTGTAAAATAGAATTTAAAAATAGTTTATAAATTTATAGAATACAAGTAATTTGCGAGATTTTTAGCAACAACTTTAATGTTATAAAGCTGATTTCATAATATCAAAGTAAAATAATTTGTGAAAATAATTGTTATAAAATGTCAATTAAAATTATAAGTTGACATTTTGATGAAGTATATAATAACCAAAAGTTAACAAAAAGTTGCAAATAATAGCTCATAGGAAAACCAATGAAATGGTCACGAGTTAATAAGGTTTCAAAATGTTATATGGCTAAGACGGAATCGTCATGAGACACGCGATAAAATATCGACGAAGAATGTGAAGACAAAACTTCAAAACTCAACCCAAATCAGTGGAAGGTTAAAAAAAATAAAAAATAAAATAAAATAGAATGACACTGAGTCATGCATATATAAAAATAAGGCAATCCATATGTGTAAACTACTCGACACATGCATTCTTTTAAGAAAAGTATTTTATTCGTTTTCAAATAACACCACTAATCCGGTAATTGTTAATCCTGTAAAGTTTCTATATTTAGAATGTTTATATATTAGACAAGTTTCCGATTTTGCAAAGTTTCGAAATCTAAGTCGTTAATATTGACTCATAAAAATGGTAACCTTTTTGACAAAATTAATTATCCACAATTTTTATTCAAAAGCTCCATTTTATACATTCATGATATAGTACACATGATTCGGACCCAAAAATTTTAGTTTTAAGTCTAATGTTTATAAGAACATTTTATAGACAACCTTAAGTCTTATTAAAAATTTCTGCATAAAATGCATTTTCTGACACATTTGAAAGTTCAATCAAACTTTATTAATATTTTAAATCATAACGCAATTTCTATTCTACGTCATCTAATATATTTTACCAACACTTTTTAATGACCCAAAAATTTACATACACACATGTATGGATCACATAGTAATAAAATATGATTTATATAAATGAGCATATAAAGAAAATATGGCATAAAAATGCAAGAATACCAATAAGATTTAGAAGGTCAAAACGGTTCATGACGTTCATAATTTAAGTTTCAAGATGTGTGACTCACATGATGGCGGTTAGTCTATTCCAAGGACACATTGAGTTACACCATGGTCTAGAGATTACGTTAAAAGACGTCCAAGCACAAATAGCCGGAAGACGATTTGAATATCTATATAGATATCACAAAGGGTTAAACAATGAAAGTAACGCGCGTAGAAGAAATTATGTAAGGTCATAATATAAAAGATTTTGCAATAAAAGCAATTTAATTAGTTCAGAAATAAATACAGAAAGATCTTGAAAGTTCATTGTATTTATTTAAGTTAATCATTAATAAATGATAAACTTTTATCGAAAAGTTTAACGACATAAATATATATCGATAAAGGATTATAGTATTTATTTAGAAATACTTAGCAATAAGGCATACATAATAATGTATACTAAAGTTGTAATCCCAGAAGTAGCTTGAACCTGAAGTCACGCGAAATCATGTGCACCGACTCTTTGAAAAAAATAAAACCGACAGTTATAGTTTAGGTTTTTAGAAAAAGACCTAGTTCTCTATAACTCATGGCTCTGGTACCAATCTTTAACACCCCCAAATTTACACGCAGCGGAATACATCTTTGGGTGCTAAACAATGATACAACAACACATAATTTATAAAGAGCGACTCGAAAAGAGACGTTTTAGATTTATCGTTCCCAAAACATTCATCAAAGTAGCGTAGTCCCAAGTAATCGTTACCAAAAGATAAGTTAAAACAACATATTAGTTTGTTTTAAAAATGGAACGATAAATAAATCAAAGAGTTTGAACAACATAGCAGTGCACAACTTCATTCTCGTGACCTCCAAGCTTCCACTTCTTGATTACCTGAAATACATGTGAGTAAAACAATCAGCAAAAATGCTGAGTGAATCTATAGGTTTATGTAATCAATTTGAACACAAGCAAAGATTATAAGTTTGTGGCATGCTTATAAGCATCAAATAATAATTTGCATCAATAATGATAATTGTATATAGCATAAATTGCAATAAGCTCATGGAACCGAGCCCTTAGACACTCCCAATAGTCTAATAAGACAGGAGATTTATTAATTGTCGTTACCTCCAGATTATTGGTACATTGCCGTATACCTGACTTCTCAATACAATATGTCCAAACAGTGTGGAGGTCGGGCCTAAGCTTCAGTGACAAGTCCACACAAACTGAACCGGGGCAGCTTCCCCCATAGATCTATTAACTGTACTAGCGGTTAACCCATCATAGGTTAATTAACGGTCCATAATTGAGGCTTTAACAATGGCAATCACTTAATGCAATTTAAAGGCAACCACAGGTCCATTCATAGAGGGACAAAGCATACCATAAAAACCTTGTGTTCTAAGTTTATAAAAACATGTATTCCCCCTCGCGGGTTTAAAATCATTTAATAACTAGTATAAAGCGACGCTATAGACTCACGTTGATAATGAAAGGCGGATTCTCGGCTATGGGCGTGCTTCGGTCACGGAAACCTATATAAATAATAATCGGTCTTAGACTCTTGTCCAATGACTTTTATCAAAATAAAAATATACATATGATGATTTTGTACATACGATGATGATCAAGTGGGTTTATATATCCTTGTTTACTCATTTTAGTGTTTACGTTTTGGTAACTTTTTACTAGTTTACTAGTTTTACCTACTTACCTATTTTAAGCCCAATAAGCTTAGTATAAGTTCTTTAATTTGTTTTAATCCATTTTATACCTATATTATCAGTATCTATACTTTCCATGTTGGGCCCAAATGGGTTAAGCCTAATAAGTTCTTTTTATAAGTGTTTATCTTATTTAGTCCAATTATTAGTCCAATATGCCTATTTAGCTCGTTAATATCCATATGTCCTGTAGTTCGGGTTTTATCGGTTTTTACTTGTATTAGTTACTTATATATCATAATATGACTTTATAAACTTTACATTAGACGGTTTTGATCGTCTAAGTTTTAATTGGCGAAAAACGTTAATTTTACGGTGATAGCCGAAAAGTCGTAAAAATCAAGTTTATAGTTTTTATTACTTATAAGTATTATTCCACTACCATTTATATAATTTATCCATTTATTTAACCTTTTACATATGTATATAAATAAGTTTCATAAGTTAGTGGGTTTTTACTTTACATTTTATATAATAAAATTTGAGTGCTTATATAATAATAATAAACATTAATTCTCAAAATCTGATTTTTATTTTCATCTTCACCATTTTTATCATATCTAGAGTTCTATAATGAATTAGAAGCTCATTTTTGGGTGGCATGATCTTCATATTATGTGCTACATTTAACTTAGTTATAGCTATTGCTCATTTTAAGTTTATCTATGCTTAACAGTCCCGACAAAACAGCTTATTCAGATTAGCACACCTATTTTGTTTTGATCATATCTCACTCATTATAATGATTCCATTGCATGGTCAACTCTCACATGTGTATAACATCTTGTACTTACTGTAAATGGATTATACCAGGCGAGTTTATCAGTTCAAGTTTTATTTACATACTGTTTTTATACAGCCAACTAAATAAGCATGATTTTAGCCTTATTTCTCATGGTTATTAACATTTTTAAGCATATTTATCAACACTTGATCCCCACACAACCTTTTTATCATCATATATACATCATATATATATATAAAATAAGAAAGAAAATATATTTGTTCTTTACAAAAATAATAAGAGAAAATGGAGAGGATGGTCTTCTTTACTAACCAAGTGTGTTTCTTGTTTTTGGAAGACAAGAACTTGATGAACACCAAAAGTAACTCCAAGATCATCAAACACCAAGAACAATAGTTGAGAAATCAGCCCTAGGACACAAGCAAATCACCTCTAATGTTGTTAATATGGCCACCAAATGATCAAGGCTTCAAGATAACTCCATGATAGAGCTAGTAAACATGTATTTCATGGCAAGAAAAGATCAAAAGGGGTGTTTGTAGCTTGAAAGTGGACGGCTAGGGTGAGTGGTTTTGAGAGGATTTGAGGTGGTTTGCATGTAAGTAAATGGTATGTGTGAAAAGTGGTTAATGGTTTTGTGTTAGTGGGAAAGTTGTAAGCTTATGCTTACACTTGTAATAAACTAGCTAACATGATGCCACATCCTAAGATGTGGTGATATGTGTGTCGTCCAAGCTAGCTAGTGGGGTGGGATAATGTATTTTATCCCACCTCACTAATTTACGGGTATTCCTCGATTCTAGTTTTCTCGATTTGCGTGTCCTCGGGTCGTTTCACGAAAAATGTTTTTATAAATTCTGAATCAACGACACAAAACGAATCCAATAAAAATTGTCTCATCAAAAATGGAGTTCAAAAACGTAAATACGTAATCCTAAGGTTTCCGGTTTAGTCGTAAAGGACGCTAAGTTATGCACGTAAGCCCAAATTTAAATCCGTAAATTGTGAGTTCATCAACCAACACAAAAATAAGTTTCAGAATATTATACAAGAAAATATTTCACTACCTGAAAATGTTAGATTGTACTTTTTAAAAGTTTAAAAGCACACGAAAAATAATAATATAACGACTCGATACGTAATTAAAACGATATCGTCGAAAATATTAAATATCGAAACGATCGATAATAAAATATAAAATTTTAGGCATCCATCGGTATCGCGATAACTAGTAGTCCTCGTTGCTCGTCAAAATATTAAAATATAATATTTAATATCGGTTTCAACTTAAACCGTTAAACATGATAATATTTAACGTTATAAAATACTTCAAAATAATTGAAAGTAGAACTAAATTATGACCTTATTTTTACGGGTTTTACAGTTTTGGACTGTGATTTTGTGGACACCTAGAATTATGTGATAGTAGGGTTAACAAGTGCTAAATCATAGTTTATGTAACCTGGTAAGAAGATTTGAAGCTTTGAATTTGGGTTTGTGGTCAAGTATATCAGCAAAGTACTTTGGTGTTCATACTTTGTTCATTAGTAACCTGCATAGCTTGATTCTTGGTCAAATCTTTAAACCAGTGTTTGAAACAAGTTTATGTATGCTTATTGGAGTTTATTATAGATTGTGTATGCATTTGGTTCAATTTGATAGGCTTATTCTTGGTCAATCTGCTTATTTCTTCATAAGCGCTTATTTTCCAATTCTGTATGAGATCTGGTGACAAAATGAATTAACTGTACTAATTGGATAAGTGTTATTGTGTTTTCTTTGTTGATTGTGACACCTTGTAACCCGCTGGTTACAAGGGTTCCTTGTTTGTTCTTTGTTTCAAAAATATACTGACTAAAGACAAAAAGTCAATTAAGTCAATCAGTGGAAACCATTCCCACTGAAAGACACCAAAAGTTCCCACTGATAGTACAATTTCCAATCAGATTATCAATAAGCTATTCTAGCTTATTTGGACGTGCAACAACTTTGTTTTTGTGATCAATCTTCATCATTTGACCCATTTGACGAAACTGGAGCAATTGGGCCTTTGTGTAACACCCTATTTTGGTAAATGGAATGTCATGCGTGATTATGGCGTGTCATCAAAGCATGCAAGGATAATGTATTAAACATCACATGACCATAAAGGGGAAAATACTGGAATCAAACATCGGTACCCCAAAGTAGAACTCATCACACACAAACATAGGTACGGTAATGAAAGAACTAAACAATGTCCATGGAAATGAGTATCAAAGTATAAGGAAATGCATAAAGTAAAGAAAGGCTGGAAAGCTTCCAATCCATATGCACGTACGCTTAAAGTCTACGAGCGTCCTTGAGTACCTGCCGTTTTAGGAACATGAAAGGAAAAATGGCTGAGCATAACGCTCAGTGCGCGGATATACAGATAAAGCATGAATAGTATAGCATATAAGCATGAAGCAGCGGAAAAGTCTAAGTACTGAATAATCTGACATGTTTTAAAAAAACTGGTTTTATAGTTTGAAAAGCCTTATGTTTATCTTGTAAAAACTGTTTAACTGATTAACCATTTAGCCAATATAGGTCATGAAGAGGTCAACGTGCATGAATACTTAGAGGGGTGACCTCATATGCTATTAGAGGGGCTGCCTCTAAATAATAGAAGTCTGGGTAGGAGGGATCAACTCCTTGTGAAGGATGCAAGGCACACACCACATTCACACTGAATAATCTGCTGAAACATGTAACTAGGATGCACCCATACGTCCCACCTGATAATATAATAATATGGCCAAAAGCTGAAAGGGACGCCACCAGCAATCACTCCGTCGCGGTGGAGTCATAACATTGGTGCCTCCAATGTTATGGTTATGGTACCTCCATAACTAGGTGAAACTGGTCATGCATGTATATGCCTTTAGGTATTCTAATTGAACATAAGCAATTCAACAACATATAAAACACATACTGGGGAAAACAGTTGGCTGCATACGGAGAACCCTAATAAGGAAAGAATGTCCATACTGAAAGGACGAGGAATCCGTACCTTAAGTCCAGTGAACGAAGAAGATGAACAGAAGAGAGCCCTACTTCGATATCACTAAAGCTACATAAATACATCCATGTATAAGTATCTGATTTCTGAGTACGTACTGGTTTTATGTCATGTCTTAGCTTGTTTTATGTGTTCATGTCATGCTTTACTGGTCTAAGCTTGTACAGTGTTTATCATATAAATTATGTCTGTTTGATTAAGTATTTCATGTATTCTTGTCTATTCTGATTAAGTATTACTTGCATTTCATGTATTATTATACTTGCTGTGTAATAATAAGTAACTTTCTAAAAATAGCAGGTTTCCTAAAATAGAAAGTTTCCAAAAATAGAAAGTTACCAAAAATAGAAAGTTTCCAAAACTAGAAGTTTCCAAAAATAGAAAGTTTCCAAAAATAGAAAGTTTCCAAAATTAGATTTACTTCTTAAAATAGATAAGTTTCTAAAAATAGAAAGTTTCCATAAATAGATCAGCTGCCTTAATTAAATGAGTTTCTAAAAATAGAAAGTTTCCATAAATAGAAATAAGCTGGATTTTAAGCTAATAATATAAGTTAAAGTGTTTTCTAATTAATATTCCAAGTCATGAGGTTATAAGGTATAGTTTATTAATTATTTCATGTGAATTAAATAAACTATAGGTTAAAGTATTTAATTAAATATAACATGATTTTAATTAAATAAAGGTATAACTACTTAGGTTAAAACATGTATTATTAACTATTAATAATATAACCTAAGTCATGTAAATTAAATAATTATAAGTCATAGTTTAATAATTAATTAATTATATAGTCTAATTAAGTGATAAATACTTAGGTTATAATTCATGTACTAATAATAAACTAAATAACCTAAGTCATGAAATTAAATTAACCATGTCATGTTTTTAATTAATTTAATTTTAACCTTGTGAGAATATTAATCATGCAACCATATTAATCTTGTAACAAAATGATCATGATTTGAACCGTGTTTAAACCAACATGCGTGAACCGGAGCCGTGATCATTACCATACCCCGACCTAGGTCGGGGTTTCCTTTCCTAGTTTCTGTCGTGACCCGAGGCCACCAAAACCACCACCAAACCGAGACTATGTGTCTCGGTGGTGTGAGTAAACCCAAACCGAGACCCCCTTGGGGTTCGGTTGGGTGGCGGCTAAACACAAACACCCCTAAAACCCTTGTTTTGATTTACCCCATTATTATTAACATGTTTAAATAATCGTTTTTAATTAGTTTAATTAAAAACATCATGATTTCATGTGATTACATAAATCAAAACATAAAAAGAAAAGGTTAAAGGTTATACCAAATGCGTGAAATGAAAGAGGATGAACACACACGAATACTTGCACGATTTCCAAGATCAAAATCAACTGGAACACCCCTATGTGGTGTTATATATGCGGCGTACAAGGGGAGAGGAAAAACACAAGCTAGGGTTTTTAATTGCTTACAATAAATGTGTTAAATGAAATGACTTTTTCCCTTAACCCCTTGTTTAGTAAAAATAATGGGCTAGGCCCTTTTCCTCTTGATCTACCGCGGGTATGGGGCCCACATGGGGTAACCTGTACCTTTCTCGTGTCTAAATAATAGTGTGTTCTCGTGTTCGTGTTTTACGTATTATTAATTAGTGCTCGATCGTGACTTAATATATTTATTCGTGTTTGTGATAAATATATATATACATACGTAACATTAGTTCGTGATTAATTTACGTTCATGATTTCATGTTCGTGTATTTGTGATTATAATTATTGTGAAATAATTATCGTGTGTTAATACGTAATAAGTACTTATCATGTCATACTACGTACGTGATACTTGTAATTCTTGTTCGTGAAACGTAAACATGTTATAAAAGGAAAGTTTTAATCATGTACGTACGATCTTAAGGGTAGTATTCATGGTAAAAGCATGCGGATTTTACAACTCTTCCCCCCTAAAAGAATAATTCGTCCCCGAATTATAGATGAAGTGAGTTGAAGAGTAACATACCCAAACCAACCTGAGTGGGTATGTAAGACAAAAAGGATATGCCTGTGACAAGGTTGAAGGAACGTGGAACGTGACATGTCTTGAAAGGTCATGTAACGTGACGTGACTGAAAGGATATATCTAATCGATAAGAGAAAAACGGGTAAGAAGTCCGGGTGAACTTGTCCATTTCCAAATGGCATCCTTCTTGGAACGGTTCCTTTTTAAGATTTAAAATCTTGGTCTTCATGACCTTGCTTTAAAGATACGTAATAGTTCCTCGTTATTAAGGTAAAATGGATCCCCTGAATTTTGAATGAGGGAACTAGAATTAACATGTAAGGTAACTGAAATTTTATGGCGCGGATCCATCTAACTTGAATGATACTTAGCAACGATGCGCGAGACACTAATAAACGTAGTACGTGAAAAATTTTGAACAATATGTGAAAATTTTTGAACGTGATATGTGGATAAATGGAGAGTATAGTATGAGCAAACATATCATGATCAATGATACGTGTAACATATCGTGAACGTGATATGAGGAACGTGGAATGAACATGACATGTGAAACATATCGTGAACGTGGAATACAACTGCGGTACACCAGATGCTACAAGGTGAGACGTGGAATGTGACGTGAAACATCTATCTGAGGATAGGGAGTCATACTAAACTTGAGTCGGTCTTTCAAGTTCTTGTAAGGCTTCCAAGGGCGAAAATGAACATAAAATCGTAAGCTAAGATACGATCATGAACGTGAATAGTGTCATAAACGTGAGTGTGAAAACAAGTCGTGAACGTAATAAGGAGCGCAATGCGAACCTTTGTCTGGCCCGTTAGCTGAGGGATTACCAAGTGATCTGATGAGCCTTGGCCGGAATATGTTCGGTGGACCCGTTGGTTCTCAATCCTTGCGGATGTAAGGATTCTGTAGACTTGATTGAACTGTCGGAAATAAACTAGATAATATCATGCTTCTTTATGAGTTTGCGTGAATCTGGTAAACTCAAATCCACGGAAATCTTGTTCCATTTCCTTTCACTTTTTCCCGATGATGGAAAACATCTGAGTCAGTTGGTGTTCTATCTTAGTCTGTTGGTATGTCAGGTACTTAGATATAAACGTATCTATATCTTGCTTCGTAGAAACTTGATACATAGAAATTTACGGGACTATGATTCTTCGAAATTAGACTTCTCTTAGCGTAGGGTTTGCTGAAACACCTAATGTAGTGTAGGGTTCTCACCTTTACGCATAAGCTGAGTCATGGTAAGATTTATCCTTAAGAATCCATGTGACTCAGTGTGTCACTGTAATCAACTAGAATTTATCTTGAAAAATGTTTGGGTGAAACTTCTCCTGATGTAGAATTTGCAACATAGTGCAAATATGGTCTTTCTGCTCTTATCCAGACTTTAGAGAAGGTTCGGTTGTCATAGATAAAATACTGATGAATTGGTTTATGAGTTCGTGGGAACTCAATTTATTAAGTCTATAATGCTGCTTGAACATTTATGAGACTAATACAAAAATCATGAATCTAACATGACCGAGTCGTGTACGAATAGCAGTCATGTACGTGTCCTGCTCTTTCTCTCGTCACTGTTGATAGCATGATCATGAGTCCGATCTTGGAAAGATGATCAACACCCTAAAGGCAATTTGGACATGTTGTCAATACGTGGAGGAGAATAACGGTTTTGGATGGTGATTTGTTTAAATCGACGGTAGTCGACACATAATCTCATGGTACCGTCATTCTCCTTGTAGGTTCTTCTGGAAAGTATGGGAAGATTTTGGAATAGTCAACTGGTTATGCGTAAAAGGACTTCAGTGGTCGTGTTTTAACTAACAGCTAGAGATTTAGCAGTTAAGGCTAACAAAGCACGTGCCTGAAAAGCATAGATAATTTGTACAGATTTTCTTGATGGAAAACCATGCTGAATGTATTCGAGAGCGTGAACATTACTGTACATTATCATGAATCGTAGCATGTTGTGTTGTTCATAGTCCATAATTAGGATGAAATTCAACTCGCATCCGTTCGAGGTAATGCGTTAGCAGTTTAAACCTTATCATTAGGCTGAATGCAAACCTTCGTATACATGGAGAATACGAATGGCGCCCTTTCTGGTTATGAATATATTGTATATGGTGCCAGTGATGAGAATGTTATCGAGCACTCGTGACAGATCTTGCTAATACGCCGGTGATGGTACTGAAATTCTTGCGGCCTGATTAATACGTCGCACCACAAAATGGATATACCCCTTGTAGGGTACCCTGAATTTCTTCATTGTTTCCAGAAAGGACATGAGTCGTGTGTCTTGATTCGTGTCCTGGAAAACATACACATGACATGTGCCTTGACTGTTGTCTTGGCATGTGTCTCCAGAGAATATTCATGAAATATGTGTCTTGACTGATGTGTTGACATGTGTTTCGAGGTGTGTAATAAATAATATTTCAGATTTTAGGTTATTATGCCAAAATTGGCGGAGTTACTGACATGCTGACCTTTGGTACAATACGGTCACGTCCGTGATCGTGTTCTATTGTGATTACCATGATGGTTGCAGTTACGGTAATGGTTGCTATCATTTCGTCTGTCAGTTGCATCACCGTCATTTTCATGACTGTAATTCATGTAACTTTCAGCCGAGTGGCCGGCTGGGACCGGTTCGCACTCGTATGACTGAAATGACAACTGAATGATATTTGTGTCAAATGGTCGGGTCTTGTCATCCACTTCAGGGGATGGCCCTTTGTGCACTTGGAGTTATGCGTATAAAGACTCTCAATGGCGTGAAACTACCTAGTATATTTCTAATTGAATGGGAGGTATCCTAATGTTCTTGACATAAGCAGTAGGATGACCGAGTGAGTAGCACCCGTATTAACCCAAAACACATGTAGCTTAACTATACATGTACAAGATTCAGTAATGGTACCTGTGGACTTATTTGGTTGATCGCACGAGGGCGTGTACACTCATCCAGACGTAGGAGGTGTCTGGCTGTTGGCATGCCCAAACGTGCCCTCTATATCGCCCCTGTGATAGTCCTTCATGCTATGTCCTGTCTGATCACACTTGAGGCAAGCGTCGCAGTCACTGAGACATGGCCCTGGATGCCTACTGTTGCATGTGGTGCAAAGAGGATGGCGATGTCCCTCAACAGGAGCCCTTGTGGGTTGGGAGCCTGTTTTAAAAAAATATTTCTGAGACATGGGTTATGGGTATAGTTTGAATAACATGGAAATTTTTTTGACATGATACCAGTGATAGCTGGATAGATAGGCTGGGAACCTCTGCGGTCCTACTCCCTTCCATTTCTGTGATTCCTGGTTAAAGATGCTAAAGTGTCAGAATCAAGTCCATGAAGCATATAAAAGTTTGAGTAAGTTTAGTGACCTGCTGCAGTTGAAGTGGCTGACATTGCCTCGGTAATGGTCATTACCGGTGCGCCTGTCCGTAGCAGATTGACCATGAGACTGACCATCGCCCGTGTCAGGAATTTGCTGAGGCTGAGTGGCCGGTTGGGACCGGTCCCCAGTCTTCTTCCTAAGGAATGCAATAGTTTGTAGAGATATAGATATTTTGAGTAATAACAATTGAATTAGTGATCGTAGCTAAATGATGGTACGTACCTCTTTTCGGGTCTTTCAATTTCATAGAACCCATCTCTCTCATGCAGCCTTTCCAACTTATTTGCTGCGTCAGCCACTTGTGCCACCGTGCGATAGGTAGCACTATCCAAATTATTGGCAATGTATGGGCAAAGTGCCCAACAGAAATGGTGTGCTTGCTCAACCGGTGTGCCGACTGATGTCCTCAAAACACCAGCATAACGAAGGAAGCGTTGCATGAAATCGTTGCTATCTTCCTCAGGTCGTTGTCGAATCGCGTAGTACTCCCTCATGAGCCTATTCTCCCCAGGTATGGGAAAGATCTGTGGGGGAGGAGGGTAGTTGTTGTTTTGGTGAGGGATGTCTTGCATATCTGCATTGGCAGCTGCGACCATCTCCTGAATATTTTATGTGTTTGACATCTGACAGCATAAAACAAATGCAATATAAAACCTTGTTAGAAAATAATATTCATAATCATGAAAAAAATTATGCAAAAATCATGAAAAAAATTATGCGTGAAAACAGTGCATGTATGCATGATGCAGTTTGTAAAACTTTCATGTGCGAAGGTAAACGCCTACGGTCAGTTTACCAAAACAAAATGACAGGGCGCGGGGACGCCTATGGGTCGGTCCCAAAGTTAAAAGTTTCGATAAAAGCACATGCGACTAATATGGTCAGTCCTGTACCAACCATTACTAGTCTAAAATCCTGTAACAAATGACATATATATATATGGGAAATATGCATGCATGAAACAAACAGTCAGTTCTAGGAAGACCATGGTGATTACCCACTAATCACAGGTCATGTTTTGAGAGCCTACAGGTCGAAGCCTTGGCTCTGATACCATAACACCCCATTTTGGTAAATGGAATGTCACGCGTGATTATGGCGTGTCATCAAAGCATGCAATGATAATGTATTAAACATCACATGACCATAAAGGGGAAAATACCGGAATCAAACATCGGTACCCCAAAGTAGAACTCATCACACAAAAAAATGGGTACTGTAATGAAAGGACTAAACAATGTCCATGGAAATGAATAAAAAAGTATAAGGAAATGCATAAAGTAAAGAAAGGCTGGAAAGCTTCCAATCCATATGCACGTACACTTAAAGTCTACGAGCGTCCTTGAGTACCTGACGTTTTAGGAAGATGAAAGGAAAAACAGCTGAGCATAACACTCAGTGCGTGGATATACAGATAAAGCATGAATAGTATAGCATATAAGCATGAAGCAGCGGAAAAGTCTAAGTACTGAATAATCTGACATGTTTTAATAAAACTGGTTTTATAGTTTGAAAAGCCTTATGTTTATCTTGTAAAAACTGTTTAACTGATTAACCATTTAGCCAATATAGGTCATGAAGAGGTCAACGTGCATGAATACTTAGAGGGGTGACCTCATCATGCTATTAGAGGGGCTGCCTCTAAATAATATAAGTCTGGGTAGGAGGGATCAACTCCTTGTGAAGGATGCAAGGCACACACCACATTCACACTGAATAATCTGGTGAAACATGTAACTAGGATGCACCCATAAGCCCCACCTGATAATATAATTATATGGCCAAAATCTGAAAGGGACGCCATGAGCCATCACTCCGTCGCGGTGGAGTCATAACATTGGTGTCTCCAATGTTATGGTTATGGTACCTCCATAACTAGGTGAAACTGGTTATGCATGTATATGGCTTTAGGTATTCTAATTAAACATAAGCAATTCAACAACATATAAAACACATACCGGGGAAAACAGTTGGCTGCATACGGGGAACCCTGATAAGGAAAGAATGTCCATACTGAAAGGACGGGGAATCCGTACCTTAAGTCCAGTGAACGAAGAAGATGAACGGAAGAGAGTCCTACTTCGATATCACTAAAGCTACATAAATACATCCGTGTATAAGTATCTGATTTTTGAGTACGTACTGGTTTTAAGTCATGTCTTAGCTTGTTTTATGTGTTCATGTCGTGCTTTACTGGTCTTAGCTTATACAGTGTTTATCATATATATTCTGTTTGTTTGATTAAGTATTTCATGTATTCTTGTCTATTCTGATTAAGTATTACTTGCATTTCATGTATTATTATACTTGCTGTGTAATAATAAGTAACTTTCTAAAAATAACAGGTTTCCTAAAATAGAAAGTTTCCAAAAATAGAAAGTTACCAAAAATGGAAAGTTTCCAAAAATAGAAGTTTCCAAAAATAGAAAGTTTCCAAAAATAGAAAGTTTCCAAATTTAGATTTACTGCTTAAAATAGATAAGTTTCTAAAAATAGAAAGTTTCCATAAATAGATCAGCTGCGTTAATTAAATGAGTTTCTAAAATATAAAGTTTCCATAAATAGAAATAAACTGGATTATTAAGCTAATAATATAAGTTAAAGTGTTTTCTGATTAATATTCCAAGTCATGAGGTTATAAGGTATAGTTTATTAATTATTTCATGTGAATTAAATAAACTATTGGTTAAAGTATTTAATTAAATATAACATGATTTTAATTAAATAAAGGTATAACTACTTAGGTTAAAACATGTATTATTAACTATTAATAATATAACCTAAGTCATGTAAATTAATTAATTATAACTCATAGTTTAATAATTAATTAATTATATAGTCTAATTAAGTGATAAATACTTAGGTTATAATTAATGTACTAATAATAAACTAAATAACCTAAGTCATGAAATTAAATTAACCATGTCATGTTTTTAATTAATTTAATTTTTAACCTTGTGAGAATATTAATCATGCAACTATATTAATATTGTAACAAAATGATCATGACTTGAACCGTGTTTAAACCAACATGCGTGAACCGGACCCGTGATCATTACCATACCCCGACCTAGGTCGGGGTTTCCTTTCCTAGTTGTTACCGTGACCCGAGGCCACCAAAACCACCACCAAACCGAGACTATGTGTCTCGGTGGTGTGAGTAAACCCAAACCGAGACCCCCGTAAGGTTCGGTTGGGTGGCGGCTAAACACAAACACCCCTAAAACCCGTGATTTGATTTACCCCATTATTATTAACATGTTTAAATAATTTTTTTTAATTAGTTTAATTAAAAACATCATGATTTCATGTGATTATATAAATCAAAACATAAAAGAAAAGGTTAAAGGTTATACCAAATGCGTGAAATGAAAGAGGATGAATACACATGAATACTTGCAAGATTTCCAAGATCAAAAGCAACCCGAACACCCCTTTGTGTTGTTCTATATGCGGCGGCCAAGGGGAGAGGAAAAACACAAGCTAGGGTTTTTAATTGTTTTCAATAAATATGTTAAATGAAATGACTTTTTCCCTTAACCCCTTGTTTAGTAAATTTAATGGGCTAGGCCCTTTTCCTCTTGATGTAGCCGCGGGTATGGGGCCCACATGGGGTAACCCATACCTTTCTCGTGTCTAAATAATAGTTTGTTCTCGTGTTCGTGTTTTACGTAATGTTAATTATTTCTCGATCGTGACTTAATATATTTATTCGTGTTTGTGATAAATATATATATATACATACGTAACATTAGTTCGTGATTAATTTACGTTCATGATTTCATGTTCGTGTATTTGTGATTATAATTATTGTGTAATAATTGTCGTGTGTTAATACGTAATAAGTACTTATCATGTCATACTACGTACGTGATACTTGTAATTCTTGTTCGTGAAACGAAAACATGTTATAAAAGGAATGTTTTAATCATGTACGTACGATCTTAAGGGTAGTATTCATGGTAAAAGCATGCGGGTTTTACACTTTGACTTTTAGGTTTTTACAAGAAAACAATTTGACTTGACTTTTTCAAATTAGCTTATTGCTTATTCCTGCTTATTGAGTGGTTCTTTTTGAAATCTTTTTTCTTATTAAGCTTAGTTAAGTCATTTGTATCAATTTGCAACTTGAATCAGTCCTTAAAGTGGTCTAGAAATCGAAAACGATTATTTTGTCGTTTTGTGTAGAGAGCTTTTGCTTATTTCAGGCTTATTTCTTGGACTTTTTCAAAGTTTCTTTTTACAAAAGACTTATTGAGGCCAAGAGAAGGACATGTGTGAAACTACAACTTATGGCATTGGCTTATAGCTTAATGGGCCAAAAAGCACATTATGAATAAGCTCTTTTGAAATAAGTTGTGATAAGCTCATTTTCAGCTTTTGGACCTTTGGAATTTTGTGTTTAGAATTGAATTTTAAGCTTAAATGTAAGTTTTGGGCTTATTTGGAGGTAATTTTTCTTATTGGGCCAAAGTCAGCCCATTAAGCACCCTGTTTGGGTTTTTGGCCCATTTGGAGGCCTATTAGGGTTAGTTTGGTAATTTCAAGTTCATTTTTAGATTATTTAGGTTAAAATAAGTTAGATTGCAAGTTTTTTGAAACTTTTATAATTTTTTAATTTTTATTATAATTTTATTATTAGAATATAGTTTTTTGGATTTAATTCATATTTTTCAACTTTTATATTTTTCCTAGGTTAAATACATTAAGTTAGGATTTTTAGAACTTTTAGATTATTTTTAGCATCATTTAAATTATTTTTAGGATTATTTTAATATTTTAATTGTTTTTAATCATTTAAAAATAGTTGTAATAGGTTTTAAAATTTAGAAAAATAGTTTTTAGCTTAATTAAGTTATTTTTGAGGTTTATAAACTAAAAAACCTTTATTTGGACTTTTTATTAATTATATTGATTTTTAGGGCTTTAATTAGCATTTAAAAATTAATATTTAATTAAATAAAAGGTTTGGTAAAGTTTTGATTTTTTTGTAAACCCTTAGTTTATTTTTGTGGATGTTTTTGAATTTTTAGAGTAAATTTTTATTTTTACCCTTTTTACGGTTTTACGTTTACGTCTTTCGCCTTAGTTTAATTTTATTCGTAGCCGTCACCATTTTCTCTTTTCTTTCTATATATTATTAATCACAAACATTTAATCAAATCTTAACACATAACACACTAGCCTCCTTGAGGAACGAACTTCACATTTGGGTCATTAGCATTTGGTTTTCCTAAATCATTTGTTAAATACTTACCATTTATATTCCTTTTTCCTAAAACGGAATAAAAACTTCAAATATCATTTTGGCGCCGCTGCCGGGGAGGCGTGCTGCGTTTTTATTTGAACGAATTTTGTTTTTCATATTATCCATAATAAATATTTGTGTGATTAGCACGCTAATCATATGTATTATCGGTTTTCGTTTTTTGTGAAATTTTATTACTATATTGTATTCGTATCACAATAAATATACAAGTACTCCAAATGTGAAACACAACCTTGATTTGGCATTTCATCACTCAATCATTGTATTCGAATCTCAAACAGAGAAAAAAGGCAAAATAGATAAATACTTTCGTGAAGATTAATTTCAATTAACACAAACTATAAGGTGGGTATAAGGCGGTTGTATTTCACGACCTAAGCGAAAAAGGCTCTTAAGTGCTTCGCGCCGCCTCGTTTCCCCCGCTTGCTTGTGCGTGTTTGGAGAAAAAAGGCTAATCGAGGGTTTGCCACCCAAAGTATTATCTACGTATCATATATATTTTCTTTGTTTCAAAGATTAAACCCTCTTGAACGTTTTGGTGTTCCACCAACGTTCTAAAGTCATCGAAGGCGTTCACTTCACGTGATCGTTTTCATTCCTTGAGGCTCCTTTAATCGAGAGATTTGATTTGAGGAGAGATTTGTAGATTTTGGTTTACGTAATACATCACAAAAATTAAAAAAAAGTAAAAACAATAAAAAACAACAACAAAATTGAAAAACGTTAAAACACCCAAAAGAATATTCTTTGCTCATCCCCACGTTATACGTTACGTTTATGCAAACTCGCTCTAAAGCTAAACGTTCAGGTAAACGTCGAAACAAAAAGGAAACAACGCCAACGCTTTCTAGCGAAGACTCTCCTATTGACGAACCCATTATAGAACAAGAAGTCACCATGGCTAATCGTACTATGATGGAGTTACTTCAAGCACCCACCGAGGGTTATGGAGAGGAGATTGGGATTCCCGCTATCCCCTTGCGGATAATTTTGAGATTAAGACAAGTTTATTGTCCATGATCCAAGCCAACAAGTTTCGTGGTGATGAAAACAACAACCCTCATAACCACATCCTCCAATTCAATCGTCTTACGGCCACTTGCAAATTTAAGGACGTCTCGAACGACTCGATCAAGAAGATTCTTTTTCCATATTCCTTATCGGGGCCCGCTAAAATTTGGTTAGAGAAAGAGACACCTAATTCTATATTGACGTGGAAGGATCTCGTTTCGAAGTTCGTGAACCGTTTTTCCCGCCCTCTAAGACTACGCATTTGAAAAACGAGATTTCAAAATTTTCAAAATAGTTTAATGAGAGTTTTTCAACGGCTTAGAATCGGTTTAAGGAAATGTTAAATGAGTGTCCTCATCACGGTTTTTCCGACTTACATCAAATCGATACGTTTTATAACGGTTTGAATGATCATGAGCGTGATTATCTTAATGCCGCCACGGGTGGTAATTTTTCGTGTAAAACGGTCGAAGAAGCATTGACGATAATTGAAAATAGGTGTAAGGTCTAGTCCTCGTAGCACACCGAGTGTTGCCAAGGCTTCGTTTACACCCTCATCATCGTCACATACCATTGAGGCTTGCCAAATCGAGGCAAATTTAAAAAATAAAATCTTCGATTAGCTTAAGGGATTGTTAATTGAGTTTAAGGTTGGTGAATAAACCGCTCCCGCTACGATTAAAACGGTTGAGGTTTCTTGTATGTCTTGTGGTGGAGCTCACGATTTCTCCGAGTGCATTACCAATGGTGGTAACACTTCGAGTACCTACGCGGCCACGGGAACTTATAACCAAAACGGTCAACTTACCCGCACTAATCAATTGACTCCACCGGGTTTTTCACCAAATCAAAATGCTAACAATTATCGAAACAATCAAGTTGGGTACCAAGGAAATCAAAGGAACAATTATAAGGGTAACAACTATGGGAATCAAGGGACTAATAATCAAGTGCAAAAGAAAAATCAAAACCATGATTTTTAAAACAACAACAAAAGTTTGTAAAACATGAAAGATCTTCCAAATGAATTTGTTGAATATGCAAATGGTAATGATGCTAGGTTTGATAATATACAAAGGGATATCATTAGCCTAAGATCCGAGTTTAAGAATGATTAGGAAAAGGAGTTGAAAACCGAGCTTGCAAATGAACTTAAGATTCATACAAATAAAATGGAGAGCAATGTGACTAAGTTACAACAAAACCAACAAAAGATGGAACAAGGACAACATGAGATAAAACAAGAGATGCTTAAGGCCGATAAGAGGCAATCTATGTTTGAGGATAAAATTTCAAGTATGTTTGAGGCTATAATGTGTAACCCGTCTTCTTCGAGTGGTCTTCCTAGTAACATCGTTTCGAATCCTTAGGGAGAGATGAAAGTGATTACCACACGTAGTGCTAAGACCTTCAAAGAGCCGATTCCTCAACCAATTACTCCTACGGAGGAGCCAATTGAGGAAGAACCCAAGGTTGTGGTTGAAAAGGAGCATATCTTAATCCCACGAAGTACCGCTCATACCACACCTATGGTCGACCCTTTACCCATATTGGAACCCGAGATTCCAAAGGCTATGCCTATGCCCCACCCAACACCACCCTCTTCCTTTGAACCATCATCGTCTTTAAAACAACCGCCTTTGCCTTACCCTTCGAGACTTCAAAAGGAAAAATTGCAAGAACGAGACAATTACCAATTTGAACTTTTCATCAAAACGTTTCGTGACTTGCATTTTAACATAAGTTTCGCCGACGCTTTAATCATGATGCCTCGATTTGCCGCTAACTTTAGGAGTATGTTGAACAACAAGGAGAAATTACAAAAATTGTCTAGTTGTTCAATAGTTTATCTTAATCGCATACCTCAAAAAGTCGGTGATCCCAGTAATTTTTAATTCCGTGCGGTATTCAAGATATGGAAGAATACTATGCCTTGGCCGATGTTGGTGCTATCATTAATTTGATGCCTCTTTCGATCTTTAAGTCGCTCAATCTTCCTAATCTTACTCCTTCAATAATGTCTATCGAAATGGCCGATCATTCTACGATTCCCGCATGTGGGGTGGCCAAAGACGTTTTTGTGAAAGTTGGGAAGTTCTATTATCCGGTAGACTTTATCATTGTCGATATTACCACGAATCCTAATGTTCCTCTCATTTTAGGTCGTTCATTTTTAGACACATCGAAAGCGATTATCGACCTTCATGCTCGAAAAATCACTTTACGATTCAACGACGAGAAACTTGTTATAAACGCAACGCAAAACTCTACACTTTCTCATGTTTATTCTATTGCGACTTTAAACGATGTTGATATATGATCGACGTCGTCTGCGAAGAATTTTCACAAGAAATTTTGGGTTTTGTTGACAAAGCAAATTGTGGCAATCACACTATGCTCGATCCTATTCTTGATAATTCGACACCTTCGTTCACTCCATTTGAAGGGGGTGGTTTCACGTTGGAAGAATTTGGTGTTCCACGTACTTGTGACGAAGACCTCGATGACGATGAGGGCTTCTCGATTATCGAGGATTTTCTTAACGATTTCCCATTTCCTCCGGCGGTGGAGGTTATGATTATCGAACCTACATCTTCAATCGAGGAACCACCAAACCTCGAATTGAAAGATCTTCCTCCTCACCTCGAATACGTATTATTGGAAGGAGACGATAAGTTGCCGGTTATTATTGCGAAATAACTTTCCGATAATGAAAAAATCGCACTTATCAAAGTATTGAAAGCTCACAAATGGGGCAAGTGCGTGGAAACTTTTTGACATAAAGGGAATTGATCCTAAATTTTGTACGCACAAAATCTTAATGGAGGAATAATACAAGGCCGCAATCCAATGTCAACGTATGGTAAACCCCAAAATTCACGACGTTATCAAAAAGGAAGTTCTTAAACTACTTGACGCGGGAATGATTTACCCTATATCTGATAGCCCTTGGGTGAGTCCCATTCATTGTGTCCCTAAAAAGGGAGGGATGACCGTTGTGCCAAACGGTGACAACGAGTTAATTCTCACTAGACTCGTGACCGGTTGGAGGGTGTGCATCGACTATCGTAAGTTGAATGACGCCACTCGTAAGACCACTTTCCTTTTCCCTTCATGGTTCAAATGTTGGAGCGTCTTGCAGGAAATGACTTCTATTTCTTTTTAGATGGTTTTCCGGCTACTTCTAAATCCCCATCGATCCTCGTGATCAATAAAAAACTACGTTTACGTGTCCATATGGAACGCTTGCCTACCGTATAATGCCATTCGGACTTTGCAATGCACCGGGAACTTTTCGACGGTGTATGATGGATATTTTTCATGATATGATCGAGAATATGATGGAAGTCTTCATGGATGACTTTTCCGTGTTTGGTATTTCGTTCACTTCGTGTTTGTCGAACCTTGAGAGAATGTTAAAGTGTTGTGAGGAAACCAACCTTGTGCTTATATGGGAAAAATGTCATTTTATGGTTAAAGAAGGAATCGTCTTAGGGCACAAGGTTTCGAAAGCAGGGATTGAGGTAGACAAAGCTAAGATAGACGTCATCGCCAAATTACCTCATCCCAAAACCGTCAAGGGAGTTAGGAGTTTCCTAGGCCACGCGGGCTTTTATCGTCGATTCATCAAGGATTTTTCAAAGATATCTCGACCTATTACACATCTTATCGAAAAAGATGCTCCTTTCGTTTTTAACGAAGATTGTGTACGAGCCTTTGAAATCCTAAAGAGGAAACTTACCGAAGCTCCCATTCTTGTTGCTCCAAATTGGAACCTACCCTTTGAGCTCATGTGTGATGCTAGTGACTACGCTATAGGGGCCGTTTTGGGGCAACGTCATGAAAAACACTTATTGCCTATTCACTATGCTAGCAAGACGATGTCCGAGGATCAACTTAAGTACACCACAACGGAAAAGGAATTCCTTGCCGTGGTTTATGCATTTGAGAAATTTCGACCTTATCTCGTCTTGACGAAAAGCATAGTGTATACGGACCATTCGGCAATCAAGTGCCTCTTGGCTAAACAAGATGCAAAGCAAAGGTTGCTTCGTTGGATTCTCCTCCTACAAGAATTTGATGTCAAAATTCATGACAAAAAAGGAGCCGAGAATCTAGCGGCCGATCACCTCTCTCGTTTGGATGATCCTCACCAAAGTGTTTACGAGAATAAGGAAATCACCGAAACTTTTCCTCTCAAGACGCTTGGTGTAGTGAATTCTACGAAAGACTCGTCCACCCCATGGTTTGCGGACATCGCAAATTACCATGCGGGAAACTTCATCATTAAGGGTATGACGACACAACAAAAACGGAAATTCTTTCGTGACGTCAAGTTCTACTTTTAGGACGACCCTTATCTATTTCGGACTTCTAATATCATTCGATGTTGTGTTTTTGGAACCGAAGCTTATAATATCCTTAGAGCTTGTCACGAGGGACCCAAGGGTGGTCACCATGGTGCTAATCTCACGGCTAAGAAAGTTTTCGCTGCCGGCTTCTTTTGGCCTACTATTTACCGAGACGCGCACGCACTTATCAAGTCGTGTCATGCATGCCAACATCAAGGAAAGTCCTCACAAAAGGATGAAATGCCTCAAAATATAATCCAAGTTTGTGAAATCATTGACATATGGGGCATCGATTTTATGGGGCCATTCCCATCGTCTCGTGGAAATAAGTATATTCTTGTGGCTGTTAACTACCTATCTAAGTGGGTTGAAGCTAAAGCTTCGCCACAAACGATGCTCGTGTGGTAGTCAGGTTTCTAAAACAATTGTTCTCTCGGTTTGGAACCCCTCGTGCTATCATAAGCGATCATGGAACCCATTTTTGTAACGATTAGTTTGAAAAGGTCTTAAAGAAATATGGGGTTACACATTGTCTGTCTACGGCTTATCACCTAAAAACGAGTGGGCAATTCGAGGTTTCAAACCGAGCTTTAAAGGGGATCTTGGAAAGTTCGATAGGGGAAAACTGACAATCTTGGTCGGATAAGTTTGGCGATGCTTTATGGGCCTTTCGTACCGCCTATAAGACACCCATTGGGTGTACTCCGTATAAGCTTGTGTATGGGAATAATTTCCACTTGCCAATTGAACTAGAACACAAAGCTTATTGGGCCCTAAAGCACGCTAACATTGATTTAAAGACCGCGGGGGATCACCGGAAAATACAATAATGAATTGGATGAATTGAGGGATAATGTTATGAAAATTCATTTATTTACAAGGAAAAGACTAAAAAGTTTCACGATTCTAAAATTAAAAACCGGGTTTTTAACATTGGTGCTAAATTGTTACTTTTTAACTCTCGTTTGAAAATGTGAATTGAAATCCCGCTGGTCAGGTCCGTTCACCGTCACACAAGTTTTTCCTTATGGGACCATCGAGCTAGCTCAAAATGATGGTCCTGACTTTAAGGTGAATGGACAAAGGTTGAAGCACTACTTTGGTGGGGAAGTCCCTGCTTTGGACGACCTCGACCAAGTCACCTTCCCCACTGATAACTAGTATTGAGGGGATCGAGTCAAGCTCATGACTCGGTAATCAAAAACGAGGTGCCTCGTGGGGGAGCTCCCATGATTATCCATGTACATATTATCCTTTTCTAATGAAGCTTACGTGAGGGGATTTGTGCCCTTCCAACCTTTGCTTCGTTTTTATTTGTGAACTTTGGCTATTAGATCATCATCCTCTTCAGGATTCAAGCCTCTCGTAGTCGTTTTATGTGAGCCTTGATCGTTTTCTTGGAAGAATTTATCGATATCCACATGATGTCTCCATCGTTGTTCTAACCTTAGGTTTTTAGCACACTTCATAAACGGCTATTAATTTAATGGTTCCACCCTTCGCATGCTAGATTAAGCATTCGACTACATCTCTAGTATGGGGGTATCCTACCCCTAGACTCGAAACATTGAGGACAATGTTTAACTTTAGTATGGGCGGTGAATAGATACTTGCCTTGCCAAACCTTCACGCTTTCCAACTTTCATGTTTTTGTTTCTCGTTTTGTTGCAAAATAAGGCTAAAATTGGCAAAATTTTAAAATTTTCTCATGTTTTATAAGTGTTTAGTGACACGAATGTAGATTTTCTGATGGCGAGAATAAGACTCGTCCGTGCGTGTTGAGCACTTAGCTTCGATTCCTTAACTTTTTAGGCTAAGTCTCTTAAATGAGGACGATAAATGATAGCGTCAATTATAAGTTACTATGCTAAACGTAGAAGTCTCTCTTCTTTCAAAAACTCATGTGTCCTAATTATTTGCTTATTCTCCCTTCGCTTGTATATAAATTTTGCTAATAAGTATTAATGTAGCGGTTTAGTCTTAATTTTTGGTTTCTAGCTTTTTCTAGTAGCTTCCATGTAATAAAATTGGGAAAACATTTGAGAATCGCCAGCGTCACGGTTTTGAAGTATTGGCAACCCGAATAATCGAAATCTTCAACCAATAACAAGATTTCAAGTGCTCACCTAAATCAAGCAAAAATTCAAAGCTCACAAGGCAGAAAAATCTATGCAAAATTGAAAGTGATTAAGCCTTAATCTTTGAAGATTTAAATATCCAAAATTCGCTTTTAGCGTGAGGATATACGTCTTTGGCCATAATAAACACCTCATGGCGAGGTTAAATAAAAGGCAAGGCAAGACCGATCCCAAAAGGTGAAGGTAAACCTATGATAAAAAGGCCCATCCGGTAGGCGGGGTATAAAAGTCTTGGTAATAAGTCTCATGTTCAAAACCGTTATAAAACCATGTTTATCGAATCTCACTTATTAACTTAATTTTTTGACATCCTCGTCTATTAGGGGAGGCTCTTAATTCGATGGTTTTGATTGCACCGTTTCGTTTCTATTTTTGGACCTTAATCTCTATCATCACATAAGTAAAAAATGTATCATCATGATCATTAAGACAAGAATAAAATATAAGAGATACTCCTTAGGAAAATGGGAGTCTAAGTACGTGATTAGAGCATATGAGTAGTGTTAGCATTAATAACTTATAATGACAATGATCTCGTTACACGCTTCACATGGAATTGGGTGAAAATCAAGGACGACGAATTTATCTCTATGAGGCACTCACATGTTCTTATTCTATGAACCTAAACGTCCCATTTTGCGATGAAAATCATACATTATGTCTAAAAAACAAAGTAGTAGTAGTGTAGCAAGTTTACCTTTCAGTAAAAGTGTATAAAAATAAATTTTGGAGATGTTTAGATACTTTATTCTAGCATTGCGTGAGGGCACGGCAATGGTTTAGTATGGGGGAGTGATGAGATGGCATTTATACATGATCTCATCGTTCTTTTTGGGCTTTAAATGCATAAAACATCATAAAAAATTCCATATATACGCTTGTGTTTGTTCAATGTTTATTTTAGATACGGATATTGAGAAAATGATAAAAGATCACAATAAACAAGCAAAAACGAACACGGGAAACGAAGTTGCACAATGAACCAAGCCCTAATGTTGATTTTCCAAGAAAAGTCCATGAAGAATTGAATATTGTGTAAGAAGGGTCCTTCATTATTGAAGAATTGACACTTTAAACCCTTGTATATTCATAGTTACAAGTTTGGTCCTTAAAGTTTGTCAAATTGCAAAAAGGACCCTCAACTTTGAAGAATTGGCAAGAATGGTCCCTCAAATATGAAGACTTGTCATTTTTAGTCCTCCCTAAAGTCAACAAACAAGTCACGACCTTGAAGAATGAAGAAAATGCCAAAATATGTCCTTCAAATATCATGAATTGGCAAAACAAGTCCTTGAAATACTTTTGCAAACGTTTTGTGCCCAAAATCAAAGAAATGAAACTTGTTTATAAAGGGAATTCTGATTTTGTGGAATTAAACAAGAAATGAAATAAGAATGGAAGATTAAGGGTGAAAATTGCCAAAACATAAACCTTACCTGAACCAGTGATGGCGTGCCACGTGCCCCACTACCTCTTCTCATCCAATCACCAGCCACAATTTCGCCATGTCACACATCCACTCACCCGGTTTTATTATAACTAATTAATTAGTTATTACGCGCTAAATATGTTTTTAAAACCCAATCAAGATCAAAACTGGTGTTCTTAATGTTCATATCAAAATTGGGGATTTACTAATCACTTGGAATTAACCCTTAATCCTTTTCAGAATTATGATTAAGGGTCTCTTAATCACAACCCAACTCCTAAACATGATGCCTCATCATCCCACATGCCACATGGGACATGCCCTGCCTTGTTTTTGGGGAAGAAGCCAAAACATGCCAAAAATCCAACGTACCACACTTCAGCTTACATCCTGAGCATTGTTGGGAGACCTTGATCAAATTCCATCACCTTTACACCTCTACAAACGTCCAAAAATCCTTCACATGTTCAAGGAAAATTCAAACTGCAAGGGCAATTTTGGAAGATCAAGCACTAGGGTTTTCCTTATTTTTCAGCTTCTAGGTCATTGTAAAGGCTCTATATAAAGCCTCTAGTATACAACATTAGTTTTTTCTCTTGGTTTTTCCCTAGTCAAGAATCTGTCAATCCTATGTTCTTGGTGAATGAAAAAGTGTATGATATTGTTGACGAATTCCAAGTTCCAATCGCATTCTATGCTTGTTATTGTTCAAAGTTTTTGTTTGTGAAATCTTAAAGCTTGTATTTAAAGTTTGTGCAAGAAATCGCAAAACTTTCCAAAATCTGGTATTTTTCTAAGTCTTGATTCAAACCTTTGAAATTTTTGGATTATAAGTGATCATAACACCCTGATAAGGAGATTATCAAGGTGTAGTGATCTTGTGGTTTGGGGATATTCAAGGAGTGGGAACAAGATTGAATTAATCAGCTTCCCTTTTTAATTTTTTTCATATAAACTATTTTTCTAACCTTGTTGTTCTTAGCAGCTATTTGGAATCTTGTGTCTTGTTGGACTAGACACATAAGCTCAAAAATTTGTGAGTGTAGATGTGCATTCATGAGGTTTGAGCCTTCATTCCAAAAATGTGTTTGAAAAGTGGTTTTATGTGATTTTATAATCTGCTAGTGTATGTGTTGTTCTTTTGGCTTGAATCTAGTTCTTATTGCATGATATTGTTTGTATGATGCTTCATTAGGCTTGGGTAAACCTGTTACACACTTTTGCTTTGTTAATTTTGATTTCTAAAATTTAAAGGGGTGTTTGGGTCTACTGCATGTTCATTGTTTGGTTGAATTTGAGTAGGTGTTGGATATTGGCTTGTGTTAGTTCTTGTTTAAGTATCATATTAGAGTGGTTTGCTGCATGTTTGGTGCTTTGTAGCACACTAATCCAACAAATAACCATAAAATCTTGAATACTTGTTGTTTTGGACTGTGATTTTATGGACACCTAGAATATATGCTACACTAGGGTTAAGAAGTGCTAAATCATAGTTTGTGTAACCTGTTAAGAATATTTGAAGCTTTGAATTTGGGTTTGTGGTCAAGTATATCAGTAAAGTACTTTTGTGTTCATCGTTTGTTCATTAGTAACCTGCATAGCTTGAATATTGGTCTAATCTCTAAACCATTGTTTGAAACAAGTTTATGTATGCTTATTTGAGTTTATTATAGCTTGCGTATGCATTTGGTTCAATTTGGTAGGCTTGTTCTTGACTAATCTGCTTATTTCTTCATAACTGCTTATTTTCCAAGTATGTATGAGATCTGGTGATAAAATGAATTAACTGTACTAATTGGCTAAGTTTTATTATATTTTCTTTGTTGATTGTGACTCCTTGTAACCCACTGGTTACAAGGGTGCCTTGTTTGTTCTTTATATCCGACAAAAACTCACTAAAGACAAAAAGTCAATTAAGTCCATCAGTTAAATCATTCCCACTAAAAGACACCAAAAGTTCCAACTGTAGTACAATTTTTCAATCAGCTTATCAATAAGCTATTCTAGCTTATTTGGACGTGCAACAACTTTGTTTTTGTGATCAATCTTCATAATTTGACCCATTTGACTAAACTGGAGCAATTAAGCCTTTGACTTTTAGGTTTGACTAGAAAACGAATTGACTTGACTTTTTTCAAATTAGCTTATTGCTTATTCCAACTTATGGAGTGGTTCTTTTTGAAATATTTTTTATTATTAAGCTTAGTTAAGTCATTTGTAACAATTTGCAACTTGAATCAGTCCTTGAAGTGGTCTAGAACTCGAAAACGACTATTTTGTCGTTTTTGGTAGAGAGCTTTTTCTTATTTCAGGCTTATTTCCTGTACCTTTTCAAAGTTTATTTTTACAAAAGGCTTATTGAGGTCAAGAGAAGGACGTGTGTGAAATTACAGCTTATGGAATTGGCTTATAGCTTGTTGGGCCAAAAAGCCCATTAAGTTGTTTTAAAATAAGCTGTGAAAAGCTCATTTTTAGCTTTTAGGCCTTTGTAATTTTGTGTTTAGAATTGAATTTTAAGCTTAACTGGAAGTTTTGTGCTTATTTGGAGGTCATCTTTCTTATTGGGCGAAAGTCAGCCCATTAAGTACACTGTTTGGGTTTTTGGCCCATTTGGAGGCCCATTAGGGGTAGTTTGGTAATTTGAAGTTCATTTTCACATTATTTAGGTTAAAATAAGTTAGTTTGCAAGTTTTTTGAAATTTTTATAATTTTTGAATTTTTTATTATTACTTTATTATTAAAATATTGTTTTTTAGATTTAATTAAAAATTTTCAACTTTTATATTTTTCCTAGGTTAAATACATTAAATTAGGATTTTTAGAACTTTCAGATTATTTTTAGCATCATTTAAATAATTCTTAGGATTATTTTAAGATTTTAAATAATTCTTAAGATTTTAATTGTTTTAAATCATTAAAAAATAGTTGTAATATGTTTTAAAATTTAGAAAAATAGGTTTTATCTTAATTAAGTTATTTTTGAGGTTTACAAACTAAAAACCTTTATTTGGACTTTTTATTAATCATATTGACTTTTAGGGCTTTAATTAGCATTTAAAAATTAATATTTAATTAAATAAAATGTTTGGTCAAGTTCTGATTTTTTTTGTAAACCCTTAGTCTATTTTTGTCTATTTTAAGTATTTTTTGGAATTTTTTAGAGTAAATTTTTATTTTTACCCTTTTTACGGTTTTACGTTTACGTCTTTCGCTTTAATTTAATTTTTATTCGTAGCCGTCACCATTTTCTCTTTTCTTTCTTCATAATATTAATCACAAACATTTAATCAAATCTTAACACATAACACACTAGCCTCATTGAGAACGAACTTCACATTTAGGTCATTAGCATTTGGTTTTCCTAAATCATTTGTTAAATACTTACCATTTATATTCCTTTTTCCTAAAAGGGTATAAAAACTTCAAATATCAAGTGTAGGACTGGATTGTTGGATATGGCAATTGCACTGGTGTTGTCACAAAAGATGGAGACTATTTTGTATTCCACATTGTAGTCCCTGAGTTGACTTTTCACAACAACCAGCAGCTGCCACATATTCAACCTTAGGAGAGGACATGGCGACTGACTGTTGTTTCTTTGCACTCCAACATACTAGCTTGCCACCTACGAATTGACATGCACCTGAGGTACTTTTTCTATCCATATTGCAGCCATCATAGTCTGAGTCTGAATAATCTTTATGATCGAAGCCTGAGCAACGAGGATACCATAGACCTAGTGAAGGAGTTCCCTGAAGGTACCTGAAGATTCGTTTGACAGTAGTAAGATGTGATTCTTTGGGATCGGCCTGATATCTAGCACATATGATTGTTGAGAACTGAATATCAGGCCTGCTTGCTGTTAGGTACATTACTGATCCAATCATTCCCCTAAATAAGGTTTGATTGACTGGTTTACCAATGAGATCTGGACCTAAATTGTTAGGGGGAACCATGGGAGTCCTTCTTGAAGCACACTCAAAGATGTCATATTTTTTAAGTATTTCACTAGTGTAATTTTCTTGACATACTGAGATCCCTTTGTCCCCCTGCTTGATTTGTAGCCCAATAAAATATGTTAATTCACCCATCATACTCATTTCGAATTTCTTTGTCATGATTTTTTCAAACTTCCTACAAAGATCATAATTGGTGGATCCGAATATGATGTCATCATAATATTTTTGAACTAGCAGAACATCCTCCTTGGTTCTGAAGATAAACAAAGTATTGTCTATCTTCCCCCTAACAAATTTGTTCATTATCAGAAAGGTAGAGAGAGTTTCATACCATGCTCTTGGTGCTTGTTTATGTCCATATAGAGCTGTTGGGACTAAAATTAACTAAGTTACTGGGACGCTAACAAGAAGACTTTTAGACGCTGACAAGAGATATTAGAACGCTGACAGAAAGACGCTGACAAGAGTAATTGGAGCCCTGACAAGAAGAAAGTCAACCACTGATGAAAGACTTAGTCTACACGGTGTGAAGAGTTTAGTAAAGATATGTTCAAGATTGTATTTACTATATTTATCTTTATCTTTGCCTAAAATAGTTGATACGTAGACTTTTGTACAAGGCTCCTTGATCTATAAAAGGAGTCCTCTAGGTTAATGTTCAATATACGTTTTTACATTCATTGTACTCAAGTTCGATTATCAATCAAGTGAAATTTTGGTTTATTGTGTCTGTGTGTTCTTACTCTAAGTGTTCATTTGCGCATAACACTTGGATCGTTTTTCATAAACACAAAGTTTCTCTACGTGTTAATCTTGATTTAAACTCGTTAACACAAAGCTAAATCGATCTAAGTTTGGGATCAACAAATGGTATCAGAGCTTGTTGATGAACATTGATCTTTAGAACACAAAACCCTAAAAACCCTAAATCGCCAAAAACCCTTATTATTCAAGAAACCATAAAAACTAGACAAGATGTCTACCATAGAGGCAATAACCTCCTCCTCATCAAATCAAAACCTAAAAGTTCCTATGCTAGACCCTGATAACTTTGAACTATGGAAGTTCAACTTTGAACAATATCTTCAAATTCAAGATTATCAGCTTTGGGAGATTATTGAATTTGGGAACTCTTTCAAAAAAGATGAAAAGATTGCTGCTTCTATTGCAGCAAGATCAGGTGCTGGTTCAACAACTGAAGATCGAAAAGAGAGACCCACAAATGGAAGAGCTGTTGCAATTGACGAAATTTCGAGGAGAAGGAATGATGTGAAAACGCTGAGCCTCCTCAAACTTTCTTTGGGGCCAAACAATCAACACAAGTATAGAAGCTTTGAGTCTGCTAAAGATCTTTGGGAAGCTCTTCAAATTAGCTATGGTGGTAATGAAGACACTATCAAAGAAAAGAAGAAACAACTCTTGCATGAATATGATGTGTTCAAAGCTCACCCTAATGAGAAGCTTAGTGAAGTCAGGAGCAGACTTCTAGACATCACTAGAAAGTTGACATTCATGTCAGTAGAACATGATGATGCTGATATCTTGCTACTTTTCTACGAAGTCTTGGTGATGAATGGAAAATTGAGGCTAGATCAATGATTGCCACCAATGCTCACAAATGTTATACTTTTGATGAGGTTTACAATAAACTGAAACTAGTGGAAAGTGCAATCGCATCAAGTCATGCTAGTAATTCATCAACTGGAAACATGGCTTTTATCTCACACTAGTGATGATTTAGGAAAGTTTAGTCCAAAAGGTGATGAGGGATATTGTGTGGGTTACTCTACAAACAGCAAGGGATACAGGGTTTATCATAAGAAGGAAAAAAGTATCCTTGAAAGAGTGCATCTTAGGTTTTTGGAAAATAAACCTAGTGATCCTGAAAATGGCCCGGATTAGCTGTTTGACTTGGAACCATTATCTTTGACTTTGAATTATATGACTCTTTACTAATTAAATCATTGTGGGAAAGGACCCAAATGTTGTGGAACAATCTGTCTTTGTTGATGAAAATGCAGGTTCAAATGTCAAGGATGTTCCAGGATCACCATTGGAAGCTGAAATTCCCCTCTTTAACTATTACACCATGCCTATATGGAGTAATGAGTTTGTCCAAACATTTGCTGCTGCAAGGGAAGGAGAGAAAAAGGTTATAGAAGAGCAAGTCAGCGACGCTGACAAACCAGAATTGGACGCTGACAGCCCTATTGTGGACATTGACAGGCCAAATTCAGACGCTGACAGACCTACATCAGACACTGACAGCTTAGCTTCATCTTCTTCCAAAGCAGGTTTTGTACAAGGTGAAGATATCATACCCAATGAAAGTGTCAGTGTCTCTATTTCAGACATTGACAATGTTTCTCCAAGTTCTAATGGGTTTGATAGTGCTGATGATTGGGACAATAGGATCTTACATCCTACTTTTTCTCATTCCACTTTGTTTGGAGAGGGGACTTCTACTCAATTGGCCAAGAAACATCCTACCTCTCAAATTATTGGTTCTATTACATCACCAGTTCAAACAAGGAGACAGATTGAGAAGAGCTCCAAATCAAGCTTCATTGCTATTATTCACAAGAAGGATGATACCCCTCTTGTACAAGCTTGTTTGTTTGTTTGTTTTCTATCACAGAAGGAAACCAAAAATATTTTTGATGCTCTTCAAGAACCAAGCTGGGTTGAAGCAATGCAGGATGAGCTTCATCAGTTTGCTATTCAAGATGTGTGGGAGCTAGTTGACTGCCCAAGATATGTTAGGCCAATTGGGACACGTTGGGTTCTTAGAAACAAGAAGGATGAGAGAGGGATTGTGATCAGAAACAAGCCACATTTGGTTGCTCAAGGCTATACACAAGAAGAATGAATAGACTATGAAGAGGTTTTCGCACCTGTTGCAAGGATTGAAGCAATATGGATTTTCCTAGACTATGCTTCTTGCATGGGTTGGATTGTTTATCAGATGGATGTGAAGAGTGCTTTCTTGTATGTCACAATTGAAGAGAAGGTATATGTAATGCAGCCTCCTTGTTTTGAATATTCAGAGCATCCAGACAAAGTGTATAGGGTGAAGAAAGAAATGTATGGACTTCATCAGGCCCCTAGAGCATGGTATGGAACTTTGTCCACTTATTTGGTGGAAAATGGTTTTAAGAGGGGCACCATAGATCAGACAATGTTGACCAAGAAGAAAGGGAAAGATTTTCTTCTTGTCAAGGTCTATGTAGATGATATTATCTTTGGTTCATCAAATCCAAAGATGAGTGAAGACTTTTCCAAGCTCATGACAAACAAATTCAAGATGAGTGTAATGGGAGAGATGAACTTCTTTCTAGGGTTACAAGTTCAACAGAAAGAAGATGGTATCTTCATCTCTCAAGATAAGTATGTAGCAGAAATCTTGAAGACGTTTGGTTTTTCTCCACATGAAGCAAGGGCTAGCACACCCATGGATAGGGAACACCCTTTTGAAAAGATTGGAGATGGAAAATATGTGGATGTCAGGCATTATAGATCCATGATTGGATCCTTGAGGTATCTTACAGCTTCTAGGCCTGACATCATGTTTGTTGTGTGTGCATGTGCACATCACCAAGTGACTCCCAAAGAGTATCATCTTCACGCTGTGAAGAGAATCTTTAGATATCTTAGGTGTAATCCTTCTTTGGGATTATGGTATCCTAAAGATTCCCATTGGAGCTTATTGGCTATTCAGATAGTGATTATGGAGGTGACAAGTTTGATAGAAAATTTACAACTAGTGGATGCCAATTTCTTGGGAGCAGGTTGATATCTTGTGTAACAACTGGTAATTTTCTTACTTGTAAAATGACTATTTTACACTTTGACTTTTTATTTAGTCAACTACGTACTTGAACTGTGTATAAACCGGGAAGTTATCCCGCGTTTTCTGAAAAACTGTTTTATGACAAGTAATGACTTGACACTGAGCTCAGTCATCGTTTTGAAATCTTCTGTGAATCTGACCAAACTGCTGTGACGGTCAATGAATTGACGATAATCCGTGAGATTATTCGTTATCTGTGAATTATGTGTGAACTGTTTAATTTTAACTGCGTGATTGTTATTTTCATTAACTGCATATTTAATAAACCCAGTATATATTTATAAGTATGTATTTTAGTATTTTTGCCATTTATAGTAATAAATCGTATTTTCTGTGAATATTCACTTAACGTATCGCGTTTTCGTATTATACGTCGTTTTTACGAGTAACCGTCGTAAGCATGCATAAAATACTTTACGAAACGTAAAATGTCAGTTTTCGTCGAAAAATCATAAAATTAATATATTTCGTCAATTTTCTAAGTTTTACGCATTTTTAAACGTAACTGCATACTTTTCACTAATTACCTAAAACTAATTAACCTTTTTACCTTAAACCTTTTAACTAATTACCTTAGTAAAAATTTGAATTATTTACCCCCCCCCCCATGGAACCCTCAAAACCGGCCAAAGAACCCCACATCACATGCACACTTAACCATTTTTCACTCTTTACTATTTTGGTTTCAATATATCACACAAACCTAGAAACCCTAAATGTCATATTCACTTCACAATAATTCAATTATTTACTTCACATTTCACAAAATTCAAAACACAAAATCTCTCTTTTCTCTCTCAAAACTCACGGCCAAAAACACCACCCTCATTTCCACCATTGTTGATTTTTGCAAGCTCTATTTTAGCAAGAATTAATACAAAACAAATACACCCAAAGGTTTATAAACACATAAGGAAGAATGGTAAAAACTATTTTGGTCATGATATATTTTTAGATCATTAAGTATTTTGAATAAATCTTTTAAATCCATGTATGAAAAGGTTTTAATTAAAGGATTTATGAAATATAAACATATATACTTTTGTGATTTATGAACTTGAAAATAAATCTTTGATTTTTATTGTGTTTATGAGTATTTGGAAGGAATTAGTAGTGTTATTACTAGTGGGTACGCTTTAAAATGGTCGAAAACGAGTTTTTACGAAAAGCACATATTCTGTCCGAATTGTTTATGAGGCATAACGGGTTGTAAAAATTGTTTTGACACTTGTTTAGTACGAGATTGTGAAAATATAAGTAAATACCTTCGTTTCGGTATATTATAAGCTAAAAACGGAGTTAAAACAAGAAAGATATGGGCGTTTAAAGTTTGTTGACGGAAAACTTATTTTTTTAAGACGTACTATAAATACACTTGATGTCTATATTTTTAAAGTGGACGAAAAGACGTTTTCGAGTTAAACCGAGTCGTTTTTAGTGTCGAAATAAGTACTAAATGATATATATGGTTGTTGGGATCGTTTTGAGAAAAAGCGATAGCGCTAGATAGTTATCGTTGAAAGTGAAAGTTGGATTATATTGCGGGAAGTGATTTGTTGAACGTTGTGGTTGAGAAATTGGTTGAAAATTTGGGATTTTGAGTCGAGATTTGAGTACTTACCAAAAATGGCAATTTTTAAAATGACGCCGAAAGGCTGCCGAAATTTCTATGAAAAGCGTGTTGAGAAATTTATTATGATAAATTTTGGTAAAATAAAATTTACGCCAAAAGGCTGTCAAAATTTCGTTGAGTCAAAAATAAATATTTTTGCCTAAGTATATATGATAATACTTATAACAATACGATATCTACTAGTCACGTTTTTAATACAAGATAATATATGTATGAACGATGAGTAACGTACGTGACGAATTATTATGACTTATTTGCTAGCGCCTAAACTATAGTATTATATTTAGGTTGTTGCTAGAGTTGCTCGCTTCTATTTGATCATACTTGTGCGGTTTGTATCGTTGCTTGAGGTGAGTTTATAGTTCCCTATTAAACTGCTTTCTATGTTTAATGTTTTGGAATGTGATGAATGCTATTGATGCTTGCTTCTGAATGCAAGTACAACTGTTTTTCTGTGAACGCTTCGTGAACACTATTTATGAGATAGCTTAAGTTGCTTGAGCCATAGTCCCCACTATCGTGAATCGTTAGTTACTCTGCTGGAGTAAGCTCTTATGTTACGAATAGATCTATTGAGTGTTGACAACCTCCACTCGGGCATTCTGACGTCGGACGAGTGTGTACCATTTGTATGAACGGAGTTATCTTGGCTAGGTACTCTATTGGGGCAAATTTATATGTGCGATCTATTGCATGTACTGGATCACTAGTTTCGATGTCACGAGCTTAGCGCTATCATAAATATTGTGAACACCCAATTTATCTTACACTTGGCACTATATCTCCTATAGTTGCACGTGTACATGAAATGAAATCTGAAATCATATGACTATGAATTTTTACTTGAAACCTATATTCTCACCAACTTTATGTTGACCCAATTTAGCATTTATCTCAGGTATTTGATTATGATTGTATCTGCTACATGAAGTACTTGGAGTCCGCATGCATTCATGACTACTCTTTGGACATTTATTTACTTGTGCTTTTGAACTATTATCTCGTTGATGTTTAAAACTTTTACATTCCGCTGCACTATCTTTTGAAACTGAGACCTTTCATACTGTGATGCTTTTAATTTAAATTCAACGAGGTATTTTTATAAAACGTCTCATTTAGAGTCTTTCTCTTGTACCTTGAACTATGATACTATGACGTAACAGCCCCCGAGCTTCACCGCTTCCGCATATCACATTTTTGGGGTGTTACAGAATTGGTAATCAGAGCCTTGGTTATAGAGAACTAGGTTTGCATCTTAGGCCTAGACTATAACCGATGTGGCTACTTGTTACTCTGTATATATGTGTACTACGTAATGTATTACGTAGGATAACACTATAAGTATAAGTAATATATATTATGTAATACGTAATATGTATTATATACATATGCACTTCTCCGATTTGCATACTTTAATTTCCATACATGATTATTTCATGCATACCCTACAACTGCTTTAATACGCATTTTGGTTGTTGCAGGTTATGTCGTCATCTACCGTTACTTATTTTTCGGTGTTATTTTGGTTTTGTTTAGATCTTTGGTATTTAATCGAAACTCTTATTTTATGACTATGTACTTGTATTTGATATTCTTATTTTGAATGAGAATGTGATCTTATGACTTTGATTATTGACTATCTTTATTATGCTTGTTGTATCGTAATTTTGTGTCATTAGCATAGAAATATATAACGTGTATATTCGTGCTTGAACCTTATTTGCATTGTTGTCTTAACGCAGAGAAACAATGGTGAACACGCGTAATGGAATGACTGATGAACAATTGGAAGAACTGATTACACAACGAGTGACTGCCGCTTTGGCAAACGTTCAAGCTAACAACAACGTGAACCAAGCACCGCCGAACAATGTTGACAACCGACCACCTAAGCCGTGCACTTACAAGGACTTTAGGAATTGTGACCCTCTGAATTTTAATGGTACTGAAGGAGTTGTTGGATTAGCTCGTTGGGTTGAAAAGATGGAATCAGTGTTCCGTGTAAGTGGATGTACTGTTGAAACCCAAGTGACTTATGCTACTTGTACTTTAGCTGCTGGAGCGTTGACATGGTGGAACACCCATGTGCAAACTGTTGGAGCCAAGGAGGCGTATGGAATGACTTGGGAGGAACTCAAGAAATTGTTGACTAAGTAATATTGTCCTCGTAATGAAATTCAGAAAATGGAAATCGAACTGTGGAACTTGACTGTGAGGAACAATGACATTGGGGCGTACACAAGGAGATTCCAAGAGCTGTGTTTGCTATGTCCTGGAATGGTTCGGGATGAAGAAAACAAAGTTGAGCACTACATTTGGGGTCTACCTGGTAGAGTTCAAGGGAATGTGACATCGTCTGGACCGACTAAGGTTAGTGATGCTATAAGGATGGATCATAGTCTGATGGATCAAATTGTTCGAGCAAATGCTGGGAATGCTGCGGACAACAAGAGAAAATGGGGAAATAACCAAAGGAACAACCATGGAAACTATCCGAACAAGAGGCAAGAGACTGTGAGGGCATACACTGCTGGTACTGGAGAAAAAGGAGTCTACAATGGAACGTTACCTTTGTGCAACCGATGTAAGCATCATCATACTGGGCAATGTAATGTGCAATGTCACAACTGCAAGAAAACTGGACACATTTCTAGAGACTGTAAGTCACCACCAAACCCGAAAGCCAATGTCACCTGTTTTGAATGTCAGCAAAAGGGACACTACAGCAATGAGTGCCCAAAGAAAAAGAACAAGGACCAAGGAAATATTGCTAAGGCTGGAGAAGATCGTGGAAGAGTTTATGTGATAGGAGGAGGAGAGACACAACAAAAACCCGACGTCGTTACGGGTACGTTTCTTCTTAATGGTCGTTATGCTTCTATTTTATTTGATACTGGAGCCGATAGGAGTTTTGTGTCGACTGCCTTTAGTGCCTTAATTGATGTGACCCCTTCGCCTTTAGACACTAAGTACACTATTGAGTTAGCTAACGGAAAGTTGATAGAAGCCGACACTATCCTTCGTGGATGTACTTTGAATCTTTTAGGTCGTCCTTTCGTTGTCGATCTTATGCCTGTCGAATTAGGGAGTTTTGACGTAATTATCGGAATGGATTGGTTATCGAAATACCGTGCTACGATTATCTGTGACGAGAAGGTCGTTCGTTTACCATATGGAGATGAAGTTTTGGAGGTACAAGGAGTTGGATGTAGTGGAAAAGGGAAGTCACGACTGAACATTATTTCGGGTATCAAGGCTCAAAAGTTGCTGTCGGAAGGTTTCCACGTATTTTTAGCCCGTGTTACAGAAAAGCAGACGGAAGAAAAGCGATTGGAAAATGTACCTATCTTACGGGATTTTTCGGAAGTCTTTCCTGAAGATTTGCCTGGATTGCCGCCGGCTAGACAAGTTGAATTCCATATCGATTTAATACCGGGAGCAGCGCCTGTTGCTTGAGCGCCTTACCGTTTAGCACCGTCGGAAATGTAAGAACTATCAACGCAACTACAAGAGTTGACTGACAAAGGATTCATAAGACCGAGTTCTTCACCCTGGGGAGCTCCAGTCTTGTTTGTAAAGAAAAAGGATGGAAGTTTTCGAATGTGTATCGACTATCGTGAGTTGAACAAACTTACCATCAAGAACCGTTATCCGTTACCTAGGATCGATGATTTGTTTGACCAGTTGCAAGGATCGAGTGTTTACTCAAAGATTGACCTTAGGTCTGGTTATCACCAATTGAGAGTTCGTGAGGAAGATGTTGCTAAGACTGCTTTTAGGACAAGGTATGGACACTATGAGTTCCAAGTGATGCCATTTGGTTTGACAAACGCACCTGCTGTGTTTATGGACCTCATGAACCAGGTGTGTAAACCATATTTGGATAAGTTTGTCATTGTGTTCATCGATGACATACTAATTTACTCAAGGAATGAGAAAGAACATGAGGAACATCTTAGGATAATTTTGGAATTGCTTAAGAAGTAGGAATTGTACGCTAAGTTCTCAAAGTGTGATTTTTGGTTGCCAAGAGTACAATTCTTAGGACACGTTATTGATAACAATGGGAATCACGTTGATCCTGCTAAGATTGAGTCAATTAGGGAGTGGACTGCTCCTACAACACCGACTGAAATTCGCCAATTTTTAGGACTCGCCGGATATTACCGAAGGTTCATCGAGGGATTCTCGAAGATCGCGAAACCATTGACGAAGTTGACTCAAAAGAAAGTGAAATACGAATGGGGAGATAAGGAGGAATTATCATTCCAAAAGTTGAAACAAATGTTGTGTAGTGCACCTATTCTATCGTTACCAGAAGGATCAGAAGACTTTGTGGTCTACTGTGATGCATCAGGAAAAGGATTAGGAGCTGTATTGATGCAAAGGAAGAAAGTTATTGCGTACGCGTCTCGACAATTGAAAACGCATGAGAAAAACTACACTACGCACGACTTAGAACTAGGAGCCGTGGTATTTGCTTTGAAATTGTGGAGACACTACTTGTATGGAACCATGTGTGTTGTCTACACTGATCACTAAAGCTTACAGCATATTCTTGACCAAAAAGAACTAAACATGAGACAACGTCGATGGATCGAGTTGCTCAGCGATTATGACTGTGAAATCCGCTACCACCCTAGGAAGGCCAATGTGGTGGCAGATGCACTAAGTAGAAAGGAACAATTGATGACACGTAGAGTAACATCGTTAGCTATGATTATTAACCCGAACTTACCCGTGCAAATTCGTGAAGCACAAACCGAAGCCCTTAAGCCTGAACATGTTGAAGCTGAGAAACTAGGAGGGATGGTTACTAAGAAATTGGAGACTAGCACAAATGGAACGCTATGTCTGAATGGTAGAAGTTGGTTACCACTATTTGGAGGACTTAGGGACGTGATTATGCACGAGTCGCATAAATCTAAGTATTCGATCCACCCCGGATCTGACAAAATGTATCAGGATATGAAAAAGCTATAGCGGTGGCCAAATATGAAAGCTGAAATCGCTACTTACGTAGGGAAGTGTTTGACATGTGCTAGAGTGAAAACAGAACACCAAAAACCATCTGGACTGTTGGTTCAACCGATAATTCCTATGTGGAAGTGGGAAAACATAACCATGGATTTCGTAACTAAGCTACCTAAAACGAAAAACGGATATGACACAATTTGGGTAATTGTGGATCGACTTACGAAATCTGCACACTTTTTGGCTATGAAGGAGGACGATTCAATGGATAAGCTTACGAGGCTTTACCTGAAGGAGGTATTCGCTAAGCATGGAATACCGATCTCGATCATTTCCGATAGAGACGGTAGATTTACTTCAGAATTCTGGAAATCACTTCAGAAAGCGTTGGGCACGCAATTAGACATGAGTACCGCTTATCACCCGCAGACTGACGGACAAAGTGAGAGAACTATTCAAACGCTGGAGGACATGTTGCGCGCGTGTGTACTGGACTTTGGAAAACAATGGGATAGACACTTGCCTCTAGTGGAATTCTCTTACAATAACAGTTATCATACTAGTATTAAAGTTGCACCGTTTGAAGCGCTGTATGGTCGTAAATGTCGTTCGCCTGTGTGTTGGAGCGAAGTTGGGGATAGTCAACTTACTGGTCCCGAACTCATCCGTGAAACAATTGAGAAGATCGTTCAGATCAAGAGCCGAATTCTAGCAGCCCGTGATCGTCAAAAGAGTTACGCCGATGTTCGACGTAAGCCTCTCGAATTTCAAGTAGGAGACTGAGTGATGCTGAAAGTATCGCCTTGGAAAGGTGTGGTATGTTTTGGCAAACGAGGAAAGCTGAACCCCCGTTATATTGGACCGTTTAAGATCTTAGCTAAGGTTGGAACTGTAGCCTATCGTCTTGACTTACCCCAAGCGTTGAGCCGTGTGCACAGCACTTTTCATGTTTCGAATTTGAAGAAGTGCCTTTCTGATGAAACACTTGTTATACCGTTGGAGGAACTCCAAATCAACGACAATATGCAATTTGTCGAGGAACCTGTTGAAATCATGGACAGGGAGGTCAAACGATTGAAACAAAGTCGTATATCGATTGTGAAGCTGAGGTTGAATTCTAAGCGTGGACCTGAATTCACCTGGGAGCGTGAGGATCAATTTCGCAAGAAATATCCGCATCTCTTTGACAACTCTGGAGCCCATGACACTCCTAAGCTTTGAGGAAAAAGCTTCTTTAACAATGGGATGATGTAACAACTGGTAATTTTCTTACCTTGTAAAATGACTATTTTACCCTTTGACTTTTTATTTAGTAAACTACGTACTTGAACTGTGTATAAACCAGGAAGTTATCCCGCGTTTTCTGAAAAACTGTTTTATGACAAGTAATGACTTGACACTAAGCTCAGTGATCGTTTTGAAATCTGCTGTGAATCTGACCAAACTGCTGTGACGGTCAATGAATTGACGATAATCCGTGAGATTATTCGTTATCTGTGAATTATGTGTTAACTGCTTAATTTTAACTGCGTGATTGTTATTTTCATTAACTGCATATTTAATTAACCCAGTATATATTTATAAGCATGTATTTTAGTATTTTTTCCATTTATAGTAATAAATCGTATTTTCTGTGAATATTTACTTAACGTATCGCGTTTTCGTATTATACGTCGTTTTTACGAGTAACCGTCGTAAGCATGCATAAAATACTTTACGAAACGTAAAATGTCAATTTTCGTCGAAAAATCATAAAATTAATATATTTCGTCAATTTTCTAAGTTTTACGCATTTTTAAACGTAACTGCATACTTTTCACTAATTACCTAAAACTAATTAACCTTTTTACCTTAAACCTTTTAACTAATTACCTTAGTAAAAATTTGAATTATTTACCCCCCCCCCCCATGGAACCCTCAAAACCGGCCAAAGAACCCCACATCACATGCACACTTAACCATTTTTCACTCTTTACTATTTTGGTGTCAATATATCACACAAACCTAGAAACCCTAAATGTCATATTCACTTCACAATTATTCAATTATTTACTTCACATTTCACAAAATTCAAAACACAAAATCTCTCTTTTCTCTCTCAAAACTCACGGCCAAAAACACCACCCTCATTTCCACCATTGTTGATTTTTGCAAGCTCCATTTTAGCAAGAATTAATACAAAACAAATACACCCAAAGGTTTATAAACACATAAGGATGAATGGTTATTCTTGGTTTGTTGATTTGAGTAGATTTTGGGTTGAAGATTCTTGAAGTTGTAGATTTGTTTTTGTTGATTATTTGTTGAGTAGAGCGTAGATCGTGTTACCGTGGTTACGTAGAATCGTTACACACGGTTATTTCTTAAACCTTTTTCAATCGTTTCATTTTCATGCATAATCTTTAAAGATTTATGTATATATGTTACTCATCATCTATTTTCTTGAAAATAAAATGGTAAAAACTATTTTGGTCATGATATATTTTTAGATCTTTAAGTATTTTGAATAAATCTTTTAAATCCATGTATGAAAAGGTTTTAATTATAGGATTTATGAAATATATACATATATACTTTTGTGATTTATGAACTTGAAAATAAATCTTTGATTTTTATTGTGTTTATGAGTATTTGGAAGGAATTAGTAGTGTTATTACTGGTGGGTACGCTTTAAAATGGTCGAAAACGAGTTTTTACGAAAAGCACATATTCTGTCCGAATTGTTTATGAGGCATAATGGGTTGTAAAAATTGTTTTGACACTAGTTTAGTACGAGATTGTGAAAATATAAGTAAATACCTTCGTTTCGGTATATTATAAGCTAAAAACGGAGTTAAAACGAGAAAGATATGGCGTTTAAAGTTTGTTGACGGAAAACTTATTTTTTTGAGACGTACTAAAAATACACTTGCTGTCTATATTTTTAAAGTGGACGAAAAGACGTTTTCGAGTTAAACCGAGTCGTTTTTAGTGTCGAAATGAGTACTAAATGCTATATATGGTTTTTGGGATCGTTTTGAGAAAAAGCGAAAGCGCTAGATAGTTATCGTTGAAAGTGAAAGTTGGATTATATTGCGGGAAGTGATTTGTTGAACGTTGTGGTTGAGAAACTGGTTGAAAATTTTGGATTTTGAGTCGAGATTTGAGTTCTTACCAAAAATGGCAATTTTTAAAATGACGCCGAAAGGCTGCCGAAATTTCTATGAAAAGCGTGTTGAGAAATTTATTAAGATAAATTTTGGTAAAATAAAATTTACGCCGAAAGGCTGTCGAAATTTCGTTGAGTCAAAAATAAATATTTTTGCCTAAGTATATATGATAATACTTATAACGATACGATATCTACTAGTCACGTTTTTAATACAAGATAATATATGTATGAACGATGAGTAACGTACGTGACGAATTATTATGACTTATTTGCTAGCGCCTAAACTATAGTATTATATTTAGGTTGTTGCTAGAGTTGCTCGCTTATATTTGATCATACTTGTGCGGTTTGTATCGTTGCTTGAGGTGAGTTTATAGTTTCCTATTAAACTGCTTTCTATGTTTAATGTTTTGGGATGTGATGAATGCTATTGATGCTTGCTTCTGAATGCAAGTAAAACTATTTTTCTGTGAACGCTTCGTGAACACTATTTATGAGATAGCTTAAGTTGCCTGAGCCATAGTCCCCACTATCGTGAATCGTTAGTTACTCTGCTGGAGTAAGCTCTTATGTTACGGATAGATCTATTGAGGGTTGACAACCTCCACTCGGGCATTCTGACGCCGGACGAGTGTGTACCATTTGTATGAACGGAGTTATCTTGGCTAGGTACTCTATTGGGGAAAATTTATATGTGCAATCTATTGCATGTACTGGAACACTAGTTTCGATGTCACGAGCTTAGCGCTATCATAAATATTGTGAACACCCAATTTATCCTACACTTGGCACTATATCTCCTATAGTTGCACGTGTACATGAAATGAATCTGAAATCGTATGACTATGAATTTTTACTTGAAACTTATATTCTCACCAACTTTATGTTGACCCAATTTAGCATTTATCTCAGGTATTTGATGATGATTGTATCTGCTACATGAAGTACTTGGAGTCCGCATGCTTTCATGACTACTCTTCGGACATTTATTTACTTGTGCTTTTGAACTATTATCTCGTTGATGTTTAAAACTTTTACATTCCGCTGCACTATCTTTTGAAACTGAGACCTTTCGTACTGTGATGCTTTTAATTTAAATTCAACGAGGTATTTTTATAAAACGTCTCATTTAGAGTCGTTCTCTTGTACCTTGAACTATGATACTATGACGTAACAGCCCCCGAGCTTCACCGCTTCCGCATATCACATTTTGGGGTGTTACATCTTGGCAATGTAAGAAACGAAAAGTGGTGGCTAATTCTACAACTGAAGCAGAATATGTGGCTGCAGCTGCATGTTGTGGTCAAGTTCTATGGATTCAGAACCAACTGTTGGACTATGGGTATAATTTTATGCAAACCAAGATATTTGTAGACAATAGCAGTACTTTATGCATTATTAAAAAGCCTGTACATCATTCTAAAACAAAACACATAGAAATTAGACATCATTTTATAAGAGATTGTTTTGAAAAAGGTTTAATACAACCAGATAGGGTTGACACAAAGGAAAATGTGGTAGATTTGTTAACTAGACCTTTTGATGCTGGGAGATTTCAATACTTGGTAACAGGTATTTAAATGATCAATCTTTCTTAAATGTGTTTTTGAAATTCTTGTAAAAGTATGTACAGGATATGCACTGTTATTGGTCTTTGTAAAAGTATTAGGTTTTTCCACTTTTATTTTCAAACGCTGACAAAGTCTAATGGAGGCACTGACAAGTGTTAAGATTGGCGCTGACAAGTTTTTGCTCCAACGCTGACAAAGTGTTTTGGGTAGACGCTGACAAGTGCTTTTTGAGACGCGGATACGTGTTAAAGTTGACGCTGACAGCAATAGGTTAGTTTTTGTGGTTTTCATCTAATCATGTCGGTATTATTGGCATTGTATAATTGGATACAGAGTTGCTCATGGATCCTTTGAGCTTCAAGCATTGTGTCAAATGTTTATTTATGATGGTTGGAATGTTCACATTCCTATCTTGAAATAAAAATTTGTCATAAAATTATTTTGCAACACTGTTTATCTTAGTTTAAGGGAGGTTTAGGATACCTTTAGGAACTTGGGTATTTTTAGAATAGTCTTATCACAATTCTAAATTGTGTCCGCAGGTGAGTGGGGGTTAGAAATAGTGAAGGCTTTCTTTTTATGAGATTGTTGGAATTTCTAAACCTTGAGGCACTGTAGCATACAAAGTTTTATACTTTTGTATGCTGCCAAGACGTTTTCACCTAGAACTGGGATTGGTCGGTTGGGAGACTTGGTGTAATATTTTAATTAATTTAGCTTACCTGGGAGTTACAAAGTGTTTAAATGGAGGTTTCTTCACTCCTAAGGACTTTCTTTGGCAAGGTTCACTTAAGGACAATTATGTCTATCTTGCTTGTGCAAGTGTGTATAATTGAACAGAGAATGCTATTTTAGTTCTGTATCAGGGGAGGAGTTATCCTCATTAGGGTAAATATCTTTGTTGAGGTATTTTTATTTTATTCTTTATTTTATTTTTTGGCCACTAACATAGTTTACTCCAAACGCTGATAAGTACAATTTCAGACGCTGACATGGCAAAATTTCAGCGCTGACAAGATATAGCCGTTACACTGATAATCAGTTTTTGACCGTTGAAAAACATTGGGTCCCACCCAGTTGTTATTTTTGACGAAAATTTGGGCCGTAATTTTTGCAACTTGGATAAATTTTTATTAATGCAAAGATAAGTTATTTGTTTTCAAGATTTCAATCATTACTTTCTGAATATCTTTGCCTTCTTTTTCAACCAATAGTGTGCTAGTTTGTATCCTATAAATACGGCTCAACTTTCTTAAGCAGGGTAACTCTATTATTGTTTAGCAAAACTCTTTGCAACCTTCATATTTTATTCACACCTTATTCATTGTTTTCATATTATTCTCAATGGCCCCAAAGTTTAAACCAGATCATGTGGAGTTGGAATTCAAGAGTCAACACAACATGGTGGCATATTTAGAGGAGGATATTGAGCATCATCCTCAATATACTAACATGATTGCTTATCTCAATGCTTCTCCTTTAAGGTATCCTCTTTCACACACTCCACTGGTTCCTATCACACACATTAAGCAGTTTTGGAACACTATACGTTCCAAAACAATTAATGGAGTGATTACATTATATGCTACTGTGCATGAGACTGAATGGGTTGTTATTGAAACTTTGGTTCGCGAAGCTTTGCATCTTAATGATGCTGGTTGTATAACCACCCTTCATGTGCCAGAGCTAGAGTTAGGACTTCATGAGTTGGGGTATGATTTGCCCCCTTCTGGGAAATTAAAGAAATATACCAAACAACAATTTCCCCCCAACTGGAAGTTCCTTATACATGTCATCCTTAAATGTTTGAGTCCTAAATGCTCCTCATTCAATGGAATCAACCGATCCATCGGGAGTGCCATTGTTTGTATTGCAAGAGGGCAAAATTACAATTTTTCAAAAATGATTTTTGATAGCATGTTGCAAAACAAGGGTACCAAGATGACTCTTGCGTATCCTAGATTTTTGCAAATGGTTTTTGAAATGCAAGGCTATTGTCGTAGGGACCATGATCACTTTTATAAGGTTCCTGATCAAAAGGAAACAATCTTTATCAATATGAGTTCCACCCCCTATAGAGACATACCCATTACCCCAGCCATGCGTGCTGTTATTCAGGCAGCTACATTACCACCACCACCACCACCACCAGTCCATTAACCCATGCCAGAACACCCACCATCACCCCAAAACATGAATCTTGACCCTCCTTCACCACACGTTGACACCTCTAATCCCAACGCTGACATTGACACACCCATTTTCGACACTGACACTCACAACCTCGACACTAACATCACTCAACCACAACCCTAAACACCCCTTAATTCTTCATCTTCTGAACCCAATGATTTTAGGTTGCAAAAACGCCCACGGATTACTGGAGTGTTCTTATCTAGTGGTCCTAGCCATGTAGCAGAGAGAACCACCACCACAAGTGTGGTTGGTGATATGGGTGGGGCTATAACTAGTGGCACTGGCTTACATGCAGGTCATGACAGTTCCAACATCATTAAGTCCACACCCATGTCCTATGATTCTATTGTGGGAGGGAAACTTCCCACATTAGATGAGGGCATTCTGGAACCATTATCTTCTTTGGAATTGATGAGGATGTGTATGAGCTTGCAAAAGCAAAATATACATCTTGTACAGGTCTTAAATACACAGGGCCTTGAACTCAAGGATTTGAGGGAGAGGATTGTTGCTTTGGAGGCTGCCAACACAAGGAGACGGCAAGCCAGGGTCCTTTCTTCAGGGGAGGATTCTTACAAAGGGGAGGATGATGCAAGTGACAAGGGCTCCCATGAGAAGGGATCACAAGAAGGTGCTTCTTTTAGAGCTAGTTTGGATATAGCTGAAGCACTTACAGGTTTAAGGGATCAACCAGGTTTTGATACTTCATTGATTACTTCTACCAATATTTCATTGTAGAAATGATGCATGCCACTGACAAGAACAAATCCAAAGCTGATAGGAGTAAAGCAAGCGCTGACATACAGGTTTTGGGCGCTGACAAGATTACAGGTGTGGTTGGTGTATCCTAGTCATCCGCCATCATCAAAGATGTGGTTCCACAGTATCTACTTCTTTACCTACTATTGATGCATCAGATAAGGGTAAAGGTCTTATGGTAGAAGTAGAGGTACTCAAGAATGCAGCCCATATTCATTTTGATTAAGTTTTGGCTGCAAAGCTTATGGAAAACGAGAATAAGAAGTCTGCCATTGAGTCATAGATTGTGACTACTTCTGAGAGTGATGGGGAAGGCAGTGATGATGATGATGAGAGCTCAGAGTCAAATGTAATGATACTTGAAGAGCCTGAAAGATTGAACTATGGAGAGGATTTGGGTCTAGAAAAGCGTAAAGAGGTAAAATTAAAGTTCGATTTGACTATTCCCAAGATCTCTGAGCTTTTTTTCAAATATGAAGGACAAGTTTTGTGTGATCCAAAAGTGTCCATATCAGAGAAGATTTGGTGCCTTGAAGGGATGTTGCAGTTGCAGGATGACTTTGTTGATCCCAAACTTAGATCGATTAAGCTTTGTGTATACGAGATTAGATCAAGTAATACACGTAGAGAAACCTTTGCTTGTGAATAAAGTAACTAAGTGTTATGCGGAATTAGCACTCATTCAAGAACACAAAGACGTCAAACAAACTTCCACTTTGATTAAGAATAATCGAACTTGATTACAATGAAAGTGTTTAACAAACGAAAACTTATGAAAACTTATATCGAACATTAACCTAAAGATCTTCTTTTATAGATATAATAAGTCTTGTAAAATAAGCTACGAATCAACTATTCTAGGTAAAGATAATAATGGAAAATACAATATTGAACTTATCTTTACCATAAACTAATATAGAAACAAATAAACAAAAGATTCGTAGAAGATATCTTCCCATCAGTGCTTGTCTTCAAGGCTGTCAACGCTTGACTTCTTCTTTGTCAACGCTTGGCTATCAGCGTTCAATTTCTTCTTGTCAGCGCTTGTATTCTTCTTATCAGCGCTCAAGTGAACTAGCTTGTATTTTATTCCCAACAATCCTCCCCTAAACTTGATATCTACTCTGATGATCAAGTTTCTCAATAAACCCTTAAGACTTAGGAGGAATCTTACAAAACTGCTTATGTTGGTGATAAACATATCTAATCAAGTCTTTTGCCATGTCACTTGTATAATCAACTTCCAATGGTGTCTCCTTCATCTTCTCCAATATTTCTTTGGACAAGAAATAATCAGCATCCACAAGAAGATACTCTAAAAACTTTGTAGAGCTCAAATGAAAAACACCACAAGCTGAATACAGCCTCCATTGAAGACCACTGAGGTCATCTTCAAGATCCTTCCAAATAGCAGGATCTGCTTCTCTTGGACCACACAATGTCAAAAATGTGGACCACAGTTTTATTCCATTTGCTGAAGTAGGTGCTTCAGCCTTATACTTGGCTTCTATCAACCTCCATAGATGAACCAAGTCTTCCCTGTCTATGCTTGCAAAGATAGAAATAAGTGAAGTGAAAGTATGTACCTCCTTTCCATATCTGCCAATCTTCCAAAAACCACATTCATCCTCATCAAAGCTTATAATTGGATTCCTGGCATCTAAAGGCAATACTTGAACCAAATCTGAAGCTTCCAATGGTGAAAGCTTGAGATGCTTCCTTGTAACTGTTTCACTTGGATCATACATATCCATATCCTTAGGAAATTGGAAAGGATCTCCTTTCTTCACTGGTCTTGGAGCAACCATTTCCCTTGCAATTTGCATTTCCTCAGCAAGCTCTTCTTTCCTTTCATCAGAAAGAAACTATAGAACATTATGTTCCTACACATACCTCCAAATGGGATGTGCCTTGTACTACAATTCCTCAAAAGATAGCGCCAGCAACTTCTTATATGTCCATCCAGGTTGATGACATATAAGTAGCTTGTAGTACAATTGCCTTCTATCCCTTTTGAGCAATGACTTCCTCCTGTGCATTGTATTTCAGAATCACCTTCACATCACTTTGTACCCTGAGAAGAATTTCCAAACCCCATATTTTATCTGATAAACTCATCCCTGGGTTGTCAACTGTCTTTTTTTCCCATGCAAAGTACATCTGAGTAATCTATGGAAGATAAAAATCAACCTCCATCTTCAAAGCTTGCAACTTCTCTTTTGCCAACTCATCCCCATATTCAAGCCTTTCTGGTTCTTCTATGATCATAACACTTGAATCTGAGCTAGCTTTGTCACTTTCATCGTCACTCTCTTCTTCACTCTCAGAAGTGGCAACAAATGATGATACACCACTTTTCTTCAACTCTTGCTCCATAAGTTGTGCAGCCAACTATGTATCAAATGCAATTTGTGCTGCATTCTTTGGAACATCTTCTTCAACCAAAATTCCCTTACCCTTATCTAGTGGATCAATGGTGGGTAAGGTAGATGAAGATACCTGTGTAGACACATCTTTGATGATGGTTGATGACTGGAATACATCAACCACACCTGTAGGTTTGTCAGCGTTCAAAATACCTGTGTCAGCGCCCCGATTACTCTTGTCAGCGCTGGATGTGTCAGCATTCAAACTCTTGTCAATGCCCATATTGCTTGTAGCAGCGCCCTGTATAAAATGTTCCATCATTGCTGTAAATGACACATCCAAATTCATAGGGGTTACCTTGGATATATCAATAACAGGGTGCTTCTTCAAGTCTGTGAGAGCTTCAGCAATATTCAAGGATTCACCATCATGTGAACTCTTCTCACTTGCAGTATGTATAAGCTCATCCACCTCATCCTCCCCTTTGGAAGATTCCTCCACTCTAGTCCTGCAGTTAGCATTCTCCAAAACAGCTACCCTCTCCCTCAATTGCTTGAGTTCAAGGCCCTGAGTATTGACAATTTGTACAAGGCTTACATTTTGCTTTTGCAAGCTAATGCAAGCAGCCGTCAATTCAATCAAAGTCATAGGTTCCAATCTGCCCTCAGCTAAAATGGGGATTTGACCTCCCAAAATAGAATCATAGGGCATGGATGAGGTCTTACTGATGTTGGGACTGTCTTGGCCAGCTTCTAAGCCTGCACCAATAGCCCCAGCCTCATCCATGTCACCAACCACACTTGTGGTGGTGGTTCTCTCTGCTTCATGGCTAGGACCACTAGAGGAGAACACTCCAGTAGTCCTTAAGCGTTTGTTCAACCTATATTCAGGTGGGGTGGAAGAGGATGTGGATAGAGTGGGTGTGGATTGGTTAAGGGGTGTTTGGGACTGTGAAGTTAAAGTATCAGCATTGGGATTGCTTTTGTCAGCGCCAACAGTGGCTGTGTCAGCGTTGACATCTGCTTGGTCTAATTCCATGGGTTCATGTGAAGGTAATGGTTCAGGGACAGGCTCAAGTTATGGTTCAGGGTCTGGTTGTGGTTGGGCAGCGTGAATTACATCAAGCATGGCTTGGGTGAGGGGTACAGGTCTGTGAAGAGGTGAGTTCATTTTGTCAAAAATGGTTTTCTTTTTCTTAGGGATCTCATAAAAGTGATCATGATCCCAAGAACAATAATCTTGCATATCAAACACCATTTGCAAAAATCTTGGGTATGCCAAAGTCATTTTACTCCCCTCATTTTTACACATCCCCTCAAAAATCATTTTTGAAAAGTTAAACTTAAGCCCACGTGACATACAAACCAAAGCACTAGCAATTGACCTATTAATTTCATTAAAGGCAGTGCACTTGGGACTTAAGCATTGGAGAAGGACATGTATTAAATATTTCCAGTCTGAGGGAAATGCCTGCTTATGATATTTATTTAAAGTTTCATCAGCAGGAATAGGATGACCCAACTCCCTAAGACCTTGTTCTATTGTGGCAATGGAGAGGGTGGTCACACCATCAGCATCATCAAGATGCAAAGCCTGGCGAACCAAGGCTTCAGTAACCACCCAAGGTCGCCCATGAACAATAGATGTTAATGTAGTCACTTTATTAGTTGTTGTGGAACTAACATTATTCCAAAATTGTCTAATGTGAGTGACAGGGATGAGTGGTGCATGAGAAAGTGCATACCTTAAGGAAGATGCATTTAAATACGCCACCATCTGTGTATATTGAGGGAACAATTCATCATCAGTGTCCAAGTAAGCTATCATGTTATGCTGACTCTTGAATTCCAATGTCAAATTGTTGGAGTTGAACTTTGGTGCCATTGATGAAATCTGTTTAGGTTATGCGAGAGATGAAAAATATAGGAGAAAGTTGTTAGACAAGAATAAGAGATACCCAGGTTTAAAGGAGTTAGCCAAATATATAGGATAAATGCATGGTTGTGATTGGCCAAAAATGAGGCAAGTATTTTCAAAAAGTAATGATGAAAATATTGAAACAAAAATAACTTATCTCATGCATTAATGAAAAGTAACAACTCCCAAAATTACGGCTAAAGATTAGTCAAAAATAACAATTGGGTAGGGCCCACTAGGTGTCAACGGTCAAACATAACCTATCAACGCCCAACGGCTATATTCTTGTCAGCGTTTGCCTAAAGCCATGTCACCGTTAAGATTGGTCATAACAGCGTTTGGAGAAAAACTTGTCAGCGTCTAAAAATAAAAATAATTAAAAAGAAAAAGACCTTAACAAAATAATTTATCCTAAGGGAAATATCTTGCAAGTTGATAATTATTATAGGGCGGCAAGCACTGTCCATTTATGCACACTTGCTTAAGCAAGATAGACACAAACGTCCTCTAGAGACGCTTGCTAACCAAAATTCTTAACAACAAAGTTATTTCATAAAATTCTTTGTAACTCCCAGGTAAACCCATACTAAAAATATTCCCAAGTCTCCCAACAGACCACAACCAATTCTAGGACAAAAATGTCTTGGCAGCATGCATAGTTTTTCAACTTTGCATGCTATAGTGCCTCATGGTTTAGTGAAACTAACCCATACTCACCTGTGGACACAATCTAGAATTGTGATGAGAGTATTATAAGAATACCCAAGAGTCCTAAAGGTTCCTAAAACCTCCCCTTAAACTATGATACATATGTTACTCAAAAACATGCATGAACGTTAAAAATTTATGTCAAGATAGGAATATAAATATTCCAACCATCATCCATAAACAAAAACATGTTCAAATAGCTCTCCAAAGATCCATGAGCAACTCTGTATCCAATGGCATAAAGCTAACACCACCTACACATTTAGATTAAAAACCACAAAACTAACAATATTGCTGACAGTGCCCCGATAACGCTTATCAGCGTTGAAGGAACTCTTGTCAGCGTTAGACAATAATATTGCTGACAACGGCAAAATAACACTTGTCAGCGTTAGAAAAATAAAGTGGAAAATCTAAATCATCACAAAGACCAATAACAATGCATTATCCTATACATACTTTTACACAAAGGTTCCAAAACACATATTAAGTGAGATTAACCATTCCAATACTTGTTACCAAATATTGAAATCTTCCAGCATCAAAAGGTTTAGTTAATAAATCAGCCACATTTTCTTCAGTGTCTACCCTATCTGGTTGTATACCTCTCTCAAAGCAATCTCTTATAAAATGATGTCTAATTTCTATGTGTTTGGTTTTAGAATGATGTACAGGATTTTTAATAATGCATAAAGTACTGTTATTGTCAACAAAAATCTTGGTATGCATGAAATTATACCCCTAATCTAACAGCTGGTTCTGAATCCATAAGACTTGTCCACAACATGTAGCTGCAGCCACATATTCTGCTTCAGTTGTAGAATTCGCCACCACTGTTTGTTTCTTGCATTGCCAAGAGATCAATCTACTCCCAAGAAACTGACATCCACCAGTTGTGGATTTTATATCAAACTTGTCACCACCATAATCATTGTCTGAATATGCAATAAGCTCCAATGGAGAATCTTTTGGGTACCACAAACCAAGATCTGGATAGCATCTTAGGTACCTAAAAATTCTTTTCACAACAAGAAGGTGACATTCTTTAGGAGTCACTTGATGTCGTGCACAAGCACACACAGCAAACATGATGTCAGGTATTGAGGCTGTGAGGTACATCAATGAACCAATCATTGATCTATAATGCCTGACATCCACATCTTTTCTAGCACCAACTTTTCCTCAAGGGTGTTCCCTATCCATAGGAGTGGTAGCACTCTTTTCATGTGGAGAAAAGCCAAATTTCTTCAAGATTTCAGCCACATGCTTGTCTTGAGAGATAAAGATACCATCTTCTTTCTGCTGAACTTGTAACCCTAGAAAGAAAGTCATCTCCCCCATAGCACTCATCTTGAATTTATCTGTCATAAGCTTGGAAAAGTATTCACTCATCTTTGGATTGGTGGATCCAAAAATGATATCATCAACATAGACATGAACAAGTAAGACATCCTTACCTTTCTTCTTTGTAAACAATGTTTGGTCTATGGTGCCCCTTTGAAATCCATTTTCCACCAAGTAAGTGGACAATGTACCATACCATGCTCTTGGGGCTTGATGAAGTCCATACATAGCCTTCTTAACTCTATATACCTTGTCTGGATGCTCAGGATCTTCAAAACCAGGAGGCTGCATGACATACACTTCCTCAGAAATTGTTCCATAGAGAAAAGCACTCTTCACATCCATTTGATAAATAGTGAAGTCCATACAGGAGGCATAAGCAAGAAAAATTCTTATGGCCTCAATCCTTGCAACTGGAGCAATGACCTCCTCATAATCTATCCCTTCTTCTTGGGTGTATCCCTGAGCTACCAAACGTGCCTTGTTTCTGACCACAATGCCTCTTTCATCCTTCTTGTTCCTTAGAACCCATCTTGTCCCAATTGGTCTAACATATCTTGGACAATCAACCAGCACCCAAACATCCTGTATAGCAAATTGGTGAAGCTCATCCTGCATTGCTTCCACCCAACTAGGTTCTTTGAGAGCATCAAAAAATTTCTTGGGTTCTTGTTGTGACAGAAAACAGGCAAACAAACATGCTTGCACAAGAGGGGTATCAACCTTCTTGTGGATATTGGCAATGAAGCTATCATAAGTCTGGTGAGATCTTCTAGTTTGAACAGGAGTCATGATATCCCCAATGATTTGAGAGGGAGGATGATTCTTCAAGATAGATGTAAGAATTCCACCTTCAAGAATTCTGTTGTCTTCAATATCATCCTCCATGTTGCCAATATCTTCTTCAGACTCTCTCCCATCAATATTAGCATGAACCTCTTCGTCTCTACTTGAGGGTCCACCTTGCTCAAAATTGGAAGAGAAAAGATGCTCAAAAGTGTTATCAACGCTGGATTTTTGCTTGTCAGCGTTGGAGTTGTCAACGCTGGAATTACTCTTGTCGGTGCCAGAATTGTTGTTGTCAACATTTGAGCCATCAACGTCTGAATTGGTCTTGTCAGCGCTAGAATTGCTTTTGTCAGCGCCTGAGTGACCGTGCATGTTGTCAACTGGTGGTATGTGAGGACCACCTTTATCCTTTCCAGCAGCAGCAGCAGCATAAGCATCTGTCTATATGGGAAATGTAACATATTCTTGTGTGGGAGATGACTTAACTGCTTGTGATCCATCCTTTTTAGCAACCTGTGTACCTGAAATATTAACAATTCGCTTTTCCAAACCATTTGAAGTTACCTTCACAATGTCTGGATTAGTAACAAGCATATAATTCAAAGCTCTAGATAGAGGTTCCAAATCAAACAACCAATTTGGACCACTTTCAGGATCACTAGGTTTACTTTCTAAAAACCTAACATGGATTTTTTCAAGTATACGTTTTCCTTTTTAATGTAGACCCTATATCCTTTGCTCTGCACTGAATAACCCATGAAATAGCCTTCATCACCTTTTGCATCAAATTTGCCTAGGTCATCACTAGTTTCTAAAACAAACACATGACAACCAAAAGGCTTGAGAAAGCCAATATTTGGCTTCCTTCCCCAAAGTAATTCATAAGGTGTCTTGTTTTGTATCTTGTTGACCAATGCCCTATTTTTCACATAGCAAGCTGTATTAACAGCCTCAGCCCAAAAGGCTACAGGAAAGTGTGCATCAGCCAACATGGTTCTGGCTGCTTCAATTAGGGTTCTATTCTTCCTTTCAGCAACCCCATTTTGTTGTGGGGTTCTAGCAATGCTAAATTGCCTAGTAATCCCTTTCTTGGCACAAAAGTCATCTAGCAACTGATTTCTAAACTCACCACCATTGTCACTCCTAAGCATTTTAACCTCATTACCACTCTTTTTCTCAATTTGAGTGATGAAATTAATTAAAATTATGGCACTTTCAATTTTCTTAGCTAAAAAGAAAGTCCAAGTAAACCTAGAAAAATCATCAGTGATGACAAAGAAGTATGATTTACCCTTCAAACTTTCTATATTTGTTGGACCAAAGAGGTCCATATGCAATAAGTGAAGTGGTTTAGAACTAGAATGCACCTGTTTAGATTTGAATGAGACCTTGTGTTGCTTGCCTTTAAGACATGCAACACAAGAGTGGTCATTGTGGAAAGCCTTTTCAGGCAAACCATCAACCAAACCAAGTCTCACAAGCCTATTGATATTCCTAAAATTTATGTGCCCTAATCTCCTGTGCCAAAGGTTACTTTTATCTACTGAAGCTTTAGCATAAAAACATGACATTTTATTATTTATCTTGATTCCATTAAGATTCACATTATAAATGTCTTTATGCCTTGGTGTTCTAAAGTCTATGTATTTCTCATCAGGGATCTTATAATCCTTGCTTAACACCAAGCATTCCGTATCAGTAAAAAGAACTTTGTTTTTGTTATCACACACTTGTGATACACTAAAAAGATTATAGTCAAGTTCTTTTACCAGAAATACGTTTTCAAAACGTAGATTGTTGGTGAGAAGAGTTCCTTTGCCTGTGATAGTTCCATATCCTCCTCCAAAGAGAACCTTATCACCATACTCAATGGGAGTGAAGTTACTCAAGTAATCTTCTTTCCCAGTCATGTGCCTAGAGCATCCACTGTCCCAATATCCATAATCATTTACCTGTTTTTGAATGCCCTGCACATAAAGAAAACAAATTAGTTTTCTTTAGGAACCCAAGCCTTAGAATACTTGGGTTCATCTGGTTGTTCATCAAGAACAGACTTGGTTCTCATAACAACCCCATGTTCATCCCTTTTAGGATGAAATGCCCAGTTAATCCCAATTGGTTTTGTCATGACCTTTGAAATATAATGAAATCTTTTGCATGTCATAGAAAGGCCATTAAAATTAGGGTTTTGGTCTTGTTTTGGTCTCCATGTTAAGCTAGAAGAAGCTCTAGACCCTTTACCCTGTGGTTGCAAATATCTAGGTTTGGCAATCTTTCTGTCAGCGTTGAAATTGGTCTTGTCAACGCCCCGATTGCCTTTGTCACCGTAGAACCTAGGGTTTGCTACAGGAACCCATTGCCTATTGGACCAAGTATTTGTCTTTTGAAAAGGTCTTAGGCCATGTGTGTTAGACCCTCTAGTAAAGAATGGGGCTGGTCTAGCAACTTGTGAACTTTGGTTCACAAAGGTTTTGAGTCTGACAACGTTTGACCTATGTTGACTTTTGTCAGCGCTAAAATTGTTCCTGTCAGCGTTGACATGGGAAGCGTTGACACATTTTTAGGCCAAATGTGAAAGGCTACTACAAGTGTAACAGGCTTTTCTAGACATAGTTTTAGGTCTAGAACAAAAGAAGCCTGTTCCATGGTTACTAACTTGGCTTTTGGTGACCTAGTATTCCTATACATCTCTGCATACCTAACACTAGGTTTCTTAACAGTGTTTGAGCCAAGGTCAACAGTCTTGCCAGTGGTTGGGTGTGTTATCTTGATGGGGATAGGCTCTTGTGTGGTGATAGGGGTATGGTCATTTGGACTTTCACACAATAAACCTCCCTTAACAAACAAAGTAGGGTTGGCTTTCTTCCATTCATCTAGGTCAGTCAGCTTTTGTTTATACTCTTCAACTGGGGAAGTGACTCTTGGTGGAGGAATGAATTCCTTCTCTTGGAGTTCTGGTAAACCAGTCCAAGATAAGTCCTTTGTTTGGACACCATAGAAGTCCCCAGCTGGTGGTGGAACCACGGTATAATCTTTCATCCCAATCCCACTCATGTCCTTAGAGTCTCTTTGCTTACTAACACACTCTCCTAGGGTTTGTGTGTCCTTATCAAATCTCTGAATTTTAAGACTCACATTATCTTTAATCGTGTTAGCCTCATCTAACTTAGCTATTAAATCAGCATTAACCCTTTCCATGATGTTTCTAACATCATTGCTTTGATCTAAATCATGTTTTAAGATATTTATTTTATCTTTTAGATCAAATTCCATTTTCCTATACTCAGCAACTGTCTTTTCAGTTTGGGTGAGAGCAATTTGATAGTTAGACAACTTGCATCTTTCAGTGTTCATATAATCTAATAATTTTGCTACCTCTTTATTAAGTTTCAGAGTATTTAAACGACAACCCTTAGAACAAAAAGCATCATCATATACCTCATTGTCTGATGAAGAGGAGGAGTGTGCCATGAGAGCATATTCAACATGCTCTTCTTCAATTTCAGCAAACAATGCTTTGTCCTCTTCCTCATCCTTAGCCAAAAAGTTCCAGCTCCAGTCCCATCCTCCAACACCATCAATTTGTTGAACAGCTACCATGGCCTTGGAATCCTGACTCTTAACCATTTGGCTTGAAGGTTTGCCAGCATCAGATCTTCTTGGAGATCTGCATTCCCTCATAAAGTGCCCCATACGATGACAATTGTAGCACTCAACCTTGGACTTGTCAAATCCAGCAGCATCCTTAGCATCAAAGGTCATCTTCTTCTTGAACCTTCTATTAAACTTGTTTGCTCTTAAACTTACTAGAGCCATGGTCCACTTGATGTCCATCTCTTCCAATTGCTCATCACTTATTTGCTCAAGATCCTCATATGTAATTCTTGAATCACTGGGCAAAGAAGCAATGAATGCACACACAGTATCTAGATCTAAACCAGCAGGTTTAACTCCATCAGCGCCAAATTTGTGAGTATCAGCGTCTGAGTGTGAGGCGTTGACAGGATATGATCCAACGCTGACAAGATGTATTCCAATGCTGATTGGATGTGATCCAGCGTTGACACATACAGATCCAGTGACTGGGTGTACGTAGGAGTTCTTTTGCTCAAATTGGCCTTCACTATGTGAGAAGAAGGCCATGTTGCTACTGGAAGGTTTATTATCATGCTCCAAAAGCCATTCATTCTCTAACACCCTTAGTTTGTTGTAGATGTCGTCAAAGGTAGAACTTTTGTAAGTATTATTGACAAGAATGGATCTTGCCTCAATCTTCCACACGTCACTAAGACTTTTGAGAAAAGTAGCATTCATGTCAGTATCATCAATCTGTGTTCCCATGAAGGCGAGTTGACTTGTAATGTCAAGCAATCTACTTCTCACACTGCTAAGATTCTCATTGGGTTAAGACTTAAAGACAGCATACTCATGCATGAGTTGCTTCTTCTTTTCTTCCTTAGTATCAGCATTGCCACCATATGCTACTTCAAGAGCCTCCCAAAGTTCTTTTGCAGACTCATAGCGTTTGTATTTGTGCTGATTCTGATGTCCCAAAGAGTGTTTCATGATGTTTAGTATTTTCATGTCAACCCTTTTCTTGGCTATATCTTCAACAGACACAGCTCTTCCATCTTCAGGCTTTTCTTTCTTATCAGCTTGTGGGCAATTAGCAACAGCTGTTCCATATTCGACAATCTCCCAGAGAGTGTAGTCATAGATGGCTACGTATTGCTCAAAATTTGATTTCCATAGTTCAAAGTTGTTAGCATCAAACATGGGAATCCTGATGCTAGGATTTGTGCTATTATTGTTTTGTAACAGGGCAGAGACATTTGGTTGTTCTTGCTCAGACATGATGTTTTTAGGGTTCTGTGAAATTTAGGGTTTCGGTGTTTTTAGGGTTTTTGGAGTTTTAGGGTTCTTGCGTTACTTAAAGATCAAAAGTTTCTCAACGAGATCTGATACCACTTGTTAATCCCAAACTTAGATCGATTAAGCTTTGTGTATACGAGATTAGATCAAGTAATACACGTAGAGAAACCTTTGCTTGTGAATAAAGTAACTAAGTGTTATGCGGAATTAACACTCAATCAAGAACACAAAGACGTCAAACAAACTTCCACTTTGATTAAGAATAATCGAAATTGATTACAATGAAAGTGTTTAACAAACGAAAACTTATGAAAACTTATATCGAGCATTAACCTAAAGATCTTCTTTTATAGATATAAGAAGTCTTGTACAATAAGCTACGAATCAACTACTCTAGGTAAAGATAATAATGGAAAATACAATATTGAACTTATCTTTACCATAAACTAATATAGAAACAAATAAACAAAATATGCGTAGAAGATATCTTCCCATCAGTGCTTGTCTTCAAGGCTGTCAACGCTTGACTTCTTCTTTGTCAACGCTTGGCTATCAGCGTTCAATTTCTTCTTGGCAGCGCTTGTATTCTTCTTATCAGCGCTCAAGTGAACTAGCTTGTATTTTATTCCCAACAGACTTAGGGATATATGAGAAGAATAAAGTTGTCAAAATTAAGATGGAAAGCAATAAAGTAAGAAGAGAGGTGTATTATATGTGCTTAAGGAACTATGGGCTTGTATGGACTTATGAAAAGATTAAAGCTCTTACCTTTGATTATTTGGAATGGTATGCTTATCCTATTTGGGATTCATTGTGCAAGGACATAGTTCCTAGACCTGTGAAGAAAGGCTTGCAGATTGTTTTTCCAAACCTTGATCCATACACTCTAAGTGAGGCTGTTTTGAGGAAAATGATGAAGCTTTCATGGGTGGAGGCATCTGATATGGTAGAAGTGTTACCCATGGACTTCAAGAACCCTGTTGTGAACTATGATGAACATGCAAGTGGTTTTTGGGTGATCACCAGGGCTGGTGATAAGGTACACACTTTTGTTTCTCTCATTTCTATGTTTGCAAGTTTTAACAGAGAAGACTTGGTTGACTTATGGAAGTTGATGAGGACCAAGTATGAGGCTAAGGAACCCACCTCAGTCAATGGAATAAAGATTTGGTCTACATTCAAGAGAATGTTTGCGCCAAATAATGCTGATCCAACTTGGAAGGATTCGGATGACATCAGTGGGTTGACATGGCGTATTTATTCAGCTGTGGGTGTGTATCATCTTTCCGCATCTAAATATTTTCAGAATATCTCTTGGTTGATACTACTTATCCCATGTCACAAGAGGTTTTGAAGTTGATGATGACTACACCTTTGGAAGTTGATTTAACCAGTGACATTAGTAGGAATTTACTTAGATTTATTTATTCCTTGATTAAGAAAGAAGATTAGTTTGTAAGAATCCTCCTTGTATTTTGTTTTTTTTTGAAACTTGATTCATAGAGTAGAGATCAAGTTTAAGGGAGGATTGTTGGGACTAAAATTAACTAAGTTACTGGGACGCTGACAAGAAGACTTTTGGACGCTGACAATAGATATTAGAGCGCTTACAGAAAGACGCTGACAAGAGTAATTGGAGCGCTGACAAGAAGAAAGTCAACCACTGATGAATGACTTAGTCTAAACGGTTTGAATAGTTTAGTAAAGATATGTTCAATATCGTATTTACTATATTTATCTTTATCTTTGCGTAAAATAGTTGATACGTAGAATTTTGTACAAGGCTCCTTGATCTATAAAAGGAGGCCTCTAGGTTAATGTTCAATATACGTTTTTACTTTCATTGTAATCAAGTTCGATTATCAATTAAGTGAAAGTTTGGTTTATTGTGTTTGTGTGTTCTTACTCCAAGTGTTAATTTCCGCATAACACTTGGATCGTTTTTCATAAACACAAAGTTTCTCTACGTGTTAATCTTGATTTAATCTCGTTAACAAAAAGCAAAATCGATCTAATTTTGGGATCAACAACAGCTTTGTCAAGTTTACATACATGGTGTGGGAACTCAGAACTCTCAAAGCCAGGAGGCTGAGCAACATAAACTTCTTCAATGATCTTGCCATTCAGAAAGGCACTTTTCACATCCATTTGAAATACTTTGAAGTTCATGTATGTGGCATTGGCAAGGAAGATCCTGATGGCTTCCATTCTTGCAACAGGGGCGAAGGTTTCTTCATAGTCAATGCCTTCGAGCCGACCACACCCCTGCACAACAAGCCTAGCTTTGTTTTTTTATTAAAATTCCATTTTCATCAATCTTGTTTTTGAATACCCATGTTGTTCCAAGAGTTGACTTCCCTTTAGGGAGAGGAACTAGTTTCCCAACATTGTTCCTGAGGAATTAATTGAGTTCTCCTTGCATAGCCTCAACCCACCCTAGATGTGTCAGGGCCTCTGAAACCTTCTTGTGTTCAATTTTAGAGAGAAATTATACAAAAAGACATTCGTGGGCTGAGGCAGTAGAAAGTTTAGCAGCCTGACTGCGCGTGATAATCCCCTCAGATACATCACCAATTATATTCACCAGCTCTATGTGTTGTTGTCTAGACCATCTGTCCTGAGGACATTGATTGGAGCTTGTAGATAATTGATGGTTATCATAGACTGGTTCTTCAGTACTAGGTACTAGATCATCACTTCTCACTGAAGGATTTTTAGTGATTGGTAGGTCATTACTTTCATCAATTGTCCCTTCAGTGTCTACCTGAATGAGGGGATCAGTTGACTCTTCATCCTGAGTGGGAATAACTTCAAGGACATGTTCATTAGTAATCAGCTTATTGATTGATCTGTTGTAAGGTGACACATGAAAGGATATGCCAGCATCAGATTGATACTGTCTTGAGGGATTATTTTCGTACTCATTAGGAGGATATCTTGATGAGTCATTAATCCCAATCTCTTCCATTGATTGATTTGTGAAATTAAAGGCATCCATACTTTCATCAAATGTGATATGAAATGATTCTTCAACTTGTTGTCTCCTTGTGTTAAAGACCTTGGAGGCCTTGGAGACAAAAGAATATCCAAGAAAGTATCCATCATCAGCTTTTGCGTCGAATTTTCCAAGATGCTTCTTTTGATTGTGAATGAACACAAGATATCCAAACACATGGAAATAATTGATGTCTGGAATCATTTTCATAAGGAGTCTTATCATGTCATTTGACAATGATGATTCTGTTATGAGTATAGCAAACTATTTTTACAGCCTCAGTCCAGAAGTGTTTCGAAAGATTGGATCCATTAAGCATGGTTCTTGCCGCTTCTATGAGCGTTCTATTCTTTCTTTCAGCCACACCATTTTGTTCTGGTGTGTAAGGAGAAGAGAAGTTCTGAGAAATTCCTTTCTCATCACAAAACTCTCAAGCTCATGGTTCCTAAATTTTGTTCCATTATCAGTTCGTATTTGTTTGACTTTGGTGTCATTTTGATTTTCTAATTGCCTCATAAATGACATGATGAATTCAAAAGCCTGACGTTTCTTTTTAATAAAGTATACCCATGTGTATCTAAAGTATTCATTAACAATCACAAGGGTGTATTTCTCATGATTTATGGACATTGGACTGACAGCCCCAAATAAGTCCATATGAAGAAGATGAAGACACTTCCTGATAGAGAAATTTTGTTTTGGCTTGAAAGAAGCTCTCTTGTGTTTACCTTTTTCACCGACTGAACAAGGTTTGTCTTTTGAGTACACAAGAGAGGGTAAGCCAAGATCTTTGTTTTGTTTTGCAAGTTTGTTTCTGTCTTTGACATTGAGGTGTGACAGTCTCTTATGCCAAAGCCAGTTGACTCAGTATGAGGCTTTGGCAAACAAACATGCTCCTGAGGAAGTTATGGATGACATATTTAACACCCCCAAATTTACACGCAACGGAATATATCTTTGGGTGCTAAACAATGGTAACATAACACACAATTTATAAAGAACGACTCAAAAAGAGACGTTTCAAATTTACCGTTCCTAAACCCAAGACATCGTATCCAAAGTACAAGTAAAACAAAACATTTAAATTTTTTTAAACAGAGGAACGATAATTATTCAAAGAGTTTATATTGCAAAAGCAGTGCACAACTTCATTCCCGTGACCTCCAAGCTTCAAACTTCTTAACTACCTGAAATACATGTGAGAAAATCATCAGCAAAAATGCCGAGTGAATCTATAGGTTTATATAATCATTTTGAACACAAGCAAGGATTATAAGTTTGTGGCATACTTGAAGGCAACAAGCATCTAATAATTTGCATCAACAATAATAATTGTATTTAGCATAAATTGCAATAAGCTCATGGAACCGAGCCCTTAGACACTCCTTTGTAGGTCTATTAAGACAGGAGATTTATTAATTGTCAATTACCTCCAGATTATTGGTACATTTCTGTATACTTGACTTCTTAATACAATATGTTCAAACAGTGTGGAGGTCGGGCCTAATCTTCTGTGACAAGTCCACACAAACTGAACCGGGGCGGCTTACCCTATAGATTTATTAATTGTACTAACGGTTAACCTATCATAGGTTAATTAACGGTCCATAATTGAGGCTTTAATAATGGCAATCACTTAATGCAATTTAAAGGCATCCACGGGTCCTTTCATAGAGGGACAAGCATACCATAGAAGTCTTATGTTCAAAGTTTATAAAAACATGTATTCCCCCTCGTGGGTTTTTAAAATATTTGAATGAGGCCAAACGAGGCTATAGACTCACCTTAATATTTATAGTAGTTGAAGACGATCGCCGACGATAGATGATGCCCAATAAACACGATAACCGCAACCTAGCAAATAAGGTGCGTACGTTAATAATAGACTCGAAAAATAAATGATACATACTAAAATCAAACTCAATTATAAAATCACGACAAATTGAGAGAAAATGATACAAGTGATTCTGTTATAGTCTCCTATATATTCATTTTATTTTTCTATGCTTTTAGTAAAAATCAGCGGGAACATACCGAATGTCCAAGCTGTTTTCTCATACTTAAACATATCAAATTTTTATGATACTACTCAGAGAACTTACATACTATATGTAGAAAGTCCTCCTAAGAGCCCATTAAAAGATTTTACTTCTAAGGTTCCCTGCCCGACACATCTTTGATTTACAAAATTCGGACAGTTTAGTGACCTTGACTTATGGAGCCATTTTGACCATTCTAAACAACTCCATTTATAAAACCAACACTTGATTCTAAATATTGACTCAAAACACTAACAATAGAGCCTGAGAGCTCTTGACTCATTTTGAAACTCATTTTGTAGTCCCCGAGATTCGATCCAAATATTGACAACAATTTCCGGATTGTGTCAACACTCGTCTCCCGGTACACGAAAATCAAATCATCATAACTTTTGATCCGTAATGAGTTAGAAGCTCTACTTTATATAAAATAGAAGCCCTCTAAATTCTCTACAACATGATCCTATAATATCAACCTATACTCAGACTTAAGACCTCTGAAAATGGCCTTAAACCCACGGCTCAAAATTAAATATTTGAAAAACATGTAAAAATTAATTTTTCAACACATTTTACCCATTTCCATACTCCTAATAACAACTAAAAATCATCCTAATCAAACACTAATAACCCTAGACCACTTGCATGTCCAAACCTTACAAGATCCATATCAAAAATCTTACATGCAAGTATCCCCACTTTTATTATAATAAAAATAACACTTATTTACAACCATAAAATAGATCAAAACAAGATGATCTTTCAAGAAAATAATTTTGAGAAACAAAAGTTCATGCATGTTGTAAATTTTTATATCAAAATGATCCAAATCATATTGTAAACATGGGACTTATTTTGGTTTTCAAGGATTCAAGCTAGAAATTTGAATCCAAGGGTGTTTTAGCTTGATGGTGTCACGAAAAAAAAGAAAAGAAAAGAGAGAAGAAAAAAAATAATTTGGTAGTGGTTTTTGTATGCTTTTAATTGATAGAAATTGATAAAAATTCACAAAATCAAAAGAAATGTAATGCATGTAAAATTTTAACAAAGATCAAAGATCAAAATGCAACTTTTTAGCATTAAAAGATGATGATCTTACTTAGATAATCACATGCATGATGATTTAAACATAGATCCACCATGGAAAAAAAATCTTGAAAGTTGATGCATGTAGGAGATTTTCATACCAAAATATAGATCTTGAGATTTCCAAGATGGGTCTTCAATTTGTTTTGAAAGATCCAAGCTTAAAATAAAAAAAATTGATGTTCTTGGTGTTGGGAGCTCACGGCTCAAAGAGAGACAGAAAGGGGTGGATGATTTTATTTTTACAAGTGTTGTATGTGTTTTTGTTAGTGTAAAATCTATTTATAGTCCAAGGTGAGGGTAGAATTTGTAAAAATGCATTTCTTTGGGCTGAAAATGTAAATATTAACTTAAGTAACGGTAAATGACTAAAAGTTACTTTTGAAAATATTTACGAGGCTCGGGTTTCGTAAAAATATTTTATTTTATTTTATTTATTTATTTATTTTTATTTTTATTTTTTTATTTTTTTTAAGTTTAAACGCACACGAAAAATAATAGTATAACGACTCGATACATAATTAAAATGATATTGTCGAAAATATTAAATATCGAAACGATCGATAATAAAATATAAATTTATGGGCATCCGTCGGTATCGCAATCAATAGTAGTCCTCGTCACTCGTCAAAATATTAAAATAAAATATTCAATACCGGTTTCAACTTAAACCATTAATCAATATAGTATTTAACGTTATGAAATACTACAAAAAATAATATTAGTAAGATAGAATTAAATAATGACCTTATTTTTGCGGGTTTTACATCCTCACCACCTTAGGAGAGCACCGTCCTAGGGCTTACTTCTCCTTAGGTCCGTCTACGAACAAATGCGGATACTTACTCTTGAGGTAGTCCTCTCGAGTGTATTCGGGTCCACGTCGGGAATTCCATCGCACTTTTACTATCGGGATAAGACTTTGTTTAAGCCGTTTCACCTCTCGATCCATAATCTCCACGGGTTCTTCAATAAAATGCAACTTGTCATCCAGTTGAACCTCCTCAAGTGGAATTATCAAATTCTCGTCCGCCAAACACCTTTTAAGATTGGAAATGTGAAAATGTTGTGAATAGCACTTAACTTATCTGGCAATTCCAACTTATACGCCACAAGACCAACTTGATCAATGATCTTGAATGGACCAATATAGCGTGGACTAAGCTTTCCTCGCTTGCCAAATCGAATTACTCCTTTCCAAGGTCATACTTTCAACATAACCATATCGCCAATATCAAACTCCAATGGTTTTCTCCTCTTATCCGCATAGCTCTTCTGCCTACTATGGGCTATCAATAAACGATTCTTGATTTGCACGATCTTCTCAGTCGTTTCTCTAGTCAATTCGGGACCCGTCAATTGACTTTCTCCAACTTCACACCAACCAACTGGTGATCTACACTGTCGCCCGTAAAGTGCTTCAAAAGGCGCAGCCTTGATACTTGCGTGATAACTGTTGTTGTATGAGAAATCCACCAATGGTAAGTGTCGATCCCAACTACCTCCAAATTCTATTACACACACTCGTAACATATCCTCCAAGGTCTGAATAGTTCTTTCCCTTTGTCCGTCCGTTTCCGGATGATACGCAGTGCTCATGTCCAACTGAGTCCCCAAAGATCGTTGAAGCGATTTCCAAAACTTAGATGTGAACCGACTATCTCGATCAGAAATAATTGACAAAGGAACTCCATGTCTACAAACAACTTCCTTCAAATACAACCGAGTAAGTTTGTCAAAGTCATCAGTTTTCTTTAGTGGCAAGAAATGAGCCGACTTAGTCAACCGATCAACAATCATCCAAATCGTATCATAACCGCTAGATGTTCTCGGAAGCCCGAAACAAAATCCATAGTGATCTTCTCCCATTTCCATTCTGGAATTTCAGGTTGTTGCAGTATACCTGAAGGTCTCTTGTGCTCAAACTTCACCTTAGCACACATCAAGCATTTACTAACATAAGTAGAAATGTTAGCCTTCATATTCGGCCACCAGTAACACTTCTTCAAATCTTGGTACATTTTATCCGATCCTGGGTGAATCGAATATTTAGACTTATGAGATTCGTGCATAATTAAATCTCTCAATCCTCCATACACCGGTAACCATACAAGATTCCCAAAATATCGAGTTCCGTCATCACGAATTTCGAATATAGGTGTCATCCTTCTGCCCAAGTCTTCATTTCTCACATTCTCCTCTTTCATCTCTTTTGTTTGATCTTTAAGTATTCGATTAGATAAATCAGAATAAGTTGTCATGGCTAAAGCTCTAACCCTTTTGGTTATTTCTCTATCTTTCCTACTAAGAGCATCGGCAACTACATTCGCCTTGCCAGGATGATAGCAAATTTGAATGTCATAATCACTCAACAATTCTATCCATCTTCTCTGCCTCATATTGAGCTCCTTCTGATCTAGAATATGTTGCAGGCTTTTATGATCGGTATATACCACACTCTTTGTACCGTAGAGATAGTATCTCCAAAGTCTAACAGCAAAGACAACAACTCCTAATTCCAAGTCATGTGTAGTATAATTCTCCTCATGCTTCCTCAATTGACGAGATGCATACGCGACCACTTTCTCCCTTTTCATCAACACAGTACCAAAACCCTTAGGTGATGCATCACAATATACCACAAAGTCTTCAGCTCCATCGATCAAAGCCAAAATTGGTGTAGAACACGGCTTTTGTTTCAAGGTTTGGACTGCTTATTCTTCTTCTGAACCCCACTCATACTTGTTTTTCTATGTAAGTTTAGTAAGAGGTTTAGAAATTAAAGAGAATCCTTCTATGAATCGTCGGTAGTACCCAGCCAATCCCAAGAATTGTCTAACTTCAGTCGGGGTTGTAGGCGTAGCCCAATCTTTAATAGCTTCAATTTTGGAAGGATCAACATGAACACCATTACTATCGATCACGTGCCCAAGGAATTGGACAGAAACCAACAAAAAATCACACTTGGAGAATTTTGCATACAACTACTCCTTCTTCAAGAATTCAAAGATAATCTTCAAATGACCTTCTTGCTCTTCCCGACTCTTGGAATAAATCAGGATATCATCGATAAATACAATCACAAACTTGTCGAGATATGGTTTACACACGCGATTCATTAAATCCATGAATACCACAGGTGCATTAGTTAATCCAAACGGCATCACATGGAATTCAAAGTGTCCATAACACGTCCGAAAAGATGTAATATGTATGTCCTCTTCTTTAACACGAAGTTGATGATAACCCGACCTCAAGTCAATCTTCGAGTACACACACGAACCTTGAAGTTGATCAACCAAGTCATCGATCCTAGGAAGTGGATAACGATTCTTAATAGTTAACTTGTTCAACTCTCGGTAGTCTATGCACATTCTGAACGATCCGTCCTTCTTCTTCACGAACAATACTGGAGCTCCCCAGGGTGAGGAACTTGGTCTAATGAACCCCTTATCCATTAAGTCCTTCAACTGATATGCCACCTCCTTCATCTCAGACGGTGGCAAACGATATGGTGCACGCGCCACTGGTGTAGCTCCTGGCACTAGATCAATCTTGAATTCGATTTCTCGCTGAGGCGGAAGCCCTGGCGAGTCATCCGGAATACTTCAGGAAAATCACGAATAACCGGAACATCTTCTACACGCCTTACCGGTAGTTCTTTCTCCACTACTTGAGCCAAGAACAGGTGACAACACTACTAAAAAAAGCCCTTAGAGACCCCCCTAAAGAGACTGGTTTCGTGAAAAAAAAAGTGTCTATGACCCAAAAATGGTGGGAATGGAATGAATAGACACTTGTTTTCTTAAAAAAACCCGTCTCTATAAGGTGAATTCTAAAGAGACTAGTTTTGTAGGTTGCAACCACTCTTTTTAAACATTTAAAGACACTGGTCATTACGTAAAAACCAGTCTTTATGTGTTAATCTTAAAGACGCCGTTTTATATCAAAATACTAGTGTTTTTAGACATTTAGAAACACTGGTTTTTTTTAACAACCAGTCTTTTTATGTGAATAAATTTTGTGCTTAATTGTTTTTAACTTACAACCATAAGGACTCAACAGTATATACTTGGTTTTATAACATATTACATTTTTAGTCTTTATAAAGTTTATATGTGATTAGATTATAAGGACCATTAAATAAATAAAAAATTAAGAATCATAACTTGTGTAAAACTTATTTGTTATATAATATGTACTTGGATTGTTTATTTTTTGTAAAACATATTATACGGTATAATACCTACGAATCACTTTCATCAAAAAAAAACCTACGAACACAACAACAAGATCGGCTCAAAAACCTGCAAGTATTTTGTTCCTGTAAGTCTTTGTTCTTCTATGTTACTGTACTTCATTCTCAAAATTGAATATATTTTACCAAGATATTCATTCATAATTTATGTACACATACATAATAATGTTTAGTCTAAACCCTTTATAAAGAGTGTCAAAATAGAGTACCTTGCAACTACATATGTTGCAGCTTACTAATATATAGAGTACATCATGTCTAGGATACCAGATAAGATTAATTAAACAATTATGTTGACAACGTTGGGTTTGATACATGGTAACCCAAGAACGCAATGCTTGACTGGTGGAGGTCTGTTGCCAACGATTTTCTTTTTTGATCGACTTGAACTTCCTGTTCTTCTTGTTTTTTTGGGAGTCCATGCCTAATCATCAGAATCATCGTCCTCGTCAGGTTCATCATCATCTTGGTCATCGTGTGTTTCCATCTCAAATCCATCGTCCTCTGTTTTGCATAAAAGTGTCATTAGTCCAAGTCTTCATATCTGTTATAAACCTGTAGTTTCTTGTTGTTTACTGGTGCATTTGACACCTAAAGCATTTTCAAGTATCTTTTAAATCATATCATAGTCTTTAGATCAAATTTCCTTTGTTAAGCTTTAAAAACATCAGATAACGTAGTGTTTGGTTATGTGAGCAATTACTATTCTAGCTTGAATCATTGTGAGAATTTAGTTTGTTTGAGTCACAAAAATTTAGTTTAAGTCTGTTGTGTTAGGTTTTGCAATCAAAAGTTCAGTCAAAAGCATTTTACTTCAATCAAATTTTGCTCAGACCTACACACAAGTCTGTGATTTTCAAGTTGTTGTATATTCTTTAATTCTTGTATGAAAACTCTTGTTCTTGGCTTTTTGGAATCCGTAGATAATCAGCTTTCAATACTGCATAAGCACTTTTTCCAATTCAGCTTATTGCTTATGAAAATGAGCAAATGTGATTCTCTGATGTGCACATAGAAATATTACTAAACCATTTCTATATTAGCTAATTCTATTTCACAAATCATGCAATTTTCTTTGACAATCCTGTTTAGGTAAATGAGTTGAGCATCTCTAGAACTTTTCAGCTTTTTCCATTTTTAGTCAACAAAATTCAAATAAGCTATGTTTGGAAAGAGTTGATGATTACATACCTGGTTTAGAATTGAATCTTTTTAGAATATTGAATTTTTCTTAAACATCATCGTCTTTTTGTATCCACTTTGAAAGTGGCCAAGAAAGTTGTTTTGACCACCCGTACTTGTTCTTAATGTAATCCCAAACTTTATCCCTGATTTTTTCCGATCCAGGAACAGGTTCTACAAAACCAAAAAATAATAGTTAGTCATAACAAGTAAAAAAATAACAAAAAAATTAATATGCTCCTAACAATAACAACAAAATAAGAACATAACAAGTAAAAAATCTATAAGCATAATTGACTGTATACTAAACTGTTTTTCATGTCAATGCAAAGTTATTTTAAGTTTGATGTTTGTCAAACTCATAGATAAAGGAGCCTTTTTTATTCATATAAGTACATTTCAAACACAAAAACCATAAAAGATGTAGAAGCATCATTATACACAACAACATGTGTTAGTATGGTTCTTATTCTATCTGAACAACAATTATTAATTAGATTAAAAGAGACATAGTCTAACATAAATATATCATATAGACTGCAATCATAAGGCTCCTTCTAAGTATTTATGAATGCTTATTTATTGGATCCTTCATTTTCATAACAAATTCCTCCTTCTCAGTCATTCTAGCTGTTGTATCTTTAATTAATGTTTCCAACCGACTTGAGGTTTTCTTATCCTTCTTTTGAGTATCTTTCAATACTTTAGTGCATTTATTTAAGAGATATATATCTCCAGCACGTTCTAATTCCTGGATAAACTGTTGTCTTTCTTCAACAGATTCATCTAAAACCTCATGTAAACGTTCAAGTTTCAGACCAAAACATTTGTCCGCTTTGGCAGATTTTTCAAAATATGCTACCATTCGATCAATCTAATCATCTGAACCAGCAACTTCTTTTAATTCTTCTAACCTTCCTAACCTGGCCATTATTGTTGTTTTTTTTAGTTTTGGAAAACTGAGATGAGTGATAATTGGACGCAAACTACAAACCTTTAAATAGCAAAACAACTACCCAATACGGATGGCACACATACATCTATTATCATCTTCCTGTTCACAATGGGTACATAATGTGTTCATAATGGGTACATGTGTTAGTGGTACCATCAATAGTGGGTTCAATAGTGGGACTAATGAAAGCACTAAAACTATTGCTCCACTCAAGTACTTGTGGTGCAGTAAACTGCCACTAGAGAAGGTATAATGATCGGAGTAGAAGGTGATTATTTTTTGGTTGTCTGACTTAGATGACAACAGCAGGACCTCATATAGGCCTAATAGATAAAAACTGACACAAAAACATTTATTGGGACTGACTTTTAGACTTACTAAACTTTAAGACACAAAACCACCCAACTTCCAGAAATTAACTCCTGCTGACTTTTAGACTTACTAAACTTTATTGTTTGTTCTTGACTGATTTAGTGTTCATTTTAGATATCTGATATAATCTGATAGAAGTTAGTTGATTGACTAGCTTGTTGTCAGTTTGAAACTTGTTGATTTGAGTTTTTACTGCATTAACAGTCCTTTGTAGTCCAGTTGATTTTTCATAGTGGTAACCAGTTTGATCTTGCTTGATTTGTGGTGTAATTGATGAACTTGTTATGTTCTTGTAGTTGCTTAGTTGTTTGCACAGCTTTAGTCCTGCTTAGACTTACTGATTTTTAGCTATTACTGCATTATCTGTCCTAGTACATAATCCATTTTGTTCTATTGTTTTGGTGTATGATTTTGGTTCATTTCTAGTGAATTTAGCTAAGCCGATACAGTCTGATAGTTGTTAACTCAATTCATCAGTTTTAAACAAGTCTAGCTTTGATAAATTTTTCATAAACTTTCTAAACTAGTGTTTGGAACTAGAGTCATTGTGTATTTGTGGAAGAGTTTTTGACCAAATCCAGTGTACACTTTTTAATTAGTCAAATTTTAGTCAAGTCTTAAGTTTTTACAGTCAAATATTAAGTCAAACAGGCAATTTGCAATCAAAAAGTTTGGGTCAGTGCTAAAGTCAAGTTACTGGAATTTTCAATCAGCTCTTAAATCTTTGTTTCTGAGTGTTAAGGCTATAATTTTAGTGTTTTGGAATCTTTAGAATACCAGGTTTTCAGTTTAATAAAGTTCTTTTTCTAGTTTTCAATATAGCATATAGAATAAGCATTTAAAACTCCCTGTGGTAATTGTACCTTTTTCATTGAGTACTAATTCAATTCCAACTAATCCAATTCATAAAACCATCAATTTTCTTGTTGATTCTTGTTTACAAACATGTTTTAATGCATTCTGGAAAATTTCAGCTTTTCTCAAAATTTGGTCAAAGTTAGTCAACGATAAGCTAATATTTGCTTATTTTGAGATTCCACCTTATTGACGGGGCCATTTTCCAAATTATTTGAAATCCTTTTAACTGTCTAGCTATTCTCCATAACTCAAAACCATTTCTTCCAAAATATTTTAAAAGTATTTCTTTTTATTTCCAATGTTGAACACGGGTTATGAGTTACCAAACTAGCATCTAAGAGTTTATTTTAATGAGTCAAACTATATGAAACAAACACTCCTAATAATGTACTTTACACTAACAGATTACACTAAAAGTTAACTAATAAGCTAGAATAGGCTAAACAAGCTAAAACATATTAAGTAAAAGCTATCAATAAGCTACCTTGGATATAGATTAGTGGACGAGAAAAGGTTTTTGTTGAAGACTCAAGGCCATCGTCTCCAAATGTAGCATCGAACATAGCATCAATAAATTCATCCAACATCTTTTGACTCCAATCCTTATTTGGTTTACCATACTTGACGACACCCAACTTCCACATTTGGTCAATCACTAGTCGCACTTTTTTTATCATATTGTGTGGTTCCTACACAAAAACACTCGCTTAATAAAGGAACTAAAATATGTAAACTACAAAAAGGATAAAAATGAAAATATAATTTGATGATTACATACCTTCCTTATAGAATCGTAGAAAAGAAAATGTATTTGAAACGTCAGCATCCATAAGTCTCCATGTTTATGGACTGTAATCCATTTGCTGGTAATTTGTTAAAATGTAATCCCGAATTTGTTCGACTTTTTCTTCAATTTCAACATCAAAATCCAGTTAGTAACAAAATAGTCTTATAATGAATGCCTCAAGTAAAACTTTTCTAAACTGAAATGGTTAAGTCCTAGTTTTCATGTACATCAAAGAATGAAGATTGCTTATTTTAATAAGCTAATTTGAAAACTGAAAAGATTTCTTATGCAATATCAAAAGCCAGTTACCTAATGGCGCTAAAAATCCAAGAAACAAAGGATTTTACCCATAAATGAAGATTTTGGATAAATGCACCAGATTACAGCTATAAACTACAGGTCTATAACAGTTTGAAAGATTTTGGACTAATGACTCTTCTATTAATAATTTTGACTAAAAATTGCAAGCACAAAAACATAAGAACTTTATAACAACAACTTGAATTCTAGCAAATCCTAACAAACACCTAAGAAAACACACAATCAAGCAAAATCAAGGGTAAAATCAGACTAACAAGCAATTATGCAAGATATGACATGTTATAAAGTCTAAATGCTAAAAACTAAATTAAGCTAACAACACTTGATCAATCAACTAACAAATCAACAGATTAAGATCAAACTAGCATCCAGACATCAAAACAAACACAATCAAGCTAAATTCTATGTGTGATCTGAATGAACACACTTACACCACTATCTGAATTAACTTTAACTACTCACAAGCTAAATTCAGTATCACTAATCCAATTAACTTTAACTACTCACAAGCAACATTTATACATTAACTACCTAATGCATATCAAAATAAGCTATACCTTATATCTAATTTCACTTATTACCAGCTAATTTCACTTATGAGTTTATTTCATTTCGGCTTATATAACATAGGCCCCAATTTTTTTGCTGATATCAAGAGTTTTGGGCTTATATAAGTTTATAATAAACTTATAAAAGTCTTAATCTCAAAATAAGCCATAAAATTGGCGTTTATGTTTTATAAGCCAAAATCAAATACACTCATAAGCCCTCATATAAGCCTAAAATAACACCCCCTAATAAGCCCAAATATAAGCTGAGATTAACACCACCTAATAACCCCACATATAAGCCAAAACAAACAACTCTTTATATAATCATAAATCCCAAAATAAGTCGTAAAATTGGGTAAAACTTACCAAACATTATTGCCGATTTGTGGAAGATCGAATTAGGTTGATGTGTTATGTGTGTGTGAAATGATCGGTTTTAGTGTGTGTTTTGTGTGTGGGAAATGATCGGTATTAGGTGTTTGTTTTTTGTGTGTGTGTTTGACCGTGGGTGAGTGAGTGAGTGGTTTAGTTGTGTTTTTGTTATTATTTTTATTATTATTATTATTATTATTATTATTATTATTATTATTTTTTTATTTTTTTATTATTTTTTTTTTATAAACCATCACTTTTATTAGAAACAAAAGGGGATTTACAACAAATTGGATGGGAGTCGAGATACTATCTGCGCTCCCACCCCTTTAGCAATGGTAAAACCTATTCTATGAAAAATATGTACAGCAGCGCGCGCTCCAATGTCTTGAGCCTTTGAAAATCTCTGAATCCGCTTCAGCAACGCAACTACATCTTCCTGTAACTCCCCTAAAGAAGAAAAAGAGAAAGGAAGAAACCCATATCCGAGAGCTGCACACTTAGCCAAATACTTGCATCGTTTACGTTGTGCAGCATCAATCACAGCTCGGCCAGGTACAAAGTCATTCATCCCCGTACGAGTCAAAGGAGAAGAACCAGTCAGATCAACACACACATCTTTACCTCCATCCCAGGAATAAAACAAAATATCTGCCGGACGTAGGACATTATCAGGTCCACCATCTAATCCAATATTAACTTCCTTTCCGACAGATATCCCTGAACGGTAACATATGTCAGCAAGAGTATCACGAACCAAATTGTGACGATGCTTAATCCCAATGATGCCAGCACACGATACGGCATGATCCCCAAATATATCCCCATCAAAAACCCTAGAACAAGCTGAACAGGGCTTCAAAACAGAGAACAAGGGAATACCTAAGCGATAGCACAAAACACATCGATAAGACCTCCCATTCATAGTCTGACCTAATCCGGGGATAGGAACCGTCCTAAGCCAGTCAGACGTATGATCCTCCCTCTGAGATGCCCATAAAGCCAACTGACGAGCAGATAAAGCGAAAGTGGATTCAGCATTCTTAATAACCCGAGCAAAATATATATCTGCCATTTTCTTCATGAGTTTGGGGGCAGCGACCTCACTCGGATTACTTAGAAAATCAATCTCCATAACCGAGTTAAACACACGTAAGGCATCATCAAACTGGAGTCCATAAGATCTAATATCAGTGTGTTGAAGTAACTTAGACTGTAAATCAGCTGACTGTAACCGAGAAGCAAGAAAAGCATAATGCAATACATCACCCGCAGAATAAACACCCAACCCTCCAAAAGAAAAGGGCAACGTAGCAAGTCTCCACTGCCAATCACCAAATCCCGGTCCAGAAGCAACAACGATACGCTCCAAAGAAGAACGGAGTGCCAAATCAAAAGAACTTTGGGCAGACTTGAAAGCACAAGGTGAACAAGTACGCATAGCAAAATATAACTTGGAAATACCGGCACATGAACGAAGAAGCAGCAACTCACATTGGGGGTCATTAATTTTGGCCACAACATCCATAAGCTCAATAGTCTTAACCACACGCTTCAACACAAGCTTATTACAAAAATCAAGATCTACACTCGCAGGCCCCCCAAGTAACTTAACACCACTCGTAGGTCGAGCAATATTATCTGGGAACACACCAATAAACTTGCTGCGAGGATCCTCGGTCGGCCAAAAAACTTCAGTCTTATCAATATTCAGATGCAGTCCATACACTGGACCCTCCGCCATGATGCACTCCAAAACTTTCCCCACAACCAAAGTATCCCCAATAATAGTGCCATCATCCAAATACCAGGCCTGTAGAGAAAGAGGGAAGGAGTCCCGAATCTTACATATCAATGGTTGAAGTACAAGAGCAAAGAGTAACGGACCAAGAGGGTCACCCTGCTGTACCCCCTGACATGACCTTAATACATGTTCCCCGTAATACAACCTAGCCGGACTAGAATAACAAAACTCCACCCAAGACGAGATAGAGGGACAACGAAGACGAACCTCTCGCAACATAACCTCTCGATCAACCAAATTGAAAGCATTTTTAAAGTCCACAAGTAACATCGATAAACCGACATCATCACCATATCTCTCAAGAAAACGATTCACAGCATGAAGAATAGCCTCACTCCCTCCCGACACTCCCACCCCAAACTGCAAATCACCAAAATACCCATCCAAAGAAGGACCAACCTCAAAAGCACATACCTTGGAGACAAGCCGTCTCCAAATAGTACCAACAGCAATGGGACGAATCCCACCACCCGGCTTAACCAACGGAGTGAGGGGAGCACTGGCGATAAACTCACCCAACACATTGGGACACCGCCCATCAAGAAAAAGGTTCACTACTTGGGTGATAGAAGAAACTAAATCATCAGAAATAGCAACCGCGGAACCACTCAAACAATCTAAAAGGTGTTGGGCCCGCAACCCATCCCGCCCACAAGACGTACCTCGGGGAAAACTCTTGATCATGTCAAGAACCCTAGATCGAGAAGCAACCAGGAGATGATGGTTAAGAGAAATATCTGGCAAAGAAGGAGCATGAACAAAAGGATGTTTATTTTTTAGTTCTTCAAGAGTAGTATCATTATAAGGAGCCACACCAGATGAGGAAAGAACTCTAACAGCAGCAGAATAATGCCCATCAGAAATCTTTCGTCTACACTGCTTAATATTCTGCTCAACCAACCCATTATCCTCACTAAGAACATCAGACAAAGCGGGGGAAGGTTCAGCCAAACACTCTCTAAGAAGCTGTAAACTACCATCAAACGTCTCCCAAGAACGAATAGCATTAATAATATACTCCTCTTGCTTTTGTCTCTTGATAACGGACCTACACTCTAGATTACTTCTCGGACGAAAGGTTTTAAGCAGACAAAGAGGCAAAACAAGCAAACGAACCCAAGAAGATATGTCATCAGGCTTGTTAACCACCCTGTCAATGGCCCCTTTCAAAGCGCGAGATAAACCCAAACGACACTTTGGAGGGATAGATTTAACAGTACGCAACCCTTTTGAAAATAAGCTATCAAGAGTCCCCAAATCAAAACCACAAAGCGAGTCACGAACTTCATCACCACCACTAACAAGATGCAAAGTACATGATGGAACGGGAGGCTTAGGGAGGTCATAAAGATCAAAGTGAACAATACCATCACCACAATCAGGAGGTGATACGAAATCCGAACCCTTACCATGCCGACACTTAGACCGAAACGTGTGCGTAGTGAAACAACCGCCACATAACCAAATCCCCATACTCTTAAAAGTTAACTCAGCCCTCTCATACACAACCAAATCGGATAGAATGGAATGTTTGGTACAAGCTAGCGCATCGCCTCTAAAATGTTTATCACGAAGATGAATAATCAAAGACGACTTAGTAAGCCCATTCCCACTACCATCTCGACATCCGTTAAGGCCAACAAACGGGCAATGGAACCGAACAACCGCCATGACGCCACCAAACCTAATCTAAAACGAACACCCCAGTTCAAAAAAAACAAACCAATCGCCGCAAACAAACCAGCCGCCGTAAACTATCAACACAAACAAACAGGCCAAAACAAACAACAAACCAATCGCCGCAAACACAGTGCGCTAAACAAAACCCAGAACCAGCGCCGAAAAAGAACAACACAACAGCCAACAAACCACTTAACCAACTGAAAATGCAAAGCGAAACCGCAAACTGCTCGAAACCGCGACACAAGCTGTACCCAAGGAGTAATATATGTATAAAACAGAACACATAAACTGATCACAAAACCACGACCAAACGAGCATACACAAAACCAAACGCGCCTCTGTGAAACAAACCTACTGTAGCAATAAACCAAACCTGTCAAAAAAACCACTGTAGCACTAACAAAACCCAGAAACGGGCGCCGAAAACGCAACAAATCGTAGACAATTGAACCAAAATCGAACAAGAAAACTTAGCAGATTAGCAACGAATCCCGATCCAACAATATCCACGATCAAACAATAACCACAATTGAACAAGTAATGACGAAATCCACTCACAAATGAGATAGATAAAATCCACTCACAAACGAAATCCACTCACAAACGATAACAATAAGGAAGAAGCGTTGGAGAAAACCACTCAGAAACAATACTTAATAAAGTGAAAGGATTACTTAATAAAGTGAAAGGATTATTATTCATTATAGGTGAAAGGGACAAGTGAATTGAAAGGGATAGATGAGATGGATGCGATAGAAACCGCCACCAAAATCGCCCACACCCAAACTATTATTATAATAATATTATTATTATTATTATTATTATTATTATTATTAATTATTTTATTAGAATAATAGGATTTTACAAGAAGTTAGTGGGAAGCCTTGATAATATTTGAGCTCCCACTCCTTTAGCTATAGCGAAGCTAATCCTATTAAAAATATGAGCAGCACCACGTGCTCCGATGTCTTGAGTCATAGAGAACTTTCGAATCCGCTTTAGTAAGGCAACCGCATCCTTCTCTAATTCCCCAAGAGAAGAAAATGAAAAAGGGAGAAACCCATATCCAATGTCTGAGCACTTAGTCTCATACTTTACTCGTTTACGATGTGCTGCATCAGTTACCGCACGACCTGGTACAAAATCAACCATTGCAGTTTGTGTCAAAGGAGAGGACCCTGTCAAATCCACACACATGTCAAAGCCTCTTTCCCATGAGTAGAGTAACATATCCATTGGACGTAAAGGTTTGTCGTGCCCTCCACCAAGACTAATATCAACTTCCTTACCTGCCAAAATCCCCGACCTAAAACAGATGTTAACAAGTGTATCTCGAACAACATTATGCTGATGTTTAATGCCATTGATACCAGCACAAGAAACAGCATGATCTCCATAAATATCCCCCACAAACACCCTAGAGCAAGCAGAGCACGGCTTTTTCAGAACAGAAAAAATGGGAACGCCTAACCGATAACATAACACACGACGATACGTCTTAGCGTTCATAGTTTGTCCCAAACCAGAGATCAGAACCACCCTAAGCCAATCAGAAGTGTGATCCTCCATCTGAGACTCCCATAAAGCCAATTGTCGAGGAGTAAAAGAAAAATAGGATTCTGCAGTTTGAGTAACACGTGTGAAATATATATCTGCCAGTTTCTTCATGAGTTTGGGGGCAGCGATCTCACTTGGATTACTCAAAAGATCAGTCTTCATTTTCGTATTAAATACACATAATGCATCATCAAAGGCAGACCCGGAAGCTATAATACCATAATTTCAAAGTAGCTTCTCCTGCAAGCTAGCAGATTGCAATCTAGAAGCAAGAAAGGCATAATTTAAAACATCACCTGCTGAATAGACGCCAAGCCCTCCAAATGCAAAAGGTAAGGTTGCAAGTCTCCATTGCCAATCACCAAACCCAGGTCCAGAAGCAGTGACAATACGCACCAAAGCAGAACGAAGAGCCACGTCAAAGGAACGTTGGGCTATCTCTAACACCCGTGAAGAACATGTACGCATAGCAAAATATAGTTTGGATATACCAGCACATGCACGGAGAAGCAACAACTCACACTGAGGGTCCTTAATCCTCGCAATTGTATCTATAAGCACAATGGTTTTAGTAACTCTCTTCATCACAAGCTCACTACTGAAATCGAAATCCACACTAGCGGGTCCACCAAGTAATTTTACCCCAAGTAAGGGTCGAGCAATATTAGGCGGGAAAACACCCACAAGCCTACTTTTGGGGTCCTCTTTTGGCCAAAAAATCTCAGTTTTATCAACAATGAGATGAAAGCCACGACTAGGTCCATCCTCCATAATTAGCTCCAAAACCTTCCCCACAACCAAAGTATCTCCAATAATAGTGCCATCATCCAGATACCAAGCCTGTAAAGAAAGGCTAAAGGAGGCTCGAATCTTACAAATCAAGGGATGTAACACTAATGCAAAAAGAAGAGGGCACAGGGGGTCACCCTGCTGCACCCCTTGGCATGACTGTAAGGTGTGTTCCCCGTAGTACAATCTAGCTGGGTTAGAGTAACAAAATTCCACCCAAATAATAATAATAATAAAAATAATAATGTTCCTAAAAACTAATTATTATAATAATATTATTATTATTATCATTAATTATTAATTTTTCTCAGATGGATTGTGACAAATGGATGTATAATGTAGAGCGGTATTCCTCAGAATATTTGAAAGGATTGGCTGAATTTATGAAATTTGCTGAGGATCATCGAGAAATTAAGAGAGAAACAAATATTTCTTGTCCGTGTAAAGTGTGCAGAAATAATGTGTCCATTGATGCGCCTAACATTATTAGACGACATTTGATTGAAAACAGATTTGGCCCAAACTATACTTGTTGGGATCTTCATGGTGAGACACAAGAGCCACTGGTTGATAGTGATGCAATTGTTTTAGACGTTAATCATGATGAGAATAATATTAATGGCGATAATTATGATAACAAAAATCTGGATGCGATGCTACACGACGCGTTAAATGATGCTGAGGAGAAGACTGTTAAAAAAATACAGGAATTGTACGCCGAGGCAGAAAAACCATTGTTCGAATGTTGTAAGTTCACCAAACTTTGTTTTGTGGTCAAGTTGTTGGACTTAAAAGCCAAAAATAATTGGAGTGACAGAAGCTTTACTTCACTATTAAAGTTGTTGCACGAAGCGTTCCCAAAAGATAATGACCTGCCTATTTCGACGTATGAAGAGAAAAAACTAACATGTCCGCTGGGATTGGAGGTTGAAAGAATACATGCTTGTCGAAACGATTGTATTTTGTACAGAAAAGAGTACAAAGACCTACACGAATGTCCTGTGTAAGGAATCGAGATACAAGAATAAGAATCTTACTGAACTTGATAGTGATGTGACAAAGAATGGTCCCCCTATGAAGATGTTGTGGTATTTTCCCGTCAAACCTAGATTGAAAAAGTTATACGCAAACCCAAACGATGCCAAATTGTTGCGTTGGCATGCTGAAGGACATAAAAACGATGGGAAAACGAGACATGTTGCTGATTCTCCTCAGTGGAAAAATTTCGACCGTGATTTCAAAAAATTTGGCTCTGAGATCAGAAATATACGCTTTGGACTTTGTTCTGATGGAATTAATCCGTTTAGAAGCTTAAGTAGTCGTCATAGCACTTGGCCTGTTCTTCTATCGATATACAATCTTCCATCTTGGTTGTGCATGAAACGGAAATACATCATGATGTCGTTATTAATTGCAGGTCCTAGACAACCAGGGAACGACATTGATATGTACTTGCGCCCGGTAATTGACGACATGGTAGATCTATGGGAAACAGGCGTTGAAATCTATGACGCATACAAAAAAGAGAGGTTTCGGCAATTTTCCATGATTTATTGTACTATAAATGATTTTCCAGCGTACGGTAACTTGTCTGGGTATGGTACGAAAGAGGAGAAGGCATGTCCTGTTTGTGAAAATGACACCCACTCCCGATGGTTGCCTAACTCTAGGAAGACAATATATATGGGGCATCGAAGGGCGTTTGACAAATATCACCCTTACCGTAATAAGGAAAATGTGTTCGATGGTACAAAAGAGGATAGATCCATGCCCACAAATATGGATGGATATGCTTCATTTTCTAAAGTTGCGGATTCAAACATCGTTTTTGGAAAGAAAAAAAATAAAGCAGCTGCTAAATGTATTTGGAAAAAAAGGTCTATATTTTGGGAATTAAAGTATTGGACCAATCTGCGTGTCTGACATTGCCTTGATGTTATTCATATCGAGAAGAATGTTTGTGAAAGCTTGTTAGGGTTATTATTAAACATTCCTAGGAAAACAAAAGATGGGATCAATGCTCGAAACGACATGCTCGAAATGGGAATTAGAAGTGAGCTTTCACCACAAGAGACGAACAGAAAAAAATGTATTTGCCACCAGCTTGTTACACCTTGTTAAAGGCGGAGAAACCCTCATTTTGCCAATGCTTATTTGGTATTAAGGTTCCGTCTGGCTATTCTGCTAACATTAAGAGTTTGGTTTCAATGAAAGATTTGAAATTGCTTGGTATGAAATCCCATGATTGTCATGTATTACTGACGCAAATGATTCCGATCGCTATTAGAGGATTGATGCCACCTGCGGTTCGACAGACAATCACAAAGCTGTGTATGTTTATTAACATGGTTCATTCTAAAGTTTTGGATCATACAAAGTTATAAGAGTTTCAACGTGATATTATTCTTATTCTTTGTCAACTCGAGATGTACTTTCCTCCATCTTTCTTTGATGTCATGGTTCACCTTGTATCACATATAATTGAAGAAATAAAGATAGCTGGTCCTGTTTTCCTACGGTATGTATCCATTTGAGAGGTACATGGGGTTTTTAAAAGGATTCGTAAGGAACCGATTACGACCAGAGGGTAGTATCGTTCAAGGATATGTTGCAGAAGAAGTTGTTTAGTTTTGTACAAACTATATGGCTGATGTCCCTAATATTGGACTTCCGCAACCTCGACATCAAGGTAGACTTGCAGGGGTGGGTACTATTGGTCGCAAAGATGTTACCAACAATGTCGATTTTAATCAAGCACACTTGACAGTATTGCAAACCATGACATGTATTGAACCATACATACAAGAGCACCTAAGATACCTATCAAGAAATAACAATCACTCATATCAATGTTGGTTAGATACTGAGCATAAAAGAACTTTTACAAAATGGTTAGAGAAAGTCGTTGGTACGTCTCAAGCAAATGTTGACATAGACATACAATAGTTAGGGCGCGGTCCACGCCGTGTACTTCAATATTAAGGCTATGACATCAACGGATATATGTTTTATACCAAGCAACTAGATGATAAGAGTATCGTTCAATATAATAGGGTTACACTAATAGCCACAACAACAGATACATCAAGGATGTCAATCGTAAAAGATCCGTATTATGGTGTCATTGAAGAAATTTGGGAATTGGATTACACTACGGTTATTATACCTGTGTTAAAGTGTAGATGGGTCAATAATTTGGGTAGTGTTAAAGTTGATAATGACGATTTCACACCTGTTAATCTTTCTACAAATGCCTATTTATCGGATCCATTCATTCTAGCAAAGCAAGCTAATCAAGTATTCTATGTAGAGGACCCGTCAAACAATGGATGGCACATTGTCTTACAAAGTAAATGGAGTATAGTTGGTGTCGATGATGTTGTTGACGAAGACGAATACAATAAGTTTGACGAGCTACCTCCTTTCTCTATCGGTGTTCAGTCTCAAGATGATGTTCTTTCTGATACGATTTACTTGAGATCCGACCACCAAGAATGTCAAGAGTATTGAAAAAACCATTGTTTGTTGTACAAGCAATAAAACGCACATATACAAATTAACATTAACAATAATGTTTTATTATGTAACGCAACTAATTCTCTCATTTCTATTTTTTAATATTTTAGGAATTTGTTGTATAGTTTGTATATACGTATGTTCTTTTTAATATCCGGGCGGTCATCGTTTGTTCATCCACACGTTTATCGACAGCAATGTAAAATTTCAATATTTACTTATACTCAACATTTTATTTATTTTTTACAACGAATTAGTTTTAAATAAATTACAATTGATTTGTACTTAATATTTTTATTTTACAAACATTTTTATTTATTTAAAAAAAGAAAACAATTTGAAAAGGATTTTAAATTACTTAAAAAAAGAATAAACTATTTTTTAATCATTGTTAATAAAACTAACTTTTTTTAACATGTTAATTAAAAAAAACTAACTATATCATCTTCTTGCCGGTTACCTCGCAGATCAAAGACAAATCTTACCTACAAAACCGGATCCAAAAAAATCAAATCATCCCTCCATTTTTTAATTCTCTCCCGCGTCCAAATCCCAAATCAATCCCACGTTCAATTTCAATTACCCCTAAACAACATGTATAAAAGGGGCATAAACCCTAAACATAAAATCATCATTAACCTACCTCCACATCGAGCAAATGGTATATCTTGCTACCCTAATCTGTCTTATTTTTCATTTCGTATTATTGTCTATGTTGTTTCGTAGTGATTAAGAATTGATTATGTTATGTTTGTTTTTGATTTGATGTCTTCGTGTGATTATGTGATTGTGGTTCATGTGATTTTGTTTTCCTTCAATTTTGCTGTGAGTAATTATGTGATTGTGGTTCAAAAAATTTTGTAAAAATTTAAACTATTCTGCCTGTTTAGGGGTGTCTGTGATGGTTTGGTTTTAGGGTAGGTTATGCTTTGTATTTTGGCTTTTTAGAATCCTATTGTCACCAGCTTTATAGATTGATATAGATTTTTGTTCAGTTTTAGTTTTAGCTTATTAAAATAAGCATTCTTCAGTTACTCATGTGTCACTAGTATAAGTCCAAATCATTTTCAGTTATGTCAAATCTACTTCAATAATCTACCAATTTTCTTTAACAATTCAACTTAGAACAGTTTCCAAAAAGTTGGAGTTAAAAAGATCAAGAAATAAGCTCAAACGAGCTTAATGTTGTTGTGCCTGTTTTTTAGTTTGTCAAACATTTTTGCCCCATAAGCTTTAGGGCTGTTTACACTTCTCTATTAATACTTTTTCAGTTTAGTTTGTTACTAATATCATATTGCTCATTTTCATTGTAGGATCCTCCCGCACCAAAAATAAAAAGAGGAATCAACAAAATCAAAGATCTTCCGGATGGTGAATCTGTCGAATTCAACAAATTCGGACAAGCTGTAGGCACCTGGCAGTTTCTCTATGCAAAATATTTTGGCACTCGAAGCGGAAGGTTAATTTCAATTCTCAAAAAGACTTGGAAGGAGGTAACAAAGGAAGAAAGAGATTTTTTGTGGTCCGATATCAAGGTATGCTATTCACCATCAATAATTTTAATATAATATAACTTAATAATGTATTAACATATAATACTTTGATATCAGACACATTTTAGACTCGAAAATCATGAAGATCTTGACTTAATCAAAAGCCATACACTCCTATCATGTGGTCAAACGTGGAAGGTGTTTAAGACGAAACTACGAGTCAGGTTCATGCTGAAGCAACTTAAACCAACTAAATGGACATTCATACAGCAAGCAGTGTGGGAGGAGTTCTGCCAAAAGGAAAACACAGCTATAAAAAATGTAAGATTGATAACTATTTTAATAGAGCTTATAATCTGTAGCTAGTTATTGTTGATTAGAAATAAGCTAGAAAATCATTTAGTGAAGGATTGAATAGTGTTTGGTAAAATTGGCTATTAGAACTTATACAGTTGTTCATCTAGTATTGGTTTTTTTGTGATATTCATTTAGACAATTTAAGATTAGCCATTCAATAAGTTGCTAGTTTAGCTGAAAAACTTTTAGAAAAACCAAAAAAATTAGAGAAAATAGCTTATTAGATAAGGTTTTTAGTAGCTTATAATATTGTCATTTCACCCGTTTATAAATCTATTGTTACTCCTAATTGTAGGAATTGCGTCTCAAAGCCATTGCGCGAGCAAAAAAACCTATAAGTCGTTCTCGCCTAGGACCGAAAGGGTATCGGGGCTTTGAAAAGAAATGGCAAGAGGAGAGAGAAGACCCCGAGAAGGCGACCGAACTCCATTTAATACCAGATATTCGTGCAAGCAACTACCGTTTAGGCCACGCTCCCCGAAACAAGGACGATGTCACGACAGTGTCATCCGACTTACTTAATGTTTCAAAAAAATTGGTACTATAATCATTTATGTTTTCAAGTCATTATCATGGTTTGTTAGAAAGTGTTTATTAATTAATTGTTGGGATGTGACCAAATAGGTACAAGCAGCCAAAGATTTGGCCCAAGATTCTCAGAAAGCTAAAGCTGGAGTAGATTCACTTATTGTGGTTTTCGGACAAGGGCACGGGGGCGCACAAGGGGTGTCGGGTGTGATGTTGGATACAAAAAGGTAATTCAAGGATATGTTACAAAAAAGAGGACAAGGAAAGATAGGGAAGAGAAAAGGAAAGAAGTTAAGCAACAAATGAAAGAAAAAATGAAATCAAGTGCCTTTTAGTTGGAAATAAAGGCGGAAATGAAGGCTGAAATAATGAATGAACTAGAATCGGGAAACAATATGTCTTCACCAACGGTAGACGATGGCAACACATCAGACCAGATGGTAATGAATGAACCGCAGCGGCATTTGAAAGAGAACTCGGTCCAGAATATGTCCACCAAAAGCAACACAAAGGACAAGCAGAATGTGTCTATTACAACAAAGCAGATTCAAGTCCCGAGCTCGGTCACATCAGACCAGATGGTAAGCAATGAACCGCAACATCATTTGAAAACGAACTTGGTCCAGAAGATGTCCACCAAAAGCAACACAAAGGACAAGCAGAATGTGTCTATTCCAACAAAGCAGATTCAAGTCCCGAGCTCGGTCCTTATGAAGACCAATGTTAACTCGACTGCAAGCAACGTCCCGCTACAACGCATAACGTTAAACCACTTCATATGATTCATATTTAATCCTTTTTGTATGTATGAACTTTTAATCTTCTGAAATTTTTTCACTCGTTACTACGGTTTATGTTGGAGGAAACATTTGGCTGCTTGTACGTCCCTAGTTCTATTTTATCCGGAGAGCAGGTCATATGTGCTACTGCAACAGTGTATCCCGGTTTTGGAGAAAATGGTACTATACACTTTCAGAAATTAAGAAAGGGCCACATGAATGTTTCTGTTATGAAAGTTTTTGCACCTCATCATACTATGGAGCTCCCCGTTCCTGATGACGAACTACATACTTTAGAGTATGCAGTTAAAGGGTTCATTCAATGGCCAGTTGCTGCGATTGGTCGCTATCTGGTATTATAGTTGTTGTCTATGCCATTTGCTGTCATAATGTGAAACCCCGGGTAGGGTCAAAATACGCGGAAATATCCACAGAGATGTCACTAGGGTGGATCGATAGCATATAGTCCATAGAGCATACGATAAAGAGTTATTCAAATTAGTTTACAAGATTATTAAACAAATTTAATAAAGTTGTCTTCAACATGACAAGGTAGATTGATTAGGTTTCCCCAAATAGAACCCCTGACGAGTCCTATGATGCAGGTTACTAAGATGCTGGAGGCCATGCACACACACCACGTAATTACTTCATATTCCTATGTAAAACATACTAAAGGGGGTCAACATAAAGTTGGTGAATTTATAGATTTTTAACAATTTATAAGTTTTGACATATATTAAGCATAGTAGTGACAATACACAAAGCATTCTCACTAAAATGTAAGTAACATTTGTTTATTATTATTAGAAACTGAAGCTGAACCTTCTAGTCCTCAACAGATGAGGACGTAGTGTCTCACAAAAAGACACCCATTCCAGTTCCAACATGGTATACGTCTGTTGTCACGGCCAAGGCACAGTGAGCATGACTCATCCAGACGGGGATGGTTAATCCCTAAAAGATCTATTTATAACATTTGGGCAATTTACAACAAGTTAACAGTTTCAATAATAAACAATCATATACAAGTTTATACAATCCGGTTATGTCCATTATATGTTTGCATATTTTCTTTCCCAAAAGGGAAAGATTTATCAAGAGTTTATATGGGGCTGTAAACTCACCTGGGAGTACGCAATTGCTTGTTTAACACGGGTATCCAATTGAAGCTCACACCAAAGTTATTCCTAATCAGATAGTACAGTCTTAATAGATAGTTCAAATAACATATATGTATGCTTATACGGATTTTATTCAGTTTATTCATACTATGGTATTTATCTAAATATCCATAGTTCAAGTAGCATCAATACCCATTTTATTTATATACGTTTCATTTCTAAGTTCACATCAATTGTTTAACTATTAATATTAGTTGGCATACATGTATTTACAGTAGTCATTCGGTTTTTTTTCTTACAATTAAGTTTACATGTAAGTAAATATAAAAGAAAATGTCTCACTTAAAATATTAATCTATGTTTATAGTACATGTATTTAATAACATCCCGTTAAATTTTATAACCAAGTACTATATTTAAGTAAACAAAAGGGGTTTTACTTATAATATGTTTACGTAGTAACATTTAATTTAATTAGCGTTCACATAATTTTATTTCTTAAAAGTATATGAGTACATGTATTAACAATACATATTCCTAATTGTTTATACAATTATTTCCTAAAGAAGATATAAATATTTTTTATAAAAATATTATTTTATTTAACTTTGAGGTTTCCATAAATTATTTTATAATTTATAAAATAATTTAATCTTTAGAATTTATACCTTAATTCTTATGGTCTAAGTATTTTAATTATGTTTTGTTATAATTAAAAATAGATTTTAGGGTTAGGGCTTGGAAATGTTTCAGAATATGGCAAAACTAGTCCCTCCATATTTTTTTTAAACAAGTAAACTTTCGGATTTTTCATATTTGGTACCTAGGGCTTGTTATAGTTTCGGCTTATGGCAGATTTGGTCCTCCTAGTTATATCTAGGTTTTGTAATTTTACTAAAATTACAAAAACAGCCCCTAGGGCTTCTTTAAGTTTCGGCAAATTGCAAAAATAGTCCTTAAGGTTTTGAAATGACAAAACATCTTTTAGAAATTTTCCAAAATGGTCCCTAGGGTTTAATTTACCACGGATAGTATTTATTAAACCCTAGACTTTTGGATATTTACATTTTCAGTCCTTGTGTTTACTAGTTTATCAAAACAAGGTTCATAAGTTATAGTTTTAGTCATTTAGTTTCATTAGTTGTCATTTTCATCCAAAAAGTTTTTATAAGTTATTTTTATTATAAAAACTTTTATTTTATCATTCAAACTTTACATGGGCTCATTAAATGGGCTAAACATCTAATGGGTTATTTTAGTAGGCTTAGATATATTTCAAGTCCACTAGTTTATTTAAATGGGCCTTTAAATCATCTATTGGGCTTAATTATATTTTTAAGTCCTTTAATTAGTTAAATGGGCCTAATTGAAATCTTAAGTCCATTAAGTTACTATGATTTATCAAATGGGCTTATTGGGTCCATTAAGTTTTGAATTAACATTTCATGGGCTTAATTAGTCCATTAATCACTACTTTACGTTTATGTAAGTTATAACTTAGGATATTCTTATAAGCTTACTATGAGATTGTTTATATTATTTTTAAATCTACATAGGTGAATAAAACTTACAATTTGTTTTATTTGTTATACTAAATTAGATCTAGGTGTGTCATAAGGTTACAAGTAGGTCATAAGTCCTAATAAGAGTTTATGTCCCACGGATTATGTTATTTGTAGCTTATTAAGATAGGTCAAGTCTCATTTTAAGGTTACATGTAATTTATAAGTGTTACAAAATAGATTTAACTATGTACACATCAAGAAAGTAAGTTACAAGTCCATAATAAGATTTAAACTATGTCTAGACCTAAAAATCAAATATAAATCCATGTACATTCTTATATAGCTCACGGCTATATTCTTAGATCTTGGTACTTCTAAGATGAACACTACATTTAGTTTCTAAGTCTTGTAATCATTTAAAACAATACAATCATGATTATTTAGTTTACATGCATGTTTCAAAGTTTACTATTTTTCCAATGAGACTACATATAGCTCACGGCTATATTGGCTCTTCCTAAGGTTCCCATAATCTTTTTTTATGTTTAACATACTCAAGTTAATCTTTGTCATTAAATCTATGGTTTATAATAACATGCATGTACCTTTAATCCATCTTATATCCTATGTAACCCACGACTACATCTATACACATAAGTTGTATTTGTGATTTTAATAGTCATCTTAACATGTATCATTTCATATTCCATCATTTAAACTTACCACATAAATCACATACACATTAACCATATATGTCGTGACCTTTAAGGTCATGGTCTTCAAGAATTTTAGGTTACACACATCCATTTTATGAGATCTATGACTATTGGTTTAACCATAGTCCCATAAAACAAGATCTGTAACTCATGCAACCTTTAGATTTACAAACATCTCATATGGTTTTTAAATCTAGTTTAAAATATGGAACATAAAGCATATGTTTCTTACTAAAGATTTTTAAAGCATGGATATGATTTTTATAAATATGCCGTGACCTATAATGGTCATAGCCTTATCAAACTTTGATCTTTAACATGTTATTTACTAGTGTATGATGATGCATGCATGAAGAAATGGAACATAAGTAGTGTATACCTTTCTTTCTTAAAAGTTACCAATGAAGATCTAGATGAACAAGAAGATTAGAGATCTAATCAAGAAGATGATGGAAACCCTAACATATAACCAAGCCGTGACCTTTAAGGTTTCGGCTAGGGCTTGTTATAGTGATTCCAAAGATGATGATGCCACCAAATGATTTGTAGTAAATATGGGACAAGGATTTAGTAGATTTAATGAATTGGATTGTTGTGGCCTAATGCCGAATGATTTGAGAGAGAAAGATGAAGAGATAATGAGATTTGGTTGCATAAGAGATTGAGAGAATATATGTGTGTGTTTCGGCTTAAAGGGGAGAGAGAAGAGTGAAGGCAAAAGGCATGATTTCCTTGGTAATAACCATTGTGCCATGTGTTGGCTTTTCCAAAACCAAGACAACCCTTCTTCTTCCACCTATGGGGTGCCGTGTCTAGCTAGCCAAAAAGGAGGGTAATGGGCTTTGGCTTGGACTCATGTTGGGCTAGTACATAAGGAGATTAGTTTTGGGCTAGTCCAAGGGGGTTAACACATGTTTGTGGTATGCACACTTGCACACACATACACGGCTACATACACTATGGAGCATGTTTTCCAACTTTGATTTAGTGTTTTGTATAGCCAAGTATTGATTATACATTTTTTTATCATTTATTCTCCTAGTCTTAAGTACATGGTTTGAGCTATGTTACTTATTTACAACAAGTATGAATGTAAAGGTATAAGTACTTAAATGAACAAGTTCACACTCAACCTATAGGAATAGACCTATGAGTATGAGTTCTACGATTAATGGGTGAAACTTCATTACATATTCATGGTAAAATCATGGATTTTACAGCACCACCCCGTCATTTTAGCTTTGTCCTCAAAGCTACTAAAAACCTAGTTATATTTTAAGTAAGAGATGTTCTAAGTACATGATTTGTTTCAGTTTCTATCTCAGGTACGGATGGCGGCATGAACGCGAAGTGGTCTACACCTAGGTTATTCTTATACGCCTAATCTGGCATTTATGGAAGCTTCCGTCATTAAAGGTGAACAGAAGAGAATGGAAAGAGATCTTTATCCGGATCGCACTATACATCCGATTGAGCAGTAAGGGGACTGCTACTGTGGATGGGTAGGCGAGGAATGCAAAGAGATCTTTATCCGGATCGCACTATACATCCGATTGAGCAGTAACATAGACTGCTGTTATGGATGGGTAGGCAAGGAAATGCAAAGTGATCTTTATCCGAATCGCACTATACATCCGATTGAGCAGTAAAGGAGACTGCTACGATGGATGGATAGGCGTGGCCTTTAAATGGGAGTTGTAGTTATGTGCTTTCAAAAGTTGGGAAAAGACCCATGGTGTAGTGGATTTGGTCAGGAGGGCAAAACCACTGCAAATGGTTTCTGATATGAGGAGGACATGCCAGCATGTTTTATATGCTGGGAAAGTCGGGGATGTACTATGTCTGCATCCTTTTCATGGGTGAGATACAGGTTATATCTCCACACCCGTTAATGAAAATTGGGGGTTGAAGGTAAAACAGAATATTTTAGCTATAACCCCTCATATATCAATAGCTTTTGGAAAAGACTTATAATTATACCTCAGGCTTGTCGGATACAAACGTCAGTTACTTGTACTAAGTTTTTACCCAACCAGAGTAGTTAAAATTATTGTTGCCGGCGATTGGGTAAGGAGTTGCAAAGAATCTGCTTCTTTTACTGCAAGACTGGGCGAGAGGGGCGCAGAAAAGAAGTACCTCAATGGTGGAAATAAAAGAAGATACCAAGAATAAAGGAGTGCGCGCCTTGCAGGGTGTCGTAACAAGGGTCATGCATTCATTATTACCGGTTCAAAATTTTGTATAAATTCTTACTTCTAAAGAGTGGAATTTCTCATCTCCCAGCGTCTAGCGGGTGATGGGATTGTCGAACTAATTGGACCCGAAGAGGACTGAAGATTGACCAAAAGTATAGGACATTCATCATCTCCTGACAGGGGATGCCGAATGTGGCCTTACAAAGTACACCCATTGTGGGTTGGGTGTGTCCTTCAGGGTTAGGCAAGGAAGAAACAGGTTAGGAAAACGGGTCACTCTCGGACCAAATATTCTTTAGCCCGTTGGTGCTAGAGTTGACACTAAATCTAGTGTTAACTATATCGGGGTTATGGCTCCCCAATATAATCAGGGTTTCATTTCACCAAGGTACACAAACCCATTCATGGCTATAAGGGATAGTTGCATGTTACTTGCTAGCCAGTTTGTTCTAAGAACGGTATCAAGGTTATCAAGGCTTTCTAGGATCTGTTTGGTGTAAATCGGCTGATTCGGAAAGTTTTTAAGGGACAACTTCGGGTGATGATGTTTAACTATCATAACTTTTCCGTCGTCTAATACATAATATAATAGGAGCCTAGAACTATCGGATGGATTCCCATTACCTTACTAAATTTAACAACTGCAGTGCTTTGGTCTACGCATGTATCAGACAAGATAGATGTACATCATTGGTTAGTAAGAACATACCAGGTACGATGTTGGAGCCTGGGTTTGTTGGGGCATTGCTAGCCATGTACATTTGCAAAGTAGCTCCCTTGTCGTCCTTCTTCTGGTTGGCCCTCTTGGGACAATCAGGTCTCACGTGCCCAGGGGTTCCTCACTCATAACATACCACAGCTTTCTTTGGCCCGCTACCGCTCCCGCCAGTGGGGTTTCGGTTTCCTTGTTGCCCACTTCCACTCCCTCGTGCGTTGGGCTTGCCCCTGTTGCTGTTTCTAGGATTCGCGTTGGGTCGACCTGGGGTAGCAACATTGGTTGGACACTCGCGAGCAAAGTGTCCTTGTTGGCCGCACTTGTAACATCCTTGACATTGTCCTCCAGCAACATGGTGGTAGTTTCACTTCGGACACTTGGGTTTTGCCCCTGAGTAGTTCTTGGTGCGGGTTCTGGGGATCGTGTTATCTGCTTGCCCAACGTTTTGCTTTTTGAAGGGCTGCTGGTGCTGGCTACGAGAGTTTTCATCGGATTTCCTCTTGTTATCTGTTTGCCTCTCGGACAGATTGCGGGCTCGTTTGTTGATCAGTTCAGTCGCGAATTCCATGGCACCTTCAACAGTGGTGGGTCGCGAAGCTAGCACACTGTCATGAATGTTGTCAGGGAGTCCACTGACATACTTTTCAATCTTGTCACTCCTTAGAGGAAACATTCTGGTGCACATTAAGCTTAACTCTTGAAACCTTTGGTTGTACCAAATGATATCATTGTTCTTACACTTGAGATCCCACAACTCGACTTCCAACTTCTTCATTTCTCCTCTGGGACAGTACTTCTCAGTCATTCTTTACTTGAGGTTTGCCCAAGTGAGAGTATAAGCGGCGTCATGTCCAAGGATAGCGGCCACAGAGTTCCACCAGGTAAGGGCACTCTCATGTAGGGTGCACGTGGCAAACTTAACTCTGTTCTCGTCAGCACAACCACTGATGCGGAAGACTGTCTCTAGTCTTTCAAACCACTGCATCAATTCAACAACTCCTTCTTTACCTCGGTAGTATGAGGGTTTACATTTCAAGAAGTCGGGGTAATAGCAACCCCTGTTGACATTGTTTCTGTGTACGTCATGATTTGGATTATTGTTCATATTGGCTCCTCTGGCTGCCATAGCTGTCGTAATGCCTTCACCAATCATTTCCCTGAGTTGAGCAGCGGTAACATTATGAGTAGCTTCTGGAGCTTCAGCGTTAACGGTGTTGGAAGCAGTTGCATTATTGGGGTTTGATCGAGTAATCACCATTTGTCTATAATCATACACAAAATGAGATTATTAGTTCAAACGTTAGTACAGTTTTCATATTGCAAGAGGTGATTTCATGCATAAAATTCATAACAAATTTGGATAACTTGTCAGGATTTCATAATATAATACTTTGCACAGCAGATGTAACAAAAGAAAGTGATTACGTGTTATTTCCATAGGAAATTTAACAGTCATCTAGTATAACACAATCTAAGTCATAGGCCGGTCGGGCCCAATCCAAAGTAATGATACACACAGTCTTTAAATCATCATATCCAAAATACATGCCCAAAGAAAAGAAAGATATAGTAAAGGATTACATCACCAAAGCTGAAAAAGAAATAAAAGTACAAAAGGCCCTATGTCATGATAGTCGGGATGCAACCCGTATGCTTATCATGACGTACAAGTAGTCTAGTACGTCTATACTACTCCTGCCTAGATGGTCCGCTAGCTGAGGCCGGTGCTGATGGTGCTGGTGAAGCTGATGGTGCTGATGGAGTTGCCAAATCTCTCTTTGCGGAATCTTTCCTAGTGCTCCACAAAGTCCAAACTATCGTGCGGGTCTCCTTGAGCGTACGGAGAGCTGATAATAGCTGGTTTCGGAGTCTATCAACAACCTCTCGGATATATGCCATCTCCCCAGTGACTCCATCATGTCGGACAGTGGTGAGATCAAAGAAGGTGGATAACGATTGCTCATGTGCAGAAAGAGCGGCATGGGTCTGATGTTGTAGACCTTCCATAACCTGAATGCGCTGGTGGAGGCGGTAGTTTTCCTCCAATAACCACTTCAACACCTCATCAGTCCTAGCCTGGGTGCCCTTGATGGTCTGAGATTCTCCTATCATGGTGCGGAAAAGAGAGTCAATACGATCGTGGAAAGCAGCGTGATCTTGTTGACTGGCTGTCAACTGGCGGCGGAGGTCGGATATATCTTGCTCGTGGCGTGCCGCTAGTGCAAAGATCTGGGCTTGGACGGAATCGACACGTCCTGCCCCGAAACCTTCCCCAGTCATATATGTGGAGCCAGGTACGGACCCGGTAAAATAGCCTGCTGGAACTGATGGGGGCACAGAAGATGGTATGCCAGGAAGAACCTGGTCCTCCTCCATAGAGGTCTGGACCAGTATGGCCGGTGCTGAGATGGAGAAAGGGTCCTCTGGGAGTACAACCTCAATGGTTGGGTCATCCTCTGAATCCGAGGCTAACAACCACCCACACTGTGTGGATCACGGAGATGAACAAACAACTGAAGTCGGAGCTGCTAGTGGTAGAAGAGTCGAGGGTGCAGTAGGCGGAGTCATGATGATCTGATATAGTATTATTTTAAGTTTGAAGTGAGTATATGCTTGCAAACAAAGAACAATATTATTTTGGACTACATGTTTTATGAAATATACCCCTTTTAAACAATTTTTATAATGTTTTGAGGTTACACTCTATTTATACTTGTGTATATATATATATATATATATATATATATATATATATATATATATATATATATATATATATATATATATATATATATATATATATATATATATATATATATATATATAGATATATATATATATAGATATATAGATATATATATATATATATATATATATATATATATATATATATATATATATATATATATATATATATATATATATATATATATATATATATATATATATATATACTAAGCAATTTATTTTATCAAGTAGCAAGTGCAATGTTTGGTTTTTGTATTTCTATATTTTCATTTCTGTATTTCAATAAGTAGTGTAGGATTTCAAGCATACTTAACAGTTTTCATAGCAACATTTTACTAAACAGTAATTATGATCTAGTTTAGTAACAATTAAGTACACTTAGTTCACATAACAGGCAATGCCCTAAGATCTATATGCTTAACTAATATGGTCCCAAAAAGAAAAATCCCCAAAAGATTTGTATAAGTTATAGTCCACTTTTAAATAAAAGAAAAATCATTTTATTTTTATTTTATTTAAAAATTTATCTGGTTCTCTATAACTAATGCTCTGATACCATTGTCTGTGACACCCCGGGTAGGGTCAAAATACGCAGAAATATCCACGGAGATGTCATTAGGGTGGATCGATAGCATATAGTCCATAGAGCATAAGATAAAGAGTTATTCAAATTAGTTTACAAGATTATTAAACAAATTTAATAAAATCGTCTTCAACATGACAAGGTAGATTGATTAGGTTTCCCCAAATAGAACCCCTGACGAGTCATATGATGCAGGTTACTAAGATGCTGGAGGCCATGCACACACACCACGTAATTACTTTATATTCCTGTGCAAAACATACTAAAGGGGGTCAACATAAAGTTGGTGAATTTAGAGATTTTTAACAATTTATAAGTTCTGACATATATTAAGCATAGTAGTGACAATGCACAAAGCATTCTCACTAAAATGTAAGTAACATTTGTTTATTATTATTAGAAACAGAAGTTGAACCTTCGTAGTCCTCAACATATGAGGACGTAGTGTCTCACAAAAATACACCCATTCCAGTTCCAACATGGTATACGTCTGTTGTCCCGGCCAAGGCACAGTGAGCATGACTCACCCAGACGGGGATGGTTAATCCCTAATAGATCAATTTATAACATTTGGGAAATTTACAACAATTTAACAGTTTCAATAATAAACAATCACAGACAAGTTTATACAATCTGGTTATGTCCATTATATGTTTGCATATTTTCTTTCCCAAAAGGGAAAGATTTATCAAGAGTTTATATGGGGCTGTAAACTCACCTGGGAGTAGGCAATTGCTTGTTTAACACGGGTATCCAATTAAAGCTCACACCAAAGTTATGCCTAATCAGATAGTACAGTCATAATAGATAGTTCAAATAACATATATGTATGCTTATACGGATTTTATTCAGTTTATTCATACTATGGTATTTATCTAAATATCCATAGTTCAAGTAGCATCAATACCCATTTTATTTATATACGTTTCATTTCTAAGTTCACATCAATTGTTTGACTATTAATATTAGTTGGCATACATGTATTTATAGTAGTCACTCAGTTTTTTTTTACCATTAAGTTTACATGTAAGTAAATATAAAAGAAAATGTCTCACTTAAAATATTAATCTATGTTTATAGTACTTGTATTTAATAACATCCCGTTAAATTTTATAACCAGGTTCTATATTTAAGTAAACAAAAGGGGTTTTAGTTATAATATGTTTACGTAGTAACATTTAATTTAATTAACGTTCACATAATTTTATTTCTTAAAAGTATATGAGTACATGTATTAACAATACATATTCCTAATTGTTTATACAATTATTTCCCAAAGTAGATATAAATATTTATAGAAAAATATTATTTTATTTTACTTTAAGGTTTCCATAAATTATTTTATAATTTATAAAATAATTTAATCTTTAGAAGTTATACCTTAATTCTTATGGTCTAAGTATTTTAATTATGTTTTATTATAATTAAAATTAGATTTTAGGGTTAGGGCTTGGAAATGTTTCAGAATATGGCAAAACTAGTCCCACCATATTTTTTTAAACAAGTAAACTTTCGGATTTTTCATATTTGGTACCTAGGGCTTGTTATAGTTTCGTCTTATGGCAGATTTGGTCCTCCTAGTTATATCTAGGTTTTGTAATTTTACTAAAATTACAAAAACAGCCCCTAGGGCTTCTTTAAGTTTCGGCAAATTGCAAAAATAGTCCTTAAGGTTTTGAAATGACAAAACAACTTTTAGAAATCTTCCAAAATGGTCCCTAGGGTTTAAGTTACCACGGATAGTATTTATTAAACCCTAGACTTTTGGATATTTACATATTCAGTCCTTGTGTTTACTAGTTTATCAAAACAAGGTTCATAAGTTATAGTTTTAGTCCTTAATTTTCATTAGTTTTCATTTTCATCCAAAAAGTTTTTATAAGTTATTTTTATTATAAAAACTTTTATTTTATCATTCAAACTTTACATGGGCTCATTAAATGGGCTAAACATCTAATGGGTTATTTTAGTGGGCTTAGATATATTTCAAGTCTACTAGTTTATTTAAATGGGCCTTTAAATCATCTATTGGGCTTAATTATATTTTTATGTCCATTAATTAGTTAAATGGGCCTAATGTGGAAATCTTGGTTTCCGGATCTTTTAAGCTACTAGGAATGATCATTGTTCATAGTATTAACGTAATCAAAGCGGAATTAGAACAACAACCATTAACAAGGTGTTTAGGCACAAGACACATGAATTACTCAACGATTGTTCATTATATTAATAACAAACAACCACTAGACGTGTATACATTGAATCCCACGTCTAGTGCAACACACACTTTAGGTTTACATTGTGAATGAAAGTTATATATAAAACATAACCTAAAGGTCTTCTTTTATAGACATAAGAAGTCGTGCACAATAATCTACGAATCAACTATTCTAGGAAAAGATAATTATAGAAAATACAATATTGATCTTATCTTTACCATAAAACAAAAATAGAAACAATATATGCATAGACCATATCTTGTCATCAGTGCTTGTCTTCAATCCATCAACGCTTGACTTCTTCTTGTCAACGCTTGATCTGTTAGCGTTTGTTTCCTTCTTGTCAGCGCTTGGTTTTATCTTATCAGCGCTCAAGTGAACTGGCTACATTTTATTCCCAACAATCCTCCCCTAAACTTGATATATACTCTAGTGATCAAGTTTTTAAATAAACATTTAAGACTCAGGAGGAATCTTACAACACTTCTCATATTGGTAATAAACATGTCTAATCAAATCCTTGGCCACGTCACTTGAATAATCAATCTCCAGTGGTGTTGTCTTCATTTTCTCAAACACTTCCTTGGACATAGGATACTGAGCATCTACAAGAAGATACTCAGAGAACTTTGTAGAACTCAAATGATAAACACTAGCAGCTGAATACAAACGCCATTGAAGACCACTGAGGTCATCCTCAAGATCCTTCCAAATAGCAGGATCTTCTTCTCTTGGTCCACACATTGTCATGAATGTTGACCACAGTTTTATTCCGTTGACTAAAGTAGGTGCTTCATCCTATACTTGGCTTCCAACAACCTCCAAAGGTGTACCAAGTATTCTCTATCCATACTTGCAAAAATATATATAAGTGAAGTAAACGTATGTACCTCTATCCCATATCTACCAATTTTCCAAAACCCACATTCATCTTCATCATAGCTTATAACTGGGTTTCTGACATCAAGAGGTAATACTTGCACCATATCCGAAGCTTCTAATGATGAGAGCTTGAGACTCCTCCTTATAACTGCTTCACTTGGATTCAACATATCCATATCCTTAGGAAACTGAAAAGGATCTCCTTTCTTTAATGGTCTTGGGACAACCATTGCCCTTGCAATCTCCATCTCTTCTGCAAGCGCTTCTCTCCTTTCATCAGAAAGAAGCCTTAGAGCATTATCTTCCTGCACACTTCTCCAAATGCGATAGGCCTTGTACTCGAACTCATCAAAGGATAATCCCTTCAACCTTGTATATGTCCATCCTGGTTGACGACATCTAAGCAACATGTAGTACAACTCCCTTCTATCCCTCTTTAGCAGTTTCAGAATGTCCTTGGCATTGTGCTTCAAAATTACCCTGCAATCTTGTTGTACTCTTAGAAGAATTTCCAAACCCCATATTTGTTGTGAAATGGTCAAATTTGGATTCTCCACAGTAGTATTCTCCCGAGCATGGTACATCTGAGCAACTTATGGAAGATCAAAATCAACATGCAATTTCAACTCTCTCAGCTTCTCTTTTGCCAATTCATCACCATACTCAAGTCTTTCTGGTGGTTCTATGATCATTACACTTGAATCTGAACTAGCCTCATCACTTTCATCATCACTTTCTTCTTCACTTTTAGAAGTGATGACAAATGGTGATTCACCACTTTTCTTTCCTTCTTGTTCCATAAGTTGTGCAACCAATTTTCTGTCAAACTCAATCTGTGCTGAATTCTTTGGAACTTCCTCTTCTATCATGATTCCCTTACCCTTATCTATTGGATCAATGGTGGGTAAGGATGATGATAATACATGTGTAGATACTTCTTTAATGATGGTTGATGACTGGAATACATCAACCTCACCTGCAGGCTTGTCAGCGCTCAAATTACCTGTGTCAGCGCGCCGATTACCCATGTCAGCGCTCATCTTACTTATGTCAGCGCTTGATGTGTCAGCGTTCCAATTCTGCTTGTCAACGCTCACATTGCTTGTCTCAGCGCCCTTTGTAAATTGCTGCATCAGCGCTGTAAAAGACAAATCCAAATTGACAGGAGTTACCAGGGATGTATCAACAGCTGGTTGCTTCTTCAACTCAGTAAGGACCTCAGCAATACCCAAAGATTCACCATCATGTGAACTCTTATCACTTGCAGCATGAATTCGCTCATCCTGCTCATCCTCCCCTTTGGAAGATTCCTCCATTCCACGCCTGTTGTTAGCATTCTCCAAAATAATAATCCTCTCCCTCAATTGCTTGAGTTCAAGGCCTTGTTTACTGACAATATGTACCAGGTTTGCATTTTGCTTTTACAAGCTAATACAAACAGTCGTCAATTCCATCAATGTCATTGGTTCCAATCTGCTCTCCTCTAAAATGGGGATTTGACCTCCCAAAGTAGATTCATGAAGCATGGATGAGGTCTTAATGATATTGGGACTGTCTTGGCCAGCATCTAAGCCTGAACCAATAGTCCCAGCCTCATCCATATCACCAACCACTCTTGTGGTGGTGGTTCTCTCTACATCATGGCTAGGACCACTAGAGGAGAACACTCCAGTAGTCCTTGGGCGTTTATGTAACCTATATTGTGGTGGGGTAGAAGATGATGTGGATTGGGTGGATGTGGTATGGTGAGGGGTGTTTGGGTCTGTGAAGGGAAGTCATCAGCGTTAGGAGTTCTTGTGTCAGCGCCAACATTGAATGTGTCAGCGCCAACATCTTCTTGGTCAAGTTGCATGTGTTGAGGTGAAGGTAAAGATTCTGGGATAGGTTCAAGTTGTGGTTGAGGGTCTGGTTGGGGTTGGGTAGCTTGAATAACATCAAGCATGGCTTGGGTGAGGGGTACTTCACGGTGAAGAGGTGAGTTCATCTTGGTAAAAATAGATTTCTTTTGCATAGGGATCTCATAAAAGTGGTCATGATCCCTAGGGCAGTAATTTTGCATATCAAAAACCATTTGCGAAAATCTGGGATAAGCCAAAGTCATTTTACTCCCTTTGTTTTTACACATGCCCTCAAAAATCATTTTAGAAAAATTAAACTTTTTCCCACGTGACATACATACAAGAGCACTAGCAATAGACCTGTTAATCTCATTGAAAGCAGTGCACTTGGGACTTAAGCATTGTAAGAGGACATGTATGAGGTACTTCCAGGCTGAGGGAAACTCTTGTTTATGATATTTATTTAAAGTTCCTTCATCAGGAATAGGATAACCCAAAGCCCTTAGCCCTTGTTCTATTTCAAAAATGGGGAGGGTGGTTATACCATCAGCATCATCTAGATGGAAAGCCTGGCGAACCAAGGCTTCAATAACCACCCATGTACGCCCATGAACAATAGATGATAACGTAGTCACATTATTAGCTGTTGAGGAACTGACAGTGTTCCAAAACTGTCTAATATGAGTGACAGGGATGAGAGGTGCATGAGAAAGAGCATACCTAATTGGATATGCATTCAAATACGCCACCATCTGTGTGTATTGGGGAAACAAGACATCATCAGCGTCCAAATATGCAATCATATTATGTTGACTCTTGAATTCCAATACCAAATTGTTGGAGTTGAATTTGGGTGCCATTGTTGAAGAAAGCTGTTTATGTATGTGTGAAAAATATGAAAATATAGGAGAAAGTTGTTAGACAAAAATGATAGATACCCAAAATGTAAAAGATGAGCCAAATATATAGGAGAAATGCATGGATGTGATTGGTAAAAAATGAGGCAACTATTTTCAAAAAGTAATGATGAAAATATTGAAAACAAAATAGATTATCCCATGCATTAATTAAAAGTAATCTACTCCAAAATTACGGCCCCAAAATTCGTCAAAATTAACAACTGGGTAGGTCCCACTGAGTGTCAACGGTCAAAAATAACCCATCAACGCCCAACGGCTATATTTTTGTCAGCGTTTGCCAAAGCCATGTCAGCGTTTAAATTGGTCACAACAATGTTTGGAAAAATACTAGTCAGCGTCTAAAAATAAAAATAATAAAAAAGAAAAATGACCTTAACAAAGTAATTTATCCTAGTGGAGATAACTTGCAAGTTGATAATTATTATAGGGCGGCAAGCACTGTCCATTTATGCACACTTTCTTATGCAAGATAGACATAAACGTCCTCAAGAGTCCCTTGCTAACCAAAATTCTTAACAACTAAGTTTTCTCATAAAATTCTTTGTAACTCCCAGGTAAACCCATACCAAAATCATACCCAAGTCTCCCAACAGACCACAACCAATTCTAGGCAAAAAATGTCTTGGCAGCATGCATAGTATATCAACTTTGCATGCTACAGTGCCTCATGGTTTAGTAAAACTAACCCCTACTCACCTGTGGAGCCAATCTAGAATTGTGATAAGAGTATTATAAGAATACCCAAAAAGTCCTAAAGGTTCCTAAAACCTCCCCTTAAACTATGATACATATGCTGCTCAAAATATGCATGAACAGTAAAAATTTATGTCAAGATAGGAATATAAATATTCCAACCATCATCCATAAACAAAAACATGTTCAAATAACTCTCCAAAGATCCATGAGCAACTCTGTATCCAATGGCATAAAGCTAACACCACCTGCACATTTAGATTGAAAAACCACAAAACTAACATTGTTGCTGACAGCGCCCCGATAACACTTATCAGCGTTGAGGGAACCTTTGTCAGCGTTAGACAAATATATTGCTGACAACGGCAAAATAACACTTATCAGCATTAAAAGTGCCTTTGTCAGTGTTAGAAAAATAATGTGGAAAATCTAAATTCTCAAAAAGACCAATAACAATGCATTATCCTGTACATACTTTTACAAAAAGACCCCAAAACACACATTATGTGAGATTGATCATTCCAATACTTGTTACCAAGTATTGAAATCTTCCAGCATCAAAAGGTTTAGTTAATAAATCAGCCACATTTTCTTCTGTGTCTACCCTATCTGGTTGTATTAAACCTTTTTCAAAACAATCTCTTATAAAATGATGTCTAATTTCTATGTGTTTGGTTTTAGAATGATGTACAGGATTTTTAATAATGCATAAACTGTTGTTATTATCAACAAAAATCTTGGTATGCATGAAATTATACCCATAATCCAACAGCTGGTTCTGAATCCATAAGACTTGTCCATAACAAGCAGCTGCAGCAACGTATTCTGCTTCAGTTGTAGAGTTGGCCACCACTGTTTGTTTCTTGCATTGCCAAGAGATCAATCTACTCCCAAGAAACTGACATCCACCAGTTGTAGATTTTCTATCAAACTTATCACCACCATAGTCACTGTCTGAATATGCAATAAGCTCCAATGGGGAATCTTTTGGGTTCCACAAGCCAAGATCAGGATAGCATCTTAGGTACCTAAAGATTCTCTTTACAGAAAAGAGGTGACACTCTTTGGGAGTCACTTGATAGCGTGCACAAGCACACACAGCAAACATGATGTCAGGTCTTGAGGCTGTGAGATACATCAATGAACCAATCGTTGATCTATAGTGCCTGGCATCCACATCTTTTCCATCTCCGACTTTTCCCCAAGGGTGTTCTCTATCCATAGGAGTAGTAGCCCTCTTTTCATGTGGAGAAAAACCAAACTTCTTCAAGATCTCAGCTACATACTTATCTTGAGAGATGAAGATACCATCTTCTTTCTACTGAACTTGTAACCCTAGAAAGAAGTTCATCTCCCCCATTGCACTCATCTTGAATTTGTCTGTCATAAGCTTGGAAAGTCTTCACTCATCTTTGGGTTAGAAGAACCAAAGATGATATCATCAACATAAACCTCTACCAATAATACATCCTTAACATCTTTCTTTATAAATAATGTCTGGTCTATGGTGCCCCTCTTGAAACCATTTTCCACCAAATAAGTGGACAATGTGCCATACCATGCTCTTGGGGCCTGATGAAGTCCATACATAGATTTCATAACTCTATATACTTTATCTGGATGCTCAGGATCTTCAAAACCAGGAGGTTGCATCACATACACCTCCTCAACAATTATGCCATAGAGGAAGGCACTCTTCACATCCATTTGATAGACAGTGAAGCCCATGCATGAGGCATAGGCTAGAAAAATTCTTATGGCCTCAATCCTTGCAACAGGAGCAAAGACCTCCTCATAATCTATTCCTTCCTCTTGTGTATATCCCTGAGCCACCAAACGTGCCTTGTTTCTGACCACAATGCCTCTTTCATCCTTTTTGTTTCTTAGAACCCATCTTGTCCTAATTGGTCTAACATATCTTGGACAATCAACCAGCTCCCAAACATCCTGAATTGCAAATTGGTGAAGCTCATCCTGCATTGCTTCCACCCAACTTGGTTCTTTGAGAGCATCAAAAATCTTCTTGGGTTCCTGTTGTGACAGAAAACAGGCAAACAAACATGCTTGCACAAGAGGGGTATCAACCTTCTTGTGGATATTGGTAATAAAACCATCATGATTCTGGTGAGATCTTCTAGTTCTAACAGGAGTCATGATATCTCCAATGATTTGAGAAGGAGGGTGATTCTTCAAGGTAGACGTGAGAATGCCTCCTTCAAGAATTATGTTGTCATCATATTCATCCTCCATATTGCCAATATCTTCTTCAGAGTCTCTTCCATCAATATTAGCATGAACCTCTTCATATCTGCTTGAAGTTCCACCTTGCTCAAAATTGGAAGAGAAAATATGCTCAAAAGTGTTGTCAACGCCTGAACTTGGATTGTCAGCATTTGGTGTATCAGCGCTTGCGTTTGTCTTGTCAGCGCCTGAATTGTTTTTGTCAACGTTTGATCCAGCAGCGCCTGAATTTGTCTTGCCAGCGCTTGAATTGCTTTTTTCAGCGCCTGAAGAACCATGCATGTTGTCAACTGGTGATACTTGGGGACCACCATTATTCTTTCCAGTAGCAGCAGCAGCAAAAGCATATGTCCATATGGGAATTGTGACATACTCTTGCATGGGAGATGACTTATCTGCTTGTGATCCATCCTCTTTATTAACCTGTGTACCTGAAACATCAACAACTGGTTCTTCCAAAGCATTTGAAGTTACCTTCTCAATGTCTGGATTAGTAACAGGCATATAATTCAAAGCCCTAGATAGAGGTTCCAAGTCAAACAACCAATTTCGACCACTTTCAGGATCACTAGGTTTACTCTCTAAAAACCTAACATGTACCTTTTCAAGTATACGTTTTTCCTTTTTAATGTAAACCCTATATCCCTTGCTCTGCACTGAATAACCCATGAAATAGCCTTCATCACCTTTTGCATCAAACTTACCTAAGTCATCACTAGTGGCTAATACAACTACATGACAACCAAAAGGTTTAAGAAAACTAATATTAGGTTTTCTTCCCCAAAGTAATTCATAAGGTGTTTTGTTATGTATCTTGTTGACTAATGATTTATTTTGAACATAACAAGCTATATTCACAGCCTCAGCCCAAAAAGCTATAGGAAAGTGAGCATCAGCCAACATGGTTCTGGCTGCTTCAATTAGGGTTCTATTCTTTCTCTCAGCAACCCCATTCTGTTGTGGGGTTCTAGCAATGTTAAATTGCCTGGTAATCCCTTTCTTGGCACAAAAATTATCTAACAACTTATTTCTAAACTCACCACCATTGTCACTTCTAAGAATTTCAACTTCATTACCACTCTTCTTTTCCATCTGAGTAATAAAATCAATTAAGGTTTCAGCAGTGTCACTTTTCTTAACTAAAAAGAAAGTCCAAGTAAACCTAGAAAAATCATCTGCGATGACAAAGCAAAATGATTTACCATTCAAACTCTCTATATTAGTTAGACCAAAGAGGTCCATATGCAATAAGTGAAGTGGTTTAGAACTAGAGTGCACCTGTTTAGACTTAAATGAGACCTTGTGCTGCTTGCCTTTAAGACATGCAACACAAGAGTGGTCATTGTGGAAAGCCTTTGCAGGCAAACCATCAACCAATCTAAGTCTCACAAGCCTATTTATATTCTTAAAATTATTGTGCCCTAGTCTCATGTGCCATAGATTACTCTCATCTACTAAAGCTTTAGCATAAAAACAAGACATATTATTATTAATCTTAATTCCATTAAGATTCACATTATAAATGTCTTTATGCCTAGGTGTTCTAAAGTCAATATATTTCTCATCAGGGATCTTATAATCCTTTCTTAACACCAAGCATTCAGTATCAGTAAACAGAACTTTATTTTTGTTATCACACACTTGTGATACACTAAAAAGATTATAGTCAAGTTCTTTTACCAGAAACATGTTATCAAAACGCAAATTCTTGGTGAGAAGAGTTCCTTTTCCTGTGATAGTTCCAAATCCGCCTCCAAAGTAAACCTTGTCACCATCTTTAATGGGAGTGAAGTTACTCAAGTAATCTTCTTTCCCTGTCATGTGCCTAGAGCATCCACTGTCCCAATATCCATAATCATTGACCTGTTTTTGAATGCCCTGCACATAAAGAAAACAAATTAGTTCTCTTTGGGAACCCAAGCCTTAATAGACTTGGATTCAGCTGGTTGTTCAACAAGAACAAACTTAGTTCTCATAACAACCCCTTGTGCATCCCTTTTTGGATGAAATGCCCAGTTAACCCCAATTGGTTTTGTAATGACCTTTGAAATATAATTAAATCTGTTGCAGGTCATAGACAGCCCATTAGAATTAGGGTTTTGATCTTGCTTTGGTCTCCATGTCAAGCTTGAAGAAGCTTTAGACCCCTTACCCTGTGGTTGTAAATACTTAGGTCTGGCAACGTTTCTGTCAGCGTTGGATTTGGTCTTGTCAACGCCCTGATTACCTTTATCAGCGTTGAACCTAGGGTTTGCTACAGAAACCCATTGCCTATTGGACCAAGTATTTGTCTTTTGAAATGGTCTTTGGTCTTGAGTGTTAGACCCTCTAGTAAAGAATGGGGATGGTCTAACAACTTGTGAACTTTGGTTCACAAAAGTTTTGGATCTGACAACGTTTGACCTGTGTTGACTGCTGTCAACGCTGAAGTTGTTCTTGTCAGCGCCTGCCTTTTTAACAGCGTTGACATTGGAAGCGTTGACACACTTATATGCTAAATGTGAAAAGCTACCACAAGTGTAACAGGCTTTCCTAGACACAACTTTAGGTCTAGAGGAAAAGAAACCTGTTCCATTACTACTAACTTGACTCTTTGGTGACTTAGTATTCCTATACATTTCTGCATACTTAACACTAGGTTTCTTAACAGTGTTTGAGCCAAGGTCAACAGTCTTGCCAGTGGTTGGGTTTGTTACCTTGATAGGGGTAGGCTCATTTGGACTTTCACACAACAAACCACCCTTAACAAACAAGGTAGGGTTGGCTTTCTTCCATTCATTTAGGTCAGTCAATTTTTGTCTATACTCTTCAACTGGGGTAGTGACTCTTGGTGGAGGAATAAATTCCTTCTCTTGGAGTTCTGGTAAACCAGTCTAAGATAAGTCCTTTCTTTGGACACCATAGAAATCCCCAGCTGGTGGTGGAACAACAGTATAGTCTTTCATCCCAATCCCACTCATGTCCTTAGAATCCCTTTGTTTACTGACACATTCTCCTAGGGTTTGTGTGGCCTTATCAAATCTCTGAATTTTAAGATCTACATTATCTTTATTCTTGATAGCCTCATCTAACTTAGCCTGTAATTCACCATTAACCCTTTCCATGATTTTCTTAATATCATTACTTTGATTTAAATCATGTTTTAAGATATTTATTTTATCTTTTAGGTCAAATTCCATTTTCTTATACTCATCTACAGTCTTTTCAGTTTGAGTAAGAGCAATTTGATAATTAGAAAACCTGCATCTCTTAGTTCTCACGTCACTTAACAATTTTGTAATCTCCTTATTATGTTTTTCAGTATTTAAGCGACAACCTTTACTATAGAAAGCATCATCATATACCTCATTATCTGATGAAGAGGAGGAGTGTGCCATGAGAGCATACTGAACATGCTCTTCTTCAATCTCAGCAACCAATGCTTTATCCTCTTCCTCATCCTTAGCCAAGAAGCTCCAGCTCTAGTCCCATCCTCCAATGCCATCAATTTGTTGCACAGCAACCATGGCCTTGGGATCCTGATTCTTAACAATTTGGCTTGAGGGTTTGCCAGCATCAGATCTTCTTGGAGATCTACATTCCCTCATGAAATGCCCCATACGATGAAAATTGTAGGATTCAACTTTGGATTTGTCAAATCCAGCAGTGTCCTTTGCATCAAAGGTCATCTTCTTCTTAAACCTTCTATTCCACCTGTTTGCTCTTATACTAGCAAGAGCCATGTTCCACTTGATATCCATCTCCTCCAAGTGTTCATCACTTATTTGCTCAAGGTCCTTATATGTAATCACTGAACCATTGGGAAAAGAAGCAATGTATGCACACACAGTATCTAGATCCAAACCAGCAGGTTTAACTCTTTGAGAGTCTATATTGTATGTGTCAGCGTTTGAATGTGAGGCGTTGACAGGATATGTTCCAACGCTGATAGGATGTGTTCCAACGCTGACAGGATGTGTTCCAGCGTTGACACATATGGATCCAGTGACTGGGTGTATGTAAGAGTCCTATTGGTAGACTTACTTTCATGCTCCAAAAGAGATTCTTTCTCCAACAGCCTCAGTTTGTTGTAGATATCATCAAAGGTAGAACTCTTGTGAGTGTTATTGACAAGAATGGATCTTGCCTCAATCTTCCACGTATCACCAAGGCTTTTAAGAAAAGTGGTAATCATATCAGCGTCACCAACTTGTGTCCCCATGAAAGATAGCTGGCTTCTAATGTCAAGCAATCTACTTCTCGCACTGCTAAGCTTCTCATTAGGTTGAGACTTAAAAACAGCATACTCATGCATGAGTTGCTTTTTCTTCTCTTCCTTAGTGTCAGCGTTGCCACCATATGCTACTTCAAGAGCTTCCCAAAGGTATTTTTCAGACTCATAGATTTTGTATTTATGCTGGTTTTCTTGTCCCAAAGAAAGTTTTAGAATGTTTAGGATTTTCATGTCAACCATTTTCTTTGCTATGTCCTCAGCAGACACAGCTCTACCATCTTCAGGTTTTTCTTTCTTGTCTTCTTCTGAACATCCAGCAACAGCTACTCTTGCAGCAATGGCGTTAGCAATCTTTAGAGCTTTATTGAATGTGTTTCCATATTCAATAATCTCCCAAAGAGTGTAGTCGTAGATCCCTACATATTGTTCAAAGTTGGACTTCCATAGCTCAAGGTTGTTTGCTTCAAGCATGGGAATCCTGATGCTAGGGTTTGCATTTGAGTTGTTATTTTGTAGTAAAGCAGAGGAGTTTACTTGTTGATCGGACATGATGTTTTTAGGGTTTTGTGAGATTTAGGGTTTCGGTGTTTTTAGGGTTCTTGTGTTACTTAAAGATCAAAAGTTTCTCAACAAGCTCTGATACCACTTGTGGAAACCTTGGTTTCCGGATCTTTTAAGATACTAGGAATGATCATTGTTCATATGATTAACATAATCAAAGCGGAATTAGAACAACAACCATTAACAAGGTGTTTAGGCACAAGACACATGAATTACTCAACGATTGTTCATTATATTAATAACAAACAACCACTAGACGTGTATACATTGAATCCCACGTCTAGTGTAACACACACTTTAGGTTTACATTGTGAATGAAAGTTATATATAAAACATAACCTAAAGGTCTTCTTTTATAGACATAAGAAGCCTTGCACAATAATCTACGAATAAACTATTCTAGGAAAAGATAATTATTGAAAATACAATATTGAACTTATCTTTACCATAAAACAAAAATAGAAACGATATATGCGTAGACCATATCTTGTTATCAGTGCTTGTCTTCAATCCATCAACGCTTGACTTCTTCTTGTCAACGCTTGATCTGTCAGCGTTTGTTTCCTTTTTGTCAGCGCTTGGTTTTCTCTTATCAGCGCTCAAGTGAACTGGCTACATTTTATTCCTAACACCTAATTGAAATCTTAAGTCCATTAAGTTACTAAGATTTATCAAATGGGCTTATTGGGTCCATTAAGTTTTGAATTAACATTTCATGGGCTTAATTAGTCCATTAATCACTACTTTACATTTATGTAAGTTTTAACTTAGGATATTCTTATAAGCTTACTATGAGCTTGTTTATATTTATTTTTAAATCTACATAGGTGAATAATACTTACAATTTGTTTTATTTGTTATACTAAATTATATCTAGGTGTGTCATAAGGTTACAAGTAGGTCATAAGTCCTAATAAGAGTTTATGTCCCACGACTTATGTTATTTGTAGCTTATTAAGATAGGTCAAGGTTGCTTGTAATTTATAAGTGTTACGAAAATAGATCTAACTATGTACACATCAAGAAAGTAAGTTACAAGTCCATAATAAGATTTAAACTATGTCTAGACCTAAAAATCAAACATAAATCCATGTACATTCTTCTATAGCTCACGGCTATATTCTTAGATCTTGGTACTTCCAAGATGAACACTATATTTAGTTTCTAAGTCTTGTAATCATTTAAAAAAATACAATCATGATTATTTAGTTTACATGCATGTTTCCAAGGTTACTATTTTTCAAATGAGACTACATATAGCCCAGGCTATATTGCCTCTTCCCAAGGTTCCCATAATCTTATTTTATGTTTAACATACTCAAGTTAATCTTTGTAATTAGATCTATGGTTTATAATGACATGCATGTACCTTTAATCCATCTTATATCCTATGTAACCCACGGCTATATTTATACACATAAGTTGTATTTGTGATTTTTAATAGTCATCTTAACATGTATCATTTCATATTCCATCATTTAAACTTACCACATAAATATATGTCGTGACCTTTAAGGTCATGGTCTTCAAGACTTTTAGGTTACACACATCCATTTTATGAGATCTATGACTATTGGTTTAACCATAGTCCCATAAAACAAGATTTGTAACTCATGCAACCTTTAGATTTACAAACATCTCATATGGTTTTTAAATCTAGTTTAAAATATGGAACATAAAGCATATGTTTCTTACTAAAGATTTTTAAAGCATGGATATGATTTTTATAAATATGTCGTGACCTATAATGGTCATAGCCTTATCAAACTTTGATCTTTAACATGTTATTTACTTGTGTATGATGTTGCATGCATGAAGAAATGGAAGATAAGTAGTGTATACCTTTCTTTCTTAAAAGTTACCAATGAAGATCTAGATGAACAAGAAGATTAGAGATCTAATCAAGAGGATGATGGAAACCCTAACTTATAACCAAGCCGTGGCCTTTAAGGTTTCGGCTAGGGATTGTTATAGTGATTCCAAAGATGATGATGCCACCAAATGATTTGTAGTAAATATGGGACAAGGATTTAGTAGATTTAATGAACAACTTTTGATTGTTGTGGCCTAATGCCTAATGATTTGAGAGAGAAAGATGAAGAGAGAATGAGATTTGGTTGCATGAGAGATTGAGAGAATGTATGGGTGTGTTTCGGCTTGAAGGGGAGAGAGAAGAGTGAAGGCAAAAGGCATGATTGCCTTGGTAAGAACCATTGTGCCATGTGTTGGCTTTTCCAAAACCAAGACAACCCTTCTTCTTCCACCTATGGGGTGTCGTGTCTAGCTAGCCAAAAAGGAGGGTAATGGGATTTGGCTTGGGCTCATGTTGGGCTAGTACATAAGGAGTATAGTCTTGGGCTAGTCCAAGGGGGTTAACACATGTTTATGGTACGCACACTTGCACACACATACACGGCTACATACACTATGTAGCATGTTTTCCAACTTTGATTTAGTGTTATGTATAGCCAAGTATTGATTATACATTTTTTTTATCATTTATTCTCCTAGTCTTAAGTACATGGTTTCAGCTATGTTACTTATTTACAACAAGTATGAATGTAAAGGTATAAGTACTTAAATGAACAAGTTCACACTCAACCTATAGGAATATACCTATGAGTATGAGTTCTAGGATTAATGGTTGAAACTTCATTACATATAATCATGGTAAAATCATGGATTTTACACATAATTTAATAGTTCATGTAAAAAAAATGGTATTTAATAGTTGTTAATGTTATTTAATTGGTATTTGTAGGGACGGTCTAAACCACCTGTAGCACGAGTTCCAACCAAGCATTTGAGTCCTCAACCTGAAACAACACCGTTGAAAAAGAAGGCAAAAGGAAACGAAACCGACACAGAACCCAAAAATCTAGGAAAACAATTGGAAGAAACCCCCAAGCAGCAAAACATTATGAAGAAGATTCAGCAAGTTTCAGATCCGCAAAACGCGATGAAGAAGATTCAGCAAGTTTCAGATCTGGTAAGCCTAATACATTTATATTGAAGCTGTTTTGGTTACACGAAAGTGGTCTAAGTAAATTGTGCACAGATAAGTGCAAAAAAAGTTTTGTTAAATCCAATAAACCTGTAGGAACACGCATAGATACATTAAGCTGCACCAGTTCACTTGGTTTAGTAGTGTTTGGATAGGCTGTTAAGGGATGTTGTAGTTGCTGAATTAGATTTATACCATGCTAGTTCTTAGAGTAGGTTGATAACATGCTAGTTCTTGGATAGGTTGTTAAGGGATGTTGTAGTTACTAAATTAGACTGAATTTTAGACTTACTGCATTTAAATGTGTAGGTTGAACAGGAGAAAGCTTCCCACAGAAAAACGTTGGAAGATATGGAGAAGGATATAGAATCGAATAGGCCTCGGACCATAATAGACGGATATAATCGATGGATGCTCCGTGTTGATATTGCTGAGCCGTGTCCTATGACTGTTAACAAGAATGTTTTTCGCCAAGATGATGAATACCATTTTGAAATTAACGCAATGGATATCATTGATCTGTTGATATACAAAGAACTAGAGTGTTGCTTCATGACTCTTTTTAAGATGTAAGTACAATGTATGGATTACCATTTAAAAATGCATTCTTTTTTTTATATCACAAAATTTAATTTTGGTTTGTCATATGTTAACTTTTAGGTCATTGTATCACTAAAATGGATGCTTTTCAAAAAACAAGGTTGGATTTTTGAACCCCGGACTTATCACAGCAGATGCATGCTTCCATCAAAAGTTCAGCACCATAGACTACTTAACTCTCTCAATGACGGATTATGACTTCTATCTAGCACCGTTTTTACAGGGGTACCATATCTTACCATCTTAAACATCATTTAAATTTTATTCATTAGGTTATTGTTTTTTAATATGTGTTCACAACATGCAGCCAACATTATGTACTATTCATAATATGCCCTAATCATGGAATGGGATTCATTTTGAATTCGTAAAAGGGTTCAAAAAAAGATGAGCAATATTACAGGCTGGCTGGACTTATGGAAGCGTAAGTACCATAAAAAATATTTAACATTTCACATTTGTTTCTATAAAATTTAGCTCACAAGTATAATTTTCTTCTTAGGGTCGTTGGAAGTCTGAAGTGGGAATTTCCAGTTGTGAATCTTCAGAAATATGATTGGGAGAGTGGATATTACGTCATGAAGTGGATGCAGGACTTTGTCTTGAAATATCAAACCGACAACCTCCCAAACAAAGTAAGTGTGCCTTTAGTTTTAGCTTTACAGCTTATAATGTGGCTTATTTTGAACCTACAGGTTGATTTTGAACTTTGTTTATTTAGTTTGCATCTGTACATTGTTAGATGCTTATCAGTATTTTTTTCCTAATGTTTACATTCGATTAAATTTATTTTAGGTACCGTGGAATAACGAGAAACCGTTGGATACCAAAGAGATAAACGCGATCATTGGCACATGGTTCACATTGTGGCGAGATTAGACAAAGACGATTAAGCTAAATTCTAGTATCGTTGTAAATTCTAGTTTGACTTTAATTTTAATAAAAATTGTGTTTGGTTGCTTTAGTTTGTTGGTTTTATAGTTTTGGTCCTTCTAAATTAGTTTATATATATTCAATGTATTTGTATTTATTCATTTTGGTGGGTTAAAATTGTAAAATTTGGAATTTACTAAAAATTCCAATTTTTTTTTAAAAAAACCGATTTCCAAAGAGACTAGTTTTTTAGAAATCACACGTCTTTTTAGTCTATAAAAAGACTGGTTAATGTTGCTAAAAAGACTAGTTTTGGAGGAATACTATGGATACCAATCTCTAAAGATACTTGTTTTTATTTATAAAACAAGTCTCTATGCGTATTATAGAGACTGGTTTTAAAACCAGTCCTTTTAGGATTTGCTAAAGAGACATCCCCCTTTGGAGACCTTCTGCAAAACCAGTCTCTAAGGGCTTTTTTGACCAGTCTCTAAAGGATTTTTTGTAGTAGTGCAACCTCTTTCCATATATTTCCTCGCCTTGATACAAGATACCACCGTCATACGAGATCTACCGACATCACCTTCAACTACTAATACCTTGTCCTTAACTGGTATGTGAACAACTTTCTCCCCACATACAATCACCTGATCATGTGCAACCAACCAATCCATACCAACAATCACATCAAAAGAACCCAACTCTATCGGCATCAAATCAATTTCAAACATATGATTTGCTAATTTCAAAGGACACTTCTTAAATATAGTGGTAGTACTAACTAGTTGTCCATCAGCTAACTCGACCTCATAACTAGTATTTAGGCTTGTTGGCTTAATAACAATTAAACGACTAAAGGAAGTGCTTATAAAGCTCCTATCAGATCCTGAGTCAAACAACACACTAGCATAACGATGGCTGAGTAAGAACGTACCCGTCACCACATTTGGACCCTGTGCCTGATCAGCATCCTTAACAGCATAAACTGCCCCAGTAGCTTCACATGCTTTCTTGTTCTTTCACTTTGGACATTTAGGGCGAATAGGATCACGTTCTCCACATTCAAAACAAGTCTTGATCGGAATAGCATTTTCTTTAGTGACAGGGACCCTTGTCTTGCATTTCTACACAACATGCCCAACCATTCCACATTTAGTGCACCTTGGTGGACAATTACCAAAGTGACAAGCACCGCAGCTCCTACATCTTTGGGCTGGTCCCCCATGGTCAGCATTATCATTCTTGTTAGTTGCAGCTCTATCCCCATCATTTCTCCTCTGATTGTACTGCTTATGGCGATTATTACCTTGATAATTCCCACGATTATTGTTACCCTGGTTATTACCTTGGTTACCACTCTGCGAATTCTCCCATTTCCTTTTACTACTCTCAGCAGCTTTCTCAGCCCTATCCTGAACTTTCTGCCCCATAAGTGTATGAGCCATTCTCATAGTTTCAAAAAATTTCTTGGGTCAAGATGAAGTTGTCTCACCTTTAATGTACCCAGGCATCCCTTTAATGTATTGGTCCATCTTTTTCTTCTAAGTAACAAAAGCATCTGGACACAACATAACCAGCTCATTGAATCGGCTAGTATAGGCAGCAATGTTGTTATCTTTCAGCTTCAGGTGCCTCAACTCATCCTCCAAAGCAGATAACTCTTCTTCTGTACAAAATTCTTCTTTCAGCAACCTTTTGACTTCATCCCAAGGTTTCCTGTTGGCAGCTTCTAACCCAACTGTAGCAACTTGAGTCTTCCACCAGCTTAAAGCTCGATCCTTGAAAGTAGCAACTACGAACTTAACCTTGGTCCTTTCTAAGCAATCACTGATCTCAAAGGTTGTTTCTGTTTTCTTAATCCACCTGAATAATACTAGTGCTCCACCAGTTCCTTGAAATGTAGTGGGTCCACATTTCATATATCCAGCAAAATTACATTCTTTCACTACAGCAGCAGCCTGAGAAACCTCACATGCAGGATTTTTAGCTACACCTGCTCCTCCAATAAATTCTGGTTCAACAGGTTCAACGGGTTCAACAGGTTCAACAAGTTCACCTGCACCTCTAGCATCAGCACCTCCAACATTATCACCTCCAGACCCACCTGCTCCTTCAGTGTTAACATGTGTAGCTCTATCCGCAGCTAATGCTTTCGCTACCTCTTCAGCAACTAGCCTTCCAATGGCAACACTTGTCATTCTCCTAGGTGTCACATCACAAAGAGAGAAGATAAAATGAATGAGTTAATTGTAATCATGGTATAGTCATATCATGTACAAAATTCAATCATCAAATGCATGCACATTATCAATACAAGGAATCACAAACATTATAAGGATCAAAGGAAACTGTTATCATAGATCAACAAGTAATGATCTTAAGGATAAATAGAGTACAATGACACAAAATAATAGACACTAATCACGTGGGGATCCACATGGCTTAGTTGACTGTGACTCGCTTGCAGTAGTGGAACCTGCTTCCTCCTCTTCGAAGACGTAATTAAATGGTGATAAATTCGCAAAATAGGTGTAAGGTCATAATAAAATTAAATAGAATAATTTTCAAAAATTTAAATAAATATAGAAAATCCTTCAGAATAAATACTAAGAATATTTCTTAAATTTATTTAAATAAATCATTAGTAAATGATAAACTTTTATCAAAATGTTTAACTATATTAATATATATCGATCAAGGTTTATAGTATTTATTTATCAATACTTAGCAATAAGGCATACATAATAATGTATACTAAAATGGTAATCCCAGAAGTAGCTTGAACCTGAAGTCACGTGAAGTTATGTGCACCGACTATTTGAAAAATAAAAATTGACAGTTATAGTTTAGGTTTTTATAAAAATGACCTAGTTCTCTATAACTCATGGCTCTGATACCAATCTTTAACACCCCCAAATTTACACGCAGCGGAATATATCTTTGGGTGCTAAACAATGGTAACATAACACATAATTTATAAAGAACGACTCGAAAAGAGACGTTTCAAATTTACCGTTCCTATTTCATTTGTCAGAGTAGCATAGTCCCAAGACATCGTAACCAAAGTACAATTAAAACAAAAGATTTAAATTGTTTTAAACAGAGGAACGATAATTATTCAAAGAGTTTATATTGCAAAAGCAGTGCACAACTTCATTCTCGTGACCTCCAAGCTTCCCACTTCTTGATTACCTGAAATACATGTGAGAAAATAATCAGCAAAAATGCCAAGTGAATCTATAGGTTTATATAATCATCTTGAACACAAGCAAAGATTATAAGTTTGTGGCATACTTGAAGGAAACAACCATCTAATAATTTGCATCAACAATAATAATTGTATTTAGCATAAAGTGCAATAAGCTCATGGAACCGAGCCCTTAGACACTCCCTTGTAGGTCTATTAAGACAAGAGATTTATTATTTGACAATTACCTCCAGATTGTTGGTACATTACCGTATACCTGACTTCTCAATACAATATGTTCAAACAGTGTGGAGGTCGGGCCTAAGCTTCTGTGACAAGTCCACACAAACTGAACTGGGGCGGCTTCCCCCATAGATCTATTAATTGTACTAGAGGTTAACCCATCATAGGTTAATTAACGGTCCATAATTGAGGCTTTAATAATGGCAATCACTTGATGCAATTTAAAGGCAACCACGGGTACATTCATAGAGGGACAAGCATACCATAAAAATCTTGTGTTCTATGTTTATAAAAACATGTATTTCCCCTCGCGGGTTTTTAAAATATTTGAATGAGGCCAAACGAGGCTATAGACTCACCTTAGTATTTATAGTAGTTGAAGACGATCGCCGACGATAGATGATGCCCGATAAACACGATAATTGCAACATAGCAAATAAGGTGTGTACGTTAATAATAGACTCGAGAAATAAATGATACATAATAAAATCAAATCAAGTTTAAAATCAATACATATAGAGAGAAAATGATACAAGTGATTCTGTTATAGTCTCCTATATATTCATTTTATTTTTCTATGCTTTTAGTAAAAATCTGTCGGAACATACCGAATGTCCATGCTGTTTTCTCATACTTAAACATATCAAATTTTTATGATACGACTCAGAGAACTTACTTACTATATGTAGAAAGTCCTCCCAAGAGCCCATTAAAAGATTTTACTTATAAGGTTCCCTGCCCGACACATCTTTGATTTACAAAATTCGGACAGTTTAGCGACCTTGACTTATGGAGCCATTTTGACCATTCTAAACAACTCCATTTATAAAACCAACACTTGATTCTAAAAGTAGACTCAAAACACTAAATATAGAACCTGAGAACAGATCTTGAGTCATTTTGAAACTCGTTTTATAGTCCCCGAGATTCGATCCAAATATTGACAACAATTTCCGGATTGTGTCAACACTCGTCTCCCGGTACACGAAAATCAAATTATCATAACTTTTGATCCGTAATTAGTTAGAAGCTCTACTTTATATCAAATCCAAGCTCTCGAAATTCTCTACAACATGATCCCATAATATCAACCTATACTCAGACTTAAGACCTCTGAAAATGGCCTTAAACCCACGGCTCAAAATTAAATATTTGAAAAACATGTAAAAATTAAATTTTCAACACATTTTACCCATTTTCATACTCCTAATAACAACTAAAAATCATCCTAATCAAACACTAATAACCCTAGACCACTTGCATGTCCAAATCTTACAAGATTCATATCAAAAATATTTCATGCAAGTATCCCCACTTTTAATATAATAAAAATAACACATATTTACAACCATAAAATAGATCAAAACAAGATGATCTTTCAAGAAAATAATTTTGAGAAATAAAAAGTTCATGCATGTTGTAAATTTTTATATCAAAATGATCCAAATCATATTGTAAACATGGGACTTACTTTGGTTTTCAAGGATTCAAGCTAGAAATTTGAATCCAAGGGTGTTTTGGCTTGATGGTGTCACGAAAAAAAAAGAAAAAAAAAAGAGAGAAGAAGAAAAAAAATTATTTGGTAGTGGTTTTTGTATGCTTTTAATTGATAGAAATTGATAAAAATTCAAAAAAATCAAAAGAAATGTAATGCATGTAAAATTTTAACAAAGATCAAAGATCAAAATGCAACTTTTTAGCATTAAAACATGATGATCTTTTTAAGATCATCACATGCATGATGATTTAAACATAGATCAACCATGGAAAAAAAATTCTTGAAAGTTGATGCATGTAGGAGATTTTCATACCAAAATGTAGATCTTGAGATTTACAAGATGGGTCTTCAATTTGTTTTGAAAGATCCAAGCTTAAAATAAAAAAAACTTTGATGTTCTTGGTGTTGGGAGCTCATGGCTCAAAGAGAGAGAGAAAGGGGTGGATAATTTTTTTTTTGTATGTGTTTTTGTTAGTGGCAAATATATTTATAGTCCAAGGTGAGGGTAGATTTTGTAAAAATGCATTTCTTTGGGCTGAAAATATAAATATTAACTTAAGTAACGGTAAATGACTAAAAGTTACTTTTGACAATATATACGGGGCTCGGATTTCATAAAAATATTTTATTTTATTTTATTTACTTATTTATTTATTTATTTTTTATTTTTTTTATGTTTAAACGCACACGAAAAATAATAGTATAACGACTCGATACATAATTAAAATGATATCGTCGAAAATATTAAATATCGAAACGATCGATAATAAAATATAAATTTATGGGCATCCGTCGGTATCGCGATCAATAGTAGTCCTCGTCACTCGTCAAAATATTAAAATAAAATATTCAATACCGATTTCAACTTAAACCATTAATCAATATAGTATTTAACGTTATGAAATACTAAAAAAATAATATTGGTAAAATAGAATTAAATAATGATCTTATTTTTGCGGGTTTTACAACATATCTAAGACATATACATCATTTCTTCTTGGAGCAGTCAAGACAATTTCTTTGTTAGCATTAAAAATTGTTCCTTGCTTATCATCAAACTGAACGATGTACTTAGCATCACACAGTTGACTGATACCGATGAGATTATACTTTAGACCATTTACAAACGCCACTTTTGGGAAGACTATTCCACCAAATTTTATTGAACCATATCCCTCAGTAACACATGATGAATTATCACCAAATACTACCTTAGGACCTGGTTGCTCTGCGTATTTGTGTAGATAACTTTTGACCCCAGTCATACTTATTGAACACCCACTGTCTAAGTACCAGACATGCTTTGTGATAATTGTATTTTTACCCCTTTAGGAAAAAGAAGGTAAAATAGGGTAAGTGTATTTAACACACGTTTAGGAAAACGTATATTAATGACCCTACAATTAAGTATACGAGTTCGTTCTCAAGGAGGCTAGTGTGTTATGTGTGTAATGATTTGGATTAATTATTTGTGATTGCTATTACCAAAGAAGAGAAGAAAAATGAAGACGGATAACGGAAAATTACACTAAGTCGTGAAAGACGTAAAACCGTAAAAAGGGTAAAATTAAAAATTTATTCTAAAAATTCCCAAAAAATTCCTAAAAATACAATAAAATATTCTAAGGGTTTACAAAAAGTCAAAACTTGTTAAAACCTTTTATTTAATTAAATTTTAATTTTTAAATGCTAATTAAAGCACTAAAAATCAAAATTAACTAGTAAAAAGTCCAAATCAAGATTTTAAAGTTTGTAAACCTCTAAAATAATCTAATTAAACTAACAAGTATTTTTCAAAAATTTTAAAACACTAAAAACTATTTTTAAATACTTAAAAACAAATAAAACTTAAAATGATTCTAGAAAATAACTGAAAGATGCTAAAAATATTTGGAAAGTTGCAAAATTCCTAATTAAGTGTCTAGAACCTAAAAAAAATATAAAAACTTGAAAAATATAAAATTTAATTTTTAATAATAAAATAATATTAAAATATTAATCAAAATGCAAAATTCCTAATAAATTCTAAAAAGTTGCAAACTAGCTTATTTTAACCTAAATAAAACAGAAATGAACTTGAAATTACCTAAATACCCTTATTGGGCCTAGAAATGGGCTAAAATCCAAACAGAAACCTTAATGGGCTCAAAACAGGCTCAATAAGAAAACTTTTGTCCAAATAAGCCAAAAACTTCCAAAGGCCCAAAAGCTGAAAAAATGGCTTTAAGCTGGCTTATTTCACCACAGCTTATTCTTAATGGGCTTTTTGGCCCATTAAGCTATAAGCTGATGCTATAAGCTCAAATTAAACACGCGTCCTTTTTTGACATAATTAAGATATTTGCAAAAAGAAATTTGAAAAAAGTCCAAGAAATAAGCCTGAATAAGCAATAAGCTATCTTCACAAAACGACAAAATAGTCGTTTTCGAGTTCTAGACTATTTCAAGAGCTGATTCAAATTGCAATAAGTCACAAATAGCTTAACTAAGCTTATGAACCAAAAATATTTCAAAAATATCCACTCAATAAGCTGGAATAAGCCAATAAGCACTTTGCTAAAAGTCAATTTAGTTCGTTTTCTAGTCGAAGGTCAAAGTCAAAGTCTAATAAGCTCCAGTTTAAACAAATGGGTCAAATGAGGAAGACTGATTACAAAAGCAAAGTTGTTGCAAGTCTAGATAAGCAAATACAGCTTATTGATAAGCTGTTTGAAAAAATGAACTAGCAGTGGTAACTTTTGTCCAATTTCAGTGGGAACTTTTCCCACTGCTTAACTTGTTTGACTTTTTGTCTTATGTGAGTTTTTGTTGGATTCAATGGAAGCAAAGGCACCCAAGTGATAAGTTAATCACAAGGAGTCAAGAACAACAAGAAAAACACAAATTCACACAACCAATTTGTACAGTTAATTCAATTAAGCACCAGATCTAGCCCAGACATGAACAAGTTTAGCAGGTTTAACCAAAAAGCTATTTTAGCAAGAATAAGCTAACCAAACTTCACCAAAAGCACACACAAGCTATATATAACTCAAATGAACATATATTAACAGGTTTCATGCAATGGTTACAAGTTTTGAATAAGATTCAAGCTTCTAAAAGTCACCGGTTACCAAGAACTTGCAGGTTGAACACTTTTCTGATGTACTTGACCAATAAGCCAGATTCAATCACTCAAATCTTACAAACAGGTTATACCAACTTTGTTTCAACTACTTTTAGCCCTAAGCATGCATACACTTTGCAGGTTTTAGCACACAAGCAAGTGTTAAGCATATACCAACTCCAAACACTAACTTCTAACAACTAAATAGCACTTAATCAAAACAAACAGGTAATCCCAAACACCCCTTATCTTTTTCAAATCAAATTTAACAAAGTATAAGTGTGATTCAGTTTACCCAATGATTAATCTAGCATACTAACAACATTAACAAGCAATATCAAGAAGATCCAAGCCACAAAAACAACAAGAACACAAGTAGAACTCAAATATCACCAAATATCCAATTTTTGACAGATTTTGAGATTAAGAGTTCAAACCTCATGAATGTACATCTACGCTCACGGATCTTTGTGCTTATGTGTCTAGCCCAACAAGACACAAGCTTCCAATATCAAGCTGCTAAGATTTAACAAGGTTAAGACACAAAAATTATCCAAAATGAAAAATTGCAGAAAAAGGAAAAATCCTTGATTAATGCAACTCTTGTACCCACTCTTGATTATCCCCAAGTTATAAGCTTCACAACACCTTTATATCACAATATCAGGGTGCATAGACCAGCCTTATAGCCCAAGAATTCCAAGGTGTACCAAGAAACTTAGCAAAATATCTAGAAAGTAGGAAAATGTGCAAACTTTTGCACACTCCTTGTGAAAACATTTTGAGATTCAGGTTTTAGCTAACAATAAACATAAACAAGCAGTAAGATTAAATGGCACTTGACTTTTCTTCAAAGCTTCAAACACAATTCATTAAACATGAAGTTGGATTTAGAGAATTTTGAACAAGGAAAAATCAAAGAGCAAAATAAAAATGAAGCACCCTAAGGCCTTTATATAGGCATACAAGTGAACTATGAAAGCTAAAAAACGTGAAAACCTAGCTAATGAAGTTCCAGATTTTCCCTTTGAGTAGTTTGCACTTTGAAGATCATGTGACTGATTCTAGTTTTGTTGTGGATCTGGCATGGTGAAGATGCATCCAATGGCTCACAATGAGCTTAGAAAGTAAGCTAGAATCACACACGTTGGATGACTGGCCAAGTTTTGGCAGTTTCTTCTTTTTTGCAGCAGGGGAATCTTGTGTGGGACTGATGGGTGATGTGGCAAGTATTTTCAAGGTTGGGATGTGATTAAGGGATGCTTAATCACTAATCTGCACAATATTAAGGTTTAATTATAAGTAAATAACAAAACCCCAAAATGTTTTCTTGGTGAATAGTTGGGTGTTTGATCTGGATTAGAGTTTAAAAATGTGTTAGGCGCCACTTTTAAATAAGCTAATAAGATTAGTTTAAGTTAGTTATGGGTGGGAAGTGATGCGGCGCCATGGTGATCTTTGATTGGTTATTAAGGGTGAGTGGGACACATGTAAGGGAGGGATTGGTCTAGGTAAGTTGTGTTGTGTGCCAGGTTAAACCCCCAATCTTTCCACTTCTTTCCATTTGCAAATAAATCAGCCCAAACTTCATTTCCTTTGTTATTGAAGTTTTCATTTTCAAACTTTTGCCCAAAATACTTTTTCAAAGTATTTTCAAGGGTATTTCTTGCCATTTCTTGATTCTTGAAGGACTGATTTGGCATTTTCTTCATTGATAATGGTCTTGACTTGTTTGTTTGGCTTCTTGGAGGACTGAAATTGCCAGGTCATGATTAATGAGGGATTATTTTTGCCATTTCTTCAAAGTCAAGGGTCCTTTTGGTAATTTTTACAAACTTTAAGGACCAAACTTGTAATTTCTTGTAACTTGAAGTCCTTCATGGTATGTTTGACTTTGATAAGGACAATGGTTGACAGTTTAGCTTTGTTAAGGGACTAAATTTGCCAATTCTTCAAAGTGGATGGCCCTTTTGGTAATTATGACAAACTTTAAGGACCAAAATTGTAATTATGAATATACAAGGGTTTAAAGTGTCAGATCATCAACATTGGAGGACCCTTCTTGCATAATCTTCAAATCTTCAAGGGTTTGTCTAGGGAAATCTTCATTAGGGCTTGGTTCGTTGTGCGGCTTCGTTTCCCGTGTTCGTTTTTGTATGACTCTTGTGATCTTTTGTTGTTTTCTCATATCCGTACCTAAAATACACATGAAGCAAATACAAGCATATATATGGTCTATTTGATGATGTTTATTGCATTTAAAGCCCAAAAAGAACGATGAGACCATGTATAAAAGCAGTCTCCTCACTCCCCCATACTAAACCATTGCCGTGCCCCCACGCAATGCTAGAATAAAGTATATACGCAACTCCAAAATTCGATTTTATGCACTTTTATTCAAAGGTAAACTAGCTACTCTAATACTACTTTGTGTTTTAGACATAATGTATGATTTTCATCGCAAAATGGGACGTTTAGGTTCATCGAATAAGAACATGTAAGTGCCTCACAGAGATAAAATCATCGTCCTCGATTTTCACCCAATTCCATACTAAGCGTGTAACGAGATCATTGTCATTATAAGTTAGTAATGCTAACACTACTCATATGCTCTAATCACGTACTTAGACTCCCATTATTCCTAAGCTGTATCTCTTATATTTTATTTTGTCTTTGAATGATCATGAAGATACATTGTTTGACTTATGCGATGATAGAGATTAAGGTCCAAAAATAGAAACCAAACGGTGTAATCAAAATCATTGATTTAATAGCCTCCCCTAATAGACAATGATGTCAAAAATTTAAGTTAACAAGTGAGATTCGATAAACACGGTTTTAGAACGGTTTTGAACATGAGACTTATTAGCAAGACTTTTATACGCCCCCACCGGATGGGCCTTATTATCATAGGTTTACCTTCACCCTTGTGGGATCGGTCTTGCCTTGCCTTCTATTTAACCTTGTCACAAGGTGTTTATTATGGCCAAAGACGTATATCCTCACGCTAAAAGCGAATTTTGGATCTTTAAAGCTTCAAAGATTAAGGCTTGATTCACTTCAATTTTTGCATAAATTTTTCGGCTTTGTGGGATTCAAATTGTTTGCTTGATTTAGGTGAGCACTTGAAATCTTTTTATTAGGTAGAAGCCTTCGATTATTCGGGTTGCCAATACTTCAAAACCGTGACGTTGGCGATTCTCAAATGTTTTCCCAATTTAATTACATGGAAGCTACTAGAAAAAGCTAGAAACCAACAATTAAGACTAAACCGCTAAGTTAATACTTATTAGCAAAATTTATTTACAAGCGAAGGGAAAATAAGCAAACAATTAGGACACATGAGTTTTTGAAAGAATACGAATACTCTACGTTTAGCATAGTAACTTATAATTAACGCTATCATTTCTCGTTCTCATTTAAGAGACTTATCCTAATGTAAGTTAAGGAATCGAAGCTAAGTGCTCTACACGCACGGTCGAGTCAAAAAGTAATCTTATTCTCGCCATCGGAAAATCTACATTCGTGTCACCAAACACTTATAAAAACATGAGAAAAATTTAAAATTTGGCCTTTTTTAGCCTTATTTTGCAATAAAAAGAGAGATAAAAACAAAAATTTTAGAGTGCACGAGGGCGTAAGCAAGGCAAGTATCTATTCACCCCCCCCATACTAAAGTTCAACATTGTCCTCAATGTTTCGAGTCTAAGGGTTGGAAACCCCCATACTAGAGACGTAGTCGAATGCTTAGTCTAGCATAGAAAAGGTGGAACCGTTAAATTTATAGCCGTTTATGAAGTGTGCTAAAAACCTAAGGTTAGAACGATAAAGGATACATCATGTGGATATTGAGAATGTCTTCAAAGCAAATGATCAAGGCTCACGTAAAACGAACACGAGAGGCTTGAATCGTGAAGATGATGGTGACCTAATAGCCACAAGTCACAAACAACCACGGAACAAAGGTTGGAAGGGCACAAATCCCCTCACGTTACTACATTAGAAACCAATAATATGTACATGGATAGACATGTGATCTCCCCACGAGGTACCTCTTATTTGATTACCGAGTCATGAGCTCGACTCGATCCCCTCAATACTAGTTATCATTGGGGAAGGTGACTTGGTCGAGGTCGTCCAAAGAAGGGACTTCTCCACCAAAGTAGTGTTTCAATCTATGTCCATTCACCTTGAAGTTAGGACCATCAGCTAGCTCGATGGTCCCATAAGGATAAACTTGTGAGACGGTGAAAGGACCGGACCAACGGGATTTCAACTTTCCAGAAAATATCTTCAAACGAGAGTTAAAAAGCAACACTTGATCTCCAATGTTAAAAACCCGGTTTTTAATTTTAGAATCGTGAAACTTTTTTGTCTTTTCTTTGTAAATCAATGAATTTTCATAAGCAATATCACGAAGTTCATCCAATTCATTCAATTGTATTTTCCTATGATCCCCCGCGGTCCTCAAATCAAAGTTAGCGTGCTTTAGGGCCCAATAAGCTTTGTGTTCGAGCTCAATTGGTAGATGGCAATTTTTCCCATACACAAGCTTATACGGAGTGCACCCAATGGGTGTCTTGTAAGCGGTGCGAAAGGCCCATAAAGCATCATCTAACTTATCCGACCATGATTGTCGATTTACACCAATGGATCTTTCCAAGATCCATTTCAAAGCTCGGTTTGAAACCTCGACTTGCCCACTTGTTTGGGGATGGTAAGCCGTAGAAAGACGATAAGTAACCCCATATTTCTTAAGAACCTTTTCAAATTGGTCATTGCAAAAATGGGTTCCACGATCGCTTATGATAGCACGAGGGGTTCCAAACCGAGAGAACAATTGTTTCAAAAACTTGACTAACACACGAGCATCGTTAGTGGGCAAAGCCTTAGCTTTAACCCACTTAGATAGGTAGTCAATGGCCACAAGAATGTACTTATTACCACGAGACGATGGGAACGGCCCTATAAAATCAATGCTCAACACGTCAAAGATCTCACAAACTTGGATTATATTTTGAGGCATTTCATCTTTTTGTGAGGACATTCCTTGACGTTGGCATGCGTCACACGACTTGATAAGTTCGTGCGCGTCTCGGTAAATAGTTGGCCAAAAGAAGCCGGCATCAAAAACCTTCTTAGTCGTGAGATTAGCACCATGGTGACCACCCGTGGGTCCCTCGTGACAAGCTCTAAGGATATTAGAAGCTTCGGTGCCAAATACACAACGTCAAATTATTTGGCCTGCACAAGTCCGAAATAGATAAGGGTCGTCCCAAAAGTAGAACTTGACGTCACGAAAGAATTTTCGCTTTTTTTGTGTCGTCATACCCTTAATGATGAAGTTACCCGCATGGTAATTTGCGATGTCTGCAAACTATGGGGTAGAAGGATCAAGCTTAGAATTCACTACACCAAGTGCTTCGAGAGGGAATGATTCGTTGATTTCCTTGCTCGCCAAAACACTTTGGTGAGGATCTTCCAAACGAGAAAAATGATCGGCCGCTAGATTCTCGGCTCCTTTTTTGTCAAGAATGATGACATCAAATTCTTGTAGGAGGAGCATCCAACGAAGTAATCTCGGCTTTGCATCTTGTTTAGCCATGAGATACTTTATAGCCGAGTGGTCCGTATACACTATGCTTTTAGTCAAGACGAGATAAGGTCGAAATTTCTCAAATGCATAAACCACGGCAAGGAATTCCTTCCCGGTTGTGGTATACTTAAGTTGAGCCTCGGTCATCGTCTTGCTAGCATAGTGAATAGGAAAGAAGTGTTTCTCATGACGTTGCCCCAAAACGGCCCCAATAGCATAATCACTAGCATCACACATGAGCTCAAAGGGGAGGTCCCAATTTGGGGCAACAAGAATGAGAGCTTCGGTAAGTTTCCTCTTAAGGATTTCAAAGGCTCGTACACAATTTTCCTCTTAAGGATTTCAAGAAGATGTGTAATAGGTCGAGAGATCTTTGAAAAATCCTTGATGAAGCGACGATAAAAGCCCGCGTGGCCTAGGAAACTCCTAACTCCCTTAACGGTTTTGGGATGAGGTAATTTGGCGATGACGTCTATTTTAGCTTTGTCTACCTCAATCCCCGCTTTAGATACTTTGTGCCCTAAGACAATCCCCTCTCTAACCATAAAATGACATTTCTCCCAATTAAGCACTAAGTTGGTCTCCTCACAATGTCGTAACATCCTTTCAAGGTTTCCTAAGCACGAAGTGAACGATTTACCAAACACGGAAAATTCATCCATGAAGACTTCCATCATCTTCTCGATCATATCATGAAAAATAGCCATCATACACCATTGGAAAGTTCCCGGTGCATTGCAAAGTCCGAATGGCATTCTACCATAGGCGAACGTTCCATATGGACACGTAAACGTAGTTTTTTCTTGATCACGGGGATCGATGGGGATTTGAAAGTAACCGGAAAAACCATTTAAGAAACAATAGAAGTCATTTCCCGCAAGACGCTCCAACATTTGATCCATGAAGGGCAAGGGAAAGTGGTCTTTACGAGTGACGTCATTTAACTTACGATAATCAATGCACACCCTCCAACCGGTCACGAGTCTAGTGGGGATTAACTCGTTGTCATCGTTTGGCACAACGGTCATCCCTCCCTTTTTAGGGACACAATGAATGGGACTCACCCAAGGGCTATCGGATATAGGGTAAATCATTCCTGTGTCTAGTAGTTTAAGAACTTCCTTCTTGATGACGTCGTGAATTTTTGGGCTTACCCTACGTTGGCATTGAATTGCGGGCTTGTAGTCCTCCGACATTAAGATTTGGTGGGTACAAAACTTGGGATCGATCCACTTAATGTCGGATAATTTCCACGCAATTGCCCCTTTGTGAGTTTTTAGAACCTCGATAAGTGCGGTTTTTTCGTCATTGGAAAGATACTTTGCAATAATAACCGGAAACTTATCGTTTTCCCCCAAGAATACATATTCAAGGTGTGGGTGAAGATCTTTCAATTCGAGGGTTGGTGGTTCCTCGATTGAAGATGTAGGCTCTAGAGTCACAACCTCCACCGGCGGAGGAAACGGGAAATCATTTAGAAATCTTTGATAATCGAGAAGTCCTCATCGTCATCGAGGTCTTCGTCGCACGTACGTGGAACATCATATTCCTCCAACGTAAAACCACCTCCTTCAAATGGAGTGAAAGAAGGTGTCGAATTATCAATGATTTGGTCAAGCATTGTGGGATTGCCACAACTAGATTCATCAACAAAACCTAATATTTCTTGTGCATATTCCTCACAAACGACATCAATCATATCAATGTTAATGTCCTTCATGGAAGCGATGGAATAAACATGAGAAATTATAGAGTTTTGTTTTGCGTTTATAACAAGTTCCTCATCGTTGAATCGCAAAGTGATTTTTCGAGCATAGACGTCGATAATCTCTTTCAATGTGTCTAGGAAAGAACGTCCTAAGATGAGAGGAACTTGAGGATCCGTGGGAATATCGGCAACGATAAAGTCTACGGGATAGTAGAACTTTCCCACTTTCACAAAAACGTCTTCGGCCACCCCACATGCGGGAATCGTAGAATGATCGGCCATTTCGATAGACATTTGTGAAGGAGTAAGATTAGGAAGATTGAGAATCTTGAAGATTGCAAGAAGCATCAAATTAATGCTAGCACCAAGATCGGCCAAGGCATAGCATTCTTCCATATCTTGAATAGCACATGGAATCAAAAATTTACCGGGTCGCCGAATTTTTGAGGTATACGGTTAAGATAAACTGATGAGCAACTTGACAATTTTTGCAATTTCTCCTTGTCATTCAACATACTCTTAAAGTTGGCGGCAAACCTAGGCATCATGATTAGTGCGTCGGCGAAACTCCTGTAAAAGTGCAAGTCACGAAACATTTTAATAAAAAGTTCAAATTGGTAATTGCATCGTTCTTGCATCTTTTCCTTTCGAAGTCTCGAAGGGTAAGGCAAAGGAGGTGTTGGTAAAGACTTTGATGATTCAAAGGAAGAGGGTGGTGTTGGGTGGGGCATAGGCATAGCCTTAGGAATCCCGGGTTCCTTTGATGGTAAAGGGTCAACCGTAAGTGTGGTATGAGCGGTACTTCGTGGGATTGAGATATGCTCCTTTTCAACCATCACCTCGGGTTCTTCCTCAATTGGCTCCTCCGTAGGAGCAATTGGTTGAGGAATCGGCTCGTTGAGAGTTTTACCACTACGTGTAGTAATAACTTTCATCTCTCCCTTAGGATTCGACACGGTGTTACTAGGTAAACCACTCGAAGACGGCTTGCACATTATAGCATCAAACATGGATGAAATTTTATCCTCAAACATAGATTGCCTCTTATCGGCCTTAAGCATCTCTTGTTTAATCTCATGTTGACCTTGTTCCATCTTTTGTTGGTTTTGTTGTAGCCTAGTTACATTACTTTTCATTTTGTTGGTGGGAATTTTAAGTTCATTAGCAAGCTCGATTTTTAACTCCTTTTTCAAATAATTCTTAAACTCGGATCTCAAATTAATTATCTCCCTTTGAATATTATCAAACCTAGCATCATTCCCATTAGCATATTCAACAAATTCATTTGGAAGATCTTTTAAGTTTTGCAAACTTTTGTTGTTATTTTGAAAATCCTTGTTTTGAACTTGATTGTTTGCCCCAAAGTTGTTACCCTTGTAATTGTTCCTTTGATAGCCTACTTGGTTGTTGCGATAGTGTTTATTAGCATTTTGATTTGATGAAAAATCTGGTGGAGTTAATTGATTAGTGCGGGTAACTTGATCGTTTTGGTTATAAGTTCCCGTGGCCGCGTAGGCGCTCGAAGTGTTACCACTGTTGGTAATGCACTCGGAAAAATCATGACCTCCACCACAATACATGCACGAAACCTCAACCGCTTTAATCGTAGCGGGAGCGGGTTGCTCACCAACCTTAAACTCAACTAACAAACCCTTAAGCTTTTCAAAAATCTTATTTTCCAAATTAGCCTCAATTTGCATAGCATCAATGGTACGAGACGAAGATGAGGATGGTGGTGTAAAAGATGCCTTGGCAACAGTCGATGTGTTAAGAGGACTATAGACCTTAGACCTATTCTCAATTATCGTCAAAGCTTCCTCAACCATTTTACACAAGAAATTACCACCCGCGGCGGCATTAAGATAGTCACGTTCATGATCATTTAGTCCATTGTAAAACGTGTCAATTTGATGCAAGTCCGAAAAACCGTGATGAGGACACTCATGTAACATCTCTTTAAAACGATTCCAAGCCGTTGAAAAACTCTCATTAAATTCTTGTGAAAATTTTGAAATCTCGTTTTTTAAATGTGTAGTCTTAGAGGGCAGGAAAACTTGGTTCACAAACTTAGAAACGAGATCCTTCCACGTCAATATAGAATTGGGTTGCTCTCTAACTAAATTTTAGCGGGCCCCACTAAGGAATACGGAAAAAAAATCATTTTAATCGAGTCGTTTGAAACGTCCTTAAAGTTGCAAGTGGCGGTAAGACGATTGAATTGGCGGATGTGGTTGTGGGGGTTGTCCTTTTCGTCACCACGAAACTTATTGGCTTGGATCATAGACAATAAACCCGTCTTGACCTCGAAATTCTCCACAAGGATTGCGGGAATCACAATGGCCTCTCCATAACCCTCGGTGGGTGCTTGAAGTAACTCCATCCTAGTACGATTAGCCATGGTGACTACTTGTTCTAAGATGGGTTCTTCAATGGGAGAGTCTTCGCTAGAAAATGTTGGTGTTGTTTCCTTACGGCTTCGACGTTTACATGCACGTTTTGATTGATTACGAGTTAGCATAAACTTCACGTACAACGTGGGGATGAGCAAAGAAGATTCTTTTGGGTGTTTTTACTTTTTTGATTTTTTTTTGCTTTTGATTGTTTTTATATTTTTTTGGATTTTTGTGGTGAATTACGTAGACCAAAATTTACAAATCTCTCCTCAAATCAAATCTCGTGATTAAAGGAGCCTCAAGGAATGAAAATGATCATGTGAAGTGAACGCCTTCGGTGACTTTAGAACGTTGGTGGAACACCAAAACGTTCAAGAGGGTTTAATCAATAGAAACCAAGAAAATATATATGATATGTAATAATACTTTGGGCGGCAAAACCCTCGATTAGCTTTCAATCTCAAAATACTCACAAGCAAGCGGGGAAACGAGGCTGCGCGAAGCACTTAAGAGCCTTTTTCCTTAGGTCGTGAAATACAACCGCCTTATGCTCACCTTATAGTTTGTAATTTTCAAAATCGATCTTCACGAAAGTATTTATCTATTTTTGCCTTTTTCTTTTGGTTTGAGATTCGAATACAATGATTGGGTAATGACCTCACAAGTCAAGGTTGTGTTTTCACACTTTTGGAGTACTTGTTAATTCTTTGTGATACGTATACAATATATTAATAATATTCACACAAAAAACGAAAACCGATAATACGTATTAGTAGAGTGCTACTAATACAAATAGTTATTATGACTAATATAAAAAACAACAATTGTCCAATTTAAAACACAACACGCCTCCCCGGCAGTGGCGCCAAAATGATTGTTGTATTTTTACCCCTTTAGGAAAAGGAAGGTAAAATAGGGCAAGTGTATTTAACACACGTTTAGGAAAACGTATATTAATGACCCTACAATTAAGTATACGAGTTCGTTCTCAAGGAGGCTAGTGTGTTATGTGTGTAATGATTTGGATTAATTATTTGTGATTGATATTACCAAAGAAGAGAAGAAAAATGAAGACGGATAACGGAAAATTACATTAAGTCGTCAAAGACGTAAAACCGTAAAAAGGGTAAAATTAAAAAGTTATTCTAAAAATTCTCGAAAAATTCCTAAAAATCCACTAAAACATTCTAAGGGTTTACAAAAAGTCAAAACTTGCTAAAACCTTTTATTTAATTAATTATTAATTTTTAAATGCTAATTAAAGCACTAAAAATTAAAATTACCTAGTAAAAAGTCCAAATCAAGATTTTAAAGTTTGTAAACCTCTAAAATAATCTAATTAAACTAACAAGTATTTTTCAAAATTTTTAAAACACTAAAAACTATTTTTAAATACTTAAAGACAAATAAAATTTAAATTAATTCTAGAAAATAATTGAAAGATGCTAAAAATATTTGGAAAGTTGTAAAATTCCTAATTAAGTGTCTAGAACCTAGGAAAAATATAAAAACTTGAAAAATCTAAAATTTAATTTTTAATAATAAAATAATATTAAAATATTAATCAAAATGCAAAATTCCTAAAAAATTCTAAAAAGTTGAAAACTAGCTTATTTTAACCTAATTAAAACAGAAATGAACTTGAAATTACTTAAATACCCTTATTGGGCCTAGAAGTGGGCTAAAATCCAAACAGAAACCTTAATGGGCTCAAAATAGGCCCAATAAGAAAACTTTTGTCCAAATAAGCCCAAAAACTTCTACTTGACTCAAAATTTGATTCTGAACAACTTTTTACAAAGGCCCAAAAGCTGAAAATGCCTTTAAGTTGGCTTATTTCACCATAGCTTATTCTTAATGGGCTTTTTGGCCCATTAAGCTATAAGTTGATGCCATAAGCTCAAATTAAACACGCGTCCTTCTTTTGACATAATTAAGCTATTTGCAAAAAGAAATTTGAAAAAAGTCCAAGAAATAAGCCTGAATAAGCAATAAGCTATCTTCGCAAAACGACAAAATAGTCGTTTCGAGTTCTAGACTATTTCAAGAGCTGATTCAAATTGCAATAAGTCACAAATAGCTTAACTAAGCTTATGAACCAAAAATATTTCAAAAATATCCACTCAATAAGCTGGAATAAGCCAATAAGCACTTTGCTAAAAGTCAATTTAGTTCGTTTTCTAGTCAAAGGTCAAAGTCAAAGTCTAATAAGCTCCAGTTTAAACAAATGGGTCAAATGACGAAGACTGATTACAAAAGCAAAGTTGTTGCAAGTCTAGATAAGCAAATACAGCTTACTGATAAGCTGTTTGAAAAAATGAACTAGCAGTGGTAACTTTTGTCCAATTTTAGTGGGAACTTTTCCCACTGCTTGACTTGTTTGACTTTTTGTCTTATGTGAGTTTTTGTTGTCTTATGTGAGTTTTTGTTGGATTCAATGGAAGCAAAGGCACCCAAGTGATCAGTTAATCACAAGGAGTCAAGAACAAAAAGAAAAACGTAAATTCACACAGCCAGTTTGTACAGTTAATTCAATTAAGCACCAGATCTAGCCCAGACATGAACAAGTTTAGCAGGTTTGACCAAAAAGCTATTTTAGCAAGAATAAGCTAACCAAACTTAACCAAAAGCACAGACAAGCTATATCTAACTCAAATGAACATAGATTAACAGGTTTCATACAATGGTTACAAGTTTTGAACAAGATTCAAGCTTCTAAAAGTCACTGGTTACGAAGAACTTGCAGGTTGAACACTTTTCTGATGTACTTGACCAATAATTTAGATTCAAACACTCAAATCATACAAACAAGTTATACCAACTTTGTTTAAATCACATTTAGCCCTAAGCATGCATACACTCTAAGTTTTCTCAAGATCCTAGGTCAAAACAGTCAAAAACCAAGTTTTTATAGCACAGTCTTTAAAATGGTGTTACAATACTGAAACTTTGCAGGTTTTAGCACACAAGCAAGTGTTAAGCATATACCAACTCCAAACACTAACTTCTAACAACTGAATAGCACTTAATCAAAACAAACAGGTAATCCCAAACACCCCCTTATCTTTTTCAAATCAAATTTAACAAAGTATAAGTGCGATTCAGTTTACACAATGATTAATGTAGCATACTAACAACATTAACAAGCAATATCAAGCAGATCCAAGCCACAAAAACAACAAGAACACAAGTAGAACTAAAATATCACCAAATATCCAATTTTTGACAGATTTTGAGATTAAGAGTTCAAACCTCATGAATGTACATCCACACTCACGGATTTTTGTGCTTATGTGTCTATCCCAACAAGACACAAGCTTCCAATATCCAGCTGCTAAGATTTAACAAGGTTAAGACACGAAAATTATCCAAAATGAAAAATTGCAGAAAAAGGAAAAATCTTTGATTAATGCAACTCTTGTACCCACTATTGATTATCCCCAAGTTATAAGCTTCACAACACCTTGATATCACAATATCAGGGTGCATAGACCAGCCTTATAGCCCAAGAATTCCAAGGTGTACCAAGAAACTTAGCAAAATATCAAGAAAGTAGGAAAATGTGCAAACTTTTGCACACTCCTTGTGAAAACGTTTTGAGATTCAGGTTTTAGCTAACAATAAACATAAACAAGCATTAAGATTAAATGGCACTTGACTTTTCTTCAAAGCTTCAAACACAATTCATTAAACATGAAGTTGGATTTACATAATTTTGAACAAGGAAAAATCAAAGAGCAAAATAAAAATGAAGCACCCTAAGGCCTTTATATAGGCATACAAGTGAACTATGAAAGCTAAAAAACGTGAAAACCTAGCTAATGAAGTTCCAGATTTTTCCTTTGAGTAGTTTGAACTTTGAAGATCATGTGACTGATTCTAGTTTTGTTGTGGATCTGGCATGGTGAAGATGCATCCAATGGCTCACAATGAGCTTAGAAAGTAAGCTAGAATCACACACGTTGGATGACTGGCCATGTTTTGGCAGTTTCTTCTTTTTTGCAGCAGGGGAATCTTGTGTGGGACTGATGGGTGATGTGGCAAGTATTTTCAAGGTTGGGATGTGATTAAGGGATGCTTAATCACTAATCTGCACAATATTAAGGTTTAATATAAGTAAATAACAAAACCCCAAATTGTGTTCTTGGTGAATAGTTGGGTGTTTGATCTGGATTAGAGTTTAAAAATGTGTTAGGCGCCACTTTTAAATAAACTAATCAGATTAGTTTAAGTTAGTTATGGGTGGGAAGTGATGTGGCGCCATGGTGATCTCTGATTGGTTATTAAGGGTGAGTGGGACACGTGTAAGGGAGGGGTTGGTCTAGATAAGTTGTGTTGTGTGCCAGGTTAAACCCCTAATCTTTCCACTTCTTTCCATTTGCAAATAAATCAACCCAAACTTCATTTCCTTTGTTATTGAAGTTTTCATTTTCACACTTTTGCCCCAAATACTTTTCCAAAGTATCTTCAAGGGTATTTCTTGCCATTTCTTGATTCTTGAAGGACTGATTTGGCATTTTCTTCATTGATAATGGTCTTGACTTGTTTGTTTGGCTTATTGGAGGACTGAAATTGCCAAGTCATGATTAATGAGGGACCATTTTTGCCATTTCTTCAAAGTCAAGGGTCCTTTTGGTAATTTTGACAAACTTTAAGGACCAAACTTGTAATTTCTTGTAACTTGAAGTCCTTCATGGTATGTTTGACTTTGAGAAGGACAATGGTTGAAAATTTAGCTTTGTTGAGGGACTAAATTTGCCAATTCTTCAAAGTGGAGGGCCTTTTTGGTAATTTTGACAAACTTTACGGACCAAACTTGTAATTATGAATATACAAGGGTTAAAGTGTCAATTCATCAACATTGGAGGACCCTTCTTGCATAATCTTCAAATCTTCAAGGGTTTGTCTTGGCAAATTTTCATTAGGGCTTGGTTCATTGTGCGGCTTCGTTTCCCGTGTTCGTTTTTGTATGATTCTTGTGATCTTTTGTTGTTTTCTCAATATCCGTACCTAAAATACACATGAAGCAAATACAAGCATATATATGGTCTATTTGATGATGTTTATTGCATTTAAAGCCCAAAAAGAACGATGAGACCATTGTATAAAAGCAGTCTCATCACTCCTTGAAGTGTTTCTACACAAATAACGAGGTGGATTAGTTTCTCTTGTGAGCCAACTTTCTAGCAGGCTCTTTGGCTCTAAGAGCCTCACGTCTTTCACCTCGTTTGAAGTATTCAAACTCAGCATGATCTGAGGTAGAGTGAACATTGCTTCCACACGTGTTGCAGCTTAGTCATACTGAGGATTCAGTACTTTGTGACGGTTCAACTAGCATACCTCTCATGACCATATGTATCATATTGTGTCCTGAGGTAGCGTGATCATTGCTTCCACAAATTTCACACTCAGGGTAATATACACAATCATCAGGTCTATAATCAGGGATGCCACAGTGTGTGCAAGGTGGAAAAGGCTTAGCCTTGGATTCCTTGATTTGTTTTGTGGCGGGCCCATAGTTATAAGGCTGAGCATTATATCTATTAGCATTGACATTCCTAATAGATGTCATGTGTACCTCATGATCTGCTATCCTGTGATCTTCACTTTTACACTTCATGCAATAGAGAACACTATAGCAATTATCAGTGGTATGATTTGTGTAGTGAAATAATTCACAGATGGGTTTCTTTGTTTTAACCTTCTTGGAAGACTGAAGATCAGTTTTATCACTTTTTGATGATTCAGACTGTGTTGACACAGATGTCTCATCATGAGTTTTAGAGGCTGAGTTCAGCTTCTCTTCCATGAATAGTTGGAACAATCTACTTAACTCCTCTTGATTTATAATAGGAGTACAGTTGATTGAGTTTGTGGGAGTCCCTGAGGGAGAGATAGGTTTGGTTGTTCTTTCAGTGATAGTTCCTGACTCAGTGGGACTTAAAGTCTCTTTTGAGTCGGGCTTTGTTTGTTCACGACAACCAACCCCACTCTTTCCTCTAGGTGAGTGTTCCTGATAGGATAATGGATTTAGTTCAGAATACGGACTTGCTCCTTGAATATTTTTCAAAGGAGGGAGAAGAGTCTGAATGTCCTCAGTAACACTTGGTGATTCAGTGTTACTTGATTTGTTAGGGACATCAGTCTTCTTATTAAGACCAAGTAATTAATTAACAGCCTGAGATTCAGGTATTAAAATCTTTCCAGTATCAAAATTAGGTAGCACACTCTCAGGATTTGATCTTTCAACCCAGTCTTTTGACTTTGGTATCATTTCCTGATCAAACCTTATTGAAGCTGGGATAAATCCTCTTTCACTCATTTCCTTAGAAGGTGGTTTCTTAGTAAGTTGAAGTGCCCCAAGAATTTTTTTCTTTTGAGCAGGAATTTGAATGTTTATGCACTGAGAGGCTAAGAAATAGCTATTAGTCCATTTCTCGTTTATGCGTTTTCTTCCTTAAGCTGTTCTTAAAGAGCATGATAAATTCTAGTAAGTTCAGTGTTCTGAAATTGACAACTTACTGCTTCAAGTTTGGCATGTTTTAAAATTAGTAGATCATCCTTACATTTGTTTAATTCAAAAACAAGTTTATTATATTCTGAAAGAAGATTTACTCTTTGGTTTTCAACAAACGATAGGTCAATGTTTATATACATAAGGAACTTGTGCTAATCACACTCTTCGTCCATGGAAAGAATCATATTTACCTTTCTCATGGTGATGTCAACCCATTCTCCGTTTCTAGCATGACTTTTTCCAACCGATAGTTCATCATCAGCTAGATCCATCAACACTTGATACCTAACTTCTTCATCTTCTGAGGATAGATCTTGATCATCCTAATCAAAAGTTTTAGCAACCAAACCTTCGCCTTTGTTCTGAGAAGGCTTTTGAATTTGAGTAATCGATGGTTCAGCTTCTAGAAGTGCAAGCTTTGCCTTGACCTTCTTGTATTCAGATCTATAATCCTTCTCAATTTTATTATTATTCTGAAAGCCTTGTTTAATTGGAGGAGCTTGAATTAGTTTAGGTGTGAACTTTGGTTGAAAATTGTCATTTCCTGATGATGAGTTTTGACTTTTGTAAGAGGCCAATGGAGTTTTTGAAAGACAATATTTTTCAAAGTGCCAAGTTTTACCACATCTAAAACAATCCACTCCCTCAGTGGATTGATTTCCAGCAAATTTAGTTCTTTTAGTATATCTTTTGGTGTTGGCCAATATGGCTCTTTCATGAAACTCCCCGTTAAGATCCCTGATGTATTCAGTACTAGATCTTTCATCAACCTCATCATCTGAGGTCTCTTGAAAATCTTGAACAATTTCGTTTGAGTAAAAAGCAGTTGATATGGTTCCTTGATTAACAGGGGTTGGTTTGGCTGAGGTGTATGTTATTAAGGCCTTTTTAGACTCATTATACCTTCTATATATAAGATTATCCTCATAGATAAATCTTCCATAAATATCTGCAAGATCTCGAGTATGAATATGATTACCATTTCACAGTCCTTGAGAAAAGCCAAGCCATTTTTCAGGGAGACTGTTCACAAAAACCAACATTGATTTCATGTTTAGACATTTTCACCCCGTCATTTGATAGCTCATTGAGAAAGGTCTTGTATCTGGTGTAGGTTTGAGGAAGTGTTTCAGATGCTTTGGCCCTGAAAGTATTATATTCTAACTTCGTGTCCATAATCCGATTTTCCTTAGTGTCGGATGGTCCTTCGAAAATATGAACAAGATATGTCCAAGTTTCTTTGGCTGTCTCACACTCGATGACTGCTTCCATAATATCGTCAGGAATAAAAGATATTACGATGCTTTTGAAACGTAGGTCTTGGTAGACCACTCACCTTTCATCGTCAGACCATTGGTTTTCTGGTTTGCATCACCTGCTGCTGTTTTTGGTTTGAACGGAGCATTCTTAATACATGTTGTAATAAGGTTCCATTCACATCAAATAACACACCATTCTTTTCTTCCATTTATTAAATCTTTCAACTTCCAACTTAGGAGCGTTAACAGAGTAACTTGCTCCCTTTTTGTTGACAAGTTGAGGTACTTTACTTTCGGCCATAATGGATCAAGGTTTTAAAAACTTTGAGACAGTAGTTAAAATTTTATAAACCTACCGCTCTGATACCACTTTTTGGTCCCTTGTAATTGGTGTTATACTCATGAATACTAAGTATAGACCTAACTCATGGTTAAGTAATATAATAAACACAAGACAAAGTAAAGTAAATAACACAAAAGGTTTTCAACGTTTAACTCTTAGCTTTATTAAAGAATTATACCCTATTGTATGCGAAGCTACAATAAGGATTGAATAGACAATGTATGTTTGGTGATCTCCTCACTAACAAGCTAGTCCAATCCTAGTGATTGCTAAGCTTGACGATTCTATCAACAAGAGTTTAGAACTCAAGTGTTTTAATCGTATTTGGAAGAGAGAACTTTGTTTGTGAATGTCTAAATCATTTAGTGCACAAAACTTAGTTCTCTCTTTTTACAACCATCCTATTTATAGAAGCAAAGGGTAGATATGTGACAAGAATTGCCCATGTGCAATTCTTGTCCTATTGGTACGGTGTACAATCTTGTCTTAGACTATTCTAAGTAATAAGACGTAAATCCTTTCAAAAGGTCAATACCCTATCTAACCCATAAGGGGTAAGTCACGCTAATTGTGTGATTTACAAATATCTTATCATAATTCAACTTATCCCGCCTTTACTTCAGTCTTTAAGGATGCTTGCTTCTTGAGGGAGATCGTATGGGGTTCAGTGAGTCTATTGTCAACAACTCACTGAACCCATCACCTTCTTCTTCGTCTTAGGTACATCATTCACTGAGCTTCGCCTCACTGAATACTCGAGTCTTTCTTTTAGACTCAGGCTAAGAGCTTGAAGATGACTCACTGAGTGACTGTTCACTTAATGACTTCTTTGTGTTCAAGGATGAAAGATTACTTAGGCAGATTATTATTCAAATCCTTCAGGGAGGTCATTAAGCACTGAATTGATCTAACAGCGGTTGAGAAGAAGATCCCGGATTCAAAGATGAACCGGGATTGTAGTTTGGAAATTCTTTGGAAAGATCGTTAAACATGTTGCTTTTCGAATTGGGGTCCATTTTTGGTGAGTAAAACTGAAAGAGATTATAGAAAAATGAGATAGAAAGTGTAAGAAATGAGTATAAAAAATTGGGTGAAAAGAGGTTTTATTTATAGAGTGCTTTGGTCTTTTTTTTTGAAAAAAGATGAAAAAAATTTACAACAACTATTCTTTTAAAGCTAAGGGCTATATTTAGTTTTTCAAAAAAAAAGCCCTAAAGTCCCCTAACGGCTAGTTATTCAAATTTTCAAAAAAAATAGAAAAAAAGGGAAAAATGCTCGGCGCTGGCTGGATAGTTTGGCGCGAACCTCCTTGGCGTCAGACGGGGAGTGGTGCGCCAACAAGGAGGTGGTGCCAAAGGCATAATAGCCAAGCCACCAACCCCCTGTTTCCCTTGCTCTAAGGCTATGTTTATTAACAACTGGTTCCAACCGGTTGGATACTTAAATGACAAAAAAATAATACTAAAATATTAAAAGTACATAAACGATGGATAAAATTGGGCACGAACGCTTCGCTCGGTGATCTCCAAATTGACTATCTAATCTTGACACATGTCGTGCTTTGAATGGCCAAGCACTTCATGAGTAGTTTCAAAGTATTCATGCTAAAACTAAATCTGTATACACTCCCCAAAAATACAATAAAACCACTTATGCATATCTTAAAAAGAAACAAAAATAAACGAAAAGAAAAAAAGAAAACACTAATGGTAATGTTGCTTTATTATTGAAGAAGATATGAAGGAGTAAGCGGGTTTTAATGTAGTTTTTTTTTAAAGGATGAGATATGAAGATGAGATATGTAGTATCTGTTGTTTGAAGAAAAATATGAGGATGAAAAGGATAATATACGTGTGAGTGTATTTGGATGGTCTCACAATGACTAGAAATAAGATTATTCTTAAACCTCGAATGATTTGGATTTTTTTTCTTTCATATTTAGTATATTAATTTAATTATAGTTTATTAGATCAAACAGTATTATAATAATGAAAATTATATTTTTATTTGGTTAATATAATTTTGTATAAAATTTTAAGTAATTAAATAAATATAAAAGATAATATTATATGTTAGATTGGTTTAGTTTGATTTGCTAATAAGACTACGTTTATTCATGATCTTCTCCAACCGATCAACACATACATGACAAAAGAATATTCATATATAAAAAAGAAAGAGAAACCAATGACCCGGTCATTATGTGACTTTTAAACTTCTGAACCAACCTTGCCACGCGTCCTTCTCTGAATCTGCCACATCATCACCATCATGTTTCCATTCTCCCATGTCTGATTAGCTGAAGGCAACTCCAAATCGTCCTATTTCCACGCACTTGCCATCACTAGTATTCGGGTATGTATACCATGTTCAATTAGGCGAATAGTAGATAAAAATGAGATGATGAATTGATAATAAAAAATGAGACATGTTGGTGCTACTTTCAATGCTCGGTTTATATGATGCAAGAGAAATAAGAATGGCTACAACTACTTTAGTTGGGGGAAATTAGTGTATACTGCTTTTTGGACTAATATGTTAAGTGGGCTTATACATATTTGGGTTTAATTACATATTTGAGTTTGAATGTTAGTATTATAGACTTATAGCTATTAGCTAATGACATTGGGTTAGGCAAGTAAAACATATAAATAAGATGTATTATATATTAAGTTGGGTTGGAAGAGATTTTTAATAAACATAGTCTAAATGATAAAATAGTTGAGACTCATTCTATATATAAATTATGTAGGAGGAAAAATAAAAAGAAAATAATATTTTAATAAAAACATGAACTTGGGTCGAAGAAGGTTGCAAATAAACGTGTCTAACTGCTCTTACATTTTCTTCAATTTCTTCTTTGGTGCACCATCGCTTATAAAATAACAGACATACACACGTGCCTTACACAAATGGTCACCAAGAATCTAATAAGATAAAAAAAAATCGATACGCATAAGTAGTGCTATAGAATGTTATACATTAAGATCAGTCTCTTTTACTTTCTCCCCTGCATTTCTTCAAAACCCTCCCTCATATAATTAACCAAAGAAACCCCCATTTCATTTCACACTAATAGAAACAAGAACAATACCCGTGCGTTGCACGGGTAGACAATTATTTGTAAGTTATAAATTGTTTTCACATTTAAAATTAAGAAAAGATTTATATTAAGCATTGTCAAATGTATACTTAATTATATTATCGCATAAATGAGAAGTAAAAAGTTGTATGTAGGGATGAGCTCGGGACTAATCCTGCCCCGAACTCGTTCCGATTTAGTACTTCCGATTTTTTTCTCGATCTAAAAAGTTATGTACCGATCTCGTACCGAAGGGAATTCGGGTATCGGTACTGGTATCGGAAAATCGGGATTTTCCCGTATCTTTTCGGGAATTTCTCCATTTGGTACCGATCCCTTACCGAATTAGTGGTCTCGAATTTTTTTCACCTTATTTTGTAGTCCCGATCCCGTACCGAACGGAATTCGAGTACCGAGAATCGGTGCGGTTCTAAGAACAGTTCGAGTTTGAATTTTAGATTCGGGTCAAAATGTTTATCCTTAGTTATATGTATACCCACAAAATTTAGAAGAATTTGAATATGTAAAGGATAGTGTACCAAATACATTTCTTTAAAGTAGGAGACTTTGTTACTTTATCAATTTTCATAATGTAAAAAATTACGTTTTCATGTGACTGAGTTGGTCATAGTGAGTGATCAATGGCTCCAAAAAGCATCCAATATTTGCTGCAACTTAGTTAATGTAAGCTGGTAGTAGATAAGTAAATGCGAAACATTAATCAGTATTAAATATATATTATGAGTACAAATTTTATTAATAAATGTGAAAGAAAACCTCAATCCAACACGTAAAATATAAGAAATATATGAGAAGTTTCCTTTACATATATGCACCAACAATAACTTCATTATATCTAAGTTAAAAACTTTAAATTTTAAAACTTTATACATATTTGTTGAGTTTGTTATACTTGTGTTTTGCAGCTTAATGTGACTAAGTTACTAATAGTGAGTGAGCAAAATGGTGCCAACAGTAGCCAATATTTTATGGAAGTTAGTTAAATGTAGTCTTGCAACGTATACGTGGAATACAAAAATGGCAACAATAGTAAAGTAGGCAAATGTATCTACAATGTGAGTGTGACTATTACTTTTATACTTATCCTCATTTGTACTTATTAAACGAGAGAATTTGGCTCGAAGGAGCGTCATTATCTCTTCTTTGGATTGTCCTTTGTGTAATCAGGTTTGTGAATCTTCCTCCCATCTGTTTTTTGGGTGTCATGTGGCAAAGGATGTTTTGAAGCTTATTTGCCGCTGGTGGGATTTAGATTATCAAGATTTATCTTCCTACGATGGTTGGCTCTCTTGGTTCAAGTCTATTCGCCTAGTTTCAAGATCCAAAGATATTTTGGAAGGAGTATTCTATGTTTTCTGGTGGAGCATTTGGTCTCATAGGAACCAACATCTTTTTTCGGGTTCCAATCCTCGTAAAAGTTTTATTTTCGATGACATTGTCTTTCGTTCTTTTAATTGGTGTGTAGCTAGAGGTAATAGAACAATGAGTTGGGATGGTTGGCTTCAACATCCTCATTTACTTTCTTTGTAATTTCTAGCTCCTTGCTAGTTTCTAATAAAGTTGCCGTTCAAAAAAAAAGTTAAATATGAACAAAGATTTAAAGTAACAATCTTTAAATGGTGGCAAAAAAGATAAAAGTGGGCAAAAAATATGAAGAACAATACAAAATGGTTTACAATGTTTTACATGTATAAGTTCCTGAAAAAATGTCAGTACTGCAGTAAAAACTACTATATTGTCAAAACAACAAAGCAATTATTAGCCAGTGGGTGTGTGGTTGTGACCCATAGCATCAAATGGGCAACAATATGATCTAAAAACAATAGGTTATGCTCTATCAGTTTAACCAATTTTTGATTAAATGGCAAAATCAAAGTGAAAAAAACCATAAAATGTGAAAATACTTCTATGAATTGCTAAACTTCATTTACAATGCAAATGAAGTTGCATACATCTTGACTATTGCTCATATTGAATCCACCTAAAAGATGATATTCGGTTCTGAACTTTTTGAGTAGAAAGAGGATATATGTTGAGGTCAATCCCTGGTGTAGTACTTGTCACTTATTGAATAGCATACTGATAACTTATATGGACATAGAAATTAAGGAACAAAGAGATGTATAAGATATTGTTCGAAAATGATATGTGGAATACTTATCAACAAACAAAAGAAGAGTCATAAATTTCAATTGCTATCAGAAACACAAACACAAATTAAGGAACTTTGAAAAACTATAATAATTGTGAAAAATAAGCTTATTTAGATTCATAAGCTATTAATCCTTTATTAAAGAAATCTACAAACACAAACAAAATAAAGAACAAACTAAAAGGAAACAATGCAAGTACAATACTAAATATATCTTAAATGTCTTCATCATCGTTCATAGTGGTCACCCAAAAATTTGATCATAAACATTGAGTATTGCACTTTGGTCCTTCGTGGACAACTTCTTCACCAACTTCTTTACCATCTGAATCTTCCGTAAGAATGACATCATCCACTTTCAGTTCATCAAATTGTGTTCATGTTTATGTTGTTTCATCTCTATAGGTGAATCAAGGTGGAAGGTAAGTGCCTACTTATTGGCCATGTTTATTTGAAGTTTGATGATTATGTTAGATTAGGGTTAGAACTTACATGTGGATGACTAATGTGCATGCGATTCACTCATATAGTGCTTTTGCTAAAATGGCGTCAAAAGAAGTAAAAACGAAAGTCCCGAGATAATCTGTAAGTTAGTTAAAAGAGATATTGCCATGTCACAGTCCCATTTTGTACTTATCTTCATTCTAAATTTTATGAAACGTGCCTAATAAAACCTCAAAAGCTAATAGCAGATAAGTTTCATTAATTTATAAGGCCTAGATTGAATCTAGTATACATCGTACGGTTATTAAAGAGTGCCAGGTCATATTTTTTTTATCTCTGTAGCGCTAACAATAAATAAGGGTAATACACAATTTTGCTAAAAAAAATTACATTATAATTCTGAGGTAACTATGGAAGAGAAGGAATAGGAGGGTGTTTCGGAGAGTCTCATGAAGATGAGTTAACCAAAATCATACTTTCATGGTCTCTCGATGAAATTCTCAATCAACACCTCTTTCACAACAAGGTTTTTCTTCTCTTTATTCTTTTATTTACAATCATTTTGTTTTTTTTCTTACTAGCTTAAAGACCCGTCTAACGTTAGGTTTAGCTTAATAAGTAATTTTATGAGAAATAACAATCAGATGTTAATATTTAAATACATTAAGTGCGTTCCGATAATAGATGAAAACAATAATATAAAAAACACGAAGTATTCGATAGCCGTTTAACTTTGTAATAATCATAAAAATAGTCTTCCATGCATTATGGTCTTTAATCATGATGTATCTAAGTCCCAATAAAATGAATAGTCAATGTCCATTTTATGAACACCTAAAAGTTGAACGTTAAAGTAATTAAAAAGAAAGTATGAGCAATGTTTTAGATTTGATTATAAAATATTTAAAAAATTTATGCACTAAGTCCAGACTCGTTAACTTGAGTTGACTACACCCTCATTGTATCTTCCTATATATATCACGTGTAAGAGTGTAAGATTATGTATAAATTATGAATGAAAATATATTCTTTCCCATCAACCTCTTTTTCTGGAACAAAAGTATTCATAAAAACAATAATAACCAAAAAACTCTGTTAATAGATTTTGAAATAACTCCTATTAAGAATTAAATAGTACTTGTTTCATATTTGAAAATAAATTTTTAAAAGCAAAGATAGATTAACTATGATATCATACTATATTTCCTTCTTATTCACAATAATATTAGCTATAAGAATTAACTTTAAATACCATAAAAAGATATATAATTACATAACCACATTTCATCACTATTAACTAAAAAGAAAGATTGCGAAATTAGTTAGATTAATATGTAAACAACCCAACAACAAAGACTACAAATCTATATTATATTAGATACACTGGAATAAAAAATACATATATATTAAATATTACTATACTCTTTATAGTAGAATGCATCTAAAAATCAAGACTACAATTCTGTTTGTCCAAAGTAGACAAAGGTTGCAGAAATCATCCTTTCGGTTTGCTAACTATATATACTTCCACCTCATTTTTGTTGTTGAGACATCTATTGTGCAAAATCATGGTTCTTCCTTCACGTGGGTTCAGTTCACGAACTTGTCGAGGTGGCTCCACATATGGCTCAAGTGGATTGTCACCAGATGGGTGCAAGCTGAGGGATTATTCTAAGTTGATGATCTCTTTGACTCTTTCCTATGTGGATAAATAAGTTGTTAACAATTGATGTTGTATATAAGATACACATTCTGCAACTTATATTGAGATACACATTGTCAATCCTTTACGTATTAGTTTACCATAGTGATGAGACGGCTTTTATACATGGTCTCATCGTTCTTTTTGGACTTAAAATGCATTAAATACCATCATAAATGCCAAATATATGCTTGTGTTTGTTACTTGTGTATTTTAGGTACGGATATTGAGAAAATGACAAGATCACAAGAATCAATCAAAAACGAACACGGGAAACGAAGCCGCACGATGAACCAAGCCCTAATGAAGAATTTTCCAAAGTCAACCCTTGAAGATTTGAAGAATTATGAAGATTGGTCCTCCAAGTTTGAAGAATTGACACTTTATACCCTTGTATCTTCATAATTACAAGTTTGGTCCCTAAAGTTTGTCAAAATTACAAAAAGGACCCTTAACTTTGAAGAATTGGCAAATTTAGTCCCTCAAAAAAACTAAATTGTCAAAAATGGTCCTCCAAGAAGTCAACAAACAAGTCAAGGCCTTGAAGTATGAAGACATGTCAAAAACAGCCCTTGAAGATTGCCAAAATTACACTTGTAGTCCTTAAAACAAGTTTCAAAACTTGTTGTGCCAAAATTGCCAAAGTCCAAAAGTTGATATGTGTTATTTTGGCGTTGTTAGCCATTTAATACAAAGTGAACAAAGAATGAAACATGAGGGGGCAAACCTGCCAGACAAACAAACTCAAACCCTCCACTCAGAAACTGCCACCTCACCCACTCACACCCATTAACCAATCACAAACCACCCCTTCACCACGTTACCTCTCCACTCACAATAACTGATTTAATTAATCAGTTTAACCCTTCCCTCCAAACACAAAATTTAAATAATTAAACCCCCAAACTGGATTAAACCCGTCCCTAATCCATCCTTAAAACCTAATTTTTTCCAGGATGAACAATGATCAAAACAAGGGGTTTTTGGGTAATTATTTCCAGATCCTTAATTAAACATCCCTTAAACCTAAAACCATTCTTAAACCCCCATCACCATCACCTCACATGCTTATTCAACCCTCCCCTGCCCCACAATTTGGCTCCAAGACAAAGATTGACAGCATGATCAAGATCCCACAACAATTCCGTGTTCCCAAAGGCTAAATGGACGTCCAAGATCCTCTTTTCATTGCTGGCATCACACAAACTGCCAAAGATCTTCACATGGCTTATTTTTGACTGAAAAATTCAAAATCGTCCAAGGGCAAGATTGGAAGTTCAAGTGTTAGGGTTTTTAGCTTCTTATCAGTTCTAGAATCACAAGTGTAAGCCTATATAAAGGCACATAGGACTTAGCATAGTTTCTGTTCTTTTTTCTCCGTTTTGTCACAAGCATTGTAAATCCGTTTTATTTTCTGAAATAAAATTGGTATTGTGTTGTTGATGAGAAGCAAAGAACCTCTTTACATTCCTGCAATTTAATTTCCAAGTTCAATTTCAATTTAAGTTTCTGTTTCAATTCAAGTTTTTTTTCTTTTTTTGAAAATTCGTCCAAAAGCTTTAAGCTTGCATCATAAGCCTGATAATCTTGTAGATTATCAAGCTTAGGTGAGGGTTTAAGCCTTTGTTGATTCAGTTTGTGGTGAAGTTTCAAGATATTCAAAACCAGTTTTTTTATTATTTTATCTAATAAGTCATAAACAGCTTAACCAATAAGCTTGTTTATAGCTTATTGGTATTGTGAAGAGTTAAATTTGGTGCTTTACTTTTCTCTTAGCAGGATTCATAAGCCCATTCAGTAGAAGATATAGGGTGTGTGAGTCAACAGTGACCACCACCCCCTCTCTTCCTTTGCTACTTACTTAAGCCAATAGCACAAGCATAAGCTTGTGGGAGGTGGCTTTTCAGCCACTGTTGGGCTTGGAAGTAAGCCCAACGAGGTATCACTTTGTTTCCCTTTTCAAGTTTATAAAAAAAAGGAGTTCAGAAAATTGTGATTTTGCTTGAAGTTGTGAAAAGTTGTTTGATTGTTGGTTTGTTGGATTAATTTGAGTAGATTAAGTATTTTATGCATGTTAGAACTCTTTAGAATCAGTTTAGAGTTGTTTTGAAAGGATTTGGTTTGTAAAAAAGTTGATTTCTAGGTTTAAAGGGGTGTTTGGATTTGAGTTTTATGCAGAGTTTGTGACAAGTTTGAGTGTTGAACACTGTTTTGAATCTGTCATTAGGGTGTTAGTAGGGTGTAAGCTAGCTTGGTTTGCAGTTTGAACAAGTTTGGAACCAATTGCATGCTAAAAAGTTGAAAGTTAGCTTAAAATCTGCTAAGATCTTTTTCTGCTCATTTGTGTGGAATTTTGCTTCAAGATTTGTTAATTTGCTAGAGTTTAGGTTGATTGAAGTTTGTTTATTGCTTATATGCTAGATTGTGGATTTGTGTGCAAGATTTGAGCATCTAAAAGTCGTTTTTGTACATTTAACTTTGGTAAAAACACCCACAGACCCATATAAGGATATCAACAACTTGAAATTGCCTTTGTGTGCATTTTTTGTGAATTTTTGCTAAGTGACTATTGTTGTTTTTGCATTTGATTGACTCCCTACACTCCAACTGAGTGTAGGGGTGCCTGATTGTCCATCAAAACATCCACAAATCATCAAAATCCAAGTCCTCTTGGTCAATCTGCATTTGTGAAGAAATAACTTTTCTACTTGTGTTCATAAAACCATACTGGGCACGTTTTTTGGCTTGCATTGTCTTAATCTGGTTAATCTTGGATTGTGTTTGTGTTTTGAAGCTTAAAAGGAGTATAAGTTTGGGTTTGTAAAAGTTAAAAAAAAAAATTACAAAAAGCTCACCTTGCCTGGGCTCGAACACGCGACCTTGCTTTCCAAGGACTAACGTGTTAACCAGTGATCCAGATGGATTTTTACGTTTATGTTTCATTTCATTACTTATTTAAGTAGTTTTGGTTTTATAGCTTATTTGGATAACAGCTTTTAAATAAGTTGTTTCTAGCTTATTTCTTGTAGCTTTTTTCTGTTTAGCATTTTTCCTAGGATATTATTAGGGTTGTTGACTTTTTTGAGCAAAAAGCAAATTTTTCCCTTTATTCATTAATTTATTAGGATTATTTTAAGTTTTTATTTTAAAAAGTCATTAAAAATAGTAAAAAGTATATTAAAAATCTGAAAAAATAGTTTTTAGGTTTTTAATCATATTTTTGAGGTTTACAGCTTTTTAAGTTTTCAAATTAGCTTATTTTTAATTTTATAGGATTTTAAGGGTTTTTAAGCAACTTTAAAATTTAATATAAAATTATTAAATAGGTTTTAGAAAATTTGGATTGCATTTTTGTTCTAGTTACATTATTTAGGACTTTTGGTAATTTTTTAGAATTTATTTTTAAACTTTTTATTTTTTGAATATTTTAATATTATTTTATTATTAAAAATTAAAGTTTTTTTTTAGTTTTTTCATTTTTCCTTAGTTAAGGACACTTAATTAGGAGTTTTGTCACTTTCCAAATATTTTTTAGACTTTTCAATTAATTTCTAGAATTAATTTAAGATTTAATAGATTTTAATAGTTTTTAAGTGTTTAAAAATAGTTTAATTTGGTTTTAAAATTTTTAAAAATAGTTTTTAGCTTAATTAGGTCATTTTTAAGGTTTACAAACTATTAGATCTTGTTTAAAGCTTTTTAATAATTAAAAGTGATTTTTAGGGCTTTAATTAGCATTAAAAAGTCATTTTCTAATTAATTAAAAGGGTTTAGCAAGTTTGAATTTTTTGTAAACTCTTAGAATATTATTGGGGATTTTTAGTAATTTTTAGAAATTTTAGGTTAAAATTTTAATTTTGGCACTATTTACGACTTTACGTGTACGTCTTTTTCGTCGTAGTTTAATTCGTATTCGTAACCGTCAATATTTTCTTATTTCCATTTTCTTTTCTTTCTTCTCAATAAAATCAAACATAATTAATCATTTCTACACAACACACTAGCCTCCTTGAGAACGATACCCACACAAAGGGTCATAAGTGTTTACGTACGCTTAACGCTTACCGCTTTTACGCTCTTTTTCCTAAAAGGGTGTGAATTTACAACTATCATTTTGGCGCCGCTGCCGGGGAGGCGTGTTGTGTTTGATTTGAACAATTGTTGTTTTCTATATTAGCCATAATATCTATTTGTATTAGTAGCACTCTACTAATACGTATTATCGTTTTTCGTTTTTTGTGTGAATATTATTAATATATTGTATACGTAGAACAACAAATTAACAAGTACTCCAAATACGTGAGACATCACAACCTTGACTTGGGAGGTCATTACCCAATCATTGTATTCGAATCTCAAACCAAAGAAAAAGGCAAAAATAGATAAATACTTTCGTGAAGCTCGATTTTGAAAAATACAAACTATAAGGTGGGTATAAGGCGGTTGTATTTCACGACCTAAAGGAAAAAGGCTCTTAAGTGCTTCGCGCCGCCTCGTTTCCTCCGCTTGCTTGTGCGTATTTTGAGATTGAAAGCCAATCGAGGGTTTTGCCGCCCAAAGTATTAATTACGTATCATATATATTTTCTTGGTTTCATTGATTAAACCCTCTTGAACGATTTGGTGTTCCACCATCGTTCTAAAGTCATCGAAGGCGTTCACTTCACGTGATCGTTTTCATTCCTTGAGGCTCCTTTAATCACGAGGTTTGATTTGAGGAGAGATTTGTAGATTTGTGTCTACTTAATACATCACAAAATCCAAAAAAATTAAAAACAATCAAAAACCACAAAAAATCAAAAAAGTAAAAACTCCAAAAAGAATCTTCTTTGCTCCACCCCACGTTGTACGTTACGTTTATGCTCACTCGCTCTAAAGCAAGACGTCAACGTAAACGTCGAAACCGAAAGGAAGCAACACCTACGCTTTCTAACGAAGACTCTCCCATTGACGAACCTATTGTAGAACAAGTAGTCACCATGGCTAATCGTACTATGATGGAGTTACTTCAAGCACCCACCGAGGGTTATGGAGAGGCCATTGTGATTCCCACAATCCTTGCGGAGAATTTCGAGGTCAAAACGGGTTTGTTGTCCATGATTCAAAATAACAAGTTTCGTGGTGACGAAAAGGACAACCCCCACAATCATATCCGCCAATTCAATTGTCTTACGGCCACTTACAAGTTTAAGGACGTCTCTAACGACTCGATTAACATGATGCTTTTTCCGTATTCCTTAGCGGGGCCCGCAAAAATTTGGTTAGAGAAAGAGCCACCCAATTCTATATTGACGTGGAAGGATCTCGTTTCTAAGTTCGTGAACCAATTTTTTTCCGCCCTCTAAGACTACGCATTTGAAAAATGAGATTTCTAAATTTTCATAAGAGTATAATAAGAGTTTTTCGACGGCTTGGAATAGGTTTAAGGAAATGTTGCATCAGTGTCCTCACCACGGGTTTTCCGATTTGCATCAAATCGACACGTTATACAATGGATTGAATGATCATGAGCGTGATTATCTCAATGCCGCCGCGGGTGGTAATTTCTTGTGTAAAACGGTCGAGGAAGCATTGACAATCATTGAGAATAGGTCTAAGGTCTATATTCCTCGTAGCACACCGAGTGTTGCCAAGGCTTCTTATACACCTTTGTCTTCATCGTCTTATACCATTGATGCTTGCCAAATCGAGGCAAATTTGGAAAATAAGATTTTCGATAAACTTAAGGGCTTGCTAATTGAGTTTAAAGTTGGTGAACAACCCGCTCCCGCTACGATTAAAGCAGTTGAGGTTTCTTGTATGTATTGTGGTGGAGCTCACGATTACTCCGAGTGCATTACCAACGGTGGTAACACTTCGAGTGCCTTCGCGGCCACGGGAAACTATAACCAAACCGGTCAAGTTACCCGCTCTAATCAAGTGACTCCACCGGGTTTTCCACCAAATCAAAATGCTAACAATTATCGAAACAACCAAGTTGGTTACCAAAACAATCAAAGAAACAATGTGAAGGGTAATAACAACTATGGGAATCAAGGGGGGAGTAGCCAATTGCAAAATCAAAATCAAAATCGTAATTTTCAAAACACAAGTCAAGGTCTTCAAAATGTTTACACTAAAGAACTTCCAATGGACTTTTTGAATTACGCTACATCAAATGATAAGATTTTGGAAAACATTCAAGAGCAATTGGCTAGTCAAGCTAGGGACACGGCTAAGAACACCAAAGAGTTGGCTAATTTTATGAAGGAAAATCTTGCTATGAGAAATGAGTTGAAAAATGATTTTGCTAATCAAATTAGAGGTCAAAACAATAAAATTGAACAAAGTCATGCTAGGCTTGAACAAAGAATTGACCAAAAAGCCGCTAGTCAAGATCTTAAGTTTAGTAGCCAAGATGCTAAGCTTAATGCCATCTTAGAAGCCGTTATGGGAAACAAAGCCTCTACTTCGGGTAGTTTACCAAGTAACACCGTGTCAAACCCGAAGGGAGAGATGAAAGCGATTACCACACGTAGTGGTAAGACCTTTAAGGAGCCGATTCCTCAACCAATTGCTCCTACGGAGGAGCCAATTGAAGAAGAACCCGAGGTTATGGTTGAAAAGGAGCATATCTCAATCTCATGAAGTACCGCTCATACCACACCTACGGTCGACCCTTTACCCATATTGGAACCCGAGATTCCAAAGGCTATGCCTATGCCCCACCGAACACCATCCTCTTCTTTTGAACCATCTTCGTCTCTACCAACACCTCCTTTGCCTTACCCTTCGAGACTTCGAAAGGAAAAGATGCAAGAACGAAGCAATTATCAATTTGAGCTCTTTATCAAAATGTTTGGTGACTTGCACTTTAATATAAGTTTCGCGGACGCACTAATCATGATGCCTAGGTTTGCCGCCAACTTTAAGAGTATGTTGAATGACAAGGAGAAATTGCAAAAATTGTCTAGTTGTTCATCGGTTTATCTTAACCGAATACCTCAAAAAGTCGGTGACCCCGGTAAATTTTTGATTCCATATGCGATTCAAGATATGGAAGAATGCTATGCCTTGGCCGATCTTGGTGCTAGCATTAATTTTATGCCTCTTGCAATCTTCAAGATGCTCAATCTTCCTAATCTTACTCCTTCACAAATGTCTATCGAAATGGCCGATCATTCTACGATTCCCGCATGTGGGGTGGCCGAAGACGTTTTTGTGAAAGTGGGAAAGTTCTACTATCCCGTAGACTTTATCGTTGCCGATATTCCCACGGATCCTCAAGTTCCTCTTATCTTAGGACGATCTTTTCTAGACACATCGAAAGCGATTATCGACGTCCATGCTCTAAAAATCACTTTGCGATTCAATGACGAGGAACTTGTTATAAACGCAACACAAAATTCTATAATTTCTCACGTTTATTCCATTGCTTCCATGAACGATATTAACATTGATATGATTGATGTCGTTTGTGAGGAATATTCCCAAGAAATCTTAGGTTTTGTTGACGAAGCTAGTCGTGGCAATCCCACGATGCTCGATCCAATCATTGATAACTCGACACCTTCCTTCACTCCATTTGAAGGAGGCGGTTTTACATTGGAAGAATACGATGTTCCACGTACGTGCAACGAAGACCTCGATGACTTTGAGGACTTCTCGATTATCAAAGATTTTTTGAACGATTTCCCATTTCCTCCGCCGGTGGAGGTTATGACTCTTGAGCCTACATCTTCAATCGAGGAACCACCAACCCTCGAATTGAAAGAGCTTCCCCCACACCTTGAATATGTATTCTTGGGGGAAAATGATAAGTTACCGGTTATTATTGCAAAGGATCTCTCCAATGATGAGAAAACCGCACTCATCGAGGTTCTAAAACCTCACCAAGGAGCAATTGCGTGGAAATTATCCGACATTAAGGGGATCGATCCCAAGTTTTGTACCCACAAAATCTTAATGGAGGAGGACTACAAGCCCGCAATTCAATGCCAACGTAGGGTAAACCCAAAAATCCACGACGTCATCAAAAAGGAAGTTTTAAAACTACTAGACGCGGGATTGATTTATCCTATGTCCGATAGCCCTTGGGTGAGTCCCATTCATTGTGTCCCTAAAAAGGGAGGGAAGACCGTTGTGCCAAATGATGACAACGAGTTAGTCCCCACTAGACTTGTGACCGGTTGGAGGGTGTGCATTGACTATCGAAAGTTAAATGACGCCACTCGTAAAGACCACTTTCCCTTGCCCTTCATGGATCAAATGTTGGAGCGTCTTGCGGGAAATGACTTTTATTGTTTCTTAGATGGTTTTTCCGGTTACTTCCAAATCCCCATCGACCCTCGTGATCAAGAAAAAACTACGTTTACGTGTCCATATGGAACGTTTGCCTATCGTAGAATGCCATTCGGACTTTGCAATGCACCGGGAACTTTCCAACGTTGCATGATGGCTATTTTTCATGATATGATCGAGAAGACGATGGAAGTCTTCATGGATGACTTTTCCGTGTTTGGCAATTCGTTCACTTCGTGCTTAGGAAATTTGAAAAACATGTTAAAACGTTGTGAGGAAACCAACCTAGTGCTTAATTGGGAGAAATGTCATTTTATGGTTAGAGAGGGGATCGTCTTAGGGCACAAGGTATCTAAAGCGGGGATTGAGGTAGATAAAGCTAAAATAGACGTTGATGAGTCGTGGATTAAACACATATACGTTATAGGACAAATTTAGGTAATTACCTTTAGGAAAAAGTAATTAACCAAAAATAAGTCAAAGACGGATACGATTAAACACGTGAGTGAGTCGAGTTCGTTGTACACAAAGATCTTATGAATTTGAGACGTTTTGCTTTGATTTGGACAATTGATTTGAATGTGTCGTTGGTTTTTAAAACTAAAATTAACTCTACGAATTTTAAGCTATTAAAAATAAACCTACGTGCATGAATCGTTAACCCCACTATTTAAAATTAACCTAACAATTAATTATTTACTTTAAAATAAACACTATTTAAAAATTAATCTATTTAAAAATCTTTAAAAGTAAATCTATTTAATTAAAATAACTTTTACTTTGCTTTAAAAAATCTAATTTAAACTTTTTAAACTAATTACTTGATTAAAAATTACTTTAAACAAATCTATTTAGAAAACTATTTCTATTTTAATTAATAAAATCTAATTATAAAAATTACTAATTAAACTTTTAAATTTAATAAAAAGAAATATTTTTTTTTATTTATTTAATTTATTTATTTATTTATTATTTTTTTAGACTACTTATTATTTAGAATTTACTTTAACTAAAACTTTAATTAAAAGTTAATTAATAATATAAAACGTGACTTGAGTAAATAAACTAAAACTAATATTGCCCGAAACAATTAGTCCCATATTAATAAAATAACTGAAAGATAAATAAAAATAGCTTGAGAGCTCAATGGTAAACACACTGACCTATAAAGGAGAGGTCTCGAGTTCGAGACCCCTAAGTGATCTATTTTTTTTATTAATTATTTCTTTTGACAGTTTAGTAAATATAGTCTCAGGAGAGACCCTTTTTTGAGCTTATTGATAAAAGCTGTCAGGAGACAACTTATTGGACTTATCAGATCAGTTTGATCTGATAAGCTGAATGCTAAAATAATAATCAAAACCAAAAACTTAAAACAATCAACCATACAAAATCAGTTTTATCAAGGTGCTAGCAAATCATACCTCCAGAATCACAGTCCATAAACCAACTTAACAGGATAAACATTTAAGCAAAATAATCAGCTATTTAAAAACATTCAGCAAGTAAAGAAAAAAAAACTCAAACAGTTACGGTATTCAAGTCCATCACATTCAACCACATAGATAACTAAACCTTACTGCTTATTATTTTAAACTCAGCACAAACAAACCTAGCAAAATTCAGCAAAACTTAAAGGTGACAATAAGCTAGATTTAAGGCAGTATTCGGTTCGATTTAAACTAAAGGTAAACCAGTTTAGCTGATACGATACATCACTACACATCTATCAATCCAAAAACTTATTTCACCAGTTCTAAATACACACTTACTCAAAATCATTAATCTGAATTTGAATGAACTCTCAAACAGATAACTAAGCTGATTTCACTAAAAGAAAAAAGCAATACAGTAAACCTAAAGCTTACTCTACTCTTAATAGATTTACCAAACTAACTCAACAAACATCAATCAACTTCCATCTCAGTTTCAAACTATCATTCGCAATATAACTTAAATCTATCATAAACAAATACACATTATCAACTCAAACTTCTAAAAGCATAAAAACAGTTAAACAAGATTCAGTCTAAAGAAAAAGAACACGTGTAAAAGAAAAGAGAGTGCACCTTTTTGTCGAAACCTTTGAGATGTAGCGCAGCGCTGAGCTGGCTAAATAAACCGAATCAACACCACCATCAAAACTTCCTACGAATCACCATTAACAGCACCGAATCCAAATCCACATTCGAACCATCATTTTTATTTAAACTTTCAGTATGAAAGTTTATTCCCCAAATTTTATTCTTATTATTTAACAAAAGCTATTATTTAGCTTAATTAAATAACATCAATGTTATCATTCCAGAATAGATTAAAGCAGAAATAAATTGCAATTAGATTTAAACAGTAAATAAATCACGAAATGTATAAACTCCAAATAAACTTTTTATTAATAATCAAAACTTTAGTACAAAACTGAGAAAAGGAAATTACAATATTTCTACTACTAATTCTACATAATAACAGTAAAAAATAAAAAAGGGATACATTACACATAAAAAATGGGGGTATTTATAGCCCCCCCAAAGGCATCCTTGACCGGATATTCGCATCTCCAATAGGATATTCCTTATGAATTTTGGCCTTTGGATCTTCATTCCTTAATCTCTCTCTTCTTTGATGGCTGAGATGATCCCATTTAGCACACGGATTGCCAACGTGGCATCCGTGTGCTAGTTGTGCTTCTTTTAGGAGTGCTGATTGGTTGATATGGAGATGTGAGGTGTTGCAACGAATTACAATCAGCCACGTAGCCTCCCTCGCGCATCTACTCTCTTCCTTAGATTGGGGGTTTTATTTCTTTTTATGTGAATTAAAAGAATAATTAAAAACCCCCAATTTATTTAACCATTTTACCCATTAGGGTTTATGAACAATGGAGTTATTTTTTACTGGTTTTGGGTTTGAAAGGTTTGGGGAAGAAGGATAAAAGCATAGAAAACATCGAAACTTTATTATGTGTGAGTGGGTGGATATGGGAAAATGGTTTAACAATTTAATAGGTGTGACGTGTGAGAGGATAAACGAATGGTTGAAAAAGAAGTTTACGTTTTATAAATAAACGTATGAAGTAAAACAAAAAACCTAGGCCCATCAGATTTTTATTTTTTTTCGTTTCTCAAATTGGGTTTGAGGCCCAATACATGTATACCATCCGTCCTTCATTTAATTTGGGCCAATATAGGCTTATACATCACATAATCTTTTCTAGAGATATAAATGGGCTTTTGGGCCCATTTAACCCTATTGTGGGACCCACTTGACTGAAAACTCGATAAATGATATAATCCACTCATGTCGAGCTCGGTTTTGGCTTCTAAGATCTTTTTCTTCATTCTCGTGTCGGTTTTCATCGATTTTTGCGAACTTGGTACCTACACACATGAAAACAAGAAACACACATATCCAAGGCATTTTTGATACAAAACATGCATAATTTCATTGTTTATAGCTAAAAATGATATGAGTAAAAACACTCATATCAAATTCCCCCATGCTAAGCAATTGCCGTGTCCTCACGCAATGATAAAATAAAACTATAACTACACCATTATTTAACTTTTTGACAATTATTTTGCAAAGACATAATGTATTGCTTTCATTATTCGAAAAATAACTTTTAGGATCATTAAACTCAAATAGATTCATCGTCCCCGACTTTTCACTTTTCCAAGCCAAGTGCAAAAACAAGATCATTGTCAATCATAAGCCCCAAAATTAAACCAACTCATACAAGTAATTTGTGTTAAACTCAATCTCCTATTATTCCTAATTGTATCTCTAGATTTTATTTGTCATTCACCCAAAGGCTCATTTGACTTTATTTTGATATTTATTAGTCCAAAAATGAAGGCAAGAACGGTGTAAACTCAACACTCAAAACCTAACCTCGACTTCAAAAACCGTTGTCACTAAAGAAAGCCCACATCAAGGATAACTTAACACGATTTAGGGATAAATCCCGGACCCGAAATTTGGCTAATATGGCTACTTAAGAACAAAAATAAAAACCTCCAAAGTAAATTATGACCTTATATGGAGTTAGCAACAATTACATCATAACACCTTGTGGCTCTTTAAGACGTAATTGTGCTCCTTATTTAAAATCCACACCCTAAGGCTCCTTGGACAAAAATAAGGGAATTGACAACACCATCTCACCTTATGGCTCATGATGATGAAGCAATTTTTATTCAACACGCCCCTTGACATACACCCTAAGGCTCTAATGACAAGGTTTGTGCTACATGACTCCCACCCGAAGGCTCCTAGAGAACATGTTTTATTTATTCTTCTTTATTATTATGATATTTATAGTAAGCCAAATTTCCGCAATCCCATGATCAAAAGACCATGACGCTGACACCCTTAATGTGTACTCACTTTAATTACAAGGGAAGAAGAAGAAGGAGTTACGAGTTAAGATATCAAGACTAAACCGCTAAAAACTTCACTTATTAAGCAATTATTATTCAAGTGTGGAAAGTAAGTACGAGGAGATTAAATCAAACACAAAAATACTTGCACAAAGAAGATCTAATTTTAGAAACTTATGATTGAACTCTATCATCTCTTGTTCTCCATATTGTAAAATTCCAAAAATGTGAAATCAATGGAAACTTAGCCTATTAAATCAAAGTTTTGGGTTTTCAAGTCATCTATAGGATCTTGCATCTTCTTATACTTTTGCAAGTTTTAGAATTTGCGTTTTAAAGTTCCCTTGATAAACGACTTTCTAGGATCAATTATAGGAACTTGCGAAAAGTTCTTGTTCTTAACTCGTATGAACTAAGACTTTCGCGTTTTAAAGCTCCCTATATAATAGCCTAGCAAAAATTAATTCAAATACGTTAAGGAAAAGCTAAGGTTAAAAACCGAGTCGAGTCAAAAACTATTCTTATTTTCACCAACGGAAAGCCTACATTCGTGTCAAAAGCACTTATTTTATTTATTAAAACTTAAAAATAACACTAAAAATTTAAAATTTTATTGAAAAATGAGAAAAAGATTACGTTTGGACACGACAAAAGCAATTGCAAGCGATTATATCGATTGACTCCCCCATGCTAAAACCAAACATTGTCCTCAATGTTTCTTAGCTCAAGAGTAACACCCCCTTGCTAAAATACGAAGAGTCTAATGCAAATTCCTAGCATGGAAAGAGCACGCAAATCTATAAGTCGTTTATTAATTATGCCTCAAGATAAAACGTTAGTCAATAATAATCAAGGGTAAGAAAGTGTGCCGCTTTTGGCATTCAAAGAATGGAAGATCAAGTGGACCGGCAAAAACCGAACACGAGAGTCTTCAAATATTAGGGTCATACCTAAGATCACAACACAACAAATCACGAACACGAGCTTGAAAGATCAAGCCTTATTAGGTGTTAGAAAATAGAAAGAAGATAGAATGTATGGGACTCCCCCACAAGGCACCTCGTTTTTGTTCACCGAGTCATGAGCTCGACTCGATCCCCGCATTCATTGGTCCTTAGGGAAAATGGTAAAAACCGGCATAAAAGGATAAAATCCATGATAAAGCATGATGCCGGGGTCAAAGATCTCATCCTCGTTGTCGGATGACAAACGAAAGGATAAAACTCCAACACAAATCTCTAAAAAGAGATAGTAGTCACAACTAATGGTATGGATGTAGCATGCTCCACGAGATAAACTCGCACCAAGATGATCGAAAAATCTTTCAATTATTGCATCGGTGAAAGTCCGAGATTTCCCTAAATCGACGATTCCGGGATCGAATACCTCGTCCTCGGTGGAGAAGGGAATAGACAACAAGGTGTCGTCCCCCCATGCTAATCCTAAGTCATATAAAGCACATGGTAATGGTGGAATAAAAGTCTCAACCATAGTGGTTTCAACTTGCACGACTTTGTTGACCTTTTCACTCTTTTGAATGTGAATAAAAGGGTCATGGTACTCAAAACGAGTCACATGAAAAACCCGCACATTAAGATCAAATCGAGTGGGAAGGATAATAGGAGCAAAAAATTTCTCCCTCCGGGTCAACATTGTCATCATCATAAATCGGGTGATCAAACCAAGTATCTTTATCACCGTCATTAGACTCTTCCTCAAATTCCGAAGGAACGTCCATGGAAAGTAACTTATCAAACTCCCTAATGAAAAGATCATCATCACAAAGGTTGTGAGATGTAGGAGGTATGATGTTCTCAAAATCCTCTTGAAACAATGGATTATTGTTCAATGAAACTTCAAAGATAGGATTTGAGCAAGTCACTAAAGTATCATCATTCTCATAAGAAGGCAATTCATCGACGAATTCCTCGAGAATGGTAGGTAAAACACAAGAATCACGCTCGATCTCGAGATCGGTAACGTCTTCACTTCCCCGTGGAAGTGGATCAACAAGTTCATCGGCAAACTTATCGAATGAATAATCACTAACCTCACTCGGTGTGAAGTTAGGAATCAAAGGCTCTTCAATGGAAGATTGTGCCTTAAGAACATCAACATGGTCCTTAGAAGAGAGTGAAAATGAGTCCATTTTCAAAGATTTTTCAATTAAAGCAATATCACTCTCGGGATCAAAGTTCTTATTAATAAACTCACTAGCATCAAATGGCTCACTCAAGTAATCATCAATTTGTTTTTCAATCTTAGAACTTTCATCCTCGTGTGGATTGAGTGGAGATGAGGTAACATTACAACATGATTCAACAAAATTAGGTTTATCAAATTCAACACTTTCAAATTTCTTAGAAACCAATCTTGGAATCTTTTCTGGTTTGAAAATCATATGTTTATCCCCATATCTTATTTTAATCTCCTTTTCCCTCATATCAACTAAAACACCGGCCGTACACAAAAATGCTCGTCCTAAAATTATAGGCACACGAGGATTTGGCTCATAATCAATGATAGCAAAATCGGCTAGATAAATGAACTCCCCCACTTTAACAATGACATTTTCCGCTATACCAACCGGATGGGTGGTAGTACCATTAGCAAGCTCAATTATCATTCGAGTAGGCCTAAGTGGTTCATAATCAATGGTCTTCCAAAGGGCTAGGGGCATTACGTTAATACTAGCTCCTAGATCGGCTAGAGCTTTGTATTCCCCAAGCTCATCAACAACACAAGGTATCAAAAATTGACCCGGATCTTCATATTTCTTAGGAATGAAATCAAAGAAATCCGAAGTACTAATCACATTCAAAGTAGCCTTGGTGACTTTAAGAAAACTTTGCTTAGGTGGAACATAAATTTTCTCGATCACTCTTGCCACATTATCATCATCATAAATGGTTATGGCCTTAAGCTCTCCCCTCGGGTTAGGAATGGTATCACTAGGTAAGCAACCCGAAGAAGATGACGGTTTAGACATGAATCCCTCAAACATCGAAAGCAATTTATTTTGACTTTGTTCCAAACTTTGGTGCATACGATTTTGACTTTGCTCTAGCCTTTGTTGATTAAGCTCAATCTTGTTATTTTGCCCTTTAATCGTATTTTGAAAACAAGTCTCAAAGTATTAATTTGCCCTTGGATGTTATTTTGAAAAGCTTTCATATTTGCCTCATTCGATTTAATGTAGCTTGACAAATCATTTTTATTATTCCCTTGAAAACCTTGATTGTTTTGATTAGCATTAAAACCATTTCCTTGATTAAAATTCCCTTGGTTACCACGGTTAAAATTATTCCCATTGTTTCCATTGTTGTACCTATTTTGAACCGGTGGAAAACCCGGTGGAGCAACATGATTTTGACGGGGAACTTGACCGTTGGAGCCATAAGTTCCCGTCGCGGCAAAAGCACTAGCTTGATCAAAACCCGTGTTCAAACAAGCATAATTAGGATGTTCTCCACCACATGATACACAAACATTCTCAACCATATTAATCGATCCATGAGGATTCTTCCTAATCTCATTCAAAATCGTGTCAATCTTAGAATCCAATCTAGCAATCTCGTTGTTCACCTTAGAAACACTCGGTGTGTTTCGTGAATATTGTGCTCTAGACTTATTCTCAATTATACACCACGCGTCTCTCGGAGTTTTTCTTAAAAGATTACCACCCGCGGCGGCATTTAAAGAATCTTGTTCAATCATATTAAGCCCATTATAGAAAGTATTAATTTGATGCAATTCCGAGAAACCGTGGTGTGGACATTGTCTTAACAAATCCTTAAATCTCTCCCAAGCAACCCCAAACGATTCATGCACTTTTTGTTCAAATATAGTGATCTCATTTTTAAAGTGTGTTGTCTTGGACGGTGGAAAGAAATAATTCATAAATTTTGACACTAAATCATCCCAAGTTAAAATCGAACCCGGTGGTTCTTTTTCATACCAAAGCTTAGCATTACCCTCGAGCGAGTATGGAAAAAGCAAGAGCTTAATCGCGTCATTCGGCACATCTCTAAACTTGAGAGTCGAGGTAATTCGAAGAAAATTCCGAATGTGAGAGTGCGGGTTATCGGTCTCATTGCCACGAAATTGGTCGGCACGAATGAGCGATAAAAGACCCGTCTTAATCTCAAAATGATCCGCCAAAGTAGCCGGCACAACGATTGCTTCCCCATACCCTTCGGTGGGTGCACGGAGCAATTCCTCCATTGTACGGTTATCGGCCATCTCTACAACAATAGGTGGAATCTCGGGTTCTACTATTCGTTGTTGACGATTTCTATTTCTACGAGGAATACTTTCAAGCCTATTAAAATCTATCACAAGACGAGAAGAACGTAATTGCATACACTACAAAGACGAGAAATTAGAGGATTGAAGAAAAGAAATTAGACAAGAAAGAAGATTATTATTGGTATTTTTGGTATTGCTCAATCAATAATGATCGATAAAAACAAGGAATAAGGATAACTACTATGGAAGTAAATTACCCTCGGTCGACTTTGAAACGATAGGTGAAAACCTAAACGTCTCGAGGTTCAATAAGTAAACAACAAAAAATAAGATTTATTACTACTTGAGTCGGCAAACCAATAATAGGTTGTCCCTCTCAATATACGCACAAGCAAGCGGGGAAACGAGGTGGCACAAAGCACTTAAAAACCTTTTTCCTTAGACGGCCTTTTATAGCACGTCGCCTTATACCCACCTTATAGTTTGTATAAATCGAGTTCAAACTTCTTATTAGTATTTATCTATTTTGCGTTTATTTTTGTTTTGGGTTCGAATACAATAGCTAGGTGATGAAATCCCAACTAAGGCTTATTTGAAAAGTATTTAAAATTGTTGTTCTACGTAATATAATATATTATTCACAAAAAACGAGAAAAACGATACATAATACTTAATAGAAAAATAACAAAACTTTCCGAGGACGGAAAGGGTCTTCAAATCCACGATCAACAAATCTCAACAAAAGCGAATCGTACACAAGATCCCCGGCAGCGGCGCCAAAATTTTGATGAGTCGTGGATTAAACACATATACGTTATAGGACAAGTTTAGGTAATTACCTTTAGGAAAAAGTAATTAACCAAAAATAAGTCAAAGACGGATACGATTAAACACGTGAGTGAGTCGAGTTCGTTGTACACAAAGATCTTATGAATTTGAGACGTTTTGCTTTGATTTGGACAATTGATTTGAATGTGTCGTTTGTTTTTAAAACTAAAATTAACTCTACGAATTTTAAGCTATTAAAAATAAAACTACGTGCATGAATCGTTAACCCCACTATTTAAAATTAACCTAACAATTAATTATTTACTTAAAAATGAACACTATTTAAAAATTAATCTATTTAAAAATCTTTAAAAGTAAATCAATTTAATTAAAATAACTTTTACTTTGCTTTAAAAAAAATCTAATTTAAACTTTTTAAACTAATTACTTGATTAAAAATTACTTTAAACAAATCTATTTAGAAAACTATTTATATTTTAATTAATAAAATCTAATTATAAAAATTACTAATTAAACTTTTAAATTTAATAAAAAGAAATATTTTTTTTTATTTATTTAATTTATTTATTTATTTATTATTTTTTTAGACTACTTATTATTTAGAATTTACTTTAACTAAAACTTTAATTAAAAGTTAATTAATAAAATAAAACGTGACTCGAGTAAATAAACTAAAACTAATATTGCCCGAAACAATTAGTCCCATATTAATAAAATAACTGAAAGATAAATAAAAATAGCTTGAGAGCTCAATGGTAAACACACTGACCTATAAAGGAGAGGTCTCGAGTTCGAGACCCCTAAGTGATCTATTTTTTTATTAATTATTTCTTTTGACAGTTTAGTAAATATAGTCTCAGGAGAGACCCTTTTTTGAGCTTATTGATAAAAGCTGTCAGGAGACAACTTATTGGACTTATCAGATCAGTTTGATCTGATAAGCTGAATGCTAAAATAATAATCAAAACCAAAAACTTAAAACAATCAACCATACAAAATCAGTTTTATCAAGGTGCTAGCAAATCATACCTCCAGAATCACAGTCCATAAACCAACTTAACAGGATAAACATTTAAGCAAAATAATCAGCTATTTAAAAACATTCAGCAAGTAAAGAAAAAAAAACTCAAACAGTTACGGTATTCAAGTCCATCACATTCAACCACATAGATAACTAAACCTTACTGCTTATTATTTTAAACTCAGCACAAACAAACCTAGCAAAACTCAGCAAAACTTAAAGGTGACAATAAGCTAGATTTAAGGCAGTATTCAGTTCGATTTAAACTAAAGGTAAACCAGTTTAGCTGATACGATACATCACTACACATCTATCAATCCAAAAACTTATTTCACGAGTTCTAAATACACACTTACTCAAAATCATTAATCTGAATTTGAATGAACTCTCAAACAGATAACTAAGCTGATTTCACTGAAAGAAAAAAGCAATACAGTAAACCTAAAGCTTACTCTACTCTTAACAGATTTACCAAACTAACTCAACAAACAACAATCAACTTCCATCTCAGTTTCAAACTATCATTCGCAATATAACTTAAATCTATCATAAACAAATACACATTATCAACTCAAACTTCTAAAAGCATAAAAACAGTTAAACAAGATTCAGTCTAAAGAAAAAGAACACGTGTAAAAGAAAAGAGAGTGCACCTTTTTGTCGAAACCTTTGAGATGTAGCGCAGCGCTGAGCTGGCTAAATAAACCGAATCAACACCACCATCAAAACTTCCTACGAATCACCATTAACAGCACCGAATCCAAATCCACATTCGAACCATCATTTTTATTTAAACTTTCAGTATGAAAGTTTATTCCCCAAATTTTATTCTTATTATTTAACAAAAGCTATTATTTAGCTTAATTAAATAACATCAATGTTATCATTCCAGAATAGATTAAAGCAGAAATAAATTGCAATTAGATTTAAACAGTAAATAAATCACGAAATGTATAAACTCCAAATAAACTTTTTATTAATAATCAAAACTTTAGTACAAAACTGAGAAAAGGAAATTACAATATTTCTACTACTAATTCTGCATAATAACAGTAAAAAATAAAAAAGAGATACATTACACATAAAAAATGGGGGTATTTATAGCCCCCCCAAAGGCATCCTTGACCGGATATTCGCATCTCCAATAGGATATTACTTATGAATTTTGGCCTTTGGATCTTCATTCCTTAATCTCTCTCTTCTTTGATGGCTGAGATGATCCCATTTAGCACACGGATTGCCAACATGGCATCCGTGTGCTAGTTGTGCTTCTTTTAGGAGTGCTGATTGGTTGATATGGAGATGTGAGGTGTTGCAACGAATTACAATCAGCCACGTAGCCTCCCTCGCGCATCTACTCTCTTCCTTAGATTGGGGGTTTTATTTCTTTTTATGTGAATTAAAAGAATAATTAAAAACCCCCAATTTATTTAACCATTTTACCCATTAGGGTTTATGAACAGTGGAGTTATTTTTTACTGGTTTTGGGTTTGAAAGGTTTGGGGAAGAAGGATAAAAGCATAGAAAACATCGAAACTTTATTATGTGTGAGTGGGTGGATATGGGAAAATGGTTTAACAATTTAATAGGTGTGACGTGTGAGAGGATAAACGAATGGTTGAAAAAGAAGTTTACGTTTTATAAATAAACGTATGAAGTAAAACAAAAAACCTAGGCCCATCAGATTTTTATTTTTTTTCGTTTCTCAAATTGGGTTTGAGGCCCAATACATGTATACCATCCGTCCTTCATTTAATTTGGGCCAATATAGGCTTATACATCACATAATCTTTTCTAGAGATATAAATGGGCTTTTGGGCCCATTTAACCCTATTGTGGTACCCACTTGACTGAAAACTCGATAAATGATATAATCCACTCATGTCGAGCTCGGTTTTGGCTTCTAAGATCTTTTTCTTCATTCTCGTGTCGGTTTTCATCGATTTTTGCGAACTTGGTACCTACACACATGAAAACAAGAAACACACATATCCAAGGCATTTTTGATACAAAACATGCATAATTTCATTGTTTATAGCTAAAAATGATATGAGTAAAAACACTCATATCAGACGTCATCGCCAAATTACCTCATCCCAAAACCGTCAAGGGAGTTAGGAGTTTCCTAGGCCACGCGGGCTTTTATCGTCGCTTCATCAAGGATTTTTCAAAGAACTCTCGACCCATTACACATCTTCTTGAAAAAGATGCTCCTTTCGTTTTTAGCGAAGATTGTGTACGAGCCTTTGAAATCCTTAAAAGGAAACTTACCGAAGCTCCCATTCTTGTTGCCCCAAATTGGGACCTCCCCTTTGAGCTCATGTGTGATGCTAGTGATTATGCTATTGGGGCCGTTTTGGGGCAACGTCATGAAAAGCACTTCTTGCCTATTCACTATGCTAGCAAGACGATGACCGAGGCTCAACTTAAATATACCACAACCGAGAAGGAATTCCTTGCCGTGGTTTACGCATTTGAGAAATTTCGACCTTACCTCGTCTTGACTAAAAGCATAGTGTATACGGACCAATCGGCTATTAAGTATCTCATGGCTAAACAAGATGCAAAGCCGAGATTACTTCGTTGGATGCTCCTCCTACAAGAATTTGATGTCACCATTCTTGACAAAAAAGGAGCCGAGAATCTAGCGGCCGATCATCTCTCTCGTTTGGAAGATCCTCACCAAAGTGCCCTCGAGAACAAGGAAATCAATGAATCATTCCCTCTCGAAGCACTTGGTGTAGTAAATTCTAAGCTTGATTCATCTACCCCATGGTTTGCGGACATCGCAAATTACCATGCGGGTAACTTCATAATTAAGGGTATGACGACACAACAAAAACGAAAATTCTTTCGTGACGTCAAGTTCTACTTTTGGGACGACCCTTACTTGTTTCGGACTTGTGCGGATCAAATAATTCGACGTTGTGTTTTTGGCACCGAAGCTTCTAACATCCTTAGAGCTTTCCATGAGGGACCCACGGGTGGTCACCACGGTGCTAATCTCACGGCTAAGAAAGTTTTTGATGCCGGTTTCTTTTGGCCAACTATTTACCGAGACGCGCACGAACTTATCAAGTCGTGTGACGCATGCCAACGTCAAGGAAAGTCCTCACAAAAGGACGAGATGCCACAAAATATTATCCAAGTTTGTGAGATCTTTGACGTTTGGGGCATTGATTTTATGGGGCCGTTCCCATCGTCTCGTGGTAATAAGTATATTCTCGTGGCCGTTGACTACCTATCTAAGTGGGTTGAAGCCAAGGCTTTGCCCACCAATGATGCTCGTGTGGTAGTCAAGTTTTTAAAACAATTGTTCTCTCGGTTTGGAACCCCTCGTGCTATCATAAGCGATCGTGGAACCCATTTTTGTAATGACCAATTTGAAAAAGTTCTTAAAAAATATGGGGTTACACATCGTCTTTCTACGGCTTACCACCCCCAAACAAGTGGGCAAGTCGAGGTTTCAAACCGAGCTTTGAAAAGGATCTTGGAAAGATCCATTGGAGAAAACCGACAATCGTGGTCGGATAAGTTAGATGATGCTTTATGGGCCTTTCGCACCGCTTACAAGACACCCTGGGTGCACTCCATATAAGCTTGTGTATGGAAAGAATTGCCATCTACCAATTGAGCTCCAACACAAAGCTTATTGGGCCCTAAAGCATGCTAACTTTGATTTAAAGACCGCGGGAGATCATAGGAAAATACAACTTAATGAATTGGATGAGCTAAGAGACATTGCTTATGAAAATTCATTAATCTACAAAGAAAAGACTATGAAGTTTCACGATTCCAAAATTAAGAACCGGGTTTTTAATGTTGGAGATCAAGTGTTGCTTTTTAATTCTCGTTTGAAGATATTTTCCGGGAAATTGAAATCCCGTTGGTCCGGTCCATTCACCGTCTCACAAGTTTTTCCTTATGGGACCATCGAGCTAGCTCAAAATGATGGTCCTAACTTTAAGGTGAATGGACATCGTCTCAAGCACTACTTTGGTGGGGAAGTCCCTTCTTTGGACGACCTCGACCAAGTCACCTTCCCCAATGATAACTAATATTGAGGGGATCGAGTCGAGCTCATGACTCGGTAATCAAAAAAGAGGTACCTCGTGGGGAGATCCCATGTCTATCCATGTACATATTATTGCTTTCTAATGTAGCTTACGTGTGGGGATTTGTGCCCTTCCAACCTTTGTTCCGTGGTTGTTTGTGAATTGTGGTTCTTAGATCATCATCTTCACGAATCAAGCCTCTCGTGTTCGTTTTACGAGACCCTTGATCGTTTGCTTTGAAGACATTTCTCAATATCCACATGATGTATCGTTTTATGTTCTAACCTCAGGTTTTTAGCACACTTCATAAACGGCTATTAATTTAATGGTTACACCTTTTCCATGCTAGATTAAGCATTCGACTACGTCTCTAGTATGGGGGTTTCCAACCCTTAGACTCGAAACATTGAGGACAATGTTTAACTTTAGTATGGGGGGGTGAATAGATACTTCACTTTGCTTACGCCCTCGTGCACTCCAAAATTTTTTGACTCTCGTTTTGTTGCAAATAAGGCTAAAAATGGCCAAATTTTAAAAATTTTCTCATGTTTTCATAAGTGTTTAAGACACGAATGTAGATTTTCCGATGGCGAGAATAAGAGTAATTTTTGACTCGACCGTGCGTGTTGAGCACTTAGCTTCGATTCCTTAACTTTTTAGGCTAAGTCTCTTAAATGAGGACGAGAAATGATAGCATTTTTATAAGTCTCGTAATCGTCACGATCTTATGTGTAGTAATTATTACTTATTCTCCCCAAACTTGTATATAAATAAAATTGTTAATAAATATTGAATTAGCGGTTTAGTCTCTATTATTGGTTTCTAATTTGTTTTAGTAGCTTCCATGTAATTAAATTGGGAAAACATTGAGGATTCGCCAGCGTCACGGTTTTGAAGTATTGGCACCCGAATAATCAAAGGTTTCACCTAATAATAAGATTTCAAGTGCTCACCTAAATCAAGCAAAAATTTGAAGCTCCCAAAAGCCGAAAAATCTATGCAAAGTTGAAAGTGAATCAAGCCTTAATCTTTGAAACCTTAAAGATCCAAAATTCGCCTTAGCGTGACGATATACGTCAAGTCAATAAAACCAACGATGATGGTGGATAATAAAAGACAAGGGCAAGACCGAAGTCATAATAAAAGCTTCATGGCGAAGTTGAATAAAAGATGGAGGTAAACCAAGATAATAAAACCACCGATAATGAGGCGGATAATAAAAGTCATGGTAATAAGTCACATGTTCAAAACCGTTCTAAAACCGTGTTTATCGATCCTTTTTGTTGACTTAATTTTTTGACATCGTTGTCTATTAGGATGAATTATTAATTCGATGATTTAGGTTACACCGTTAAGACTCTATTTTTGGACTTAATCTCTATTCACACATAAGTCAATGATGTATCATCATGATCATTCAAAGACAAAATAAAATATAAGAGATACCAATTAGGAATAAGGGGGATTAGGTATATAATTAACACTCATGAGTAGTGATTGTGTTGCTAACTTATAATAACAATGATCTCGTTGCACGCTTAGCATGGAATTGGGTGAAAATCGAGGAGGATGAATTTATCTCTATGAGGCACTCACGTGTTCTTATTCTATGAACCTAAACGTCCCATTTTGCAATGAAAATCATACATTATGTCTAAAACACAAAGTAGTAGTAATAGTAGTAGTAGTTTAGTAAGTTTACCTTTGAATAAAAGTGAATAAAATGGAATTTTGGAGTTGCGTAGATACTTTATTCTAGCATTGCGTGGGGGCACGACAATGGTTTAGTATGGGGGAGTGATGAGACGACTTTTATACATGGTCTCATCGTTCTTTTTGGACTTAAAATGCATTAAATACCATCATAAATGCCAAATATATGCTTGTGTTTGTTACTTGTGTATTTTAGGTACGGATATTGAGAAAATGACAAAAGATCACAAGAATCAATCAAAAACGAACACGGGAAACGAAGCCGCACGATGAACCAAGCCCTAATGAAGAATTTTCCAAAGTCAACCCTTGAAGATTTGAAGAATTATGAAGATTGGTCCTCCAAGTTTGAAGAATTGACACTTTATACCCTTGTATCTTCATAATTACAAGTTTGGTCCCTAAAGTTTGTCAAAATTACAAAAAGGACCCTTAACTTTGTAGAATTGGCAAATTTAGTCCCTCAACAAAACTAAATTGTCAAAAATGGTCCTCCAAGAAGTCAACAAACAAGTCAAGGCCTTGAAGTATGAAGACATGTCAAAAACAGCCCTTGAAGATTGCCAAAATTACACTTGTAGTCCTTAAAACAAGTTTCAAAACTTGTTGTGCCAAAATTGCCAAAGTCCAAAAGTTGATATGTGTTATTTTGGCGTTGTTAGCCATTTAATACAAAGTGAACAAAGAATGAAACATGAGGGGGCAAACCTGCCAGACAAACAAACTCAAACCCTCCACTCAGAAACTGCCACCTCACCCACTCACACCCATTAACCAATCACAAACCACCCCTTCACCACGTTACCTCTCCACTCACAATAACTGATTTAATTAATCAGTTTAACCCTTCCCTCCAAACACAAAATTTAAATAATTAAACCCCCAAACTGGATTAAACCCGTCCCTAATCCATCCTTAAAACCTAATTTTTTCCAGGATGAACAATGATCAAAACAACGGGTTTTTGGGTAATTATTTCCATATCCTTAATTAAACATCCCTTAAACCTAAAACCATTCTTAAACCCCCATCACCATCACCCCACATGCTTATGCAACCCTCCCCTGCCCCACAATTTGGCTCCAAGACAAAGATTGACAGCAGGATCAACATCCCACAACAATTTCGTGTTCCCAAAGGCTAAATGGACGTCCAAGATCCTCTTTTCATTGCTGGCATCCCACAAACTGCCAAAGATCTTCACATGGCTTATTTTTGACTGAAAAATTCAAAATCGTCCAAGGGCAAGATTGGAAGTTCAAGTGTTAGGGTTTTTAGCTTCTTATCAGTTCTAGAATCACAAGTGTAAGCCTATATAAAGGCACATAGGACTTAGCATAGTTTCTGTTCTTTTTTCTCCAATTTGTCACAAGCATTGTAAATCCGTTTTATTTTCTGAAATAAAATTGGTATTGTGTTGTTGATGAGAAGCAAAGAACCTCTTTACATTCCTGCAATTTAATTTCCAAGTTCAATTTCAATTTAAGTTTCTGTTTCAATTCAAGTTTTTTTTCTTTTTTTGAAAATTCGTCCAAAAGCTTTAAGCTTGCATCATAAGCCTGATAATCTTGTAGATTATCAAGCTTAGGTGAGGGTTTAAGCCTTTGTTGATTCAGTTTGTGGTGAAGTTTCAAGATATTCAAAACCAGTTTTTTTTATTATTTTATCTAATAAGTCATAAACAGCTTAACCAATAAGCTTGTTTATAGCTTATTGGTATTGGGAACAGTTAAGTTTGGTGCTTTACTTTTCTCTTAGCAGGATTCATAAGCCCATTCAGTAGAAGATATAGGGTGTGTGAGTCAACAGTGACCACCACCCCCCTCTCTTCCTTTGCTACTTACTTAAGCCAATAGCACAAGCTTAAGCTTGTGGGAGGTGGCTTTTCAGCCACTGTTGGGCTTGGAAGTAAGCCCAACAAGGTATCACTTTGTTTCCCTTTTCAAGTTTATAAAAAAAAGGAGTTCAGAAAATTGTGATTTTGCTTGAAGTTGTGAAAAGTTGTTTGATTGCTGGTTTGTTGGATTAATTTGAGTAGATTAAGTATTTTATGCATGTTAGAACTCTTTAGAATCAATTTAGAGTTGTTTTGAAAGGATTTGGTTTGTAAAAAAGTTGATTTCTAGGTTTAAAGGGGTGTTTGGATTTGAGTTTTATGTAGAGTTTGTGACAAGTTTGAGTGTTGAACACTGTTTTGAATCTGTCATTAGGGTGTTAGTAGGGTGTAAGCTAGCTTAGTTTGCAGTTTGAACAAGTTTGGAACCAATTGCATGCTAAAAAGTTGAAAGTTAGCTTAAAATCTGCTAAGATCTTTTTCTGCTCATTTGTGTGGAATTTTGCTTCAAGATTTGTTAATTTGCTAGAGTTTAGGTTGATTGAAGTTTGTTTATTGCTTATATGCTAGATTGTGGATTTGTGTGCAAGATTTGAGCATCTAAAAGTCGTTTTTGTGCATTTAACTTTGGTAAAAACACCCACAGACCCATATAAGGATATCAGCAACTTGAAATTGCCTTTGTGTGCATTTTTTGTGAATTTTTGCTAAGTGACTATTGTTGTTTTTGCATTTGATTGACTCCCTACACTCCAACTGAGTGTAGGGGTGCCTGATTGTCCATCAAAACATCCACAAATCATCAAAATCCAAGTCCTCTTGGTCAATCTGCATTTGTGAAGAAATAACTTTTCTACTTGTGTTCATAAAACCATACTGGGCACGTTTTTTGGCTTGCATTGTCTTAATCTGGTTAATCTTGGATTGTGTTTGTGTTTTGAAGCTTAAAAGGAGTATAAGTTTGGGTTTATAAAAGTTAAAAAAAAAAAAAATTGCAAAAAGCTCATCTTGCCTGGGCTCGAACACGCGACCTTGCTTTCCAAGGACTAACGTGTTAACCAGTGATCCAGATGGCTTTTTACGTTTATGTTTCATTTCATTACTTATTTAAGTAGTTTTAGTTTTATAGCTTATTTGGATAACAACTTTTAAATAAGATGTTTCTAGCTTATTTCTTGTAGCTTTTTTCTGTTTAGCACTTTTCCTAGGATATTATTAGGGTTGTTGACTTTTCTGAGCAAAAAGCAAATTTTTCCCTTTATTCATTAATTTATTAGGATTATTTTAAGTTTTTATTTTAAAAAGTCATTAAAAAATAGTACAAAGTATATTAAAAATCTGAAAAAATACTTTTTAGGTTTTTAATCGTATTTTTGAGGTTTATAGCTTTTTAAGTTTTCAAATTAGCTTATTTTTAATTTTATAGGATTTTAGGGTTTTTAAGCAACTTTAAAATTTAATATAAAATTATTAAATAGGTTTAGAAAATTTGGATTGCATTTTTGTTCTAGTTACATTATTTAGGACTTTTGGTAATTTTTTAGAATTTATTTTTCAACTTTTTATTTTTTTGAATATTTTAATATTATTTTATTATTAAAAATTAAAGTTTTATTTTTTTTATTTTTTTCATTTTTTCTTAGTTAAGGACACTTAATTAGGAGTTTTTTCACTTTCCAAATATTTTTTAGACTTTTCAATTAATTTCTAGAATTAATTTAAGATTTAATAGATTTTAATAGTTTTTAAGTGCTTAAAAATAGTTTAATTTGGTTTTAAAATTTTTAAAAATAGTTTATAGCTTAATTAGGTCATTTTTGAGGTTTACAAACTATTAGATCTTGTTTAAAGCTTTTTAATAATTAAAAGTGATTTTTAGGGCTTTAATTAGCATTAAAAAGTCATTTTCTAATTAATTAAAAGGGTTTAGCAAGTTTGGATTTTTTGTAAACTCTTAGAATATTATTGGGGATATTTAGTAATTTTTAGAAATTTTTAGGTTAAAATTTTAATTTTGGCACTATTTACGACTTTACGTGTACGTCTTTTTCGTCGTAGTTTAATTCGTATTCGTAACCGTCAATCTTTTCTTATTTCCATTTTCTTTTCTTTCTTCTCAATAAAATCAAACATAATTAATCATTTCTACACAACACACTAGCCTCCTTGAGAACGATACCCACACAAAGGGTCATAAGTGTTTACGTACGCTTAACGCTTACCGCTTTTACGCTCATTTTCCTAAAAGGGTGTGAATTTACAACTATCACATAGTCAATCCTCTTAAGATAAAACACATCATATATCAACCCATCTATAAGTAAATGGGTCTATTTTTTGGCACATATACGAAGGAAAGTTCTCAAAATTAAAATATTTCTATGCTTGGAAACATAATGCCAGTAGCACAAACCTTTGGCAAGCATGCTTAACTTTGATTTATAATTTAACTTAAACTAAGGAGCTTTTGCTAAGCAAAAAAGAAACCAATATAATTTAAAGTAATGAGCTTTTTCTAAGCATATTCGATATAACGTTTCAACTTGAGTTACGCTTTATTTCGACATACTACAACATTAAAAATTCAGAGAAAAGATAGTTAAAAAGGAAATAAGTCGCCAAACACTCTGTGTCTGTTTGGTATGACAAAACGGAATAACGACGTAATGGAATGGATGTTGTAATGTAATAAATAAAGTAATGGAATTACGTATTACGATTATAATTCTGTTTGGTTGTCATGATAGAATGTAATGTAATCATTAACAAAAAGACTAAAATAGCCTTGTATAATATATTTTTTTTTGTTTTGTGAGTAATTAATGAAGGGCTTTAATGTAACATGAATCCATTCCAAGCCGTAATGAAAAAAAGCAAGCCCCCCCTAATGAATGCTTTTGATGTAATGACTGATTACATGTAATTACTCATTGCATTCCATAGTTCTAAACAAACAGAATATTTTCATTACGTCGTAATCCCTATTTCCATTCATACCCTGATTACGTCATACCAAACACTACGTCTATGTATATGTTATAACCAATCCCAAAGAGTTATTTATTTGTTATAAGAAATCCTAAATGGCCTTACTCTTTCTTTTCCATCAGGTCCAAATGAAACAAATAACCAAACTACTAAATAAAGCTTACATACTTTTCTTTGATCCTCAAAATTTGATAGTTAAGACTTTCTCCAACTTCACACCAACCAACTGGTGATCTACACTTTCGCCCGTAAAGTGCTTCAAAAGGCGCAGCCTTGATACTTGCGTGATAACTGTTGTTTTATGAGAACTCCACCAAAGGTAAGTGTCGATCTCAACTACCTCCAAAGTCTATTACACATGCTCGTAACATATCCTCCAAGGTCAGAATAGTCCTTTCACTTTGTCCGTCCGTTTCTGGATGATAAGCAGTGCTCGTGTCCAACTAAGTCCCCAAAGCTCGCTGAAGCGATTTCCAAAACTCAGACGTGAACCGACTATCTCGATCAGAAATGATTGACAAAGGAACACCATGTCTACAAACAACTTCCTTCAAATACAACCGAGTAAGTTTGTCTAAGTCATCAGTATTCTTTATCGGCAAGAAATGAGCCGACTTAGTCAACCGATCAACAATCACCCAAATAGTATCATAACCACTAGAAGTTCTCAGAAGTCCCGAAACAAAGTCCATAGTGATCTTCTCCCATTTCCATTCTGGAGTTTCAGGTTGTTGTAGTAAACATGAAGGTCTCTTGTGCTCAAACTTCACCTTAGCACACATGAAGCATTTACTAACATATGTAGCAATGTTAGCCTTCATATTCGGCCACCATAGCATTTCTTCAAGTCTTGGAACATTTTATCCGATCCTGGGTGAATCGAATATTTAGACTTATGAGATTTATGCATAATTAAATCTCTCAATCCTCTATACACCGGTAACCATACATGATTCTCAAAATACCGAATTCCGTCATCACAAATTTCAAATATAGGTGTCATCCTTCTGCCCAAGTCTTCATCCCTCACATTCTCCTCTTTCATCGCCTTGGTTTGAGCTTTAAGTATTTGATTAGATAAATCGGAATAAGTTGTTGTGGTTAAAGCTCTAACCCTTTTGGTTATTTCTCTATCCTTCCTACTAAGAGCATCGGCAACTACATTCGCCTTGCCAGGATGATAGCAAATTTGAATGTAATAATCACTCAACAATTCTACCCATCTCCTCTGCCTCATATTGAGCTCCTTCTGGTCTAAAATATGTTGCAGGCTTGTATGATCGGTGTATACCACACTCCTTATACCGTAGAGATAGTGTCTCCAAAGTCTAAGAGCAAAGACAACAGCTCCTAATTCCAAGTCATGTGTCGTATAATTCTCCTCATGCTTCCTCAATTGACGAGATGAATACGCGATCACTTTCTCCCTTTGCATCAATACAACACCAAAACCCTTACGTAATGCATCACAATATACCACAAAGTCTTCAGCTCCATCGAGCAAAGCCAAAATTGGTGTAGAACACAGCTTATGTTTCAAAGTTTGGAATGCTTCTTCTTCTTCTGAACCCCACTCATACTTCTTGTTTTTCTGTGTAAGTTTAGTAAGAGGTTTAGAAATTAAAGAGAATCCTTCTATGAATCGCCGGTAGTATCCAGCTAATCCCAAGAATTGTCTAACTTCTGTCGGGGTTGTAGGCGTAGCCCAATCTCTAATAGCTTGAATTTTGTAAGGATCAACATGAACACCATTTCTATCGATCACGTGCCCAAGGAATTGGACAGAATCCAACCAAAAATCACACTTGGATAATTTTGCATACAACATCTCTCCTTATTCAACAATTCTAAAATAATCTTTAGATGACCTTCATGCTCCTCCCAACTCTTGGAATAAATCAGGATATCATCGATAAATACAATCACAAACTTGTCGAGATATGGTTTACACACATGATTCATTAAGTCCATGAATACCGCAGGTGCATTAGTTAACCCAAAAGACATCACTTGGAATTCAAAGTGTCCATAACGCGTTCGAAAAGATGTAATATGTATGTCCTCTTCTTTAACACGAAGTGGATTATAACCTGACCTCAAATCGATCTTCGAGTACATACACGAACCTTGAAGTTGATCAAACAAATCATCGATCCTAGGAAGTGGATAACGACTCTTGATAGTTAACTTGTTCAACTCTCGGTAGTCTATTCACATTCTGAACAATCCGTCCTTCTTCTTCACGAACAATACTGGAGCTCCCCAAGGTGACGAACTTCGTCTAATGAACCCCTAATCCATTAATTCCTTCAACCGATCTGCCAACTCCTTCATCTCAGACGGTGCCAAACGATAAGGTACACGCGCCACCGGTGCAGCTCCTGGCACTAGATCAATCTTGAATTCAAATTCTCGCTGAGGCGGAAGCCCTAGCAAGTCATCCGGGAATACTTCAGGAAAATCACGAATAACCGGAACATCTTCTACTTGCCTTACTGGTAGTTCTTTCTCCACTACTTGAGCCAAGAACATGTGACAACCTCTTTCCACATATTTCCTCGCCTTTATACAAGATATCACCGTCAGATGAGATCTACCGACATCACCTTCAACTACTAATACCTTGTCCTTAACTGGTATGTGAACAACTTTCTCCCCACATACAATCACCGCATCATGTGCAACCAACCAATCCATACCAACAATCATATCAAATGAACCCAACTCTATCGACATCAAATCAATTTCAAACAAATGATTTTCTAATTTCAAAGGACACCTCTTAAATATAGTGGTAGTACTAACTAATTGTCCATCAGCTAACTCGACCTCATAACTAGTGTTTAGGCTTGTTGGCTCAATATCAATTAAATGACTAAAGGAAGTGCTTATAAAGCTCCAATCAGATCCTGAGTCAGACAACACACTAGCATAACGATGGTTGAGTAAGAACGTACCCGTCACCACATTTGGACCTTGTGCTTGATCAGCATCCTTAACAGCATAAACTGCCCCAACAGCTTCACCTGCTTTCTGTTTCTTCAACTTCGGGCATTTGGGACGAACATGATCACGTTCTCCACACTCAAAGCATGTCTTGATCGGAATAGCATTTGCTCTAGTGGCAGGGATCCATGGATTGCATTTCTCAACATCATGCCCAACCTCTCCACATTTAGTGCATATTGGTGGACAATCAACAAAGTGACAAGCACCACAGCTCCTACATCTCTGGGTTGGTCCCCCATGGTCAGCATTATTATTCTTGTTAGTTGCAGCTCTAGCCCCATCATTTCTTCTCTGATTGTACTGCTTATGGCGGTTATTACCCTGATAATTCCCATGATTATTGTTACCCTGGTTATTACGTTGGTTACCACTCTGTGAATTCTCCCATTTCCTTTTACTACTCTCAGCAGCTTTCTCAGCCCTATCTTGAACTTTCTGCCCCATGAGTGTATGAGCCATTCTTAAAGTTTCAACAAAGTTCTTGGGTCGAGATGATGTTGTCTCACCTTTAATGTACCCAGGCATCCCTTTAATGTATTGGGCCATCTTTTTCTTTTCAGTAACAAAAGAATCTGGACACAACAAAACCAACTCATTGAATCGCCTAGTATAAGCAGCAATGTTGTTATCTTTCAGCTTCAAGTGCCTTAACTCATCCTCCAAAGCAGATAACTCTTCTTTTGGACAGAACTCTTCTTTCAGCAACCTTTTGACTTCATCCCAAGGTTTCCTGTTGGCAGCTTCTAACCCAACTGTAGCAACTTGATCTTCCACCAGCTTAAAGCTCGATCCTTGAAAGTAGCAACTGCGAACTTAACCTTGTTCCTTTCTGAGCAATCACTGATCTCAAATGTTGATTCAGTTTTCTCAATCCACCTGAATAATTCCAGTGCTCCTCCAGTTCCTTGAAATGTAGTGGGTCCACATTTCATATATCCAGCAAAATTACATACTTTCACTGGAGCAGCAGCCTGAGCAACCTCACCTGCAGGATTAAATAGTACTTGTTTCATATTTGAAAATAAATTTTTAAAAGCAAAGATAGATTAACTATGATATCATACTATATTGCCTTCTTATTCACAATAATATTAGCTATAAGAATTAACTTTAAATACCATAAAAAGATATATAATTACATAACCACATTCCATCACTATTAACTAAAAAGAAAGATTACGAAATTAGTTAGATTAATATGTGAACAACCCAACAACAAAGACTACAATTCTATATTATATTAGATACACTGGAATAAAAAATACATATATATTAAATATTACTATACTCTTTATAGTAGAATGCATCTAAAAATCGATACTACAATTCTGTTTGTCCAAAGTAGACAAAGGTTGAAGAAATCGGCCTTTCGGTTTTCTAACTATATATACTTCCACCTCATTTTTGTTGTTGAGACATCTATTGTGCTAAATCATGGCTCTTCTTTCACGTGGGTTCAGTTCACGAACTTGTCGAGGTGGCTCCACATATGGATCAAGTGGATTGTCACCAGATGGGTGCAAGCTGTGGGATTATTCTAAGTTGTTGATCTCTTTCCTATGTAGATAAATAAGTTGTTAACAATTGATGTTGTATATAAGATACACATTCTGCAACTTATAATGAGATACACATTTTCAATCCTTTACGTATTATTTTACCATGGTCGATCCTCTTAAGATAAAACACATCATAAATCAACCCATCTATAAGTAAATGGGTTTATTTTTTGGCACATATACGAAGGAAAGTTCTCAAAATTAAAATATTTCTATGCTTTGAAACATAATGCCAGTAGCACAAACCTTTGGCAAGCATGCTTAACTTTGATTTATAATTTAACTTAAACTAAGGAGCTTTTGCTAAGAAAAAAAGAAATTAATATAATTTAAACTAATGAGCTTTTTCTAAGCATATTCGAGAAAACGTTTCAACTTGAGTTACGTTTTATTTCGACATACTACAGCTTTAAAAATTCAGATAAAAGATAGTTAAAAAGGAAATAAGTCGCCAAACACTCTATGTATATGTTATAACCAATCCCAAAGAGTTATTTATTTGTTATAAGAAATCCTAAATGGCCTTACTCTTTCTTTTCCATCAGGTCCAAATGAAACAAATAACCAAACTACTAAATAAAGCTTACATACTTTTCTTTGATCCTCAAAATTTGATAGTTAAGGCTATTGTATTGTATCCATTAAACTTGTTAAAGAAAAAGCGAACCCTATATTGACGTGTTTATAAGAAAATGAGTTCAGATCGACACCCTTTAAACATCCTTTCACACCTTTTAACTTAGATAAATGTTTGGTAAGTCAATTAAGCATATAAGGAAATCTCCTGGTACAGCAACCCAAGAAGTGAAATAGTGCATAACTGATGAACCATTAGAGTACCTTTGACACATATTTTGTCAATTCTACTATTATGGGTTTCTTTTAAAGCATTGACACACAACAGATGCACCAAGCCACCACCAAAAGAATACAATGAGTAAATGACATATGTCAGTTACCTCATTTGACAAACATTAGTGAGACAATTTATGGATAATAACTAACTCGATAGTTTCACCCATACTAAAACGTAACTATTTCTACAACCATATGATGACACTGACCATGATACATGGTCTGTACACTTGACCAATGTTTAAACATTTCACTACAGTGGTAAAATTCAACAATTGGCTAAATCCATGAGAAAAGAGTCAAAAATCAGTAGAAATAAATAAAAAGGGAAAGTCGGGGGATACCTACAATTCACATTGGAGTTGAAGGCAAAAATGTAACTCCACGTCCATTAATTACAAAACACATATCCAACCATACACAAATGATACCTGCAAACATCAAGCCATAGTTAAGTTCTCAGCATTCAACCAAGGTTAAGGTCCAAAGCTTTAGATGTAATTGGACTACTTGGGAATATATTTATGATGTTACTAAGAGGTAAGGCAAAAGCTATATTTTGAATGACCAAACATGAAAATAAATTAATTAGAACCAAAAGAGACTTAATAAGTCTGATTATCAATAACTCGGAAAAAAATATTGAATATGAAAAACTTCAATAGAGGTTAATGACCATCAATTCATGACCATGATCTTAGCAACAAAAGTTCTACAAAAACAATTTCTTTATTAACAACCACATGATGAAAACCATATTCCTTGGCTTGTGCAACCTTGATGTCTTTTTCACTATACTTTAAGTGGTTTTATAAATCAGAGAATATTAGCTAAAGATTAAACAAATAAGTAACTTTGGCTACATAAAAACATGCCTTTATGCACACCGCCATCTTATGCAACATCGCCATCTAATGCAACTTCTTTATTTCATAAGACATTAGAATATGGAGCTTTAGTGTGTTTATTTTGAATCTACCATACTGCTTTAGTATGGATCCTGTCGTAAGCCTTTCTAAATAATTGTTTATGATCAATATTAATTACAAAAATACCACTAAGATCTTGTAGATTTTTATGCTCTGTAGCAGGGTGTTTGTGATACCACTGGTTTCAGCACCTACACACCAGAATTTAACTCATAAAACCCACCCATTTCAGCTTCCAAACCCCCACCTATTTGAGCCCTGAAACGAACACATTTCGGTGCAGAAACCCACCCATTAAAATCCGGGAAACAAACCATGTTGTCATGTTTACTTCTGGAACACTTATTGTATATAATACATCAAACACTTGTTGAGCCTATCTTAAACGGTACATCGACTTTCCCTATTCCTCTAGATATGACTGCAGGTACTAAATTTTTTTTGGATGGTTTGATAGTGCAAGAGAATACCTGAATCCACACATCCATATTGTATGCTTTAATTGTGGAATGGATTGTATCTCCTATAAACAAATTAAGAAACATATTTAACATTATTTAAATTAGCTAAAGGTTTTAGACAATGTAACTTACAATTATAGAGAAAATATTGTCGTATGCCGAAATCAAGAATCCTAAACCTGCAAAACAAAATAATAAAAAAGGCTATATGAAAAAAAAAAATCAGAATATGTGTTATGATGATCAATCAGAAAAATTATATTCATAGATTAAGATACCTAAATCCCAGAACAATAACTCATACCATTAATTTAAACCAAAATAATTCATAGATTAAGACACCCGGAACCAATCTGTAAAACATACAAATTATAAAAAATATTAGGTTTCCCCCAAAACAATATAGCGTTTTTTATTTGAATTGATTTTATAAAAAATAAAATCACTGAATTAATAAGATTAATTTTTTTATTTTGCATATTAATTCATCATGTTTTTTGGTATTTTGGGGAGATAAAAATAAAAAAACTTACCATAAAGCATCAATGAAAGCTCCCGTTCCTGTTTCTGCAACAAAAAAAAAGAAATAATTAACAACTAAACGAAACTGAATAGGTATGATTAATAAAAAAAAGAGTATACCCGGTACAAAAGAATACATTACGATCAATTTTATGTTGCTAATGTTTTTCCAAACCTGATGCATACATGTGCTTAGGATGCAACCCCGTAGGATAGAGCGATTAGATCATTCTTGTAGCCTGAATGGACATCAATCCATTCAATGATGGGACAACAAAGAATATATATTAAGCAGAAATATTATTTTCTTGTTAATCTTCATTCAATTACATTTTTTTCATTGAATGAAGATAAAAAAGAGAGATTATTTTTTGATTAATCTTCATTTAATTACATTTTTTTCATTGAATGAAGATTAAAAAAGAGAAATTATTTTTTGGTTAATCTTCATTCAAGTACATTTTTTCATTGAATGAAGATCTATGAGCTTGCACAATATGAAGATTAAGAAGACAGAGTTGGGCAGCAGGTTACAGGATGCAGATCATTGAGCTGCAAATATGGATTTATATAGGTGTGATCTTTTAGGGTTACCATGCAAAATTATAGGAGAGGAGCGTCTTTGCTCATTGATGGATACGTGTTTCCTTTTGAATGCCATAAAAACATTACTAAAAATATTGCATCCGTTTGGAATTTTGAATTTCTCAAGAATGAAGTGATAATGTACATGTATTATTTTAGGAATGGTTTTTATGGTGTTTTTAATGCTTAAGCATAAAAGTATTGTACATAAGAGTTATTTAAGGAGTGTTTTTAAATTTTCAAGCTTAACATGTTTGTAAATTATTTTGGTTTATTTTTTAAAATAGATAGATTGGGTTTGCTTCTCGCTTTCCGACCTTTTCACGGAAAGTAGTGGATTTAAATGGTTATCTTTGTTTGTTTTTATCATTTTTGACTGGTTTTCTGTTAGGAGAGGTAGAGTGCGGGTAGAAGGAACGGAGAAAATTGTAAATAGAGGCTTGTGATTGGCATATATTCTTGATTAAAAAGATGGCACGAGACGACAACTTAAATGTTTTAAAATTAGAAGAATAGGTAAGAGATAACGCTTTCGAATTGGCCGTGATTACACCGACTAAGGATAGAGGCGAGAATGTCTTCCCTTCGCCTTTGTAGTTGACAACAATCATTGATTTCTCGGCGGGGCCAGAGTTAACCTTGAAAGGCCATAGCTTTATGTCACTTTGTAGTTGACAACAAGTTCTACAGTATAGAAGCTATATTAATTTGGAATATCAATAAATTACCAAACGAAACTGGTTCAAGCATTTCATCAAACAAGTATTATGTATAAAACTGAATCAATTTGGTTCAACGATAATGATAGAAGCTATTACAAGTAATCATAACTGAACACCAATTACTTATATATCTATGATCAAAGTGTGATAATTTAACCTTTTGAAGAGCCAATTTTAACCTCGAAATTAGTGACAGATGCTGGCATGCTGCTATGGCAACGAAGATAGGTCCTCCGATAGGGAGTTTGTGTTATAGTTTTCTGGTGTAGTGGTGGTTCTGTTCGGCGGTGTTGTGGTTGTTTTAAACTCGGTGATTGGGTGGTGTAGTGGAGGTTGTGACGGTAGTGTGGTGTTATGAATATGACCGGTGCAGTAGTAATGGAGAGGCCATTGAATTTGTGTTTTGAATGAAGAAATAAAATGAAAATATGTTAATTAAATCTTTGATTAATTTAAACCAATGGATTAAAGACAAATATGGTCTTGATAAGTCCTTTAGTTTCTAAGAAAAAACAAGTTTTCATTTTAACTTTTCCTTGTTTTAAAGGCTGCTAATCTTACTGGAGCATCAAGGTATGTTATGGTAACATTCATGTTATCTTTTTTTAGATTTATTGATATTGTATGTCGTCGATAAATTATATCTTTATTACTTATCCCTTATATGTTGTGCACATGACACGTTAAGGTGTTTAGAAGTATTCTTAAACATATAAACTTGTACATCTAAATACAACAAAAAGTACATTAAACATAACAGGTTAACGGGTTATCTAACGGGGCAAATTACAAGTTAAAAAAACGGTACTAATTACCCGTTTTTCAAAGTGAAGATTAAGGGGTTCAAATTCAACTCGGAGGAAATTTAATTTTTTTTTGCCATGGAAGTTCACATGCTATGATTTCAGTTTATTTAAAAAGTTAGTTAATTTGAGATTAGTCAACTTACAATATGAATACAAAAAATTAGCTCAAATGAGTGTTGGAAATGTCAAATATGAATTCACATGAATTTTTGTAGGTCGTGCTTAACATGGGGAAAAATTGCCTAGTGTAGTAACAAATAAACCTAAAAAGCAAATCAAAGCAAGTTTATATTACTGCAATATTTAGTTCTTGTTAAGTAAAATCTATATAATACTATCGTACTTATTAAAATATATTGATTTTAAACACTTATAATTTAATCGTTAGATATTACTAATAAACTTTCAAATTGATTATACACTTTACTAACATTACCATGAAATGACTGTATTACCCATATTTTATTTACCATTTTATATTATATAAAACAAACTCAAATCCAAAATAAATTTATTACAAAACAAACATGAATCGGTTTAACATTACTTTCTCAAACAACCACGAATTCCCCTTTGTAGTAAGAGGAACTTGGCTGGGTTACATGTCAATTTCATCCAAATAAAGTACTACCCTTCATGTAACATACCAACATCTATGTACCTAGCGGAAAATATGTATAAAAACACAAATTTAAAAATCCGCTGTTATTGTTTCAAGGATAATCAACGTACCAAATAGCGATGATCGAGGAAGATATGTGATTTTGATAAGCAACGAAAAATTTGCTTTTTAAAATCATAAACGACAGGAGAAACAGCTCTCTCAATGAGTTGCTTATAATCTGGTGGTAAAAACTGCTCCCATACTGCATCGTAATCTGCCGTTGACTTGAAATTTTTACATACGAGAGCAACTCTGCATGCATCTCGTGGGGAAGTGTGTGACAGTATCTCCACTAGGCAGTCTTCTGTAAGCACCGAAAATTGTCCTCTTTTTCAGTTCTTTTAATCTTGGGTCTCTTTTTTTTCTTAAACATCTTTTTTATATCATACGGCGAAACATTCAGGGAACAGATCGAGTGCTTTAACAAAGTGCTTGTTAACGTGATTTGCTTTACCAATTTTTTTAGATCGTACAAAGATATGGATGACAAATTAAGTAATTTGAATTTTATACATATGTTAGTTTCATCAAGAATTAGTTTAACACTTACGGTCAAAATTCTTAAAGAAGATAAGGGTAAAACAGTCATTTCAAAGTCATATTGGTAAAATTTACCATCAATTTGAAAGTTCATTAGTAATGTCTAACGATTAAATTGTAAAATCTGCCCTTCTTGTTATTCATTGCGACATTGCCCATGGTTGTGGGGAGATACAAGCCTTCGTACAAATACAGGAGCAACAATATAGATCCGCTCGCCGTGCATCATTCTATAATCATCATGTAACCACCTCTCATATGACATGCCTTTCTTTAGTTGTTCATATATATGTAGTTGTACTCGTTCCTGATCAAATCCAACCTTCTCCCAAGACTCCTTTATGTTGTACTTGTTCATTACCCATACATTATAGGGATTAGTTAGAATAGAAAATACACATAGACATTCTTTCATAATCCCTAAAACCATATCTGTCCTATCGGGCAACAGACCCCGATGGAAGCCATAGTCTCCAGGTTGTGGAATTTCTCTGAAATCCTCTCTGGATAAATTATAAGCAAGAATTATTGCCGGCTTAAAATCATTACCATTTTGAGGAAACATAACCCAGTGAAGTGCCCCATTACATAAGGTGCCACACATAGTAACAACCCTATACTTGACTTTTCCTAGAGATTTCCAAGCATTCGACTTCAGATTTAACACATTAAAATATGTATGGTCGTTTTTCCACAATCCTACTACAACCTTGTAGTCATCTGAAGATGAGTCATAGCCAAAACCAGAACACATCCTCCAACATAATGACCCGAAGTCAGGATGAATTTGGGGTAGCTTTTTCACCTGTCTTGTACACGGATTGGCTACTATAATTTCAGCGTCCACAGTAAAATTACATACAAGTCCATTGGATAATCCAAAATGATAAGAAAGTACTCCCGGGTAGATTCCTAACATAGGGCCAAGGTGGAACGGATTCATAACGAACCTTCTGTCATGATCCTTTATATAACCATAATTCAGATGAGTTTTGATAAAATGAGGGAGAGAAATGATCGACTGCCACGACTTACACACACTTTTGCATCGTATCAGATCCACGACATCCAATCTAATAAGTATCTTCTCAAGGATATCAAGATGGATGACCACCTCTAGATCTGCCATTGAAATTTCAGCTAGTACGACGGCAATGGGATTAAAAAAACATAAGGCATGCATGGATTCATTGTGTTTGTTCTTGCTAGAGGGAAGAATAAAACATGGTAACTCTTATAACAAGGAAACGTACGTAACTGGAGGTGATATGATCCACATAAAGTAACTATATTGACAATCATTGTTTATTTTTTCCTTCCCTTTTTACCTCTCGTGTTTTCCTTATTATCACCAATTCACAATTTTATGTTTGACACATCCCTTATTAGATGGAGAGTATAAAAATAGCCTAGTGTAGTTATCAAATAATTTTTTTGAAAATATAATAAAAAATATTTAATCACTCAGCATAATAAAAACATATTAGATTTATCTAAATAACAAAATACTAGGGAAATGTTGTAGGAAAATTTTTAGGCGTGTGAAGGTTCTATAATTTGGACATTAATTTGAATCGCGTAATTATTTTCAAATTAAAGTATTTTCATTTTATATGTTTCGGGTTCACGAAATCCTTGATTGGATAAGACATATTGGCAATCGAATTTTAAGGCACGAGAAATCGACCAGAAAACCTTAGAGTGTTTGTTGTTTTTGTTATGTTTTGCAAATGAGATCAGTTTCTCGTTATAAGAAACCATCGAAATCAGTTAGTTTTGGTTAAATGCCAACCATTATGTTGGTTAGGAACAAATGTAAAAGAAGCGGTTTATACCGTTTAATAAAAACCATTTAGGTTTTGGGGCGCTGCCCCTTGACCCCGTAAATGGTGCTGCGCTTTATCCCCGAGAGGGGGTCGCACCCCCTTGACCTCTGCATCTTCGTCGTGGCGAAATCAAGCTAACTATGAAGAGCGTGCTCCATACCTCCCAATCCGCCTTGAGCTAAACTTGTATAATGCCATTCGTCTCAAACTAAAATGCAATTACATACGATAAGTTGATACACTAAAATTACCAACAATCCTCCCCATTTACTATAATCATTGTTTATATAAAATACACAAAACAAACTAAACTCATGCATAAATGAAAATGTCACTATTTATCAATTTTTCACTTAGTATATTACACATTTTGGAAATTAGAAAATCTGGGTGTCGCTAAGGATTAAACCTTTCACTTGAATACCTCAAGATAGTATATCCGATAAAGAAATAAGAAATATTTTTATAATAGTTTCTTGTATTAATTAACATTAATATTTTTCAGAAAGTCCCTTTTCTTAAGTAGTCGTTCTTGTAGGAAACGGTGTATACTTTTATTAAAAAACAGATTACAATTAATAAAACTAACAAATTATGAAGACAGAAAATAAATAACAGTAATGAAGAAATCAGTAAAACTAAAAATACATAATTATAAACCATAATTAAATAAAACAACATAATGATAAAAAGACTTACAAAATCACTAGCAAGTCGAGACACGTGTAAGATACGCTTAGAACTAAAGAGCCGAGGCACGTGTTTGACACATTCCCTTAAAACAGATTCGTCGTCTGTTTCCCAAGGTACAATAGCCGAAACAGTAAGTTTTACTGTCGGACTTATCAAAACTGTCTGGAATTTCACCTTATCAGATGCGTACTCCGTTGAAAATCAATAATAATACTTATTGATTTGATGTGTGAAAAAACTATGGAATTAGGCCTCTATTTATACATAATAGACTCCCTTTTAGTTTACTCATCAAACCGATATGGGATAAAAAACAAACTAAATTTTCTCTTTAGGCATGGTACCAAATGCCTAACTTTGAGACACGATGTCTCATTCACATTAGCTTTATTTTGGACACATAAAGGCTCATCGCGAAGCTCTCTTCAAGGAGAACACGGACCTATAAAGTATCACTAATATATATGATACATGCATATGCATAATTGTGTCCAAAGTTGGTCAAAATTCTTTTTGCCAACAATATTTTCCAACAATCCCCCACATGAATAGAGATCGGTCATAATACACAAAAGTTTCAATAAAATTCCAACGGTTAAATCATGCATAGGATAGGCAGGTGTGACCCTTTGAACCTTCCCTTGTGAGATGAACTTAGTCTGCTAGATCCAAGTAGACGCGATGTCTTTGAACTTAGCCTGAGTTTACGTAGACGACAATACATACTCACACAAGACTCTTCCTGACATTGTCAAGTCCTCATAGTCGTGTTCGATATGGTCATGAACACTAGGCTGGTTCTGCAAGAGCACTTAGAAATGACGCCTACAATTTCCTTCGAAGCAACCCCTACTTCTCTCTCACATAGGTGATTTCATCTTGAATCATTAAAAACATATGTTTTATGATTTCATTTTGAACCATCGTGCTTTATGATTCCATCTTGAATTATTTAAGCCATATGTTTTGTAAGTTTATGGACTTATATTTAATAGTCGTGTGATAGGATCGAACTCGAGATTACGGGATTGCACACAATACGTAAAGAGTTAATTTATTTAATAAATATATATTTATGTATTTATTAAATTAAACCGAGCAAGTTGCTATATAACTTTAACGATCGTTAATTAATTAATAGTTAAGTATTAGCGAATTTTAATATAATATAGAGTAAGAAAATTTAAAGGAAGAAGGACGGGAGGTTCCGAAACACCCCACAAGGGGGTGATCGACTGTCGGTTAGGGCACCAAAGGGGGAGGGGGCAAAGGTTGCCTTTTATTTACTTGGGCTACAATGGGTTGAGGCCTATAAATACACCTCCTTATCCCTCATAATCTTTATAACTTGAATCCCTCTCTCTCTCTCTCTCTCTCTCTCTCTATCTCTCTCTCTCTCTCTCTCTCTCTCTCTCTCTCTCTCTCTCTCTCTCTCTCTCTCTCTCTTGGTTCAATCGCAAGGGTAAACCCACGAAGGGTTTTTGGTTGGTTTTCTTGGGTGATCGATTGTATTGATAATCTAGTCCTAGCCCCTCTATAGGTTGTTGGGTAGATTAAAGACAAGCGTTGTAGATCGGTTTTCACGTGTTAGAATCACGGTTAGCTCATTGTATTACGTGTGTACAAGATCGCAATATAGTCTTACTTTAGATTATATCTTGGTATATTAAGGTATAAGCCCGAATTGGTGATACGTTCTTCGTCTTGTGGAATTGTTTAGCGTAAAGGTATATAACCCTAATTCGATTAATTATAATTGTGTTATTATTATGATCTTGTTAAATCGCTTCCGCTATGTGTGATTTGATCTCGTTTAGGGTTTTATATAACTGTTATGATAATAATAAGCCTTCAGTGGCATCGAGAGCCGTTTACCATGTTATAATTATCGAAAATCTAAAGTTTTTTAACTAATAATTGTTTTGAGTTAAAACTATATGTTTTTTATGTTTTCTTAAAATTAGGGTTTTGTTTTTTAAAAATTAGGGTTTTGGCCGAATTTTTAATAAAAAAATAATTGTTTTAAAACCCTAAATTACATGTGGGATAATTTTAAATTAAATTACATGATTAATTGTTATGTCATGTATGGTTACGATCTGTAGAGATTTAATTGTTAAGATTTGTGGGGAATCCATGATTACGTGCATGTTTTCATGGATCGTAAAATTATATGTTTATATGATTTTATGTGCTACATGATTATTTGATTCAATAAATCTAGAATTAGGAAAAACTTTTATATGAATATAAAGACCTAGATTCGATGATTATTCAATAAATCGTATGCATGTGGCTATTTGATTCATTTATTGCACCTATAAATTGTTATTACGTGTTTATGATTTAGTTTTTTTACTTGTTTATATTAAAAATTGGTGAATTGTTGTAAACAAGGGTTTTTTATGAAAAGAAATAATATGGACTAAATCATATTAAAATAATGATTTGTTAGAGATATAAATTACATAAGATTATGTTGATTGGGGAATTGCAATAATAATCTAACGGCCAACTCCTTTTGATAAACTATAAAGTGGGTATAACGCACCGCTGGTCATGTACCCGGTTAAGGAAGGAGGTGTTATGCCATTAGTCGTTGACCAAATTCCTGTCTCGCTTGTGCGTTAAATTGAAATTACCTACGATTATTAATTGAATTATACCTTAAGAGTGATATACCACAAATTCACATCTGAAACACAATGAGTAAGGGTATTGCTTTGTGCGTAGCCGAGTTCTAGCAAAAGTACGTTGTGAATAGTTGTGGGTAAATTCTTCAATTGGTTTAACCAATACCGCAACATAATTTATGAAGAAATATAATCTTCTGAAAAAGTTTACTAAATCTTTTATTAAACTTATGCTATGGAGATTGTATGCATGCTTCTCCGTACATTGATTTTGACATCAATATTTATACCCTTAAAATATAAGTCGAGTGCTCCTAATTGACGAACACTTGAAATTACTTCATCATCAAATGAGATTTTTGGGTGATGTTGTAATGGAGAGAAAACAATTTGTAGAATGAGAATTTGTATGATTGTTTTACGTTACTCAGATTAGACGACTTAATTAAGTTACTCTGGAAACTTAATGCATTCAGAAGGGATGAAACATGTTTACAATGCAAAACGTTTTGGCAATGTAAATTCCTTAAGTATCTAGAAACTGAAAATTGTTTGTCAATTGAATTGTTCGACAAGTCGCTATGTTGAGTACATTCATTACTAGCAGATCAACTGATGTAATGGATTTATGTCAGTATAGTTCTACAATTCAAGTAAAATAATATGGTTATTATACCAGGGTAATTTTATTTTCTTGAAAGTATTTTGTTATCTAAAATACTAATATTTGAACTTATTTCTGTAGAAATGGCTCAACCCACCAATAACACTATAATTTCCGAGTTCAAAGCTTTCTTTGAACGTATGGAACTTACTGTCCCATACTTCAATGATTGGTATCGCTCGCTAAAAATTGTCTTGAGAGCAGTGGGTACTATCGATATCTTGACTACTCCCTATCCGGAGGATCTTGCTGAAGGAGCATCTGATGCGCAAAGGCTTGAACACGCTGCTAATGTTAAGAAGCACTCTGAAGTGGCTTGCTTAATGCTAGGAAAAATGGCTCCTCCACTTCAACAGAAGTATGAGCTATTTTCACCTGGCGAATGCGTGATGAGCTTAAGGCTATGTTCGAGAACCTGCAAGCTATGGAGATCTACGACTTGGTAGATGCTTTGCATTGCTGCAAGCAATCTCTAGGAAAGTCTGTAAGCGCCCATTACTTGGAGATGAGGGGTTATATGGAACAGCTCATTGCACTAGGACAACCCTATGATCATAATATGGCTATCAACTTGATCAATAGGTCCCTTAACAAGGACTTCAATGATTTCGTTAGAAACTATAATAGGCATTGCACGGGGAAGAAAGTTAATGATTTGCATGCAATGCTCATTGACTATGATAAGGGGTTGAAAGACAAGGCATCTACCGCCGCCTTCTGTACTAACCATACAAAAGGGTAGAGTGAGTAAGCCAAGACCGCAAGCGAATAAGAAGAAAGGCAAAGGCAAGGGTGATAAGGGCAAACAAGTTACGACTTATTCAAAACCTAAGCAGAATTTTGTCAAGAAGAATAGATGTCAGAAGGATGAGACTTGTCATCATTGCAAGGCAAGTGGTCCCTGGAAGAGGAATTGCCCTATTTACCTCGAAGAATTGCGAGAAATAAAGAAGAAGTCTGAGCAAAGCGCTGCAACTTCAAGTACTTTATTTATGATTGAATTGTTCAATTTAACATACAAATTAAATTCCTGGGTATATGATACGGGATGCAGTATTAACATTTGTAATACGCTGCAAGGATTTGATATGGAAAGGAAGCTTTCTTATGGGGAACAATTTCTGCAAGTGGGCAATGGCGCAAAAGCAGCGGTTAAAGCTATAGGGAAATTTAATCTAGTTTTACCTTTGGTTTAGTACTGATTTTAAATGATTGTCATTATGCACCTAAAATTTTTAGGGGTGTTATTTCCTTTTCTTGTTTGTTAAATAATGGATTCATTCACACGATTGATAATAATGGAGCTCCTGTTTGGAAAAATGGTATTTTCTATTTTAATGAAATTTCTGTGAATGGTGTGTTTGAATTAGACATGCATGATAATGAATCCAAGAATAATAAATATGTATTTAACATGAGTAGGAAGAGAAAGTTTGACAAGAACTCTTCTTATCTTTGGCATTATAGGCTTGCCCATATTGGGAAGACTCGTATACAAAAGCTTCAACGTGAAGGTCTTTTGGAAAGTATCAATGACGAATCAATTGATAACTGTGAGTCTTGTATCTCTGGAAAGATCACCAAGAAACCTTTTAATAGCAATATTGAAAGAGCTACTGATCTACTTAGACTTATACATAGTGATGTGTGTGAACCACTTAGACATACGCCAAGGAAAGGTGCTATCTACTTCTTAACATTTACGGATGATAATACCCGTTATGGTTATGGTTTATTTACTTAAGCATAAACATGAGGTATTTGAAACATTCAAAGTGTTTAAAGCAGAAGTAGAACTGCAATTAGGGAAGAATATTAAAGCCCTTCGTTCTGATAGAGGTGGTGAATATTTAAGTCAAGATTTTATAGGTTATCTAACTGAGAATAGAATTGTTTAGCATCTTACTTCTCCATATACTCCACAACAAAATGGTGTATCCGAAAGGAGAAATCGTACATTATTGGATATGTTGTGATCTATGTTTAATCTTACAACTTTACCTTTATCCTTTTGGGATTATGCTTACAGTCTGCTGTTTGCATTTTAAATATGGTTCCCACAAAGAAGGTCGATAAGACACCATATGAACTATGGCATGGAAAGAAGCCATATTTGTCTTATTTAAAGGTTTATGATTGCGAGACATATGTGAAACGTAACTCGGGTGACAAACTCCAACAACGATCAATAAAATGCATCTTTGTAGGATGCCCTAAGGAAACTATGGGTTATTACTTTTATTATCCGAGAACAAAGTGATTGTTGCTAGGTATGGAGACTTCCTTGAATCTGATCTTGTAAATCAAGAATTCAGTGGGAGAAATTATGATATTGAAGAGAGTCATATAGATACATTACCTTCTGAAAACACTAGCGATGTAATTCCTGTAGAACCAGAAAGTCTGGCGGTTCCACAAAATTAGTTCCTCTGTGTAGATGCAAAAGGATTAAAAACAAAAATAGCAATATATGTCTTAACGTAGAGGATGATGATGAGTTAGGGGATCTTGGTGAACCCGCTAATTATAAATCTACCATACTTGATCCTGAGAAGGATAAGCGGATGGTTGCTATGTATGAGGAAATGAAATCCATGAAAGTAAATGATGTTTGGATTCTTGTAGAACCACCACTGAATGTTAAAGTAGTGAGACATAAGTGGATATACAAGAAGAAACCCGACATGGACGGAAAATTTAACACCCCCAAATTTACACGCAGCGGAATATATCTTATGGTGCTAAACAATGATACAATAAAACATAATTTATAAAGAACGACTCGAAAAGAGACGTTTCAAATTTATCATTCCTAAAACATTTGTCAGAGTAGCGTAGTCCCAAGACATCGTAACCAAAGTACAATTAAAACAAAAGATTTAAATTGTTTTAAACAAAGGAACGATAATTATTCAAAGAGTTTATATTGCAAAAGCAGTGCACAACTTCATTCTCGTGATCTCCAAGCTTCACACTTCTTGATTACCTGAAATATATGTGGGAAAATCATCATTAAAAATGCTGAGTGAATCTATAAGTTTATATAATCATTTTGAACACAAGCAAAGATTATAAGTTTGTGGCATACTTGAAGGCAACAAGCATCTAATAATTTGCATCAACAATAATAATTGTAGTTAGCATAAATTGAAATAAGCTCATGGAACCGAGCCCTTAGACACTCCCATATCAGTCTAATAAGACGAAAGATTTATTAATTGTCAATTACCTCCAGATTATTGGTACATTGCCGTATACCTGACTTCTCAATACAATATGTTCAAACAGTGTGGAGGTCGGGCCTAAGCTTCTGTGACAAGTCCATACAAACTGAACCGGGGCGGCTTCTGTGACACCCTAGAATCGAGGTGATTAACGTTACCTTAAATTACGCTAATTTTTGAAATTTTTAATAAATTTTAATTTCTATATTTATAAGTATTTTGGTTAAATCCGATGTTCGAGGTTATAATTTTTACGATTGACGATTTAAGAAGGACGATGACGATTACGATCCCGAGGGATGCCCAATTTTATATAATTATTGACGATTTATCGATAATGTAATTTTTCGAGAATTTTATTTACGGTTCGTGTTAAGTTGAGTCGGGTGAGTTTTATAGCCTTCCGAGTACATTTAAAGTATCCCAAAAATATTTTGGAGTGTTCGGGAAGATTTCCGACTTCCGTAAAATTTTCAAAATTGACTAATGAGTCGAACCCGCAAAGTTTTGAGGACGTTTTCAACTTAAGGCCAAAAGAAACCAAAAATTGCAAAATGGTCCCTCCCAATCCACCAAAAAGCCCAAAATTGACACAAACACAAACACATAGAACATTTCACCAAAAATTAAACAACCCTCTCCCTCTCTTGCTCTCTAAAGCCGACGGACACCCCCAACCCACCAAGAAATCCATCAAAAACTTTTTTTCACTTGATTTTCATAAAAATTAAGGTTAGACCACATCTAATTTGGTCATTCCCTACATTTTCATGTATTTAAAACCCACATGCATTCAAGTAAATTTTCCAAAATTTTTCATGATGATCCAAATTCGTTTTTGAGGCTAAATGTTGTAATGCATGTTAAATTTATGAGTAATGGAAGCATAAACACCAAGAAAACCCACCAAAAATCAATTTGGTTGTGGTAATTGGGGCACCCAAACCCCACGGCAATAGGGGTGTTTGGGGAGCCATGGTGGTTGTTGGATTTTGAGCTTAGTCTTGTGTTTGGTTATGTGTTTAAGGATGATTTAAGTAGGTTTAGGTGATTGCATGTTTAATTTCTTTGATTTTTGATTTTGAGATTGGTTGATCAATAGGGGTAGGACTGAATTTGGTGTTTGGATATGTTTAGGGAGGCTTAGGATGATGCCTAGTGGTGGTTAGAAGGTTTGGAATCGAGTGTAAGCGTGATTTTGGAGTAGCCAAATTTAGGCAGAAACTTTATGGTCATTTCATAAAAATTATTTTTGTTCCAGGTCTTGAAAACAAAATGTAGTTGTATAGGGTCTTTTTATCTTTAATTTGGTATAAGGTAGAGCCCGTGACTCAAAACGAGCTAAAAGTTATGACGTTTTAAAGATCGAGTACCGGGAGACGAGGACTTTCATAATCCGAATTTATGTAAAGTTTTAGTCAAATCCCGAGGGTCACAAGTATGAATTGGTAAATGGTCAAGGGTCAAAATTTGGTCCCAAACCTGTATAAATGGGTCTATATGTTGACTTAGGAGTCAAAGAAGTCAAAGGTACTTTTCATATAGGTCAAAGAGGTCAAAATTGGTCGAAGTGCAATTTCAGCCCGTAAAATGTAGATTTGGAAAAGAGTTGCGTAACGGGTCGTAAAAGCAAAAACTTTTATTGGGCTTAAAAACATGTCATCTACAGGTCTTATAGGATTTTTGAGAATTTTGTCAATTTTTATAAGTGTGGTTAAATAGGGTAAAACAGCCCGTACTTTCGGCAAGTACCGGCGAGAATGGATAAAAATGGACAACGTAAGTAGTAAGAACGAATGGTATAAAATGAGTGATGCTTGTTGTTTTGTTTTTGGCGTGAGTTATAATTGTCCTAAGTGACAATTACTTATATATTTTATACAGTACCGTGAGGTATTTAAATGAGATTACTCATTACGCGTTAATTGTGATAGGTGTTGATTTACCCGGGCATCCGTTTCATCGTCAGTGATCATCCCTCGAACTACCGACTACTTAAGATATAAGGTGTGAATTTATAGCCTCGCTTATGTTTATTTCAAATTGTTTTACCCGCGAGGGAAATGCATGCTAGTTTTTAAAAGGAACGTATATCATGAATGATTGTTAGACCCGAAAGTTGCCTTAGAAATTGTGTTGAGTACCAAAGTTGCAAAAGTCCCTAAAATCATGAACTATTAACTATTGTCCTGCCCTCGAGTAGGGGGAAATAGCCGCTTATGCAATTTGTAGTAATACGGGGTTAACGACCCAATGCTAGCCGAGAAGCTGTACGTTGAGTAAGTTCTGCGGTAGATTATTTTGTATGAGAAATAAGGTATAATTGCAACTGATGCCTTTAGAAGGGGCACTGGTTTCATCTGAATCACGCCGGTATTTATTACGCGGGTGATTGAGTTAACGGATTAGTGTCATGAGCTTAAACACAATTGTCAGTATCCTGATTATAGATTGTTTGATCGACAAGTCTATAAATGATCACGAATGGTTTTTATTTTATATACGTTCAAATGGATTGTAAAACCTATGAATTCCACTCAACGTTTTCGTTGACCAAATTTTTGGCATGTGTTTCAGGTAACCGCTGAAGTGTAGAATGGAGCATGCATGGGATGGATGTTGTGTGTATGGCTTGGAGTCCGCTCGTTTTTCCTCCTTTTTCAACTTAAACAATTTTTATGTTTAAGGTTATGTTGTTGTAAAACTGAAATTTCTGGGTTGAGATTCATGGGGACCGAAAACGCTAAACTCTGTTGTACCAAATTGGGGTTGGAAAAACCGTGGACATGTATCATCTAACTATTTTAAATTCAAGTTTTAAGTTGACGTCTTTTTAGCGTCGTTTGATATATCTTGTGTGCAATGAATACTGAGTAGCACCCATTGTTGTAGTTCCGCTGCGCATAGCAATTGTGGGGGTGTTACAGATTGGTAATCAGAGCCACGAGTTATAGAGAACTAGGTCGTTTTTGAAAATCCTAAACTATAACTTTTGGTGTCGTAAGAAATGGTCCAAGCACACACAACTATCCTGCATGGCTCCGGTAAGATTTATTGTTGTATTTATGGCATTTGACGTATACTTTTGAGTAAAGTATATATGTGGGTAATTATTACGTAAGTATGGAATTACTATATGTAGACGTTGAATTTTACGTGGAATATCCGACATCGTAATTTTTGTACTAATCATGCATGAGCATCATATTATTACATTTCGGGCATATGTACCACCTTTGCATTGCATTTGCATGCATGTATTTATAACTATTGTATAATTACTTATGTACCCTCCGAAATTCGTTGTTATTGCAGGAATGGCCGAGGTACCGCCTAATGATAACGGAAACGATTACGTCGTAGGTCGCGAGGGGGGAAGTGTTGGAACAGCAGCTGAAGGACAAGCTGAGTCGAACGATATACAAGCCCAGGACCCCGATCAAAGGAGAACTACTTGCCCCACGCCTATGCGTACTTCCCATCTGGTTGGTGTACTAGGTATCCCCAGAAGAGCCGAAGGTGCAATGAGCGCAAATTCTCTTCATCAAGGCATCCCAAGAATTTGCTGCCCCGGACCGAGGATTTATCATGACGTACGACGGACTGTGAGAGGTTTGGAAGGATCGATGTGCATGAGGTATGTAGTGGAATCAAGGGTGATCAGTAGATTCGACGAGAATGAAAAGGCAGATCAAAGACTGTTGGAAAGGACTGCAAGAGTTGAGTATGATGGGAATGTGAACAAAAGTGACATCAACAGTTTAAGATCAATGGTTGCAAATTTAAGTGCTAGTCTTGACCGTGTGAGGGAAGATCAGGTGAGGTTGTCGAGGATGCAGAGTTGGGAGCATCGGGTTAGAGCATCATTGCCCCCGGATTGGAGATTCGTGGACGATTTGGAGATGGAGGCAAACGACTTTATGATTCAGCCGCCTACTAGAGGTGCTTGTATTACGGTGGGAAGTCAGGTAGCGATTGAGTGTGGATCCACATCAGGGACGAAAAAGGAGATGGAATGTGGGCCGGATGAGAAAGGAAAGAGAAAAATGGATGATGTGGATGAGGACGATAGTGATGAGGAAACCGAGGAAGACGACGACGAGCCGCCATCCAAGAGGCAGTGTGGATCACCACATGCCTAGTTACTTGTTTTGTATTTTCTTTGATCATTGTAATAGAACTGTTTTTGACCTTTGTATGATGGTATTATGACGAGAAACTCAAGTACTTGAAGTTTTGTGGTGAACGATTGTAGTGGCAATACTTGTCACGATTTTGGTTAATTATCAATACAATCTATGTTACCTTTCATGATCTGTGATATGTCTTAAATTTGATCTTTTGTGATGTGAATTGATGAATATTAGTAACTCCGTAGTGATGTGTCGTTGTATGTATATTATGTCTGGGAAACTTGATGTGTATACTTACATTGTTTTTCTATTTTCCCTGTCTTGCAGAAAGAGATATTCGATAACACCATGCCTCCAAAGTTGACCGCCGATCGTGTTAACACCATGATTCAGGAAGCTATAGCAAATGCGTTGGAAGCGGACCGAGCCGGGAGAAATCAGGACCAGGGAAGGAACGCGGGGAGACAGCAAGCCCCGAGAGTGTGTACCTATTCTAGTTTTATGAAGTGCGGTCCCACGCAGTTCCGTGGAACGGGTGGAGCTTTAGAACTTAGACGATGGTTGGAAAAGCTTGAAAGTACGTTCGAAATCAGTGGTTGTGCAGAAGCGGATAAAGTGAAGTTTGCAGCAGCTACGTTTCTTGATGATGCGTTAAGTTGGTGGAATACCCAGGTAGCTACGGTTGGATTGGCTGTAGCGAATGCAAGGACGTGGAATGCGACAAAAGCTTTGTTGACTAAGAAGTTTTGCCCAGAGGAGGAATTGGGACAATTGGAGGATGAGTTGAGACATTTGACCTTGAAGAACAACGATATAGCTGCCTACACTAGGAGGTTTAACGAATTAAGCCTGTTGTGTCCGGATATTTTTGCCAATGACACCAAGAAAATGAAACAGTATATTAAGGGTTTATCCAACAACATTAAAGGTGAAACAACTTCGTCGAAACCTGGATCGTTTGATGAAGCGGTTCAGATGGCACACGCATTGATGGACGTCAAGCTACAGGACAAGCAGAACTCCATTGCTGAAGGCAACAAGAGGAAATGGGAAGCGGCACAAAGCAATCAATCCCAAGGCCAGAACCGAGGTGGAAACCGAAACAACCATGGGCCGAACCGAAATCAGCAGTTTAATCAAAGAAGGAACGAAGGGATGAGGGAAGTGACGAACCCTAGAGGTGTGAAAGTGAATCCCCATTGTGGTAAGTGCAATTTGTATCATGTTGGAAATTGCCCGCCTGCATGCGGCAAGTGTGGAAAGGCATGTCATAGGACTTCTGGTTGCCGAACGGGAGGAGTAGCCACTGGGGCTAATGCTATCAGGACGAGGGGATGTTATAGTTGTGGAGAAAGGGGTCATGTGCAAGCGAATTGCCCGAAGGCAGGAAACAAGCGGGGAGGTAATAATGCGGCTGCTGTGTATCAAGTGGGAACAGCTGATAAACCACAAGGTCCCAATGTGGTTACCGGTACGTTTTTGCTAGACGCTTGTTATGCTAGTATTTTGTTTGATTCTGGCTCCGACAAGAGTTTTGTAGACGTTAGATTTAGTCGTCATATTGATAGAGAACCGGTGTTATTAGCGACTAGTTATAATGTTGAGTTAGCCGATGGAAAAATTGTTAGTACGAATTCTATACTGAAAGGGTGTACCTTGAAGTTAGGAAATTACGCTTTTAAAATCGACTTGATGCCTATAGAGCTAGGATCGTTTGACGTGATTGTGGGAATGGATTGGCTAATGGCGCACAGTACTATGATCGTCTGTGGCGAGAGATTGGTTCAGATTCCGTTGCGGAATAAGGTTTTGACGGTAAAGGGAGACGAATGCACTTCTCGTTTGAAAGTGATTTCGTGTTTGAAAATGATGAAGTACGTAGAGAGCGGATGCGACGTGTTTTTGGCACAAGTTTCGAGTGATGGTGATTTAGAGGCAAGGATTGAAGAGGTACCAGTTATTTGCGAGTATCCGGATGTTTTTCCAGACGAGTTGCCAGGTTTACCGCCTACCCGTGAGGTCGAGTTTCGAATTGATTTAGTGCCAGGAGCTGCGCCAGTTGCACGTGCACCTTATCGCTTAGCACCATCTGAGTTAAAGGAGTTATCGGATCAACTGAAGGAGTTGATGGACAAAGGATTTATTAGGCCGAGCTCATCACCGTGGGGAGCGCCAGTGTTGTTCGTAAAGAAGAAAGATGGTTCGTTTCGGATGTGTATTGACTATAGGGAACTCAATAAGCTGACGGTTAAGAATCGGTACCCATTGCCGAGGATTGACGATTTATTTGATCAATTGCAAGGTTCCAGCGTATACTCAAAGATCGATTTAAGATCAGGGTATCATCAACTGCGTGTAAGAGAGGAGGATATCCCTGTAACTGCCTTTCGTACGCGGTATGGACACTTTGAATTTTGAGTGATGCCGTTTGGGTTGACGAACGCGCCTGCTGTATTCATGGATCTTATGAATCGCGTGTGCAAGCCGTATCTAGATAAGTTTGTTATTGTTTTCATCGATGATATACTTATTTACTCTAAGAGTAAGGAGGAGCACGAGAAGCACCTGAGAAAGATTTTGGAGTTGTTAAGGAAGGAGAAGCTGTATGCAAAATTCTCTAAGTGTGAATTTTGGTTGGAATCAGTGCAGTTTCTAGGTCATGTGATTGATAGTAAGGGAGTTCGTGTGGATCCCGCCAAGGTCGAAGCGATCAGGGAATGGTCAGCACCGACGATGCCGACTGAAGTTCGACAATTCCTTGGTTTAGCCGGGTATTATCGAAGGTTTATCGAAGGATTTTCGTTGATTGCAAAACCGTTGACGAGGCTTACCGAAAAGAATAGGGTGTATGAATGGGGAATTGAGGAAGAACTTGCTTTCAAAACGCTTAAGGATAAGTTATGTTCCGCGCCGATATTGTCATTGCCTGAAGGAACCGAAGACTTCGTAGTGTATTGTGATGCGTCTCGAAAAGGTTATGGAGCGGTGTTGATGCAACGTGAAAAGGTGATAGCTTACGCGTCGAGGCAACTAAGGAAGAACGAGGAGAACTATACGACGCACGATTTGGAATTAGGAGCGGTAGTTTTTGCGTTGAAGTTGTGGAGACACTATCTGTATGGGACGAAGTGTGTTGTATTCACTGACCACAAGAGTTTGCAACACATTTTAGATCAAAAGGAGTTGAATATGCGACAAAGACGATGGGTTGAACTACTGAGTGATTATGACTGCGAAATTCGCTACCACCCTGGCAAGGCGAATGTTGTAGCGGATGCACTAAGTAGGAAGGAACGGGAGAAACCTTTGAGGGTTAGAGCTTTAGTGATGAGTGAGAGCGTTGACTTAACCGAAACTATACTAAAGGCTCAAGAGAGAGGACTATTGAAAGGGAATGTTGAAGCCGAAAACTTGGGACGAATGTTGAAACCTCTCTTCGTGATTAGGTCAGACGGACTGAGATATTTTGAGAATCGGATTTGGTTACCATTGTGTTCATCTGAGGAAGGAAAGCCTGGAGTTCGAGAATTGGTTATAAATGAGTCGCATAAGTCGAAGTATTCGATACATCCTGGATCGGATAAAATGTACCACGACCTGAAGAAAGTTTATTGGTGGCCGAATATGAAGGCGGATATTGCTCGTTACGTTAGTAAGTGTTTGACATGCGCGAAGGTTCAAGCAGAACATAAGAAACCATCTGGATTGTTGGTACAACCAGAGATCCCAGAATGGAAATGGGAGAAAATCGCTATGGATTTCGTGACGGGTTTACCTAGGACTCCTAGTGGATGTGATATGATATGGGTGATTGTGGATAGGTTAACGAAATCTGCTCATTTCTTACCTATGAAGAAGACGGACAGCATGGAAAAACTCGCCAGCGTGTACGTGAAGGAGATCGTCTGTAGACATGGAGTGCCGTTATCGATCATTTCGGATCGCGATAGTAGATTTACGTCGGAATTTTGGAAATCGCTTCAACGTGCGATGGGAACTGAATTGAGTTTAAGCACGGCTTATCACCCGGAAACTGACGGCCAGAGTGAACGAACTATTCAAACGATGGAGGACATGCTCCGAGCATGCGTGATTGATTTTGGAGGAAGTTGGGAACGCCACTTGCCTCTAGTGGAATTTTCGTACAATAATAGTTATCATGCGAGTATCAAAGCAGCACCGTTCGAAGCATTGTATGGAAGGAAGTGTAGATCGCCTGTGTGTTGGAGTGAAGTAGGGGAAAGTCAATTGACTGGACCCGAAATGGTTTTAGAAACGACAGAGAAGATCGTGCAAATCAAGAACCGACTACTTGCTGCGAGAAGCCGACAGAAGAGTTATGCCGATAACCGAAGGAAACCGTTGGAGTTTGAAGTTGGAGATATGGTTATGCTCAAGGTATCGCCGTGGAAGGGTGTAATTCGTTTTGGGAAGAAAGGAAAGTTGAGTCCGAGGTATATTGGACCGTTTAAGATCGTCGAACGAATTGGACCAGTAGCGTACAAGTTAGAATTGCCGACCGAGCTTAGTGCTATTCACGACACGTTTCACGTATCGAACCTGAAGAAGAGTTTGGCGGACAAGGAATTGGTGATTCCTTTGGACGAGATTCGACTAGACGACAAAATGCACTTTGTGGAAGAACCTGTGGAAATTATGGACCGGGAGGTCAAGCGGTTGAAGCGTAGTAGGATTCCTATTGTGAAGGTCCGATGGAATTCTAAGCGTGGACCGGAATACACTTGGGAACGTGAGGACTTTTTCAAGGAAAGGTATCCTCATCTGTTCCAGTAGAACGAAATGTGAGTCCAAGAAGAGGCGAGCGCCGGGACGTCGCTCTCTTTAAGGAGGGGCTTCTGTGACACCCTAGAATCGAGGTGATTAACGTTACCTTAAATTACGCTAATTTTTGAAATTTTTAATAAATTTTAATTTCTATATTTATAAGTATTTTGGTTAAAGCCGATGTTCGAGGTTATAATTTTTACGATTGACGATTTAAGAAGGACGATGACGATTACGATCCCGAGGGATGCCTAATTTTATATAATTATTGACGATTTATCGATAATGTAATTTTTCGAGAATTTTATTTACGGTTCGTGTTAAGTTGAGTCGGGTGAGTTTTATAGCCTTCCGAGTACATTTAAAGTATCCCAAAAATATTTTGGAGTGTTCGGGAAGATTTCCGACTCCCGTAAAATTTTCAAAATTGACTAATGAGTCGAACCCGCAAAGTTTTGAGGACGTTTTCAACTTAAGGCCAAAAGAAACCAAAAATTGCAAAATGGTCCCTCCCAATCCACCAAAAAGCCCAAAATTGACACAAACACAAACACATAGAACATTTCACCAAAAATTAAACAACCCTCTCCCTCTCTTGCTCTCTAAAGCCGACGGACACCCCCAACCCACCAAGAAATCCATCAAAAACTTTTTTTCACTTGATTTTCATAAAAATTAAGGTTAGACCACATCTAATTTGGTCATTCCCTACATTTTCATGTATTTAAAACCCACATGCATTCAAGTAAATTTTCCAAAATTTTTCATGATGATCCAAATTCGTTTTTGAGGCTAAATGTTGTAATGCATGTTAAATTTATGAGTAATGGAAGCATAAACACCAAGAAAACCCACCAAAAATCAATTTGGTTGTGGTAATTGGGGCACCCAAACCCCACGGCAATAGGGGTGTTTGGGGAGCCATGGTGGTTGTTGGATTTTGAGCTTAGTCTTGTGTTTGGTTATGTGTTTAAGGATGATTTAAGTAGGTTTAGGTGATTGCATGTTTAATTTCTTTGATTTTTGATTTTGAGATTGGTTGATCAATAGGGGTAGGACTGAATTTGGTGTTTGGATATGTTTAGGGAGGCTTAGGATGATGCCTAGTGGTGGTTAGAAGGTTTGGAATCGAGTGTAAGCGTGATTTTGGAGTAGCCAAATTTAGGCAGAAACTTTATGGTCATTTCATAAAAATTATTTTTGTTCCAGGTCTTGAAAACAAAATGTAGTTGTAGAGGGTCTTTTTATCTTTAATTTGGTATAAGGTAGAGCCCGTGACTCAAAACGAGCTAAAAGTTATGACGTTTTAAAGATCGAGTACCGGGAGACGAGGACTTTCATAATCCGAATTTATGTAAAGTTTTAGTCAAATCCCGAGGGTCACAAGTATGAATTGGTAAATGGTCAAGGGTCAAAATTTGGTCCCAAACCTGTATAAATGGGTCTATATGTTGACTTAGGAGTCAAAGAAGTCAAAGGTACTTTTCATATAGGTCAAAGAGGTCAAAATTGGTCGAAGTGCAATTTCAGCCCGTAAAATGTAGATTTGGAAAAGAGTTGCGTAACGGGTCGTAAAAGCAAAAACTTTTATTGGGCTTAAAAACATGTCATCTACAGGTCTTATAGGATTTTTGAGAATTTTGTCAATTTTTATAAGTGTGGTTAAATAGGGTAAAACAGCCCGTACTTTCGGCAAGTACCGGCGAGAATGGATAAAAATGGACAACGTAAGTAGTAAGAACGAATGGTATAAAATGAGTGATGCTTGTTGTTTTGTTTTTGGCGTGAGTTATAATTGTCCTAAGTGACAATTACTTATATATTTTATACAGTACCGTGAGGTATTTAAATGAGATTACTCATTACGCGTTAATTGTGATAGGTGTTGATTTACCCGGGCATCTGTTTCATCGTCAGTGATCATCCCTCGAACTACCGACTACTTAAGATATAAGGTGTGAATTTATAGCCTCGCTTATGTTTATTTCAAATTGTTTTACCCGCGAGGGAAATGCATGCTAGTTTTTAAAAGGAACGTATATCATGAATGATTGTTAGACCCGAAAGTTGCCTTAGAAATTGTGTTGAGTACCAAAGTTGCAAAAGTCCCTAAAATCATGAACTATTAACTATTGTCCTGCCCTCGAGTAGGGGGAAATAGCCGCTTATGCAATTTGTAGTACTACGGGGTTAACGACCCAATGCTAGCCGAGAAGCTGTACGTTGAGTAAGTTCTGCGGTAGATTATTTTGTATGAGAAATAAGGTATAATTGCAACTGATGCCTTTAGAAGGGGCACTGGTTTCATCTGAATCACGCCGGTATTTATTACGCGGGTGATTGAGTTAACGGATTAGTGTCATGAGCTTAAACACAATTGTCAGTATCCTGATTATAGATTGTTTGATCGACAAGTCTATAAATGATCACGAATGGTTTTTATTTTATATACGTTCAAATGGATTGTAAAACCTATGAATTCCACTCAACGTTTTCGTTGACCAAATTTTTGGCATGTGTTTCAGGTAACCGCTGAAGTGTAGAATGGAGCATGCATGGGATGGATGTTGTGTGTATGGCTTGGAGTCCGCTCGTTTTTCCTCCTTTTTCAACTTAAACAATTTTTATGTTTAAGGTTATGTTGTTGTAAAACTGAAATTTCTGGGTTGAGATTCATGGGGACCGAAAACGCTAAACTCTGTTGTACCAAATTGGGGTTGGAAAAACCGTGGACATGTATCATCTAACTATTTTAAATTCAAGTTTTAAGTTGACGTCTTTTTAGCGTCGTTTGATATATCTTGTGTGCAATGAATACTGAGTAGCACCCATTGTTGTAGTTCCGCTGCGCATAGCAATTGTGGGGGTGTTACAGCTTCCCCCATAGATCGATTAATTGTACTAGCGTTTAACCCATTATAGGTTAATTAACGGTCCATAATCGAGGCTTTAATATTGGCAATCACTTAATGCAATTTAAAGGCAACCACGGGTCCATTCAAAGAGGGACAAGCATACCAGAAAAATATTGTGTTCTAAGTTTATGAAAACATGTATTCCCCCTCGCGGGTTTTTAAAATATTTGAATTAGCTCAAACGAGGCTATAGACTCACCTTAGTATTTATAGTAGTTGAAGACGATCGCCGACGATAGATGATGTCCGATAAACACAACAACCGCAACCTAGCAAATAAGGTGCGTACGTTAATAATAGACTCGAGAAATAAATAATACATAATAAAACCAAACTCAAGTTTAAAATCACGACAACTCGGTAGAAAACGATAAAAGTGATTCTATTATTCTCTCCTATATATTAATTTTACTTTTCTATGCTTTTAGTAAAAATCTGCCGGAACATATCGAATGTCCAAGTGGTTTTCTCATACTTAAACATATCAAATTTTTAGGATACTAATGAAAGAACTTACTTACTATATGTAGAAAGTCCTCCCGAGAGCCCATTAAAAGATTTTACTTCTAAAGTTCTCTGCCCGACACATCTTTGATTTACAAAATTCGGACAGTTTAGCGACCTTGACTTATGAAACCATTTTGACCATTCTAAACATATCCATTTATAAAACCAACAATTGATTCTAAAAATAGACTCAAAACACTAATTATAAAGCCTGAGAATAGCCCTTGACTCATTTTGAACCTCATTTTATAGTCCCCGAGATTCGATCCAAATATTGACAACAATTTTCGGATAGTGTCAACACTCGTCTCCCGGTACACGAAAATCAAATCATCATAACTTTTGATCCGTAATGGGTTAGAAGCTCTACTTTATATCAAATCGAATATCTCGAGATTCACTACAACATGATCCCATAATATCAACCTATACCCAGACTTAAGACCTCTGAAAATGGCCTTAAACCCACGGCTCAAAATTAATTATTTGAAAACCATTCAAAAATTAATTTTTCGACACAATTTACCCATTTTCATACTACAAATAACAAATAAAAATCATCCTAATCAAACACTAATAACCCTAGACCACTTGGATGTCCAAATCTTACAAGATCAATATCAAAAATATTACATGCAAACATCCCCACATCTAATATAGTAATAATAACACTTATTTACAACCATAAAATAGATCAAAACAAGGTGATCTTTCAAGAAAAATAACTTTGAGAAAAAGTTCATGCATGTTGTAAATTTTTATATCAAAATGATCGAAATCATATTACAAACATGGGACTTACTTTGGTTTTAAAGGAATCAAGCTAGAAATTTGAATCTAATGGTGTTTTGGCTTGAGAGTGTCACGAAAAAAAAGAGAGAAGAAGAAAAATAATTTGGTAGTGATTTTTGTATGTTTTTAATTGATAGAAATTGATCAAAATTCACAAAATCAAAAGAAATGTAATGCATGTAAAATTTTAACAAAGATCAAAGATCAAATACAACTTTTTTAACATGAAAACATAATGATCCTACCTAGATCATCACATGCATGATGATCTAAATATAAATCAACCATGGAAATAAAAAAAATCTTGAAAGTTGATGCCTGTAGGAGATTTTCATACCAAAATGTAGATCTTGAGATTTCCAAGATGGGTCTTCAATTTGTTTTGAAAGATCCAAGCTCAAAATAAAAAAAATTGATGTTCTTTGGTGTTGGGGGTTCACGGTAACCAAAGAGAGAGAGAAAGGGGTGGATGATTTTTAATTTTAAATATTGTATGTGTAAAAATAGTTAGTGGAAAATCTATTTATAGTGTAAGGTTTGGATAGTTTTTGCCAAAATAAATTCTCTTGGGCTAAAACTATAATTATCAACTTAAGTAGCGGGAAATGACTAGAAAGTTACTTTTGAAAATATTTACGGGGTTCGAGTTTCATAAAAATACTTTTCAAAAGTTTAAACGCACACGAAAAATAATAATAATACGACTCCATACGTAATTAAAACGATATCGTCGAAAGTATTAAATATCAAAACGATCGATAATAAAATATAAAATTTTCGGCATCCGTCGGTATCACGATCACTATTAGTCCTCGTTACTCGCCAGAATATTAAAATAAAATATTCAATACCGGTTTAACTTAAACCGTTAAACATAATAGTATTTAACGTTATAAAATATTTCAAAACACTTGAAAGATAGAATAAATAATGACCTTATTTTTGCGGGTTTTACATCCTCACTACCTTAGGAGAGCACCGTCCTGGGCCTTACTTCTCCTTAGGTCCGTATACAAATAAATGTGGTCCTCTCGCTCCCAAGTGTATTAGGGTCCACGTCAGGAATCCCATCGCACTTTTACTATCGGGATCCGACATTGTTTAAGCCGTTTCACCTCTCGATCCATAATCTCCACCGGTTCTTCAATGAAATGCAACTTGTCATCTAGTTGAATCTCCTCAAGTGGAATTATCAAATTCTCGTCCGCCAAACATCTCTTAAGATTGGAAACGTGAAAAGTGTTATGAATAGCACTTAAGTTGTCTGGCAATTCCAACTTGTACGCCACAGGACCAACTCGATCAATGATCTTTAATGGACCAATATAGCGTGGACTAAGCTTTCCTCGCTTGCCAAATCTAATTACTCCTTTCCAAGGTGATACTTTCAACATAACCATATTGCCAATATCAAAATCCAATGGTTTTCTCCTCTTGTCCGCATAGCTCTTTTGCCTACTACGGGCTGTCAATAAACGATTCTTGATTTGCACGATCTTCTCAGTTGTTTCTTTGATCAATTCGGGACCCGTCAATTGACTTTCTCCAACTTCACACCAACCAACTGGTGATCTACACTTTCGACCGTAAAGTGCTTCAAAAGGCACAGCCTTGATACTTGTGTGATAACTGTTGTTTTATGAGAACTCCACCAAAGGTAAGTGTCGATCTCAACTACCTCCAAAGTCTATTACACATGCTCGTAACATATCCTACAAGGTCAGAATAGTCCTTTCACTTTGTCCGTCCATTTCTAGATGATAAGCAATGCTCATGTCCAACTGAGTCCCCAAAGCTCGCTGAAGCGATTTCCAAAACTCAGACGGGAACCGACTATCTTGATCAGAAATGATTGACAAAGGAACACCATGTCTACAAACAACTTCCTTCAAATACAACCGAGTAAGTTTGTCTAAGTCATCAGTTTTCTTTATCGGCAAGAAATGAGCCGACTTAGTCAACCGATCAACAATCACCCAAATTGTATCATAACCACTAGAAGTTCTCAGAAGTCCCGAAACAAAGTCCATAGTGATCTTCTCCCATTTCCATTCTGGAATTTCAGGTTGTTGTAGTAAACATGAAGGTCTCTTGTGCTCAAACTTCACCTTAGCACACATGAAGCATTTACTAACATAGGTAGCAATGATAGCCTTCATATTCGGCCACCGGTAGCATTTATTCAAGTCTTGGTACATTTTATCTGATCCTGGGTGAATCGAACATTTAGACTTATGAGATTCATGCATAATTAAATCTCTCAATCCTCCATACACCGGTAACCATACATGATTCTCAAAATACCAAATTCTGTTATCACGAATTTCGAATATAGGTGTCATCCTTCTGCCCAAGTCTTCATCCCTCACATTCTCATCTTTCATTGCATTGGTTTGAGCTTTAAGTATTTGATTAGATAAATCGGAATAAGTTGTTGTGGTTAAAGCTCTAAACCTTTTGTTTATTTCTCTATCCTTCCTACTAAGAGCATCGGCAACTACATTCGCCTTGCCGGGATGATAGCAAATTTGAATGTAATAATCACTCAACAATTCTACCCATCTCCTCTGCCTCATATTGAGCTCCTTCTGGTCTAAAATATGTTGCAGGATTTTATGATCGGTATATACCACACTCCTTATATCGTAGAGATAGTGTCTCCAAAGTCTAAGAGCAAATACAACAGCTCCTAGTTCCAAGTCATGTGTCGTATAATTCTCCTCATGCTTCCTCAATTGACGAGATGCATACGCGGTCACTTTCTCCCTTTGGATTAATACAACACAAAAACCCTTACGTGATGCATCACAATATACCACAAAGTCTTCAGCTCCATCGGGCAAAGCCAAAATTGGTGCAGAACACAGCTTATGTTTCAAAGTTTGGAATGCTTCTTCTTCTTCTAAACCCCACTCATACTTCTTGTTTTTCTGTGTAAGTTTAGTAAGAGTTTTAGAAATTAAAGAGAATCCTTCTATGAATCGCCGGTAGTATCCAGCTAATCCCAAGAATTGTCTAACTTCAGTCGGGGTTGTAGGCGTAGTCCAATCTCTAATAGCTTGAATTTTGTAAGGATCAACATGAACACCATTTCTATCGATCACGTGCCCAAGGAATTGGACAGAATCCAACCAAAAATCACACTTGGAGAATTTTGCATACAACTTCTCCTTCTTCAAGAATTCTAAAATAATCTTCAGATGACCTTCATGCTCCTCCTAACTCTTGGAATAAATCAGGATATCATCGATAAATACAATCACAAACTTGTCGAGATATGGTTTACACACATGATTCATTAAGTCCATGAATACCGCAGGTGCATTAGTTAACCCAAAAGACATCACTTGGAATTCAAAGTGTCCATAACGCGTTCGAAAAGCTGTAATATGTATGTCCTCTTCTTTAACAAGAAGTTGATTATAACCTGGCAAGTCATTTGGAAATACTTCAGGAAAATCACGAATAACCGGAACATCTTCTACACGCCTTACTGGTAGTTCTTTCTCCACTACTTGAGCCAAGAACAGGTGACAACCTCTTTCCACATATTTCCTCGCCTTTATACAAGATATCACCGTCAAACGAGATCTACCGACATCACCTTCAACTACTAATACCTTGTCCTTAACTGGTATGTGAACAAATTTCTCCCCACATACAATCACCGCACCATGTGCAACCAACCAATCCATACCAACAATCATATCAAATGAAACCAACTCTATCGGCATCAAATCAATTTCAAACGAATGATTTTCTAATTTCAAAGGACACCTCTTAAATATAGTGGTAGTACTAACTAATTGTCCATCAGCTAACTCGACCTCATAACTAGTGTTAGGCTTGTTGGCTCAATATCAATTAAACGACTAAAGGAAGTGCTTATAAAGCTTAATAAGTGTGTAAACACTTATCCTTTTGCCACTAAAATCAAGGGAAAACAAGACCTAATCATGTGTTTTATATCATAAATGTCGGAATTACGCGTGGTTTTGTGTTTTGTGTGATAAATAGGTACAAATGATCAAAAGAAGATAAAACACGGGATTTCACGGTCAAAAGTCGAAGAAAGGTCCAAGAAAAGACGAAGACAAAGATCAAAAGTCCAAAAGTATGCAAAGATCACGGAAATCAATGAAAACCGACACGAGATTGAGGAAAAAGATCGAGGAAGCCAAAATCGAGATCGACATGAGTAAGATTTAATTATTTGTCGAGTTTATGAGCCAAGTGGGACCCACATTTAGGAAATGGGCTTAAAAGCCCATTTATGATTCAAGATGGAGTTATTTTTTTTTTTTGGACTAGTCCATTTAAGGGCCCAATTTAGGAGTCAATATAAACGGATGGTGTGATTTGGGCCTAGAGCCCAAATGATTATTCAGCAAACGAAAGATTAGTGTATTTGGGCCTAGGGTTTTGGGTAAGGAACAATTTAGTTTATACGTTTTCTATTAAACGTAAACTCTTATCCACTAAATAAAACCCTCTCGTTTGACTTTCTCACAAATGTCTCACACTTACCCATAAATTTCCACTCATACGTTCTTTTATCTCACACGTCACTCACCATTTATATAAAACTGCCCCACCCATTCGTCCCATTCATACATTCAATAATTTTTTCGATATTTACTATGTCTCCCATCTTCCCCAAGTTTCTCTCATCAAACCAGTAACTATACACTGTTCATAAACCCTAGTTAGGTAAAAAAAAAATCAAATTAACAAAGGGTTTTGATATCACGTGTAATTCACGTGTGGGGGAATTAATTCCCCCAGTTTATAGGAAGAGAGGATGGAACGAATTTGCTACGTGGCCTACTATGATTTGTTGCTACACATCATCTACCTAATCCCACCAATCAGAAGCCTTTAAACAAACACAACCAGCACAAGAAGAGCCACGAGGGCAATCCGTGGCTATTTGGGATCATCTCCACCGTTTGATCTAAAGAGAAGAGAGAGAATGAAGATCAAGGGCTATGATTTCTCACCGTGCTCACCAAGGAGCTCTAGAAGATTCGGGGATCATTATATAAACCCCTCTCTCACATGTAATTCATCATGCTTTTTCTTTATTTTTAATTTTAGAAAATAGATTAATTAGGGTTTTAAATTGTAATCTCTTTTTTTCAAGTATTGTACGTTTGGGTTTGAATTAATGAAAATTGAAGTTTCTATTTAAATATATTCTCGTTTTTTTTTTTTTTTTGATTCCAGTTATAGTTCTTATTTTTAATCAGTTTATATCATATTGTTTACTGTTCTCGAAATATAATATAAAAAAAAAATAATAATAAAAAAAATAAAAAAATAAAGGAAAGCTACTTTCGATTTTCCCCACTGGGAAATTAATTCACGAGGTACTGTTTATGCGTTTGATTATTCATTCGAGGTTGGGCTCGATTCAGTTTTGGAGTTGCGTTGGTTCGAAGTTTATAATAGTTTCGGTTAAGGAATTTGTTTGGAGTTCGATTTGGTTTCGAAAATAGTTGATATTGTTGACGAGTTGTTGGTTTTGTTTCGATTTAAGACTGCTCAGCGCAGCTCTTCGACCCAACGGTTTCGACAAAAAGGTTTTGTCTCCTTTTAATTTTTATTAAGTTTAGTTTATGAATGTGCTTGAGTTCTTATTATTGAATAATCTGCTTAGTTTCAGCTGTAGATTGTTTGAGGTTTGTTTAGTTCGATAGTTTGGATCTGCTTAAGTTGTTTAGGATCTGTTTGGTTAGTAAAGTTTGGTAGCTTATTTGTTTTTGCTTATTTAAACGCTTACTTGTGATAAACTGTTTGGATCTACGTTTTATAATCATTAGATTATTAGATAATTAGTTTCTGTTAAGAGTAGCTTATCAGTTTATTAGCTTATTTGGTAATCTGCCTGTTTAGTATAGCTTATTTGGTGTTCAGCTTAGTCAGTTTTCATATTGGTTATAGCTTAGTTTGGATTCTGCTTAAAGGTTATTAAGGATGTTTGGATCTGCGTTTTTCTAGTTAAATAGCTCAATAGATAATCAGTTTTCTTAGGAATAGCTTAGTCAGTTTTTCAGCTTATTTATTGATTGGTTCAGCTTATTTAGTATTCTGCTTATTTGAGTTCTGTTTTTTTTAGCTTATCTGGTTTTGGCTATTTGTTTTCCTGTTATTTTGTTGCTATCACCTCAGACCCAATTGGTCTGAGGGTGTTATTCCTGTCCAAAAATTCAAATTCCAAAAGTAAAGTTTAAAAAAAAAAATAATTCGCATTATTAGTCCTAGCCGGGTCTCGACCCTGTGACCTCTCGTTCCACAGCATAACGCCCCAACCAGTTAGTCTAGGCTTCTTTTGTGTTTAATTCTCTTTAGTTAAATTAATATAGGGTATTTAGCTCTGTCAGTTTTTAATTAGCTTAATAATAGTTTTAGTCTATTTAAATTTTAATTAAAAAGTAATTAGAAAGTTTATATTTATATTCAGTTTTTACAAAAAAAATAAAAAGATTAAAAAATATTTTATTTAATTTGGTTTTAAAATTAGTTTTTTTTATTAGTCCAAAATTAATATAGGTTTTATTTTTAAAATAGTATAAAATAGATTATTTTTAATTAAGTATTTAGTTTAAAAAGTTTTAAATAGATTATTTTTAAAGTAAAAGTTATTTTCATTTTTATAGATTTATTTTTAGATAGATTAATTTCAAATAGCTTTTAATAGATTTATTTTTTAAAATTAGTTTAAAAATAGTTAATTAAATTTAGTTTTCATTTAATAAGTTTTAAATTAGTTTAAAAAATACCCAAAAAGAGATTGTACCAAAAACGAATTAAGTTGAAACGTAAAAACGGAAATCAAATTCGAGTCGAATCGAGGAAAAACGAACTTAATTAAAAGGACTAAAAATCCTAGTTTCAAATGGCGCGGCTGCCGGGGTTTCAAAATAATAATCAAGGTTTTTATAATAACAACGGTTTTCAATCTCAAAATCAAGGATTTCCTAATCAAGGGTTTAATCAAATGAACATGCAAAACCCTCAAATGGACTTGGTTCTACAAAAATTGACCGAACATGAGAAAATCATGCAAGCTATGCAAGCATCTACTAGACAAATGCAAGAGTCCAATGATAAGAGATTTTTGACTATGTTGCAAACCCTTAGACCCCAAGGTGCCTTACCATCCAATACCGAGATTAACCCTCGTGCGAATGTGAGTGCTATCAATACTCGAAGTGGAGCCAATTTAGTGGGACCTTCCATCTCTTCGCCCATAAAGGAGAGACAAGGCCCGGAGGTCATAATGAGTAATCCTACTCCCCCTCCGGTGATTCCGCCCACTACCACTCCTAGTTCTAGTCCTCCATTGCCGAAAGAGCCTATTCCGACGGTTGTTCAAGAAGCGAGTCCTTCTCCTTCTCAACCTAAGCCTAATATTCCTTATCCATCTAGGTTAGGCAAGACTAAAGTGCTCAACAAAGATGACATTCATGTCTCTAACTTTTTGAAAATGATCTCCAACGTGAATGTTAACGTTAGCCTTATTGAAGCACTTGCTCAAATGCCAAAATTTGTCAAAATGTTCAAGGACTTGCTCAATAAGAAGGAAAAGATGGTTGAGCTCGTTAACACCCGTTTAAATGAGAATTGTTCCGCGATTCTTCTCAAAGAGCTTCCCGAAAAGCTAGGAGATCCCGGACGATTCGTGTTACCTTGCTCGTTTCCTCGAATCAATGAGTGTATGGCTTTAGCGGATCTCGGCGCTAGCATCAATCTTATGCCACTCTCGGTTTGGAAACAACTTTCATTACCCGACCTTGTACCGACTCGTATGACTTTAGAATTAGCTAATCGAACTCTCACATACCCCGTTGGTATTGCCGAAGACGTTTTTGTTAGAGTCGGTACATTCACTTTTCCCGTGGACTTTGTCGTCGTCGACTATGAGATAGATCCTCGTATTCCGTTAATACTTGGTCGACCATTCTTACGATCCGGTAGAGCCTTAGTTGACGTAGCCGAAGGGGAATTAATTCTTAGGGTCGGGAATGATCAACAAATTTTTAAAATGGGGAAAATGGTTAATAAAACAAATGAAAAAGAATCGGTCAATATGATTGATGTGCTTAATTTTGATAATGAAGAAAGTTTTATCAATCCTTTTGAAGCTAAAAAGTTTAATATCAATGATTTTGTGGTATACTCAAATCCACTTTTTGACACTTCAAATGATAATCCACTTTTTGAAGAAAATGGGGAAACTAATTTTAGTGATGTCTCGTCTCTAAGTGATCATTCCCTTTCGGATTTTGAGAATGCCAATAGTGAGGACACTTCTTCAAATGCTCATTTTCCTTTCGATCTTAGGGAGACACCTTTAGAACCTCCAATTTTTACTCCCATTTATGACACCGATAGTGATGACACTTTTTCAAGTGATCACACTATTTTCGGCTTAGACGACTCGTCTTTTGACCCACCCACTTTCGACCCACCCATTTATGATTCACCAATCTTCGATAACTACGATGATGACACTTCTTTAAGTAATCTCATTTCCTTGGGTTTTGACGAGATACCTAGTGAGCTTAATGATCCTATTCTCTCTATGAGTGATTCTCCCATTCTTGAATCTTCCTTTGACTCTTATATTCCTAATTTGAGGGACATGACTTTTGAGGAGGATCCTCCACCTTTAGAGGTCGCCCCTATTTTAGAAGATATTCCATTTGAGGAGGATTTAGATAACTTTCTAAACTCCTATTTTCCTCACGAGGAAGAGTTTTCCTATGACTCCGACGATACTTATGTTTTCACATCAAGTTTGGAAGAGGATGACTTTCCCACTATGGATTTTGATGATATTTTGAGCTTAAATGTCGACACCTCTTGCTATTTTCCCGTTAAGAAACCGGTGTTTGATCCGGGAATAGAGACTTTTGTGCTTTCATTGCCATACCACCTTACCTTCCCTAGTAAGAGATTTTTGCATAAGGATACCCCACTTTTCTATGACTTGCGTACCATCTCGGGGTTTATTTCCTTTTGTGATGGAAATTATGTGTTTGACCCGGGTGGATTTTCATGGGGTATGCCTTGTATGACTTTGTTTCACCTTAATCATGGAGAGATTTTCCTCCCTTGGAAATCTCGTTTGTTCCATGATTTTCCCATTTGAATGTTGACATTCGGGAAATCGAGTCGAGCTAGAGACTCGTGATAAATAAATCAAGCATCGTATAACTAGGTTAGATTTTTACCCTTTTTCACCCTTTTTAACCTTTTACCCATTTTCACCAATAAGTGTAGGGGGGAGCCGAGTAGGTTGTTTGTGTATTGTGATGTGTGTAGGTACTTGAGCTTTATTGATCCACTTTTGGTACTTTTGACGAGACCCGTGTTCCCGTGTTACCCGTGTACCCGGTTCCTTCGATAAGTTTTTGCTATTGTGATTCAATCTTGTATATAAATAAGACAAATAATTGTGATCACTTTAGTTGTCCTTTCCTTAGCTCGATTTAAACAACGTACTCAATGTCCTAAGTGTAGGGGAGTTTATTCTCCCACATGCTTAAACATTGGGGACAATGTTTATATTAAGTGTAGGGGGGATTTCTATCGAAATTTTAGTGGCCTTTTCCATGAATTTGACCCCATTTTTACCGGAAAATTTTTAAAAAATTTTCAACGTTTTTCAAATTTTTGATCTATTTTGGCCTTGTAGTATTTTTCTTTTATCTCGTCTTATTTTTAATTTCCATTTCAAAAATAAAGTTAAAAAAAAAAAATAAATAAATAAAATGGTTTTAATAAGTTTTGATATCTTTGATATATTAGGCCCGTCGTGAATATTTTGACTCAACCCGAGTTTACTTATCCAAGTTTACTCTAGCTAGTATCCTTAACCATATGGACCTTAATTGGTTTATTAGGCTAAGCATCCACGAGTCTCATTCCTTGAGATTTTAAATTGTGGAGAACGAGAGATGATAGAGTTAATTATAAGTTTGGTATTCTTTCATTAACTTATGTGAGTTAGTTATGAGCTTTTTCTCCCCTCACTTGTCAATAAATATATTTGCAATAAATAAGGTTGTACGATTTGAAAGGTTACTTAGCTTCTAGCACAAGATCGTTTAAAAGTTGCTCGGTATTAATTAGAGTTCATAGCCAAGGCATAACTTATTGAAACGGGACGCGAAGATTGGCTTATCCAAAAAGGCCCTAACAAGGCATGAGGATACCCGAGTCCAAAAAGGCCCTAACAAGGCATGAGGATTCACTTTTTTGCTAAAGATCCAAAGATGACGTGAAGATCATTAATCCAAATCAATATGATGGATCAAGACACACGACGAGAAGTAATTACTCCCCTAAAGATCATGGAGAAGTCTATCCAAAAAGACCCTAACAAGGTATGAGGATAAATAGATCCAAGTCCGAAAAGGAGGCGGATCGTTGTATATCAAAATCCTAAATAAAGAAGAGGATAAATGAAGAAGTCGTGGTCAATGTTTGAAGCATCTTTCACTCCTTATGAAGATGTATACCAAAATGAAGAGAAGACCATAATTTCAAAATCGTCTCTCAAGATTTGAAGTTTGAAGTACAAGCCAAATATCGGTCCGAGAAAGGTCTCAAATCGTGAAACGAGTTATGCCAAGATATGAACTTTTTGAGGTTTCGAGAAGCAGTTTTAAAAGATTTTGTCATTTAGCTAACTATTGATTAAATCGTCCCACTTTATTTTCGGCCTTAATAAATTATCGAAATAAGTCAAAAAATTGCATCCTCGTGATCATTCAAGACAAAAATAAAATATAAGAGATACACCGTAGGAATAAGGGGGTCTAAGTGATTAATTAAACCACATGAGTAAGTGTTTGTTGTGCTAACTTATAATAACAATGATCTCGTTTTTAAGCTTAGTATGGGGAACGTGAAACTTGAGGGTGATTAATATTCATGACACCAAAGCCCTAATCTAAGTCTTAGACTTCTTAACGAGTTTCTTCCATCAATAATTTTCAAGTTATCATTTTAAATTTTTGTTTCCTTTTAAGTTTTTATCTTTCCATAGTAGTAGTAATTAATAAAGGCCGGGATGGATTGATTATGAGAAAAATGTAACTCTTTGCTTTTAAACTATGCATTGCATGGGGTCATTGCAATGGTCAAGTGTAGGGGATTTAATAAGTGTGTAAACACTTATCCTTTTGCCACTAAAATCAAGGGAAAACAAGACCTAATCATGTGTTTTATATCATAAATGTCGGAATTACGCGTGGTTTTGTGTTTTGTGTGATAAATAGGTACAAATGATCAAAAGAAGATAAAACACGGGATTTCACGGTCAAAAGTCGAAGAAAGGTCCAAGAAAAGACGAAGACAAAGATCAAAAGTCCAAAAGTATGCAAAGATCACGGAAATCAATGAAAACCGACACGAGATTGAGGAAAAAGATCGAGGAAGCCAAAATCGAGATCGACATGAGTAAGATTTAATTATTTGTCGAGTTTATGAGCCAAGTGGGACCCACATTTGGGAAATGGGCTTAAAAGCCCATTTATGATTCAAGATGGAGTTATTTTTTTTTTTGGACTAGTCCATTTAAGGGCCCAATTTAGGAGTCAATATAAACGGATGGTGTGATTTGGGCCTAGAGCCCAAATGATTATTCAGCAAACGAAAGATTAGTGTATTTGGGCCTAGGGTTTTGGGTAAGGAACAATTTAGTTTATACGTTTTCTATTAAACGTAAACTCTTATCCACTAAATAAAACCCTCTCGTTTGACTTTCTCACAAATGTCTCACACTTACCCATAAATTTCCACTCATACGTTCTTTTATCTCACACGTCACTCACCATTTATATAAAACTGCCCCACCCATTCGTCCCATTCATACATTCAATAATTTTTTCGATATTTACTATGTCTCCCATCTTCCCCAAGTTTCTCTCATCAAACCAGTAACTATACACTGTTCATAAACCCTAGTTGGGTAAAAAAAAATCAAATTAACAAAGGGTTTTGATATCACGTGTAATTCACGTGTGGGGGAATTAATTCCCCCAGTTTATAGGAAGAGAGGATGGAACGAATTTGCTACGTGGCCTACTATGATTTGTTGCTACACATCATCTCCCTAATCCCACCAATCAGAAGCCTTTAAACAAACACAACCAGCACAAGAAGAGCCACGAGGGCAATCCGTGGCTATTTGGGATCATCTCCACCGTTTGATCTAAAGAGTAGAGAGAGAATGAAGATCAAGGGCTATGATTTCTCACCGTGCTCACCAAGGAGCTCTAGAAGATTCGGGGATCATTATATAAACCCCTCTCTCACATGTAATTCATCATGCTTTTTCTTTAGTTTTAATTTTAGAAAATAGATTAATTAGGGTTTTAAATTGTAATCTCTTTTTTTCAAGTATTGTACGTTTGGGTTTGAATTAATGAAAATTGAAGTTTCTATTTAAATATATTCTCGTTTTTTTTTTTTGATTCCAGTTATAGTTCTTATTTTTAATCAGTTTATATCATATTGTTTACTGTTCTCGAAATATAATATAAAAAAAAATAAATAAATAAAAAAATAAAAAAAAATAAAGGAAAGCTACTTTCGATTTTCCCCACTGGGAAATTAATTCACGAGGTACTGTTTATGCGTTTGATTATTCATTCGAGGTTGGGCTCGATTCAGTTTTGGAGTTGCGTTGGTTCGAAGTTTATAATAGTTTCGGTTAAGGAATTTGTTTGGAGTTCGATTTGGTTTCGAAAATAGTTGATATTGTTGACGAGTTGTTGGTTTTGTTTCGATTTAAGACTGCTCAGCGCAGCTCTTCGACCCAACGGTTTCGACAAAAAGGTTTTGTCTCCTTTTAATTTTTATTAAGTTTAGTTTATGAATGTGCTTGAGTTCTTATTATTGAATAATCTGCTTAGTTTCAGCTGTAGATTGTTTGAGGTTTGTTTAGTTCGATAGTTGGATCTGCTTAAGTTGTTTAGGATCTGTTTGGTTAGTAAAGTTTGGTAGCTTATTTGTTTTTGCTTATTTAAACGCTTACTTGTAGAATATTGATAATCAATGAATCTATGAAGGGGTTTGTTGATTTCTAGAGAGAGAAAGTTAGAGAGAGAAAGTGAGAGAAACTATGTGAATTTTATTAAGTGGAAAACAAGAAATGACAACCACCAACCCCTTTCCATGGTGGAAAGGGGTATTTATAGTTCCAAGTCATAAGTGGACTTGGGCCGGTCCATGACAAGCCCATGGACCGGTTCTTACTTAAGTTAATAAGCAAATAATAACTAATTACTAACTACGAGCTATTACAACATAAATCATATTGTGGAGTGACCGATACTTCTAATATACGTTAAAACGTATTTCTAACAATCTCCCCCTAAGGGAGGTCACTCCACGTTACAAAGTTCTAAACCTAGCATACTATACTAAGTCTTCGTTCTTTAGCTCGTAGTCTTTTCTTCTTTTCTTTCTTTTGTTGTGAATATGTTGATTTGATCTTTTTGGCTTTGACTTGAGAGCATTGTTCTTTGGCCTTTCACGTGCGATCTTTGCCTTTCTTGTGAACTTTGCCTCCTCGTGACTTCATGTTCCACACACTTACGTCTTTTTGTTGAATTCTTGAAAGCTTCAGAGTTTGGTACAGCGGAAGACTTTATCTTGTACTCTCTTGAATTTTTGTTGCAAAAGACATAAGCATGTGGGAACGACTTTTACAGGAACACCGCAACACCACCGTCTTCACTGGTACACAGCAACGCCACCGTCTTCAACAGGTACACAGCAACGCCACCGTCTTTAGCAGGTACACAGCAACGACACGAATAAAATGGCTTTGAACATTTTATTCTAATTCGGTAGCATTTTACCTCCGGTCGGTGAAGACCGTTGGACGATATTAGATATCGTACCCGTGACGGATAGTTTCAATTAAGTAACTTCCTGACAGGATTTCGCGGGTAAACCCGTTCTCTTTATTCGACCGTCCAAAGCTGACTGCGAACATAAAGAGTGAATCACTTGGATAAATTATCCTTGTGATTAAAAGCCGTCAATTCATGAAACCTGGAACAAGTGAATTTCAATTAAGATTTTCACCATCGTTGCTTTCCAGTTGTCACGAGCTCGATTCATAAAGAATCTTGCACGTTACCTACCAAGTGCTGTTTGATGTTGACACTAGAAGGATTTCCACTCGTCACTGTGGTCAATAAAGAGTCACTCTGAGTGTTCTGGCAGGATCATATGATAATGCGAAGAGGCCTGGAACGAGTTTAAGTTCAATTAAGAATTAAACCACTGTTACCTTCCAGTTTTTCACAAGATTGGTTCTAAAAGAACCGCACGTGTAACCTACCATGAGCTTGTTTGATGTTGGCTCAAGCAGGATTTCCATCTTCATTGTAATACTTACGTATTACTCGGATGTTCTGGCAACATTACAAGAATATTGCGTAGGACTCATGAAAATATCTTACTTTTCACAGTGTGTGAGAAAGCAAGGAATAAATGGAAAGTGTCCTAATGAGACTTTTGATGATCTCTTGGCTCTAGACTCGATTGTGCGTTTTGATTTAGTGAGCGATGGCTGGAGAGGAGTGTCACCTTTTCAATACCAGTTTATTCGGAGTGAATAAACCAATAGATAACGTGTTGATCTCCGTGTGATTAAAACAAATACCTTTTGAGAGATATTTGAGTTAGCTGGGGAAGGGTTGTGCATTGCATCACTGGGTCCATGATGTCTTTCTTCAATACCGAGAATCATTAACAAAAATGACCTCAATAGCATATGTATTGACCCGGTTTCTGCCTAAAGTTGTAAGGAGGGCTTCTTTCTTTACACCCTTTATCTTTACATTTCTTTTTCATTCTTCAACCCCTTCAATGCTTACCAATACGTCATCACTAGCACCTTGTTGTGATTGTTCCAGTGCTAGCTTAAGTACTTGGTCGGCATTCAGCTACATTCACATTCTTTCTCCATCTTTCCTAGGACTTCTAATTCTATCTAGGGAATTGTCCTTGGGAAGATTCCATCGGCTCTGATGAATCATTGGACTAAACCTATTCCTACCACCCTTTTGTCACCACATCCGTCGTGAATTAAGCGTGTTTTGGGAAGGAATTGCCACCATGAAAAATCATTGAAAATCACCTAAAGTACTTGTGATATTGAAATCAAAAGTTTTGTACCTTAGGTGTTTTGTTCATCAAAAACGCTCCCCCTTAACACGTGCTTTACACATATTAAGTTGGATAATCTTTAAGTCTTTTTCATCTTTTAGCCAAGTATCACTTACGTCTCCTTAATCCCATTTTCTCCCCTTATCCAAAATGTTAACCATTAATATTTGGGATATTGAATGGATTAACCGGTCTTTGGGTAAAAATGAAATCGATGTTTTGGCCATAGAACAAGTTATTGCTCCCCCTTAAGTTAATAAGGGATAGTTGTAGTGCTTTGGTATGACATATTTTGAAAGATTTAGAATCTCGTGAGAAATTCTTGAAAAATTATCATACCGTAACACTACAGCAAGCCATACAAGCACATTATTCACAAATATACATATTCACAATTGAAAACCAATATAAAGTGACCTGAAATGTACAACCCATTAGATGGATCGTTGCAGTAGCTTGTGGTGCACTAAATACGGTCTTCCACCCACGAATCTTTCCAAGCTCCTCATCAATCTACGTTCACGGAGCTTTTGATCGATCTTTTTGATCACATACTTTGCCATCTGCCGGTAACCCGGATGCCAATCCTCCGTCATCTCTGGCAAAGTCCCACCCGAGTTCAGATGCTCCAACTTTCCTCTGACTTGTAGAAGAGTTCCATCACTATACTTGTGAAGCTCACCCACCCTCATAAACTTCATCAAACCTCGACTGTTCAAGTAGAAAATGCCGGAATTCGGGACAGAAATGCCGGTATAGGGACATCTTTCTACATGTTGAGGTAGCACTTGATTCACAGGACGGGTTAAGTTGAGCTTCCTCTGATAGCTTTCGACTCCCAACTGAAGATCTTCAACTCGTGACTTGATGACAATGCTTCGTGTGAACATACGAAGTGCTGTATTCAAAGCAATCAGGTCTTCACGAGGAATGTGTGTGAGTTGATCTCGGGTCATTAGAAGCAGCATATCTTCGATATCCTCAAGGCGAATGATGGAAAAATCTCCTTGCTGGATTTTGTATTCCCTGTCATCCTCCCTTTTCAAGCGAATCTCCGTCACATGATAGTAGCCGTTCTTGGCTTCAGTTTTCATTCCTAAGATGCTGGAGATGCGGATGTCGGATCTAACATTGCTTCCAGAATTGACCAAGCAGCAACCCCTGTACGCCCTTCGGACTCGTTCGTCCCAATGAGATGCACCTATGACAGCATACATATCATAATTACGATTCATTTTTGGGACCCAGAGTCGATTTACCTTTTCCTCGATGAAGGGTATTGTCCCCCAGTTGGCAGCTTTCAGCAAAGTCAGGGATGTTGCGTACTTTGAAGACCCCTTCATAAGATACTCAAGATCATTGGTGACGAAGAAGTCAAGAGTAATCTGATTATCTTGAGCAGGATCCATTGGAGGTGGAGCTCTTTCTGATTCATGAAGTCCTGGCCGTTGAACGGTTTTCAGAGCCTTCAGGATTTCATCGGCATAGTACTCGAGCTCCATTCGGGGTAATCGGGTTTTGGCACGCAGTCTCTTATCTTTCAGTGCTTTCTTCACCAAGGATGGTGTAACCGAAGTCTTATACTCATGGGCAAGAAATGCACATAAGTCAATCGGACTTCGGATACGGAGATACATCACATCTTTGTCAGCATCTGTGATCGGATCATATTGTGCTGCTGCCGTGATCCAAGCTTGTGGTGGTGCAGACTCGTCTATCTCCAACGTGTCTTCCCAGGCACGAATGCTTGGTTCAGGAACCGTAGATTGTTGTGCTTGTTGTAGAGGAGTGGAAGTGCGAACATCTACTGGTTCAGTTTCAGGCATTTCGGCAGTGTCGTGAACTGGGGAGTGTTGTGCAACTTCGGGTTCCGTCACTGATTCTGCAATCACAGGAGCAACAACAACAGAACTAATGGGGTTAGTGGTAATAGGTAAAGATACAGCGATAGAGATACCGGGAGCCGAAGACGCTGTAGTGGCATTCACATCGTGGCGCCACTTCGTTCGTCGTGATTCCGAGGATGTCGATTTGTCCTTCTGTGCTGCATCTTTTGTGGACTTAGTTCCAGTCTTAGTAGCAGTCTTCTTGGAGCTGGTAACCTTGTCTCCCTTTTTCGGTTGTTCACCCCCATCATCATCCTGATTGTCATCCCCGTTACTACCCCTAGCACTCTCCTGATTCTCATCACCACCATCATCGCCATCATCATCATCCTCATCCTCGTCATCATCCTCATCATCCTCATCATCATCACCACCCTCGTCATCGTCTTTATCCTTTTCTCCTTCTTCTTCTTCTTCTTCCTCTTCTTCCCCCGTACCCTCTTCTTCACTCTCTTCCCTTTCTTCCTCAGGTAAGATGTGATATGGTACCACACTTCCAAACGTTTTGAATAATCTATCATCCTCCATGATAGCATCATTCAGGGATTTATATAGAGCCCGTTGAATCCTCGACTTATCATACGACCCAAGTTCCACCATACGAGCCTTAAGGATCTTCTTCAATTCAAAATCCGTCAGGTCATAAGCAATTTTGTAGGCGGCTTCTGAAGGTTTGGATGATTTGACCATCAAGTTGTCAGCAGCAAGTGTCTTCAACTCATCGCGAAGTTTAGGCATTAGGGATTCAACGGATTCTTGCACTCTTTCTTTCACATATGCTTCAAGTGCTTCTTTTTGTTCCTTATATTTATCCCTCATCGCTTGAAGTCTGGTAATACGTGCAGCATGCTTATCAGCCTCAGCCTGCTTAACCCGAGCAAGTTCTTCTGCATGTGCTTTTCTAGTCAACTCCATATCTGAAGCGAACCTAGCAATCATCTCCTCTTGGGCTTTCCTAGATTCTTCTTCCCTCTGAGCTCGTCTTTGCAACTCTTGGCGAAGTTCATCCATTTCGCGTTTGTTAGTATCAAACATTTCGGCCATCACTAATGCAGCCATTGCAGATGTTGCAGAGCTACTTTGGGTTGACTGGAGGGGCTCGGTTGTTACTGCTGTACTAAGGATGGGGATTATGGGTGGTGGAAGAAATGGTGTTGAAGCCGGTCGGGTTGGTAAAGGTTGTATGGGTGGAGGTTGAGTTGTTAAGGGTTGAGTTGACACCACGATCGTAGGAGCAACAGGTTCCTTTTCCACACTTGCTGAAATAGGGATTGATGGCTCCTTCGAAGTGGAATAGTGTTCAGGTGACCCAAACTCATCAACATCATCCGGTTCCTCGTACTCATCCTCGATATCTACCCTCGCACCTGAACCACTACCGCCTGTATCTTTCCTACTCCTTTTAATAGCAATCTTCATCATTTGTTGCTCGGATTTATCAAGAGTAGGATCAACAATATCTTCTTCATCACGTAGACGCATCAAATCCTTACCCTTTCCCTTCTTACCCTCTGTCTTCTTCTTCTTGAGTTCGGGTTCAGGTAACGCAGCTGGTTGTTTGCGTTTACCTTTACTCTTAACCGTTGTGGACGAGTCTTCTCCAGTCTGAAGGTTTTCTTTCAGCCTCTTGATCTCTATCTGCAGTAGCTTGTAATCTGCAGAACCTTTGATTTTATCAGATAGAAGGTAATCAGGAACAGGACCCGGAATCACACCAATAGACGGTCCTTCATGCCTCAGATCTACAGTATCATCAGCTTCTTCAGTGTGATAGCGACCTCCTGCACGCCTATCAATAGTAGCATCAAGCTTCATAAAATAATTTATGATAAGCTTAATAAACCGAGGATAAGGAAAGAAGTTTGTCTTCAGCTTCTTGTTGTAGAAGAGTTGAAAGGTGAATTCTTCCCATATCAACAAAGCATAATCTGAATTTGCAGCTTTGTACATGCCATAGAAGAGGTTTATTATTGGACTGCGTAAAGCATCATGGCCACTCGTTTTTGGTGTAAGACATTTACTGAGAATACCCATCAACGCTCTCCAAGGTTGTCCTACCTTAGCAGTGGTAAACTCAGATGCAACTCGTATTTCCGGACATCCAAGTGCATCAAATAATTCCACGAGTTCATCTTTATTGGGGTCCCTCGAGAATGACATGCCCTTGGGTGTATCCCGTATACCAAGTATCTTACGGAAGTCTGAAACGGTGAGTGTCTGCTGCTTGTTGTCGATGGTGAAAGTGATCTTGTTCGAAGTGATTTCCTTGGTTGCCCAAAATTCAAACATATACTCATAAGGCACCGAGGCTGTACTCCTAAGGGCGTTCTTGAAATGAGAGTTATCGAGGATGGCTATGGCAACCTTAAAACCATGGTGAGTGGATTTAGAGACTTGCTTCAATCGGTAGTTGTTGGGTATAAACTTAAGGGTTCGAGCTTTAGCAATATCGGCTTCTCTAGATTCTTGGATAGCTTGTACTGTTGGATTAGTCATTTTATCTGCTTAAGATAAGACATGAAAGGTTGATGCACAAAAACAGATAGATATATATCATTCTTACTTCTAAGCATAACACATTTCATAAGATAAAACAACAAGTACATAGATAGCATGCAAACAAGAATAATCAAACTCTTCATCCGGAACTTTTCCTCATTCGGAACATCTTCATCCGGAACTTTTCCTCATTCGGAACTTCTCCTCATTCGGAACTTCTTCATCCGGAAGTTCTTCATTCGGAACTTCCTTCATCCGGAAGTTCTTCATTCGGAACTTCCTTCATCCGGAAGTTCTTCATTCGGAACTTCCTTCATCCGGAACATTCCTTCATTCGGAACTTCCTTCATCCGGAAGTTCTTCATTCGGAACTTCCTTCATTCGGAAGTTCTTCATTCGGAACTTCCTTCATTCGGAAGTTCTTCATTCGGAACTTCCTTCATCCGGAAGTTCTTCATTCGGAACTTCCTTCATCCGGAAGTTCTTCATTCGGAACTTCCTTCATTCGGAAGTTCTTCATTCGGAACTTCCTTCATTCGGAAGTTCTTCATTTGGAACTTCCTTCATTCGGAAGTTCTTCATTCGGAACTTCCTTCATTCGGAAGTTCTTCATTCGGAACTTCCTCATTCGGAAGTCCTTCATTCGGAACTTCCTCATTCGGAAGTTTTTCAGAAGAAATCCTTCATTCGGAAGTTCTAAACCATGTTCATCCGGAACTTTTACAAACGAATCTCAGATGTTTATTCTAGCGCGTTTGTGAGTTTCTAAGGCAAACTAAGGCATTTTAAACATCATTTAACCTATTCCGAGCAAATCCCACCATAAATCCCTAATCAATTTAGCCTAATTTAATCAAAAACCCTAATTGGATTAAATTGATTAATTGAGCATGTTTTAACAGAATTATATGATAAGAAATGAGGATTAGAAGTTAACATATTGATGTTTATACCTTATTTAATCGAATGAACAGGAGCTAGATGAATGAGCAAGTGATTTTTCAGAGCGTGTGTTTGTGTATTCAACAATGGCGGCAAGATGAATAAACAGTGAAAGGAGAATAGTGAGAGGCGGGGGGTGTGTTGTTTGACTTAGGTCAAAAATTTGACAATTTTCCATAAATCACACTTTTAGTCCCTCTATTATCTATACTTTTCCTTTTTGTTTCTAATTTTTTTTTCATTTCACTTAACTCTTGTTTAACGTACACACAACTTAGCAAACACAATCTATAAGCATATCCCCAAAATCAAAAAGCCATGCCTATCACAAGTCGTATTCTAAGGCAAAACCACTCAATTCCCATGTAGCCTTTAATTTTCACATTCACTTTTGAAAATCAATTTTAATGACGAAGATGATTTTACTATTTTCTCCCCCTTAAACGATGACCCGTTTTCTATTTAAAGAGCTGTAGTCATTGTTTAAAGAGTCAAATAGTGATGAAAGCATTTCCAATTTATATCTTGAAAAATTTGATTCGTGGTTTTAATAAGATTTCTCTTATTTTAACAAATTAATGCACTGAGACGTACACAAATTCGTGTTAGACCAAGGTATAAAGTAACCTTGATCCCTTTGCATGATTTGGCTTGTAAATCACGCCCGAGAAAATTAATTCCCGTTCTGAGCCAACGTTTTCCAAGGAAATACGTGACTTTAATATGAAAACCGGGTTGCAGTCAGAAATAACTACAAGCCATAATGGGCATGTTTTAAAAATGTACAACTTTTATACGGACTCTATTTATGGCACCGTGTCAATATTGATCGACATTTCTAAGGCCGTAAATATTACCGTACTAAAAGACATGCCCGATTTAAAACGAAAAATATTTTTGGTTTTTCTTGGTTTTATATTTTTTATGGTTTTTCTAGGTTTTATATTTTTTATGGTTTTTCTAGGTTTTATATTTTTTATGGTTTTTGTTGGTTTTCTATTTTTGTATTTTCTTTTTGTGGTTTATATATTTACGATAATATACATGATCACAACCAAAGGATACTCTGAATAGTTTACCACGACTATTCAGCTGATTCTTCTGCCAACTCTTTGAGAGTCGCTGGAGTGAATGATTTCATACCAAGCTTATCAATCAAAAACTCGATTCGTCCTCGATCTAAGGCTTTGGTGAACATATCCGCCAGCTGGTACTCAGTAGTGACAAAATACAGCTCGATCACTCCGTTCTCCACCTGCTCCTTAATGAAATGGTAGCGAATGTCTATGTGCTTGGCCCGGGAGTGTTGAACATAGTTGCAGCAAAGGGCAATGGCGCTCTTGTTGTCACAATACATCGGGATTTTGTTAAATCCAAGACCGTAGTCAGTTAATTGTGATCTCATCCAAAGGACTTGAGCACAACAACCGGACATGGCGATGTATTCTGCCTCCGTGCTTGATATTGCAGCGCTTTTCTGCCTTTTTGAAGACCAACTGATCAATCTATCTCCAAGGAGTTGCACAGATCCAGAAGTGCTACGCCTCGTATCTTGACATCCAGCATGATCGGCATCTGCGTATGATATTAAAGCAATCGAGGAATCTTTCGGATACCATAGACCACGATGAAGTGTTCCTTTTAGATACCGAAAGATCCTTTTAACTACATGTAGGTGCTTTTCGGTAGGCCGAGCCTGATACCGGGCACACATGCATACAGCAAATTGCAAATCAGGCCTGCTAGCAGTCAGATAGAGAAGGGTGCCGATCATTCCACGGTAAAGTTTCGGATCGACAATAATCCCATCCCTATCTTCATCTAACTTGGATTTCTCCACCACTGGAGTGTCTACGGGGTCACAATTCTCAAAGTTATATTTCTTAAGAGATTCTAGAGCATATTTGGATTGATTAATAAAGATGCCTCTGGGATTCTGAGAAATCTGTAATCCTAAGAAAAATGAAAATTTTCCCATCATCGACATCTGAAAGCGTGTGGACATTATCTTCTCAAATTTTTTAGACAATTCTATGTTAGTGGCAGCAAAAATTATATCATCAACATAAATTTGTACCAGAAGCATGTCGTTGCCTTTCTTGAGAGTGAATAGAGTGGGGTCCACTTTGCCTTTGGAGAAGCCTTCCGACATGAGATATGTTGACAGGAGATCATACCACGCACGTGGAGCTTGTTTCAACCCATAAAGAGCCTTCTTAAGCTTGTACACATGATTAGGAGACTCCGTACTCACGAACCCATCCGGTTGACTAACATAAACCTCTTCCCTTAGTTCACCGTTCAAAAATGCCGTCTTTACATCCATTTGATAGACGATCATGTTCATATGAGCAGCAAACGCAAGGAATAGTCTAATCGCCTCCAATCTAGCCACAGGAGCAAAAGATTCCTCAAAGTCTATACCCAAGGCTTGTTTATATCCTCTAGCGACCAATCTAGCTTTATTCTTCAATACCGCACCCATCTCATCAAGTTTAACCTTATAAACCCATAACAAAGTAAGGATGTTAACTTTGTCAGGGCGAGGAACCAATTCCCATACTTCTAGTCGTTTGAATTCATTGAGTTCCTCCTGCATAGCTTCAATCCAAGATGATTGGGTCATAGCCTGCTGCCAATTTTTGGGTTCAACTTCAGAGAGAAATGCATCAAAGTAACAATAAAGTGCACTCTCTTGTAATTGATGGCGTGTAGAGACTGGTCGATCTAGATCTCCAATAACATTCCTAATTGGGTGATCTTTTGTCCATTTAGTGCTATGGTTTTCAATCCTAGGTGGTCTAGAGTGAACAATAGATGGAGCTTCTTCTGAGGTAGACGCGGCTGAAGGGTTTTCAGGGATCGCTACACCAAAGAAAGGAAGCTCTTGCAAGTGAGCATATTCCAAGTCGTGATCAGTAGAATCCTCTTCCACATCATTAGGCACAAGTAGGGGTGATGATTCAGGTGTAGTTTGAGAATCACTTGGTGAAGGTGCATCCGGTTCAATGTGAATTGTAGATGCATTAGATAAAGGTTCATTAACTTGAGCAACCACTTCAGGTATTGGAGCAATTACTACAGGTGTTGGAACTTCATCAGTCGGGGGATCGAAGAATTCATCAAACAACGGTTGAAACAGTTTATCCCACTCAGGCCTAGTTGGTGGTAAAAATGATGTAGAAGTAGGATTATTGGGAACTAATCCGGAACTTATAGCACCGGGTCCCATCTCATGAAGCGCGGGTTCAGAGCTGTGTTGCTCAGAAGCCATCGCTGTCAGCTCGTCGAAATCTGCGTCCATAGTTTCTACAATCTTGCCAAGACGACGGTTATAGATTCGGTATGCTCTTTTGGACGGTGAGTAACCAATGAAAATACCTATGTCGGCTTTTGGTTGAAGCTTACCCAAGTTCTCACTATTGATGTTTGGATAACACAGAGCACCAAACACATGGAAAAATGAAATATCGGGTTTGCGGTCATGTAGAAGCTCATAAGGTGTTTTTCCATGGCGTTTCCGAATGATAGAACGTTTTTGGGTGAAACATGCAGTAGAAATAGCCTCTGCCCACAAGAACAATGGAGCGTTCGCATAAATAAGCATGGTCCTAGCAGCTTCCATAAGTGTACGATTCCGTCTTTCAACGACACCGCTTTGTTGTGGAGTGCGTGCAGCGGATGTTTCATGTGATATACCAACTCCTTCATAATAATCACGAAGAGTCTGGTTGACGAACTCTGTACCATTGTCTGTACGAATACGGCGGACAGTGGTATTCAAACGTACCTGAATGAATTTCAGAAAAGTAATGATAGCCTTCGGAGCTTCATCCTTTGTACGTAAAAATCTAACCCATGTAAACCTTGAGAAATCATCCACAATGACGAGAATGAATTTCTTACCGCTCACACTTTCAGTTCTCATCGGTCCACAAAGATCCATATGCAAAAGATGAAGTTTTTCTTGATTAGTGTCTTCAGCTTTGGGTTTGTAAGATTTCTTGGTGCTTTTCCCCCTTGAACACGCGGAACATAAATGATCCTTGTGAGATTTAAGCTTGGGAAGACCACGAACTAACTCGTTTTTAGCCAGATGATTAATAGCATCAAAATTAAGATGAGATAATCTGCGATGCCATAACCATGACTTGGTCTTAGAAGCTTTAGAGAGAAGACATACTGGAGAAGCGGCCATCATGTCTTGTAAGGACAAAGTGTAAAGATTTGCACCACGAGATCCCTTCAACAAATATTTTCCTTCCAAGTTGCGGATGAAACAAGTGTGTTGTCGAAAAGCAACCTCAAGGTTGGAATCACAAAACTGTCCTACTGAGAATAAGTTATGACCAAGACCTTCAACATAGTATACCCTAGAAATCGTCACGTTTCCAATCTGATATTCACCATACCCCATAATCTTTGCTATATGATCATTCCCAAATTTAACCGTACCAAGAAACTTGCTGACGAAATTTCGGAGCATCGAGCGATTTCCGGTCATATGTTTTGAACAACCGGAGTCCAAATACCACAGGATGATTTGGACCACCTGAAAATATCACCACACAAAGACAATGTAGAGGTATCGGAATCTGAGTGTTCCTTGTTATTAGCAGGTACAGATTTAATAATCTTAGATTTGCTAACTCTAGGTTTCTTAGATTTCCTAGCCTTTTTCTTCTTAATTGGTGGTGTAGATTCTAATTGGCTCAAATCCTGAGGTATTTCATCACTGATAGGCACTATAGTGGGGGCTGACCTAATTAAAGGGCGCTGTTTCCATACTTGAGTGCGAGTGTTCCTAACTAAAGGGCGCTCAGACCTAACCTCAATGGATGCATTCCTAGTTAAAGGGCACATTTTTCCATCTAATGTAAAGGTCCTACCAGTGGGACGCCATTGCCAGCCAACTTGGGCACGAGTTCTACCCGTTGGCTTCCATTCAAGACCATTCTTAATAGCATTCATTTCATTAACGTGATCAATCAGACACAAATCATGACGCTGGGAAAACATACATTCATTACAATTCCAACAATTTAAATCAGAATTCACGAATGGTTTAGGCTGCTGCACAGGCGCAGAGCTTTTAGTCTTAACATGATTCATTTTATTTAAAACTGAACTAGCATTCCTATTGTGGACTTCTACTTTCTTCTTTGTGGCACTACTAGTGGAGGGCTTGATCTTAGCTTTCTTGAGTGGCGATCCTTTAGCCTTAGTAGTCTCTTTTAATCCTGTAGAAGGCAAATTGGGAACATTAGCAGCAGATTTTAAAGGTGTCTTACTTGATTGTGCCAATGACGGTTTCGCTCCTGGAGTCTTATTAAATGGAGTGACAGCAATGGGCTTATTATTAAGTAGTGCAGAACCTGGTGTACCTATGTATTGCAAATAAGCCAAGCAATATTGAACTCGCTTAACATATTCATGAGCCGAATAATAGTCGCTACTTGAGGGATCTAAGGCACTACTGACTTGGTTGTTGGAGCACTAGTGGACGGTGCAGAGTCGGTAGCTAAGTTATCAACAACTTCTTGTCGAGTGAGAAGAAGTGTCTCCTTTAACTCAGCCAAAACCATATTTTTGTCTATGAGCAGGATGTTCAAGTCAGAGATTTCTTCGCACTTGTGGTTCAGTTGTTCAACATAATATTGTTGCTGTGCCGCATTAAAAGCGAAGCGTTCTTCTAGTGAACCATAAAGAGCGGATAGTCCCTGCCTTGTCCGATCCATCTCCCCTAGAACAGTTGATAGTCTAATTTCTAAGACCTGGTTTTTAGACTCTGCAGCCTCTAGTTCCATTCTTAATGTTTCCTTTGATGATACCTCTCTCTTCAATCTCATGATTTCTTCCTCTAAAGTCTTAACAATTGCAATCATCTTGTCACTATTCTCAACATCGTTTTCACAAACATTTGATATCAAAAGATTTTCATTTTGAGTTTGTTGTTTTAATTCTAAAGATATACAATGTTGTTCTAGTTGATTAAAGCGTTGAGAAAGTAAATTATAAGAATCTTGTAGCTTTAAAAACTCAGCGTTAGATTCGTGACAAGAATGATTATCTACCTCATTTACAGTTTCAGCAACATTTACAGAAAGATCACAAACATCATCACAAATATCCTCACAAATATTCACAGCATCATAATTAATCGCAGCAGATGTAAGCTCATTCGAATAATTAACATTTACAGTAGTAAGCACATCACATGAGATTACTTCGGACAAGAATCGGTCATATTCGGTTAAAATCTTTTCTTTTTCAATTAGTTGCAGTTCGTAAGCGGTGTCCATTTCATAAAACACTTTTTGAACTTCACCAATTTCAAACTGAAGATTTTCCTTAAGAGATGCAAAACTTCTTTTTAGACTTTCGACAAACGGATTGATCTCAGTTTTAAACACCTCGTTCATGTGTTCGAAAGCCCATTCTCCGGCGTTTAAGCCATTTGAAGTCGTACATTCCAAGATGACCTTGTCAAAGTTAGTAAAGTATCGGTTAATCTCTTGCAAGTTTAACCATACAGTGCTAACAGGTGGAAGATTCTTTGGAATTTCCTTAGGACCTTCCATGTTGACAAGTGTAGGAAATGTACTAGGGCTTTCTTCCTCTATCATGTAGGTTGGTGCCGTGATGAGATCCTTATCCATATGGAAGCGAACTCTAAAATCAGTTTTTGCAAGCTCCTTATTCATCTTAAAATAATCACAATCGGGATATTTTGCTGAATTGTATGACCGATCCTCATCAACTAGAACCTTACTTGTTCGATCATTGGGAAAAACAATCGGGTCTAAAGCCAATCCTAATTGAGTTGCATTATAAAGTCTAGGACTATGTCTTAAAGCTTGTTTTGCATATCGTGGATTAGGGGGAAGGCCTTTTAGACGTGATAAGTTAAACTCTCTAAACGAAGCATCAAATAAGTGAACTAGTTGTGAAGCAGCGTATTGTCTTAACAGCAAGTAGTCTAGACTTCTAATCTTATTAGTAGCATTAATCTCCATTTCAGTCTTCTTAGATTCGAGTAATTCAAAATCAGTTTGAAGTTTTTGAAAATTAGTGACCACTAACTCCTTTTCTTTAAGTTCATTAGACAGATTTGCTCTTAAGTTTTCGATCTCTTGCAAGTGACCCATTTGTTTGTTTCTAAAATGATCATATTCGAGATTTGTGAGAACACTAGACGAAGGCACTAATTCCAAGGTTTGTACTTTCTCATTGCTTAAGGCAAGCTCATCAGACAAATTCTTATTCTTAGCTAAGGTTTCTAAGAGTGCAGCATTCATTTGGCTAAGTAATGTAGCAGGAACCATGACCAAATCTTGTTGAGCAGGAGTAGGCGTATGCGAAATGGATCCCGGTTGTGATTCACTCAAAGTCTGGGGACTCACATTGATATTGCTATCATTGTTTGTCTCCTCGTTTGAAGGACTCACCACCGAAGATTCATTCGAATCAGCACTCTCTTGCACAACTTGATGTGGTTGAATACTAGCATCAGTGGCATTATCGGTGTTATTAATAAGTACCTCAGATTTCTTATCTGGCCCTAAGCTGGATAAAGTTGCCATGAAAGCAGCCTTTGCAGTTTGAAAGTTATCACAGTCGGAATCATACGCATCAAGATCATCGGCTTGGTAAGCTGCATTCTGCGTAGTGACAACGTCTTGTTCAGCAATCCCTGGGTCAGCAAGAAATGCAAGCTCCTCTTCATCAAGTTCCCTTCCTTGCGCCTGAGCATTTACCAGATAGATCTTTTCTGCAAACCACTGTCCATCCCTTCTCCTCTTGGGTTTCTTACAATCCCTGGACATATGACCCTCTTCCTTGCAGTTGTAGCATGTGATCATTCTCAACTTGCCTGTATTAGCCCGTGGAGGATTGTTGACCATTGGAGCAGGAGCGGGATTGGCGGTGCGAACATTGGTTGATGTGGAAGTTCTCCCCTGATATGGCTGAATTGGTTGAACCATTACCCTGCCATTCTCAATTGTAGCTTGTTGGCGAGAATTGGATGAATTCCTCAACTGATTGTTGGTACGAGCTGATCCTCTGTATCCTCGTTTGCTTAAAGTTCTTGTGAGATAAGCAGACATAGTAGTTAGCACTTCAACTGGGTCAGCTCCTTGTTGGAAAACAGGAACGGGGACTTCCTCATCATCACAATATAGTGCTTGATCTGGATGAGCTGCATAATCAGTAGAAGGAATACTCATTTGATCAGGGTAGCTTGTTGGATATGCTGCATTCTCTTGATAAGAAGAATATGAAGGCTGAGCATAAGGTGCAACATTTGCTGGATGAAGTTGTGAAGCATACTGCGGTGAAGGTGCATTGAACCGATATTGTTGCTGATGTGAGGTGGGTGGTTGTGGTAGAATCGAGTATTGGGGAAAGGCTGGTGTCATGTAAGGTGATTGATGATAAGCTTGATGTCCCAAGATATAAGGTGTGTTGTTGTGAGACAAGCTTGGTTGATTCGCCATCAAAGCTAAGGAATCTGGATACATACCGCGAGGAAAACGGTGCATAATCACATGCTTCTCATGCTGCTGAAGGAAGGCATATATTTGATCCAAATTGCACTTATGCAGATCCCTGGTTAACTTGACATCGGTAATGTACTCACCCCATTCAGCTTGAGGTAGAGTATTCAAGAATTTGGTGTTAACCTGGAATGGTGCGATCACAAGATTGTATACATTCAGATCATTCATGAGTGTGGTGAATCTGAAGTAATAATCGTGAAGCGTTTCCCCTGGGTTGTAGGTGAATCTATCAAACAAATCATACAGCTGACACTCCCTTTCTTGTTTGGTGAGAGACGTGCCTTGTAGCAACACCTTAAGACGTTCCCATAGATCCTTTGCCACCGTATACTGACTCACCATCCTATAGATGTCATGGGGAAGAGCTTGGAGAATTGTTTGAAGAGCTTTTTCATCTGCATCTGCAACAAGTTGTTGGGCTGGAGTGAGTTCTTCAAATTCTCGTGGTCTAGTCACGTTGTCAACCGTAATGGTACCATAGTCGAGTGGACCATTCAAAATCGATTTGACCATAAGCCTTCCGTATGTCGGTTTCCCCTTTAGATATTGCATCATTCGACCTTGCCATGCCTCAAACACCTCTTTAATAAGCATCGGTGGACGGCTATCAGTTCCCGTTATGATTGATATATCCGTAAGAGATGTCATCTGAGGCATTACTGAATTTGGATTCATTTTGTTTTCTTCAAAGAAACAGAGATTATCGGTTGATCGAGCAGTGAAGTAAAGCTTGTGAATTGTGTTGTGTTTTTGTTGTAAGAAACCAAGATTAAATCCTCTAAAAAATCGTCGAAAAAACAAGCAAAATAACCCTTGATTCGGAACTTTTTGTTGATTCGGAAGTTTGATTCGGAAGATTACCTTGATTCGGAACTTTTTGTTGATTCGGAAGATTACCTTGATTCGGAACTTTTGGATTGATCCGGAACTTCTTGGTTCGGAAGTTCTTGGTTCGGAACTTTGGCTTGATCCGGAACTTCTTGACTCGGAAGTTCTTGGTTCGGAAGTTTGGCTTGATCCGGAACTTCTTGACTCGGAAGTTCTTGGTTCGGAAGTTTGACTTGATCCGGAACTTCTTGACTCGGAAGTTCTTGGTTCGGAAGTTTCTTGATCCGGAACTTCTTGGTTCGGAAGTTTCTTGATTCGGAACTTCTTGACTCGGAACTCCTTGATCCGGAACTCCTTGATCCGGAACTTCTTGACTCGGAACTCCTTGATCCGGAACTTCTTGATCCGGAACTCCTTGATCCGGAAGTTTTGCTGAATGAACAGAAACTATTCCGATGAACAGTCGAACAGTAACAATGAAGATTAAGCCCAGATTTTGACCAAATAACCCAAAAAGTTTTGTGCTTTCGACTAAAATAAGTAACAACTAGTACTTATCCACTAATCCCAATCACAAAAACACCAAAAACACCAAGAATCAAGATGATTTTTCTTAAAGAACACTAATACAATCAAAAACTAAAAAACCACACAAATCACTACCTTAAATCACCCCATAGCTCTTGATACCAAATGTAGAATATTGATAATCAATGAATCTATGAAGGGGTTTTTTGATTTCTAGAGAGAGAAAGTTAGAGAGAGAAAGTGAGAGAAACTATGTGAATTTTATTAAGTAGAAAACAAGAAATGACAACCACCAACCCCTTTCCATGGTGGAAAGGGGTATTTATAGTTCCAAGTCATAAGTGGACTTGGGCCGGTCCATGACAAGCCCATGGACCGGTTCTTACTTAAGTTAATAAGCAAATAATAACTAATTACTAACTACGAGCTATTACAACATAAATCATATTGTGGAGTGACCGATACTTCTAATATACGTTAAAACGTATTTCTAACATTACTTGTGATAAACTGTTTGGATCTACGTTTTATAATCATTAGATTATTAGATAATTAGTTTCTGTTAAGAGTAGCTTATCAGTTTATTAGCTTATTTGGTAATCTGCCTGTTTAGTATAGCTTATTTGGTGTTCAGCTTAGTCAGTTTTCATATTGGTTATAGCTTAGTTTGGATTCTGCTTAAAGGTTATTAAGGATGTTTGGATCTGCGTTTTTCTAGTTAAATAGCTCAATAGATAATCAGTTTTCTTAGGAATAGCTTAGTCAGTTTTTCAGCTTATTTATTGATTGGTTCAGCTTATTTAGTATTCTGCTTATTTGAGTTCTGTTTTTTTTTAGCTTATCTGGTTTTGGCTATTTGTTTTCCTGTTATTTTGTTGCTATCACCTCAGACCCAATTGGTCTGAGGGTGTTATTCCTGTCCAAAAATTCAAATTCCAAAAGTAAAGTTTAAAAAAAAAAAATAATTCGCATTATTAGTCCTAGCCGGGTCTCGACCCTGTGACCACTCGTTCCACAGCATAACGCCCCAACCAGTTAGTCTAGGCTTCTTTTGTGTTTAATTCTCTTTAGTTAAATTAATATAGGGTATTTAGCTCTGTCAGTTTTTAATTAGCTTAATAATAGTTTTAGTCTATTTAAATTTTAATTAAAAAGTAATTAGAAAGTTTATATTTATATTCAGTTTTAACAAAAAAAATAAAAAGATTAAAAAATATTTTATTTAATTTGGTTTTAAAATTAGTTTTTTTTATTAGTCCAAAATTAATATAGGTTTTATTTTTAAAATAGTATAAAATAGATTATTTTTAAAATAGATTATTTTTAATTAAGTATTTAGTTTAAAAAGTTTTAAATAGATTATTTTTAAAGTAAAAGTTATTTTCATTTTTATAGATTTATTTTTAGATAGATTAATTTCAAATAGCTTTTAATAGATTTATTTTTTAAAATTAGTTTAAAAATAGTTAATTAAATTTAGTTTTCATTTAATAAGTTTTAAATTAGTTTAAAAAATACCCAAAAAGAGATTGTACCAAAAACGAATTAAGTTGAAACGTAAAAACGGAAATCAAATTCGAGTCGAATCGAGGAAAAACGAACTTAATTAAAAGGACTAAAAATCCTAGTTTCAAAGCTCCTATCAGATCCTGAGTCAGACAACACACTAGCATAACGATGGTTGAGTAAGAACGTACCCGTCACCACATTTGGACATTGTGCTTGATCAGCATCCTTAACAGCATAAACTGACCCAACAGCTTCACCTGCTTTCTGGTTCTTCAACTTCGGGCATTTGCGAACATGATCACGTTCTCCACACTCAAAGAAAGTCTTGATCGGAATAGCATTTGCCCCAGTGGAAGGGATCCATGGCTTGCATTTCTCCACATCATGCCCAAACTTTCCACATTTAGTGCATATTGGTGGACAATCACCAAAGTGACAAGCACCATAGCTCCTACATCTCTGAGCTGGTCCCCCATGGTCAGCATTATTATTCCTGTTAGTTGCAGCTCTAGTCCCATCATTTCTCCTCTGATTGTACTGCTTATGGCGGTTATTACCCTGATAATTCCCACGATTATTGTTACCCTGGTTATTATGTTGGTTACCACTCTACGGATTCTCCCATTTCCTTTTACTACTCTCAGCAGTTTTCTCATCCCTATCTTGAACTTTCTGCCCCATGAGTGTATGAGCCATTCTTAAAGTTTCAACAAAGTTCTTGGGTCGAGATGATGTTGTCTCACCTTTAATGTAGCCAGGCATCCCTTTAATGTATTGGGCCATCTTTTTCTTTTCAGTAACAAAAGTATCTGGACACAACAAAACCAACTCATTGAATCGGCTAGTATAAGCAGCAATGTTGTTATCTTTCAGCTTCAAGTGCCTTAACTCATCCTCCAAAGCAGATAACTCTTCTTCTGGACAGAACTCTTCTTTCAGCAACCTTTTGACTTCATCCCAAGGTTTCTTGTTGGCAGCTTCTAACCCAACTTTAGCAACTTGATCTTCCACCAGCTTAAAGCTCGATCCTTGAAAGTAGCAACTGCGAACTTAACCTTGTCCCTTTCTGAGCAATCACTGATCTCAAATGTTGATTCAGTTTTCTCAATCCACCTGAATAATTCCAGTGCTCCTCCAGTTCCTTGAAATGTAGTGGGTCCACATTTCATATATCCAGCAAAATTACATTCTTTCACTGCAGCAGCAGCCTGAGCAACCTCACCTGCAGGATTAAATAGTACTTGTTTCATATTTGAAAATAAATTTTTAAAAGCAAAGATAGATTAACTATGATATCATACTATATTGCCTTCTTATTCACAATAATATTAGCTATAAGAATTAACTTTAAATACCATAAAAAGATATATAATTACATAACCACATTTCATCACTATTAACTAAAAAGAAAGATTACGAAATTAGTTAGATTAATATGTGAACAACCCAACAACAAAGACTACAATTCTATATTATATTAGATACATTGGAAGAAAAAAATACATATATATTAAATATTACTATACTCTTTATAGTAGAATGCATCTAAAAATCAAGACTACAATTCTGTTTGTCCAAAGTAGACAAAGGTTGCAGAAATCGGCCTTTCGGTTAGCTAACTATATATACTTCCACCTCATTTTTGTTGTTGAGACATCTATTGTGCTAAATCATGGCTCTTCTTTCACGTGGGTTCAGTTCACGAACTTTTCGAGGTGGCTCCACATATGGCTCAAGTGGATTGTCACCAGATGGGTGCAAGCTGAGGGATTATTCTAAGTTGATGATCTCTTTCCTATGTGGATAAATAAGTTGTTAACAATTGATGTTGTATATAAGATACACATTCTGCAACCTATATTGAGATACACATTGTCAATCCTTTACGTATTAGTTTATCATGGTCAATCCTCTTAAGATAAAACACATCATAAATCAACCCATCTATAAGTAAATGGGTTTATTTTTTTTGGCACATATACGAAGGAAAGTTCTCAAAATTAAAATATTTCTATGCTTTGAAACATAATGCCCGTAGCACAAACCTTTGGCAAGCATGCGTAACTTTGATTTATAATTTAACTTAAACTAAGGAGCTTTTGCTAAGCAAAAAAGAAACCAATATAATTTAAAGTAATGAGCTTTTTCTAAGCATATTCGAGAGAACGTTTCAACTTGAGTTACGTTTTATTTCGACATACTACAGCATTAAAAATTCATAGAAAAGATAGTTAAACAGGAAATAAGTCGCCAAACACTCTATGTATATGTTATAACCGAAGAGTTATTTATTTGTTATAATAAATCATAAATGGCCTTACTCTTTCTTTTCCATCAGGTCCGAATGAAACAAATAACCAAACTACTAAAAAAAGCTTACATACGTTTCTTTGATCCTCAAAATTTGATAGTTAAGGCTATTATATTGTATCCATTAAACTTGTTAAAGAAACAGCTAACCTTAAATTGATGTGTTTATAAGAAAATGAGTTCAGATCGACACCTTTTAAACATCCTTTCACACCTTTTAACCTAGATAAATGTTTGGTAAGTCAACTAAGCATATAAGGAAATCTCCTGGTACAACAACCCAAGAAGTGAAATAGTGCATAACTGATGAACCATTAGAGTACCTGATGAGACTGCTTTTATACATGGTCTCATCGTTCGTTTTTGGGTTTTAAATGCATAAAACATCATCAATTAGACCATATATATGCTTGTATTTGTTTCTTGTGTATTTTAGGTACGGATATTGAGAAAACAACAAAAGATCACAAGAATCAAGCAAAAACGAACACGGGAAACGAAGCCGCACAATGAACCAAGCCCTAATGAAGTTTTCCCAAGAAAACCCTTGAAGAATTGAAGTTTATGAAAGAAGGGTCCTCCAATATTGATGAATTGACTCTTTAAACCCTTCTATATTCATAATTACAAGTTTGGTCCCTAAAGTTTGTCAAAATTACCAAAAGGGCCCTCCACTTTGAACAATTGGCAATTTTAGTCCCTCAACAAAGCTAAAATGTCAACCATTATCATCCACAAAGTCAAATATATCATGAAGTCCTTCAAAATACAAGAAAAGACAAGATTGGTCCTTGAAATATGACAATTTGCAAAAAGGACCCTTGACTTTCAACTTTTGGCAAGAATGGTCCCTAAAAAATGAAGACTTGGCAATTTTAGTCCTCTAAAATGTCAATCATACAAGTCAACACCATAATCCTTGAAGAAAATGCCAAAACAGCCCTTCAAGAATCACAAAATGGCAAGAAATACCCCTGAAAATACTTTAGAAAAGTATTTGGGGCAAAAGTGTGAAAAAGAAAACTTTGATTACAAAGGAAAACGGGTTTAATGTGAATAAGTTGGAAATGACAAGTTGCTAAAAGATGGGGGTTGATTAATGGCCGACAGCCAAACAAACCTAGACCACTCTCCAGCTCACACGTGTCCCACTCACCTCCCTAAGCCAATGAGAACACTCCTTCCCTCCACCTCACCCATCCACTCACCCGGATTAAATAATTAACTAAACCTTGACGCCATTAACACTTATTTAAAATTAATCCACCCTTAAACCGGATCAAACACAAAACTATTCACCAAGAACATAAATTTGGGGGTTGTTATTTACTAACAATTAAGCCCTAATTTTGTGCAGATTTATGATTAAGGTGACCCTAACCACAACCCAACTCTTAAACACCTTGCCACATCACTCCCTTGTCCCACAAGAGATTCCCCTGCTACAAGCTTATGCATACTGCCAAAATTGTGACAGCCATCCAACGTTTGAGATTGAAGCTTACTTTTTAAGCTTAATACAAGCCCTTGGATACACCTTTCACTTGCCAGCTACCACAAGACACCAAAATCAGTCGCATGATCCTTCAAAAGTTCAAACAAGACAAGGGCAATTTGGGGACTTCCTTAGCTAGGGTTTACGTTTTTCTTGCTTTCCTAGAACACATTGTAGCCTATATAAAGGCACTTAGGCTTTCATTTTTGCTTTACTTTTGAATTTTCCTTGGTTCAAAAATCCGTAAATCATATATTCTGTTAATGAAATGTGTTTGAATTTGATGAAGAAACTTCAATTTCCAACCTTTATTACTGCTTGTTATTGATATATTATTGTTAGTGTAGAATCTTAAAACGTTTTTCAACAAGGAGATTGCAAAAGTTTGCATTTTTTCTATTTTCTTGATATTCTGCTAAGTTCTTGGTACACCTTGGAGTTCTTGGGATATAAGGCTGGTCTATACACCCTGATATTGTGATATCAAGGTGTTGTGAAGCTTATAACTTGGGGATAATCAAGTGTGGAGTACAATAGTTGCATTAATCAAGGTTTTTCAATTTTTATGTTTTGAATATTGTGCTTCTAACTCTATTGAATCTTAGCAGGGTTGTTGTTGGATGCTTGTACTTGTTCTTGCTAGTACATAAGCTAAAAATTCGTGGGTGTGGATGTCCATCCATTAGGTTTGCATACTTAATCCCAAAATCTGTCAAAAAGTTGATTTTTGGTGATATTTGTGTGTGACCTGTGTTCTTTTTAATTTTCTGGCTTCAATCTGCTTCATCTTGCATGTTAATGTTGTTGGCATGCTAAATTAATCATATGGTAAACTGAATCACACTTATACTTGTTTAATTTTTGGATTAAAAAGATAAAGGGGTGTTTGGGATTACCTGTTTTCTTTGATTTTGTGCTATTGTTTTGTTGGAAAGTGTTGTTTGTGTTTGGTATCTGCTATATACTTGATTGATTTCACTTTGCGGCAAAGTTTTTGAGTTTGTAACCTTGAATCAATCAATTTGCTATATCTTGTTGATTTTAACTGATTTTGGCCTAAGATTTTAGGAAAATCTAGAATTTATGCATGCTTAGGGTTAAAAGTCATTTAAACATCACTAATATAACATATGTGATAGATTTGAGTGATTGAATTTGGACTTTGTGTCAAGTACATCAGCAAGAACACCTTTGGCCAAATTTTGTACATCAGTGAACTTCATATGCTTGAATCTTGCTTAAATCTTTGAACCAATGCATGAAACCTGTTGATTTGTGTTCATCTAAGTTAGATAAAGCTTGTGTGTTGATTTGGTGCAATTTGGTTGGCTAGATTTTGCTAAAACAGCTTTTGGTCAAAACTGCATAACTTGTTCATATCTGGGCATGATCTCGTGCTTAATTGATTAAACTGTACTAACTGGCTTGTTGAATTTGTGATTTCTTTATTGTATTTGACTCCTTTGTGTAACTTGAATCTCCAAAAAATTCACTAAAGACAAAAAGTCAAGAAAGTCAAGCAGGGGGAAAAGTTCTCACTACTCAACCATAAAAAGTTACCACTGCTAGTGTAAAAGTGAAGTCAGCTTATTAATAAGCTATATTGGCTTATTCCAACGGGCAAAAACTTGTTTTTTGTAATAGGTCTTACTTATTTGACCCATTTGTTTAGACTGGAGCTTATTGGACTTTGACTTTGACTTTTTGCTAGAAAACGAACTTATTTGACTTTTTACCAAGTGCTTGTTGACTTATTCCAGCTTATTTATTGTGCTTATTGAAAAGATTTTTGGTTATTAAGCTTAATTAAGTCATTTGTAATCCAAAGCAATTTGAATCAGCTCTTGAAATAGCCTAGAACTCGAAAGCGACTATTTTGTCATTTTGTGAAGATAGCTTTTAGCTTATTCAGGCTTATTTCTTGGACTTTTTTCAAATTTATTTTTACAAACAGCTTAATTAGGTCAAGATAAGCTTTTGTGTTTAATTTCAGCTTATGGCATTAGCTTATGGCTTAATGGGCCAAAAAGCCCATTAAGAATAAGCTGTTGACAATAAGTTAGCTTATTCACATTTTCAGCTCTTGGGCCTTTGGAAAAAGTTTTTTAAAATCAAATTTTGAGTCAGATAGGAGTTTTTGGGCTTAATTTGGCAACATTTTTCTTATTGGGCCAAAACTAAGCCCATTAAGGATTCTGTTTGGATTTTAGCCCATTTCTAGGCCCATTAAGGGTATTTAGGTAATTTCAACTTCATTTCTGTATTATTTAGGTTAAAATAAGCTAGTTTGCAACTTTTTAGAATTTTTTAGGATTTTTCGATTTTTATTAATATTTTAATATTATTTTATTATTAAAAATTAAAAGTCAGATTTTCTAAGTTTTTCAATTTTTCCTAGGTTCTAGACACTTAATTAGGAATTTTTCAACTTTCCAAATATTTTTAGAGCCTTTCATTTATTTTCTACATTTAATTTAAGTTTTAATTGCTTTTAATAGTTTTTAATTGTTTAAAAATAGTTTTATTTGGTTTTAAGATTTTAAAAATACTTTTTAGTTTATTTAGGTTATTTTAGAGGTTTACAAATTTAAAAACCTTGATTTGGACTTTTTACTAGTTAATTTTGATTTTTAGTGCTTTTATTAGCATTTAAAAGTTAATAATTAATTAAATAAAAGGTTTTAGCAAGTTTTGATTCTTTGTAAACCAATATTTTAGAGTATTTTTAGTGATTTTTGGTAAATTTTTTAGAATAAATTTTAATTTTACCCCTTTTTTACGTTTTTACGCCTTTCACGTCTTAGTGTAATTTTACGTCATTCGTCTTCATTTTTATTCTCTTCTTGGTAATATTAATCTCAAACCATTAACCGTATTCTTAACACAATACACTTGCCTCCTTGGGAAACGAACTTGGAACTTCACTTGGGTCATTAGTGTTTGGTTTTCCTAAACCCGCACTTAACGCTTACCACTATTTTACGCTCTCTTTTCCTAAAGGGGTGTAAATTTATTACAATCATTTTGGCGCCGCTGCCGGGGAGGCGTGTTGTGTTTTTATTTGGACAATTTTTGTTTTTATATTAGCCATAATAACTATTTGTATTAGTAGCACTCTACTAATACGTATTATCGGTTTTCGTTTTTTTGTGAATATTATTAATATATTGTATACGTATCACAACAAATTAACAAGTACTCCAAAAGCGTGAAAACGCAACCTTGACTTGGGAGGTCATTACCCAATCATTGTATTCGAATCTCAAACCAAAGAAAAAGGCAAAAATAGATAAATACTTTCGTGAAGCTCGATTTTCAAAAATACAAACTATAAGGTGGGTATAAGGTGGTTGTATTTCACGACCTAAAGGAAAAAGGCTCTTAAGTGCTTCGCGCTGCCTCGTTTCCTCCGATTGCTTGTGCGTATTTTGAGATTGAAAGCTAATCGAGGGTTTTGCCGCCCAAAGTAATATTACATATCATATACATTTTCTTGGTTTCTATTGATTAAACCCTCTTGAACAAATTAGTTTTCACCAAAAGTTATAAAGTCATCGAAGGCGTTCACTTCACGTGATCGTTTTCATTCCTTGAGGCTCCTTTAATCACGAGGTTTGATTTGAGGAGAGGTTTGTAGATTTTGGTCTACGTAATACACCACAAAAACCCAAAAAAAATATAAAAACAATCAAAAACCAAAAAAAATCAAAAAATTAAAAACACCCAAAAGAATCTTCTTGCTCTTCCCCCACGTTGTACGTTACGTTTATGCATACTCGCTCGAGAGCAAAACGTGCACGTAAACGTCGAAACCGTAAGGAAACAACACCAACGTTTTCTAGCGAAGACTCTCCCATTGACGAACCCATTGTAGAACAAGTAGTCACCATGGCTAATCGTACTATGATGGTGTTACTTCAAGCACCCACCGAGGGTTATGGAGAGGCCATTGTGATTCCCGCAATCCTTGCGGAGAATTTCGAGGTCAAGACGGGTTTGTTGTCCATGATCCAAGCCAATAAGTTTCGTGGTGACTGTTGGAAATACGTTTTTAACGTATATTAGAAGTATCGGTCACTCCAACAATATTATTAAACGTTGTAGGCTCGTAGTTAATTGTTACTTTAGTTTATTAAATAGCCTAGCCCATGGAAATGTCCATGGGTTAGAAGGCCCAAGCCCACCAAGGCTTGGGTATAAAAGCCCTCTCATTTGATGGAGAGGGTGTTGGTTGTTTTCATTTATTCAATATAATTGTAGGTTTTTCTCTCTCTTTCTCTCTCTACTTTCTCTCTCTAAAACAACAACCCACTTGATAGAATCATAGATTATCAATATTCTACAATTGGTATCAAGAGCCATGGGATGAAATCAAAGTTCTTTTGATTGTTGTTCTTGTTGGTTTAAAGATTTCGTGGGTTTTTGATCATCTTTTACCAAAGCTTCAAATTTTTTTTGTGTTTTTCTTGTTCTAAATCATTCACGTATCATTATACTTGTTAGTTTAGTGATTTGCCTAAAAGTTGCTAATTTGTTGCCTAAAAGTTGCTAAAATCGTTGCCTAAAAATTTGGAAAAAAGTTCTCTTATTGCGATAGCTACAATTTCGAAAAAGGTAAGTACGGTTTCGATCGCAATAACCCAAGGGTTTTACTTTGCGATCAGTATTACGACAACTCCCTTATTGCGACCGTGATTGCGATTGCTTATTGCGATAGCACATTGCGACGTAACTAGGGTTATAGAAACGTTACTCTGCCCACATTGCGACAGCCATATTGCGATCAGTCTCTTATTGTGATACATATTCCGACAGGTTATTGCGATACATATGGCAATAAGCCATATTGAGATAGACACCATATTGCGATAGCACCATATTGCGACAGGTTTATTATTGCGACAGGGTTATTATTGCGACAGGTTGTTATTGCGACAGGAATATTATTCCGACAGGGATCATATTGCGATAGGGTCTTATTGCGATAGAAGGTTTATTGCGATACTTTGGGTATTGCGATAGGTTATTATTCCGATAGAACTTGTTTAATTTTGGGATAAAATTTGCATAACTTAGAGGATTTTAATACTTTGCAACTAATTTGGCAATTATCATCAACCACACAACTAAAACAAAATAACAAGAGTTTTTATTCAACGATACAAAACATAACTTTATTTCATTGCTCGATCACTTTTGGTAATCTTTTTCGTGAAGTGATAACATGAATCCAAATTCATATATGCCGATGATGCCGTCGTTTACCTCACTTACAGATATTTCCATCATCTCGGGTACCGATACCCGTCCACCATTGCTTATCAAAGATCTATTTGAAGCATGGCAAGAGCGAATGATTTCTTACATTATGGATCGTCCAAGTGGACGGCTTATGGTTAAGTCCATTAAGGAGGGACCACTTGAATATGGCACTGTGACGGTTGATAATGTAACACGGCCAAGAGTCTTTGCTGACCTCACACCCGAGGAACAACAAATTGCTGACGCAGATGTACGTGCTACTAAGACTATCAGGCAAGCTCTTCCTCCAGATGTGTTTCGAATGGTAAGTAATTATACGGTGGCAAAGGCACTTTGGGAGCGGTTGGAGGTACTACTACAGGGAACTTCCTTGTCCAAGCAAGAACGTGAATGTCAATTGTATGATTTGTTTGATCGTTTCACATACATTCCAGGGGAGACTATACATGACTAATATTGGCGCTTCACCACACTCATGAATGACTTGAATGTTTATAGCCTTAACTTTGAGCAGTTTCAGATCAATACTAAATTTCTAAACACACTACCTCCAGAGTGGGGCCAATATGTCACTGATGTTAAGTTGATCTGTGATTTGCGTAAATCCAACTTAGATCAATTGTACTCATTCTTGCAGCAACATGAAAGACATGTGATAATGAAAAGGATGTCTCAAGGATACTCTCATGAACCATTGGCATTGATGGAAACTCAACCACGCTTGTCATACAACAACATATCCCCTGCTATGGGACATCAGGCTTACAGTCAACCAGCTTATCGCACTCACAGTTTTTCTCAGTACTCAATTTTACCTCAACCACTCACATCTTATCCGAATCAGTTTGGTCATAATCAAGCATCATCATCACAAAGGGATCCACTTCCATATTCATCACCGTATGGTCAGCAAGGGTATTCACCTTACCAATCTCCTCAGGCTCCTGCAATTACTTATCCAACCCATAAAGTAGGACAGTCAAGCTACTCACAACATGTCGCTGCTCCTTCACATACATATGCAGCTCCACCAGCTCCAGTTTTATACTGTGACGATGAGGTTCCAGTCCCTGAACTTAGAGAAGGTGACAATCCCGTTGAGGTGTTAGCTAAGATGTATGCCTATCTGACTCAGACATTGAGCAAACAAGGGTATAGAAGACCAGCACCAACAAACAATTAGTTAAGGAATTCTTCTAACTCTCGTCAGCAAGCCACCATTCAAGATGGTAGGGTCATGGTACAACCACTTCAGGGTCGGCCAAGCTCTTCAGTTCCTGCTCTTCGTATCAACAACACTGCTGCATCAAAGGGCAAGGCTGCAGGGACATTGAAGATGATCACCTGCTATAACTGCAAGGTAGAAGGGCATATGGCTAAGGATTGTAAGCAGCCTAAGAGGAAAAGGGATAGTTCATGGTTTCAAGAGAAGCTATATTTGATTAATGCTCAGGCAGAAGGTCGGGAATTAGATCAGGAGGAGTTGGTATTTTTGGCAGATCCGGGTGTTGCAGAAAATGAGGGAACCACAGCCACATACACTCAGAATGCAACATATCAAGCCGATGATTTGGATGCATATGACTCCGACTATGATGACTTCAACACCGCCAAAGCAGCACTAATGGCTCAGATTTCTCTCTATGGGTCTGACCGCATCTCTGAGGTACCAAGTTCTAAAAGTGATACCACTATTGTCCCTTATCAAGTTGGGCAAGGGTCTGAGTATCAGGAAGAGCCATCGGTGGCAAGTAACTCAAATGAGGAAACGAGCAATAATAGCAATATCAATGCAAGTCCCCAGACTTTGAGTGAAACACAACCAATTGCTATTTCTCATATGATGTCTCCTGCTCAACAAGATTTGGTTACGGTGTCAGCATCTTTACTTGGCCAAATGAATACTGCGGTCCGTGAAACCCTACGTGCCAATCAGGAATTATCTACCCAGCTTGCTTTGTATAAACAAAAGGTGCAAACCTTGGAATTAATTCCTTCGTCCACTAGCCTCACCAACCCTGAATTTGATCACTTTCGCGAAACACAAATGGGTCACTTAACAAAAATTGAGACGTTAAACGCAAATCTTTCAAAAGAAATTCAAGAAAAAGCTTTAGTCGTATCTAATTTTCAAAAACTTAAAACAGATTTTGAAGTCCTCGAGGCTAAAAAGGTTGAAGTTGAAATTAATGCGTCTAATAGAATTAAGAAACTTGATTATTTGTTGTTATGTCAATATTCTGCGTCAGAATTAGTACACTTGTTCGAGGCTTCTTTTAAGTAACTTAATCTTTCGTGTCAAAAAGACCTTAAACCTAACCCTGGATATGCAAAGAAGTTTTTCGCAACCACCCGCGACTCTATGATGCAACAAAGTTAGGTTTGGTCTTAGATCCGATAGTGTTTACGGTACCTTATGACACTTTGTCCCCTTATGAAAAGAGACGTGCTAATCTGCTTCCCACATATCCTGCGTTTGACTACTCTAAGATGAATAAAGAATATGCCAAAACCGACTTTAGAACGTGCTTTAACATACACGGGGATCTAATCTCAAACCCCATCTTCATGTCCAATAAAGAATTCCCTAGTACATTTCCTACACTTCTCAATTCGGGAGATCCTAAGGAGATTCCAAAGGATCTTCCACCAGTAAGTACTGTTTTGGTCACCTTGCGCGTGATTAAAAGGCACTTTACTAACTTTGAAAAGGTCATTATGGAATGTATAACTCCGACGGAAAAAACCGCCAGAGAATGGGCCTTCGAACACATGAAATCGGTTTTTGAGAATGAAATCATTCCGTTTGTCCATAATCTTCAAGAAAGCTTTCTAGACCTAGGCGATAATCTTAATTTCGAAATGAGAGAAGTTCAAAAAGTCTTCCATGAAATGGATGATGTTTATGAGCAACATTTAGTTGAGAAAGAAAAGATGTCGTCCGCATATGATATTTTCTTAGAACAAGAAATCGCTCTTGATGTGAAGCAAATAGTGACCACTAAGTATGCTAGTGAGATGACCTCCACTGTGAATAGTAGTGATGATGTGCCAGATCTTTCTGTGACTAGTATTGCACCTGTAGAAACAATAGATAATCATTCTTGTCATGAATCCAACGCTGAATTGTTAACATTACAAGATTCTCTTAACTCACTTTCAAAACGTTTTGAAAATCTTCAACAAAACTGTATTTCTCTTGAAATAGAACAGCAAACTGCACTTGAAAAGCTTTCAAAATCAAACGAGTGGGAAAACAGCGTTGAGACTAGTGACAAGATGATCGAGGTTGTTCAAACTTTAGAGGAAGAAATCATGAAACTTAAGAAAGAATCATCAATCGTAGAACCTTTGAAACAAGAACTAGAGGCCGCAATGATAAAAAACCATGCCTTAGAATCTAGACTCGCATCTGTTCTAGGGGAGATGGACCGTGCAAGGCAGGGATTTTCCGATCTTTATAGTTCAATAGAAGAACGCTTCGCTTTTAATGCGACTGTAAAACCCGTATTTAAATCGAGAAATATAAATATGCGGTTTATTATTAATACGCGGGTTATTTTTACGTAAACCGTTCACGTAGAAATTATCAGCGGAACAACGCTGATAAAATATTACAAGTATTATTTTATTAAAAGTATTATCATTATGCAAGTTTTAAAAAAAAAATAATAATAAGAAATATAAGGAAAGAAAGGGGCCGGATTTTTTGTAAAAAAAAAAAGGATAAAGATTTGGGCTTAGCCCATTTGGAGTATACAAACATACGGGGCTTTCCCTTTCTCTTCCATATCACACGAAAAAAAAAAATAGAATTAGGGTTGTGTGGTTTTGGTTGCCGCCGGATAGAAACAAGGAAGAAGGGAAGACGGGTTTGATTTTCGGGTTGATTTAGATTGTGCATTCGCAGCCTAATTAATAGTCACATATAACGGTATTTCACCTTTCTTCCTTATCTTTTATATCACGAATTAAATGGTTTTGATCCACGAGCACATGATTTTTTTAAAAAAAAAAATAAAACATGAATTAATCACAATCTAGTCGGGTTTTGGCGTTAGTCACGAAAACCGAGAGTTTCCAGACTCTCGGTGGTGTTTTGGTTGTGACTAGCCGCGACCACCAAAGCCTTGGTGGTGGCTGTGTTCAGTCGGCCGCCACCCAAAAAAAAACCCATCGGGGGTGTTTGGTTTGTGCAGCCGCAACAAACAGGGGTGTGTCGGGTTGTCTACATCAGGGAACCGAGACCATAGGGTCTCGGTGTGTTGCTGCACGACCCAGCCGAGACCACAACAGGTCTCGGTGTTCTCTTCTTGCCAGACCCGAGCCAAATCAAATAAGGGTGCGTTTGGTTATAAAACAAAACAAGCAGGGGGAACTGTGATTTAGAGCAGTGGAAACTAAATACTTAAGCAGGGGGAAAAAATGGACAGAAAAACAAGGAAGTTTATATAACATTAGCGACAGTTTAGCGACAGATTTTTCTTTCGCAAAACTGTTAGGGTTTAGACAGTTTTTAAATAAGCAGCTTTAGCGACAGTTTTTGGTGACACAGAAATTCTGTCACTAGTTATTTTGGACAGATTTTGTGTATATGTTAATGTGTTAGTCGGTAAGCTCGGGACGTTTTTATAAACTATAAAATAAATACTTTATGTTATACCTTTTTAATTTAAATTAAGTTGTTTTATAAATATTTAATATATATATATTTTATGTGTATTAAATTAAATTATTTCGTTAATATTTAAAAGGGTATATTTTAGAAAACGAATTGAACTATTTGAGAACTTATAAATTAAGGAACTTCTATTTTTAGCGAAATACTTATTATAGAAATATTTATCGTCAGAAATACGTTGTACGTAGCCATTAGTATAACGTTAATACATTAAAATAAATCATTTTAATGATCAGATTTAGCCGTAATTGTACGTATGGAATATCTGAAATAAATAAATAAGAAACCAATAAGACCAGTAAAATTTGATAACGGATATCAGTTAACTTATTCGCGTCTTTTAATTATGTAGCACGCGTGAAGCCCGAGTAGTATTCGTTCAGTCTTCCATTCGGTCAGTTACTGGACTAGAGGTACGGATTTCCCGTCCTTTCAGTAAGGACTTCCTTTCTATACATGATTAGGATTCCCCGTCTGCAGCCAAATATTTTCCCCAGTATATGTTTAAACTTATCAGTAATCATATTAATAATAGAATAAATTGCCTGAGCATTATATACAAGCATGATTAATTTATGTACTAGTTACGGAGGTACCGTAACCACGACACTAGAGGCACCGGTGTCGTGACTCACATGCAGGAGAGTGATATCCTGCATCGTCCCACTCAGCTCAGCTTGGCCATTTTATCAGTTTATTATTGGGGCGTATGGATGCATCCTAGGCTATAATTTACATTTTAGCAGGTGAATGTGGTGTGTGCTCTACATCCTTCACAGTGGAGTTGATCCCTCCACCCAGCACAGTTATTTAGAGGCCACCCCTCTATAGCATGACGAGGACACCCCTCTATGTATTCATGCAGCAGTTGATTTAGTTCATGACCTATATAAGCTCTTGGCAAACTAAAATACAGAAAATGCATGTTTTCAGAATTAATAAGTTATATTTCAGTTTTAGTATATATGAAAAGGTTTATCAGATTTTATGCAGAGTTGTACCACATGTCATATCAGTCTTATAGTTTCATTGTAGTTTTCTATTCCTTTACTTTCAGTACATCCTATTCATGCTATATCCGTCCACTGAGCGTTATGCTCAGCCATAGTTTCCTTTCATGTTTCCAAACGGCAGGTACACAGGGACGATCTTAGGACTGCTAAGAGAGTACGTGCATTGGATGGGAGCTATCAAGACTCCTTTATTTTATGCATACATTACATTACATCTCTTTGGTTGTTGGACATTGTTTCGTCCTTTTTCTTTCAGTACTTAGTCTTTAAATTTTGGAGCTTATGTTGGACTACCGATGTTTGATTCCGGTATTTTCCGTATGGTCATTTAATGTTTAATACATTGCCTTGCATGCTTTGATGACACGCCATAAGTACACGTAACGGTCCATTTTCCAAGTGGGGTGTTACAGCGACACAACAACAATCACTTGCTAACCAAATGAACCAAAAATGTGAGGAAATCTCTGACCTTAACATCCAGCTCATTGATAAAAACATGGTTTTGGCTGAGTTAAAGGAGACACTTCAAATCACCCGACGAGAAGTTGTTGATAACTTACCTAATATCTATGCTCCATCCTCTAGTGCTCCACCAACCAAGTCAGTGGTGATCCATAAGAACCCATATCATAAGAATAACCCTGATACTTATAATGTATACATGCAAGATGTTATTAAGCATGCGGATCTTGTTAGGGATATCCTTGATGACCTTTATGCATTAGACCCCTCAAGCAGCCACTATTACTCCGCTCATGCTTACATTAAGAGAGTGCAACATAGCTTAGCAACCTTGCAATACATTGGACGACCGGGTTCTGCACCACTTACTAACAAACCCATTGCCATAACTCCATTCAACAAGACTCCAGGAGCTAAACCGTTGTTAACATTAGATTCACCACCTAAGGCTAAATCAAATGCTACCACTAATGTTCCTTTGCCTTCTACAGGAGTAAATGTGTCTACTAAGGCTAAAGGATCACGCATCAAGAAAGATAGGATCAAGCCTTCCACTAGTAACACTCCGAAGAAGAAAGTAGATGTGACACCCTAGAATCGAGGTCATTAACGATACCCTAAATTACGCTAATTTTTGAAATTTTTGATAAATTTTAATTTCTATAATTATAAGTATTTTGGTTAGAGCCGATGTTCGAGGTTATAATTTTTACGGTTGACGTTTTGAGAAGGACGATGACGATTACGATCCCGAGGGATGCCCAATTTTATATAATTTTTGACGATTTATCGATAATGTAATTTTTCGAGAATTTTATTTACGGTTCGTGTTAAGTTGAGTCGTGTGAGTTTTATAGCCTTCCAAGTACATTTAAAGTATCCCAAAAATATTTTGGAGCATTCGGGAAGATTTCCGACTCCCGTAAAATTTTCAAAATTGACAAATGAGTCAAACCCGCAAAGTTTTGAGGTTGTTTTCTATTTAAGGACAAAAGAAACCCAATATTGCACTTAGGTCCCTCCTAACTAACAAAAGGGGGCAAAGTGAACAAACACACAAACACACACAAAAATTTACAAGAAAAATCAAACATCACTCCCTCCCTCTCTCTCAAAACTCACGGCACACCAAGAACAAACAAAAATCCACCTAAAATCTTTTCCACTTGATTTTTCAAAAATCTAAGGTTAGACCACGCTTAGTTTGGTCATTACCCACCTATTCATGTAATCAAATCCAACATGCATTGATAAAAATTTTTCAAGATTTTTCATATGATCCAAAATTCGTTTTTGTGGCTATTTGAGCTAATGCATGTTAATTTTGAGTGTTATGGAAGTATAAACACCATGAAAACCCACCAAAATTAATTTGGTTGTGGTGAATGGGTCACCCAAACCCCACGGCATGGGGGTGTTTGGGGGAGCCATGGTGGTTGTTGATCATGCATGTTATTATTGTGTTTGGTTATTTGTTTTATGATGATTTACATAGGTGTTACTACTTGCATGTGTATTTTTCTTTGATTTTGATATTGAGATTGGTTGATCAATAGGGGTAGGATGGAAGTTTGATGTTAGGATATGTTTGGGAAGTCTTAGGATGATGTTTAGTGTTGGTTAGAAGTCTTGGAATCGAGTCTAAGCATGTTTTTGGTATAGTCATTTTTAGGCAGAAACATTTGGTCTATTTTGGAAAAATGATTTTTGTTCCAGGTCTTGAAAACTAAATATAGTGATAGAGGGTTTTTCTAGCTTTAATTTGGTATAAGGTAGAGCCCGTGACTCAAAACGAGCTAAAAGTTATGACATTTTAAAGATCGGGTACCGGGAGACGAGGACTTTCACAATCCGGATTTGTGCAAAGTTTTAGTCAAATCCCGAGGGTCACAAGTATAATTTGGTGAATGATCAAGGGTCAAAACTTGGTCCCTAACCTGTACAAATGAGTCTATATGTTGACTTATGAGTCAAGGAAGTCAAAGGTATTTTTCATATAGGTCAAAGTGGTCAAAATTGGTCGAAGCGCAATTTCAGCCCGTAAAATGTAGTCGTGGAAATGAGTTGCGTGACGGGTCGTAAAAGTGAAAACTTTTGTTGGACTTAAAAACATGTTATCTACAGGTCATATAGGATTTTTGGAAATTTTGTCAAATTTTATAAGCATGGTTTAATAAGGTAAAACAGCCCGTACTTTAGTCAAGTACCGGCGAGAACGTGTAAAAATGGATAACGTAGGTTATAAGAACGAATGGTATAAAATGAATGATACTTGTTGTTTTTGTTTTTGGCGTGAGTTATATTTGTCTTAAGTGACTTATATATATGTATTTTATACAGTACCGTAAGTATTTAAATGAGATTACTCATTACACGTTATTTGTGATAGGTGTTGAGTTACCCGGGCATCCGTAACATCGTCAGTGAACATTCCTCGAACTACCGACTACTTAATATCTAAGGTGTGAATTTATAGCCTCGCTTATATTATTTCAAATTGTTTTACCCGCGAGGGAAATGCATGCTAGTTTTTAAAAAGGAACGTATATCATGAATGATTGTTAGACCCGAAAGTTGCCTTAGAAATTGTGTTGAGTACCAAAGTTGCAAAAGTCCCTAAATTCATGAACTATTAACTATTGTCTTGCCCTTGCGAAGGGGGAAATAGCCGCTTATGCAATTTGTAGTACTACGGGGTTAACGACCCAATGCTAGCCGAGAAGCTGTACTTATAGTAAGTTCTGCGGTAGATTATTTTGTATGAGAAATAAGGTATAATTGCAACTGATGCCTTTAGAGGGGCACTGGTTTCATCTGAATCATGCCGGTATATTTACGCGGGTGATTGAGTTAACGGATTAGTGTCATGAGCTTAAACACAATTGTCAGTATCCTGATTATAGTTTGTTTGATCGACAAGACTATAAATGATCACGAATGGTTTTTATTATATATACGTTCAAATGGATTGAAAAACCTATGAATTCCACTCAACGTTTTCGTTGACCAAATTTTGGCATGTATTTCAGGTAACCGCTGAGCAGTAGGATGGAGCATGCATGGGATGGATGTTGTGTGTACGGCTTGGTGTCCGCTTGTTTTTCCCTCCTTTTCTACTTAAACAATTTTTATGTTTAATGTCATGTGGTTGTAAAACTGAGGTTTTTGGGTTGAGGTTCATGGGGACCAAAACGCTAAACTCTGTGCACTATTTGGGGTTGGAAAAACTGTGGACATGTATTATTTAACAATTTTAAATGTTGAATTTTTAAGTCGACGTCTTTTTAGCGTCGTTTGATATCTCTTGTGTGCAATGAATACTGTGTAGCACCCATTGTTGTAGTTCCGCTGCGCATAACAATTGTGGGGGTGTTACAGATTGGTAATCAGAGCCACGAGTTATAGAGAACTAGGTCGTTTTTGAAAATCCTAAACTATAACTTTTGGTGTCGTAAGAAAAGGGTCCAAGCACACACAACTATCCTGCATGGCTCCGGTAAGATTTATTGTTGTATTTATGGCATTTGACGTATACTTTTGAGTAAAGTATATATGTGGGTAATTATTATATAAGTATGGAATTACTATATGTAGACGTTAAATTTTACGTGAAATATCCGACATCGTAATTTTCATATTAATCATGCATGAGCATCATATTATTACATTTCGGGCATATGTACCACCTTTGCATTGCATTTGCATGCATATATTTATAATTATTGTATAATTACTTATGTACCCTCCGAAATTCGCTGTTATTGCAGGAATGGCCGAGGTACCGCCCAACGATAACGGTAACGATGTACGAGCCCAGGACCCCGACTCAAGGAGAACTACTTGTCCCACGCCTATGCGTACTTCCCATCTGGTTGGTGTACCAGATATCCCCAGAAGAGCCGAAGGTGCAATGAGCGCAAATTCTCTTCGTCAAGGCATCCCAAGAATTTGCTGTCCCGGACCGAGGGATTATCATGACGTGCGACGGACTGTGAGAGGTTTGGAAGGATCGATGTGCATGAGGTATGTAGTGGAATCAAGAGTGGTCAGTAGATTCGATGAGAATGACAAGGCGGACGAAAGACTGTTGGAAAGGACTTCAAGAATTGCGTATGATGGGATGATGAACACAAGTGCCATCAACAGTTTGAAATCAATGGTTGCGAATTTAAGTGCTAGTCTTGATCGTGTGAGGGAAGATCAGATGAGGTTGTCGAGGATGCAGAGTTGGGAGCATCGTGTGAGGGATTCATTGCCCCCGGATTGGAGATTCGTGGACGATGTGGAGATGGAGGCGAATGACTTCATGGTTCAGCCGCCTACTGGAGGTGCTAGTATTTCGGTGGGAAGTCAAGGAGCGATTGAGCATGGATCCACATCAGGGACGAAAAAGGAAACAGAATGTGGGCCAGATGAGAAAGGAAAGGGAAAAGTGGATGATGTGGACGAGGACGTGAGTGATGAGGAAACCGAGGACGACGACGAGCCGCCATCCAAGAGGCAGTGTGGATCACCACATGCCTAGTTACTTGTTTTGTATTTTTCTTTGATCACTGTAATAGAACTATTTTAGACCTTTGTATGATGGTATTATGACGAGAAACTCAAGTACTTGATGTTTTGTGGTGAATGATTGTAGTGGCATTACTTGTCACGATTTTGGTTAACTATCAATACAATCTATGTTACCTTTCATGATCTGTGATATGTCTTAAATTTGATCTTTTGTGGTGTGAATTGATGAATATTAGTAACTCCGTAGTGATGTGTCGTTGTATGTATTTTATGTCTGGGAAACTTGATATGAATACTTACATTGTTTTTCTATTTTCTTTGTCTTGCAGAAAGAGATATTCGATAAAACAATGCCTCCAAAGTTGACTGCCGATCGTGTTAACAACATGATTCAGGAAGCAATAGCTAATGCGTTGGAAGCGGACCGAGCTGGGAGAAATCAGGATCCAGGAAGGAACGCGGGGAGACAACCAGCCCCGAGAGTGTGTACCTATTCAAGCTTTATGAAGTGCGGTCCTACGCAGTTCCGTGGATCGGGTGGAGCCCTAGAACTTAGGCGATGGTTGGAAAAAGTTGAGAGTACGTTTGAAATCAGTGGTTGTGCAGAGGCGGATAAAGTAAAGTTTGCAGCAGCTACATTTCTGGATGATGCGTTAAGCTGGTGGAATACCCAGGTAGCTACGGTGGGATTGGCTGTGGCAAATGCGAGAACGTGGAATGCGACCAAAGCTTTGTTGACAAAGAAGTTCTGCCCAGAGGAGGAATTGGGGCAATTGGAGGACGAACTGAGACACTTGACCTTAAGGAACAACGATATAGCTGCTTACACCAGGAGATTCAATGAGTTAAGTCTTTTGTGTCCGGACATATTTGCCAATGACGCCAAGAAAATGAAGCAGTATATTAAGGGTTTATCTAGCAACATCAAGGGTGAAACAACTTCGTCGAAACCTGGAACGTTTGACGAAGCGGTTCAAATGGCACACGCTTTGATGGACGTTAAGCTTCAGGATAAGCAGAATTACATTGCTGAGGGTAACAAAAGAAAATGGGAGGCAGCACAAGGTAATCAATCCCAAGGCCAGAACCGAGGAGGAAATCGAAACAACCAAGGGCCGAACCGTAATCAGCAGTTTAATCAGAGAAGGAACGAAGGAATGAGGGCCGTGACAAACCCTAGAGGTGTGAAAGTGAATCCCCATTGTGGAAAGTGCAACTTGTATCATGTTGGAAACTGCCCGCAGGCATGCGGCAAGTGTGGAAAGGCAGGTCATAGGACTGCTAGTTGTCGAATGGGAGGAGTAGCCACTGGGGCTAATGCTATCAGGATGAGGGGATGTTATAGCTGTGGAGAAAGGGGGCATGTGCAAGCAAATTGCCCGAAGGCAGGGAACAGACGGGGAGGAAATAATGCGGCAGCTGTGTATCAAGTGGGAACTGCTGATAAACCACAAGGTCCCAATGTGGTTACCGGTACGTTTTTGCTAGACGCTTGTTATGCTAGTATTTTATTTGATTCTGGCTCCGACAAGAGTTTTGTAGACGTTAGATTTAGTCGTAATATCGATAGAGAACCGGTATTGTTAACGACTAGTTATAATGTTGAATTAGCCGATGGAAAAATTGTTAGTACGAATTCTATACTGAAAGGGTGTACCTTGAAGTTAGGAAACTACGCTTTTAAAATCGACTTAATTGAACCTTGCAATTGATCTGTTCCAGTGTATACTCAAAGATCGATTTAAGATCAGGGTATCATCAACTGCGTGTAAGAGAGGAGGATATTCCTGTAACTGCCTTTCGTACGCGGTATGGACACTTTGAATTTCGAGTGATGCCGTTTGGGTTGACTAACGCGCCTGCTGTATTCATGGATCTTATGAATCGCGTGTGCAAGCCGTATCTAGATAAGTTTGTTATTGTTTTCATCGACGACATACTTATTTACTCTAAGAGTAAGGAGGAGCACGAGAAGCACCTAAGAAAGATTTTGGAGTTGTTAAGGAAGGAGAAGCTGTATGCAAAATTCTCTAAGTGTGAGTTTTGGTTGGAATCAGTGCAGTTTCTAGGTCATGTGATTGATAGTGAGGGAGTTCGTGTAGATCCTGCTAAGATCGAAGCGATCAGGGAATGGTCAGCACCGACGACGCCGACTGAAGTTCGACAATTTTTGGGTTTAGCTGGGTACTATAGAAGGTTTATTGAAGGATTTTCGTTGATTGCGAAACCATTGACGCGGCTTACCGAGAAGAATAGGGTGTATGAATGGGGAAATGAGGAAGAGCTTGCTTTCGAAACGCTCAAGGATAAGTTATGTTCCGCACCGATTTTATCATTGCCTGAAGGAACCGAAGATTTCGTAGTGTATTGTGATGCGTCTCGTAAGGGTTATGGAGCAGTATTAATGCAACGTGAGAAGGTGATAGCTTACGCGTCGAGGCAATTAAGGAAGAACGAGGAGAACTACACGACGTACGATTTGGAATTAGGAGCGGTGGTTTTTGCGTTGAAGTTGTGGAGACACTATCTGTATGGGACAAAGTGTGTTGTATTCACTGATCACAAGAGTTTGCAGCACATTTTAGATCAAAAGGAGTTGAATATGCGACAAAGACGATGGGTTGAACTATTGAGTGATTATGACTGTGAAATTCGCTATCACCCTGGCAAGGCGAATGTTGTAGCGGATGCTTTGAGTAGGAAGGAACGGGAGAAACCTTTGAGGGTTAGAGCTTTAGTGATGAGTGAGAGCGTTGACTTAACCGAAACCATACTGAAGGCTCAGGAGAGAGGATTGATGAAAGGGAATGTTGAAGCCGAGAATTTGGGACGAATGTTGAAACCTATTTTCGTGATTAGGTCTGACGGACTAAGATATTTTGAGAATCGGATTTGGTTACCATTGTGTCCATCTGAGGAAGGAAAGCCTGGAGTTCGAGAATTGGTTATGAATGAGTCGCATAAGTCGAAGTATTCGATACATCCTGGATCGGATAAGATGTACCACGACCTGAAGAAAGTTTATTGGTGGCCGAATATGAAGGCAGATATTGCTCGTTACGTCAGTAAGTGTTTGACTTGCGCGAAGGTTCAGGCAGAACATAAGAAACCATCTGGATTGTTGGTACAACCGGAAATCCCAGAATGGAAATGGGAGAAAATCGCAATGGATTTTGTGACGGGTTTACCTAGGACTCCTAGTGGATGCGATATGATATCGGTAATTGTGGACAGGTTGACGAAATCTGCTCATTTCTTACCTATGAAGAAGACGGACAGCATGGAAAGACTCGCCAGCGTGTACGTAAAGGAGATCGTCTGTAGACATGGAGTGCCGTTATCGATCATTTCGGATCGCGATAGTAGATTTACGTCGGAATTTTGGAGTTCGCTTCAACGTGCGATGGGCACTGAACTGAGTTTAAGCACGGCTTATCACCCGGAAACTGACGGCCAGAGTGAACGAACGATTCAAACGATGGAGGACATGCTCCGAGCGTGCGTGATTGATTTTGGAGGAAGTTGGGAACGCCACTTGCCTCTAGTGGAGTTTTCGTACAATAATAGTTATCATGCGAGTATCAAAGCAGCACCGTTCGAAGCATTGTATGGAAGGAAGTGTAGATCGCCCGTGTGTTGGAGTGAAGTAGGGGAAAGTCAATTGACTGGACCCGAAATGGTTTTAGAAACGACAGAGAAGATCGTGCAGATCAAGAACCGACTACTTGCTGCGAGAAGCCGACAGAAAAGTTATGCTGATAACCGAAGGAAACCGTTGGAGTTTGAAGTTGGAGATATGGTTATGCTCAAGGTATCGCCATGGAAGGGTGTAATTCGTTTTGGGAAGAAAGGAAAGTTGAGTCCGAGGTATATTGGACCGTTTAAGATCGTTGAACGAATTGGACCAGTAGCGTACAAGTTAGAATTGCCGACCGAGCTTAGTGCTATTCATGACACGTTTCACGTATCGAACCTGAAGAAGAGTTTGGCGGACAAGGAATTGGTGATTCCTTTGGACGAGATTCGACTAGACGACAAAATGCACTTTGTGGAAGAACCTGTGGAAATTATGGACCGGGAGGTCAAGCGGTTGAAGCATAGTAGGATTCCTATTGTGAAGGTCCGATGGAATTCTAAGCGTGGACCGGAATACACCTGGGAACGTGAGGACTTTTTCAAGGAAAGGTATCCTCATTTGTTCCAGTAGACGAAATGTGAGCCCAAGAAGAGGCGAGCGCCGGGACGTCGCTCTCTTTAAGGAGGGGTGGATGTGACACCCTAGAATCGAGGTCATTAACGATACCCTAAATTACGCTAATTTTTGAAATTTTTGATAAATTTTAATTTCTATAATTATAAGTATTTTGGTTAGAGCCGATGTTCGAGGTTATAATTTTTACGGTTGACGTTTTGAGAAGGACGATGACGATTACGATCCCGAGGGATGCCCAATTTTATATAATTTTTGACGATTTATCGATAATGTAATTTTTCGAGAATTTTATTTACGGTTCGTGTTAAGTTGAGTCGTGTGAGTTTTATAGCCTTCCAAGTACATTTAAAGTATCCCAAAAATATTTTGGAGCATTCGGGAAGATTTCCGACTCCCGTAAAATTTTCAAAATTGACAAATGAGTCAAACCCGCAAAGTTTTGAGGTTGTTTTCTATTTAAGGACAAAAGAAACCCAATATTGCACTTAGGTCCCTCCTAACTAACAAAAGGGGGCAAAGTGAACAAACACACAAACACACACAAAAATTTACAAGAAAAAACAAACATCACTCCCTCCCTCTCTCTCAAAACTCACGGCACACCAAGAACAAACAAAAATCCACCTAAAATCTTTTCCACTTGATTTTTCAAAAATCTAAGGTTAGACCACGCTTAGTTTGGTCATTACCCACCTATTCATGTAATCAAATCCAACATGCATTGATAAAAATTTTTCAAGATTTTTCATATGATCCAAAATTCGTTTTTGTGGCTATTTGAGCTAATGCATGTTAATTTTGAGTGTTATGGAAGTATAAACACCATGAAAACCCACCAAAATTAATTTGGTTGTGGTGAATGGGTCACCCAAACCCCACGGCATGGGGGTGTTTGGGGGAGCCATGGTGGTTGTTGATCATGCATGTTATTATTGTGTTTGGTTATTTGTTTTATGATGATTTACATAGGTGTTACTACTTGCATGTGTATTTTTCTTTGATTTTGATATTGAGATTGGTTGATCAATAGGGGTAGGATGGAAGTTTGATGTTAGGATATGTTTGGGAAGTCTTAGGATGATGTTTAGTGTTGGTTAGAAGTCTTGGAATCGAGTCTAAGCATGTTTTTGGTATAGTCATTTTTAGGCAGAAACATTTGGTCTATTTTGGAAAAATGATTTTTGTTCCAGGTCTTGAAAACTAAATATAGTGATAGAGGGTTTTTCTAGCTTTAATTTGGTATAAGGTAGAGCCCGTGACTCAAAACGAGCTAAAAGTTATGACATTTTAAAGATCGGGTACCGGGAGACGAGGACTTTCACAATCCGGATTTGTGCAAAGTTTTAGTCAAATCCCGAGGGTCACAAGTATAATTTGGTGAATGATCAAGGGTCAAAACTTGGTCCCTAACCTGTACAAATGAGTCTATATGTTGACTTATGAGTCAAGGAAGTCAAAGGTATTTTTCATATAGGTCAAAGTGGTCAAAATTGGTCGAAGCGCAATTTCAGCCCGTAAAATGTAGTCGTGGAAATGAGTTGCGTGACGGGTCGTAAAAGTGAAAACTTTTGTTGGACTTAAAAACATGTTATCTACAGGTCATATAGGATTTTTGGAAATTTTGTCAAATTTTATAAGCATGGTTTAATAAGGTAAAACAGCCCGTACTTTAGTCAAGTACCGGCGAGAACGTGTAAAAATGGATAACGTAGGTTATAAGAACGAATGGTATAAAATGAATGATACTTGTTGTTTTTGTTTTTGGCGTGAGTTATATTTGTCTTAAGTGACTTATATATATGTATTTTATACAGTACCGTAAGTATTTAAATGAGATTACTCATTACGCGTTATTTGTGATAGGTGTTGAGTTACCCGGGCATCCGTAACATCGTCAGTGAACATTCCTCGAACTACCGACTACTTAATATCTAAGGTGTGAATTTATAGCCTCGCTTATATTATTTCAAATTGTTTTACCCGCGAGGGAAATGCATGCTAGTTTTTAAAAAGGAACGTATATCATGAATGATTGTTAGACCCGAAAGTTGCCTTAGAAATTGTGTTGAGTACCAAAGTTGCAAAAGTCCCTAAATTCATGAACTATTAACTATTGTCTTGCCCTTGCGAAGGGGGAAATAGCCGCTTATGCAATTTGTAGTACTACGGGGTTAACGACCCAATGCTAGCCGAGAAGCTGTACTTATAGTAAGTTCTGCGGTAGATTATTTTGTATGAGAAATAAGGTATAATTGCAACTGATGCCTTTAGAGGGGCACTGGTTTCATCTGAATCATGCCGGTATATTTACGCGGGTGATTGAGTTAACGGATTAGTGTCATGAGCTTAAACACAATTGTCAGTATCCTGATTATAGTTTGTTTGATCGACAAGACTATAAATGATCACGAATGGTTTTTATTATATATACGTTCAAATGGATTGAAAAACCTATGAATTCCACTCAACGTTTTCGTTGACCAAATTTTGGCATGTATTTCAGGTAACCGCTGAGCAGTAGGATGGAGCATGCATGGGATGGATGTTGTGTGTACGGCTTGGTGTCCGCTTGTTTTTCCCTCCTTTTCTACTTAAACAATTTTTATGTTTAATGTCATGTGGTTGTAAAACTGAGGTTTTTGGGTTGAGGTTCATGGGGACCAAAACGCTAAACTCTGTGCACTATTTGGGGTTGGAAAAACTGTGGACATGTATTATTTAACAATTTTAAATGTTGAATTTTTAAGTCGACGTCTTTTTAGCGTCGTTTGATATCTCTTGTGTGCAATGAATACTGTGTAGCACCCATTGTTGTAGTTCCGCTGCGCATAACAATTGTGGGGGTGTTACAGTAGAAGTTCACCCTAGGAATGTTATTTCAAATTCGAATAAAAAGAATCATGTATTTAAGACTAAAAGCTCTACGGTTATGCAGTAGCCTAAGACAAAGGTGAATTCTGATTTGCGTTGTTGGAATTGTAATGAATGCATGCTTTCTTAGTGTCATGATTTGTGCCTTATTGATCACGTGAATGAAATGAATACCATTAGGAACAATCTTGAATAGAAACCAACTGGGTGAGTCCTCACCCAAGTTGGATGGAAATGGAAACCCACTGGTAGGACCTTTACTGCTAATGGAACTACGTGCCCTTTAACTAGGATCACTTCCACTAAGAGTAGGTCTCAGCGTCCTTTAACTAGGAAGCCTCACACCAAGTAGAGAAACAACGCCCTTTAAATAGGTCTGCCTCCACTAATGTGCCTACCAGTGAACCAGTACCTCAGGAAATTAGGCAACCTGTGCCTAAACCAAAACCTAGGAAGCAAGTTTGGAAACCTAAGCAGCCTCAGGATAGCGACTGTAAGATAATTGTATCTATACCTGCTAACTCTGAGGAACAATTAGATTCCGATACATTGTATTTGTCTGGTGATACTTTCAGGTTGTCCAAATCATCCTCTGGTACTTGGACTCCGGTTGTTCCAAGCATATGACCGGCGATCGCTCGATGCTCAAAAATTTCGTCAGCAAGTTTCTAGGGACGGTTAAGTTTGGTAATGATCATATTGCTAAGATTATGGGGTATGGTGAATATCAGATTGGGAATGTTACGATTTCAAGGGTATACTACATGGAAGGACTAGGTCACAACTTATTCTCGGTGGGACAATTTTGCGATTCAAACCTTGAAGTCGCTTTTCGACAACATACATGCTTCATTCGTGATTTGGCAGGAAATGATTTGTTAAAAGGCTCCTGAGGGGATAATCTATACACATTGTCCATTCAAAACATGATGGCCGCATCTCCTGTATGTCTTCTCTCCAAAGCATCGAAGACTAAGTCATGGTTATGGCATCGCCGGTTATCTCATCTTAACTTTGATGCTATTACCAACTTGGCTAAAAACGAACTTGTTCGTGGTCTTCCGAAACTTAAATTTCCCAAGGATCATTTATGTTCCATGTGTTCATTGGGGAAAAGTACCAAGAATCTTACAAACCTAAAGCCGAAGATACCAACCAAGAACCTTTGCATCTTATCCATATAGATCTTTGTGGGCCTATGCGGACTGCCAGTGTGAGTGGTAGAAAGTATATGCTAGTTATGGTGGATGATTTTTCACGGTTTACATGGGTCAAATTCTTGGCATCAAAGGATAAAGTACCAGAATTTATTATCAAGTTCCTTATGATGATCCAAGTACGTCTCAATGCCACTGTTCGCCTCATTCGAACTGACAACAGAACAGAGTTTGTTAATCAAACTCTTCAAGCTTATTATGAAGAGGTTGGCATATCACACGAAACATCAGTTCCTCACACTCCCCAACAAAACGGTGTAGTTGAAAGACGTAACCATACACTTATGGAAGCTGCTCGAACTATGCTCATCTACGCCAATGCTCCTTTATTCTTATGGTCTGAAGCAGTGGCCACAACATGTTATACCCAAAACCGTTCCATCATTCGCAAGCGCCATGGAAAAACCCCATATGAGCTCCTTCATGGACGTAAACCCGATATTTCGTTCTTTCATGTGTTTGGTGCCTTGTGCTATCCAAATACAAATAGTGAAAATTTGGGTAAACTACAACCTAAGGCCGATATAGGAATTTTCATTGGTTACTCACCCACGAAGAAAGCTTACCGAATATATAACCGTCGTCTTGGCAAGATTATAGAAACTTTGGATGTCGATTTTGATGAGCTGAAAACGATGGCTTCTGAGCAACGCAGCTCTGAACCCGCGCTTCATGAAATGGGAACCGGAATCATCAGTTCTGGATTAATTCCCAATAATCCTATTTCATCATCATTCACACCACCAACTAGGTCCGAGTGGGATGAATTATTTAAACCTATGTTTGATGAATTACTTGATCCCCCTAGCGAGACAGTTCCAGCACCTGAAGTGATTGCTCCAATTCACGAAGTCGTTGCCGAAGATAATGGAGCTCAATCAGATACATCCACTGTCACTATTGAACCAGATGTACCATCACCAAGTAATTCTCAAACAACACCAACTTCCTCACCCCCACTCGTTCCAAATGATGATGAAGAGGATCACCTTGATCACGACTTGGAATATGCTCACTTTCCCGAGCTTCCCTTCTTTGGATCTCACATACCAGAGAACTCTAATGATGCATCTACATCAGAGGAAGCTCCTACAACTGTATACTCCAGACCACAAAGGATTGAAAATCATAGCACCAAATGGACAAAGGATCACCTAATTCGGAATATCATTGGTGACATCGATAGACTAGTCTCAACAAGCCATCAATTACAAGAGAGTGCATTATATTGCTATTTTGATGCATTTCTCTCCGAAGTTGAACCCAAAAATTGGCAACAAGCCATGACACAATCATCATAGATTGAGGCCATGCAAGAAGAACTTAATGAATTTCAATGTCTTGAAGTTTGGGAATTAGTTCCTTTACCTAACAACGTCGATATTCTTACTTTGTTGTGGGTTTACAAGGTTAAACTTGATGAAATAGGTGGAGTGTTAAAGAACAAAGCAAGATTGGTTGCTCGAGGTTACAAACAAGCGTTGGGTATTGACTTCGAAGAATCCTTTGCTCCTGTTGCCCGATTGGAGGCCATTAGACTATTCCTTGCTTATGCTGCTCATATGAACATGATCGTCTACCAAATGGATGTTAAGACGGCATTTCTTAATGGTGAATTGAGGGAAGATGTCTATGTTAGTCAACCAAATGGATTTGTCAACTCGGAATATCCCAACCATGTGTACAAGCTTAAGAAGGCTCTCTATGGGTTAAAACAAGCTCCACGCGCGTGGTACGATCTTCTCTCGTCATATCTCATTTTGGAAGGCTTCTCCAAAGGCAAGGTGGACCCAACATGGTTCATTCTCAAGGAAGACAACGACATGATACCGGTACAAATTTACGTTGATGATATTATATTTGCTGCCACTACTCAAAGTCTGTCTGACCCTTTTGAGAAAATAATGTCCACACTGTTTAAGATGTCAATGATGGGAAAAATATCTTTTTTCTTAGGTTTACAGATTTCTCAAAATCCCAGAGGCATCTTTATTAATCAATCCAAATATGCTCTAGAATCTTTAAAGAAATATAAATTTGAAAACTGTGACCCCGTGGATACTCCAATGGTGGAGAGAACCAAGTTAGATGAAGATAGGGATGGGACTGCTGTCGATCTGAAACTTTATCGTGGAATGATCGGCACCGTTCTCTATCTGACTGCTAGCAGGCCTGATTTGCAATTTGCTATATGCATGTGTGCCCGGTATCAGGCTTGGCCTACCGAAAAGCACTTACATGTTGTGAAAAGGATCTTTCGTTACCTTAAAGGAACACTTAATCGTGGTCTATGGTATCCGAAGGATTCTTCTATTGCACTAATATCATATGCAGATGCGGATTATGCCGGGTGTCAAGATACTAGACGTAGCACTTCTGGCAGTGTGCAACTTCTTGGAGACAGACTTATCAGTTGGGCATCAAAAAGGCAGAAAAGCGTTGCGATTTCAAGTACTGAGGCAGAATACATTGCTATGTCCGGATGCTGTGCTCAAATTCTTTGGATGAGATCTCAGCTGACAGACTACGGTCTTGGATTCAACAAAATCCCGATGTACTGCGACAACAAAAGCGCCATTGCCCTTTGCTGCAACTACGTTCAACACTCCAGAGCAAAGCACATTGACATTCGCTACCACTTCATCAAAGAGCAAGTGGAAAATGGAGTAATCGAGCTATACTTCGTCACTACTGAATATCAGCTGGCATACTTATTCACAAAGGCTTTGGATCGAGGACGCATCGAGTTTTTGATCGAAAAACTGGGCATGAAATCATTCTCTCCAGCGACTCTTCAGGAGTTGGCAGACGAATCTGCAGAATAGGGGTGGTAACCTATTCTAGCGTATCCTTTGATCGTGATCTTGTATATTATCGTATATATTTAAACCACAAAAAGAAAAATACAAAAATATAAAATCTACAAAAACCATAAAAAATATAAAACCAAGAAAACCCAAAAATATTTTTCTTTTTTAAATCCGGGCATGTCTTTTAGTACGGTAATATTTGCGGCTTTAGAAATGTCGATTAATATTGACACGGCGCCGTAAATAGAGTCCATATAAAAGTTCTACATTTTTAAAACATGCCCATTATGGCTTGTAGTTATTTCAGACTGCAACCCGTTTTCGCATTAAAGTCACGTATTTCTTTTGAAAACGTTGGCTCACAACGAGAATTAATTTTCTCGGGCAAGGTTTACTATATAACCTTGTAAGGGATCAAGTTTACTTTATAACTTGGTCTAACACAAATTTGTGTACGTGTCAGTGCACTTATTTTGTATAAATAAGAGAAATCTTATTGCCACAAGAATCGTTTCCAAACAAACACTAAACCGGAAAATGTTCTCATGAATATTTGTTTCTTTAAACCCACGGACCACAGCTCTTTAGATAGAAAACGGGTCCGTGTTTGAGGGGGAGCAAATATTAAATGTTTTTGGATTTAAATGGATCTTCAAAAAGGATTTTTCAAAACCTAAACCAATAACCGTCATCATTATTTGCTTGGTGTGTATTGTGTGGATTATACTTTGCGGAATAGGTTGCTTTGACAATTAGACATTAAGTGATCGTGTTTGTGAGCGGGTTAGTATGTCGTTAAGTTATGTCGTTAATACTAATGACATTAACTAAAACTACTAAAGGAGGGACTAAGTTTGCATTTTGTCTAACTTAGGGGTATAATAGGTCAACTTGGCTCAAATGTTTGACCAAGTCAACTATATTTATACCCCCTCCCCCCGTCGTGTCTCATATCGCAAAAACACAAAAAACTCCTCATCCGCCATTGTTAAACAAAGCTTCCATCACTTCATCTTATTTTCTTGATTACATCGGCTCTTCCAACCATCTAGGTATACTCACTTGTTTGTTTATTAGTCCTTTCATTCATCTTAACATATAGCTAAACACACCCGAATATCATTTTAATTCAAAAATTAGGGTTTATGGTTTTGCGATGAACATGTTAATTGAATAGTGGGATATGTTAAGGATGCATAGATGAACATAGGTCTTGCTCAGAATTGATCAAAACATTGCCAAACTCTCGGAATCGCAAAGTCAAACTTGGAAAATCGAATCCCTTTCTCGGATTGCGATGGTTATTGCGACCACATTGCGATGCATGGCTATTGCGATGAGTCATTGCGATGACTTATTACGATGGACTATTGCGATAGGTCATTCCGATGGCTTATTGCGATGGTTCATTGCGATGGTTATTGCGATGGATCATTGCGATGGTATATTGCGATGGTGCACCCATGCATCATTGCGATGGCATCGTAATGATATTGCGATGGAACCAACATTGCGATGGATCATTATTGCGATAGACTACACATTGCGATGGAAACCTCAATATTGCGATAGAACTTATTGCGATGAATTTTTGCGATAGGATATTGCGATAGGAAAACATTGCGATGGAAAGGATATTGCGATAGAAATGTTTTGCGATGGAAATAACATTCAGATAGGAGGATATTGCGATGGTTTGCACATTTGTGATAATTTTGAGATAAGTATAGGATTGCGATGGCATGTTATATAGCAATAGACAATGGTTTTAGATCACTTGCAAGTTTGTGTTGTGCTATAGGATTATCATGATTTAATAATATTAATCCAAATGCTTAACCATGTCATAAATATAAGATATATATGTTTGTATATCACTGGTGTTTGTTTCATATAAGAAGGAAAATGTCGATCACTGAAGCACAACAGCAACAACGTGACCTTGCACTTGTCCCAATTGCTCAAAGGCTTCGATTTGCTGAGAACAACTCCCGATTACAAGAAGATCATGATCCAGCCTTAGCAGCCTTTAAGATTGCCACGGATATCCTTGACTGCTCTCCAATCCATGGTGCATTTAGACTCACTGCCTCAGTTCCAAAAGTTTACATGCACGAATTCTGGCTTACTACGACGCTTTCATCAAAGCAATTGTCCAAGAAGGTGGTGTCGTTCAATATCAACAAACGGCCCATGCAACTTGATTTAAACACTTTTCGACAATTGTTTAATTTTCTGACGTTAGCAAAAGGTGAAAATTTTGTTGCTAACCCAGACACGGATGAAATGCTCAGAACAATTCGTGCACTCATCTATGACAGTGAAATCACCCTCCTCTCTCAATTTAACACATCTCATATTGGGCAACCTTGGAAAGCGATCTTTACCATCCTTGTCAAATGTCTTACTACCAAGACTCGCGGCTCGGACGTCATGAGACCACCTCAGGCTCATATATTTTGGGGATTGTACACAGCATCAAAAGTAGATTATGCCCTTCTCATCTGGGAAGAATTTTGCTATCAATTTACTGCGACAAAGAAGAAGTCCGATAATCTTCCGTTTCCAAGGTTCACAAAGCTTATCATCAACCACTTCATGAAGAAGGATCCAAGTATCGATACTCGGGGCAATTTCTTCTACCACACTAGGGAGGATGACTACGTGATCTTGTCGATGAATCCGGATACGCAATCCACCAGGTATGCCTTACGTCCAGCTCTTGTCCCAGACACAATGATCAATGAAGGTATTAAAGAAAGCGATCGTTATCAAGACATGCTCCAGGATATTAAAGCACAGCTACGCAGAGCTAATGCACCTTCCTCGGAGGATCCAAAAGGTAAACGCAAGAAGAGAGTATCAAAGCGTCAACCTAAAGCAAAAGGCTCCAGCAAAGAACAACTTCATGATGAAGACACCGAGGATGAGATGATCCATACAAATGAAGAAGAGCCACAACAACTGCTCCGCCAAGCAAAGCGACAAAAAGATACGGCAACAGGTGGGTCATCTACTGAACCCGCTCATGAAACATTTTCTCAGGATAAACTGCTACGTCTCACTCTTCAGCAGACTCGAGCAGAAGCCTTTGCAACAACTATAGGATCAGGTTCAGGACTACAACTTGATGATTTAGATGAGTTTGGTCATCCTGATTTAGATGATTTCACTATGTATGAGATCCAAATGACCAAGAATTGGATCCATTCTCCTCTGAGACCACAGAGCACAATGAGGAAAGTGGTGGTAGTGACACAACAACGATTAACACATTGTATGATGATGTTAATATCAACACAACACTACCACTTCCAACGGGCACGATAATCACCGATGATGCTCATGCAACTCTCACTCCCGTCTCTCAAACTCAAAGTAAGTCTACTTCTAGCTCTCACGATATTTCGAGATATCTTAACGAAGAAGGCGATGGAACTGAAGTTACCAACACCGATGCATCAACAAATGAGAATTTGGTGGATGTTCCCATTACAACAACAACATCCAATGTCATTCCACCAATTTCTTCAACGGTGAATAGCAAGGCTGCCACCATGGCTACACCCACCCCTACGGTCGTTAGCACTGTGATGACCACTATTCCACTGGTTGACCCTATCGTAGTACAACCTATATTATCCACCGTCCAACAACCCGTACTAACCACCACCCCTGAAACTGCATCATCCACCACCCCATCTACACAGGCTGAACCTACGGTAGTACAACCGGTATCATCCACCTCCCCACAACAAGTATCATCCACAACCACGACTCCTCAGGTTGATCCAATTGTCCAACAACCAGTATCAACCCCCACCCTACAACCTGTACCATCCACCACCCCTCTAACTCTAGTAGTGATTCCTCCAACTTCTAACGTACAACTTGTAGCATCCACTACTCAATCTATTGTGAGACCACCTCTACCACCACCAGCACAACCAGGACCATCAACTCCATATCTAACTGTCAATGATGAGACTATTCAGACACTTGTTCACCAAATGGAAGTCAAGGCAACACAAATCAAAACGCCCACTGCGTCGATTAGTAAGCCTGCTAAACCAGCGGTCTCCGCACAAACCGATGAGAAGTCTAAACTCAAGAGGATATCTCACAGAGTCAAACGTCTCTGAAAAAGGCACAAGGAATTCCGTGCTGAAAAGAAGGCTCGTGACGACGAGAATGCTGTTTTTCTCTCGTCCATTGAATCCAAAATGACGACCATCATTCAACATGAAGTCAAGTCATACGTGGATCAAGTGCTTCACACACTCTTCACCTCAGGTTTATCTACCTCCCAATTAATGAAATTACTTCACACACGCCTTACAGATATGGGTCCTTATAAATCAATGAATAAGCGCAAAGTTCTCCAATATCTCACGAAGGCAATGAGTGAAGATCCAACCACAGAGATAGCAGCAAATGAGGATGAAGACGAAGATGAGTTGGTTGAGACGATAGATAGTGAGGATGATGGTGATAAAGGTAAGGATGGAGATGAGGATGAGAATGATGAGGAGGATGAGGAAGAAGAGAAACACAACAAGGATAACTTAGAGGATAAGGATGACGAAGAGGATGAGGAATGGAAAGAGGATGAGGATGATGAAGAGGACGAGAATGAGGAATCCGATGAGGATGATGATGATACCAATGATGATGACCAAGGGACTGGCACTGGAAACACCAAGAAGAATAACATAGCCGGTAAAAGTGGTACTGACAACATCACACGTGATGACATGGAAACAGAGATTGTTGTTGAGCAAACAAACGAAGATGGTGATGGTACCAAACAACAAACAATAGATCATACAGCTTCGGTAATGTCAACCATCAATTCAGGTACGTCTACTCCACCGGTAGCTACATCTATTCCTATGTTCGAACCTGTAGAACCTGTGCTTGAAGACGAAATCCCAGTGAATTAGCCTGAAGACGTACCCACGACTTCTGTGCACAATGATGAACCCTCTGGATCTATGCCTGAAATCAGTCCCACAGCAAACACCTCTTCAACACCAACCATGGATCAACACACTTCTGAGGATATGGATGTTGACTACCTTAACTCCCCAGAACCAACATTTGTTGAATCCTTAAGTATTGATGAGAGTGTTCAACCTCAACAGTGGATGATTGAAGCTGCACCACAACATTCGTTTGCCTCTGCGACAGATATTGAGCTGACTAAACTACTCAATAATCCGATCGACTTCTTAGCTTTCCTCATGTATCACCACGGCCAACCCACATTCACCTCGGCGCTCATTAAAATGTCGGTAGCCAACATGGATTTCTTCGATACATTGAAGATCACTAACAGTGAGGCCGAATACCACTTTAACGAGCTCAACAAGGCAATGAAGTCAACCTCTACCGGGATTCAGACTCCAGTGGTACAACCTCTAACACCAAACCTGATTCAACAATCGCCAACACTTCCATTCAAATATTTCGTCTCTCGTGACATTGAGTATCTTGAAAACGGGGCGGATAAATATGCAACATCTCTAACAATGTTAAAGGCGGTAAATCTGGAGGATATACCATGGATCGAAGACAAGATTCCAGCGGCGTTATGGCGAAGAAAGTTGCTTCCATTCTATGATCCCTATGCTGCCCACGGTATTTCTCACTGGAACAAGAAGAAGAGATTAGCTTACAACTGCTTAAACCGTGGGAAGACTAGGAAACTCGTTCTATCCGATCTTAGAATCCGAAGCATCCAAGAAGCTACCACTATGAACGTATTTGGATATGATTACCTGAATCATATAGTGGTCAAACGCGCTGATGAAAGGGACTATAGTTTCGAAGAGAGTGATTTTCAGCACCTTCCGCTTGAAGACATTGAAGATCTACTTCTAATTTTGGTACAAGAAAAGGTCCCGCATCTGAATACCGACGTCAGGATTGCCTTAAGCTGCAACATTCGCCAATTCACACGACGGGTTGTCATCATCAACAGGGTTGAAGACTTTCAACTTGGGGTGGAAAGCTATCAACAACAACTAAATATGCAGCGTCCTCACTGTTGAGTCTTAGGATCTAGACTCATCTGGGATGTATAACAATGATTGTAATGCACAGTGGAACATAATAACAAACAGAATCAAAGTTATGAACAAGGCTTTCTTATTCATAAAATGCTAATAAACTACTGACTACTAGCTCCTGGTGCCTTATAGGCTTGACACCAGGAGGAACATACACACACCTTTAGATTACATTGTATATGAATGAATGCTCAACATGTGTGTCTAACCCTCTTTATATAATAGAGGGACGAGGGTTTACAAGCCAAACCCTAGCTTACTAACTAAGCTAACCTAATATTACATATTAGGTCCTTATTGTTTCTTCTGTCTTCATCTCTGCCTATAGGTTTTGTAATCATCAAATCTGTATGTCCCAACAATCTTCCCCTATTTGATATTACAAAACAATGTGCATGAAGAAACAATGCTCGAACATGTCATCACGATAATAAGCTGCACATCTAACTATTCTTCCCCTTTTTGTAATCAGCAAATAGGGTCTTGTGCAACTCGTAGACGCTTCCCCTTAAGTGATGCATGTAGATAAAATGTCTTTGAATAATTCTTGTAGTCAATATATGCATGGCGATCACATGCAATGGCCGATAGTCTAAGTGAGCTCTGACGGATCAACCAGAAACCACTCGACGCTTATGATCATGCTGCTAATTTTGTGATGATCATATCATGAACTGTATGGTATCATATGCCCCCCAAATATTTGTAAAAGAGCGTGTAACTGTTCCAGTTAAGAATTATAGCATAAACTGAATCTCCGAAACGATCTATACCCCTCGTCAAGATGAACTCAACTCTTCTTTTTTTTTTGTTTTTTATTAAACGAATAGCAGGAACAAGCAAAACCACCAGAAGAAAACATAACATACCAGTAGGACCGACCAGTAGTAACGACCAGTAGTAACGACCAGTAGTAACGACCAGGAGTAACGACCAGTAGGAACGACCAGTAGTAACGACCAGTAGGAAGCCACCATGAAGGCTAAGCTTCCCTTCGATCCCTGTATGCTTCCCCTGAAGAAGTGCATGTCCAATCCGATAGGTTCCTTGGAGTGATCACTGATGAAGAAAATCAAGTATAACGAATTTGATGAAGAAGTGGAACCTCCCAAACTTGTGTCTTATATCAAGCATACCCAGTTTTTGGTACACGGGAACTGATAACCTTCACAACTATGAGCCAACTGTTAGCTATAACAATATATTTAGTCAAAATGATATATTTTTGATCAAAATGACAAGGTGTATTGCTCACCAACAGTTTTTGGTACATGGGAACTGCTAACCTTCACAACTATGAGCCAGTTGTAAGCTATAACAATATATTTAGTCAAAAGACAAGGTGTATTGCTCACCTAAATGTTGATATAATAAGAAACAAATTTGTGAAACTCAACTACAACGTCAAATAAATAATTAAGCATCATCGTCAATGACCAGTAGAAACCATAGCTCACCAGTAGCATCTCGAACCCCGTTCTTTTTTTTTTTTAATTTTTATTTTTAACCAACTGTCACTACACTGTCGCTGTTGCTGGTGTAATGCTGTGACGAAAATCAAACATATCTTCCCATAAAAATAGCAATTCCGTGTCTATTTCCTTCCTAAAGCATAACCGAGTTACTGCCTTATATACACGACACATTTTAACATATCTTATGTGTGACCCCAGCCCATTGACTTATTCCCATAATTAACTCACAAAGTATAAGTGCTTCACACGTCTTTATCAACTGTATAACTTAGCAAATATGTGGCATATACTCTCACATCCAAAAACTTCACAAATTATGGAACCAAAATCAACCCATAATTATATACGTGACCAATACCCCACAATCGGATAACTACCGACAATACTCGCATGATAAACAACTTTCCTAATAACCATGAGTTTCCATCCAAACCACAAGATAGGAAATCCCTAAAAGTCATGATTAGTCCTCCAAAAATTTCGTATAAGTGCTGACTTTGAGATCCCATCATAAAACTCCACATCCAAATATGACGTCCACAAAATTAGCACCATGATAATTATTGCCTCGACATTTATGGAAATGATAATCACACTATATATACTAGTTCATCCCACGATTCTAGCTTTCCTACAAACTCAGGCCACATAAAATGTATAAATGGAAGTTATATAAGGAATTAATCATAACCCTACAAATCATTCCATGCCATGAAAATAGCAATCAAAAGATAACTGTGAACCTGCCAAAAATTTCGCATCCCATAATTCTCCTTAATCACACAAGACGTGACCAAGAGATATTTTCTCATATAATTCCTAAGAAATCAGGAAGATAGAATTCCGACAGAACAGGGAACCAAAGAATACAATAAGATCCCGGTAGAACAGGGAACCTAATTGTGATCCATAACCGCTTCCATGTATATCACTTAGGATATGGTATATATCCTATTTAGCATAATACGTATTTGACCCTATTAACTAGGATATGAATTAAAACTCAATCCCTAGAAACCAGGGAGTCACATAAGTCTACACATAATGCCAACAAAACTGTACCCCATCCAAAAATAATTTCATGATCGAGACTAACGTACAAATTGTGATGAGAAGTACTTACGTAATTGTCGTGTGGGACCACCAACTTTTCATAGCTTACCCATTTTTTGCGCTGGAAACTCACGTCTCATGGGACCATCACCCAACCCATCTTGTGAAACATATTAACCATGTACCTTTGACGTCCATATCATAGTAGCTACTTTCCATATCTACCTTACACCACGTCTCTTTTACAGTACCACCCACATGCGTACTATGATAACTTGAATCACATCTCATTCGTCCCATGTCTGTGATACATTAAGTATCAATAACAGCTTCAAATATGGATCTAGGGTTTGAAAACCCTAAACCAAAAAATAGTATCTGCTGCTATGAAACCCCCATCAGAATGAACTTGTCCTAGGGTAAAAACCCTAATCGCAGCAGCAACATAAATGTATCACGGCTTCAAACATTCTGTCACTCTTTCTTTACGAGATTCAAACAGCAACAAATGTAACCAATCTTCCGATCTGAAGGTTGTTGCAAAACCCTAATATCAAAAACAGAAAATCACAGCAGCCATAAACATGTCACCTTAAATCATACTAGGGTTCATCGTTGATTCAAGAATCAACTCACCAAAGCTAGTATGACCAGCAGTAACAGCAGCAACAAATAACAGCAACACCGAATCATCTAGGGTTTGTTGGGAAAAACCCTAGATCAGCAAGAACATCTTTATTCAAACACAGAAAAATAACACTAACATGAAAACCTTGTAGATCAACCAGATCAAGAGCCAACAAGCTCTGATACCACTTGTTGAGTCTTAGGATCTAGACTCGTCTGGGATGTATAACAATGATTGTAATGCACAGCGGAACATAATAACAAACACAATCAAAGTTATGAACAAGGCTTTCTTATTCATAAAATGCTAATAAACTACTGACTACTAGCTCCTGGTGCCTTATAGGCTTGACACCAGGAGGAACATACACACGCCTTTAGATTACATTGTATATGAATGAATGCTCAACATGTGTGTCTAACCCTCTTTATATAATAGAGGGACTAGGGTTTACAAGCCAAACCCTAGCTTACTAACTAAGCTAACCTAATATTACATATTAGGTCCTTATTGTTTCTTCTATCTTCATCTCTGCCTATAGGTTTTGTAATCATCAAATCTGTATGTCCCAACACTCACACTGCTCCTTTAAGTCAATATCATAAGGACAAGCTGCCATACATGGGAACAGCACAACTGGAACCAGGTATGTTCTATCCGAACGCGACAGGAGTGAAGAAATTCATGCGCTTCTCTGAGCTTTAAAAGTTTAGCGACGGGACACTCAAAAACGTTCGTGATGATCTACATGTCCTCAATGCAAAACAACCACTTCCGGCAGTCACATACACGTGGACACCTCAATGCCGAAGAAGCGCAAACTACGCTATCAAGAAGATTGAGCAAACACTGCGGAAGAGACGGTTGCTACGAAGTTTGGAACGATTCGTCGGTGGACGACCATATGGAGCACACCACAGACTCACGGAACGCGCCATTTAATTATGGTTCGTCTTCAAACAGGTCACCTCCATATGTTTAACCTTTTGAATATGTTCATATGTTAATATAAGGCTTTTGTGGCTTGTTGTAGTATGAAAGTATGATAATTTTTCAAGAATTTCTCACGAGATTCTAAATCTTTCAAAAACTATATCATACTCAAGTACTACAACTTACCCTCATTCATTTGAGGGGGAGCAATTCATGTTCTATGGCCAACAACCCAATTTCATTTTGTTACCCACATACCGGTTAATCCATTAGTATCCAAAATATTAGTGGTTAACACTTTGGATAAGGGGAGAAAATGAGATTAAGGAGACTTGAGTAATATATCTGGCTAAAGACTGAAAAGAAATGAACAAATTTCCATCTTAATAAGTGTTAAGCACATATTAAGGGGGAGCGTTTTTGTTGTATAAAACTCTAAGGTACAAAATCATCTGATATTTATATCACAAGTACCTTAGTAGATTTACCAAAGGAATTTTCATGGTGACAAGTACTTACCAAAACACTATCATTTCACAACAAGAGTGGTGACAAAAGGATGGTAGGTTTAGGTACAAGTACAATGATTCTTCCAGAACCGGAGGAATCTTCCCAAGGACAATTTCATAGATAGAATTAGAAGTCCTTAGGAAAGATGGGGAATGGATTGTGAACGTAGCAGAATGCGGACCAAGTACTTAAGCTAGCACTGGAACAATCACAACAAGGTGCTAGTGATGACGTAATGGTAAGCATTGAAGGGGTTGAAGAATGAAAAAGAATTGTAAAGATAAAGGGTGTAAAGAAAGAAGTCCTCCTTACAACCTAGGCAGAAACCGGGTCAACACATTTTGAAGACGATAAAGTATCATGGACCCAGTGATGCGATGCACAACCCCTCCCAGCTAACTCAAATATCTATCAAAAGATATTTGTTTTAATGTCACGGAGTTCAACACGTTATCTATCGGTTCATTCACTTGAATGAATTGATATTGAAAAGGTGGCAATCCTCTCTAGCCTCCGCTCAGCAAAAACAAAACGCACGATCGAGTCTAGAGCCACGAGATCATCAAAAGTCTCATTAGGAAACTTGTCATGTATTCCTTGCTTCTTCACACACTGTGAAAAGTAAAAAAGTTTTGTATGAGTCCTACGCAATAATCTTGCATTATTGCCAGAAGATCTGAGTGATACGTAAGTATTACTATGAAGATGGAAATCCTGCTTGAGCCAACATCAAACAAGCTCATGGTAGGTGACATGTGCGGTTCTTTAGAAACCAATCTTGTGAAAACTGGAAAGAAACAGTAGTTTAACTCTTAATTGAACTTAAACTCGTTCCAGGCCTCTACGCATTATCAAATGATCTTGCCAGATCACTCAGAGTGACACTCTTTAGTGCTCACAGTGACGAGTGGAAATCCTTCTAGTGTTAACATCAAACAACACTTGGTAGGTGACGGGCTAGATTCTATTCGAATCAAGCTCGTGACAACTGGAAAGCAACAATGGTGAAACTCTTAATTGAAATTCACTTGTTCCAGGTTCATGGATTGACGGCTTCAATCACAAAGATAATTTATTATCCAAGTGATTCACTCTTTATGTTCGCAGTCAGGCTCAATGACGGTCGAATAAAGAGAACGGGTTTACCCGCGAAATCCTGTCAGGAAGTTACTTAATTGAAACTATCCGTCACAGGTACGATATCTAATATTGTCCAACGGTCTTCACCGACCGGAGGTAAACTGCTACCGTTTAAGAACGAAATGTTCTAAGCCATTTCGTTCGTGTCTTATTATGTTGCTGCATTTGAAGACGGTGGCATTGCGGTGTAACAGAAGAAGTCGTCCTCACATAATTATTCCTTCTGCATCAAATACTTAAGCAAAATTCAAGAAAGTATGACCTAAAAGTCTTCCGCCGTAACAACTCTGAAACTTTCAAGAATTCAACAAAGGATAGGTATGTGGGACATGGAGTCACGAAGAGGCGAACATCACAAGAAGGCAAAGACTGCACGTGAAAGGCCAAATAATATGCTCTCAGCAAAAGCCCAATGATACTCAACATATTCACAAGAGAAAAAAGAAAAGAACAAACAAAGAAAACGACTACGAGCTCAAGACGAAGACTTAGTATAGTATGCTAGGTTTAGGACTTTGTAATTTGGAGTGACCTCCCTTAGGGGGGAGATTGTTGGAAATACGTTTTTAACGTATATTAGAAGTATCGGTCACTCCAACAATATTATTAAACGTTGTAGGCTCGTAGTTAATTGTTACTTTAGTTTATTAAATAGCCTAGCCCATGGAAATGTCCATGGGTTAGAAGGCCCAAGCCCACCAAGGCTTGGGTATAAAAGCCCTCTCTTTTGATGGAGAGGGTGTTGGTTGTTTTCATTTGTAGGTTTTTCTCTCTCTTTCTCTCTCTACTTTCTCCCTCTAAAAAAACAACCCTCTTGATAGAATCATAGATTATCAATATTCTACAGTGACGATAAGGACAACCCCCACAACCACATCCGCCAATTCAATCGTCTTACCACCACTTGCAAGTTTTAAGACGTTTCAAACGACTCTATTAAGATGATGCTTTTTCCGTATTCCTTAGCCGGGCCCGCTAAAATTTGGTTAGAGAAAGAGCCACCCAATTCTATATTGACGTGGAAGGATCTCGTTTCAAAGTTTGTAAACCAATTTTTCCCGCCCTCTAAGACTACTCATTTGAAAAACGAGATTTCAAAATTTTCACAAGAATTTAATGAGAGTTTTTCAACGGCTTGGAATCGTTTTAAAGAGATGTTGCATGAGTGTCCTCATCACGGTTTTTCGGACTTGCACCAAATTGACACGTTTTACAATGGGTTAAATGATCATGAGCGTGACTATCTAAATGCCGCCGCGGGTGGTAATTTTTGTGTAAAACGGTTGAGGAAGCTTTGACGATAATTGAGAATAGGTCTAAGGTCTATAGTCCTCGTAACACATCGAGTGTTGCCAAGGCATCTTTTACAACACCATCCTCATCTTCGTCTCGTACCATTGATGCTATGCAAATTGAGGCTAATTTGGAAAATAAGATTTTTGATAAGCTTAAGGGTTTGTTAGTTGAGTTTAAGGTTGGTGAGCAACCCACTCCCGCTACGATTTAAGCGGTTGAGGTTTCGTGCATGTATTGTGGTGGAGGTCATGATTTTTCCGAGTGCATTGCCAACGGTGGTAACACTTCGAGTGCCTTCGCGGCCACGGGAAACTATAACCAAAACGGTCAAGTAACCCGCACTAATCAATTGACTCCACCGGGTTTTGCTCCAAATCAAAATGCTAATAACAACTATCGCAACAATCAAGTAGGCTATCAAAGGAACAATTACAAGGGTAACAATTTTGGGAACCAAGGGGCAAACAATTAAGTTCAAAACAAGGATTTTCAAAACAACAACAAAAGTTTGCAAAACTTAAAAGATCTTCCAAATGAATTTGTTGAATATGCTAATGGGAATGATGCTAGGTTTGATAATATTCAAAGGGAGATAATTAGTTTGAGATCCGAGTTTAAGAACGATTTGAAAAAGGAGTTAAAAACCGAGCTCACTAATGAACTTAAGATTCACACAAACAAGATGGAAAGTAATGTGACTAGGGTACAACAAAACCAACAAAAGATGGAACAAGGTCAACATGAGATTAAACAAGAGATGCTTAAGGCTGATAAGAGGCAATCTATATTTGAGGATAAAATATCGTCCATGTTTGAAGCTATAATGTGCAAGCCGTCTTCGAGTGGTTTACCTAGTAACACCGTGTCGAATCCTAAGGTAGAGATGAAAGTTATTACTACACGTAGTGGTAAAACTTTCAAAGAGCCGATTCCTCAACCAATTGCTCCTACGGAGGAGCCAATTTAGGAAGAACCCGAGGTGATGGTTGAAAAGGAGCATATCTAAATCCCACGAAGTACTGCTCATACCACACCTATGGTTGACCCTTTACCAACAAAGGAACCCGAGATTCCTAAGGCTATGCCTATGCCCCACCTAACACCACCCACTTCCTTTGAATCGTTAAAGTCTTTACCAACACCTCTTTTGCCTTACCCTTCGAGACTTCGAAAGGAAAAGATGCAAGAACGAAGCAATTACCAATTTGAGCTCTTCATCAAAATGTTTCGTGACTTGCACTTTAACATAAGTTTCGCCGACGCACTAATCATGATGCCTAGGTTTGCCGCCAACTTTAAGAGTATGTTGAATGACAAGAAGAAATTGAAAAAATTGTCTAGTTGTTCATCGGTTTATCTTAACCGTATACCTCAAAAAGTCGGTGACCCTGGTAAATTTTTGATTCCATATGCTATTCAAGATATGGAAGAATGCTATGCCTTGGCCGATCTTGGTGCTAGCATTAATTTGATGCTTCTTGCAATCTTCAAGATACTCAATCTTCCTAATCTTACTCCTTCACAAATGTCTATCGAAATGGCCGATCATTCTACGATTCCCGCATGTGGGGTGGCCGAAGACGTTTTTGTGAAAGTGGGAAAGTTCTACTATCCCGTAGACTTTATCGTTACCGATATTCCCACGGATCCTCAAGTTCTTCTCATCTTAGGACGTTCTTTCCTAGACACATCGAAAGCGATTATCGACGTCCATGCTCGAAAAATCACTTTGCGATTCAACGATGAGGAACTTGTTATAAACGCAAAACAAAACTCTATAATTTCTCATTTTTATTCCATCGCTTCCATGAATGACATTAACATTGACATGATTGATGTCGTTTGTGAGGAATATGCACAAGAAATATTAGGTTTTGTTGATGAAGCTAGTTGTAGCAATCCCACAATGCTTGACCCAATCATTAATAAATCAAAACCTTCTTTCACTCCATTTGAAGGAGGTGGTTTTACGTTGGAAGAATATGATGTTACACGTACGTGTAACGAAGACCTCGATGATGATGAGGACTTCTCGATTATCAAAGATTTTCTAAATGATTTCCCATTTCCTCCGCCGGTGGAGGTTATGACTCTTGAGCCTACATCTTCAATCGAGGAACCACCAACCCTCGAATTGAAAGATCTTTCCCCACACCTTGAATATGTATTCTTGGGGGAAAATGATAAGTTGCCGGTTATTATTGCAAAGGACCTTTCCGATGATGAAAAAACCGTACTTATCGAGGTGCTAAAAACTCACCAAGGGGCAATTGCGTGGAAAATTATCTGACATTAAGGGGATCGATCCCAAGTTTTGTACCCACAAAATCTTAATGGAGGAAGACTACAAACCCGCAATTCAATGCCAACGTAGGGTGAACCCAAAAATCCACGACGTCATCAAAAAGGAAGTTCTTAAACTACTAGACGCAGGACTGATTTACCCTATATCTGATAGCCCTTGGGTGAGTCCCATTCATTGTGTCCCTAAAAAGGGAGGGATGACCGTTGTTCCAAATGATGACAACGAGTTAGTCCCCACTAGACTCGTGACCGGTTGGAGGGTGTGCATTGACTATCGTAAGTTAAATGACGCCACTTGAAAAGACCACTTTCCCTTGCCCTTCATGGATCAAATGTTGGAGCGTTTAGCGGGAAATGACTTCAATTGTTTCTTAGATGGTTTTTCCGGTTACTTCCAAATCCCCATCGATCCTCGTGATCAAGAAAAAACTACGTTTACATGTCCATATGGAACGTTTGCCTATCGTAGAATGCCATTCGGACTTTGCAATGCACCGGGAACTTTCCAATGGTGCATGATGGCTATTTTTCATGACATGATCGAGAAGACGATGGAAGTCTTCATGGATGACTTTTCCGTGTTTGGTAATTCGTTCACTTCGTGCTTAGGAAACCTTGATAGGATGTTACGACGTTGTGAGGAGACCAACTTAGTGCTAAATTGGGATAAATGTCATTTTATGGCTAGAGAGGGGATCGTCTTCGGGCACAAAGTATCCAAAGCGGGGATTGAGGTAGACAAAGCTAAGATAGACGTCATCGCCAAATTACCTCATCCCAAAACCGTCAAGGGAGTTAGGAGTTTCCTAGGCCACGCGAACTTTTATCGTCGCTTCATCAAGGATTTTTCAAAGATCTCTCGACCTATTACACATATTCTTGAAAAAGATGCTCCTTTCGTTTTTAGCGAAGATTGTGTACGAGCCTTTGAAATCCTTAAGAGGAAACTTACCGAAGCTCCCATCCTTGTTGCCCCAAATTGGGACCTCCCCTTTGAGCTCATGTGTGATGCTAGTGATTATGTTATTAGGGCCGTTTTGGGGAAACGTCATGAAAAGCACTTCTTGCCTATTCACTATGCTAGCAAGACGATGAACGAGGCTCAACTTAAGTATACCACAACCAAGAAGGAATTCCTTGCCGTGGTGTATGCATTTGAGAAATTTCGACCTTATCTCGTCTTGACGAGAAGCATAGTGTATACGGACCACTCGGCTATAAAGTATCTCATGGCTAAACAAGATGCAAAGCAGAGATTACTTCGTTGGATGCTCCTCCTACAAGAATTTGATGTCACCATTCTTGACAAAAAAGGAGCCGAGAATCTAGCGGCCGATCATCTTTCTCGTTTGGAAGATCCTCACAAAATTGTTCTCGAGAACAAGGAAATCAATGAATCATTCCCTCTCGAAGCACTTGGTGTAGTAAATTCTAAGCTTGATCCATCTAGCCCATGGTTTGCGGACATCGCAAATTACCATGCGGGTAACTTCATCATAAAGGGTATGACGAAACAACAAAAAAAAAATTCTTTCGTAACGTCAAGTTCTACTTTTGGACGACCCTTATCTATTTCGGACTTGTGCGGATCAAATAATTCGACGTTGTGTCTTTGGCACCGAAGCTTCTAACATCCTTAGAGCTTGTCATGAGGGACCCACGGGTGGTCACCATGGTGCTAATCTCACGGCTAAGAAAGTCTTTGATGCCGGTTTCTTTTGGCCAACTATTTACCGAGACGCGCACGAACTTATCAAGTCGTGTGATACATGCCAACGTCAAGGAAAGTCCTCACAAAAGGATGAAATGCCACAAAATATAATCCAAGTTTGTGAGATCTTTGACGTTTGGGGCATTGATTTTATGGGGCCGTTCCCATCGTCTCGTGGTAATAAGTACATTCTCGTGGCCGTTGACTACCTATCTAAGTGGGTGGAAGCTAAGGCTTTGCCCACCAATGATGCTCGTGTGGTAGTCAAGTTTTTAAAACAATTGTTCTCTCGGTTTGGAACCCCTCGTGCTATCATAAGCGATCGTGGAACCCATTTTTGCAATGACCAATTTGAAAAGGTTCTTAAGAAATATGGGGTTACACATAGTCTTTCTACGGCTTACCACCCCCAAACAAGTGGGCAAGTCGAGGTTTCAAACCGAGCATTGAAAAGGATCTTGGAAAGATCCATTGGTGAAAACCGACAATCGTGGTCGGATAAGTTAGATTATGCTTTATGGGCCTTTCGTACCGCTTACAATACACCCATTAGGTGCACTCCGTATAAGCTTGTGTATGGGAAAAATTTCCATCTACCAATTGATCTCTCACACAAAGCTTATTGGGCCCTAAAGCATGCTAACTTCGATTTGAGGACCACGGGGGATCATAGGAAAATACAACTTAATGAATTGGATGAGCTAAGAGACATTGCTTATGAAAATTCATTAATCTACAAAGAAAAGACTAAGAAGTTTCACGATTCCAAAATCAAAAACCGGGTTTTTAACGTTGTAAATCAAGTGTTGCTTTTTAACTCACGTTTGGAAGATATTTTCCGGGAAATTGAAATCCCGTTGGTCCGGTCCATTCACCGTCTCACAAGTTTTTCCTTATGGGACAATCAGCTAGCTCAAGATGATGGTCCTAACTTCAAGGTGAATGGACATAGACTCAAGCACTACTTTGGTGGGGAAGTCCCTTCTTTGGACGACCTCGACCAAGTCACCTTCCCCAATGATAACTAGTATTGAGGGGATCGACTTGAGCTCATGACTCGGTTATCAAAAAAGAGGTACCTCGTGGGGAGATCCCATGTCTATCCATGTACATATTATTGCTTTCTAATGTAGTAATGTGAGGGGATTTTTGCCCTTCCAACCTTTGTTCCGTGGTTGTTTGTGACTTGTGGCTATTAGGTCATCATCATCATTCACGATTCAAGCCTCTCGTGTTCGTTTTACGTGAGCCTTGATCATTTGCTTTGAAGACATTCTCAATATCCACATGATGTATCCTATGATGATCTAACCTTAGGTTTTTAGCACACTTCATAAACGACTATAAATTTAATGGTTCCACCTTTTCCATGCTAGACTAAGCATTCGACTACGTCTCTAGTATGGGGGTTTCCAACCCTTAGACTCGAAACATTGAGGACAATGTTTAACTTTAGTATGGGGGTGAATAGATACTTGCCTTGCTTACGCCCTCGTGCACTCCAAAATTTTTGTTTTTGTCTCTCGTTTTGTTGCAAAGTAAGGCTAAAAATGGCCAAATTTTAAATTTTTCCATATTTTTATAAGTGTTTAAGACACGAATGTAGATTTTCCGATGGCGAGAATAAGAGTACTTTTTGACTCGACCCTGCGTGTTGAGCACTTAGCTTCGATTCCTTAACTTTTTAGGCTAAGTCTCTTAAATGAGGACGAGAAATGATAGCGTTATTATAAGTCCCGTAATCTTTCACGATCTTATGTGTAGTAATTATTACTTATTATCCCCACGCTTGTATATAAATAAATTGCTAATAAATATTGAATTAGAGGTTTAGTCTCTATCGTTGGTTTCTAGTTTGTTTTGGTAGCTTCCATGTAATTAAATTGGGAAGAAATTGAGGATTCGCCAGCGTCACGCTTTTAAAGTATTGGCACCCGAATAATCAAAGGTTTCACCCAATAATAAGATTTCAAGTGCTCACCTAAATCAAGCAAAAATTTGAAGCTCCCAAAAGCCGAAAAATCTATGCAAAGTTGAAAGTGAATCAAGCCTTAATCTTTGGAACCTTAAAGATCCAAAATTCGCCTTAGCGTGAGGATATATGTCAAGTCACAATAAAACCACCGATGATGGTGGATAATAAAAGACAAGGGCAAGACCAAAGTCATAATAAAAGCTTCATGGCGAAGTTGAATAAAAGATGGAGGTAAACCATGATAATAAAACCACCGATGATGAGGCGGATAATAAAAGTCATGGTAAAAAGTCTCATGTTCAAAACCGTTCTAAAACCGTGTTTATCGATCCTTTTTGTTGACTTAATTTTTTGACATCGTTGTCTATTAAGGTGAATTATTAATTTGACGATTTAGGTTACACCGTTAAGACTCTATTTTTGGACCTAATCTCTATTCATGCATAAGTTAAACAATGTATCATCACGATCATTCAAAGACAAAATAAAATATAAGAGATACCAATTAGGAATAAGGGGGTTTAGGTACATAATTAACACTCATGAGTAATGATTGTGTTGCTAACTTATGATAACAATGATCTCGTTACACGCTTAGCATGGAATTAGGTGAAAATCGAGGACGATGAATTTATCTCTATGAGGCACTTACATGTTCTTATTCTATGAACCTAAACATCCTATTTTGCGATGAAAATCATACATTATGTCTAAAAAACAAAGTAGTAGTAATATAGCTAGTTTACCTTTGAATAAAAGTGCATAAAATGGAATTTTGGAGTTGCGAAGATACTTTATTCTAGCATTGCGTGGGGCCACGGCAATGGTTTAGTATGGGGGAGTGATGAGACTGCTTTTATACATGGTCTCATCATTCTTTTTTTGGCTTTAAATGCAAAAAACATCATCAATTAGACCATATATATGCTTGTATTTGTTGCTTGTGTATTTTAGGTACGTATATTGAGAAAACAACAAAAGATCACAAAGAATCAAGCAAAAACGAACACGGGAAACGAAGCCGCACAATGAACCAAGCCCTAATGAAGTTTTCCCAAGAAAACCCTTGAAGACTTGAAGTTTATGAAAGAAGGGTCCTCTAATATTGATGAATTGACACTTTAAACCCTTGTATATTCATAATTACAAGTTTGGTCCCTAAAGTTTGTCAAAATTACCAAAAGGGCCCTCCACTTTGAAGAATTGGCAATTTTAGTCCCTCAACAAAGCTAAAATGTCAACCATTATCATCCAAAGTCAAATATATCATGAAGTCCTTCAAAGTACAAGAAAAGACAAGATTGGTCCTTGAAATATGACAATTTGCAAAAAGGACCCTTGACTTTCAACTTTTGGCAAGAATGGTCCGTAAAAAATGAAGACTTGGCAATTTTAGTCCTCCAAAATGTCAATCATAAAAGTCAAGACCATAATTCTTGAATAAAATGCCAAAACAGCCCTTCAAGAATCACAAAATGGCAAGAAATACCCCTGAAAATACTTTAGAAAAGTATTTGGGGAAAAAGTGTGAAAAAGAAAACTTTGATTACAAAGAAAAACGGGTTTGATGTTAATAAGTTGGAAATGACAAGTTGCTAAAAGATGGGGGTTGATTAATGGCCGACAGCCAAACAAACCTAGACCACTCTCCAGCTCACACATGTCCCACTCACCTCCCTAAGCCAATGAGAACACTCCATCCCTCCACGTCACCCATCCACTCACCCGAATTAAATAATTAACTAAACCTTGGCGCCATTAACACTTACTTAAAATTAATCCACCCTTAAACCGGATCAAACACCAAACTATTCACCAAGAACATAAATTAGGGGTTTGTTATTTACTAACAATTAAGCCCTAATTTTGTGCAGATTTATGATTAAGGTGACCCTAACCACAACCCAACTCTTAAACACCTTGCCACATCACTCCCGTGTCCCACAAGTGATTCCCCCTGCTACAAGCTTATGCATACTGCCAAAATTGTGACAGCCATCCAACGTTTGAGATTGAAGCTTACTTTTTAAGCTTAATACAAGCCCTTGGATACACCTTTCACTTGCCAGCTACCACAAGACACCAAAATCAGTCACATGATCCTTCAAAAGTTCAAACAAGACAAGGGCAAGTTGGGGACTTCCTTAGCTAGGGTTTACGTTTTTCTTGCTTTCCTAGAACACATTGTAGCCTATATAAAGGCACTTAGGCTTTCATTTTTGCTTTGGTTTTGAATTTTCCTTGGTTCACAAGTCTGTAAATCATATATTCTGTTAATGAAATGTGTTTGAATTTGATGAAGAAACTTCAATTGCCAACCTTTATTACTGCTTGTTATTGATATATGATTGTTAGTGTAGAATCTTAAAACATTTTTCAACAAGGAGATTGCAAAAGTTTGCATTTTTCCTATTTTCTTGATATTCTGCTATGTTCTTGGTACACCTTGGAGTTCTTGGGATATAAGGCTGGTCTATACACCCTGATATTGTGATATCAAGGTGTTGTGAAGCTTATAACTTCGGGATAATCAAGTGTGGAGTTAATGTTAAGATTTTACTAGTTGAAAAAGTTCGTTTCTCGGTATCTTCTCGAATTGATTTCCGGTTAAATGTGTGACTCAATTGTTTTTGGTTAAGAAAAAGGGAAGTTGATTATCTATAACTAATTAAAAAGTAAATGCGAAAAGTATTTAAAAACAAACTAAAGACAAGTACAAATAATAAAAGTAAAACAAGGTGAATTTTAAAAAATTAAAAGTTAAAACGATATTAAAACTAATAGTAAACAAATAATAAAACGTAATTTTAAAGCGAAACAATTAATAAAAATAAAACTAAAAGACGAAATTAACTATCGACTTGAAAATAAAGTTTACTAAACGAAAAAGGAGAGAATAAAACTAAAATGGTACTTTAAAGCTAAACGAGACAAAACCTAAAGCGGGTACTAAATAAAAGATAAAACTTGAACTTTACGAAAAAATATTAATTTTAAAATTAGAAGAAAAATATAACTAAAAATATGTAACTTTCAGAAAAAAAATCGGAACAACTTTCAGATTAAACTAAACAATTACGGAATAAAAATAATAAATAGATAAGCAAGCAAGCTAGCTAGCTAGCTGCTCACTTTTTTGGCGCCAAACAGATTCCATCGCAATGTTAGTATCGGAATGGGTATTTTTGATTAGTATCGGAATGTGCTTTCTAATTGTAGTATCGGAATAATTATATATATATTTTTTTTAATTTAAAAACTGTCGCAATATATTATATTAACAAAAACTGTCGGAATGAAACTAAAAGAAAGGTATCGGAATATAGAAAAGATTGAAACCATCGGAATGTGCCTATTGAAAATTGGGCAGCACTTCGTCGCAATACAAACCTAAACCCCGTCGCAATCCCGATCGCAATGTGCGATCGGAATCACGATCGGAATAGGGGGATGAAAACATAAGCCATCGCAAAGTAGAACCAAGAATGGTTATTGCGATGGAACAAAAGCCGCCCGTCGGAATGTATAAAACCCTTATATTGCGATGAAAACAACCTTAAACCGAAATTGGTGGTAAGCTTAAAATCTCAATAAGCACATACAATAAGCTACCAAACCAAAACTTGAACAACTTAATAAGCATAAATTTGAAAGCTTTTTAAAAGACGAAATTCATAAACTTTATAAAAACACAAAATGAGAAAACAAAATAAGCAAACTTTAAAGAGACTAACTTTTTAAGAAAACTAAAAAGCAAATAAGCTAAGTACAAAATAAGCCAATAAGATTGTCAAACTTATAGCTTATTTCATACGAAAACTTATATAGAAGTAAAAAGGTGAACTTTTTACTCAAATAAGCAATATGATTAAGCAAAACCAAAACTTAATCCGAACCAAAATCAAATCAAAAACAAGAAAAGTAGGATGAGAAAGATAAATAAAAGCTTGATAAAAGGGAAATTAAGATCCAACAATTAAATTAACTTACTTGGAATTAAACGGTACGAAATTTAAGACATGAAATTAAAGTGACAAGAAATTAAAAGGTACAAGTAATGAAAATGGTGGAAAGACTAATTTTGTCAAAATTAGCTAACAACTACAAAATGAAGTCCTAATGATTTATTTATAGGGGAGGAGGAGGATTAGTGGAAGGAAGCTTCCTCCCCTCTTTCATTTCTTCTTAATTGCGTCATTAAGTCCCTCCTTCTTTTAATCTTCATTAATTGCATACTTAGTCCTTTTCTTCTAATCTTCTTTAAACTTGGACTTAAGGGACTTTTGGCTTCGGGATTTCTTTGAACTCGTCTTTAAATTCTTCAATAAAGTAGACTTGAATTCTTCGGCTTTTGATAAACTTCCGTCTTTTGACTTTTTCTTCGATAAATCTTCAGAATTGGTCTTGGACTTTCGTTCTTTTTGCACTCTTGACTTCTTGACTTCGTCTTTCATCTTTTTCTTCAATAAAAGTTCGTAAATGCCCGTGAATATCCGTGTTTTCTCCACTTCTCACCTTTTCGTCCTAAATCACAACAAAAACACAAACCACGCATAATTCCGACATAAATGACATAAAATACACGTTTTGGCTTGGTTATTATTGTAATTAAGTGGTAAAAAGGATGGGTGTTTTCACACCTATCAAATCCCCTACACTTAACCATTGCAATGTCCTCATGCAATGCATTAGTTACAAAGCAAGATTACATTTTCCATCATAATCAATCCATTCTGGCCTTTATTAAAGAAATAGAAAATTATAAACATACAAAGTAAAGAAATCAAAAACATACCTTGGGTTTTGAAAATGTCGTGAATGATCATCATCCTCAAGTTTCACGTTCCCCATACCAAGCTTAAAAACGAGATCATTGTTATTATAAGTTAGCAAACTATCACGAACTCATGTGGGCCAATTATTCACTTAGACTCCCTTATTCCTAGGTGTATCTCTTATATTTTATTTTTGTCTTGAATGATCACGAGGATGCATTGTTTGACTTATTTTGATAGTTATTTAGTCCGAAAATAAGGTGAACGATTTAATCAATAGTTAGCTAAAGGACCAAATCTTTTAAAACTGCTTCTCGGGATATCAGAAAGTTCATATCTTGGCATAACTTGGTTCGCGATTTGAGACCTTTCTCGGGCCGATATTTGGCAGCGACTTCATACTTCGAATCTTCGAGAGACGTTCTTGAAATTATGGTCTTCTCTTCATAATAGGAATTTCTTCACTTGAAGTTTTTGAGAGATTCTTCATCTTTGGACCACGACTTCTTCATTTTTCTCCAATCTTTATTTTGGACTTTGATATACAACGATCCGCCTCCTTTTAGGACTTGGATCTATTTATCCTCATACCTTGTTAGGGTCTTTTCGGACAGACTTCTCCATGACTTTTGGGGAGTTCTTGCTTTTCGTCGTGTGTCTCGATCCTTCATATTGATTTTTGATAAATGATTCTTCACATCACTTTTGGATCTTTAGCAACAAAATGTAGCCCTCATGCCTTGTTAGGGCCTTTTCGGACTCGCCAATCTTTGCGCCCCACTTCATAAGTTATGCCTTGGCTATGAACTCTCGTCATTACCGAGCAACTTTTAAACGATCTGGGGCTAAAAGCTAAGTAACCTTTTAAATCGTACAACCTTATTTATTAGCAGATAAATTTATTAGCAAGCGATGGGAGAGTAGGCTTATAATTAACTCACATAAATTCACGAAAGAATACCGAACTTATAATTGACTCTATCATCTCTCGTTCTCCACAGTTTAAAATCTCAAGTAATGAGACTCGTGGATGCTTAGCCTATTAAATCAAAGTTTTGGGTTTTCGAGTCGCCTATAGGATCTTGCAAATTCTTAGACTTTTTTTTAAGTTTTGAAATCGCATTTTAAAGTTCCCTTGATAAACGACTCTCTAGGATCAATTATAGGAACTTGCGAAAAGTTCTTGTTCTTAACCCGTGAGAGTTAAGACTTTCGCGTTTTATAGCTCCCTAGATAAAAGCCTAGCAAAACTTGACTTAAACACGTTAAGGATACTAGCTAGAGTAAACTTAGGCAAGTAAACTCGGGTTGAGTCAAAAGATTCACAACGTTTTGAAAATTAAAACCACTTATTCTAATAAGGAAATAAAATAACTATAACAAAGGAAAATGCAACTATACAACTAGGCCAAAATAGATTAAAAATTTTGAAAAATGTCGAAAAATCAAATTTTCCGGTTAAAATGAGGACAAATACAAGGAAAAGGCCACTTAACTTCGATAGAAGTCCCCCCTACACTTAAGATAAACATTGTCCTCAATGTTTAAGCATGTGGGAGTAAACTCCCCTACACTTAGGACATTGTGCACTTTGTTTAAATCTCGCTAAGGAAGAGACAACTAAAGAGATTCCTATTTTAATATTGAGAAATATAAAATAGTGAATCGAAAAGAGTTTAGGATAGAACCGGGAAGAAGTGGAACACGGAATCACGGTTCGTCAAAAGTAATCAAGAGTGTGTCTTTGAAGCTCTAATCCCTGCACATGATAAGAAAGAAAGCAAGAAACACCACGGGGCTCCCCCTACACTTATGGTGAAAACAGGTAAAGATAGATAATTGGGTTGCCTCCCAAAAAGCGCTTGTTTTTGTTGACCGAGTCACGAGCCTGACTCGTCCCCGAATTAAATGGTCCATGGGGAAGCCTCGAATGTGATACCGGGATCAAAGACCTTGTCTTCGTTCCCGGTGGACATTAACAAAGGGGAGGCGGGGGAATAAGTCTTAAATGGGGGAAAGGTCCGCTCAACATACGAGAGGTATGTGAGGTAATGATCCACGGGAGGTGGGGTGGGTAAAGGAATCACATTATCATCCCCTAAAGACAATGGATGCTCAGCAGCAAGCGGCAAAGCCGTAAGGTCATCAAGTATAAAATAATCAATGATACCCCCGGGTCAAAACACTCATCCTCATGAACGTGAATCTTTTCGATTTCTTCATCATAAATAGGTGCGTCAAGCCAAGGTTTGTCGTTCCCATCATTGAGGATTTCAGAAACTCGCTCGAAAAGATCACGATCAAGTACGAAACCATCATTCATTTGTGGGGATTGTTGATAAGTTAAATCCGCACGAATGTGGTAAACGTAATTCTCAGTGGAGGAGTGTTGATTAGGTAACTCCTCGAGAATAGGATGATTGGTCAAGTGAGTTGGTTCGTCATTATTATGAAAAATAAGACGCTCCAACTCATCAAGTTCGGCATCGATGTTGGAAAAATCGACCTCGCTTGTAGGAAGAAGCGGAGGTAACAGAGCTAGCTCTCGTTCGATAATTTCCGCAATCTCAGGCTCGAATTGGAATTCATCATTAAAAACAACCTCATCCTTAACTTCAGCAAAAGTAGTAAGATCACAAACCTCATCAAAGAATTCTTCAAGACCAAAAGCACTAATCTCATTCAACGAATCACTATCCGTAGACGCATTGGTGTTATCAAGAATAGGAGTAGTAATCTCAGAAGATGGGTGGAGATCATTGACATCATCCTCGTCATCATCATCATCATAATAGTATGGATACACCGGAGGAGGAGTATAAGTCTCGATATTTGATATTTGCTCCTGTCGATGATCCTCTTGACGTTTCTCGATGATCTTGTTGCAAGCGTCTTGAAGTTGGTGACTTAGTTTAACAAGAGTGTTCCATTGTTCATGGGAGCGCAATTGTTCGAAGGAGGGTTGATGATCGATGATGTGCTGTGGGGGTTCAAAATGTTGAAAACCTGAATTATAGCATGATTGTGGCTCATAGTAGTTCATTGGTTGAGAAGAATTATAAACCGGATTTGGTTCATAATAATCCATTGGTGAAGAAAATTGAGGACACGGATTTTGCTCATAATAATTCATTGGTTGACAATAAGAAGAATCATGAGGACCCCCACAAGTTTGGCAAGAAGGGTAAGGAGAAAAGTCGGGTGCGTCTTGTGGATAGTTATTTTCATTGTCATAATTGTACCCCGGTTCTTGCCCGTGATCATACGGGTATTGAACCGGGCACGAAACATGCCAATGAGAATCGCTTCCACAATAGATGCACGGGGAAAGAGTAGGTGGGTTCAAAAATGACGAATTAAGTGAGTGGCACAAAGGACAGAATCCTGGTATTAATTGTGTATCTTTGATATCGTTTCCGCACCGCTCACATGTACACCATTGACAAGAGTCGTTCCCGTACAATCGTCTCCCACAACCGACGCAATGGACATAAGAATCCATAAAGAAAGATGGATGAGCAAGAAGAATATTTTTGGTGCAAAACTTTGAAAAAGAAATGCTTTTTATAATTTTTCAAATGTTTTTTGGATTTTTGAAAATATTTGGACACGAAAAATAACGTTCACAAGTGAACGGGTCCCAAAAGCCAACGCTTCTCTCACAAAAAACTTTCGATCCTCACGAAAAGAGCCGGCAGCGGCGCCATTTTAATGTTAAGATTTTACTAGTTGAAAAAGTTCGTTTCTCGGTATCTTCTCGAATTGATTTCCGGTTAAATGTGTGACTCAATTGTTTTTGGTTAAGAAAAAGGGAAGTTGATTATCTATAACTAATTAAAAAGTAAATGCGAAAAGTATTTAAAAACAAACTAAAGACAAGTACAAATAATAAAAGTAAAACAAGGTGAATTTTAAAAAATTAAAAGTTAAAACGATATTAAAACTAATAGTAAACAAATAATAAAACGTAATTTTAAAGCGAAACAATTAATAAAAATAAAACTAAAAGACGAAATTAACTATCGACTTGAAAATAAAGTTTACTAAACGAAAAAGGAGAGAATAAAACTAAAATGGTACTTTAAAGCTAAACGAGACAAAACCTAAAGCGGGTACTAAATAAAAGATAAAACTTGAACTTTACGAAAAAATATTAATTTTAAAATTAGAAGAAAAATATAACTAAAAATATGTAACTTTCAGAAATAAAATCGGAACAACTTTCAGATTAAACTAAACAATTACGGAATAAAAATAATAAATAGATAAGCAAGCAAGCTAGCTAGCTAGCTGCTCACTTTTTTGGCGCCAAACAGATTCCATCGCAATGTTAGTATCGGAATGGGTATTTTTGATTAGTATCGGAATGTGCTTTCTAATTGTAGTATCGGAATAATTATATATATATTTTTTTTTTTAATTTAAAAACTGTCGCAATATATTATATTAACAAAAACTGTCGGAATGAAACTAAAAGAAAGGTATCGGAATATAGAAAAGATTGAAACCATCGGAATGTGCCTATTGAAAATTGGGCAGCACTTCGTCGCAATACAAACCTAAACCCCGTCGCAATCCCGATCGCAATGTGCGATCGGAATCACGATCGGAATAGGGGGATGAAAACATAAGCCATCGCAAAGTAGAACCAAGAATGGTTATTGCGATGGAACAAAAGCCGCCCGTCGGAATGTATAAAACCCTTGTATTGCGATGAAAACAACCTTAAACCGAAATTGGTGGTAAGCTTAAAATCTCAATAAGAACATACAATAAGCTACCAAACCAAAACTTGAACAACTTAATAAGCATAAATTTGAAAGCTTTTTAAAAGACGAAATTCATAAACTTTATAAAAACACAAAATGAGAAAACAAAATAAGCAAACTTTAAAGAGACTAACTTTTTAAGAAAACTAAAAAGCAAATAAGCTAAGTACAAAATAAGCCAATAAGATTGTCAAACTTATAGCTTATTTCATACGAAAACTTATATAGAAGTAAAAAGGTGAACTTTTTACTCAAATAAGCAATATGATTAAGCAAAACCAAAACTTAATCCGAACCAAAATCAAATCAAAAACAAGAAAAGTAGGATGAGAAAGATAAATAAAAGCTTGATAAAAGGGAAATTAAGATCCAACAATTAAATTAACTTACTTGGAATTAAACGGTACGAAATTTAAGACATGAAATTAAAATGACAAGAAATTAAAAGGTACAAGTAATGAAAATGGTGGAAAGACTAATTTTGTCAAAATTAGCTAACAACTACAAAATGAAGTCCTAATGATTTATTTATAGGGGAGGAGGAGGATTAGTGGAAGGAAGCTTCCTCCCCTCTTTCATTTCTTCTTAATTGCGTCATTAAGTCCCTCCTTCTTTTAATCTTCAATAATTGCATACTTAGTCCTTTTCTTCTAATCTTCTTTAAACTTGGACTTAAGGGACTTTTGGCTTCGGGATTTCTTTGAACTCGTCTTTAAATTCTTCAATAAAGTAGACTTGAATTCTTCGGCTTTTGATAAACTTCCGTCTTTTGACTTTTTCTTCGATAAATCTTCAGAATTGGTCTTGGACTTTCGTTCTTTTTGCACTCTTGACTTCTTGACTTCGTCTTTCATCTTTTTCTTCAATAAAAGTCCGTAAATGCCCGTGAATATCCGTGTTTTCTCCACTTCTCACCTTTTCGTCCTAAATCACAACAAAAACACAAACCACGCATAATTCTGACATAAATGACATAAAATACACGTTTTGGCTTGGTTATTATTGTAATTAAGTGGTAAAAAGGATGGGTGTTTTCACACCTATCAGGAGTACAAGAGTTGCATTAATCAAGGTTTTTCAATTTTTTTGTTTTGAATATTGTGCTTCTAACTCTATTGAATCTTAGCAGGGTTGTTGTTGGATGATTGTACTTGTTCTTGCTAGTACATAAGCTAAAAATTCGTGGGTGTGGATGTCCATCCATTAGGTTTGCATACTTAATCCCAAAATCTGTCAAAAAGTTGATTTTTGATGATATTTGTGTGTGACCTGTGTTCTTGTGAATTTTCTGGCTTCAATTTTCTTCATCTTGCATGTTAATGTTGTTGGTATGCTAAATTAATCAGATGGTAAACTGAATCACACTTATACTTGTTTAATTTTTGGATTAAAAAGATAAAGGGGTGTTTGGGATTACCTGTTTTCTTTGATTTTGTGCTATTGTGTTGTTGGAAAGTGTTGTTTGTGTTTGGTATCTGCTATATACTTTATTGAGTGCACTTTGCTGCAAGTTTTTGAGTTTGTAAGCTTGAATCAATCAATCTGCTATATCTTGTTGATTTTAACTAATTTTGGCCTATGATTTTGGGAAAATCTAGAATTTATGCATGCTTAGGGTTAAAAGTCATTTGAACATCATTAATATAACATATGTGATAGATTTGAGTGATTGAATTTGGACTTTGTGTCAAGTACATCAGCAAGAACACCTTTGGCCAAATTTTGTACATCAGTGAACTTCATATGCTTGAATCTTGCTTAAATCTTTGAACCAATGCATGAAACCTGTTGATTTGTGTTCATCTAAGTTAGATAAATCTTGTGTGTTGATTTGGTGCAATTTGGTTGGCTAGATTTTGCTAAAACAGCTTTTGGTCAAAACTGCATAACTTGTTCATATATGGGCATGATCTGGTGCTTAATTGATTAAACTATACTAATTGGCTTGTTGAATTTTTGATTTCTTTGTTGTATTTGACTCCTTTTGATCCACTGATCAATTGGGTGCCTTTGTGTAACTTGAATCTCCAAAAAATTCACTAAAGACAAAAAGTCAAGAAAGTCAAGCAGGGGGAAAAGTTCCCACTGCTCATCCATAAAAAGTTACCACTGCTAGTGTAAAAGTGAAGTCGGCTTATTAATAAGCTATATTGGCTTATTCCAACGGGCAACAACTTGTTTTTTGTAATAGGTCTTACTTATTTGACCCATTTGTTTTGACTGGAGCTTATTGGACTTTGACTTTGACTTTTTGCTAGAAAACGAACTTATTTGACTTTTTACCTAGTGCTTATTAACTTATTCCAGCTTATTTATTGTGCTTATTGAAAAGATTTTTGGTTATTAAGCTTAATTAAGTCATTTGTAATCCAAAGAAATTTGAATCAGCTCTTGAAATAGCCTAGAACTCGAAAACGACTATTTTGTCGTTTTGTGAAGATAGCTTTTAGCTTATTCAGGCTTATTTCTTGGACTTTTTTTCAAATTTCTTTTTACAAACAACTTAATTAGGTCAAGAGAAGCTTGTGTGTTTAATTTCAGCTTATGGCTTAATGGGCTAAAAAGCCCATTAAGAATAAGCTGTTGACAATAAGTTAGCTTATTTCACATTTTCAGCTCTTGGGCCTTTGGAAAAAGTTGTTGAAAATCAAATTTTGAGTCAGATAGGAGTTTTTGGGCTTAATTTGGCAACATTTTTCTTATTGGGCCAAAACTAAGCCCATTAAGGATTCTGTTTGGATTTTAGCCCATTTCTAGGCCCATTAAGGGTATTTAGGTAATTTTAACTTCATTTCTGTATTATTTAGATTAAAATAATCTAGTTTGCAACTTTTTAGAATTTTTTAGGATTTTTCGATTTTTATTAATATTTTAATATTATTTTATTATTAAAATTTAAAAGTCTGATTTTCTAAGTTTTTATATTTTTCCTAGGTTCTAGACACTTAATTAGGAATTTTTCAATTTTCCAAATATTTTTAGAGTATTTCATTTATTTTCTAGATTTAATTTAAATTTTAATAGCTTTTAATAGTTTTTAATTGTTTAAAAATAGTTTTATTTGGTTTTAAAATTTTGAAAAATACTTTTTAGTTTATTTAGGTTATTTTAGAGGTTTACAAATTTAAAAACCTTGATTTGGACTTTTTACTAGTTAATTTTGATTTTTAGTGCTTTTATTAGCATTTAAAAGTTAATAATTAATTAAATAAAAGGTTTTAGCAAGTTTTGATTCTTTGTAAACCCCTCGAATATTTTAGAGTATTTTTAGTGATTTTTGGTAATTTTTTTAGAATAAATTTTAATTTTACCCGTGTTTTACGTTTTTACGCCTTTCACGTCTTAGTGTAATTTTACGTCATCCGTCTTCATTTTTCTTCTCTTCTTGGTAATATTAATCTCAAACCATTAACCATATTCTTAACAAAATACACTTGCCTCCTTGGGAAACGAACTTGGAACTTCACTTGGGTCATTAGTGTTTGGTTTTCCTAAACCCGCACTTAACGCTTACCACTATTTTACGCTCTCTTTTCCTAAAGGGGTGTAAATTTATTACAATCAGTACCTTTGACACATATTTTGTCAATTCTACAATTATGGTTTTCTTTTAAAGCATTGACACACAACAGATGCACCAAGCCACCACCAACAGATTTCAATGAGTAAATGACATATGTCAGTTAGCTCATTTGACAAACATTAGTGAGACAATTTATGGATAACAACTAACTCTACCCGTACTAAAACGTAACTATTTCTACAACCATATGATGACACTGACCATGATACATGGTCTGTACACTTGACCAATGTTTAAACATTTCACTACAGTGGTAAAATTCAACAATTGGCTAAATCCATGAGAAAAGAGTCAAAAATCAGTAGAAATAAATAAAAAGGGAAACTCGGGGGATACCTACAATTCACATTGAAGTTCAAGTCAAAAATGTAACTCCACGTCCATTAATTACAAAACACATATCCAACCATACACAAATGATACCTGCAAACATCAAGCCATAGTTAAGTTCTCAGCATTCAACCAAGGTTAAGGTCCAAAGCTTTAGATGTAAATGGACTACTTGGGAATATATTTATGATGTTACTAAGAGGTAAGGCAAAAGCTATATTTTGAATGATCAAACATGAAAAAAAATTAATTAGAACCAAAAGAGACTTAATAAGTCTGATTATCAATAACTCAGAAAAAAATATTCAATATGCAAAACATCAATAGAGGTTAATGACCATCAATTCATGACCATGATCTTAACAAAAAAAGTTCTACAAAAACAATTTCTTTATTAACAACCACATGATGAAAACCATATTCCTTGGCTTGTGCAACCTTGATGTCTTTTTCACTATACTTTAAGTGGTTTTACAAATCAGAGAATACTAGCTAAAGGTTAAACAAATAGATGACTTTAGCTACATAAAAACATGCCTTTATGCACACCGCCATCTTATGCAACATCGCCATCTAATGCAACTTCTTTATTTTAGAAGACATTAGAACATGGAGCTTTAGTGTGTTTATTGTGAATCTACCATACTGCTTTAGTATGGATCATGTCGTAAGCCTTTCTAAATAATCGTTTATGATCAATATTAATTACAAAAATACCACTAAGATCTTGTAGATTTTTATGCTCTGTAGCAGGGTGTTTGTGATACCACCGGTTTCAGCACCTACACACCAGAATTTAAGTCATAAAGCCCACCTATTTCAGCTTCCAAACCCCCACCCATTTGAGCCCCGAAACGAACACATTTCGGTGCAGAAACCCACCCATTAAAACCCGAGAAACAAACCATGTTGTCATGTTTACTTCTGGAACACTTATTGTATATATTACATCAAACACTTGTTGAGCCTATCTTAAACGGTACATCGACTTTCCCTATTTCTCTAGATATGACTGCAGGTACTAAATTTTTTTGGATGGTTTGATAGTGCAAGGGAATACCTGAATCCACACATCCATATTGTATGCTTTAATTGTGGAATAGATTGTATCTCCTATAAACAAATTAAGAAACCGATTTAACATTATTTCAATTAGCCAAAGCTTTTAGACAATGTAACTTACAATTATAGAGAAAATATTGTCGTATGCCAAAATCAAGAATCCTAAACCTGCAAAACAAAATAATAAAAAAGGCTATATGAACAAAAAATTCAGAATATGTGTTATGATAATCAATCAGAAAAATTATATTCATAGATTAAGATACCCAAATCCCAGAACAATAACTCATACCATTAACTTAAACCAAAATAATTCATAGATTAAGACACCCGGAACCAATCTGTAAAACATACAAATTATAAAAGGTATTAAGTTTCCCCCGAAACAATATAGCGTTTTTTAATTGAATTGATTATATCAAAAATAAAATCACTGAATTAATAAGATTATTTTTTGTATTTTGCATATTAATTCATCATGTTTTTTGGGTATTTTGGGGAGATAAAAAAAACTTAACATAAAGCATCAATGAAAGCTCCCGTTCCTGTTTCTGTTTCTGCAACAAAAAAAAGAAATAATTAACAACTAAACAAAACTGAATAGGTATGATTAATGAAAAAAAGAGTATACCCGGTTCAAAAGAATACATTACGATCAATTTTATGTTGCTAATGTTTTTCCAAACCTGATGCATACATGTGCTAAGGATGCAAACCCGTAGAATAGAGCGATTAGATCATTCTTGTAGCCTAAATGGACATCAATCCATTCAATGATGGGACAACAAAGAATATATATTAAGCAGAAATATTATTTTCTTGTTAATCTTTATTCAGTTACATTTTTTTTCATTGAATGAAGATAAAAAAGAGAGATTATTTTTTTATTAATCTTCATTTAATTACATTTTTTTCATTGAATAAAGATTAAAAAAGAGAAATTATTTTTTGGTTAATCTTCATTCAAGTACATTTTTTTATTGAATGAAGATCTAAGAGCTTGCACAATATGAAGATTAAGAAGATAGAGTTGGCCAGCAGGTTACAGGATGCAGATCATTGAGCTGCAAATATGGATTTATATAGGTGTGATCTTTTAGGGTTACCATGCAAAATTATAGGAGAGGAGCGTCTTTGCTCATTGATGGATACGTGTTTCCTTTTGAATGCCATAAAAACATTACTAAAAATATTGCATTCGTTTGGAATTTTGAATTTTCTCAAGAATGAAGCGTATAATGTACATGTATTATTTTAGGGAATGGTTTTTATGGTGTTTTTAATGCTTAAGCATAAAAGTATTGTACATAAGAGTTATTTAAGGAGTGTTTTTAAATTTTTCAAGCTTAATATGTTTGTAAATTATTTTGGTTTATTTTTTAAAATAGATAGATTGGGTTTGTTTCTCGCTTTCCGACCTTTTCACGGAAAGTAGTGGATTTAAATGGTTATCTTTGTTTGTTTTTATCATTTTTGACTGGTTTTCTGTTAGGAGAGGTAGAGTGCGGGTAGAAGGAACGGAGAAACTTGTAAATAGAGGCTTGTGATTGGCATATATTCTTGATTCAAAAGATGGCACGAGACGACAACTTAAATGTTTTAAAATTAGAAGAATAGGTAAGAGATAACGCTTTCGAATTGGCCGTGATTACACCGACTAAGGATAGAGGCGAGAATGTCTTCCCTTCGCCTTTGTAGTTGACAACAATCATTGATTTCTCGGCGGGGCCAGAGTTAACCTTGAAAGGCCATAGCTTTATGTCACTTTGTAGTTGACAACAAATTCTACAGTATAGAAGCAATATTAATTTAGAATATCAATAAATTACCAAATGAAACTGGTTCAAGCATTTCATCAAACAAGTATTATGTATAAAACTGAATCAATTTGGTTCAACGATAATGATAGAAGCTATTACAAGTAATCGTAACTGAACACCAATTACTTATATATCTATGATCAAAGTGTGATTATTTAACCTTTTGAAGAGCCAATTTTAACCTCCAAATTAGTGATAGATGTTGGCATGCTGCTATGGCAACGAAGATTGGTCCTCCGATAGGAAATTTGTGTTATAGTTTTCTGGTGTAGTGTGGTTCTGTTCGGCGGTGTTGTGGTTGTTTTACACTCGGTGATTGGGTGGTGTAGTGGAGGTTGTGACGGTAGTGTGGTGGTTATGAATATGATCGGTGCAGTAGTAATGGAGAGGCCATTGAATTTGTGTTTTGAATGAAAAAATAAAATGAAAATATGTTAATTAGTTAAATCTTTGATTAATTTAAACCAATGGATTATAGTTTCTAGGAAAAAACAAGTTTTCATTTTAACTTTTCCTTGTGTTAAAGGCTGCTGATCTTATTGGAACATCAAGGTATGTTATGGTAACATTCATGTTATCTTTTTTTAGATTTATTGATATTGTATGTCGTCGATAAATCATATCTTTATTACTTATCCCTTATATGTTGTGCACATGACACGTTAAGGTGTTTAGAAGTATTCTTAAACATATAAACTTGTACATCTAATTACAACAAAAAGTACATTAAACATAACAGGTTAACGGTTTATCTAACAGTGCAAATTACAAGTTAAAAAAAGGGTACAAATTACCCGTTCTTCAAAGTGAAGATTAAGGGGTTCAAATTCAACTTGGAGGAAATTTAATTTTTTTTTTGCCATGGAAGTTCACATGCTATGATTTCAGATTATCTAAAAAGTTACTTAATTTGATATTAGTCAACTTACAATATGAATAAAAAAATTAGCTCAAATGAGTGTTGGAAATGTCAAATATGAATTCACATGAATTTTTTTAGGTCGTGCTTTAACATGGGGAAAAATTGCCTAGTGTAGTAACAAATAAACCTAAAAAGCAAATTAAAGCAAGTTTATATTACTACAATATTTAGTTCTTGTTAGGGTAAAATCTATATAATATCATCGTACTTATTAAAATGTATCGACTTTAAACACTTACAATTTAATCGCTAGACATTACCAATGAACTTTTAAATTGATTATACATTTTACTAACATTACCATGAAATGACTATATCACCCTTATTTTATTTAACATTATATATTATATAAAAAAACTCAAATCCAAAATAAATTTATTACAAAACAAACATGAATCGGTTTAACATTACTTCCTCAAACAACCACGAATTCCCCTTTGTAGTAAGAGGAACTTGGCTGGGTTACATGTCAATTTCATCCAATTAAAGTACTACCCTTCATGTAACACACCAACATCTATGTACCTAGCGGAAAATATGTATAAAAACACAAATTTAAAAATCCACTGTTATTGTTTCAAGGATAATCAACGTACCAAATAGCGATGATCGAGGAAGATATGTGATTTTGATAAGCAACGAATAATTTGCTTTTTAAAATCATAAACGACAGGAGAAACAACTCTCTCAATGAGTTGTTTATAATCTGGTGGTAAAAACTGCTCCCATACTGCGTCGTAATCTGCCGTCGACTTGAAATCTTTACATACGAGAGCAACTCTGCATGCATCTCGTGGGGAAGTGTGTGACAGTATATCCACTAGGCAGTCTTCTATAAGCACCGAAAATGTCCTCTTTTTCAGTTCTTTTAATCTTGGGTCTCTTTTTTTTCTTAAACATCTTTTTTATATCATACGGTGAAACATTGAGTACTACTACATAAAAGACTAAAAAGAACGGTCCAAAGCCCATATAAAGAACGGTTTTGAACCACTCTAACCAAGGGTGATCTTTTTAAGTGAGATATAAATAGAACGGTTCAGAACCGATCTATTTAAAGAACTAAATAGAACGGTTGTCATAAAACAAGCGCTCTATTTGATGCGATCTGTATGATGTAGTGGTGTTCGTTATACTGTGATAATTAGATCGGTTTTTAACCGATCTTATTAACATGTATATATTAAAAAAATAATAAAATTCCTATTTTCCTAGTCCCGAAAGTATAATCCAGGTTTTCTCTTACAAAAATGCAGGTTTTCCAGAATTGTATTCATTGCCATAAACAATACTAATCTTCTTGTACAAATAACTACAATACAGTCAACATACAGGTTACAAACCGAAGTAACTTCAACAAGGAAACGACAATTGAAAAATAATTCAAACATAATGTGAGCTTCACAAGTCTTACTAACTACTACAAAAATCCAAACTGCTCCGTTGAAAATGTAGGTGGAGATCCACTCCAGCCTCAAAATAAGAGAAGTAATCAAGGATTCAAAAAGAGTAAAGCTCGGTGACCTTTGGACCCATTTTCTTGCTAGCTTGTCATTGTTGTTGTTATCGTTGTTACCCACTGTCAACAAAATATAAAGTTACAATGCAAATTTCAAAGCTTTAAATTTAGAGATGCAAGCACCACTAGTATTGGACTCTCACTATAATTTATGTGATCTGGATTAAAGGGGTGTTTGGGTATGGCTGATGCAGCAGTTAAGCTGCCGCAACAACAATTTAGGGGGTGTTAGGGCCAATCTACAAAGGGTTGCACTTAATGGTCTTGATGGCTCAGTTGCTATGGTACATAGTTATTTGTAAACGGCTCTCTAAGAACCGCTTCACATGATAAACGAGGATGTGTCTGAGTTCACATGATAGATTGTGTAGTAACATACCTCATCAGTCGCGCCACAATGAAAACCATGTATTGACGACAACTTCCATCTCACGTAAGCTTAATGACTTGTTGTCACCCCAAGGGACCTATATACAACATAAGAAATAAATAAACATTGTTAGATTAAAAAAATTTGGAATAAAAGAAAATAAAATTAAAAGATATCTTAACATGTACTTACTATATTTGGGAAATCCTCATATTGATATTTTAGCACAAAATCAAGCACCCATTTCATCACATAGAATCCACACTCCCAGTCTTCCTCTTGTAGATTCACAGGAAGCTCCCAATTCAACGGCCCAACAACCCTAAAAACGAGAAAATAAGAAACAATTTGTGTTAACTGTTATTAAATTATAGGTCAATTTGAAATTAACTTAAGAATTTTATTACCTTTCCACTTGATTAACAAGATAATAGCTTTCCTTGGTTCTATTTTTTGGCCCCTTATAAGAATCCAGAATGAATCCCTTTTTGTGTGTTTGGGCAAATTATCAAAAAGAGCATGATGACGACTGTATATATATGCAAACAATTTGTCATAAAGCAAAAGCAAATAACTTAATATCAGTTTACAAATAAGAATTGTCTTACCCCTCCAGGTAAGGTGCCACAAAAAAATCATAACCCTTTAGTGCTTCTGTCAGGTAAAGTATGACACCAATGTCCGTGTCCATACCGGTATCTGCGGTGATCACTTCTGGGTTTAAGAAACCTGTCTTGTTATTTTTATTTGGTGAGGCTGTCTTGAAAAGATAAAGTGACCTATCAAACCACAATAACAACTAAACTTAGTGACACATAAACCATGTAGTAATCAATCAAGCACACATATCTCAACAGGAAGGTTTTTATTATAATGCTAGTCTATTTTTCACTTATAGTGATAACTACTATTATCTACTATACTACACCTGCAATTGATTTAACTGATTAACCGCGGGTTCTAATGTACTTACCACATTACTAGCTCTAATTGTTCATACAACACACAACAAAATTGTTTATCACATATAGGAGGACTAGAAGTCTAGTTTGCATCAAGTTATCTAAAAAGAATTGTTTCAATAAATAAAATCAGTTGATGCCATTACCACTTTACAAGTTTGTGTCCTCAGCCGGAACCAAGAAAAGACTAGCGTTGTAACAATTAACTAACATACCGTAAGAAAAGAGTGATAATGTTGGTCCCTATTTGGTCTCCATCCAAAAGTTCAATGATGTCTATTGGGTTGATTGGGAGCAAAAAATCAGCACCATCCCGAAATATCTCCTTCTTAAAATCAACATATTGCGGCATGGCGCAATCCTCACGGGCCATCCAGCGATAATAACCCTTCTTCACAGCCTCTGATCTCTGATCTACCTCCTTTTTCAACAAAATCAATCGCTTTCGGATATCAGATTTTTCTTTCTCATCTTTTGACTGTTTAACGGGTGCTTTTACAGTCTTTTTCCTTTTCTTGCTCGCCTATGCATACATAAATACATATGAATCATTTGTATGTTCTATTTTGAAGCAAACAAATGCTAAAATTCATTAGGATTTACCCGAGTAACAGAAGGAACAAATGTAGCCGTTAATGCTGAACATTCAGGTCCTTGTACATTTTTTGGTAACGCGCTCTTGGCTACCACACTTGTTGCAGGGCTGTTTGGAAAAGCCTACATATTTCAATTGTGAAAATACATGAATAAATCTTTACTAATATAAAATACAAAATATAAAAACATACAAGACAAAATGAAGAAGTACATCAAAGTAATACCACAAAACGAGCAATGGCTAGAATACTTTAGGATTTACCCGAGTAACAGAAGGAACATCTGAAGCCGTTAATTCTGAGCATACAGGTCCTTGTACATTTTTTGGTAACGTACTCTTGGATGCCGCAGTTGTTGCAGGGCTGTTTGGCAAACCCTACAGATTTCAATTGTAAAGACACTAGTAAAGCTTACTAATATACAATACAAACTATAAATATATACAAAGGTATACAACACAAAATGAAGAAAGTAAATCAAAGTAATACCGGAAAACGACCAATGGCTCTAACTGGCCATTGAATAAAAGCCTCAAGCGCATCTCCTAATTTTGAAATATCTTCATCCGGCACAGGAAGCTCCAAATCTTCTTGCTTATTAAGTACTCTAAAAACCGAGACCCTCATGTGACCCTTTTGTAACCTTTTCCCATGTATCAAGCCATCGCCAACAGGGTATAACATCGCTTGCGCGTACAAAATCCTCTCGCCAGTAAGAATAGATTCAGGAATGAACAAAGAGCATGATGTAGCTTCCTAGAAAACAGACCATGTGGTGTATTAGGCACATGTACGTAAAGTACATTACATATCAATATACTAATATAACACTTATACATTCACCTTTATGAAATCTATTCTGATGATGTTCCTTGTTGTCGAGGCAACACTGCTCGGTCCAGTGCTTGGTTGCTTCCTAAGTTCTTCCAACATTTTCTCCTTTAAATGATCCCAAATCGGACCAGTCATAAACCTTTCTTGCATTTGTTGAGACAACTCTTCAAGATCTATTGAGTTTTGGTAGGTCCTTTTCTTCCTCACGTATCCTGTTAAACCTTTTTTATATCCAACGTTAGAGCTAACCCCCTTTGTTCGACCCCCATGGTCAGGTCCAAACACAACTGTCACAGAATCTGCTCCGGGTTGAGCTTCAATCGTCCCTTGAGACAACTGCTCCTCTGCTTCTAGCTGTTAATCAATGGAAGTTTTAAATACATGAAAACAACTTTATGATAAACCCCAATATATGGAAATGGTAAATTAAAACACTCTTATTTCAAAACAAGAAATAATCTTACCAATTTTTTTGCTATCTCAGCTGTCTCTGGAGGCACAATTATTTTCCCATCTTTATCAAACCGTCTCCTCCCCAAAAAAAAATTAATCCCACGACCTGGTATCTTGTGAAGATCGGTTGACTTATTTGGGTCATTTCGTTCTTCATCCGTCTGCTTTTCAAAACCAGCGTAGCCTTTCGCTCCTACTCTAGGTCGGTTAACTTGCTTCAATGCACGCGCTCTCGCTTCTTCATGCTTTTTCTTTACATGGCATTAGGAGACGGTTTAGAAAACTTTCAATATATGATGATTCATAGATTATAAAAGTAAGCGAGGAAGTAAAACTAACCAGTTTTTCTGCTGTATAATGCTCAATGCGACAGAATTGTTGATATACTTTCGGGTCAAGGAAGGTATATGTCTCACGAGGACAAATGTTTTTAAGCATGTACTCATTCCTCAACGTGTTCTTAAATGCCCTCCACTTTTGGCCACACGACCTAAGTGTATGACCTTTTATTATATCATCATCTTCGACTCTCATTTTTGTCTATTTATGTTGACATAAACCTTGTTAAAGATGAATGTGTATGCTAATAATAAGAAAATACAGCTAAAAAACATAGATAGTACCTTAATATCCAACCATAGCATCTCTTTATCTTTGTGCTCTATTTTATGCCAATTAGATTCGAGGATAGATATATTCTTCCTAACGGCATTTCCGAAGTATGTTGTAAATTTACGAGCGTGTTCACCTATAGCAGCGCCATGAATATTAAATTCTACAGATTCACCTACGGGAAGATCCTGTATTTTGTTGATCCCTCTCTTTTTTCGTGGTTTTGTGTAATGGAGATTGATTGCCGTGTATCATGTTCAATACATACAACACATCTAAATTTTCAAACGCATACAATACATGTTACATGAGATAGCGTAGCATTTAAGTAAATTCAAACTAATACAAACTAATCAAGATATTGCATAAGACAAAAATTTCTAAACTTCATAACTTTGCTATATGACTTGGTCTCTCCCTATTTTCTCACGTTTTATATATGGCATGTGAAGATAAGTACCAATATTAATGTTATTTTGAATTACAAGTGCAAATCTCATCCGCTTTAACAAACCTCCTTGAAATGTGGACTTCAAATTAAACCTCCATGCATATAAGATGCACATGCTCACAGTATCTAAAGCTGTAATTTCGCAACCATTTAGATAAATAAGATGTTTTGTTATGCTATCGTTTCCATCTTACACTCCAGCAACTAATGCATTCAGTCTGCTTTCTATCTCTCACACTCTTCCTCCAAGCTTCTTTAATTTCAGATAGCACTCTTAGCAAGGAAAATGATAAGTCTGTAAGACTTTATCGCTAATACTATTGTGAACAGTTAATGATAATCCGTATATAGTAATTAACCAATGTCTAAGTTATACACATCATGATTAATCTTTGTATTTGCATGTAACAAAGTTGTGTTCAAGTCTAACAATATAATCAGGTGAAATGCTAACTAGATAACATCACGTAGACCTTATGCAAGATGATTGAACTGAAAATACGCTTGATGGCAAATGTTCTATTCATGTTTACATTTATCGTCCTTTACATTATAGATATAATGGTTTTATACCCATATAATGTTCCATGATTAACTTTTACTGAGATTATCATAAAGTTCATCAACTAATCTAGACAATGCCAATGCCTTTGAGTTTTTTTAAACAGAAATATATCATATAACTAAAAAACCTACAATGAGAAGCTAGGGGGATACTGTAAAACCCGTAAAAATAAGGTCATAATTTGATTCTATTTTTCAATTATTTTGAAGTAATTTTTAACGTTAAATATTATTATGTTTAACGGTTTAAGTTGAAACCGATATTAAATATTATATTTTAATATTTTGACGAGTAACGAGGACTACTAGTGATCGCGATACCGACGGATGCCAAAAATTTTATATTTTATTATCGATCGTTTCGATATTTAATATTTTCGACGATATCGTTTTAATTACGTATCGAGTCGTTATATTATTATTTTTCATGTGCGTTTAAACTTTTTAGTATTTTTACGAAACCCGAGTCTCGTAAATATTTCAAAATTTACAATTTACACTTTCTATCCTTTTAAACTATTTTATTACATTTTAGTCCAAAACTATTCACTAATTGCACTTTGGTCCTCACCCCACTAGTAAATAAATCCTCCACTAACTACTTATTAAATTTTTTTTAATAAAAAAATTCATTTCTTCTTCCCTTTTGCCTTGTTCTTGCCGTCCACCATAAGAACACCATCACCAATTTCATAAAAATATTTTGATCTAGCCAAATTCAAGAAAAACCAAGCTTAATCCCTATCTTAAAATCATCTTGTGAGTATTTTGTACCATTTTTATCAACATGCAACCATATTAATTTTTTTTAGAAAAGTTGGTGATGTTTGATCCAAATTTGTTGTATGCATTTGTTAGTAGTGATAATCAAATGGTGTTTATGCTATGTTTTTGTTAAAAAGTTGATTTTTAATTTTTGGGTTTTTGATTTTGATGATGATACAAGTGTTAGGATAGGTTTATGGTGATATTAGGATGTTAGAATGATGATAAAAGTTGTTGGTTTTAATCAAAAACTTGATTTTGTATGGTTTTTAAATGGTCAATTTTGGGCAGTAGGTTTGAGGACATTTTCGAGGGTCTTAAGTCTGGATATAGGATGATATTATAGGATAACAAACCATCAGGAGTCCGAACGGGCGGGGGATTCTGTTGAGTCAACATCCCCAGTACCACTTGAAAGTCATCCTTCATCATCGTTTAATTATAATCTCTCTATCTATGCTATGAAGGGTATGTTGTAGAGAATTTCGAGAGCTTCGATTTCATATAAAGTAGGCCTTCCAACTCATTACGAGTCAAAAGTTACACTAGTTTGATTTTCGTGTACCGGGAGACGAGTGTCGACACAATCCGAAAATTGTTGTCGATATCTGGATCGAATCTCGGGGACTATAAAATGAGTTTCAAAATGATTCAAGGGCTGTTCTCAGGCTCCAAGTTTAGTATTTTGAGTCTATTTTTAGAATCAATTGGCGGTTTTATAAATGGAGTTGTTTAGAATGGTCAAAATGGTTTCGTAAGTCAAGGTCGCTAAACTGTCCGGATTTTGTGATTCAAAGATGAGTCGGGCAGGGAACTTTAGAAGTAGAATCTTTTGATGGGCTCTTGGGAGGACTTTATACATATAGTAAGTAAGTTCTCTGAGTAGTATCATAAAAATTTGATGTGTCTAAGTATGGGAAAACGGCTTGGACATTCGGTATGTTCCGGCAGATTTTTATTAAAGGCGTAGAATAATAAAATGAATATATAGGAGAGTGTAATAGTATCACTTGTATCGTTTTCTCTCGAGTTTGTCGTGATTATATGAGTCGAGTTTTATATTCATATGTATGGTTTATTTCTCGAGTCTATTATTAATGAACGCACCATATTTGATAGGTTGCGGTTCTCGTGTTTGAAAGGCATCATCTATCGTCGGCGATCGTCTCATTACCACTATTGGCTAAGGTGAGTCTATAGCCTCGTTTGCGCAATTATATGATTTTAAAAACCCGCGAGGGGGAATACATGTTTTTATAAACTTAGAACACAAGATTTTTATGGTATGCTTTGTCCCTCTATGAATGGACCCGTGGTTGCCTTTAAATTGTATTAAGTGATTGCCATTGTTAAAGCCTCAATTATGGACCGTTAATTAACTTATGATGGGTTAACCGCTAGTATAATTAATAGATCTATGGGGAAGCCGCCCCGGTTCAGTTTGTGTGGACTTGTCACAGAAGCTTAGGCCCGACCTCCACACTGTTTGGACATATTGTATTGAGAAGTCAGGTATACGGCAATGTACCAATAATCTGGGGGTAATGAAATTAATAAATCTCTTGTCTTATTAGACCTAACGGAGTGTCTAAGGGCTCGGTTCCATGAGCTTATTGCAATTTATGCTATATACAATTATCATTGTTGATGCAAATTATTATCTGATGCTTATAAGCATGTCACAAACTTATAATCTTTGCTTGTGTTCAAATTGATTACATAAACATATAGATTCACTCGGCATTTTTGCTGATTGTTTTACTCACATGTATTTCAGGTAATCAAGAAGTGGAAGCTTGGAGGTCACGGGGAATGAAGTTGTGCACTGCTTTTGTTGTTCAAACTCTTTGATTTATTTATCGTTCCATTTTTAAAACAAACTAATATGTTGTTTTAACTTATCTTTTGGTAACGATTACTTGGGACTACGCTACTCTGATGAATGTTTTGGGAACGATAAATCTAAAACGTCTCTTTTCGAGTCGTTCTTTATAAGTTATGTGTTATTGTATCATTGTTTAGCACCCAAAGATGTATTCCGCTGCGTGTAAATTTGGGGGTGTTAAAGATTGGTACCAGAGCCATGAGTTATAGAGAACTAGGTCTTTGTTTTAAAAACCTAAACTATAACTGTCAGTTTTTATTTTTCAAAGAGTCGGTGCACATAACTTCGCGTGACTTCAGGTTCAAGCTACTTCTGGGATTACAAATTTAGTATACATTATTATGTATGCCTTATTGCTAAGTATTTATAAATAAATACTATGATCAACTTATGGATATATTTATATCTAGGATCCCTTTTATCGATATATATTTATGTCGTTAAACTTTTCGATAAAAGTTTATCATTTATTAATGATTAACTTAAATAAATACATTGAATTTTCAAGATCTTCCTGTATTTATTTTTGAAGTATTTAAATTGCTTTTATTGCAAAATTTATATTATGACCTTACATACCTCCATCTGCGCGCGTTACTTTTATTGCTTAACCCTTTGAGATATCTATATAGATATTCAAATCGTCTTCCGGCTATTTGTGCTTGGACGTCTTTTAACGTAATTTCTAGACCATTGTGTAGCTCAATGTGTCTTTGGAATAGACTAACCGCTATTTATTGACATTTATATGTATCGACTCCGAAGTGTATTGTTCACTTACATCTCGGTAACGTCATCGTTATTTTATAAATCATCGTCTAGATTATGGCGCTAGATTGGGATACGATTTTACTTCTATAAAATTGTATCATTTGTTTTTCATTAACCTTCTTTCTCTCGGAACACAACCTATGAATGTTCCACTCTTTTCTTGTTATGTTTTGTGTTTTTGACAATCGTGGCACCAAGGAGATTTGCCTACATTGCATTTTGAAATCTAAATTATGAACGTTATGAACCGTTTTGACTTTCTACTTTCTTGTGGATATTCTTGCATTTTATGCCATATTTTCTTTATATGCTCATTTATATAAATCATATTTTATTACAATGTGATCCATACATGTGTGTATGTAAATTTTTGGGTCATTAAAAAGTGTTGGTAAAACATATTAGATGACGTAGAATAAAAATTGCATTATAATTTAAAATATTAATAAAGTTTGATTGAACTTTTAGATGTGTCAGAAAATGCATTTTATGCAGAAATTTCTAATGAGACTTAAGGTTGTCTATAAAATGTTCTTATAAACATTAGACTTAAAACTAAAATTTTTGGGTCCGAATCATGTGTACTATATCATGAATGTATAAAATGGAGCTTTTGCATAAAAATTGTGGATAATTAATTTTGTCAAAAAGGTTACCATTTTTATGAGTTAATATTAACGACTTAGATTTCGAAACTTTCCAAAATCGAAAACCTGCCTAATATATACACTTTCTAAATATAGAAACTTTACAAAATTAACAATTACCGGATTACTGGTGTAATTTGAAAACGAATAAAATACTTTTCTTAAAAGCATGCATGTGTCGAGTAGTTTACACATATGGATTGCCTTATTTTTACATATACATGACTCAGTGTCATTCTATTTTATTTTATTTCTTATTTTTCTTCTAACCTTCCACTGGTTTGGGTTGAGTTTTGAAGTTTTGCCTTCACATTCTTCGTCGATATTTTATCGCGTGTCTCATGACGATTCCGTCTTAGCCATATAACATTTTGAAACCTTATTAACTCGTGACCATTTCATTGGTTTTCCTATGAGCTACTATTTGCTACTTTTTGCAAACCTTTGGCTACTTTATACGTTGTCATAATGTCACCTTATAAATAAACCTGATATTGTTTTACGATTATTTTCACCAATTGTTTTTACTTTGGTCTTAATACTTTTCGTAACATTAAAAGTTGCTTATTGAGTATCTCACAAATTACTTGTATCCTTTAAATTTATAAACTATTTTTAAATTTCATTTTACAAATGGCATGGTTTATATATAAACATAAGAAACGTAATACTTTTCGACGAAACTGAGCACTGCATTGCTATTCCTAAATTATACATGGCCTGATCACCTATGTCTAATTTAGAAGGAGCCATGCTAGGCTGAATAGTAGTCACCATAAAATCTTTGATAATAATCAACTTTGTACTTGAATTCATAATAGAATAAAATAAAATGAAATAAAGTGAAAAGAAGTTTTGAAAACCTTTATAATTTATGCAAGTGGCGCAATTTCTATGCATCCGCATACGTTTTCTTACATTTTCTTAAACGAATTACGTGATTTTAAGTACGTTTTTACTCGATGATTGCTTTTCCACTTGTTACTTCATTTTGTCTTATAACTGATTTCTTTTGACCGTTCGTTTCATTACTAACTGTTGATAAAAGACTTGAAAGTCTCGATGTTTTATCCTTCCTTCTCGTCCAATGTTCTTTATGCGATTTTATAGATCTTTGGAATGTCTCCGCACGTGAATGATGAATTATCACTAGAGTGATTTCCGTATATCTGGGATGACGTCCATCACTCCCGTTTGTCTCGAAATCCACTCTTGTGAACCGTTCTTTGATTTCTCTCTTTAAACACTAACATCGTTCATTTGATTTATTTTAATTACAAGTGATTATTAGGAGTATTATTTTATTAAAATTTTTGTATGGATTTTATTTCCGATCGTGTATCGACCACCGTTAAGTTAACGAGCTGATGATTGGTGAACCATCGACCGCACTAACAAAATTGACAACTTGTTTAATCTATGATTTCTTATCGTCATACCATCAATGCTTTTAGTTTATTTTTCTCTTTAAGAATTCATACGAAATTTGCTTCGTCCTCTTTTGTACCATTGATTTCGTATTGATTGTTAACCATTATTTCGTTCGTATTCGTTTGTTATCTTGTCACATTTTGAAACCCGATTATATCCCATGTTTATTTTGAAATAATGAACACCCTTACGTATTTCTACAACGTATCATAATTCTTATGGAACTTTTATACATTTTCCAATGATTTTCAATTATCGAAATAACCCTTTACAAGTAAAAGATCAAATTTATACATCATATTTTGTATAACTAAAACTAATGTTTAAAATGAAATTATGTTCTACCTTTTGAACTAGTTGACTTATCATACTTTACTTTAAATGTAATGAAATTACCGGTTTAATTTATATTCCTAATAGTGATTTAATTTAGAAATTATATCTTCTAATTGTAACCAACAATATGAGTTTAATTTATAAAATTCATGTCATTCTTTCAAAGTTTCTTAAGACAACCAACATAAATTATGAAGCTATTTAACTTCTATTTTTAATATATCATCTTTATCAAGAAAGCACCTCGATCTAGTTTTAAGGTGATACCAAAACCGGGATGGATACTTGTGACAAACCTTATTTTAATATTAATATTTAATTCATTCTTCGCTCTCATTTTTCTAGTATTGCGAATCATTATGTTTTACGGTTACGTGAGTCGAGATCCCTCGTCGATCGTCAACCTTAAATCATTTTAGCACATTGTTTTCGTTTATGCGTTATTAAATTCATTTTTTTTTATCTCGTACTGTTCCTCGTATTGAAGATCACTATTTGATGTTTATGTTCGACTTTTTCTTTTTATGTACTTATGTGGTATGTGATCTAGTCAAATGATCGTAAGTTGTGAGAACTTGAGACGGCATCATCCGATGACGTCCGATCATCTAGAACACATATTACGTAATATCTTTTTGACTTTAAACGACGATGTTTATTGAGTTTTTGAATGCGCGTTGGCGAAAGTGAGATGATGTCTTTGTATTATCTTTTAAGTAGGGTCCCAAGTATGAGCACCCTCCGACGACAACAATGTTTTCTTGTTAGTTCTTTTTATGTGTGTCCATGGCTATCCGGCCGATGGATATCCTTTAATTTGCAACATTCCTTTTAACTCGACTTACCCGTAAATCCTGTCATCTATTCTTGTCGTCGAATGAGCTTAGTGTGATTCATAAAATTTTCATGTGTCGAGCTTGACGGGTGACTTATGGATAAGGATTTATTTATTCCTTTTTGGTGAGATACAACTTGACGACAAGTTGTGTTTTATAAAAGAACCAGTGGAGATCGTGGATCGAGATTCACGTGGGAACGTGAAGACTTCTTTATAAGGAATGCTCTCATCCTTCCGAGTAGTGAACAACTCGTGTATGAGGCGAGTTGAGCGCCGGGACGTCGCTCCCTTAAGGTGGTGAGGATGTAAAACCCGTAAAAATAAGGTCATAATTTGATTCTATTTTTCAATTATTTTGAAGTAATTTTTAACGTTAAATATTATTATGTTTAACGGTTTAAGTTGAAACCGATATTAAATATTATATTTTAATATTTTGACGAGTAACGAGGACTACTAGTGATCGCGATACCGACGGATGCCAAAAATTTTATATTTTATTATCGATCGTTTCGATATTTAATATTTTCGACGATATCGTTTTAATTACGTATCGAGTCTTTATATTATTATTTTTCGTGTGGGTTTAAACTTTTTAGTATTTTTACGAAACCCGAGTCTCGTAAATATTTCAAAATTTACAATTTACACTTTCTACCCTTTTAAACTATTTTATTACATTTTAGTCCAAAACTATTCACTAATTGCACTTTGGTCCTCACCCCACTAGTAAATAAATCCTCCACTAACTACTTATTAAATTTTTTTAATAAAAAAATTCATTTCTTCTTCCCTTTTTCCTTGTTCTTGCCGTCCACCATAAGAACACCATCACCAATTTCATAAAAATATTTTGATCTAGCCAAATTCAAGAAAAACCAAGCTTAATCCCTATCTTAAAATCATCTTGTGAGTATTTTGGTACCATTTTTATCAACATGCAACCATATTAATTTTTTTTAGAAAAGTTGGTGATGTTTGATCCAAATTTGTTGTATGCATTTGTTAGTAGTGATAATCAAATGGTGTTTATGCTATGTTTTTGTTAAAAAGTTGATTTTTAATTTTTGGGTTTTTGATTTTGATGATGATACAAGTGTTAGGATAGGTTTATGGTGATATTAGGATGTTAGAATGATGATAAAAGTTGTTGGTTTTAATCAAAAACTTGATTTTGTATGGTTTTTAAATGGTCAATTTTGGGCAGTAGGTTTGAGGACATTTTCGAGGGTCTTAAGTCTGGATATAGGATGATATTATAGGATAATGTTGTAGAGAATTTCGAGAGCTTCGATTTCATATAAAGTAGGCCTTCCAACTCATTACGAGTCAAAAGTTACACTAGTTTGATTTTCGTGTACCGGGAGACGAGTGTCGACACAATCCGAAAATTATTGTCGATATCTGGATCGAATATCGGGGACTATAAAATGAGTTTCAAAATGATTCAAGGGCTGTTCTCAGGCTCCAAGTTTAGTATTTTGAGTCTATTTTTAGAATCAATTGGCGGTTTTATAAATGGAGTTGTTTAGAATGGTCAAAATGGTTTCGTAAGTCAAGGTCGCTAAACTGTCCGGATTTTTTTATTCAAAGATGAGTCGGGCAGGGAACTTTAGAAGTAAAATCTTTTGATGGGCTCTTGGGAGGACTTTATACATATAGTAAGTAAGTTCTCTGAGTAGTATCATAAAAATTTTATTTTTCTAAGTATGGGAAAACGGCTTGGACATTCGGTATGTTCCGGCAGATTTTTATTAAAGGCGTAGAATAATAAAATGAATATATAGGAGAGTGTAATAGTATCACTTGTATCGTTTTCTCTCGAGTTTGTCGTGATTATATGAGTCGAGTTTTATATTCATATCTATGGTTTATTTCTCGAGTCTATTTTTAATGAACGCACCATATTTGATAGGTTGCGGTTCTCGTGTTTGAAAGGCATCATCTATCGTCGGCGATCGTCTCATTACCACTATTGGCTAAGGTGAGTCTATAGCCTCGTTTGCGCAATTATATGATTTTAAAAACCCGCGAGGGGGAATACATGTTTTTATAAACTTAGAACACAAGATTTTTATGGTATGCTTTGTCCCTCTATGAATGGACCCGTGGTTGCCTTTAAATTGCATTAAGTGATTACCATTGTTAAAGCCTCAATTATGGACTGTTAATTAACCTATGATGGGTTAACCGCTAGTACAATTAATAGATCTATGGGGGAAGCCGCCCCGGTTCAGTTTGTGTGGACTTGTCACAGAAGCTTAGGCCCGACCTCCACACTGTTTGGACATATTGTATTGAGAAGTCAGGTATACGGCAATGTACCAATAATCTGGGGGTAACGACAATTAATAAAACTCTTGTCTTATTAGACCTAACGGAGTGTCTAAGGGCTCGGTTCCATGAGCTTATTGCAATTTATGCTATATACAATTATCATTGTTGATGCAAATTATTATCTGATGCTTATAAGCATGCCACAAACTTATAATCTTTGCTTGTGTTCAAATTGATTACATAAACCTATAGATTCACTCGGCAGTTTTGCTGATTGTTTTACTCACATGTATTTCAGGTAATCAAGAAGTGGAAGCTTGGAGGTCACGGGGAATGAAGTTGTGCACTGCTTTTGTTGTTCAAACTCTTTGATTTATTTATTGTTCCATTTTAAAACAAACTAATATGTTGTTTTAACTTATCTTTTGGTAACGATTACTTGGGACTACGCTACTCTGATGAATGTTTTGGGAACGATAAATCTAAAACGTCTCTTTTCGAGTCGTTCTTTATAAGTTATGTGTTATTGTATCATTGTTTAGCACCCAAAGATGTATTCCGCTGCGTGTAAATTTGGGGGTGTTAAAGATACGACGCAAAAAAACAGCAACAAAAAAACTGTCTCCTAGGATTATGACGGGCGGTTACTTGCAGCATTGCATTTCATATTTTAGGTGTTGTAAAACCATTCAATACCTGGCATCGTATCTCTAAGTGTGGATGATAATCAACTGAGTTATATCTGTAAGTTTATTATATTTTTCTAATTCTCCATTATAGATTACCTTTGTAGAGAAACTTTTTATCTGTGACGAATAAGTTGGTGCAATTAAAAATGATATTAATCATGTTAGTAATATGCAAGAATACTAAAACTGAACCTCAAGATGCGTATTGTATTGTGCCGTGAGCATCTATGTACCGGATATCTAGCATTTTGAAACCTTTTAAACTAACTCATGTGGTATATGTTGCATAAGAATGTTATAGCCTAACTTCCATGATGTTTATTTAGCAATCAAATCAAAATAGACCGATTTAATTTGACATTTTATTACTAAACTAAAAAAATCACAAAAAGGCTAATGTCAAGCAAACATTACTGTATATTTTACGAAACATACTGATAAGACTTCAACCAACAGTATGAATCATACCTATAAAATTATTATATAGTTTCAGCTTATTAAATTTTTTTTTGAAATAAAAATGTTATAACAAATCTTAACTTGTAACTAACTTCTACCCGTGCAACGCACGGGTATTGTTCTTGTTTCTATGTTCACGCAGTTACATAGCTGACAATAGCTACCACAGACAAAGAAATCCTAAATGTCAAATGTCAATAGCCGTAGTTACTAAACTCTCTGGCTCGTGAAATATGAAACATTTGATTTGGCACGTGACTAAACGAAGGCATTTGGCTGGATAATCCAAAAAACACAAAGGCATTTGGCTAATACATAGAACGTATAAAATACCAGTAACTAAGTACCAAACAAGAGTATCTTGTAAATAAAAATCAACGCTCTCAGCTCTAAAACTCTAAAAGTCTCAATATAAGCAAATATGACAAGTACACAAAATCTTGTACATATAAGTCAATAACCACAATAAACAAAACACGACATTCATCACAGATATCCGTAATACGATCAAACACAAACAATGTAACCTAATCCAAATAAATGCTTATCTCGATTAGTACATTGGTTCAAATCCCCCTAAAGCTTCCACCATTTTTCGGAAAACAAACATCAGAATTAAAAAAAAAGCTTGATCAAGTTTGACTTTTTCAACAACCTTAAACTTATATTCCTAACTGATCATAAACCCAAACGTAAAACCCCAAACTTGATCATATTTTTAGGGTTTTAACCCAAAACACAACCAAGAAACATAAAATCAACATCAAGAATCAAAAACCTAAACTGGGTATTCATCAAAACCAGATAAAGATCCAATCTTTGCAGCAAAAAACATACAAAACCATAAAACAATCAAGAAACTTTAAATGGGTGTTAATTAAAAGTTTACCCAGACATAATGATGAATGATTATGTAATCTTAATGCATAAAATTGGATGATGATAGATCTTTTTCTTCTCGACACAACTGTTTTTGATTGACTCGAAGTGAACCGAATGGGAACCTCTGCTTTTTGCTGTACTTTAAAGGGTTTAATTATTGGAGTATTTAGTTTTTATTTAAATAGACAATTGATATATGAAGCAAGGTATAACGAATGAATAAAAACCTGAGTAACGTCATTAAGACCATCGTCTTCATCAAAAATGTCTTCTTCTTCATCAAGAAGGTCTTCTTCTTTATCATCTGGGATGTTAAGAAGGTCTTCTTCTTCATCATCTGGGATGTTAAGAAAGTCTTCTTCTTCATCATCTGGGATGTTAACGTTCACTTGTTGAGATTGTTGTTTACTGGAAATAGCTTTACGCACCATTGTTTTTTATTGAGATTGTTGTGTAATGAAGATTGTTGAGATTGTTGATTTACAGAGAAGATATTTTGGATGAACAGATCTAGATTAGAACCTTAGGGTTTGTTTGGTGAGTGGTGAGGGGCAAATGAAAATGTTGGGTAATGGGTATTGGGTTTTGTGTGAAAATTTTGATGAAGCGGCAAATGAAAATGTGCCCCGCTAAAATTATTCTAGAATTTTCGAGCTAAATACATCAGGTTATTTATCAATAACCGATTTATTCAGATTTATAAAAATGTTTTTTTTCGTAAAATATTTAGTTAAGCGGCAAATGGAAATGTATTAACCCGCTATAATTATTTTAAATGTTTCGAGTTAATACATCGGGTTATTTATCGATACTCGATTTATTTAGATTTACGAAAATTGTTTTTTTTAAAAGGAAACTGTTTTTTTAGAATCAGGTCCGGATCAGCCCGGTTAACACGTAAATATATAATATGTAAAGATACATATCAAGGTTTTCAAGATCGGGATCTTACCTAAGATCGTTTTCGTCTTTGCAAGATCGAGATCGTAAAGTAGGATCGGGATCGTAAGATCCTACTATAATGTAATTTTATTAGTATTCTTTGCAATATTTTACGAATTTACAAATTTATATACATCGCATACATAAAATTATACGAATTTTCATAAAAATATGGTCTTAGTTATGATTATGAAATGTATAAGAAGATTTACATGTAGTTTTTTTTATTATACAAAATAGAACATATAAATTTGTATTTTTTTAGTTTGTCGCTTGAGAAAAAGTAAGATTGGATCATAGTAGATCCTAAGATCTTATGATTAAGATTGAGATCCTATAAGATCTTAAGCATGCAAAGATCCTACGTAAGATCCAGATCATTTTTGCTTTGCAGTATCGCAAAATCGTAAGATCCTAAGATCAAGATCGAGATCTTGACAACCTTGATACATATGATTAAAGTCAAAATCCGTGGGCGGAGCCGGGTTTCGAAAAATTCAAAACCCGGCCGGATCACCCCAAACCCTTCGGGTCGAGCCGGGTTTTGAAAATGTGAACCCGGGTCAATATAACCCGTTTTTCGGCCGGAACGGTTGACCCGAGTTTCAAAACATTGGTTATTAGGCATAAAAACCCCTCGAATCCAAACAAATTAAATATCTAATACAAAATAATAAAGTTTTAAATGTGTAAATCACATAACATTAATAAAGTTTTACAACACTTGAAACCGAACAAATTAAATATCTAATACAAAATAGAGTCTCATATGTGTACATCACATAAAGTTAAATTAGCAAATGTTTTACACGTCAAACCGAACAAATCAAATATATAGCACAAAATGACTAAATAAGTCTCATATATCTTCCGGCTAGTTATTGAAGTTTTCATGTTGTTCCTGTCAAAGTAAACAAAAACAATGTTTATTAAACTAAACTTTTGAATATTTTATAAATTGTATAAATTAATGTTGCGAATGATGTTTTGTTACCACTGAGATGTGCGAAGTTTGTCAATCCTTGGCCTCGTGTCCTTCTTGGTGGTCGGATCTTAGGTAAGTGGTATCATCTAGAACTTCATCTACATATTGAATACCAATAGAGAACGGAGGTATCTCGTCAAACTTATTAAACTCGTCCTCGTCCACGACATTCTCAACACCAACTATACTGCGTTTCCTATGCATGACAATGTTCCATCTCGTATCGCTTGGGTCCTCAACATATAATATTTGGGTAGCTTGTTTGGCTAGAATGAATGGATCAGACGAATAGCTATGTGTAGAAAGATCGACACATGTGAAACCATCCTTTTCAACTTTAGCACCTCCTACGTTATTAACCCAATTAAACTTAAAGAGAGGCACGGAGAACGTATTGTAATCCATTTCCCAAATTTCATCAATGACACCATAATACGACTCTTTGGCCACCGACAATCTTGAATTATCTGTTGTTGTTGCTACCAACGTCACTCCACTATTTTGAAAGGTGCTTTTTCCATCTTGTTCTTTGGTGTAAAATGTATATCCGTTAGTTTCGTATCCTTGATAATGAAAAACGCGTCGTGGGCGGTAAGCCAATTGTGTTACTTCAACTTCAACATTCGGGTATCTCGATTTTACAGTATCTCTTAACCAGTTTGAAAATGTTCGTTTATGCTCCATTTCTAACCATTGTATCCCTTTACGACTATTATCTCTTTTTAAGAGTGCCATGTGCTCGTGTACATAGGGTGCAATAGATGTCATGTTTTGCAAGACTGTAAAGTGTGCCTGCTCCAAATCATCGTTGTTCGGTGTAACATCATTGCGCCCAATCGTCCCTTTCCCTTCAAGTCTACCCTCGTGTCGAGATTCGGGAACACCAATGTCAGGAATGCCATCGATATAACTTGTACAGAAACTAACAACCTCCTCTGAAACATACCCTTCAACAATACTTCCTTCCGGGCGAGATCGGTTCCTTACATACCCTTTTAGGAAACCCATATATCTCTCGAATGTATACATGTAATGTAGAAACACTGGACCACAAGCCTTTATTTCTTCTACAATATGAGACACGAGATGAACCATCACATCAAAAAAGGAAGGTGGAAAGTACATCTCTAGTTGGCAAAGAGTAAGAGTAATATCACGTTGCCATTCATCCAACTTTTCAGGGTCAATAACTTTCGAATGAATCATGTTAAAGAATAAACAGAGCTTTGTAATTGCATGTCGAACTCAAGGTGGCAATATTCCACGAATTGTGATTGGAATCATTTTTGTTATTAAAACATGGTGGTCCTGAGACTTCATACCAATAAACTTTAGGTCTTGCATTGACACTAACTTCTTAATGTTAGCCGAATAACCCGATGAGACTTTGATATCATGCAAGCATTGACAAAATTTAGTTTTTCAGCCTTCGACAGGGTATAACAAGCAGCTGGAAAATACGTTCTTTTATTACCAATCTCTTGTGGCGCAAGCTCATCTCTAATCCCCATCTCTACCATGTCCTTTCGAGCATTAATTCCATCTTTTGTTTTTCCTTTGATGTTTAACGCAATCAAACTTTCACTAACATTTTTCTCAATATGCATCACATCAAGACAATGTCGGACTAGTAAACGCGTCCAATACGGTAATTTCAAAATATAGACTTTTTCTTCCAAATATTCTTATTAGTTGGCGGAGCTTTATCCTTTTTCCCAAAAACAGTTGTTATATTCTTGACACGAGAGAGTGTAGCGTGTCCGTCCAATAACTTTGGCATCCTTCTACGCTCTACTTTACCGTCGAACAATTTCCTTTTTTTACGGTACGGGTGTGATTCTGGAAGTGATCTTCTGTGTCCCATATACACAGTTTTCTTACAGTTAGTCAACCATCGTGAGTTGGTGTCTTTTTCACAAATAGGACATCCTTCCCTCCTTTCGTTCCATAACCAGACAAGTTACCGTACGCTGGGAAATCACTTATGGTACAAAAAATCATGGCAAATAGTCTGAAACGCTCTTTCTTGTACGCATCATAAACTTCGACGCCTTTATCCAAAAGATCTATCATATCATCAATTAACGGTTCCAAATACACATCAATATCATTTCCTGGCTGTTTTGGACCCTGAATTAACAACGACATCATGATGTATTTACGTTTCATGCATAGCCAGGGTGGAAGGTTGTAAATGCATAAAAGAACCGGCCAAGTGCTGTGACGACTGCTCATATTTCCAAATGGATTAATTCCATTTGAACTAAGCCCAAACCGTATATTTCTAGCCTCTTCCCCAAATTCTGTATAATGGTTATCAATATCTTTCCACTGTGAAGAATCAGCCACATGTCTATTTTCCAATCAATTTTGCGATCTTCGGCATGCCACCTCAACAATTTTGCATTCTTAGGGTTTGAAAACAATTGCTTAAGTCTTGGTATGATTGGTAAATACCACAACACTTTAGCAGCGGGGCCGTTCTTTGTCACATCTTCATCAAATTCCGTTAGATTTGTATCTTTATACCTTGAAACCTTACATACTGGACATTTGTGTAGGTCTTTATACCCTTTGGTATACAATATACAATCTCTCGGACATGCATCTATTCTTTTGACTTCCAATCCCAACGGACACACCAACTTTTTTGCTTTATACGTAGAAGTGGGTAACTCGTTGTTTTTAGGTAACATTTTATTAAACAGCTCAAGTATCTTGTCGAAACCCACATCACTCAAACCATGTTTTGCTTTTACTGGCAACAACTGTAACACGGCTGATAGTTTGGTGAAATTTGTACAACCGGTATACAATGGCTTTTCTGATTCGACAAACAATTCTTGTAATTTCTTCATATCAAGTTCGGCATTATGCTCCGCATCATGTAACATGTTATTGATATTCTGATGATTATTATTGCAATTATCATCGTTAATACTGGCATTACTTTCTAAAACAACATTGTTACATTCACGTGGTGCTTCACCATGGTGCTTCCACCACGTGTAGTTTTCAGTAAACCATTGCTTAAATAAATGATATCTAATTGTTTCAACATCATCATGACAAATAAAATGTGCACAATCTTTACACGGACATGAAATTCGAGCTTCTCATGTCTTTGCTTGATGATCCTCGGCAGTTTTAATAAACTTAGACAACCCATTGATGTATTCAGGAGTAACACGGTCTATATTGTACATCCACTTCTCACGATCCATCTGAAATATTTTCAAATTAATATTTTTATTAAGATGCATGCATGATATGATAACCTAGGGAATTAGTGTCAAGTCGTGAATCCTAACCCACTTTTTAAACATTTAATCTCATATGTGAATACGTATTATGAGTCAAGTATTATTAAAGAAAAATCGACAGCATTTCCCCTCAACTCCCCAAGTATGCGCTTAAAACGCAAACTCGTAGGAGTAAGGAAAAATGATGTCGATTTTTCTCAATAATACTTGCTCTCATAATACATAACCACATCCTAAATGAGATATAATATTTAAAAAGCAGTCCCAAACGGGGACAATCCGAAACTAACCTCTATTAGGATAATTTCAAACGCGTATGTAACTAAAGGGATACTAATTATCTTAAATTATACTAAATGCTTGAATGCAACCATAAAATATGTGATTGATATGCGATTAGCTAAAAAGTTTAGTTAAATACCTTTGTTTAACGGGTCAATACTAGCTAGTCATCCCCGCTACACAACCAAAATTCTTCAAATGAATTGAACTACAGATAAACAAATAATCAAAATCAACAAACAAAGCTTTGAATAAACACAAAATAATCATAGAGAGACAAAATAATAAGTATAGTTCAAATATTAATTACCTTGTAAACTAAAAGAATACAAATACTTGAATTTGAGGATTTTTGGAGAATTTATTGAGATGTTTTTAGAAAATTTATGATGGTTTGTGGGTGTTTTATTAAATTTTATTACACACTGTGTAATATAATGGTGTCTACTTTTGGGGAGCCGTTGGGTGGGTTTAAATAGAACGGTTTTTTGATAATAACCGATCTATTTAAGAATACACGTGACTCCCGTGACTTCCAGATGTTATTTTGCGAGTTTGTGAGGTATAAATAGAACGGTTTTTTCAAAATAACCGTTCTAACTATATTTGAATTTAAATAGATCGGTCTTTAGCCTAATAACCGTTCTATTCGTTACACTTCCTTTTGCTTACTCTTAAATAGATCAGCTTTTATGTAAACCACACTATATGGAGTGATCTATTTAAGCTATTGTGTAATAGTGGAGGGAACAGATCGAGGCTTTAACAAAGTGCTTGTTAACGTGATTTGCTTTACCAATTTTTTTAGATCGTACAAAGATATGGATGACAAATTAAGTAATTTGAATTTTATACATATGTTAGTTTCATCACGAATTAGTTTAACACTTACGGTCAAAATTCTTAAAGAAGACAAGGGTAAAACAGTCATTTCAAAGTCATATTGGTAAAGTTTACCATCAATTTGAAAGTTCATTAGTAATGTCTAGCGATTAAATTGTAAAGTATGCCCTTGTTGTTATTCATTGAGACATTGCCCATGGTTATGGGGAGATACAAGGCTTCGTACAAATACAGGAGCAACAATATAGATCCGCTCGCCGTGCATCATTCTATAATCATCATGTAACCACCTCTCATATGACATGCCTTTCTTTAGTTGTTCATATATATGTAGTTGTACTCGTTCCTGATCAAATCCAACCTTCTCCCAAGACTCCTTTATGTTGTACTTGTTCATTACCCATACATTATAGGGATTAGTTAGAATAGAAAATACACATAGACATTCTTTCATAATCCCTAAAACCATATCTGTCCTATCGGGCAACAGACCCCGATGGAAGCCATCGTCTCCAGGTTGTGGAATTTCTCTGAAATCCTCTCTAGATAAATTATAAGCAAGAATTATTGCCGGCTTAAAATCATTACCATTTTGAGGAAACATAACCCAGTGAAGTGCCCCATTACATAAGGTGCCACACATAGTAACAACCCTATACTTGACTTTTCCTAGAGATTTCCAAGCATTCGACTTCAGATTTAACACATTAAAATATGTATGGTCGTTTTTCCACAATCCTACTACAACCTTGTAGTCATCTGAAGATGAGTCATAGCCAAAACCAGAACACATCCTCCAACATAATGACCCGAAGTCAGGATGAATTTGGGGTAGCTTTTTCACCTGTCTTGTACACGGATTGGCTACTATAATTTCAGCGTCCACAGTACAAATACATACAAGTCCATTGGATAATCCAAAATGATAAGAAAGTACTCCCGGGTAGATTCCTAACATAGGGCCAAGGTGGAACGGATTCATAATGAACCTTCTGTCATGATCCTTTATGTAACCATAATTCAGATGAGTTTTGATAAAATGAGGGTGAGAAATGATCGACTGCCACGACTTACACACACTTTTGCATCGTATCAGATCCACAACATCCAATCTAATAAGTATCTTCTCAAGGATATCAAGATGGATGACCACCTCTAGATCTGCCATTGAAATTTCAGCTAGTACGACGGCAATGGGATTAAAAGAACATAAGGCATGCATGGATTCATTGTGTTTGTTCTTGCTAGAGGGAAGAATAAAACATGGTAACTCTTATAACAAGGAAACGTACGTAACTGGAGGTGATATGATCCACATAAAGTAACTATATTGACAATCATTGTTTATTTTTTCCTTCCCTTTTTACCTCTCGTATTTTCCTTATTATCACCAATTCACAATTTTATGTTTGACACATCCCTTATTAGATGGAGAGTATAAAAATAGCCTAGTGTAGTTATCAAAGAATTTTTTTGAAAATATAATAAAGAATATTTAATCACTCAGCATAATAAAAACATATTAGATTTATCTAAATAACAAAATACTAGGGAAATGTTGTAGGAAAATTTTTAGGCGTGTGAAGGTTTTATAATTTGGACATTAATCTCAATCGCGTAATTATTTTAAAATTAAAGTATTTTCATTTTATATGTTTCGGGTTCACGAAATCCTTGATTGGATAAGACATATTCCCAATCGAATTTTAAGGCACGAGAAATCGGCCAGAAAACCTTAGAGTGTTTGTTGTTTTTGTTATGTTTTGCAAATGAGACCAGTTTCTCGTTATAAGAAACCATCGAAATCAGTTAGTTTTGGTTAAATTCCAACCATTGTGTTGGTTAGGAACAAATGTAAAAGAAGCGGTTTATACCGTTTAATAAAAACCATTTAGGTTTTGGGGTGCTGCCCCTTGACCCCATAAACGGTGCTGCGCTTTATCCCCGAGAGGGGGTCGCACCCCCTTGACCTATGCATCTTCGTCGTGGCGAAATCAAGCTAACTATGAAGAGCGTGCTCCATAACTCCCAATCCGCCTTGAGCTAAACTTGTATAATGCCATTGGTCTCAAACTAAAATGCAATTACATAAGATAAGTTAATACACTAAAATTACCAACAATCCTCCCCATTTACTGTAATCATTGTTTATATAAAATACACAAAACAAACTAAACTCATGCATAAATGAAAATGTCACTATTTATCAATTTTTCACTTAGTATATTACACATTTTGGAAATTAGAAAATCAGGGTGTCGCTAAGGATTAAACCTTTCACTTGAATACCTGAAGATGGTATATCCGATAAAGAAATAAGAAATATGTTTATAATAGTTTCTTGTATTAATTAACTCTAATATTTGTTCAGAAAGTCCCTTTTCTTAAGTAGTCGTTCTTATAGGAAGCGGTGAATAATTTTATTAAAAAAATATTACAATTAATAAAACTAACAAATTATGAAGACAGAAAATAAATAACAGTAATGAAGAAATCAGTAAAACTAAAACGACATAATTATAAACGATAACTAAATAAAACAACAAAATGATAAAAAGACTTACAAAATCACTAGCAAGTCGAGACACGTGTAAGATACGCTTAGAACTAAAGAGTCGATGCACGTGTTTGACACACTTCCCTTAAAACAGATTCGTCGTCTGTTTCCCAAGGTACAATAGCCGAAACAGTAAGTTTTACTGTCGGACTTATGAAAGCTGTATGGAATTTCACCTTATCAGATGCGTACTCCCTTGAAAATCAATAATAATACTTATTGATTTGATGTATGAAAAAACTATGTAATTAGGCCTCTATTTATACACAGTAGACTCCCTTTTAGTTTACTCATCAAACCGATATGGGATAAAAAAATAAACTAAATTTTCTCTTTAGGCATGGTACCAAATGCCTAACTTTGAGATACGATGTCTCATTCACATTAGCTTTATTTTGGACACATAAAGGCTCATTGCAAAGCTCTCTTCAAGGAGAACACGGACCTATAAAGTATCACTAATATATATGATACATGCATATACATAATTGTGTACAAAGTTGGTCAAAATTCTTTTTGCCAACAATATTTTCCAACAATCCCCCACATGAATAGAGATCGGTCATAATACACAAAAGTTTCAATAAAATTCCAATGGTTAAATCATGCATAGGATAGGTAGGTGTGACCCTTTGAACCTTCCCTTGTGAGATGCACTTAGTCTTCTAGATCTAAGTAGACGTGATGTCTTTGAACTTAGCATGAGTTTACGTAGACGACAATACACACTCACACAAGACTCTTCCTGACATTGTCAAGTCCTCATAGTCGTGTTCGATATGGTCATGAACACTAGCCTGGTTCTGCAAGAGAACTTAGAAATAACGTCTACAATTTCCTTCGAAGCAACCCTACTTCTCTCTCACATAGGTGATTTATCTTGAATCATTAAAAACATATGTTTTATGATTTCATTTTGAACCATCATGCTTTATGATTCCATCTTGAATCATTTAAGCCATATGTTTTGTAAGTTTATGGACTTATATTTAATAGTTGTGTGATAGGATCAAACTCGAGATTACGGGATTGCACACAATACGTAAAGAGTTAATTTATTTAATAAATATATATTTATGTATTTATTAAATTAAACCGAGCAAGTTGCTATATAACTTTAACGATCGTTAATTAATTAATAGTTAAGTATTAGCGAATTTTAATATAATATATAGTAAGAAAATTTAAAGGAAGAAGGAGGGGAGGTTCCGAAACACCCCACAAGGGGGTGATCGACCGTCGGTTAGGGCACCAAAGGGGGAGGGGGCAAAGGTTGCCTTTTATTTACTTGGGCTACAATGGGTTGATGCCTATAAATACACCTCGTTATCCCTCATAATCTTTATAACTTGAATCCTCTCTCTCTCTCTCTCTCTCTCTCTCTCTCTCTCTCTCTCTCTCTCTCTCTCTCTCTCTCTCTCTCTCTCTCTCTCTCTCTCTCTCTCTCTCTCTCTCTCTCTCTCTCTCTCTCTCTCTCTCTCTCTCTCTCTCTCTCTCTCTCTCTCTCTCTCTCTCTCTCTCTCTCTCTCTCTCTCTTTTGGTTCGATCGCAAGGGTAAACCCATGAAGGGTTTTTGGTTGGTTTTCTTGGGTGATCGATTGTATTGATAATCTAGTCCTAGCCCCTCTATAGGTTGTTTGGTAGATTAAAGACAAACGTTGTAGCTCGGTTTTCCACGTGCTAGAATCACGGTTAGCTCGTTGTATTACGTGTGTACAAGATCCCAATATAGTCTTACTTTAGATTATATCTTGGTATATAAGGTATAAGCCCGAATTGGTGATTCGTTCTTCGTCTTGTGGAATTGTTTAGCGTAAAGGTATGTAACCCTAATTCGATTAATTATAATTATGTTATTATTATGATCTTCTTAAATCGCTTATGCTATGTGTGCTTTGATCTCGTTTAGGGTTTTATATAATTGTTATGATAATAATAAGCCTTCAGTGGCATTGAGAGCCGTTTTACCATGTTATAATTATCGAAAATCTAAAGTTTTTTAACTAATAATTTTTTTGAGTTAAAACTATATGTTTTTTAAGTTTTATTAAAATTAGGGTTTTTTAAAAAAAAAAATTAGGGTTTTGGCCGAATTTTTAATAAAAAATAATTATTTTGAAACAATAAATTACATGTTGGATAATTTTAAATTAAATTACATGATTAATTGTTATGTCATGTATGGTTACGATCTGTAGAGATTTAATTGTTAAGATTTGTGGGGAATCCATGATTACGTGCATGTTTTCATGGATCGTAAAATTATATGTTTATATGATTTTATGTGCTACATGATTATTTGATTCAATAAATCTAGAATTAGGAAAAACTTTTATATGAATATAAAGACCTAGATTCGATGATTATTGAATAAATCGTATGCATATGGCTATTTGATTCATTTATTGCACCTATAAATTGTTATTACGTGTTTATGATTTAGTTTCTTTACTTGTTTATATTAAAAATTGGTGAATTGTTGTAAACAAGGGTTTTTTATGAAAATAGATAATATGGACTAAATCATATTAAAATAATGATTTGTTAGAGATATAAATTACATAAGATTATGTTGATTGGGGAATTGCAATAATAATCTAACGGCCAACTCCTTTTGACAAACTATAAAGTGGGTATAACGCACCGCTGGTCATGTACCCGGTTAAGGAATGAGGTGTTATGCCATTAGTCGTTGACCAAATTCCCGTCTCGCTTGTGCGTCAAACTAAAATTACCTACGATTATTAATTGAATTGTACCTTAAGAGTGATTTACCACAAATTCACATCTGAAACCCAATGAGTAAGGGTATTGCGTTGTGCGTAGCCGAGTTCTAGCAAAAGTACGTTGTGAATAGTTGTGGGTAAATTCTTTAATTGGTTTAACCAATACCGCAACATAATTTATGAAGAAATTTAATCTTCTGAAAAAGTTTACTAAATGTTTTATTAAACTTATGCTATGGAGATTGTATGCATGCTTCTCCGTACATTGATTTTGACATCAATATTTATACCCTTAAAATATAAGTCGAGTGCTCCTAATTGACGAACACTTGAAATTACTTCATCATCAAATGAGATTTTTGGGTGATGTTGTAATGGAGAGAAAACAATTTGTAGAATGAGAATTTGTATGATTGGTTTACGCTACTCAGATTAGACGACTTAATTAAGTTACTCTGGAAACATAATGCATTCAGAAGGGATGAAACATGTTTACAATGCAAACGTTTTGGCAATGTAAATCCCTTAAGTATCTAGAAACTGAAAATTGTTTGTCAATTGAATTGTTCGACAAGTCGCTATGTTGAGTACATTCATTACTAGCAGATCAACTAATGTAATGGATTTATGTCAGTATAGTTCTACAATTCAAGTAAAATAATATGGTTATTATACCAGGGTAATTTTATTTTCTTGAAAGTATTTTTTTATCTAAAATACTAATATTTGAACTTATTTCTATAGAAATGGCTCAACCCACCAATAACACTATAAGTTCCGAGTTCAAAGCTTTCTTTGAACGTATGGAACTTACTGTACCAAACTTCAATGATTGGTATCGCTCGCTAAAAATTGTCTTGAGAGCAGTGGGTACTATCGATATCTCGACTACTCCCTATCCGGAGGATCTTGCTGAAGGAGCATCTGATGCGCAAAGGCTTGAACACGCTGTTAATGTTAAGAAGCACTCTGAAGTGGCTTGCTTAATGCTAGGAAAAATGGCTCCTCCACTTCAACAGAAGTATGAGCTATTTTCACCTGAGCGAATGCGTGATGAGCTTAAGGCTATGTTCGAGAAGCTGCAAGCTATGGAGATCTACGACTTGGTAGATGCTTTGCATTGCTGTAAGCAAGCTCTAGGAAAGTATATAAGCGCCCATTACTTGGAGATGAGGGGTTATATGGAACAACTCATTGTACTAGGACAACCCTATGATCATAATATGGCTATCAACTTGATCAATAGGTCCCTTAACAAGGACTTCAATGATTTCGTTAGAAACTATAATATGCATTGCACGGGGAAGAAAGTTAATGATTTGCATGCAATGCTCATTGGCTATGAAAAGGGGTTGAAAGACAAGGCATCTACCGCTGCCTTCTGCACTAACCATACAAAAGGGTAGAGTGAGTAAGCCAAGACCGCAAGCGAATAAGAAGAAAGGCAGAGGCAAGGGTGATAAGGGCAAACAAGTTACGAATTATTCAAAACCTAAGCAGAATTTTGTCAAGAAGAATAGATCTCAGAAGGATGAGACTTGTCATCATTGCAAGGCAAGTGGTCCCTGGAAGAGGAATTTCCCTCTTTACCTCGAAGAATTGCGAGAAATAAAGAAGAAGTCTGAGCAGAGCGCTGCAACTTCAAGTACTTTATTTATGATTGAATTGTTCAATTTAACATACAAATTAAATTCCTGGGTATATGATACGGGATGCGGTATTAACATTTGTAATACGCTGCAAGGATTTAATATGGAAAGGAAGCTTTCCTATGGGGAACAATTTCTGTAAGTGGGCAATGGCGCACAAGCAGCGGTTGAAGCTATAGGGAAATTTAATCTAGTTTTACCTTTGGTTTAGTACTGATTTTAAATGATTGTCATTATGCACCTAAAACTTTTAGGGGTGTTATTTCCTTTTCTTGTTTGTTAAATAATGGATTCATTCACACGGATGATAATAATGGAGCTCCTGTTTGGAAAAATGGTATTTTCTATTTTAATGAAATTTCTGTGAATGGTGTGTTTGAATTAGACATGCATGATAATGAATCCAAGAATAATAAATATGTATTTAGCATGAGTAAGAAGAGAAAGTTTGACAAGAACTCTTCTTATCTTTGGCATTATAGGCTTGCCCATATTGGGAAGATTCGTATACAAAAGCTTCAACGTGAGGGTCTTTTGGAAAGTATCAATGATGAATCATTTGATCTGGAAAGATGACGAAGAAACCTTTTAATAGCAATATTGAAAGAGCTAATGATCTACTTAGACTTATACATAGTGATATGTGTGAACCACTTAGACATACGTCAAGGAAAGGTGCTATCTACTTCTTAACATTTACGGATGATAATACCCGTTATGGTTATAGTTTATTTACTTAAGCATAAACATGAGGTATTTGAAACATTCAAAGTGTTTAAAGCAGAAGTAGAACTGTAATTTGGGAAGAATATTAAAGCCCTTCGTTCTGATAGAGGTGGTGAATATTTAAGTCAAGCTTTTATAGATTATCTAAGTGAGAATAGAATTGTTCAGCATCTTACTTCTCCATATACTCCACAACAAAATGGTGTATCCGAAAGGAGAAATCGTACATTATTGGATATGGTGTGATCTATGTTTAATCTTACAACTTTACCTTTATCCTTTTGGGATTATGCTTACAGTCTGCTGTTCGCATTTTAAATATGGTTCCCACAAAGAAGGTCGATAAGACACCATATGAACTATGGCATGGCAAGAAGCCATATTTGTCTTATTTAAAGGCCTGGGGTTGCGAGACGTATGTGAAACGTGACTCGGGTGACAAACTCCAAGAATGATCTGTAAAATGCATCTTTGTAGGATGCCCTAAGGAAACTATGGGTTATTACTTTTATTATCCGAGAAGAAAGTGATTGTTGCTAGGTATGGAGACTTCCTTGAATCTGATCTTGTAAATCAAGAATTCAGTGGGAGAAATTATGATTTTGAAGAGAGTCATATAGATACATTACCTTCTGAAAACACTAGCGATGTAATTCCTGTAGAGCCAGAAAGTCTGGCGGTTCCACAAAATTAGTTCCTCTGTGTAGATAAAAAAGGATTAAAAACCAAAATAGCAATATATGTCTTAACATAGAGGATGATGATGAGTTAGGGGATCTTGGTGAACCCGCTAATTATAAATCTGCCATACTTGATCCTGAGAAGGATAGTGGATGGTTGCTATGGATGAGGAAATGAAATCCATGAAAGTAAATGATGTTTGGATTCTTGTAAAACCACCACCGAATGTTAAAGTAGTGAGACATAAGTGGATATACAAGAAGAAACCCGACATGGACGGAAAATTTAACACCCCCAAATTTACACGCAGCGGAATATATCTTATGGTGCTAAACAATGATACAATAAAACATAATTTATAAAGAACGACTCGAAAAGAGACGTTTCAAATTTATCGTTCCTAAAATATTTGTCAGAGTAGCGTAGTCCCAAGACATCGTAACCAAAGTACAATTAAAACAAAAGATTTAAATTGTTTTAAACAAAGGAACGATAATTATTCAAAGAGTTTATATTGCAAAAGCAGTGCACAACTTCATTCTCGTGATCTCCAAGCTTCACACTTCTTGATTACCTGAAATACATGTGGGAAAATCATCAGCAAAAATGCTAAGTGAATCTATAGGTTTATATAATCATTTTGAATACAAGCAAAGATTATAAGTCTGTGGCATACTGCAACAAGCATCTAATAATTTTCATCAACAATAATAATTGTATTTAGCATAAATTGCAATAAGCTCATGGAACCGAGCCCTTAGACACTCCCATATCAGTCTAATAAGACGAGAGATTTATTAATTGTCAATTACCTCCAGATTATTGGTACATTGCCGTATACCTGACTTCTCAATACAATATGTTCAAACAGTGTGGAGGTCGGGCCTAAGCTTATGTGACAAGTCCACACAAACTGAACCGGGGCGGCTTCCCCCATAGATCGATTAATTGTACTAGCGGTTAACCCATCATAGTTTAATTAACAGTCCATAATCGAGGCTTTAATACTGGCAATCACTTAATGCAATTTAAAGGCAACCACGGGTCCATTCAAAGAGGGACAAGCATACTAGAAAAATCTTGTGTTCTAAGTTTATGAAAACATGTGTTCCCCCTCGCGGGTTTTTAAAATATTTGGATGAGCTCAAACGAGGCTATAGACTCACCTTAGTATTTATAGTAGTTGAAGACGATCGCCGACGATAGATGATGTCCGATAAACACAACAACCGCAACCTGACAAATAAGGTGCGTACGTTAATAATAGACTCGAGAAATAAATGATACATAATAATACAAAACTCAAGTTTAAAATCACAACAACTCGGTAGAAAACGATACAAGTGATTCTATTATTCTCTCCTATATATTAATTTTATTTTTCTATGCTTTTAGTAAAAATCTGCCGGAACATACCGAATGTCCAAGCTGTTTTCTCATACTTAAACATATTAAATTTTTAGGATACTAATCAGAGAACTTACTTACTATATGTATAAAGTCCTCCCAAGATCCAATTAAAAGATTTTACTTCTAAAGTTCCCTGCCCGACACATCTTTGATTTACAAAATTCGGGCAGTTTAGCGATCTTGACTTATGAAACCATTTTGACCATTCTAAACATACCCATTTATAAAACCAACAATTGATTATAAAAATAGACTCAAAACACTAATTATAGAGCCTGAGAATATCCCCTGACTCATTTTGAAACTCATTTTATAGTCCCCGAGATTCGATCCAAATATTGACAACAATTTTCGGATTGTGTCAACACTCGTCTCCCGGTACGCGAAAATCAAATCATCATAACTTTTGATCTGTAATGAGTTAGAAGCTCTACTTTATATCAAATCGAAGATCTCGAGATTCTCTACAACATGATCCCATAATATCAACCTATACTCAGACTTAAGACCTCTGAAAATGGCCATAAACCCACGGCTCAAAATTAATTATTTGAAAACCATTCAAAAATTATTTTTTCAACACAATTTACCCATTTCCATACTCCAAATAACAAATAAAAATCATCCTAATCAAACACTAATAACCCTAGACCAATTGCATGTCCAAATCTTACAAGATCCATATCAAAAATCTTACATGCAAACATCCTCACATCTAATATAGTAATAATAACACTTATTTACAACTTTAAAATAGATCAAAACAAGGTGATCTTTCAATAAAAATAATTTTGAGAAAAAGTTCATGCATGTTGTAAATTTTTATACCAAAATGATCCAAATCATATTACAAACATGGGACTTACTTTGGTTTTCAAGGAATCAAGCTAGAAATTTGAATCCAATGGTGTTTTGGCTTGAGAGTGTCACGAAAAAAAAGAGATAAGAAGAAAAATAATTTGGTAGTGGTTTTTGTATGTTTTTAAATGATAGAAATTGATCAAAATTCACAAAATCAAAAGAAATGTAATGCATGTAAAATTTTAACAAAGATCAAAGATCAAATAAAACTTTTTTAACATGAAAACATGATGATCCTACCTAGATCATCACATGCATGATGATCTAAATATAAATCAACCATGGAAATAAAAAAAATCTTGAAAGTTGATGCTTGTTGGAGATTTTCATAGCAAAATATAGATCTTGAGATTTCCAAGATGGGTCTTCAATTTGTTTTGAAAGATCCAAGCTTAAAATAAAAAAATTGATGTTCTTTGGTGTTGGGGGTTCACGGTAACCAAAGAGAGAGAGAAAGGGGCGGATGATTTTTAATTTTAAATATTGTATGTATAAAAATAGTTAGTGGAAAATATATTTATAGTGTAAGGTCTGGGTAGTTTTTGCCAAAATGCATTCTTTTGGGATAAAAATGTAATTATCAACTTAAGTAGCGGGAAATGACTAGAAAGTTACTTTTGAAAATATTTACGGGGTTCGAGTTTCGTAAAAATACTTTTCAAAAGTTTAAACGCACACAAAAAATAATAATAATACGACTCCATACGTAATTAAAACGATATCGTCGAAAGTATTAAATATCGAAACGATCGATAATAAAATATAAAATTTTGGGCATCCGTCGGTATCGCGATCACTATTAGTCCTCGTTACTCGTCAAAATATTAAAATAAAATATTCAATATCGGTTTCATCTTAAACTGTTAAACATAATAGTATTTAACGTTATAAAATATTTCAAAACACTTGAAAGATAGAATAAATAATGACCTTATTTTTGGGGGTTTTTCATCCTCACCACCTTAGGAGAGCACCGTCCCGGGACTTACTTCTCATTAGGTACGTCTACGAATAAATGTGGATACTTGCTCTTGAAGTAGTCCTCTCGCTCCCAAGTGTATTCGGGTCCACGTCAGGAATCCCATCGCACTTTTACTATCGGGATCCGAATTGTTTAAGCCGTTTCACCTCTCGATCCATAATCTCCACCGGTTCTTCAATGAAATGCAACTTGTCATCCAGTTGAATCTCCTCAAGTGGAATTATCAAATTCTCGTCCGCCAAACATCTCTTAAGATTGGAAACGTGAAAAGTGTTGTGAATAGCACATAACTTGTCTGGCAATTCCAACTTGTACGCCACAGGACCAACTCGATCAATGATCTTTAATGGACCAATATATCAAAATCCAATGGTTTTCTCCTCTTATCCGCATAGCTCTTTTGCCTACCACGGGCTGTCAATAAACGATTCTTGATTTGCACAATCTTCTCAGTCGTTTCTCTGATCAATTCGGGACCCGCCAATTGACTTTCTCCAACTTCGCACCAACCAACTGGTGATCTACACTTTCGCCCGTAAAGTGCTTCAAAAGGCGCAGCCTTGATACTTGCGTGATAACTGTTGTTTTATGAGAACTCCACCAAAGATAAGTGTCGATCTCAACTACCTCCAAAGTCTATTACACATGCTCGTAACATATCCTCCAAGGTCAGAATAGTCCTTTCACTTTGTCCGTCCATTTCTGGATGATAAGCAGTACTCATCTCTAACTGAGTCCCCAAAGCTCGCTGAAGCGATTTCCAAAACTCAGACGTGAACCGGCTATCTCGATCAGAAATGATTGACAAAGGAACACCATGTCTACAAACAACTTCCTTCAAATACAACCGAGTAAGTTTGTCTAAGTCATCAGTTTTCTTTATCGGCAAGAAATGAGCCGACTTAGTCAACCGATCAACAATCAACCAAATTGTATCATAACCACTAGAAGTTCTCAGAAGTCCTAAAACAAAGTCCATAGTGATCTTCTCCCATTTCCATTCTATAATTTCAGGTTGTTGTAGTAAACATGAAGGTCTCTTGTGCTCAAACTTCACCTTAGCACACGTGAAGCATTTACTAACATAGGTAGCAATGTTAGCCTTCATATTCGGCCACCAGTAGCATTTCTTCAAGTCTTGGTACATTTTATCCGATCCTGGGTGAATCGAATATTTAGACTTATGAGATTCATGCATAATTAAATCTCTCAATCCTCCATACACCGGTAACCATACATGATTCTCAAAATACCGAATTCCGTCATCACGAATTTCAAATATAGGTGTCATCCTTCTGCCCAAGTCTTCATCCCTCACATTCTCCTCTTTCATCGCCTTGGTTTGAGCTTTAAGTATTTGATTAGATAAATCGGAATAAGTTGTTGTGGTTAAAGCTCTAACCCTTTTGGTTATTTCTCTATCCTTCCTACTAAGAGCATCGGCAACTACCTTCGCCTTGCTGGGATGATAGCAAATTTGAATGTAATAATCACTCAACAATTCTACCCATCTCCTCTGCCTCATATTGAGCTCCTTCTGGTCTAAAATATGTTGCAGACTTTTATGATCGGTATATACCACACTCCTTATACCGTAGAGATAGTGTCTCCAAAGTCTAAGAGCAAAGACAACAGCTCCTAATACCAAGTCATGTGTCGTATATATCTCCTCATTCTTCCTCAATTGACGAGATGCATACGCGATCACTTTCTCCCTTTGCATCAATACAACACCAAAACCCTTACGTGATGCATCACAATATACCACAAAGTCTTCAGCACCATCGGGCAAAGCCAAAATTGGTGTAGAACCAGCTTATGTTTCAAAGTTTGGAATGCTTCTTCTTCTTCTGAACCCCACTCATACTTCTTGTTTTTCTGAGTATGTTTAGTAAGAGGTTTAGAAATTTCAGAGAATCCTTCTATGAATCACCGGTAGTATCCAGCTAATCCCAAGAATTGTCTAACTTCAGTCGGGGTTGTAGGCGTAGCCCAATCTCTAATAGCTTAAATCTTGTAAGGATCAACATGAACACCATTTCTATCGATCACGTGCTCAAGGAATTGGACAGAATCCAACAAAAAATCACACTTGGAGAATTTTGCATACAACTTCTCCTTCTTCAACAATTCTAAAATAATCTTCAGATGACCTTCATGCTCCTCTCAACTCTTGGAATAAATCAGGATATCATCGATAAATACAATCACAAACTTGTCGAGATATGGTTTACACACATGATTCATTAAGTCCATGAATACGGCAGGTGCATTAGTTAAACCAAAAGACATCACTTGGAATTCAAAGTGTCCATAACGCGTTAGAAAAGCTGTAATATATATGTCCTCTTCTTTAACACGAAGTTGATTATAACCTGACCTCAAGTCGATCTTCGAGTACACACACGAACCTTGAAGTTGATCAAACAAATCATTGATCCTAGGAAGTGGATAACGATTCTTGATAGTTAACTTGTTCAACTCTCGGTAGTCTATGCACATTCTAAAAAATCCGTCCTTCTTCTTCACGAACAATACTGGAGCTCCCCAAGGTGACGAACTTCGTCTAATGAACCCCTAATCCATTAATTTCTTCAACTGATCTGCCAACTCCTTCATCTCAGACGGTGCCAAACGATAAGGTGCACGCGCTACCGGTGCAGCTCCTAGCACTAGATCAATCTTGAATTCAAATTCTCGCTGAGGCGGAAGCCCTGGCAAGTCATCCGGAAATACTTTAGGAAAATCACGAATAAGCGGAACATCTTCTACACGCCTTACTGGTAGTTCTTTCTCCACTACTTGAGCCAAGAACAGGTGACAACCTCTTTCCACATATTTCCTTGCCTTTATACAAGATATCACCGTCAGACGAGATCTACCGACATCACCTTCAACTACTAATACCTTGTCCTTAACTGGTATGTGAACAACTTTCTCCCCACATACAATCACCTCATCATGTGCAACCAACCGATCCATACCAACAATCATATCAAATGAACCCAACTCTATCGGCATCAAATCAATTTCAAAAAATGATTTTCTAATTTCAAAGGACACCTCTTAAACATAGTGGTAGTACTAACTAATTGTCCATCAGCTAACTCGACCTTATAACTAGTGTTTAGGCTTGTTGGCTCAATATCAATTAAACGACTAAAGGAAGTGCTTATAAAGCTCCTACCAGATCCTGAGTCAGATAACACACTAGCATAACGATGGTTGAGTAAGAACGTACCCGTCACCACATTTGGACCTTGTGCTTAATCAACATCCTTAACAGCATAAACTGCCCCAACAGCTTCACCTGCTTTCTGGTTCTTCAACTTCGGGCATTTGGGACGAACATGATCACGTTCTCTACACTCAAATCAAGTCTTGATCAGAATAGCATTTTCTCCAGTGGTAGGGATCCATGGCTTGCATTTCTCCACATCATTCCCAACCTTTCCACATTTAGTGCATATTGGTGGACAATCACCAAAGTGACAAGCACCACAGCTCCTACGTCTCTGGGCTGGTCCCCCATGGTCAGCATTATTATTCTTGTTAGTTGCAGCTCTAGCCCCATCATTTCTCCTCTGATTATACTGCTTATGGCAGTTATTACCCTGATAATTCCCACGATTATTGTTACCCTGGTTATTACGTTGGTTATCATTCTGCGAATTCTCCCATTTCCTTTTACTACTCTCAGCAGCTTTCTCAGCCCTATCTTGAACTTTCTGCCCCATGAGTGTATGAGCCATTCTTAAAGTTTCAACAAAGTTCTTGGGTCGAGATGATGTTGTCTCACCTTTAATGTACCCAGGCATCCCTTTAATGTATTGGGCCATCTTTTTCTTTTCAGTAACAAAAGCATTTGGACACAACAAAACCAACTCATTTAATCGGCTAGTATAAGATGCAATGTTGTTATCTTACAGCTTCAAGTGCCTTAACTCATCCTCCAAAGCAGATAACTCTTCTTCTGGACAGAACTCTTCTTTCATCAACCTTTTGACTTCATCCCAAGGTTTCCTGTTGGCAGCTTCTAACCCAACTGTAGCAAATTGATCTTCCACCAGCTTAAAGCTCGATCCTTGAAAGTAGCAATTGCGAACTTAACCTTGTTCCTGTCTGAGCAATCACTGATCTCAAATGTTGATTCAGTTTTCTCAATCCACCTGAATAATTCCAGTGCTCCTCCAGTTCCTTGAAATGTAGTGGGTCCACATTTCATATATCCAGCAAAATTACATTCTTTCACTACAGCAGCAGCCTGAGCAACCTTACCTGCAGGATTCTCAGCTACACCTGCTCCCCCAACAACTTTTGGTTCAACAGGTTCACATGCACCTTCAGCATCAGCACCTTCAGCATCAGCACCTCCAGCATCAGCATCTCCACCATCAGCACCTCCAGAACCACCTGCTCCTTCGGTGTTAACACGTGCAGCTCAATCCGCAGCTAAGGCTTTTGCTACCTCTTCAGCAACTAGCCTTGCAATGGCAACATTTGTCATTCTCCTAGGTGGCATGATTCTGTCATGTCACAAAGATAGAAGATAAAATGAATGAGTTAATTGTAATCATGGTATAGTCATATCATCTACAAAATTCAGTCATCAAATGCGTACACATTATCAATACAAGGAATCACAAACATTATAAAGATCAAAGGAAACTATTATCATAGATCAACAAGTAATGATCTTAAAGATAAATAGAGTAAAATGACACAAAATAATAGACACTAATCACGTGGGGATCCACATAACTTAGTTGACTGTGACTCACTTGCAGTAGTGGAACCTGCTTCCTCCTCCTCGACGACGTAATTAAGCGGTGATAAATTAGCAAAATAGTTATAAGGTCATAATAAAATGAAATAAAATAATTTTCAAAATTTTAAATAAATATAGAAAATCCTTAAGAATAAATACTAAGAATATTTCATAAATTTATTTAAATAAATCCTTAGTAAATGATAAACTTTTATCAAAAAGTTTAACGATATAAATATATATCGATAAAGGATTATAGTATTTATTTATAAATACTTAACAATAAGGCATACATAATAATGTATACTAAAATGGTAATCCCAGAAGTAGCTTGAACCTGAAGTCATGCGAAGTTATGTGCACCGACTCTTTGAAAAATAAAAATTGACAGTTATAGTTTAGGTTTTTATAAAAATGACCTAGTTCTCTATAACTCATAGCTCTTGTACCAATCTTTAACACCCCCAAATTTACACGCAGCGGAATATATCTTTGGATGCTAAACAATGATACAATAACACATAATTTATAAAGAACGACTCGAAAAGAGACGTTTCAAATTTATCGTTCCTAAAACATTTGTCAGAGTAGCGTAGTCCCAAGACAGCGTAACCAAAGTACAATTAAAACAAAAGATTTAAATTGTTTTAAACAAAGGAACGATAACTATTCAAAGAGTTTATATTGCAAAAGCAGTGCATGATAGGTGTGAAAACACCCATCCTTTTACCACTTAGTTAAATTAAAAACGAGACCTAAACGTATATTTTATTTCGTAAATGTCGAAATTATGCGTGGTTTGTGTTTTTGTTGTGTTTTAGGAAAAAATATGAAAAAGGAAGAAAACACAGGCTTTCATGGGCTTTTATTGTATAAAAAGATAAAAGACAAGTCAAAATATCAAAAGTGCAAAAAGAACGGAAGTCAAAGGCCTATTCTGAAGATTTATCGAAGAAAAATTCTAAAAGACGGAAGTTTATCGAAGTCGTAGAACCAAGTCTACTAAAAAGAAGAAAATTAGAAGACGAGTTCACGTGCCATTCGACTAAACCCGAGACAAAGTCAAGAAAGACGTGTTATTTAAAAGACGAGAAGACAAAGAAAGAAAGGAAGGAAACAACACACCACATCTCCTCCTCCTAGAAATACTCCCCTCATTCATCATTTTGAGGAGATAGTTAGTTATCTAGAGAACTTTTAGTCTTTTATTAAGTGTGTTTTATTTTTCTTCTCTCTAGTTTTCCTTTCAAACTTATAAAACCTTTACCTTAATCTTGTAATCTTTGATCTTTATCTTTAATATAATCAAGCTTTTAATAAATTCTTATCCTACCTTTCTTGATAATCTATGGTTTTGCTTTGTTAATCATGTAGTGGATTTGATTTTGTTGATTTTGGTGTGTTTGGCTTATTGAAAATAAGTTGTTTTTGATAGATTAATATTTTTATAAAAAGTGCTTTTTAATATCTAGCTTATTTGGTGTTTTAAAAGTTTTCAAATCCTAGCTTATTTACTTTTTCTTAAAATCATTTTGGTTTAGTTTTTGGTTGAGTGCTTAATGGTTTTTAGCTTATTTTCACTTTGCTTAAGTTTTGGTCACATTCGGACTCTTCCAAAACCCTCATTCCGGATAAGAGGTTTAAAACCCTTATTCCGGATAAGCTCCAGAAATCACCAATTCCGGATAAGCATCCGGATATCATATTGCGGATAAGCTCCCGAAGTTTAGATTCCGGATAAGGTCCGAAGGTCTTTTTCCGGGTAAGTAGGAGAAAATGGATTCCGGATAAGCATGTTAGTACGTTTTCCGGATAAGCCTCATAACTTTCACATTCCGGATAAGCCTCTGAAATTCATATTCCGGATAAGCCCCTTAAGTTTCACATTCTGGATAAGCCTTCAAAAAGCATATTCCGGATAAGCGACTGAAGACGATTTCCGGATAAGCACCATAAACACCGATTCCGAATAACACCTGGAATTTTACATTCCGGATAAGCTTTTGGATTTCATATTCTGGATAACCTGGAAGACTTACATTCCGGATAAGCAACAAAAAACGGATTCTGGATAGTACGAATAACACAAATTCCAGATAAGCTTTGATTTACGGATTCCGGATAAGCTGTTTAAATTCATTCAGTTTCGTATTCAAGTGTTATCTTTTCCCGCCAATTAAGGTTAGATCATTTTACTTTATTTTTATCTTGTCATTTACTTATTTTATTGTTTATCTCACGATTAGAAATAGATAATCCCAAGCTCCCCCTTTTAGTTACCAAGAACGATAATTCCACTTTAAACCGGAGATCAATTCGAAGAGATACCGAGAACGTAAACGACAAAACACAATTGTATCGAGTACGAACAACACGAGAACCTTTGAACATAGTAAAATCCAGTTATCAAAATGGCGCCGCTGCCGGCTCTTTTCCCAACGAAGAACGGTTTTTTGTGAGAAAAATTGGATTTTGGAATCCATTCTCTTGGGAACGTTTTTTTCAACGCATAAAAATTTCAAAAATCCTAAAAAAATATAAAATTTTCAAAAAAAAATACAAAAAAAAATTAAAAAACCTATAAATCAAAAATATTTTCTTGCATCCTCTTTTTAGTGTATGCGTACTCGATCTACGTCTTATCCTGAGCCCGAGACTCTTGAAGACTTAGACATGACCGGTGTACACAACAATAATAATCCACCTCAACCCAACATGAATAATAACAACCCTCAAACCGACCTTCGAACTATGGAGGAGCTATGAGAACCAACTATGAATGGACGCGGAGGACCGATTGCGCCGATGCAAATCACGGCTCTCGAATTTTCGTTGAAGCATCACATGATCCAACAAGTGCAAAACACTTGTCCTTTTTGCGGATTGCCGGATGATGATGCCAACAAACACCTCGACAAATTCATTACCATCACCCAAAGCATGAAACTTCCCGGTGTTACTATGGATTTTCTTCGCCTTCACCTCTTTCCACACACTTTATCCCACCATGCCGAAAAATGGTTTGACCGTCTCCCTAAGAATTCAATTCACACATGGGATGACATGACTCAATGCTTTTTGTCGCGCTACTTTCCACCATCCATGGTAACGAGCCTTCGTAACCAAATTAGTGGATTCACTCAAGAAAATGACGAATCACTTTTCGATGCTTGGGAACGCTACAATGTTTTGATCGACCGTTGTCTAAATCATAACATGCTCCCCGTCACTCTTATTGATACTTTCTACAATGGTCTCACTTTTCATGATCGTGATACGATTAATGCCACCGCCGGTGGTACTTTATGAAAAGGAGACCGGAGGAGTGTAGAGAAATAATTGAAAACATGACTCCTCACCACAAGAATTAGGATTCATCCGCGTCCTCAATATCAAATCCGAGAGTCAATGTTTCATCTTCTTCTTCCACCCCTGATATGACCGCCATGGAACGAGCCATTATCGAAATGAGCAAAAATATGCAACTTTTGGCTACTAACCAAAATCTACAAGCTAAAGCTATTGCTATTTCTTGTGAAACATGCGGTGGTCCTCATTCTTACAATGATTTCCCTTCTACCCAATACAATCTTTGTGCTAACGTTAACGTGGCATACGGTAACTATCCTACGGGAGGCTATCAAGCTCGCCCTCAAGGAGACCGTAACTTGCTAAGTTATCGTTCCAACAACTTTCTTTCACCACCCGGTTTTACTCATCCAAACCAAAACCAACAAAACATCAATAGAAATAATCAAAGCCACCCTCGTGCTACAAATCAATATCAATCCCAAAGAAACCCATATCCACCTCAAGGAAATATTCAAGCTTCCAAGCCCCACCTCTCAATCAACCAACGACATTGAACCAAGACCTCGAAACGTACATGAGGACCAATAGAGAGATGGTGACGAATCTTCAAAGCCAATTCATTAACTTGAAGGGCAAGATGGCGAAACAAGGGAACGATATTTGAGCCAAGCTAAGGAAGACATGCGAACTTCGTTGAGCAATTAATAACAATGACTTACGCGATATGATGGCTTCATTTTTCCAAAGTAATCAACCCTCTTCTTCGGGTTCTCATCCGAGTAACACCGTTGCTAACCCAAGAGGGGAGATGAAAGCAATCACGACTCGTACTAGAAAAGGTTACACTGAACCCGAGCTTCCTACACCTACTATAACACCCCATTTTGATAAATGGAATGTCACGCGTAATTATGGCGTGTCATCAAAGCATGCAAGGAAATATGTAGTAAAACATACATGACCATAGGGAAAACCGGAATCAAACATCGGTTCCCAAACATAATCCCAAAACATAAATAAAGGAAATTAATTGAATAAAGACTAAACAAGCATAACTATATGAAGGCAAAAAGAAAAGAAGTCTATGGCAGCTTCCATCCTATACACGTCCTCCAAAGGCTCGAGTCTGTCCTTAGGTACCTGCCGTTTTGGGACATGGAAAGGAAAGTAACGGCTGAGCATAACGCTCAGTGCGCGGATATATGACATAGTATGAATGACTGAAATATAATAAAGACTTGATAGCAGCGGAAATGTATAAGTCCTGGAAAACCTGGTATAGCTTAGTAAAACTAGTTTTATAGTTTGAAAAGCCTTATGTTTATCTTATGAAAACTGTTTAACTAATTAACCATTAAGCCAATATAGGTCATGAAATATCAACATGCATGAATACTTTGAGGGGTGACCTCATCATGCAAATTAGAGGGGCTGCCTCTAATATAATATACTGGTTTCTGGGTAGGAGGGATCAGCTCCTTGTGAAGGATGCAAGGCACACACCACATTCACACTGAGTAATCTGCTAAAAACATGTAACTAGGATGCACCCATACGCCCCACATGATAATAATAAAATATGGCCAAAAGCTGAAAGGGACGCCACGAGCAATCACTCCACCGTGGGGAAGTCATAACATTGGTGCCTCCAATGTTATGGTTATGGTACCTCCATAACTAGGTGAAACTGGTCATGAATGTATATGGCTTTAGGTATTCTAATTAAACATAAGCAATTCAAAAACATATAAAAACATATATCGGGAAAACAGTTGGCTGCATACGGGTAATCCTAATAAGGAAAGAATGTCCATACTGAAAGGACGGGAATCCGTAACTTATGTCCAGTGAACGAAGAAGACAAACGGAAGAGAGTCCTACTTCGGTATCACTAATACAACATAAATACATACGTGTATAAGTATCTGATTACAGAATCCGTAACTGGTTTAATGTTATGTCTTAGCTTATTTTATATGTTCATGTCATGTTTTACTGTTTTAAGCTTAATACTGTGTTTATCTAATATTCTGTCTATTCTGATTAAGTATTACTTGTATTTCATGTATTATTATACTTGCTGTGTAACAATAAGTAACTTTCTAAAAATAGCAGGTTTCCTAAAATAGAAGGTTTCCAAAAATAGAATGTTACCAAAAATAGAAAGTTTCTAAAAATATAAAGTTTCCAAAAATAGCATGTTTCCAAAAATAGAAAGTTTCCAAAAATAGAATGACTGCTTAAAATAGATAAGTTTCTAAAAATGGAAAGTTTTCATAAATAGAAATAAGCTGGGTCATTAAGCTAATAATATAAGCTTAAGTGTCTTTTGATTAATATCCTAAGTCATGTAATAAAATAGCATATTTTATTAATTATTTCATGTAATTTATATAAACTATAGTTTAAAGTATTTAATTAAATATAACATGATTTAATTAAATAAAAGGTAATAATACTTAGGTTAAAACGTGTATTAATATAACCTAAGTCATGTAAATTAATTTATTATAAGGCATGTTAAATAATTAATTAATTATATAGTCTAATATAAATAATAAATACTTAGTTTAAAATCCATGTATTATTAATTATTAATAATAACCTAAGTCCATGTTTTAATTAAATTAATTATATAGCATGTTAAATTAATTTAATTAATCTTAATTAACCTTATTAGGGTTGCGGCTGGTGGGAAGTAAAGTACCACCGAGACCTTAAAGGTCTCGGTTTGTGTGCCAAACGAACACAGAAACATCCAACACGCACCCCCTTATTAATCTATCATTAGTATTAACGAATTTATAACGTGTTCTGGATCCTTGATCATGGATTCGTTTTTTGTTTTTTTGGGTTTTCTCTTTTAAGAAAGTTTAAACAAGATTCATACCTGGTTTTCTTGGATTCGTGATCATCACACCCTCATGGTTTTGTGTTGTGGGACGAAGGCAGAGAGAACACCAAGGGACCACACAAAAAATGACGGCTTGTAAAATTATTTAGGGTTTTATTGTGTTTTGTCTAAAATGTATAACTCCCCCCGTCTCTTTTTGATATACACGGCCCAAACACACTTGGGCCTTGAGCCCAAGTCCTTCCTCTTCTTTTCTTTGTCTAAAACAGCCCAAAAACCTTATTCTTATATGTTTGTATTGTTCGTTTAATAAAACGTACGGGTTTAATTAAATACGTATTCGGTTTCGTGTATTTTATGTCGTGAGTTATCTAGTTATCATTATACGTGTTAAACGTAAACATTACGTATGTAACTACTTGTCGTGTTAAATTAAATATATGTAATATTAATAATCGTGTTGAATGTTCGTGTTTACGTGTTACGTAATCGATAAGAGAAAACGGATAAGAAGTCCGGATGAACTTGTCTGTTTTCAAGTGGCTTCCCTCTTGGAACGGTTCCTTCACAGATCTTGACACAAATGATAAGTCTTGGTCCTCCTGACCTTGACTTGAGATACGAAGAAGTTCTTGGTTATCAACGTAAGGTAGATCCCCTAAATTTTGATCGAGGGAATAAGAATTAACGTGTAAGGGCAACTAAAACGTTATCGCACAAAACAATCTAACTTAACTGATAATTAGCAACGATGCGCGAGACATAAAGAAACATAGTACGTGAAAAATTTTCAACGTGATACGTGAAAAATTTTGAACGTGATACGTGGAAACTTTTGAACGTGATGCGTGGAGATATGGTGAGTGTAAATTGAGCAATCATATCGTGATCCATGATACGTGTAACATATCTAGATCATGATATGAGGAACGCGGAATGAACATGACATGTGAAACATATCGTGAACATGGAATATAATGGCGGTAACGGCAAACGCTACAAGGTGAGACATAGAATATGACGAGAAACGTCGATCTGAGGATAGGGAGTTATACTAAACTTGGGTCTGGTCTCTCAAGTTCTTGCAAAAATTCCCAGAATGAGAAAAATAGACGTAAAATCGTAAGCCGAGATGCCATCATTAACGTAAATAGTGTCATGAACAGAGCGCGAAAGCAAGTCGTGGAATTAGAATGAAGACGCGAAGTAAATAAGGAGCACAATTGCGAATCTTTGTTTGACCTGATAACTAAGGGATTGCCAAGTGATCGGATGAGCCTTGGCTGGAACATGTCTGATCAATCTATTGGTTCTGAAATCCTTGCGGATGTAAGGATTTTGCTGACTTGATCAAACTGTTTGCAATAACCAAGATAGCATCATGCTTCTTCTGAGTTTGCATTAATCTGGTAACCAAAATCCATGGAGGTCTTGTCCCATTTCAATTCATAATTTCAGATGGTGAAAAAATCCCAGTCTGTTGGTGTCTTATCTTAACCTGTTGGTATGTCAGGTACCTAGATATGAACGTGACTTTATCTTGCTTCGTAGAAACTTGATACATAGAAATTTGCGGAACTACAAGTTTCCGAAATTAGACCTCTCTTAGCGTAGGATTTCTTGGAACACCTAACGTAGTGTAGGGTTCTCACCTTTTCGCATAAGCTGAGTCATGGTAAGATTAACTGTGGGAATCCATATGATTCAGCATGTCACTGTAATCAAACAAAATTGATATTGTAAAATTTGCAGGGTAAAATTTCTCTTGTCATAGAATTTGCAACATAGTGCAGATATGGTCTTCCTGTTCTTCTCTAGACTTAGAGGAAATCAGGTTATCCTCAATGAAAACGCTAATGAATTTGCTTATGAGTTCATGGAAACTCAATTTATTAAGTCCATAATGCTATTGGAGCATTTATGAGACTAATACAGAATCATGAATTTAGCATGACCAAGTCGTGTACGAATAGCAATCATGGACATGTCCTGCTCTTTTACTCGTCACTATTGGCAGCATGATCATGAACCGATCTTGGATAAATGCTTAAAACCATACGTTTTATTGGACATGTCGTCAATACGTGTAGGAGAATAACGGCTATGAATGGTGATTTGTTTAAGTCGACGGTATTCGACACATAATCTCATGGTACCGTCCTTCTCCTTGTAGGTTCTACTGAAATATATGAGAAGATTTCGGAATACTCGTCTGGTTATGCGTAAAATTTTAGCAGTCATGGCTAACAAAACACGTGCTTGTAAAGCATAGATCATTTGTACAGATTTTCCTTATGGAAAACCATGATGAATGTATTCAGGAGCCTGAAAATTACTGTACATAATCATGAATCATAGCATGGTATGTTGTTTGTAGTCCAAAATTAGGATGAAATTTAACTCGCATATGTCCGAGGTAATGCGTTCGCAGCTTGAATCTTATCATTAGGCTAAAGGAAAACCTTCGTATACATGGAGAATACGAATGTCGTCCTTTATGGTTATGAATATATGGAATATGGGTGCAAGGGATGAAAATGTCAACGAGCAATCGTGACAGATCGTGCTAATATGCCGGTGATGTAACTGAAATTCTTGCGGCCTGATTAATACATGGCACTACAAAATGGATGTTCCAGCATTGGACGTGAGTCGTGTTTCTTGACTCGTGTCTTGGAAATATACGTATGACATATGTCTTGACGGATGTCTTGACATGTGTCTCCGAATGGGAAACAAGTAGAGTTACAATACTGGGTTAATATGCCAGAAATGCGGATTGATTGACATGCTAACCCTTGTAATATCCGATCACATCCGTGACCGTGTTCTATAGTGATTACCAGGATGGTTGCAGTCATAGTAATGGTTACTAGCATCTTGTCTGTCAGTTCCATGACTGTCATTTTCATGACTATAATTCATGTAACTATTCAGCTGAGTGGCCGGTTGGCACCGGTTCCCACTCATGTGACTGCAAGACAACTGCACGGTGTGTGACATGTGATAAAATAAGGACATGGATTGTGATGGAAATCCTCCGGTGGTGAAGCATCATCTCGTCCGACCGCTTCGATCTAACGCCTTTGTCTTCGTCTTTTAGGATCTATAGGTTGTAAACATCATCAGCATCTCGTAGCGTCTCCAACTAATCCACCTCATCAACATTTAGTAACATTTCCGAGTTGTGAGAGGTATCAGCATCCTGTAGAACATCAACAAGTGGATTGCGCATGAGATGATTTAGGATCGACTAGTGAATACTCATGGAGTATTGTCAGTGAAATAGACATGGAATATGGTAAGTGTAATACACATGGAATACGTACTTAGAGTACACATGGAATGCACATGAAATGATTAATATCGGTTGATCATCTAACATGGTTTGCATGGAATAATTGATTAACGGTTTGAAGACCAAACTGGGCTGATCATCATGATAGCCTAGCAATATCATCATAGACATTATTCTGGTTACATAGGGAAAACACCTAACAGTGTGATGGAACAAATTTTAAAAATAATTATCATGAAAGCATGATTAGTGAAAACCGACCATGCCTGTCATAACAACAGGATTTAATGAAATCCTTCCATGTTTAGCATGAGGGCATGCTCAACATGACGAGAACATAATCAAAATAAAACTTAAGACACACTAAATCATGAAGATGAAATCATCATGAAAATCTTGGAATGAAATTAATCAAAAGGGAGTATAAAACGTAATCAGCATGAAAATGAAGTTAACCATGATAGTATGAAACCATAATCGACATAAAGATCATAAAAATTTTAATGAGTGTTCATGGAATAATATGATTGTAATGAAATAAAATTTTGAAAAAAATTCACTGGTGTGAACGACTGGGGTCGACTCCCAAACAAAATTGATATGATTACTCTGATTAGAGCGTAATATAAATAAACATGATATAAAATTTTATGCCATAATCATGAAAAAAATTTATGCGTAAAAACATTGCATAAATGCATGATCTAGTTTATAAAACTTATATGCGCGAAGGTAAACGCCTACGGTCAGTTTACCCAAAAAAAATGACAGGGCGCGGGGACGCCTATGGGTTGGTCCCAGAGTTAAAAGTTTCGATAAAAGCACATGCGACTAAATAGAGCCAGTCATGTACCAACCATTACTTAGTCAAAATTCCTGCAACAGGTGGCATATGATATAAATGCATGAATGCATGAAACATAAATAAATGAAAGTCATTGTCAAAACTTAACAGAAAAAATTTTATGTGACTAATTATGAACTACTGGGGTTCAGTCCACATAGTCATAGTTCACGAGGAACATCATGCATAGACAATGACACATAACTAAGTATGGATGACGGTTGTTCATTCCATATTAGTAAAACGATACTAGTGAAAACATCATGGTTAAAACAATAAGGTGCTGAAAACGTCATGATTAAAACAAAAGGATCTGAAAACATCAATACGTGGAATAACGAGTGTTGACTTAGGAAGCTCCTGGTGACTACCCACTAGTCACAGGTCGAGTTTTAGAGCCTACAGGTCAAAGCCTTGGCTCTGATACCATAATTGTAACACCCCATTTTGATAAATGGAATGTCACGCGTAATTATGGCGAGTCATCAAAGCATGCAAGGTAATATGTAGTAAAACATACATGACCATAGGGAAAACCGGAATCAAACATCGGTTCCCAAACATAAGCCCAAAACATAAATAAAGGAAATGAATTGAATAAAGACTAAACAAGCATAACTATATGAAGGCAAAAGGAAAAGAAGTTTATGGCAGCTTCCATCCTATACACGTCCTCCAAATGCTCGAGTATGTCCTTAGGTACCCGCCATTTTGGGACATGGAAAGGAAAGTAACGGCTGAGCATAACGCTCAGTGCACGGATATATGACATAGTATGAATGACTGAAACATAATAAAGACTTGATAGCAGCGGAAATGTATAAGTCCTGGAAAACCTGGTATAGCTTAGTAAAACTGGTTTTATAGTTTGAAAAGCCTTATGTTTATCTTATGAAAACTATTTAACTGATTAACCATTAAGCCAATATAGGTCATGAAATATCAACATGCATGAATACTAAGAGGGGTGACCTCATCATGCAAATTAGAGAGGTTGCCTCTAATTTAATATACTGGTTTCTAGGTAGGAGGGATCAGCTCCTTGTGAAGGATCCAAGGCACACACCACATTCACACTGAGTAATCTGCTGAAAACATGTAACTAGGATGCACCCATACGCCCCACATGATAATAATAAAATATGGCCAAAAGCTGAAAGGGACGCCAGGAGCAATCACTTCCCCGTGGGGAAGTCATAACATTGGTGCCTCCAATGTTATGGTTATGGTACCTCCATAACTAGGTGAAACTGGTCATGCATGTATATGGCTTTAGGTATTCTAATTAAACATAAGCAATTCAAAAACATATAAAGCATATACTGGGAAAACAGTTGGCTGCATACGGGGAATCCTAATAAGGAAAGATTGTCCATACTGAAAGGACGGGAATCCGTACCTTATGTCCAGTGAACGAAGAAGACAAATAGAAGAGAGTCCTACTTCGGTATCACTAATGCTACATAAATACATACGTGTATAAGTATCTGATTACTGAATACGTAACTGGTTTAATGTTATGTCTTAGCTTATTTTATATGTTCATGTCATGTTTTACTGTTTTAAGCTTAATACTGTGTTTATCAAATATTCTGTCTATTCTGATTAAGTATTACTTGTATTTCATGTATTATTATACTTGCTGTGTAATAATAAGTAACTTTCTAAAAATAGCAGTTTTCCTAAAATAGAAGGTTTCCAAAAATAGAAAGTTACCAAAAATAGAAAGTTTCGAAAAATATAAAGTTTCCAAAAATAGGATGTTTCCAAAAATATAAAGTTTCCAAAAATAGAATTACTGCTTAAATTAGATAAGTTTCTAAAAATGGAAAGTTTTCATAAATAGAAATAAGCTGGGTTATTAAGCTAATAATATAAGCTTAAGTGTCTTCTGATTAATATCCTGAGTCATGTAATAAAATAGCATAGTTTATTAATTATTTCATGTAATTTATATAAACTATAGTTTAGAGTATTTAATTAAATATAACATGATATAATTAAATAAAAGGTAATAATACTTAGGTTAAAACGTGTATTAATATAACCTAAGTCATGTAAATTAATTAATTATAAGGCATGTTAAATAATTAATTAATTATATAGTCTAATATAAATAATAAATACTTAGGTTAAAATCCATGTATTATTAATTATTAATAATAACCTAAGTTCATGTTTTAATTAAATTAATTATATAGCATGTAAAATTAATTTAATTAATCTTAATTAACCTTATTAGGGTTGCGGCTGGTGGGAAGTAAAGTACCACCGAGATGTTAAAGGTCCTAGTTTGTGTGCCAAACGAACACAACAACATCCAACACGCACCCCCTATTAATCTATCATTAGTATTAACGAATTTATAACGTGTTCTGGATCCTTGATCATGGATTCGTTTTTAGTTTTTTTTTGGTTTTCTCTTTTAAGAAAGTTTAGACAAGATTCATACCTGGTTTTCTTGGATTCGTGATCATCACACCCTCATGGTTTTGTGTTGTGGGACGAAGGCAGAGAGAACACCAAGGGAGCACACAAAAAATGACGGTTTGTAAAATTATTTAGGGTTTTATTGTGTTTTGTCTAAAATGTATAACTCCCCCGGTTTCTTTTTGATATACACGGCACAAACACACTTGGGCCTTGAGCCCAAGTCCTTCCTCTTCTTTTCTTTGTCTAAAACAGCCCAAAAACCTTATTCTTATATGTTTGTATTATTCGTTTAATAAAACGTACGCGTTTAATTAAATACGTATTTGGTTTCGTGTATTTTATGTCTTGAATTATATAATTATCATTATACGTGTTAAACGTAAACATTACGTATGTAATTACTTGTCGTGTTAAATTAAATATATGTAATATTAATAATCATGTTGAATGTTCGTGTTTACGTGTTACGTAATTATTAATTATTCATGTTATTATAATTGCTTGTACGTAACGACATTTGTCGTATTAATAATTTCGTAAGTACGTAATTATTTATTCGTGATTTCATGTTCGATGATTATAATTATTATAATTAATAATTATCGTGTAATACCACGTACGTAATACTTATAACTAATATTCGTGAAACGTAAACATGCTGTAAAAGGAAAGTTATAATCATGTATGTACGATCGTAAGGGTATTATGCATGGTAAAAGCATGCGGGTTTTACACCTACTCTCGTGATTGTGAACAAGGAAAAAGAACAACTTTCCCCAACTCCTTTACCTTCTTACCCCATTCCCCAACCTCCCAAGGATGTGAGTGATCCTACTATTCTAAAGCCTTCCTCCTCATCTGATGTACCTTATCCCTCAAGGTTGAGGAAAGAGAAGCTAAAAAGCAAGGATGATATTCAAGTTTCTAGCTTTCTCAAAATGTTTAAACAATTGAATTTTAACATCTCCTTTGTTGAGGCTCTCGCTCACATGCCTAAATATGCGAAGATGTTTAAAGATCTTCTCAGTGACAAGGAGAAGCTTCTTGACATTGCTCAGACCCAACTTAATGAGAATTGCTCTGCGGTTCTTTTAAGGAAATTACCAACAAAACTTGGTGATCCGGGTAGCTTCTTGATTCCTTGCAACTTCCTGGGAGTAGAGAATTGTATGGCCCTAGCCGATCTTGGTGCTAGTATCAACTTAATTCCATTAAGTGTTTGGAAACAATTATCTCTCCCCGAGCTAGTCCCCACCAAAATGACTTTGGAATTAGCTAACCGTACGTTTGCTTACCCACTAGGGATAACCGAAGACGTCTTCGTTGGTGTTGAAAAATTCACCTTCCCGGCGGATTTTGTTGTCATTGACTACGAAATGGACCCACGTGTTCCATTGATCGTTGGACGTCCATTCTTGAGGGCCGGTCGCACTCTCATAGATGTAGAAGCGGGCGAACTCATCATGAGAGTTGGTGACGATCAAATTGTCTTCAACATGGGTAAGATTTCTAAACAGCCTTATTCATACGCGAGTGTTAATTGTATTGACGTTCTTGATGAGGCTTGTGAAGAACACTTTAATGATGCTTGCAAAAGTAGTCTTTTTTCTCTTCCCAATGTTGAGATCGTTGCCTCAATTGCTCCGTCATTGACTCCTTTTGGAGAAAGTGACTTTCTTTTGGATGAATTTGAAGCTAGCTTAGGTACAATTGATCTTAAATGTTATGATTCTCCCACCTCTTGGGAAGAAGACACTCGTACCCTAGAGAAACTTCTCAATGAGGACTCTTTCTCTCCTCCTTCTCCTAAAGAGGTGACTAACGATGATCCATCATTAGTTACACCATCTATTGAGGACCCTCCGACTCTTGAGCTTAAGGACTTACCTCCTCATCTCGAGTATATTTTATTAGAGGGAATTGATCAACTTCCCGTTATCATTGCTAAGGACTTAAAAGCCGATGAGAAAATTCGTCTCATTGAAGTTCTCAAGAAGCATAAAAAAGCTATTGCTTGGAAAATCTCCGATATTCGTGGAATTGATCCTCACTTTTGCACACATAAATTCTAATGGATGACGACTTTAAACCCTCTATTCAAAGCCAAAGAAGGGTGAATCCCAAGATCCATGACGTTATCAAAAACGAGGTTATCAAACTTCTTGATGCGGGCATGATCTACCCTATCTCGGATTCACTTTGGCTTAGTCCGGTCCATTGTGTTCCTAAGAAAGGCAGAATCACCGTTGTGCCCAATCAAAACAACGAGTTGATTCCTACTCGGCTCGTTACAGGGTGAAGAGTTTGTATAGACTATCTCAAACTCAATGATGCTACGAGAAACGATCATTTTCCCCTTCCTTTTATGGATCAAATGCTTGAACGTCTAGCGGGTAATGAATATTATTGCTTTTTAGATGGTTTCTTGGGTTATTTCAAATACCCATTGATCCTCAAGATCAAGAGAAGACAAGATTCACTTGTCCTTACTAAACATTTTCTTATAAAAGAATGCCTTTTGGCTTATGCAATGCTCCCGGGACTTTCCAAAGGTGCATGTTGGCTATCTTTCATGACATGGTTGACCAAACCATGGAAGTCTTCATGGATGATTTGGTCAACCATGTCTAAATTGAAATTCGTGACAAGAAGGGAGCCGAAAACCTAGCCGCGGATCATCTAAGTAGACTTGAGGATCCTTATCAAGGGAAGCATCCGAATAAAGAGATTAATGACTCATTTACCCTTGAGGCCTTAATGTCTATCCACTCCCATCTTGATGACACCCCGTGGTTTGCGGACATTGCAAACTACTTAGCGGGTGGTGTTCTCATCAAAGGGTTAACATCCCAACAAAAGAAGAAGTTCTTTAAAGATGTTAAGACTTACTTTTGGGATGACCCTTTTCTCTTCAAACAATGCGCTGATTTGATCATTCGTTGGTATGTTGATGGACCCGCAGCTTTATACATTCTTGAAGCTTGCCATAAAGGACCCACCGGTGGTCACTTTGGTCCCAACTACACCGCAAAGAAAGTGTTTGATTCGGGATTTTATTGGCCCACCATTTATGGTAACGCTCACGAAATGGTTAAAAATTGTGATGCTTGCCAAAGACAAGGCAAGATCACACATAAAGATGAGATGCCTCAAAATTTCATTCAAGAATGTGAAATCTTTGATGGATGGGGTATCGACTTTATGGGGTCATTCCCTTCGTCTAAAGGAAACAAGTACATCCTCGTAGCCGTTGACTACATTTCTAAATGGGTTGAAGCGAAAGCTTTACCCACTAACGATGCGAGGGTGGTTGTTAACTTTTTGAAACAACTATTTGCTAGATTCGGTGTGCCTCGTGCTATTATTAGTGATCGCGGGACTCATTTTTGCAATGATCAATTCGCAAGAGTCATGGCTAAGTATGGTGTCAATCACAGTCTTTCCACCGTATATCATCCACAAACTAATAGGCAAGCCGAGATCTCCAACCGAGGACTTAAGCGAATATTGGAACGTACTGTGGGAGAGCATCGTGCCTCATGGGCCGATAAACTTGATGATGCTTTGTGGGCTTTCCGTACCGCATATAAGACCCCGATTGGTTGTATACCTTATCGTCTTGTGTACGGGAAAGCATGCCACCTCCCCATTTAGTTGGAGCACAAAGCCTATTGGGCCTTCAAATGGGCTAATGTTGACATCAACAAAGCCGGTGACTTAAGAAAAATCCAACTCAATGAGTTAAATGAACTAAGGAATGAAGCTTATGAGAATTCATTGCTCTATAAGGAGAAGACCAAGCTCATTCATGATGCTAAGATCAAGAACCGAGAGTTCAAAATTGGTGATCAAGTTTTACTCTTTAACACTCGATTGAAAATCTTTTCGGGAAAACTGAAATCCCGTTGGTCCGGCCCATTCACCGTTGCTAATATTTTTCCATATGGAACTATCTAGCTAGCTCAACCTAATGGACCTAATTTCAAGGTGAATTGCCAACGAGTGAAATTATACTTTGGAGAGGACATCTCGCATGAGATGATTTCATCCATCTCCACCTTTCCTTTGAATTAATTCGGGACCGAGTCAGGCTCGTGACTCGACTAACAAAAATAAGCGCTCCTCGGGAGGCAACCCGTGTAGTTAGCTAATAAAGGTTTTTGCAATCCTATTTTTGTGTTCGTTTATCGTTCCTCGACTCACTCGAATTGAAATCGGATTAATCGTAAAACTTGATTGTTTTTGGTAACAATATCTTTTTGTGTTTTTTAAACTAATAAAAAAACAATTTAAAATCAAACTAATGTAAAAAGACTATTTTAAAAATAAAACTTTAATTCTAAATTGAAAATCAACTAATTTTAAACTAAAGGCTTAAAAATCTAATTTAAAATAAAAACTTTTATTCTAATTAATTAAAACTATTTTGAAATAAATCTAATTTAAAAAGTTAAAATAAAACTATTTTGAAAACTATTGTAAATAAAAGTAAATTTAAAACTAATTTAAAATTTTAAAAGTAGATAAAATATTTTTCTAACTTTTTATTTTTTATAAAAACTGAATTTAAAATGAAATTTAAATAAAATATTCAATTAAAATCTAATTTAAACTAGACTAGTATTAATTAGAATAAACTGCCAGAAATTAATTCCCTATATTAATTAAACAATGCATATGATAACACAAAAAGACTAATAGATGAGATGGGTGGGTTGATTGTTTATGATGCGAGAGGTCAGGGGTTCGAATCTCACCCCAGACCAAATTTTTGCTATTTATAATTATTTTATGAACTTTTGGAATCTTGATACTCAGACCAAACAGTCTGAGTTTTATGCAGCAACAATAACGAATACAAAATAAGCTAAAAGCTGCTGAATCAAATAAGCAAGATAAACCCAAACAAGATAACCAATAGCAAATATCAAGAACAACATAAGCATATGAAACTAAAATCGACAAGCAGACAAGTAAACAAACCGAATATAAGCCTAAAAGCTAAACAGCAAAACAGAAGATGAGCAATTAAACTAATAAGAACTTATACTAAAAATAAGCAAATTCACAAAACTAAAGGCAAGCAAAACAAAGAAGCTATAAAACCAAACAAAAGCAGATTATCAGTAAAAAAACAAACAAACAGATCCCAAATAAGCTGCAAACAAAAATGAAATGGCAGATCTAAACAACTTAAAAACTTAAACCTATATATTTAAATTCAATTAAACCTAGAGCAGATATAAACTTACTTAAAAAAGATAAGCAGATCGAAACACTAACAGGCTAAATAATCAAAATAAACAGATTCAAACTTCAATAAGCTAAACCAACAAAATATCAAAAAGCAAATAAATAAGCTATCACTCAGTAACTATTAACTAAATCGAGCAGATAATCAAAAAGCTATAACCGCAAATAAACATAAGCATAAGCCGATTTAAACTAAATAATTAACTTAACAAAAAAAATTATAAAAGAGAAATTAGAACCTTGAGATGATTCCGTTGAGCCGAAGGTGGGCGCTGAACCCCCTTTGTCACCGAATCAAACACCAACACCTTAAATCTCACCGAAAATCATCTCAAACCAAAAACTCTTCGAACCAAATGAATAGTAACCTTGACTTCGAACAGATTTATTTTGTACTTTCCAGTGGGGAAAATACTTTCTCACTTTCCTTTATATTATATTTTTTTTCGAATAATATTAATAGATACGAACAGTGATATTTTAAAAAAAATCAAACAAATTATAGAACTTGGACAGAAAATTAAAATGAGACAAGATTAACTAAAAACAAGTTTTCACTAAATAATTAAAAGAAATTACAATTTGACTGAAATTGAAAATACAAGATTAAAACTAATCTAATTTACTGAAAATAAAAATTAAAGAAAAGCTATCAATTACATGTGAAAAGGGGTTTTTATAGGCAAACCCTAGAAAACCTTTCCTTGGTGCCTACGTTCTTTAATCTTGGCTGCATATTCATTTCTCTCTCTTTTTCTTCAATCTTGCGGCTGAGATCATCCAAGCATCACACGGATCGCCAGGGTGGCGTTAATTGTGCTTGTTGTGTTTCTTGGTGGTTGAGGTGGCAGGCCCTAATTGGAGGGATTTGGATGATGAAGTGTATCCTCCAATCAAAAAGGGAGATGATGTCATGGTGGATTGAGGATGAGGACCACTCCTTGTGCTTGATGCGATTTTCTTGGGGGTTTATAGTGGATTTGTGGGAATTAATTATATATGTAAAAATCCCCCATTTTTACTTGGTAATTTTTGGTTTAATGATTAGGGTAATTAGGTTTTTGGTGTGGCTCTGTAAAAAAATGGAGAAGAAGGTGGGTGTTTTGTTTTCCTTGTTTGTGACGAAAGGGTAATGGGGGGTGGGGTAAAATAAAAATCTTTTATTTTGTGTGAGTGGGTGTAAATTGTGTGTTATGAGGGTGTTGGGAAGTGGTACACGTGGGGAAGGTTGACTGGGCCTTTTTACCAAGCCAGTGAAATAATACTTATTACTTCCACCGTCTTTTTATTAAATCAAATGGGTTCTTGGCCCATATTCACTCCCTCCGTTCCTTTTTCTTTCTTTTGTGCAAGTGTTTGGGCTTAAAGCCCAAATTTTAATCTTCCAAAAAAAATTCTAACCCGTTACTTTATTTTGTAAAATGGGCTTGGTGGGCTTTGATCCATTTTAGCATACTAATTTAATTTTCCAAATGGGCTTGTGGGCCCAATAAGCAATGTGGGACCCACAAGGCCCATTAAACTCAAATGATGTTAAATCCACTAAGTACGAGCTTGATTTCGGTTTTCTTTGATCATTTCTTCAAAACCGTGTTGGTTTTGTTGGGTTTCGTGATCGTCGGCACACTCTTGACCTTTTGACTTTGTCTTCGTCTCTTTTTGGACTTTTCTTCAACATTTGACCGTGAAATCCCGTGTTTTCTCTTCTTTTGATCATTTGTACCTATTTTAACACAAAAACACAAAACCACGCGTAATTCCGACTTTAACGATATAAAACACATGATTAGGTCTTGTTTTTCCTTGATTTTAGTGGCAAAAGGATAACTGTTTACACACTTATTATTAGCCTTCCTTTTTTGTTTTTCATCATAAGTGTAGGGGGAGCTAGTAGGTGTTTGTTTCATTGTTTCTTATGATGTGCAGGGATTCAAACTTTCAAAGACGCACTTTTGATGACTTTTGATGACCCGTGATGTACCCGTCTTCTTGGTTCTATCGTAAACTCATGTGATTCAATATTTCATATCTTATATGTCAACATTGCAATCACTTTAGTTGTCCTCTCCTTAGCAAGATTAAAACAACGTGGATAATGTCCTAAGTGTAGGGGAGTTTACTCCCACATGCTTAAACATTGAGGAAAATGATTATATCAAGTGTAGGGGGACTTCTATCGAAGTTAAGTGGGATTTTCCATTAATTTGACCTCATTTTAATCGGAAAATCGATTTTTTGGCATTTTTCAAAATTTTTAATCTATTTTGGCCTATAGTATTTTTCTTCTATTTTCTTTTATCCCTTTTTCTTTCGTATCATTATCATATGTATATATTCCATTTCTAGAATAAAGTCAATAAGGAAAAACAATGAATAAATAAAGTGGTTTTAGCGAGTTTAGATGTCTTTGATATATTAGGCCCGTCAAAAATATTTTGACTCAACCCGAGTTTACTTATCCAAGTTTACTCTAGCTAGTATCCTTAACCATGTAGACCTTAATTGATTTATTAGGCTAAGCATCCACAAGTCTCATTCCTTGAGATTTTAAATTGTGGAGAACGAGAAATGATAGAGTTAATTATAGGTTTGGTATTCTTTCATTAACTTATGTGAGTTAGTTATGAGCTTTTTCTCCCATCACTTGTAAATAAATAATTGGAATAAGTAAGGTCGTACAGTCAGAAAAATTACTTAGCTTCTAGCCCAAGATCGTTTAAAAGTTACTCGGGATTAATTAGAGTTCATAGCCAAGGCATAACTTATTGAAACGGGACGCGAAGATTGGCGAGTCCGAAAAGGCCCTAATAAGGCACGAGGGCTCCATTTTGTTGCTAAAGATCCAAGATGATGTGATGTATCATTATTCCAAAATCAATATAAAGGATCAAGACACACGACGAAAAGCAATCACTCCCATAAAGATCGTGGAGAAGTCTATCTGAAAAGACCCTAACAAGGTATGAGGATAAATAGATCCAAGTCCGAAAAGGAGGAGGATCGTTGTATATCAAAATCCCAAATAAGGATTGAAGAAATAATGAAGAAGTCGTGGTCAAAATTTAAAGAATATCTCAACTACTCCAAGTGAAGATATACACTATATACGAAGAGAAGGCCACAATTTCAAGATCGTCTTCTCAAGATTGGAAGTATGAAGTAAATGCCAAATATCGGTCCGAGAAAGGTCTCAAATCGTGAAGCGAGTTATGCCAAGATATGAACTTTATGAGTTTTCGAGAAGCAGTTTTAAAAGATTTTGTCCTTTAGCTAACTATGGATTAGATCGTCCTACTTTATTTTCAGCCCTAATAAACCATCGAAATAAGTCAAACAATGCATCCTTGTGACCATTCAAGACAATAATAAAATATATGAGATACACCTAGGAATAAGGGAGTCTAAGTGATTAATTAAACCGCATGAGTAAGTGTTAGTTGTGCTAACTTGTAAATAACAATGATCTCGTTTTTAAGCCTGGCATGGAGAACGTGAAACTTGAGGATGATTAGTATTCATGACACACAGGCCCTAATTTAAGTCTTATATTTCTTTACGAGTTTCTTCTATCGAACAATTTCAAGTAAATAAATAATCTGGAAATTGTTTTATCTTTGTTTCCTTGATTAAAGTTTTAACGTTTCATTGTTATTTAGTTAGTAGTAATAGTATATCTAATAAAGGCCAAGGTGGGTTATGGAGAATGTAAATTTTGCTTTGTAACTAATGCATTGCATGAGGTCATTGCAATGGTCAAGTGTAGGGGATTTGATAGGTGTGAAAACACCCATCCTTTTACCACTTAATTACAATTAAAAACGAGACCTAAACGTATATTTTATGTCGTAAATGTTGGAATTATGCGTGGTTTGTGTTTTTGTTTTGTTTTAGGATAAAAATATGAAAAAGGAAGAAAACACGGGCTTTCACGCGCTTTTATTGAAGAAAAAGACAAAAGACAAGTCAGAAGATCAAAAGTGCAAAAAGAACAGAAGTCAAAGTCCTATTCTGAAGATTTATCGAAGAAAAAGTCTAAAAGACGGAAGTTTAACGAAGTCGAAGAACCAAGTCTACTAAAAAGAAGAAAATTAGAAGACGAGTTCACGTGCCATTCGACTAATCCCGAGACAAAGTCAAGAAAGACGTGTTATTTAAAAGACGAGAAGACAAAGAAAGAAAGGAAGGAAACAACACACCACATCCTCCTCCTATAAGTACTCCCCTCATTCATCATTTTGAGGAGTTAGTTAGTTAGCTAGAGAATTTTTAGTATTTTATTAAGTGTGTTTTATTTTTCTTCTCTCTAGTTTTCTTTTCAAACTTATAAAACCTTTACCTTAATCTTGTTATCTTTGATCTTTATCTTTAATATAATCAAGCTTTTAATAAATTCTTATTCTACCTTTCTTGATAATCTATGGTTTTTCTTTGTTAATCATGTAGTGGATTTGATTTTTTTGATTTTGGTTTGGCTTATTGAAAATAAGTTGTTTTAGATAGATTAATATTTTTATAAAAAGTGCTTTTTGATATCTAGCTTATTTGGTGTTTTAAAATATTTCACATCCTAGCTTATTTACTTTTTCTTAAAATCATTTTGGTTTATTTTTTGGTTGAGTGCTTATTGGTTTTTAGCTTATTTTCACTTTGCTTAAGTTTTGGTCACATTCGGATGCTTCCAAAACCCTCATTCCGGATAAGAGGTTTAAAACCCTTATTCTGGATAAGCTCCAGAAATCACCAATTCCAGATAAGCATCCGGATATCATATTACGGATAAGCTCCCGACGTTTAGATTCCGGATAAGGTCCGAAGGTCTTTTTCCGGATAAGTAGCAGAAAATGGATTCCGGATAAGCATTTTCGTACGTTTTACGGATAAGCCTCATAACTTTCACATTCTAGATAAGCCTATGAAATTCATATTCCGGATAAGTCCCTTAAGTGTCACATTCCGGATAAGCCTTCGAAAAGCATATTCCGGATAAGCCACTGAAGACGATTTTCGGATAAGCACCATGATAGATGTGAAAACACCCATCTTTTCTGCCACTTAATTACATTAAAACGAGACCATAACGTATATTATATGTCGTAAATGTCGGAATTATGCGTGGTTGGTGTTTTTGTTGTGATTTAGGATCAAAATGTGAAAAGGAAGGAAAACACGAGCTTTCACGGGCTTTTATCCAAGAAAAGGACGAAAGACGAAGTCAAAAGATCAATAGTGCAAAAGGAACGGAAGTCCAAGACCAATTCTGAAGATTTATCGAAGAAAAAGTCAAAAGACGGAAGTTTAACGAAGCCTAAGAACTCAAGTCTTAATTTTGAAGAAATTACAAAGACGAGTAAAGAAATCCCAAGACCAAAGCCACAAAAGTCGAAGAATTAAGAAGACAAGGACTTAAGTGTGCAATTAAGGAAAGAAGAAAGAGGAGAGGAAGCTTCCTAAGCACTCCTTATCTCCCCTATAAATAGATTAGATTAGTTTTCATTTTCTGTTGTTGGCTAATAGTGACAATTAGTTCTTCCATTTTATTTTTCTTGCACATTTACTTTATGCACCTTTAATTCATTGTCTTGCACCTTAATTACCATTTAATTTCAACTAAGTTTTCCTTTTAATTCTTGTTAATCTTTACTTTATTGCAATCTTTCATCTTCCTTTCTTTTTATTGATTTGTTCTTGATCTTATTGTTCATGTTCTTCATTTTTATGGTTTTAGATTAAGTGGGTTTTTTATTTATTTGAGTTATTTGTTGAGTTTATTGTTTAGGATTGTTAGTTTATCATTAGTTGATGTTTATTGAATAGTTTTGCTTAATCTTTTGGTTTGATTTGGTTTATTTTGGATTGATTCGTGCCCAGTTTTCCATCATTGTTCTTCGTATCCTTCTTATTGCCCAGATTCCGAATCAGTGGGTTATTCCGAACCAAAGGATCTAGTTCATATTTTATTCCGAATCGAGAGTAGCTGAAGGACTTCATCCGGAATATCCATTATTCCGGATCAGTTATCTCATTCAGAATAACTTTCCGAACCAAAGTCTTTCATCCGGAATATATATTATTCTGGATCAACTAGTCCATTCGGAATAATTATTCCAAATCAACACTTGCTGGAGTCTTTTATCCTGAATAGTTTATTCCGGATCAGTTGCCTTCATTCGGAATATTTTTATTCCGAATCAAACGTTTCATCCGGAATAATCAAATATTCCGGATGAACTGGTTCCCTTCGGAATAACTTTCCGAATCAAATTCTTTCATCCGGAATATCCAATATTCCGGATCAACATACATTCCGAATCAACCTATTTTCTAGTTATTCCGAATCAACTTTTTTATTCCGAATCAAAGTGTTATTCCGGATAGGTGACATATTCCGGATCACTTGTTATTCCGAATGAGTTGTTCTTAGTTTCTTTTTAAGCTTTAATTTTCCCGCCTTTTTCCTTAATCGCACTTTAAGTTTACTTGTCTTAGTTTAGTTTTAAGTTTGCCTTAAGAATAGTTTTAAGTTTGCGTTATTTATATTTAGTGCCTTTTATTTTCTGTCACGCTTTTATTTCTCGTCATTTATTTTTAAAAGTTTTTATTTTATTTTTATTTTAACGGAAAAAGTGACAGTTTTTCTAAGCCATCGTCTTTACTTTATTTTTACTTTAACGTCTCGTCTTTATTTTTCATTAGTTACTACAACGACAACCTCTCCAATTCTTTGTTTCACCCACCAAAAACAGCTGAGTCGCACACAATTACCTATTTCTCAATTTGAAGAGACTACGACGAACGATAAATCTTTTTTAGAGATACAAAAACGCTTTTATCAAATGGCGTCGCTGCCGGCTCTTTTCGTGAAGATTAACGGTTTTCTGTGAGAGACGCGTTGCTTTTTGGGACCCGTTCACTCGTGAGCGTTATTTTCTTGCATTAAAAATTTTGAAAAATACAAAAACATTAAAAAATTATAAAAAGCATTTCTTTGCACCAAAAAGATTTTATTTTTACCCTTGTGTATATATATTGTCATTGTGCTTGGTATATTTTTCTTTTCTTTTTGCAGGTGTATGCGTACTAGATCTTCTAATTATCAAGAGCCCGAGCCTCGAGAAGATTTAGATATGGCTGGTGTACCCCCCCCAACCCAACCCAAATGTTCCACCACCCGATCTTAGGACAATGGAGGAGCTTTGTCAACCTACAATGTTTGGACGAGGAGGACCGATTGCGCCGATGCAAATCACGGCTCCGTAGTTTTCGTTGAAGCATCACATGATCCAAAAAGTGCAAACCAATCCATTTCGAGGAATTCCTGATGATGATGCGAACAAACACCTCGACAAGTTCATTACTCTTACTCAAAGCATGAAAGCACCCGATGTTTCTATGGATGTACTTCGCCTACAGCTCCTTCCACATACTTTATCGCACCACGCAGAAAAATGGTTTGATCGTCTCCCGAAGAATTCCATTCATACTTGGGACGACATGACTCAACGATTTTTGTCGCGCTACTTTCCACCATCCATGGTCACGAGTCTTCGTAACCAAATCAGCGGATTTATGCAAGAACTGGATGAATCACTCTTTGATGCTTGGGAAAGATATAATGTATTGATCGATCAATGTCCAAACCACACCATGCTCCCCGTTACTTTGATCGATACTTTCTACAATGTTTTAACTTTTCGTGATAGAGATACTATTAATGCAGCCGCGGATGGCACATTTATGAAAAGAAGACCCGAGGAGTGTAGAGAGCTTATTGAGAACATGACTACTCACCACAAGAATTGGGATTCGTCCGCTTCTTCAAGGAACAACACGAGAGTCAATGTTTCTTCTACTTCAGCAAACCCCGACATGTCCGAATTCACATGCCAGATGGTCGAAATGAACAGAAATATCTTGCTCATCGCTTCAAATCAACAACAACAACAACAAGTTAAAGCGGTAGCAAATCCTTGTGAAACATGCGGTGGTCCTCATTCATACATTGATTGTCCTTCTACTCAAGGCAATCCGGAAAACGTGTATGCGGCTTATGGTAATTATTCACCGGAAAATTACCAAAACCGACCTCAAGGGGATAGAAATTTGCTGAGTTACCGATCCAACAACTACCTTTCACCCGGTTTTACTCCTCAAAACCACAACCCCGCCAACTACAATAGAAGCAATCCACAACCACCTCGTGCTTCTACACCGTATCAACCACCCGCCCCCCAACCTCCACCCGAAATCAAGATGTCGAAAATTTTATGAGAACTCAACGAGAGCTAGTTACAAACCTTCAAAGCCAAATAATCAACTTGAAGGGCGACATCACCAAACATGGAAGTGATATTCGCACCGAGCTAAGAAGTGATATGGTGAAACAAAGGAATGAGCTTCGTGCCGACATGACACACTCTCTGAGCACTCAAATGACTGATTTACGCGATATGATGTCTTCATTCTTTCAAGGTACTCCACCTTCTACTTCGGGCTTACTTCCTTCGAATACCGTCACCAACCCGAGATCGAACGTAAGTGCTATTACTACCCGCAGTGGAGCTACTATAGTAGGACCTTCCATTCCGCCACCCGTTATTTCATCTACACCTCCTCCACCACCATTTATCCCTCCTACTCCCACGCCTAGTATTAGTTCACCCTTACCGTCTCCGCCTCGTGAAGTAGAAGTACCAAAGAAGAAGAATCCACCACCCACCCCACCTACCACCCTTAATCCTCCACCAACCCCACCTTCCACCTATAAACCTGACATCCCTTATCCATCACGGCTAAACAAAACCAAGTTGCTTACTAAGTAGGACTCTCAAATCAATTCCTTTGTGAAGATGATCTCTCAAATGAACTTCAATATTAGTCTCGTTGAAGCACTTGTACACATGCCGAAAGTTGTGAAAGCATTCAAGGAATTGCTTAACAAGAAGGAAAAGATGGCCGAGTTTGTTAATACTAAATTGAATGAAAATTGCTCGGCCATCCTTCTTAAAGAACTTCCGGAGAAACTTGGAGATCCCGATCATTTTGTGCTTCCTTGTACTTTTAACCAAACCAACGAATTTACTGCCTTAGCCGATCTCGGGGCAAGTATAAATTTGATGCCTTTAAGTGTTTGGAAAAAGTTATCATTGCCCGATCTCACACCCACCAAGATGACTCTCGAGCTCGCAAATCGCACTCTTGCGTACCCACTTGGTATCGCCGAAGACGTATTTATTAAAGTTGGCACCTTCACTTTTCCGGTCGACTTCGTCGTTGTTGATTATGAAATGGATCCTCGTATTCCGTTAATACTTGGACGGCCATTTTTAAGAACCGGTAAAGCGTTGGTAGATGTTGATAAATGTGAACTCATCTTAAGAGTCGGGGATGATGCACAAATTTTTACAATGGGGAAGCTTTCAAGTAAAACCAATGGAAAAGAATCGGCGAACATGATTAATGTCCTTGATGATTTTGTTGTCTACAACAATGCTCTGTTCGACCCTCTCATTGACAATCCACTTTTTCAAGAGGATATGGATGATTCTCTTTCCAATGTAGCACCCCCACCCATTTATGATTCTCCACCAATCATTGATGCCTATGATGATTCGAGCTCCGATGAGGAAGATTATGATGATTTTACTTCCGAGTATAAAGACATGCCTTCTTATGATGACTTTGATGATGTCGATACTCTTTCAAGTGATTCGTCGCATGCTGCAGATCCTCCGCCATCTATGCTTGATCCTACTTTGGATGACTACTCATTTGAGGAAGACTTTTCTGATTTTCTCAATACTTACTTCCCTCATTAGAGAGTGATTCTCCTCCTTTGGACTTTGATGATTATCGTCTTCCGCCCTCTATGGATTTGAAGACAATTCTTTCAAAGGAGAAGCAGCCGGAAGACACCGATATCCGCAACACGTATGTTGTAACACCTCTCTGTCCACCTGCTGAGGACGAGGTTGTGCATTTTCTACGCGGATCTTCTTCAAATTCTGCTGAGCCTGAGTGCTATTTTCACCTAAAGGAAAAGGTGTTCGACCCCGGTATCACAATTTTACAGCCATCTCAGTATCCGTCTAATGTAACAAAAGGAAAGAGTTTTGGAAGCTGCACCACTCTGCTGTCATCCCACCACCCTTGCTACCACCGTGCTCACCACTTGCTTAAGGGAACCTTGCCTACTTTTCTTTAGCTTGCCTTGTTCGCCTTTAGCCTTTGCTATTTGATGGACGATAACCATGTGTTTGATCCTGGTGGATGTTTTTGAAGATTAATTCCATGTTAATCAAGGTCGAGTCCGGCTCACGACTCGGTAATCAAAAATCAAGCGCTTCTTGAGAGGCAACCCAAGTATCTATATTTTAGCTATTTCTACCCTAAGTGTAGGGGAGACCCGTTGGTGTTTGCTATTTTCTCTCTTCTCATACTCAGGGATTCGAGCGTTCAACGATCCACTCATGATGATTTTTGACAACCCGTGATTCCGTATTCTCCTCTTCCCGGTTCTATCATAAACTCTTTTCGATTCACTATTTTATAGATCTCTATATTCAAATAGGAATCTCGTTAGTTGTCTTTTCCTTAGCAAGATTTAAAAAAAGTGCACAATGTCCTAAGTGTAGGGCAGTTTACTCCCACATGCTTAAACATTGAGGACAATGTTTATATCAAGTGTAGGGGGGACTTCTATCGAAGTTAAGTGGACTTTTCCGTGAATTTGACCTCATTTTAACCGGAAATTCGATTTTTCGACATTTTTCAAAATTTTTAATCTTTTTTGGCCTAGTTGTATTTCCTTTATTTTGGTTATTTTCTTTTATTGTTCAATAAAATGGTCTTAGCGCGTTTAGATATCTTAGATATATTAGGCCCGTTGTGAATATTTTGACTCAACCCGAGTTTACTTATCCAAGTTCACTCTAGCTAGTATCCTTAACCATGTAGACCTTAATTGGTTTAGGCTAAGCATCCACGAGTCTCATTCCTCGAGATTTTAAATTGTGGAGAACGAGAAATGATAGAGTTAGTTACAAGTTTGGTATTCTTTCATTAACTTATGTGAGTTAATTATGATCTTTTTCTCCCATCGCTTGTAAATAAATAACTGCAATAAGTAAGGTCGTACGGTCTGAAAAATTACTTAGTTATTAGCCCAAGATCGTTTAAAAGTTGCTCGGCATTGATTAGAGTTCATAGCCAGGGCATAACTAATGAAATGGGATGCGAAGATTGGCGAGTCCGAAAAGGCCCTAACAAGGCATGAGGATTCCATTTTGTTGCTAAAGATCCAAGATGATGTGAAAATCATTATTCTGAAGTCAATATGAAGGATCAAGACACACGACGAAAAGCAATCAACTCCCATAAAGATCATGGAGAAATCTATCCGAAAAGACCCTTACAAGGTATGAGGATAAATCGATCCAAGTTCGAAAAGGAGGCGGACCGTTTTATATTGAAGTCCCAAATAAGGATTGAAGAAATAATGATGAAGTCATGGTCAACATTTGAAGAAAATATCTCAACTTCCCCAAGTGAAGATATACACTATAAACGAAGAGAAGGCCATAATTTCAAGAACGTCTTCTCAAGATTCGAAGTATAAAGTAAATGCCAAATATTGGTCCGAGAAAGGTCTCAAATCGTGAAGCAAGTTATGCAAAGATATGAACTTTTTGAGGTCTCGAGAAGCAGTTTTAAAAGATTTTGTCCTTTAGCTAACTATGGATTAGATCGTCCCACTTTATTTTCAGCCCTAATAAATTATCGAAATAAGTCAACAATGCATCTTCATGATCATTCTAGACATCAATAAAATATAAGAGATACCCACAGGAATAAGGGAGTCTTAGTGATTAATTGAACCGCATGAGTAAATGTTTGTTATGCTAACTTGTACTAACAATGATCTTGTTTTTAAGCTTGACATGGGGAATGTGAAACTTGAGGGTGATAAATATTCATGACACCAAAGCCCTAATGTAAGTCTTAGATTTCTTTACTAGTTTCTTCCTTGTTGCATTTTGTTATTTTCTATCTTTTTAATTTTTCTTAGTTGATTAATAAAGGCCAAGGTAGGTTGATTATGATGGAAAGTGTAAATCTTGCTTTGTCACTAAGCATTGCATGAGGTCATTGCAATGGTCAAGTGTAGGGGATTTGATAGGTGTGAAAACACCCATCTTTTGTGCCACTTAATTACATTAAAACGAGACCATAACGTATATTTTATGTCGTAAATGTCGGAATTATGCGTGGTTTGTGTTTTTGTTGTGATTTAGGATCAAAATGTGAAAAGGAAGGAAAACACGAGCTTTCACGGGCTTTTATCCAAGAAAAAGGACGAAAGACGAAGTCAAAAGATCAAGAGTGCAAAAGGAACGGAAGTCCAAGACCAATTCTGAAGATTTATCGAAGAAAAAGTCAAAAGACGGAAGTTTAACGAAGCCGAAGAACTCAAGTCTTAATTTTGAAGAAATTACAAAGACGAGTAAAGAAATCCCAAGACCAAAGCCACAAAAGTCGAAGAATTAAGAAGACAAGGACTTAAGTGTGCAATTAAGGAAAGAAGAAAGAGGGGAGGAAGCTTCCTAATCACTCCTTATCTCCCCTATAAATAGATTAGATTAGTTTTCATTTTCTGTTGTTGGCTAATAGTGACAATTAGTTCTTCCATTTTATTTTTCTTGCACATTTACTTTATGCATCTTTAATTCATTGTCTTGCACCTTAATTACCATTTAATTTCAAGTAAGTTTTCCTTTTAATTCTTGTTAATCTTTACTTTATTGCAATCATTCATCTTCCTTTCTTTTTATTGATTTGTTCTTGATCTTATTGTTCATGTTCTTCATTTTTATGGTTTTAGATTAAGTGGGTTTTTGATTTATTTGAGTTATTTGTTGATTTTATTGTTTAGGATTGTTAGTTTATCATTAGTTGATGTTTATTGAATAGTTTTGCTTAATCTTTTGGTTTGATTTGGTTTATTTTGGATTGATTCGTGCCCAGTTTTCCATCACTGTTCTTCGTATCCTTCTTATTGCCCAGATTCCGAATTAGTGGGTTATTCCGAACCAAAGGATCTAGTTCATATTTTATTCCGAATCGAGAGTAGCTGAAGGACTTCATCCGGAATATCCATTATTCCGGATCAGTTATCTCATTCGGAATAACTTTCCGAACCAAAGTCTTTCATCCGGAATATATATTATTCCGGATCAACTAGTCCATTCGGAATAATTATTCTGAATCAACACTTGCTGGAGTCTTTCATCCGGAATAGTTTATTCCGGATCAGTTTCCTTCATTCGGAATATTTTTATTCCGTATCAAACGTTTCATCCGGAATAATCAAATATTCCGGATCAACTGGTTCCATTCGGAATAACTTTCCGAATCAAATTCTTTCATCCGGAATATCCAACATTCCGGATCAACATACATTCCGAATCAACCTATTTTCTAGTTATTTCGAATCAACTTTTTTATTCCGAATTAGAGTGTTATTCCGGATAGGTGACATATTCCGGATCACTTGTTATTCCGAATGAGTTGTTCTTAGTTTCTTTTTAAGCTTTAATTTCCCCGCCTTTTTCCTTAATCGCACTTTAAGTTTACTTGCCTTAGTTTAGTTTTAAGGTTGCCTTTAGAATAGTTTTAAGTTTGCGTTATTTATATTTAGTGCCTTTTATTTTTCGTCACGCTTTTATTTCTTGTCATTTATTCTTAAACGTTTTTATTTTATTTTTATTTTAAACGGAAAAAGTGACAGTTTTTCTGAGCCATCGTCTTTACTTTATTTTTACTTTAACGTCTCGTCTTTATTTTTCATTAGTTACTACAACGACAACCTCTCCAATTCTTTGTTTCACCAAAAACAACTGAGTCGCACAAAATTCACCGTAATCAATTCGAGTCGATCCGTGAAGACCACTCAATGAACTTTTTACGAGGAAAATCTTAGTATCACACCATAAACACCGATTCCGGATAACACCCAGAATTTTACATTCCGGATAAGCTTTTGGATTTCATATTCCGGATAACGTGGAAGACTTACTTTCCGGATAAGCAACAAAAAACGGCTTCCGGATAGTACAAATAACACAAATTCCGGATAAGCTTTGAATTACGGATTCCAGATAAGCTGTTTAAATTCATTTAGTTTCGTCTTCAAGTGTTATCTTTTCTCGCCAATTAAGGTTAGATCATTTTACTTTATTTTTATCTTGTCATTTACTTATTTTATTGTTTATCTCACGATTAGAAATAGATAATCCCAAGCTCCCCCTTTTAGTTACCAAGAACGATAATTACAGTTTAAACCGGAGATCAATTCGAAGAGATACCGAGAACGAAAGTTACAAAACACAATTGTATCGAGTACGAACAACACGAGAACCTTTCAACATAGTAAAATCCAGTTATCAGTGCACAACTTCATTCCCGCGATCTCCAAGCTTCACACTTCTTGATTACCTGAAATACATGTGAGAAAATCACCAGCAAAAATGCTGAGTGAATCTATAGGTTTATATAATCATTTTGAACACAAGCAAAGATTATAAGTTTGTGGCATACTTGAAGGCAACAAGCATCTAATAATTTGCATCAACAATAATAATTGTATTTAGCATAAATTGCAATAAGCTCATGGAACCGAGCCCTTAGACACTCCCATATCAGTCTAATAAGACGATAGATTTATTAATTATCAATTACCTCCAAATTATTGGTACATTACCGTATACCTGACTTCTCAATACAATATATTCAAACAGTGTGGAGGTCGAGCCTAAGCTTCTGTGACAAGTCCACACAAACTGAACCGGGACGGCTTCCCCCATAGATCTATTAACTGTACTAGCGGTTAAACCATCATAGGTTAATTAACGGTCCATAACTGATTCTTTAATAATGGCAATCACTTAATTCAATTTAATGGCAACCACGGGTCCATTCAAAGAGCGACAAGCATACCATAAAAATCTTGTGTTATAAGTTTATAAAAACATGTATTCCCCCTCGCGGGTTTTTAAAATGTTTGAATGAGCTCAAACGAGGCTATAAACTCACCTTAGTATTTATACTAGTTGAAGACGATCGCCGGCGATAGATGATGCCCGATAAACACGACAACCGCAACCTAGCAAATAATGTGCGTACGTTAATAATAGACTTGAGAAATAAATGATACATAATAAAACAAAACTAAAGTATAAAATCACGACAACTCGGTAGAAAACGATACAAGTGATTCTATTATTCTCTCCTATATATTCATTTTATTTTTCTATGCTTTTAGTAAAAATCTGCCGGAACATACCGAATGTCCAAGTTGTTTTCTCATACTTAAACATATCAAATTTTTAGGATAAAACTCAGAGAACTTACTTAATATATGTAGAAAGTCCTCCGAAGAGCCCATTAAAAGATTTTACTTCTAAAGTTCCCTGCCCGACACATCTTTGATTTACAAAGTTCGGATAGTTTAGCGACCTTGACTTATGAAACCATTTTGACCATTTTAAACATCTCCATTTATAAAACCAACACTTGATTCTAAAAATAGACTCAAAAAACTAATTATAGAGCCTGATAACTGCCCTTGACTTATTTTGAAACTCATTTTATAGTCCCCGAGATTCGATCCAAATATTGACAACAATTTTCGGATTGTGTCAACACTCGTCTCCCGGTACACGAAAATCAAAGCATCATAACTTTTGATCCGTAATGAGTTAGAAGCTCTACTTTATATCAAATCGAAGCTCTCGAGATTCTCTATAACATGTTACCATAATATCAACCTATACTCAGACCTAAGACCTCTGAAAATAGCCTTAAACCCACGGCTCAAAATTAATTATTTGAAAACCATGCAAAAATTAATTTTTTAACACAATTTACCCATTTCCATACTCCTAATAACAACTAAAAATAATCCTAATCAAACACTAATAACCCTAGACCACTTGTATATTCAAATCTTACAAGATCCATATCAAAAATCTTACATGCAAACATCCCCACATCTAATATAGTAATAATAACACTTATTTACAACCATAAAATAGATCAAAACAAGGTGATCTTTCAAGAAAAATAATTTTGAGAAAAAGTTCATGTATGTTGTAAATTTTTATACCAAAATGATCCAAATCATATTACAAACATGGGACTTACTTTGGTTTTCAAGGATTCAAGCTGGAAATTTGAATCCAAGGGTGTTTTGGCTTGAGGATGTCACAAAAAAAAGAGAGAAGAAGAAAAATAATTTTGTAGTGGTTTTTGTATGTTTTTAATTGATAGAAATTGATCGAAATTCACAAACTCAAAAGAAATATAATGCATGTAAAATTTTAACAAAAATCAAAGATCAAATACAACTTTTTTAACATGAAAACATGATGATCCTACCTAGATCATCACATGCATGATGATCTAAACATAAATCAACCATGGAAATAAAAAAAAATTTGAAAGTCGATGCATGTAGGAGATTTTCATACCAAAATGTAGATCTTAAGATTTCCAAGATGGGTCTTCAATTTGTTTTGAAAGATCCAAGCTCAAAATCAAAAAAAAATTGATGTTCTTTGGTGTTGGGGGTTCACGGCAACCAAAGAGAGAGAGAAAGGGGTGGATGATTTTTAATTTTAAATATTGTATGTGTAAAAATAGTTAGTGGAAAATCTATTTATAGTGTAAGGTTTGGGTAGATTTTGCCAAAATGCATTCTTTTGGGCTAAAAATGTAATTATCAACTTAAGTAGCGGGAAATGACTAGAAAGTTACTTTTGAAAATATTTACGGGGTTAGGGTTTCGTAAAAATACTTTTCAAAAGTTTAAACGCACACGAAAAATAATAATAATACGACTCAATACGTAATTAATACGATATCGTCGAAAGTATTAAATATCGAAACGATCGATAATAAAATTTAAAATTTTGGGCATCCGTCGGTATCGCGATCACTATTAGTCCTCGTTACTTGTCAAAATATTAAAATAAATATTCAATATCGGTTTCAACTTAAACCGTTAAACATAATAGTATTTAACGTCATAAAATATTTCAAAACACTTGAAAGATAGAATAAATAATGACCTTATTTTTGCGGGTTTTATAGAAAAGTACAATCTTATAAAGCTCGTTTAGTAGCTATAGATTTTACTCAAACTTTTGGTGTAGACTACTAGGAGACATTCTCTCCCGTAGAAGACTTAAGAGCTATTAGGATTCTCATAGCTATAGCAGCATACTATGACTATGAGATATGGCAAATGGATGTTAAAACTACCTTCTTGAACGGTCGCTTAGATGAAGACATCTATATGCAGCAACCAGAAGGGTATGTTGATCCTGAAAATCCAGGACATGTGTGCAAACTTCAAAGGTCCATTTATGGTTTGAAGCAAGCATCACGTCAATGGAATAAAAGATTTGATGAAGAAATCAATAAGTTTAGATTTATTCAGAATCGTGATGAGCCATGTGTATATCCCAAAGCTAGTAGGAGTGATGTAGTATTCATAGTCCTATATGTTGATGACATATTAATCATGGGAAGTAACATTCTAAAACTTAAAGCTGGTAAGGGTTATCTTGGTAAATGTTTTTCAATGAAGGATTTAGGAGAAGCTGCATACATTTTGGGAATTAAGATCTATCGGGATAAGGAAAAGACGGTTAATTGGTCTATGTCAAGATGCTTATATAGATAAGATTTTGAAGAAGTATAATATGCATAATTCTATGAAAGGTTTTCAACTTATGAAAGTAAAGCTTAATCTGAGTCATGAGATGGATGCATCAACTCCTGAAGAGGAGGCATACATGCAGAACGTTCCTTATGCTTCGGTTGTAGGATCTATAATGTATGTTGTTAGATGCACAACGCCTGATGTGATGTTTGCTCAGAACTTGGTCAGTAGATACCAACAGAATCCATGGAAGCTCCACTGGATTGCTGTTAAACATATTCTAAAGTATTTAAGGAGTACTAAAGATATGTTCTTGGTATATGGAGGGAAACCAGACACATAACTAAATGTGACAGGTTCCTGTGATGCATCCTGGCAATGTGAAAAAGAGGATACGAAGTCTGAGATGGGTTACGTTTTTGTTATCAATGGGGGAGCAGTTGACTGGAAGAGCAAGAAACAGACAATGATTGTAATGTATGCTACTCAGTCTGAGTACATGGCTGCTTCAGAAGCTGCAATGGAAGCTGTTTGGATTAGGAAGTTTATTGAAGATAATGGAGTGATGCCTTCAATTAAAGAACCTATAGATATGTGTTGTGACAATTCTGCCGCAATAATATTTTCCACTGACCCTGGAGTCATGAAAGGCGCCAAACACTTTATGCGTAGACATCACTACGTCCGAGAACAAGTTGAAGCTCGTGAAATCAAATTAATAAAAGTTCACACAGATGATAACGTAGCCGATTCTTTAACTAAGGATTTGCCTAGACCAAAGGTAGTTAAGCATGCCAAGGCGATTGGGCTGCAACCAGCTAGCGAAATCATGCAATAAATATGTGATTTGTATTTGGATAAAGGAAGTTATGACATTATTATATAATGAAATAAAGGTTGGGTTTCGTTTATTATTATTATTTAATAAGTGTATCCTATTTTACATGTTTTAATCCATGATTAAATTGTTATGCTAAATGTTCGTTGTCAATTAATAATATGGGAATATTATTAAATGAAGATAAATCAAAATAGCGATAGAGTATACTTGAAAGTATATTGATCGATTTTGGATGATATTCGATGAATAGAATATTGTACTTATCCCAACTATATGATTTTACTTTATGGATCTTGTCATCAAGTAAATCATAAATAGTTATCCTTAGACTTGAGATACCAGGAAACTGTTATGAGTCTAGTGCATCTCTATGGAATAATCTAACGCTAAACGTAACTGGTAGCTATAAGGATTATTTTCGGAAGTTTTGCAAAATTCATAAGTTTTGCTCGTAGTCAATATGGAATTTATTTCCTCCAGTTTTGTTTTGGAGTTTAATACAGTTGGGCCCCTCGTGGGATTAGTAAGATGTTTGTGTGCCCACACCCACATTTGTTTTGGTAATCTTGTTGAATCTGTGAACGACAAACAGAATGGTTAATGAAAGGAGTGACTGCGATCTATATCCTTATTAACGTTGTACTAGAAATAAAAGTATAATAATAACGATGCAGAATCGTTAAAAGGTTTTGTCCATGAAACCTTACTCGAGTTGTACTAGAGACATTGGTAAGTGTAACTAGACGCTAGTCATGTAATCACGATATTTGAAATATGTCCAAATGGGAGCTGTAAGTTTATGGACTTATATTTAATAGTCGTGTGATAGGATCAACTCGAGATTACGGGATTGCACACAATACGTAAAGAGTTCATTTATTTAATAAATATATATATATGTATTTTTTAAATTAAACCGAGCAAGTGACTATATAAATTTAACGATCGGTAATTAATAGTTAAGTATTAACGAATGTTACAATAATAAATAGTAAGAGAATTTAAGGGAAGAAGGACGGAAGGTTCTGAAACAACCCACAATGGGGTGTTTGACAATCGGTTAGGGCACCAAGGGGGGGGGGGGGGGGGGGTTGGCAAAAGTTCCCTTTTATTTACTTGGGCTACAATGGGTGGAGGCCTATAAATACACCTCCTTATCCCTCATAATCTTTTAACTTGAATCCTCTCTCTCTCTCTCTCTCTCTCTCTCTCTCTCTCTCTCTCTCTCTCTCTCTCTCTCTCTCTCTCTATTTGTTCGATCGCAAGGGTAAACCCACAAAGGGTTTTCGATTGGTTTTCTTGGTTGATTAATTGTATTGATAATCTAGTCCTAGCCCCTCTCTAAGGTTGTTGGGTAGATTAAATACAAGCGTTGTAGCTCGGATTTCACGTGCTAGAATCACGGTTAGCTCGTTGGATTACGTGTGTACAAGTTACTTTAGACTATATCTTGGTATATTATGGTATAAGCCCGAATTGGTGATTCGTTCTTCGTCTTGTGGAATTGCTTTAACGTAAAGGTATGTAACCATAATTCTATTATTTATAATTGTGTTATTATTATGATCTTGTTAAATCGCTTCCGCTATGTGTGCTTTGATCTCGTTTAGGGTTTTATATAATTGTTATGATACTAATAAACCTTCATGTTAAACCTCTGAATAAGTCACATTGTTCTAGGAATGGACTAGGAAAGTTACTATATTAAGTAACTACCCCACATTGACGTGACTTCCCCTACATTTCTATGATTTGGTTGTCCTATTGAACCTAGATCATGGGATCTCTAGTCAACTGGGTTAGGTTTTCCTTCATAGAAACTCATTTTTTCAAGGGCTTTAGTCCTATTCCTTTAAACGACATACTAACTAACTCTCTGCTTAAGCCATTCGTAACTGGATCAGCGATGTTATCCTTTGACTTCACATAGTCAATTGAGATAACTCCTGTTGAGAGTAGCTGTCGTACAGAATTATGTCGACGATAGATATGTCTATACTTTCCATTATACATTGTGCTATGAGCTCTACCAATTTCCGATTGACTTTCACAATGTATATTAATGGCCGTTACCGGGTTAGGCCACCTGGGTATGTCCTCTACGAACTGACGTAGCCATTCCGCCTGTTTTTTGCATTTATCTAACGCGATAAATTCTGATTCCATCGTGGACTTAGCTATTATAGTTTTCTTGGAAGATATAGCGGCCCCTCCTAGTGTAAATACATATCTACTAGTCGATTTAGAATCCTTTATGTCAGATATCCAATTTTCATCACTGTATCCTTCAATAACAACTAGATATCTAGCATAATTCAGTCCATAATCACGACTGTATCTCAAATAATGAAGTAACATAGTCATATATTTCCAACGTGCCTTACTTGGATTACTAGTATACCTACTTAGTCTGCTAACAGCATATGCTAAGTCAAGTCGGGTACCTGTCATCAAATACATTAACGTACCAATAACTCTTGAATACTCTAACTAGGCACAAGGTTGTAGAAATCGCTAGGCGCTAGTGAGCCCGTCGACAACCTTCGAGGCGGAATTTATCTAGGCGGCGCCTAGGTTCCCCCTAGGAGGATTCAAATTTTATGCATATAAATATTATAAATAATATGTAAGACATAAAAGATACTTCTAATTTCAAATAATTCGATGTTCTTGCAAAATAGTCAAATAGAACATAACAATTTAAGTGCTAAAAACTTCAAAGTGAACATATAATTCAATTGGTTCCAATTTTATACGATAAACCCATTACTTTATGTTTATAATCATTCATTTATCTATTATATTTAGATGATACGTTAAAATAATATGGGCACTCTATATTAGAAAGAAAACCCTTAATGTTTTGTAAAAAAATATTGAATTTTTATTGACTTTCTAGACTTTTTTGAACGCCTAGCTCCTAGGCGGAGTATGACCACCTAGCGCCTAGGCGGCCGCTTAGGCCTTGTTTTACAACATTGACTAGGCAACACCATCGCCTTTATTTTTAGATAGATGCAAACTGGTGTCGATTAGAGTTCTAGCTACACCGGAATCCCCTGCATTATGAGTATTAATAATTTTGTCCATGTAATGTGCTTAACTTCATGTGTAACACCCTACTTTCATAAGTGGACCGTTACGCGTAACTATGGCGTGTCATCAAAACATGCAAGGTAATATGTAGTAAAACATACATGACCATAGGGAAAACCGGAATCAAATATCGGTTCCCAAACATATGCCCAAAACATAAATAAAGTTAATGAAATGAAGAAAGACTAAACAAGCATAAGTATATGAGGGTAAAAGGAGAAGAAGTCTAGCGCAGCTTCCATCCTATGCATGTCCTCCAAATGCTCAAGTCTGTCCTTTGGTACCTGCCGTTTTGGGACATTGAAAGGAAAGTAACGGCTGAGCAATAGGTTCAGTGAACGGATATATGACATAGTATGAATGGCTGAAACATAAATAAGACTAATAGCAGCGGGAATGTATAAGTCTTGGAAAAACTGGAACACGTTTATAAAACTAGTTTTATAGTTTCAAAAGACTTAAGTTTTTATATGAAAATCTGTAATAATTAGCCAACAGCCTATATAGGTCATGAGGTTCCACCATGCATGAATACTTAGAGGGGAGACCTCGTCATCCAATTAGAGGGGTTGCCTCTAATTAACAATTCTGGGTAAGAGGGATCAACTCCTAGTGAAGGATGCAAGGCACACATCGCATTAACTCTGGTAATACTAGTAAAACATGTAACTAGGATGCACCCATACGCCCCACATGATAATATAATATAATGGCCAAAACTGTAAAGGGACTCCACGAGTAATCACTTCGCCGTGGGGAAGTCATAACACTAGTGTCTCTAGTGCTATGGTTATGGTACCTCCATAACTAGGTGATACTGTTCATGAATGTATATGGCTTAGGCTCTTAAACTAACATAAGTAATCAAACATATAAAACAATACTAGGAAAATAGTTGGCTACAAATGGAGAATCCTAATAAGGAAAGAATGTCCATACTGAAGGGACGGAAAATCCGTACCTTGTGTCCAGTGAACGAGGAAAGGCGAAAGATAAAAGTCCTACTCCGATTTCACTAATGCTACATAAATAGGGGACATGTATGAGTATTCTGTTTACTGAGTACTTAACGGATTATATCATGTATTAGCTTGTTTTATATGTTTTTGTCTTGTTTTACTGATTTTAATGTTACGATGTGTTTATAATGCATTTTAAGTATTCTAATTAAGTATTAACTTGTATGCTTGTATTATTATACTTGTTGTGTAATAATAAGTAACTTTCTAAAAATAGCAGGTTTCCTAAAATAGAAAGTTTCCAAAAAAATAGAAAGTTTCCAAAAATAGAATGTTTCCATAAATAGATTAACTTCTAAAAATAGATTAGTTTCTAAAAATAGAAATTTTCCAAAATAGTAAGTTTCCTGAAATAGAAAGTTTCAATATTTAGAAATAAGCTGGACTAATAAGCTATTAGTATAAGCTTAAGTGTTACTGATTAAATATCATAATTCATGTAATTATTAATATAGTTTATTAATAATGCATGTTAAATAAATAAACTATAGGTTATACGATTTAATTAAATATAAGCATGATTTAATTAAATTAAAGTGTATAAAATACTTTGATAAAACATGTATTAATATTATATTAATTATAACTTAAGTCATGTTTATTAATTAATTATATTCCATGTCTTAAATAATTAATTAATACTATATGCTAAATTAAATAATGAAATACTTAAGTTAAAACATGTATTATTTCGTAAATAATAAATAACCTATGTCCATGTTAAATTAAATTAATTATTTTTCATGTCTTAATTAATTTAATTCTCTTGTTAAAAATAATATACTTGTAAAAATATTAATAACTTGTAAATACAATTTAGCTTGTAAAAACTAGTCATGAACCGGACCCATGTTTTAATTTAAACCTATCATGAACCGGACCGAATTCCCCATGAACCGGACCAAACAAACACCCTTTTAACAGTGGCTAGCTGGATCGGCCGGTTACCACTGTCCTTGTGAATTCACCACCGGTTGCAGCCGGTGGTTCCCACTGGTTAGCCTCGGCTAGCTGCTGACCACAACAAAGTTCCCGCCGGCTGTGTGTCGGTGGTTCCCCCTGATGCTGCTGCAGTTCCCCATGCTAGACCCAAACCGCCACCGGCAGTTAGCCGGTGGTGGTGGTTGCTGCTGCCGAGACTCCAAACAAACCAAACGGTACCCCGATACATGTCGGGGTCCCTTGTTCCCTTGTTGCCGAGACCACACAGCCCACACCGAGACCATGGGTCTCGGTTGGTGGTGATTCGAAGACCACCGAGAGCTTTGGCTCTCGTTTCCCTTGTTTCGGCCGAACAAAACAACCCAAAACATCTATAACTTTTACCCCCATGATTAAATCAACATGTTTTCATTCTTGTTTTTATGAACCCCAATTACATGTTCTTAATTAATTAAAAGAAATCAAAAGAAAATGATTTACGGATTACCAAATTCGTGTAACGTCTGGAGGATGACAACACAAATACAATGCTTGAATTTAATTAACCAAAAATAAAAAAAAACACCTCCTTGGTGTTTGTTGTTGCCGGTGGCCAAAGGAGACAATGGAGGACTAGGGTTTTGAAATTTTTTAAGGAACTCTGTTAAATGAAAACATGTTTACTCTTTTTGTTTATTTTAGAAAATTCCCAAGTGGGCTTGGCCCTTCCTTTCTTTTGGTGTCCGCGGCTTGTAAGGCCCACAAAGGGAAACCCAGAGTTTTTCCCGAGTCTACTATTATACGTATTCATTTGTTCGTGTTTATGTGTTGTGTTATTATATATTATTCGTGTTTGATACTATATTTTTGCTAGGATAGAAAGAAATTATGCCGTTCACGAATCTTCTCGAATTGAAAAAGGAATTATGTGCGACTCAGTCGTCTTTGGTGAAAGTAAAATAAGAGAGGTTGTCGTTGTAATAAACTAATGGAAAATAAAGATGAAACGAAATAAAATTAAACTAAAAACAAAACCCAGAAAAACTGTCACTTTTTCTGTAAAATAAAAATAGAAAAACACTTGGTAAAAACGGAGGTTTCGGTAAGAGTGCAATATTTGGAAATTAAAACGTAAGGAAATGAAAACTATAAAATAAAACACGTTTAAAATTAAACTAAGACAAAAAAGTAAAATTAATGCTTAAGAAAAATAAGATGAAACAAATAAAATAAAGCTAATTAAAAATGGCGGGAAAAATAAATTTAAAAATAAAATAAATTGGTATTGCGATGGAAGCTATCGCAATACCCACCCTGTCGCAATAATCCTTCTGTCGCAATGTTCACCCTGTCGCAATGTACACCCTGTCGCAATATACACTCTGTCACAATGTATACCCGTCGCAATGTGACCTATCGTAATATGGGTTCTGTCGCAATATGACTTGTCGCAATATGGCTAACAAAAATCGGGCAGCGTCTCGTCGCAATATGCCCTTAAACCCCGTCGCAATACACGGTCGCAATGAGCGATCGCAATCACGATCGGCATAAGGGAGGTATCGCAATACTCGATCGTAAAGTAGAAACCCTAAGGTTTATTGCGATCGCAACCAAGCTGGCGGAATAAGGTATCGCAATGAGCTGTCGCAATAATAAAACCCTAAACTATTGAGATGGAAAGAACAAGTAACGGATAGGAGAAATATAAGCTAAAAAGCAAATAAGCACTTAATCAAAACTTAACCAATAAGAAAAACAAAATAAGCCACGAATTTAAAAAATTTTCAAAACTAAAAATAAGCAAACGAAATAAGCAAACTTTAAAAAGATAAGACTTTTAAGAAAACTTTAAAACAAATAAGCTAAATACAAAATAAGCCAATAAGATTGTCAAACTTATAGCTTAATCCGTATGAAGACTTAGATGGAATAAGGAAACAAACGAAAACTTAAATCAAAGACAAGAAAAAGCTTAAAGATGAAAACTTGAAATTAAAACAAGAAGAGAAGAATGAGAAGATTGTAAAAAGCTTGATTAAAAGAAAGACGTAAAGATTAAAGAACACGAAATTAAAAACTTACTTGGAATTAAAGGTGCAAGAATTTAAAGGTGCATAAAATTAAATTGTGCAAGAAAAAAAAGTGGAAGAGATAGTTTGTCAATCTATCCAACGAAAACAAATGGAATGAACTAATGGCCTATTTATAGGAGGAGGAGGTGATTGGTGGAAGGAAGCTTCCTCCTCTCTTTCTTCTTTCTTTAATTGCTTGCTTAAGTCCCTAGTCTTCTTAAATTCTTCGACTTTTGCGACTTTTGTCTTGGGATTTCTTTAACTTGTGTTTGTAATTTCTAAAATTAAGACTTGAGTTCTTTGGCTTCGTTAAACTTCCGTCTTTGGACTTTTTCTTCGATAAATCTTCATAATAGGCCTTGGACTTCCGTTCCTTTTGCACTCTTGATCTCTTGACTTCGTCTTTCGTCCTTTTCTTGAATAAAAGCCCGTGAAAGCTCGTGTTTTCTTCCTTTTTCATCTTTTGACTCTGAAACACAATAAAAACACAAACCACTCATAATTCCGACATTTACGACATAAAATATACGTTACGGTCTCGTTTTAATTGTAATTAAGTGGTAAAAGGATGGGTGTTTTCACACCTATCAAATCCCCTACACTTGACCATTGCAATGACCCCATGCAATGCTTAGTGGCAAAGCAAGATTTACACTTTCCATCATAATCAACCTACCTTGCCCTTTATTAAACAACTAAGGAAAATTAATAAGATACAAAATCACAAAATGCAAGAAGGAAGAAACTTGTAAAGAAATCTAAGACTTACATTAGGGCTTTGGTGTCATGGATGTTTATCACCCTCAAGTTTCACGTTCTCCATGCCAAGCTTAAAAACAAGATCATTGTTAGTACAAGTTAGCACAACTAACACTTACTCATGCGGTTCAATTAATCACTAAGACTCCCTTATTCTTATGGATATCTCTTATATTTCATTGATGTCTTGAATGATCACGAGGATGCATTGTTGACTTATTTCGATAAGTTATTAAGGCTGAAAATAAAGTGGGACGATCTAATCCATAGTTAGCTAAAGGACAAAATCTTTTAAAACTGCTTCTCGAGACCTCAAAAAGTTTATATCTTGGCATAACTTGTGATGAGTCAGCTTTTATACATGGTCTCATCATCTAAAACGGACTTTAATTGCATTAAATATCATAAAATATACCAAATATATGCTCGTGTTTGTTACTTGTGTATTTTTAGGTACGGATATTGAGGAATTGACAAAAGATCACAAGAAACACTCAAAAACGAACACGGGAAACGAAGTCGCACAATGAACCAAGCCCAAGTTTGGAAATTTGCAAAAAGACCCCTGAAGTTTGAAGAATTGGCAATTTTGGTCCCTCATCTTTGAAGAACTTGTCACAAATGACCCTCAACATGTCAATTGTACAAGTATGGTCCTTGAAGTTTGAAGATATGTCAAAAGAAGCCCTTGAGAATTGATTTAATGTGCAAAGTTAGCCTAATTAATCAAAAGGACTAAAAAGGAATTTGTTTTGGACTGAAAATGACAAAGAATGTGACGGCTGTTAGCATTTGGACTGGCTATGCAATACATTTAACAAATGTTAAAGTTAGTTGGACTGGCAAGGACATTACCCACCCTTAGCCCATTATACCCCACAGCCCAATACCTTTTAAAACCCGGTTTTAATATTAAACTCGGTCAAACCCCAAGTCAAACCCCCCCTTTCCCACCAAACAAGTTTTTAAATAAAACTTTACCTAAAATAGATCTAATCCTGCCCTTAATCCCCCTAGAACGCTAATCCCACCCAGTTCCAATTACACCCAAACCAAAGGGGTTTTGTCCTATCTAGTGCAGATCCTAAATTCCCCTCCACCTCACCTTTTCCCACCTCACTAGACACCCTCACATGCCCTGTGGACCCTACCCCGACCCTCCCCTGCTACATCACTTTCACCCCAATTCCCACACCCGACCAAACCAACGTGTAGGATTGTTCTACTTGGCCTCCAAGGTATTTTCAACGTCCATGATCAAGTCTCCAACAGCCTGGCATCACATGGTTCCAATTTGACCAGATTCTCAAGACTTTTCCCAAGGGCTTTTTAGAGAATTTAGCAATTAGGGTTTTCACTTGTAATTTTTTAATTCCAGTGTTCTAGAATAGTCTTTGGTTGTATAAATAGAGACGTTTGTGTCTCTATTATTTTTTGTTCCAGTTTTAACATTAAACATTTGTAATCCCTTTTTTAAATAATTAAAGTTGGTATTTTGAGAGCAAAAGTAATTCCTTTTATTTTATTAAAAAGTTGGTGTGTGTTTAATAGCTAACTCTGAGTTCCAAATATTATTGGTGAAACATTTTGGTTTTTCAAGATTATTTCATTTTTTCTGAGATTGGAAGATTTTGTGGTAAAATTTGTTTCAAGAATTGATTTTCAGGTTTGGAAGTTCACTTGTTAAGGATATTTGAAAGTTTAAAGTGATTAAGAAATTTTTTAAAAAGATTTAAAAAAGAAAGATAAAAACAGGTTTGTATTGTGTTTGTGTTTCTTTTTTCTTCTTAGCAGGTTGTTTGGGCTTGATTGATTCAAGGTTCTGCTCAAACCCGAGTTTGAGGGAGGTGGCAAAGCAGCCACTAAGGGTCCTGGATTTAGGACCCTTAAGGTATTTTCCTATTTTCCCATTTCATTTTTTTTTGTTTTTTGAAATTTTATGCATTTTTATGTGAATTGCATGCTATATGGTTAAATGTTGTTTAACCTGTTTGAGTTGAGTTATTTTGATGTTATATGCATGCTAGAAAGGATTTAATCCAGTTTGGTAGAGTGTTGAAAGGATTTGGTTTGAAAAAGTTGCATAACAGAACTTTAAGGGGTGTTTGGATTGTTGATTTAAAGCACAAGTGTGAGAAATTGTGAGTTTAAAAATCTGTTAAAAGTGCTTAATAGGGTAGAATAGGGTACATGCTAGTTGTATCTCAGTTTGGTGTTGATTCTAATCAAGTTTGTATGAAAAATATTTTGTTTATAGCTTAAATCTGTCAAGTTCAACTTCTGCTTGTTTTTTCTTAAGATTGTGCATCAAAGTGATTAATCTGTTAGATTTAAGGTTAGTTAAGGATTGTGAAGTGGTTTTAGGTCTATTGGTGAGTTGTATGAAAAATCTTGGCCTTTGAGTCTCAGTTTTGTGCAAGCAATTAAGCTCATAAACCACCAGACCTAGCATAAGCATCTCAGCAACCTTCATTTGGCTTGTGTGCATGTTTTTTTTTGTGAATTTTTGTGTGCAACTTGTGTTTCTTTGTATCATTTGACTCCCTACACTCCTACTGAGTGTAGGGGTGCCTGTTTGCCTACAAAATCAACACCAATCAGTCATATCAAGTCCTCTTGATTGATATTAGCACAAGTGAAGAAACCAAAAAACTGCTTGTGTTCTTGAATTCTTGACTGACCACGTTTTTGGTTCTAAGTGGTTTAATCTTCGTTATAGTGAATTGGATTTGTGATTTTGGGAGTAAAAGAGTTGGCAGGATCAAGTTTTAGAAGATAAAAAGTAAAAAAAAAATAATAAAACAAAAAAAAGGTTCGCCAACCTCGAACCCTTGACATCACGCTCACAACACACACCTCTTACCGTTGCCCTAGGGTCTTTGACTAGTAAGAGTGTGCAAAGTTTTAAACTTAACCCGTTTTTGTTTTGGCTTTTCAAAAAGCAAGCTGTAGCTTATTTGGCCATTTTCAGCTTATTCATTAAGCCAATTCGCACCAATTTATTTTTCTTAGGTTTATATTAGCATTTAGGACTTTTCTGGCACAAAAGTTGATTTTTCCTTTTCTTTTATTATTTTTTTATTCATTTTTTATTACCCGTATTTTATTAAATGCTTAAAAAATAGTAAAAAGTGCTTTTAATTTTAGGAAAAATAATTTTTAAGTTTTATTTTAATAACTTGAGGTTTACAGCCCAAAACATTTTCAAAAACTTTTATTTTTAATTTTATTTTATTTTAGGGTTTTTTATAAACTTTAAAAATTAATATAATATTATAAAAAAGGTTTTAGGAACTTTAATTTGCATTTTTCTCTTAGTTATAATATTTAGGATTTTTAGAAATTTTTTAGAATTTATTTTCAAACTTTTTATTTTTTGATTATTTTAATATTATTTTATTGGTAAAAATAGAAAGTTTGATTTTTCTACTTTTTTCATTTTTCTTATTTCAGTTAGCTTTAATTAGGACCTTTTGCAACCTTTAGAATAATTTATAGCCTTTAGTTTTATTTTTATAATTATTTTAAGTTTCATTAGTTTTAAATCATTTTAAATAGTTTTTAGTGTTTTAAAAATAGTTTTATTAGCTTTTAAATTTTAGAAAAATACTTTTTAGTCTTCTAATAATATAAGTAAAGTATTTGTTCAATAAAATCATATTTTTGACATTTTATTAATTGTATTTAATTTTAGGGCTTTAATTAGCATTTAAAATTGAATATTTAATTAATAAAAGGTTTTAAAAATATCTTTGTTGGATTTTTACCTTTATTCACATTATTTTAGACTTAATTTTAGCTTTAGTTTTGTTTTCTTTTTAGGTTTCTTAAAATTTTTTAATTTTGGTAGTTTTGACGACTTTACGTTTACGCCTTTTTCGTCGTAGTTTTAATTCGTCTTCGCAACCGTCGTCATTCTTTTCTTTTCTATTTTCTTTTCTCTTCTTTTCTTCTCAATAAATAAAACAAACATTAATCATCTCATACACAAACACACTAGCCTCCTTGGGAAACGAACTTACTTTCAAGGGTCATTAGTTCTACGTTTTCCTAAACGTAAACTTAACGCTTACCACTACTTTTAGTGTTTGCTTGCTTTTTCCTAAAGGTAAGTAAAACGACTAAAAAACACTACATCAATTTTGGCGCCGCTGCCGGGGAGGCGTGTTTGTGTTTGATTTGAACATTTGTTGTTTTCTATATAGCCATAATAAATATTTGTATTAGTAGCACTCTACTAATACGTATTATCGTTTTTCGTTTTTTTTGTGAATATTATTACTATATTGTATACGTAGAACAATAAATATACAATACTCCAAATACGTGAGAAATCACAACCTTGATTCGGGATTTCATCACTCGATCATTGTATTCGAATCTCAAACCAAAGAAAAAAGGCAAAAATAGATAAATACTTTCGTGAAGCTCGATTTTGAAAAATACAAACTATAAGGTGGGTATAAGGAGGTTGTATTTCATGACCTAAAGGAAAAAGGCTCTTAAGTGCTTCGCGCCGCCTCGTTTCCTCCGCTTGCTTGTGCGTATTTGATTTTGAGAGTGAATCGAGGGTTTTGCCGCCCAAAGTATTAATTACGTATCATATATATTTTCTTGGTTTCATTGATTAAACCCTCTTGAACGATTTGGTGTTCCACCATCGTTCTAAAGTCATCGAAGGCGTTCACTTCACGTGATCGTTTTCATTCCTTGAGGCTTCTTTAATCAAGAGATTTGATTAAGGAGGAGATTTGTAGATTTTTGTCTACTTAATACATTCAAAATCCAAAAAAATTAAAAAACAATCAAAAACACAAAAAAATAAAAAATAAAAAATACCAAAAAGAATCTTCTTTGCTCATCCCCACGTTGTACGTTACGTTTATGCTAACTCGTGCTCAAGCAAAACGTCAACGTAAACGTCGCAATCGAAAGGAAAGAACACCTACGCCTTCTAGTGAAGAGACTCCAAGTGAAGAACCTATTGTAGAACAAGAAGCTATCATGGCTAATCGTACTATGATGGAGTTGCTTCAAGCACCCACCGAGGGTTTTGGAGAAGCCATTGTGATTCCCGCCATCCTTGCGGAGAATTTTGAAATCAAAACGGGTTTAATGTCTATGCTTCAAGCAAACAAGTTTCGCGGTTACGAAAAAGACAACCCACATTATCACATTAGGCAATTTAATCGTCTCACCGCGACAAGCAAGTTTAAGGATGTGCCCCACGATGCCATTAAGATGATGTTGTTTCCATATTCGTTAGAGGGGCCCGCAAAAATTTGGTTAGAGAAAGAGCCACCCAATTCCATATTGACGTGGAAGGATCTCGTTTCCAAATTCGTGAACCAATTTTTTCCGCCTTCTAAAACAACACATTTGAAAAACGAAATTTCACGTTTTACGCAAAAACCTAATGAGAGTTTTTCAATGGCTTGGGAAAGGTTTAAGGAAATGTTACATGAATGTCCTCACCATGATTTTTCCGAATTGCATCAAATTGATACTTTTTATAATGGGCTTAATGATCATGAACGAGATTACTTAAATGCCGCCGCGGGTGGTAATTTTTTGTGTAAAATGACCGATGAAGCTTTAACGATAACTGAGAATAGTTCTAAGGTTTATAGCCCTCGTAACACAACGAGTGTTGCCACTATGGGTTCGTCATCGTCGTCTCGTCATATGAATGCCTTGCAAGATGAAGCTAACGAGGAAAATCGGTTTTTCGATAGGTTTTCGACTCTTATGACTCATTGGAAAGCACAAGATGCTTTGAATACCGCTTCGGTTAAGTCGGTTGCCAAGAGTTGTATTTCGTGTGGTGGAGCCCATGATTTTTCCGAGTGCATTACCGCGGATGGTAACACTTCGAATGCTTACGTAGCCACGGGAACTTACAACCAAGTAGGTCAAGGTTCCCGCCAAAATCAAGATCCACAAAATCAAAATGCTAATAACTATCGAAACAATCAAAGTGGTGGTTACCAAGGAAATCAACGTAACTTTAATAAGGGTAATTATCAAAGTGGAAATGGGCAAGTGTCTAACCAAAACCAAAACCGTGATCTTCAAAACACTAACCAAGGTTTTCAAAACGCTCACACTAAGAATCTTAATGGAGAGTTTTTAGATTATGCCAAAGCTAACGATGCTAAGTTTGATAACATGCAACGTGAGATGATTAGCTTAAGATCCGAGTTAAAAACCGAGCTTAAAAACGAACTTGCTAATGAATTGAGAAATCATGCTAATAAAATGGAAGGAAATGTCCAACGTCTCCAACAAAACCAACAAAAAATGGAGCAAGGGCAACATGAGATTAAGCAAGAGTTGTTAAAAGTGGATGCTAGGCAATCTAAGTTTGAAGATCGAATGGGTAAAATGTTTGAAGCTATCATGTGTAAGCCCTCTTCTTCGGGTGGTCTTCCTAGTGACACCGTGTCAAACCCGAAAGGAGAATTGAAAGTTGTTGCTACACGTAGTGGCAAAACTCTTCAATAACCCATTTCTCGTCCAAGTACTTCTATGGAAAAGGAAATAGAGAAAGAGCCCGAGGAGGTGGTTGAAAAGGAGCAAATCTCAAGCCCACGAAGTACCGCTCAAACCCCACCTACGGTTGACCCAATACCAATCATGGAACCCGAGATTTCAAGGCCGATGCCTATGCCCCAACCCACACCACCCTTGCCTTACCCATCAAGACAACGCAAAGAAAAGGCACGAGAACGAAATAATTATCAATTTGAGCTTTTTATGAAAATGTTTCGTGACTTGCATTTTAACATAAGTTTTGCTGACGCCTTAACCATGATGCCTCGATTCGCCGCGAACTTTAAAAGTATGTTGAACAACAAAGAAAAATTGCAAAAATCGTCTAATTGTTCATCGGTTTTTCTAAGCCGCATACCTCAAAAAGTCGGTGACCCCGGCAAGTTTTTAATCCCATGTGCTATACAAGATATGGAAGAATGCTACGCCTTGGCCGATCTTGGTGCTAGTATTAATTTGATGCCACTTGAAATCTTTAAGTCGCTCAATCTTCCCAATCTTACTCCTTCAAGCATGTCAATCGAGATGGCTGATCATTCTACGATTCTAGCTTGTGGAGTAGCCGTGGACGTCTTCGTGAAGGTTGGGAAATTCTACTATCCCGTGGACTTCATAGTTGTTGACATTCCCATCGATCCTAAAGTTCCCTTAATTTTAGGTCGATCGTTTTTGGACACCTCGAGAGCACTTATCGATGTGCATGCAAGGAAAATCACTCTTCATTTTAATGAGGAAGAACTCGTCATAAATGCAACTCAAAACTCCACACTTTCTCATGTGTATTCTATCACGTCTTTGTACAATGTTAATTCCACCCATAACATTTGCAAAAAAGAATCAAAAAGAGTTGTTGAGGTTGTTGAAAAAAATGAAGTTCCATCCCCTCCGCCGATGGAGATTAAAAGTGTTAAGCCTACGTCTCCAATCTTGGAAGACTCATCGGATGACGAATATGTTGACCCAAGTGGGGGAGTTTTCTTTGTTGACAAACGTTTTGAGAACTTACCACCACCTTTGCCAAAACGCTTTTCAAATGTGAGAATTTTTAGTGTGACTAATATTGCTTTAGATACGCCAAATATTTTTGACATTATCAAATCCGGTTTTCATAAAGAGAGTGTAAAAGATGAAAAAGGAAAAGATTTTGAATTTAATTTAAAAGATTTTTCTACTACTCTAACTCCGTCATCACCACGTGTATTGAGCACTACAAGCTCGTCTTCTCCTTTTGACGATGCTTTGTGTGGACCTAGTGTGGGGGAAGCCCCTTATGTTCCCTCCCCTTTCTCCACCGAGGACGAGATATTTGACCCCGGAATTGCTTATAAAGGGAAATCTCGGTCTTCCACCGATGCAATAAATGGAAAATCTTTCTATTTGATTGGTGCGAGTTTACCTCGAGTGACTCAATTTTTTTGCCTACCCATGGTCCCACCCTTCTATTTCTTCTTATCTATTTTCTTGAAACCCTTTGGGTTTTTGTTGGCATATGTTGAAATCGTGTTGTTTTGTTTATCATCCGAAAACGAAGACACGATCTTTGATCCCGGTATAAAGGCTTTGCCTTTATAAACGGTTGCTTTTTGGGCCTTGATTACATGTAAGTCCCACCAAAAATTGACCATACCATGATTGTCCCCAAATGATCACATTTGTGGGGACTCGAGTCGAGCTTTTGACTCGGTTATCAAAAACAAGGTGCCTCGTGGGGGAGTTCCCATGTTTATCCTTGTAAATATTTTTCTTTTAATCCTAATGTGAGGGGATTTTTGCCCTTCCAACCTTTGTTCCGTGGTTGTTTGTGAATTGTGTCTTTTAGATCTTCATCTTCACGATTCAAGCCTCTCGTGTTCGTTTTACGAGACCCTTGATCGTTTGCTTTGAAGACATTCCCAATATCCACACATGATATATCCTTTTATGTTCTAACCTTAGGTTTTTTAGCACACTTCATAAACGGCTATTAATTTATTGGTTACACCTTTTCCATGCTAGATTAAGCATTCGACTACGTCTCTAGTATGGGGGTTTCCAACCCTTAGACTCGAAACATTGAGGATAATGTTTAACTTTAGTATGGGGGGTGAATAGATACTTCACTTTGCTTACGCCCTCGTGCACTCCAAAATTTTTGTTTTTTCTCTCGTTTTGTTGCAAAATAAGGCTAAAAATGGCCAAATTTTAAAATTTTTCTCATGTTTTCATAAGTGTTTAAGACACGAATGTAGATTTTCCGATGGCGAGAATAAGAGTAATTTTTGACTCGACCGTGCGTGTTGAGCACTTAGCTTCGATTCCTTAACTTTTTAGGCTAAGTCTCTTAAATGAGGACGAGAAATGATAGCGTTTTTATAAGTCTCGTAATCTTTCACGATCTTATGTGTAGTAATTATTACTTATTCTCCCCACGTTTGTATATAAATAAATTGCTAATAAATATTGAATTAGCGGTTTAGTCTCTATTGTTGGTTTCTAGTTTGTTTTGGTAGCTTCCATGTAATTAAATTGGGAAAACAATGAGGATTCGCTAGCATCACGGTTTTGAAGTATTGGCACCCGAATAATCAAAGGTTTCACCCAATAATAAGATTTTAAGTGCTCACCTAAATCAAGCAAAAATTTGAAGCTCCCAAAAGACGAAAAATCTATGCAAAGTTGAAGTGAATCAAGCCTTAATCTCTGGAACCTTAAAGATCCAAAATTCGCGTTAGCGTGAGGATATACGTCAAGTCAATAAAACCACCGATGATGGTGGATAATAAAAGACAAGGGCAAGACCGAAGTCATAATAAAAGCTTCATGGCGAAGTTGAATAAAAGATGGAGGTAAACCAAGATAATAAAACCACCGATAATGAGGCGGATAATAAAACTCATGGTAATAAGTCTCATGTTCAAAACCGTTATAAAACCGTGTCTATCGATCCTTTTTGTTGACTTAATTTTTTGACATCGTTGTCTATTGAGATGAACTATTAATTTAATGATTTAGGTTACACCGTTAAGACTCTATTTTTGGACTTAATCTCTATTCACGCATAAGTCAATGATGTATCCTCGTGATCATTAAGACAAAATAAAATATAAGAGATACCAATTAGGAATAAGGGGGATTAGGTGCATAATTTGCATAATTAACACTCATGAGTAGTGATTGTGTTGCTAACTTATAATAACAATGATCTCGTTGCACGCTTAGCATGGAATTGGGTGAAAATCTAGGACGATGAATTTATCTCTATGAGGCACTCACGTGTTCTTATTCTATGAACCTAAACGTCCCATATTGCGATGAGAATCATACATTATGTCTAAAACGCAAGTAGTAATAATGTAGCTAGTTTATCTTTCAATAAAAGTGAATAAATAAAATTTTGGAGTTGTTACGATACTTTATTCTAGCATTGCGTGAGGGCACGGCAATGGTTTAGTATGGGGGAGTGATGAGACGGCTTTTATACATGGTCTCATCGTCTAAAACGGACTTTAATTGCATTAAATATCATAAAATATACCAAATATATGCTCGTGTTTGTTACTTGTGTATTTTTAGGTACGGATATTGAGGAATTGACAAAAGATCACAAGAAACACTCAAAAACGAACACGGGAAATGAAGTCGCACAATGAACCAAGCCCAAGTTTGGAAATTTGCAAAAAGACCCCTGAAGTTTGAAGAATTGGCAATTTTGGTCCCTCATCTTTGAAGAACTTGTCACAAATGACCCTCCACATGTCAATTGTACAAGTATGGTCCTTGAAGTTTGAAGATATGTCAAAAGAAGCCCTTGATAATTGATTTAATGTGCAAAGTTAGCCTAATTAATCAAAAGGACTAAAAAGGAATTTGTTTTGGACTAAAAATGACAAAGAATGTGACGGCTGTTAGCATTTGGACTGGCTATGCAATACATTTAACAAATGTTAAAGTTAGTTGGACTGGCAAGGACATTACCCACCCTTAGCCCATTATACCCCACAGCCCAATACCTTTTAAAACCCCGGTTTTAATATTAAACTCGGTCAAACCCCCCCCCCCCATTTCCCACCAAACAAGTTTTTAAATAAAACTTTACCTAAAATAGATCTAATCCTGCCCTTAATCCCCCTAGAACCCTAATCCCACCCAGTTCCAATTACACCCAAACCAAAGGGGTTTTGTCCCATCTAATGCAGATCCTAAATTCCCCTCCACCTCACCTTTTCCCACCTTACTAGACACCCTCACATGCCCTGTGGACCCTACCCCGACCCTCCCCTGCTACATCACTTTCACCCCAATTCTCACACCCGACCAAACCAACGTGTAGGATTGTTCTACTTGGCCTCCAAGGTATTTTCAACGTCCATGATCAAGTCTCCAACAGCCTGGCATCACATGGTTCCAATTTGACCAGATTCTCAAGACTTTTCCCAAGGGCTTTTTAGAGAATTCAGCAATTAGGGTTTTCACTTGTAATTTTTTAATTCCAGTGTTCTAGAATAGTCTTTGGTTGTATAAATAGAGACGTTTGTGTCTCTATTATTTTTTGTTCCAGTTTTAGCATTAAACATTTGTAATCCCTTTTTTAAATAATTAAAGTTGGTATTTTGAGAGCAAAAGTAATTCCTTTTATTTTATTAAAAAGTTGGTGTGTGTTTAATAGCTAACTCTGAGTTCCAAATATTATTGGTGAAATATTTTGGTTTTTCAAGATTATTTCATTTTTTCTGAGATTGGAAGATTTTGTGGTAAAAGTTGTTTCAAGAATTGATTTTCAGGTTTGGAAGTTCACTTGTTAAGGATATTTGAAAGTTTAAAGTGATTAAGAAAGTTTTTAAAAAGATTTAAAAGAGAAAGATAAAAACAGGTTTGTATTGTGTTTGTGTTTCTTTTTTCTTCTTAGCAGGTTGTTTGGGCTTGATTGATTCAAGGTTCTGCTCAAACCCGAGTTTGAGGGAGGTGGCAAAGCAGCCACTAAGGGTCCTGGATTTAGGACCCTTAAGGTAGTTTCCTATTTTCCCATTTCATTTTTTTTTTGTTTTTTGAAATTTTATGCATTTTTATGTGAATTGCATGCTATATGGTTAAATGTTGTTTAACCTGTTTGAGTTGAGTTATTTTGATGTTATATGCATGCTAGAAAGGATTTAATCCAGTTTGGTAGAGTGCTGAAAGTATTTGGTTTGAAAAAGTTGCATAACAGAACTTTAAGGGGTGTTTGGATTGTTGATTTAAAGCACAAGTGTGAGAAATTGTGAGTTTAAAAATCTGTTAAAAGTGCTTAATAGGGTAGAATAGGGTACAGGCTAGTTGTATCTCAGTTTGGTGTTGATTCTAATCAAGTTTGTATGAAAAGTATTTGGTTTATAGCTTAAATCTGTCAAGTTCAACTTCTGCTTGTTTTTTCTTAAGATTGTGCATCAAAGTGATTAATCTGTTAGATTTAAGGTTAGTTAAGGATTGTGAAGTGGTTTTAGGTCTATTGGTGAGTTGTATGAAAAATCTTGGCCTTTGAATCTTAGTTTTGTGCAAGCAATTAAGCTCATAAACCACCAGACCTAGCATAAGCATCTCAGCAACCTTCATTTGGCTTGTGTGCATGTTTTTTTTGTGAATTTTTGTGTGCAACTTGTGTTTCTTTGTATCATTTGACTCCCTACACTCCTACTGAGTGTAGGGGTGCCTGTTTGCCTACAAAATCAACACCAATCAGTCATATCAAGTCCTCTTGATTGATATTAGCACAAGTGAAGAAACCAAAAAATTGCTTGTGTTCTTGAATTCTTGACTGACCACGTTTTAGGTTCTAAGTGGTTTAATCTTGGTTATAGTGAACTGGATTTGTGATTTTGGGAGTAAAAGAGTTGGCAGGATCAAGTTTTAGAAGATAAAAAGTAAAAAAAAAAATAATAAAACAAAAAAGGTTCGCCAGCCTCGAACCCTTGACATCACGCTCACAACACACACCTCTTACCGTTGCCCTAGGGTCTTTGACTGGTAAGAGTGTGCAAAGTTTTAAACTTAACCCCTTTTTGTTTTGGATTTTCAAAAAGCAAGCAGTATCTTATTTGGCCATTTTCAGCTTATTCATTAAGCCAGTTCGCACCAATTTATTTTTCTTAGGTTTATATTAGCATTTAGGACTTTTCTGGCACAAAAGTTGATTTTTCCTTTTCTTTTATTATTTTTTATTCATTTTTTATTACCCGTATTTTATTAAATGCTTAAAAAATAGTAAAAAGTGCTTTTAATTTTAGGAAAAATAGTTTTTAAGTTTTATTTTAATAAGTTGAGGTTTACAGCCCAAAACATTTTCAAAAACTTTTATTTTTAATTTTATTTTATTTTAGGGTTTTTTATAAAATTTAAAAATTAATATAAAATTATAAAAAAGGTTTTAGGAACTTTAATTTGAATTTTTCTCTTAGTTATAATATTTAGGATTTTTAGAAATTTTTTAGAATTTATTTTCAAACTTTTTATTTTTTGATTATTTTAATATTATTTTATTGGTAAAAATAGAAAGTTTGATTTTTCTACTTTTTTCATTTTTCTTATTTCAATTAGCTTTAATTAGGACCTTTTGCAACTTTTAGAATAATTTTATAGCCTTTAGTTTTATTTTTATAATTATTTTAAGTTTCATTAGTTTTAAATCATTTAAAATAGTTTTTAGTGTTTTAAAAATAGTTTTATTAGCTTTTAAATTTTAGAAAAATACTTTTTAGTCTTCTAATAATATAAGTAAAGTATTTGTTCAATAAAATCATATTTTGGACATTTTATTAATTGTATTTAATTTTAGGGCTTTAATTAGCATTTAAAATTGAATATTTAATTAATAAAAGGTTTTAAAAATATCTTTGTTGGATTTTTACCTTTATTTACATTATTTTAGACTTAATTTTAGCTTTAGTTTTGTTTTATTTTTAGGTTTCTTAAAATTTTTTAATTTTGGTAGTTTTGACGACTTTACGTTTACGCCTTTTTCGTCGTAGTTTTAATTCGTCTTCGCAACCGTCGTCATTCTTTTCTTTTCTATTTTCTTTTCTATTTTCTTTTCTCTTCTTTTCTTCTCAATAAATAAAACAAACATTAATCATCTCATACACAAACACACTAGCCTCCTTGGGAAACGAACTTACTTTCAAGGGTCATTAGTGCTACGTTTTCCTAAACGTACACTTAACGCTTACCACTACTTTTAGTGTTTGCTTGCTTTTTCCTAAAGGTAAGTAAAACGACTAAAAAACACTACATCAACTTGCTTCACGATTTGAGACCTTTCTCGGACCGATATTTTTCATTTACTTCATACTTAAAATCTTGAGAAGACGTTCTTGAAATTATGGTCTTCTCTTCATATATAGTGTATATCTTCACTTGGGATAGTTGAGATATTCTTCAAATGTTGACCACGACTTCATCATTATTTCTTCAATCCTTATTTGGGATTTTGATATACAACGATCCGCCTCCTTTTCGGACTTGGATATATATATCCTCATACCTTGTTAGGGTCTTTTCGGATAGATTTCTCCATGATCTTTATGGGAGTAATTGCTTTTCGTCGTGTGTCTTGATCCTTCATATTGACTTTAGAATAATGCTTTTCACATCATCTTGGATCTTTAGCAATCAAAATGGAATCCTCATGCCTTGTTAGGGCCTTTTTGGACTCGCCAATCTTCGTGTCCCGTTTCAATAAGTTATGCCTTGGCTATGAACTCTAATTAATACCGAGCAACTTTTAAACGATCTTGGGCTAATAGCTAGGTAATTTTTCAGACCGTACGACCTTACTTATTGCAATTATTTATTTACAAGCGAGGGGAGAAAAAGATCATAATTAACTCACATAAGTTAATGAAAGAATACCAAACTTATAATTAACTCTATCCTTTCTCGTTCTCCATAATTTAAAATCTCAAGGAATGAGACTCGTGGATGCTTAGCCTAATAAACCAATTAAGGTCTACATGGTTAAGGATACTAGCTAGAGTAAACTTGGATAAGTAAACTCGGGTTGAGTCAAAATATTCACGACAGGCCTAATATATCTAAGATATCTAAACTATCTAAAACCATTTTATTGAATAATAAGAGAAAATAACAAAAATAAAGGAACTACAACTAGGCCAAAATAGATTAAAAATTTTGAAAAATGTCGAAAATTCGAATTTCCGGTTAAAATGAGGTCAAATTCACGGAAAAGTCCACTTAACTTCGCTAGAAGGCCCCCCTACGCTTGATATAAACATTGTCCTCAATGTTTAAGAATGTGGGAGTAAACTCCCCTACACTTAGGACATTGTGCACTTTGCTTAAATCTTGCTAAGGAAAAGACAACTAACGAGACTCCTATTTTAATATAGATATATATAAAATAGGGAATCAAAAAGAGTTTAGGATAGAACCGGGAAGACGGAAACACGGAATCACGGGTCGTCAAAAATCATCAAGAGTAGATCGTTGAATGCTCGAATCCCTGAGTATGAGAAGAGAGAAAAATAGCAAACACCAACGGGTCTCCCCTACACTTAGGGTAGAAATAGCTAAAAGATAGATACTTGGGTTGCCTCCCAAGAAGCGCTTGATATTTGATTACCGAGTCGTGAGCCTGACTCGACCTTGATTAGCATGGAAATAACCTTGAAGAGCATCCACCGGGATCAAACACATGGTTCTCATCTATCAAATACCACAAGCTTAAGGCGAACAAGGCAAGCCAAAGAAAAGTGGGCCAGGTTCCCTTAAGCAAATGGTGAGCACGGTGGTGGTAGGTAGGGTGAGGTGACAGCAGAGCGGTGCAGCTTCCAAAAAATCTTTCCTTTTATTGCATCAGAAGGATACTGAGGTGGCTGAAAAATTGCAATATCGGGATCGAACACCTTTTCCATTAGGGGAAAATAGCACTCAGGCTCAGAAAAATTTGAAGATGATCCGCGTAGAAAATGCACAACATCGTCCTCGGTAGGTGGACAAAGAGGTGTTACAACATACGTGCTGCGGATGTTGGTGTCTTCCGGCGTCTTCTCCTTTGAAAGAATTGTCTTTAAATCCATAGAGGGAGGAAGACTATAATCATCAAAGTCCAAAGGAGGGGGCATCACTCTCATGAGGAAAGTAGGTATTGAGAAAAGTAGCAAACTCTTCCTCAAATGAGTAAACATCCAAAGTAGGTTCAAGCATTGATGGCGGAGGATCTACGGCATGCGACGAATCACTTGAAAGAGTATCGACATCATCAAAGTCATCATAAGAAGGCATGTCTTTATACTCCAAAGTAAAATCATCATAATCTTCCTCCTCGGAGCTCGAATCATCAGCATAAGCATAAAAAATAGGGGGAGAATCATACATGGGTGGGGGTTACAAATTGGAGAGAGAATCATCCACATCATCTTGAAAAAGTGGATTGTCATTGAGAGATTCGAACAGAGGATTTTTGTAGACAGCAAAATCATCAAGCACATTAATCATGTTCGCCGATTCTTTTCCATTTGCTTTACTTGTAAGCGTCCCCATTTTAAAAACATGTGCATCGTCCTCGACTCTTAAGAGGAGTTCAAATTTGTCAACATCGACCAACGCTTTACTGGTTCTCAAAAATGGCCGGCCAAGTATTAACGGAATACGAGGGTCCATTTCATAATCAACAACGACGAAGTCGACCGGAAAAGTAAAAGTACCAACTCTATTAAAAACGTCTTCGGCGATACCAAGGGGGTACGCGAGAGTGTGATTTGCGAGCTCAAAAGCCATCTTAGTGGGAGTAAGGTCGGGAAATGATAACTTTTTCCAAACACTTAAAGGCATCAAATTTATACTTGCCCCGAGATCGGCTAAGGCAGTAAATTGTTCGGTTTGGTTAAAAGTACATGGTAGCACAAAACGACCGGGATCTCCAAGTTTTTCCGGAAGTTCCTTAAGAAGGATTGCAGAGCAATTTTCATTCAAGCGAGTATTTAGAAACTCGGCCATCTTTTCATTCTTGCTAAGCAATTCCTTAAATATCTTGACAAATTGTGGCATTTGGGCAAGAGCTTCAACAAGGGTAAAGGTGATGGTCATGCCGGCAACCTTTTTCACAAGACTAGAGACGTGAGCGTCATTCTTAGTTAGAAGTCGAGCCTGGTTTAGCCTAGATGGGTAAGGAATGCAGGGGTTAGGTGGTGTAGGTATAAAAGGTGAAGGTTGAGATGTTGAAGGGTTCTAGGTGGAAGGTAGGGTTGGTGGAGGATTCGTCTTCGTGGTTACTTCTTCTTCACGAGGCAGAGACGTTATGGTGAACTAATACTAGGCTTGGGAGTAGGAGGGATAAATGGTGGAGGAGGAGGTGTAGATGGTGTAACCGGGGGCGGAATAGATGGTCCTACTAGAGTTGCTCCACTGCGGGTAGTAATAGCACTTACATTCGCTCTAGGGTTGGTAATGGTATTTGAAGGAAGTGAGCCCGGAGTAGATGGTTGATTACCTTGAAAGAATGAAGACATCATATCGCGTAAATCAGTCATTTGAGTGCTCAGAGAGTTTGTCATGTCGGCACGAAGCTCATTCCTTTGTTTCACCATATCATTCCTTAGCTCGGTGCGAATATCACTTCCATGTTTAGTGATGTCGCCTTTCAAGTTGATGATTTGGCTTTGAAGGTTGTTAACTAGCTCTGGTTGATTTCTCATAAAAGTTTCGACATCGTGATTTACGGGTGGAGGTTGGGGGGCGGGTGGTTGATACGGAGTAGAAGCTCGAGGTTGTTGTGGATTGCTTCTATTGTAGTTGTTGGGGTTGTGGTTTTGAGGAGGAAAACCGGGTGAAAGGTAGTTGTTGGACCGGTAACATAGCAAATTTCTATCCCTTGAGGTCGGGCTTGGCAATTTTCCGGTGAATAATTACCATAAGCTGCATACACGTTTTCCGGATTGCCTTGAGTAGAAGGACAATCAGTGTATGAATGAGGACCGCCGCATGTCTCACAAGAAGGTGCTACCGCTTTAACTTGTTGTTGATTTGAAGCGAGGATCAAGATATTTTTGTTCATTTCAGTCATCACGCGGGTGAATTTGGTCATATCGGGGTTTGCTGAAGTAGAAGAAACATTGACTCTCGTTTTGTTCCTTGAAGAAGCGGACGAATCCTAATTCTTGTGATGAGTAGTCATTTTCTCAATTAGCTCTCTACACTCCTCGGGTCTTCTTTTCATAAATGTGCCACCGGCGGCTGCATTAATAGTATCACGATCACGAAAAGTTAAACCATTGTAGAAAGTATCAATCAACGTAACGGGGAGCATGTTGTGGTTTGGATATCGATCGATCAAAACATTATATCCTTCCCAAGCATCAAAGAGTGATTCATCCGGTTCTTGCATGAAACCGCTGATTTGATTTCGAAGGCTCGTGACCATGGATGGTGGAAAGTAGCGCGACAAAAATCGTTGAGTCATGTCGTCCCAAGTATGAATGGAATTATTCGGGAGACGATCAAATCATTTTTCGGCGTGGTGTGATAAAGTACGTGGAAAGAGCTGTAGGCGAAGGACATCCATAGAAACACCGGGCATCTTCATGCTTTGAGTAATGGTAATGAATTTGTCGAGGTGCTTGTTGGCATCATCATCTGGTATTCCGCGAAATGGATTAGTTTGCACTTGTTGGATCATATGATGCTTCAACGAAAACTCCTGACCCGTGATTTGCATCGGTGCAATCGGGCCTCCACGTCTATACATTGTGGGTTGATAAAGCTCCTCCATTGTTCGAAGATCAGGTGGTGGAACATTGGGGTTGGGTTGGGGGGTACACCAGCCATGTCTAAATCTTCACGAGTCTCGGGCTCTGGGTAATTTGAAGATCTAGTACGCATGCACCTACAAAAGCAAAAGCAAATATACCAAACACAAAGAGAATATATATACACACTTAGAAAAAGAAAATCTTTTTGGTGCAAAACTTTGAAAAAGAAATGCTTTTTATGATTTTTTAGATGTTTTTGTATTTTTGAAAAATTTTAATTTTTATGGATTTTTGAAAATTTTTGTCACGAAAAATAACGCTCACGAATGAATGGATCCCAAAAAGCAACGCGTCTCTCACAGAAAACGGTTAATCTTCACGAAAAGAGCCGGCGGCGGCGCCATTTGATACTATATTTTTGCTAGGATAGAAAGAAATTATGTCGTTCACGAATCTTCTCGAATTGAAAAAGGAATTATCTGCGACTCAGTCGTCTTTGGTGAAAGTAAAGTAAGAGAGGTTGTCGTTGTAGTAAACTAATTGAAAATAAAGATGAAACGAAGTAAAATTAAACTAAAAACAAAACCCAGAAAAACTGTCACTTTTTCTTTAAAATAAAAATAGAAAAACACTTTTAAAACGTAAGTAAATGAAAACTATAAAATAAAACACGTTTAAAATTAAATTAAGACAAACAAGTAAAATTAATGCATAAGAAAAATAAGACGAAACAATTAAAATAAAGCTAATTAAAAATGGCGGGAAAAATTAATTTAATTAAAATAAACTGGTATTGCGATGGAAGCTATCGCAATACCCACCCTGTCGCAATAATCCTTCTGTCGCAATGTACACCCTGTCGCAATGTACACCCTGTCGCAATATACATCCTGTCACAATGTATACCCGTCGCAATGTGACCTATCGCAATATGGGTTCTGTCGCAATATGACCTGTCGCAATATGGCTAACAAATATCGGGCAGCGTCTCGTCGCAATATGCCCTTAAACCCCGTCGCAATACACGGTCGCAATGAGAGATCGCAATCACGATCGGAACAAGGGAGGTATTGCAATACTCGATCGCAAAGTAGAAACCCTAAGGTTTATTGCGATCGCAACCAAGCTGTCGGAATAAGGTATCGCAATGAGCTGTCGCAATAATAAAACCCTAAACTATTGAGATGGAAAGAACAAGTAACGGATGGGAGAAAAATAAGCTAAAAAGTAAATAAGCACTTAATCAAAACTTAACCAATAAGAAAAACAAAATAAGCCACGAATTTAAAAACTTTTTCAAAACTAAAAATAAGAAAACAAAATAAGCAAACTTTAAAAAGATAAGACTTTTAAGAAAACTTTAAAACAAATAAGCTAAATACAAAATAAGCCAATAAGATTGTCAAACTTATAGCTTAATCCGTATGAAGACTTAGATGGAATAAGGAAACAAACGAAAACTTAAATCAAAGACAAGAAAAAGCTTAAAGATGAAAACTTGAAATTAAAACAAGAAGAGAAGAATGAGAAGATTGTAAAAAACTTGATTAAAAGAAAGACGTAAAGATTAAAGAACACGAAATTAAAAACTTACTTGGAATTAAAGGTCCAAGAATTTAAAGGTGCATAAAATTAAATTGTGCAAGAAATAAAAGTGGAAGAGATAGTTTGTCAATCTATCCAACGAAAACAAATGGAATGAACTAATGGCTGGTGGAAGGAAGCTTCCTCCTCTCTTTCTTCTTTCTTTAATTGCTTGCTTAAGTCCCTAGTCTTCTTAAATTCTTCGACTTTTGCGACTTTTGTCTTGGGATTTCTTTAACTTGTCTTTGTAATTTCTAAAATTAAGACTTGAGTTCTTTGGCTTCGTTAAACTTCCGTCTTTGGACTTTTTCTGATAAATCTTCAGAATAGGCCTTGGACTTCCGTTCCTTTTGCACTCTTGACCTTTTGACTTCGTCTTTCGTCCTTTTCTTGAATAAAAGCCCGTGAAAGCTCGTGTTTTCTTCCTTTTTCATCTTTTGACTCTGAAACACAATAAAAACACAAACCACACATGATTCCGACATTTACGACATAAAATATACGTTACGGTCTCGTTTTAATTGTAATTAAGTGGTAAAAGGATGGGTGTTTTCACACCTATCAGTGTTATAGCTAAATACTTGTACATAACGATATTTATCATATTATAACTCGTAATTACGTAATTACATGTTCGTGATTTTATGTTCATGATATGATGTTTGTGATCATAATTATTATTGTTAATAATTATCGTGTATTATCACGTACTTAATACTTATCGTGTAATAACACGTACATAATTTCTGTGGTTAATAATCCTGACACGTGTTCGTGCTATAAAAATGAAAATTTTAATATGTACGTACGTTTACTAAGTGTACTGTTCATGGTAAAAGCATGCGGGTTTTACAACTCTTCCCCCCTAAAAAGAATAATTTGCCCCCGAATTATAGATAAATTAATCTGAAAGGAACATGAACGTGACATGACTGACGAGGATATGGAACGTGACTTGCCTGAAAGAACATAATTGATTATGGAAGATTGAGAGGATAAAATCCGGATGGACTCGTCCATTTCCAAGTGGCTTCCCTCTTGGAATGGTTCCTCCACAAGACCGTGACACAAATTATAAATCTTGGTCTTCTTGACCTTGAATTGACAATAGGCAAAAGTTCCTAGTCATCAGCGTAAGACATATCCTCCTGAATTTGTTCCAGTGGATAAGAATTAACATGCAAGGGTAAATGAAACGTTACAATGTAAAATAACATGGACCAACTAACATTAGTAACGTCTTAGCAACGATGAGCGAGGCATACCGAAACGTAGTACGTGAACAATTGTGAACGTGATACGTGAACAATTGTGAACGTGATACGTGGAGATATGGTGAGTGTAATATGAGAAACATATGGTGAACAATGATACGTGTAATATATTGGAACATGATATGAGAAACATGGAATGATCATGACATTTGAACCATATCGTGAACATGGAATAACTAAGGTGATGACGCCAAACGGTATGAGGTAAGACATGAAATGTGACGTGAAGCGTCCGTCTGAAGATGAAAAGTTTATTCAAACCCGAGTCTGGTCTCCCAAGTTTTCTGTAAACTTCCTAGAACAAAAGTGGAACTTAAATCGTAAGCCAGTATAAGATAATGAACGTGAGTGATGTCATGAACGTGAACGCAAAAGCAAACGTAAATTTAAACAAGGATGTGAACGAAATTAATAAACTCGAACGTGAACCTTGGTCTGGTCCGATAGGTGACAGAGTGCCAAGTGATCGTACGATCTCTGCCTGAAAATATCTGAAAGTCCACTATTGTGAAATCGTTGCGGATGAAAGAATTTTGCAGACTTGGTCAAATTGTTGACAAATCCATGGAGATACTGTACCATTTCCATTTGGAAAGTGTTTCTGGTGGAGATAGCCACTAGTATGTAGGTGTTCTATCTTACGGTGCTGGTATGTCAGGAATTAGATATGAACATAACTGCATCTTGTTCCCTAGAACTGGATACATAGAAGTTTGGAAAACCATGAGTCTCTGAAATTAGACTTCGCTTAGTGTAGGATCCTCTAGAACACATAATATAGTGTAGGATTATATCATTTATAAGTAGGCTTAGTCGTGGTAAGACTATCCGTGAGAACGATGTGATTCAGCGTGTCACTGTAATCAACCAGAATTCATACTTGAAAAGTTTCAGGGTGAGATTTCTTCTGTCGTCGAATTTGCAACATAGTGTGAATATGGTCATCGTGCCCTTCCCTAGACCTGGAGAATATTAGGTTGAAATTGATGGAAATACTGATGAATTTGTTTATGAGTTCATGGAACTCAATTTATTAAGTCCTTAATACTGCTGGAGCATTTATAAGATTAAAACAAAATCATCAATTTAGCATGATCAAGTCGTGTATAATTAGCAGTCATGGAAATGTCCTACTCTTTCACTCGTCAATGCTGGCAGCATGATCATAAGTAGATCTTGGAAAAGTGGTTAGCACCCTATAGTCAATCCAACCCTTTTTCAATAAGTGGAAGGAAATAACTGTCATGAATGGTGATTTGTTTAAATCGACGGTAGTCGACACATAATCTCATTTTACCGTCCTTCTCCTTGAAGGTTCTTATGGAATTAATAGCGGACAATTTGAAATGATCAGTTGATCATAAACGAAAAGTAACTTCAGAAGTGTGTCACAACTGATAGCTGGAAAATCTTCGCAGCCATGGAATAACAAACACGTGCTTGTATAGCATACATAATTTGTACAGATTTTCCTGATGGAAAACCATGTTAAAAGTATTCAGGAGCCGGAACATCATTGTACATAATCTGATATGAATGATGACCCATCGTAGCATGGTGTGCTGTTCATAGTCCATAATCAGAATCATATTTAACTCGTATATGTCCGAGGTAGGTGCGTTTGTAGACTAGATCTTGTTATTTGACTGAAGGGAAAAACCCTCGTAGACATGGGTGATACGAATGGCGTCCTTTATGTTCATGGATGTATGAAATATGAACTCAAGAAATGAAGGTGTCCTGAAAGAAATGGAATGGATCCCACTGAATGTGTCTGCCTATCTCACGCAACCGAATCCTGCGTGTCCAAGCACGAATAATACGCCGGTAATGGTACTGAAATACTTATGGCCTGATTAAAACATGGCACAACATAATGGATATACCCCTTGGAGTGTACCCTGAATTTCTTAGGTATGTTCAAGAAATGGACATGAGTCATGTGTCTTGACTCGTGTCTTGGAAAATATACGAATGACATGTGTCTTGACTGGTGTCTTGACATGTGTCTTTATAAAATATACGTGAGACATGTGTCTTGACTGAGGTCTTGACATGTGTCTCGAGGTGTGAGACGAATGAAACGGAACTCTTAGGTTATTATGCCAGAATTGGCGGATCGGTTGGACATGCTGACCCTTGTACTATCTGATCACGTCCGTGACTGGTGTTCTATTTTGATTACAAGGATAGTTGTTGTCACAGTAATGGTTACTATCATCTTGTTTGTCAGTTCCATGACAGTCATTCTCAGGACTGTGATTCATGTAACTATTCAGCTGAGTGGTCGGCTGGTACCAGTTCCCACTCATACGACTGAAAAGACAACTAAATGACGTGTGACATATATCCGAAAGGTAGGGACATGGATTGTGATGGAAATCGTCTGATGGTGAAGCATCTTCTTGTCCAATGGCTATGCTCTAACGCCTTTGTCTTCGTCTTGTAGGATCTCCAAGTTGTGAACATCATCAGCATCTCGTAGCGTCTCCAACTAATCAGCAGCATCAACCTTTAGTAACATCTCCAAGTTATGAGCGGCATCAGCATCTTGTAGAACATCAACAAGGGGAATACGCCTGAGATTATTTAGAATCGACTAGTGAAAACTCATGGAGTATTGTAAGTGAAATACACATAGATTTTTGGTATGTGTAATATTCATGGAATACGGTACGTAGAGTACACATGGAATGATCGATATGGGTCGATCATCTGACATGATTTTATAGGGAATAATTGGTTAAACGGTTAGAAGACCAAACTAGACTAAGCATCATGATAGCCTAGCCATTTCAGCATAGACATCATTCTGGTAACATAGAGAAAACACCCAGAAGGGTGGTGAAACAAAATTCAACAATGATTCACATGGGAGCATGATTCATGAAAACCAACCTTGACTATCATAGGAGCAGGATTTAATGAAATCCTTCAATGTCTAGCATGCGGGCATGATCAACATGATGACAACATAATCAACCTAAGAGGGCTTAAGACGTACTCAGCATGAAGACGAAATCAACATAGAGAATTTTGGAACGAAATTAACATGAAGGAGCATAAACATAATCAACATGAAAATGAGTTTAACCATGGTAGTATGAAAACATAATCGACATAAAGATCATGAAAATTTTAATGAGTGGACATGAAATAAATATGACTATAATGAAATGAAATTTTAAAATCACTGGTGTGAACGACCATAGGTCGGTACACAATACAAGATTAGTATGACTAATCTGATTAAAACCTAATATATATAAACATGAAAACAAAAATTCATGCATATCAACATGAAATTTTTTTATACAGAAAACAGTGTATGAATGTATGATAATGAAAATTACATGGGTTTGGGTGACCGCCTGTGGGTCGGTTCACCTAAACAAAATGACATGACGAGAATGAGCGCCTATGGGTATGTTCACTCAAAACAACACGATTAGATAAAACCACATGCGACTAAATATGGCCAGTCCTGTACCAACCATCACCTAGTCAAATTACCTGCAACAATAACACATGAAATAAATGAGTGAAAATCAGCTGTCAAAACTTAACAGAAAAAGTTTTAAGTGACCAATTATAAACTACTGAGGTTCAGTCCCCATAGCCACGGTTCACAAGGAACATCATGCATAACAATGACACATAACCCAATATGGATGACAGTTGTTCAATCCATATTAGTAAAAGAAATATTGATGAAAACATCATAATTAAAACAACAAGCTGCTAAAAACATCAATACGCTGAATAACAAGCGTTGGCTTAGGAAGCTCCTAGTGACTACCCACTAGTCACATGTCAAGTTTTAGAGCCTACAGGTCGAAACCTTGGTCTCTGATACCATAACTGTAACACCCCACTTTGATAAGGGGACCGTTACGCGTAATTATGGCGTGTCATCAAAGCATGCAAGGTAATATGTAGTGAAACATACATTACCATAGGGAAAACCGGAATCAAACATCGGTTCCCAAACATAAGCCCAAAACATAAATAAAGTAAATAAAATGAAGAAAGACTAAACAAGCATAAGTATATGAGGGCAAAAAGGAGAAGAAATCTAAGACAACTTCCATCCTATGCACGTCCTCCAAATGCTCAAGTCTGACATTGGGTACCTGCCGTTTTGGGACATGGAAAGGAAACTAACGGCTGAGCAATACACAAAGTGAACGGATATATGACATAGTATGAATGGCTAAAACATAAATAAGTCTAATAGCAGCAGGAATGTATAAGTCCTGGAAAACCTGGAACACGTTTATAAAACTGGTTTTATAGTTTGAAAAGACTTATGTTTTTATATGAAAATCTGTAATAATTAGCCAACAGCCTATATAGGTCATGAGGTTCCACCGTGCATGAATACTTGGAGGGGAGACATCGTCATCCAATTATAGGTGTCGCCTCTAATTAACTAGTATGGGTAGGAGTGATCAACTCCTAGTGAAGGATGCAAGGCACACATCGCATTCACTCTGGTAATACTGGTAAAACATGTAACTAGGATGCACCCATACGTCCCACATGATAATATAATATAATGGCCAAAACTATAAAGGGACGTCACGAGCGATCACTTCGCCGTGGGGAAGTCATAACACTGGTGCCTCCAGTGCTATGGTTATGGTACCTCCATAACTAGGTGATACTGGTCATGCATGTATTTGGCTTGGGCTCTTAAACTAACATAAGTAATCAAACATGTACAACAATACTAGGAAAATAGTTGGCTACATATGGGGCACCCTAATAAGGAAAGAATGTCCATAATGAAGGGACGGGAAATCCGTACCTTGTGTCCAGTGAACGAGGAAATACGAAAGATGAAAGTCCTACTCCGATTTCACTAATGCTACATAAATAGGGGACATGTATGATTATTCTGTTTACTGAGTTCTTAACTGATTATATCATGTATTAGCTTGTTTTATATGTTCTTGTCTTGTTTTACTGGTTTTAATGTTATGTTGTGTTTATCATGTATTTTAAGTATTCTGATTAAGTATTAACTTGTATTCTTGTATTATTATACTTGTTGTGTAATAATAAGTAACTTTCTAAAAATAGCAGGTTTCCTAAAATAGAAAGTTTCCAAAGAAATAGAAAATTTCCAAAAATAGAAAGTTTCCATAAATAGATTAACTTCTAAAAATAGATTAGTTTCTAAAATTAGAAAATTTCCAAAAATAGTAAGTTTCCTAAAATAGAAAGTTTCCATATTTAGAAATAAGCTGGATTATAAGCTATTAGTATAAGCTTAAGTGTTACTGATTAAATGTCATAACTCATGTAATTACTAGTATAGTTTATTAATAAGGCATGTTAAATAAATAAACTATAGGTTATACGATTTAATTAAATATAAGCATGATTTATTTAAATTAAGGTATATAAAATACTTAGATTAAACATGTATTAATAATATATTAATTATAACCTAGGTCATGTTTATTAATTAATTATATTCCATGTCTTAAATAATTAATTAATACTATAGGTTAAATTAAATAAATAAATACTTAGGTTAAAACATGTATTCTTTTGTAAATAATAAATAACCTAATTCATGTTAAATAAAATTAATTATTTGTCATGTATTAATTAATTTAGTTCTCTTGTTAAAAATAATATAGTTGTAAAAATATTAATAACTTGTAAATACAATTTAGCTTGTAAAAACTAGTCATGAACCGGACCCATGTTTTAAATTAAACCTATCGTGAACCGGACCGAATTCCCCATGAACCGGACCAAACAAACACCCCTTTAACATTGGCTAGCCGGCTCAGACGGTTGCCACTGTCCTTGCGAATTCACCACCGGCTATAGCCGGTGGTTCCCACTGGTTAGCCTCGGCTAGCCGCTGACCACAACAAAGTTCCCACCGGCTGTGTGCCGGTGGTTCCCCCTGATGCTGCTGCGGTTCCCCCTGTTAGACCAAAACCGCCACCGGCAGTTAGCCGGTGGTGGTGGCTGATGCTGCCGAGACTCCAAACAAACCAAACGGTACCCCGACACATGTCGGGGTCCCTTTTTCCCTTGCTGTCGATACCACACAGTCCACACCGAGACCATGGGTCTCGGTTGGTGGTGATTTGAAGACCACCGAGAGCTTCGGCTCTCGGTTCCCTTGCGTCGGCCGAACCAAACCAACCCAAAACATCTATAACTTTTACCCCCATGATTAAATCAACATGTTTTCATTCTTGTTTTTATAAACCCCAATTACATGTTCTTAATTAATTTAAAGAAATCAAAAGAAAAGGATTTACGTATTACCAAAAGCGTGTAACGATTGGAGGATAACAACACGTATACAATGCTTAAATTTAATTATCCAAAAATCAAACAAACACCTCCTTGGTGTTTGTTGTTGCCAGTGGCCAAAGGAGACAAAGGTGGACTAGGGTTTTGAAATTTTTTAAGGAACTCTGTTAAATGAAAACATGTTTACTCTTTTTGTTTATTTTAGAAAATTCCAAAGTGGGCTTGGACCTTCCTTTCTTTTGGTGTCCGCGGCTTGTAGGGCCCACAAAGGGAAAACCAGAGTTTTTCCCATGTCTACTATTATACGTATTCATATGTTCGTGCTTACGTGTTGTGTTATTATATATTATTCGTTTTATAGCTAAATACTTGTACATAATGATATTTAGCGTATTATAACTCGTAATTACATAATTACATGTTCGTGATTTTATGTTCATGATTTGATGTTCGTGATCATAATTATTATTGTTAATAATTATCGTGTACTATCACGTACTTAATACTTATCGTGTAATAAAACGTACATAATTTCGTGATTTATAATCGTGACACGTGTTCGTGCTATAAGGAAATTTTTAATATGTACGTAAGTTTACTAAGTGTACTGTTCATGGTAAAAGCATACGGGTTTTACATAATGCTAGTCCACTATGAGTTCGTATGATCTTTATTCCAAGGATCACATCCGCCAACCCCTTGTCTTTTATGTCAAACTTTGATTTCAACATGTCTTTAGTAGACTTGATCATCTTGTCATTACTGCCAATGATAAGTATATCATCAACATAAAGAGACAAGATTACATATCCATTATTTGTGTCTTTGACATAAACACACTTTTCACATTCATTAATTTTGAATCCACCCTCTAGCATGGAATGATCAAACTTTTTATGCCATTGTTTAGGAGCTTGATTTAAGCCATACAATGACTTAACCAGCCTACAAACTTTGCTCTCTTGTCAAGGAGCCATGAAACCCTCGGGTTGGTTCATGTATATTTCTTTTTCTAAATCTCCGTTTAGAAAATCCGTTTTCACATCCATTTGGTGAACTTCTAAATTTCTTAATGCGGCAATAGCAAGAATCAATTTAATAGAAGTTATTCGCGTAATAGGCGAATAATTATTAAAATAATCTAGACCTTCGCGTTGTCTAAATCCTTGAATTATCAGTCTTTCTTTGTACTTGTCAATGGTGCCATCAGCTTTCATCTTTTTTTTGAATATTCATTTATAAGCTAGTGGTTTAAAACCAGGAGGTAAATCTACAAGATCCCAAGTATGATTTGTAAAATATACTCTATTTCACTGTTAATCGCTTCTTTCCGTCGAGGCCCTGCCGAAGAATTTACCGCTTCTTGATAAGAAGTGGGTTCATTTTCTACCATAAAAGAAACAAAATCATGTCCAAATGATTTTTCGGTTCTCGCATGTTTGCTTCTTCTAGGATCAACTTCTTCTTCCTCGGGTTTATCTTGCCTATCATTTTGGAGATCATTATCATCTTGTTGTCTCTTATCTTGGACAACTGCATCATATATTCTAGATGTGCTTCCAGTTCCTTATTTAAACAAGGAAATATGTTTTTTAAGAAAGAAGCATTCCTTGATTCCATTACTGTTTCTTGTGAATATCTGGATTTTCCTAATCATGTACAATCAAACGATAAGCACTACTATTCTTATCATATTCAACAAATATATAATACACAGATTTAGGTCCAATTGTTTGTGCCTTAAGTGTCGGCACAACTGCCTTGGCTAGTGATGAGATGGCTTTTATACATGATCTCATCGTTCTTTTTGGGATTTAAATGTACAAAACATCATCAAATAGAACATATATATGCTTGTATCTGTTCATTGTGTATTTTAGGTACGGATATTGAGAAAACAACAAAAGATCACAAAGAACAAGCAAAAACGAACACGGGAAACGAAGCCGCACAATGAACCAAGCCCTAATGAAGATTTTCCAAGAAAAACCCTTGAAGATTTGAAGAATGTACATGAAGGGTCCTCCAATATTGAATAATTGACACTTTAAACCATTGTATATTCATAATTACAAGATTGGTCCTTTAAAGTTTGTCAAAATTAAAAAAATAGCCCTCCACTTTCAAGAATTGGCAAATTTAGTCCATCAACAAAGCTAAATTGTCAATATTTATCCTCTCAAAGTCAAATATGCCATGAAGTCCTTCAAGTTACAAGAAAGAACAAGTTTGGTCCTTGGAATATGTCAAATTGCAAAAAGGACCCTTAACTTTCAAGAATTAGCAAGAATTGTATCACCCTATTTTGGTAAATGGAATATCACGCGTAATTATGGCGTGTCATCAAAGCATACAATGATAAATGTCTAAACATTACTTGACCATAAAAGGAAAATACCGGAATCAAACATCGGTAGTCCAAAAGTAAAGCTCATCACACACAAACATAAGTACTGTAAAGGAAAGGACTAACAATGTCCATAGCAAGATGTATCAAAGTAAAGAGAATGCATAAAGTAAAGAAAGGCTGGAGAGCTTCCAGTCCATATGCACGTACGTTTGGAATCTACGAGCGTCCCTGAGTACCTGCCGTTTTGGGAACATAGAAAAGGAAAACGGCTGAGCAAGACGCTCAGTGCACAGATGTACAATAAAGCATGGATAGGATAAGCATATAAACATTTAACAACAGAAGACTAAGTCCTGAATAACCTGGTTAAGTATTGAGAAAACTTGTTTTATAGTTTGAAAAGCCTTATGTTTATTTTATGAAACTGTTTAACATATTTTACCATTAGCCCATATAGGTCATGAAAAGATCACGTGCATGAATACTTAGAGGGGTGACCTCATCATGCAAATTAGAGGGGATGCCTCTAATTTAATATACTGGTTTGGGTAGGAGGGATCAACTCCTTGTGAAGGATGCAAGGCACACATCACTTTCACCATGAAATCCTGAATGAAACATGTAACTAGGATGCACCCATACGCCCCACATGATATATAATAATATGGCCAAAACTGAAAAGGACGCCACGAGCAATCACTCCGCCGTGGGGAAGTCATAACATTGGTGCCTCCAATGTTATGGTTATGGTACCTCCATAACTAGGTGAACTGGGCATGCTTGTATATGGCTATAGGTATGCTAATTAAACATAAGCAATTCAAAACATATAAAACAAATACTAGGAAAAACAGTTGGCTGCATACGGGGAAATCCTAATAAGGAAAGAATGTCCATACTGAAAGGACGGGAATCTGATCACACTATATTTGCTAGCCAAAAAGCAATGTGTGAAAACTGATTACATGTAATAACATCCACTAGAGACCACAATGCTAGAAAAGCTAAACAAAGCTGATATAAGCTAAATCAGGTTAAGTATCTAGGATGTAAAACAAATCCAAGCTACAATTAAGCTACAAGTTCAATGAAATCTAATCAATTACAAGCTAAACACGTTTTATCATTCAAACAACAAGGATCTTAGCTAGGAATGAAGCATGCCATTTACAATTTAGTGGAACAAAAATTAGAAGCATTTGCACCTTGTGAAGTACCCTTTGAGAAATAGAGGAGCGTTGTGCTCTCTAATCTAGTTCTAACCACCACCTTAGCACTAGACAAACACTTAACCAACTATCAACAATCAACAGAATTCATCAACATGCTTGAAATCATAAAAATCTGCTAAAACTTGGTGGAAGGAACAAGACAGCTACAATCTTCAATCAAAGTTCATTATGATCAATGTGTGATCACAACAAACCAAAAGCAGCAACAAGAGTATCAATGAAGAAGGTAATGAACAGTATTGAAGTAAGAAGAATTGGCGGGAAAGTGTGAATTTGAATTTTATTAGTGGAAAAGTAGTTACAAAAGTAGGTAAGTGGTTACAACTATCTAACAAACTCAAGAGTGTGTCAGACTCTTGAGTTGTTGAGCTAAAATCTAGAAATGGTGAAAGAATAAGAAAGTGTGTGTGTTTTCACACTTTTTCTACAACAACAAGAAATGAGGACTAAACAAGATATTTATAGACTTTAGGAGAAGAGCAGTTGGGGTTGGTGACGTGTTGGAACCAATCCCAGGCTTCCACGTGTCGAATTGGAGTCAATTGATTTTCCAGGTTATGAACATGGATTGGGGATTTATCATTGAGTTGATTTCAGCTCAATTGGTTATGACCAATGGATTCGTCTCTCAAAAATAAGAAGGTTTGATGTTTATAGCATTCCATGATATCCACTCTAGCTTCAACCCGATCCTGGCAAATTATTTTGATGAAGAAGATGCTACGTGTCACTTTGTTATTTGCTGAAAGTAGTGCACACGGATCACACTGTTGGGATTGGGTATTAAATGACTGGCGGCGGTAGTGGACATTTAATGCAGTGAGGTGGCGATCCTTTGTCCCTTTTTCCTCTCTTCTCATTGTTCCTCAGCTTATCACATGGATTCAACTTGTATTATCTTTCCATAAATGGCAAAAATCACCCCTTGACTTTGGCAGATTGCATTTTAAGGCTAGAGACTTCATTTCTTTGGCATTTTTGGTCCTTCAACCTTCATCCTTGAGCAAAAATGATCCTTTGACTAAGTTGACTTGAATGTTGACCTTGTTTGACTATGATCTTGACTTTTACATATTTGCACTTTGGTCCTTCATCTTTTGCAGATTGTCAAGATAGATCCTTGCACTTCAAAGTCTTGTCACTTATGATCCTTCTTTATCTTTTTCATCAAGTTAAGCTTGATTATTCCTTGTTTGCTTGGAAATGCATACTTTTACCTAAACAAGTGTACACAAACACAAACATACCACATAATATTGTTTTTACAAGATAAATTGGTATTTTGCTTCATGTTTTAGGGTTTTATTTGACATAATTGGTATGAGATTTTACTCATATCAAATCCCCTACACTTGACCATTGCCATGACCCCATGCGATGCAATATTTTTAAAGCAACAAGCTACACTTTTCTCATAATTAACCCACCTTGGCCATTATGGAATGTTTCTACACTATGCTATGCTATATGATGCATGATTTTGAATTTATACAATGCAATGAAAAGAAAAGCAATTCTATTTACACCTTTTTGTATTTTCTTGAAATAGGTTTGATGGAAATAACTTATAAAGACTCATTGATTTGGATTAGGGCTTTTGTACCATGAATTTTTATCACCCTCAAGTTTCACTTTCCCCAAACCAAGCTTAAAAATGGGATCATTGCATTCACAAGTGAAAAGTGCATCAACTAGTTCATAACAATTAATCGTGGAACCAATTATTATTTAAGCAAATTGCTTTTGGGCAAATTTGTCATTTATTCAAGTGTGAAATATAAGAAATGCAAAATCCAAAAATAAGGAAGCACGGTTTTAACCCTAAGTAGTCATCTCATCCATTACTTGAAAAACCGCTCATGGTTAATATAAGTTCGTTTCAAGAGTAATAATTCATTCGTTTTATGTGTAAAATCCTCATGTCATGCTTTCATTCGCTAAGGAAAGAAAAATAAAACTCACGCAATAATTTACATCCGCCGCCTTTTTGAGACCTTGGATCTTCAACCCCGCAACCCGTCAAGGTAATATTGGATTGGAGCAATCTATCGAATCCCCGTAACCCTTGTGAGAGTAATATTGGAATTCAATAGTCACTATAATTAACACCACACTGCCCCTCTTGGGAGTCTTGCATAATTATTTTTTATTTTTTTTTTCTTTCTAGCCACTCATATTTTTTCTTAAGCCGCTCTTATTTTTCTTTATTCCTCACAAAGAAATTAGAAAAGAATAAAAGGAAAAACACCCACTAAATATTGAGCATGACATAAGTCTAGTACACATAAACCGTCCTAACTTAGAATCTTAAGACGTACTTATATCACCATGAATGATTAGTCAAAAATGCATAAGAGACTACAAACTGATTAAAACCGTTCTTGATTATTTATTAACAATTATATACATGCCAAGAAAATAGAGGTAGAGAAGAGAAGGGGTTAGCCACAATTAATTATTATGAAGTTCATCTAGCCCTTTTACACTTGCTTCAACTCTATCATCTCCCATTCTCCACAAATTTAAAATCTCAAGTAATGAGACTCGTGGATGCTTAGCCTAATAGACCAATGAAGGACTACATGGTTAAGGATACTAGCTAGAGTAAGCTTAGATAAGCAAACTCGGGTTGAGTCAAAAAATTCATGGCAGGCCTAATATGTCAAAGAAATCTAAATTTGTTAAACCATATCCTTTATTATATTTTTCCTTTTTATATATTTTGATGCAAAATAAAAGAAAGAAATATATATAATGCAAATGTGTTATGCACATGAAAAATGTTTAATGCAAAAATGTTTAATGCAAAAATTATGAATGCATATTTTTGGTGGCCAAAGTAGATCAAAAATTTGAAAAGCGTTGAAAATCATTTACAAGTTATCATGACGACAATGACAATGGTCTAGGTAAGGTCACTTCGATAGAAGACCCCCTACACTTGAGATAAACATTGTCCTCAATGTTTAAGAGCATGGGAGTCTAAACTCCCCTACACTTATGACAATGACTAGACTTTGTTTAACTCTTGTTAAGGAAAGATCAACTATTGGTGAATTCATGTTTTAGCACAAGGTGTCTATGAAAGATCACAATAGTAACGAAGTGAACCGGATACAAGGGCCTCCTCCATGAGCTCCAAAGCATGAAATGAGTGAGCAACCCTACAAACAACATGAAGACAAAAGAAGGTCTCCCCTACACTTATCTCCAAGTCCATACCCTTATTGCTAACCTACAACACTCTAAACCTAGTTATACGATGCTTGAGTTATGGAGTCTCTAGCTCGACTCATCCCTCTTGAATTAATTCATGGGGAAAATAGGGACCTCTTGGACCATTTTAACGGAAATTTCCTCCCCAAAGTAATGCTTAACACGGTGGCCATTCACTTTAAAATTTTGGCAATTTGGTTGAGACAACTCAATAGTCCCATAGGGGAATACTTGAGCTATAGTGAATGGACCGGACCACCTTGACGTAAGCTTGCCCGCAAAGAGTTTCAACCTTGAGTTAAAGAGGAGAACCGGCTCTCCAACTTTGAACTCACGGTTCTTGATCTTAGCATCATGCAATTGCTTAGTCTTTTCCTTATAAAGCAACGAGTTTTCATAGGCATTGGCTCTTAATTCATCCATCTCATTAAGTTGGTCTTTCCTATGAGAACCGGCTTGGTTTAAATCAAAGTTTGACCATTTAAGAGCCCATGAAGCCTTATGTTCTAACTCGAATGGGAGGTGGCAAGCTTTTCCATAGACAAGCCTATATGGAGTACAACCAATAGGTGTCTTAAAAGCCGTTCTAAAAGCCCACAAAGCATCATCGAGCTTATCCGACCAAGAAGCTCTATGCTCTCCCACCGTACGTTCTAAAATTCTCTTTAAACCACGATTGGTGACCTCGGTTTGGCCATTGGTTTGAGGGTGATACGCGGTAGAAAGTCTATGGTTAACACCATATTTCTTCATGACTCTCGTGAATTGGTCATTGCAAAAATGCGTACCACGATCACTTATGATAGCCCGAGGTACTCCAAATCTAGCAAAGAGTTGTTTCAAGAATTTCACTACAACTCGAGCATCATTAGTAGGCAAGGCTTTAGCCTCGACCCACTTTGAAACATAATCCACCGCTACGAGTATGTACTTATTTCCCTTTGAAGATGGAAAAGGGCCCATAAAGTCTATTCCCCATACATCAAAAATCTCACACTCTTGGATAAAAGTTTGTGGCATCTCATCACGTGGAGTAATTTTTCCTTGTCTTTAACATACATCACAAAACTTCACCATCTCTTGGGCATCTTTGGAAATGGAAGGCCAATAGTAACCCGAATCAAAGACTTTCTTGGCCGTGTAGTTGGGCCCAAAATGGCCACCCGTGGGTCCCTTATGACAAGCTTCTAAGATCTTAAATGCTTCGGGCCCATCTACACACCGTCTTATGATTTGGTCCGCACATTGCCTAAAGAGGTAGGGGTCATCCCAAAAGTAAAATCGAACTTCCTTAAGAAATCTCTTCTTTTGTTGGGAAGTAAGATCCTCAATAAGCACATCCCCCACAAGATAGTTTGCAATATCCGTAAACCAAGGGGTGGCATCCTCTTGAGAAGAGATAGCCATGAGCTCCTCTAAGGGAAAGGATTAATTAATTTCCTTATGAGGCAAATCTCCTTGAAAAGGATGCTCAAGTCTACTCAAGTGGTCCGCCGCTAAATTCTCGGCTCCCTTCTTATCTCGAATCTCTATCTTAAACTCTTGTAGCAAAAGAACCCATCTCAAAAGCCTAGGCTTAGCATCTTGCTTTGTCATAAGATATTTGAGGGCGGAGTGATCCGTATACACTATGGTCGTTGAAAGCACAAGATAGGGTCTAAATTTCTCAAAAGCATAGACTATAGCAAGCAACTCTTTTTCCGTGGTAGTATAATGAAGTTGAGCACCCGTCATTGTCTTACTCGCATAGTGTATAGGTTGAAAATGCTTATTCACTCTTTTGCCCAAAACAGCCCCTATGGCATAATCACTTGCATCACACATAAGCTCAAAAGGCAAATCCCAATTTGGAGAAACCAAAACGGGAGCCTTTGTCAATTTCTCCTTAAGGGTCTCAAAAGAGTCCAAACACTCTTGTGTAAAGATGAAAGGAGACTCTTTTTCCAAGAGGTGGGTCATGGGTCTTGCTATCTTAGAAAAGTCTTGTATAAATCTCCTATAAAAACCTGCATGTCCCAAAAAGCTCCTAACTCCTTTCACGGTGGTAGGTGGTGGAAGTTTAGCAATCACATCTATTTTGGCACGATCCACTTCTAAGCCCTTATTGGAAATCTTGTGGCCCAAAACAATTCCTTCCATAACCATGAAATGGCACTTCTCCCAATTTAGAACAAGTCGTGTGTCTTCACACCTTTGTAGCATACGTTCTAAATGGTAGAGACAAGAAGTGAATGAATCTCCAAAAACTGAGAAGTCATCCATGAATACTTCCATAGTGTGCTCAATCATATCATGAAAGATGGCCATCATGCACCTTTGAAAGGTCCCCGGTGCATTCCACAAGCCAAAAGGCATTCTCTTGTAAGCAAATGTACCGTATGGACAAGTGAATGTGGTCTTTTCTTGATCCTTGGGATCAATGGGTATTTGGAAATAACCCGAAAAGCCATCAAGGAAGCAATAGTATTCATTTCCCGCCAAACGTTCTAGCATTTGGTCCATGAAAGGCAATGGGAAATGATCTTTCCTAGTAGCATCATTGAGCTTCCTATAATCAATGCAAACTCTCCAACCCGTGACAAGTCAGTAGGAATAAGCTCATTATTCTCATTAGGAACGAGGGTTATCCCACCCTTCTTAGGAACACAATGAACCGGGCTAACCCATGGAGAGTCGGAAATGGGGTAAATCATACCCGCATCAAGGAGTTTGATAACTTCCTTTTTGATGACCTCATGAATTTTTGGGTTAACCCTCCTTTGGTTTTGAATGGCGGGTTTGTAATCATCTTCCGTAAGGATCTTATGAGTACAAAACGTAGGATCAATCCCCCTAATGTCGGATGTCTTCCATGCTATAGCTTTCTTATGTTGCTTAAGGACTTCTACAAGTTGTTCCTTCTCATCCTCTTTCAAGTCTTTAGCAATGATGATGGGTAATTGGTCCTTGCCTTCTAGAAAATCATACTCTAGATGGGATGGAAGGTCCTTAAGTTCAAGAGGAGGTGGACTCTCTATGGAAGGTTTCAAAATGGAAGGGTCATCATTAACCACTTCTTGTGGAATGGGTGAAAGAAGTGGGTCCTCATTGAGCAACTTTTGGATAGTGAGAATGTCTTCTTCCCAATTTATAGGAGAATCATCATTTCCAAGAAAGTTGGACTCAAATTCCTCTAAGAGGAAATCACTCTCTCCAAAAGGTGTTAAGGAAGGAGCAATTGAGGCCACGGTTTCAACATGAGGCATCTCTTCACTAGAACTCTTACAAGCTTCATGAAAGTGTGCATCACACACTTCATCTAGCATATCCACTATGTTAATCGTCTCACAAGGTGTAGGCTCCTTACTCTATTTCTTATCACACACTTTCCCTAACTTAAACACAACTTTCTCGTTCTCAACTCTCATAATTAATTCTCCCTCTGCCACATCTATCAAGGTACGACCCGTTCTCAAAAACGGTCTACCCACAATCAAAGGAACTCTCGGATCCATATCATAATCCACGAATACAAAGTCAGCCGTAAAGGTAAACTTATCCACACCTACAAACTCATCCTCCGCGATACCTACGGGGCAAGCTATGGTTCGGTTTGCTAACTCAAGGGTCATCCTAGTGGGAGTGAGCTCTGGAAGAGAGAGTTTTTTCCACACCGATAAAGGCATGAGATTGATGCTTGCCCCCAAATCCGCCAAAGCCATACATTTATCCACACCGGGGAAATGACAAGGTATCAAGAAACACCCCGGATCTCCAAGTTTAGTAGGTAAAGTCTTGAGCAACACGGCGGAGCAATTCTCATTGAGTGAGGTTTTAGGCAAATCCACCAATTTTTATTTGTTTGAGAGGAGATCTTTGAACATCTGTGAAAACTTAGGCATATAAGCAAGAGCTTCCGCAAAGGAGATGTTAATGTTAAGATGCTTGAACATCCTCAAAAAGTTGGAAACTTGTATGTCATCCTTGCTCTTTAATTTCTCTTTTCTCAATCTTGAAGGGTAAGGGAGGTTTGGTTTAGGTGTTGGTTGAGTAAGTGTTGGAGTAGTTGATTTATCCTTGGAAGTTTCTTCATTGGGAGGTGTGATTGGTGAAGGATAAATAGGTGTAAAAGGAGGTGGAAGAGGTGGTGTGGTATTTGTGGAAGGTGGTGATGATGAAGTAGAAGGTACATCACAAGGAGAAACCATAGTAGGAGTAACCATAGTAGGTGTAGGAGGTGAAGGTTCTTGAGTAGTTTTTCCACTCCTTGTGGTGATAGCATTCACATTGGCCCTTGGATTTGTTTGTGTGTTTGATGGTAAAGCTCCTTTTGGTATTTGATTCATTGCCATTAAAATCCTATTGGTTTGTGCATCCAATGCAAGTTTCACTTGGTCTTGCATCCTTTTCTCACTTTCACAAATTCTCCTCTCAATATACTCATGATTATCATATGGCACAAATCCTTGATTTTGCATGGGAGGGTATCCTTGAGTTGGGAAAGATGGTGGTTGAAATCCTTGAGTAGGTGGATGAAAGTTATTGCCTTGATGTTGAAAGGTATTTGGTGCCTTGTAATTGTTCCCTTGGTAAGGTGGCCTTTGAGCTTGATTCCTTTGTAGCAATTGAGGTGGATTGGATTGATTAATGGTGGATGGGTGGGGTGGAAAACCGGGTGGAGAAATGTAGTTTTGAGATTTGTATGAAAGGTTATTAGGGTTAATGTTAGGTTTAAAGTGTTCACGGTGTTCCTCTTGATAGGCATAACATTCCCCTTGATATCCTTGCACCTTATCACAATGTTGATAGGAATGAGGTCCTCTACAAATCTCACACAAAAGAGTAATGGCATTCACATCATTGGTTGAGTTGTTCAAAGACATTCCCTTAATAGCTTGGAGTAACTCTTGACTTACCTTAAGTTGTCTCTCCTCACTCTTGTCTATCTTTTGAATGAGCTCTTGTTGAATCTTGAGGAATTGCTTATCAATCAGGGATTGAGCATTGTTTTGGATCACATGAACTCTTTCTTCCACTTGTGTATTAGTTTGCACCATAGCCTTAGTCTCAATAATATCACAAGCCTCTTGAATTGATTTTGTAAGAATATTCCCTCCCGCGGAAGCATTGAGTGAGTCTTGATGACGAGGTTTAAGTCCATTGTAGAAAGTGTTAATTTGATGAACTTCATCCAATCCATGATTAGGGCATCTCCTCAATAACTCTCTATACTCTTCCCAAGCATCACTAAAGGTTTGACTAGGTTTTTGTTGAAAGCCTATTATCAAATTCCTCAAGGCCGTGGTCTTAGATGGAGGAAAGAACTTGTTCAAAAACTTAGTAGTGAAACCATCCCAAGTGGTAATGCTATCGGGTGGTTGGGTGTCTAACCAATGCTTAGCATTCCCCTCTAGTGAGAATTGTACCAAGATAAGCTTAATGGCATCATGGGGAACTCCATTGTACTTAATGGTGTTACAAAGAGCAAGGAACCTCTTCAAGTGATCATGTAGACTCTCATTCTTGTTCCCATAAAATGGTGCATTGGAAACCAAGGTAATCATGGCGGTTTTTAGTTCAAAGGTGTTAGCGGGAATGTCGGGAATCTTGATGGCATCGGCATATCCTTGCACATTGGATTGCAAGTGCTCCATCAAAGAACGGTTATTCGTGGCGGCCATTACTTCTTGAACAAGGGTGGAAGCACGATTCTCGTGATCGGCTTGATGAAAGGTTTGTTGAACGGTATGGGTTTTGCTTTTTCTCTTTTTCTTCCTTTTCGGAGGAAGAGGTTGTACACCAATAGGTATGAGTGTACACCCGCGTGTGAGCATACAACTAAAACCAAGGAGTGAGAGAGGAGCTCTCGTTCGACTTTAGAAAGGAAGGGATTATCCTTTCAGAGGATCAATATGAAATATCCACAAGCAAATATAATATACGTATGTAATACTTGGGTGGCAAGACCCTCAAGAAGCTTTCCTTCTAGGAAAACGCACTAGTGAACGGGGGGTTAGGTGGCGCGAAGCACTTAAGTACCTATTGACCCTTAGACGGCCTTTTATAGCACGTCGCTATCTATTCACTTGAATAGTTTGTATTCTTTGAATTCTTGCTTTTGAGAGTATTTATCTATTCTTGCCTTTACCTTACTTTGATCGATACACGAACTTAGGACCGGAACGCCCCCAAGAACGGTGTATTGCAAAAGCAATACTTATGGTAGTAGGTGTGTTGATTGTTCGTATACGTATACTTAATTACATATAATAATATATAGAGAAAATATTTTTGTATTTATTGATTTTTTAAGAGAAAATATATATGTACGTAAAAACCGAGGAAATCCAATAATATATATTTTTGGTTGCAAACTTTTTAGGAAAAAGATTGCTTTTGAGATTTTTTAATTTTTTTTGATCAATTATTTAGGAAAAGGATTGATTTTATGATTTTTTATTTTTTTTTATATTTTTGATTTTTTTTATGTTTTTGATTTATGACACGTAAAAACAACGTTCACAAAGTGAACGGATCCCAAAATCCTATGAAAACCGTCAATCGATAGTCTCTCGTAAAGTCAAAGAACCGGCAGCGGCGCCATTTAATTTACTTTATATAGTGAAGTTCGTTTTCTCGATTCTTAACCAATTGAAAGTCCTAACAATATCGGGTTTTTAACTGTTTTTGATTGGTAATGTTTTTTTTTTGATATTCTATTGCTAATTCAAACAATGTCTAACTAAAATGAAAAAATTAATACTACTTATACGTAAAACAAAGTGCAATTACCAAGTAATTATTCAATTAAAAATTCCAAAAGTAAATTCTACAAACTTAAGGGACTGAAAATGTAAATTTTATGAAAGATAAATGCCAAAAATATAAAGCTAAGAAAATTAAAGGACTAAACTTGCAAGACAGTTAACTAAAGGAACTGAAAATGAAAATCGTTGATCCCAAACTTAGATCGATTAAGCTTTGTGTATACGAGATTAGATCAAGTTATACACGTAGAGAAACTTTTGATATGTATGAAGTAATCTAAGTGTTATGTGGAATTTAACACTTAGAACAACGAACACAAAGATGTAAACAAACTTTCACCTTGATTAATAATAACAATGAAAGATTACAATGAAAGTGTTATGAGATATGTGGAAAAGATGTATGTGAGATGTATATTATGTCTAACCCTAAGGCCTCCTTTTATAGGTTTAAGGAGCCTTGTACAAAAAGCTAAGATCATCTATTTTAGGAAGAGACATAAGATAAACATACTAAAATAACTTATTGACTAAATCTTTTTAAACATTAAGAATATATTCTGAATTCTTATCTTCATACTTTGTCCACCAGCTTGAAGAATTCATCATTGGCAATTTTAGTCCTTGTCTTTGTCTTTAAGATTCTTCTTGTCAACGCCTTGATAATTCTTATCAACGTCTCATCTGTCAGCGCCCGTTTACTCTTGTCAGCGTCCAAGTTCCTCTTGTCAGCGTCTAGGGACTTGGTGAATTTTATTCCCAACAATCCTCCCCTAAACTTGATATCTACTCTAGTAATCAAGTTTTTGAATAAAATAAAACATACAGAGAGGATTCTTACAAACATACTTATTCCTGAATTTGAGTAATAATAAATCTCGAAAAGTCAATCACTCAAATCACTTGTATAGTCAGCCTTCACTTGGTCTTAATCATCTTTAGCACCTGTAGAGTCTTTGGAGCTTTCTTTATTACTTTTGTCACTCAAATTCAATTGCTCCTCCCCTTTTTAAGACTCCTCTCCAAGATCAATATACAAGGACGGAATCAAGAACATCCTCCTTGTATCAGCTTCCAAAATAACAATCCTTGACAATTTGTACCATTTCTGTATTATGCTTTTACAAGCTAATACAGATTTTCGTCAATTCCATTAATGTCAAAGGTTTCATACTGTCCTCATCCACATTCGGGAAATGAATCCTCAATGTTGATTCATAGGACATGGGGATGGACTTACTGATGATAAGACTGACTTGACTTGCATTAAAGCTAGTGCCAATAGTCTCAGCCATCTCCAGAACACTATACACCCTTGTGAAAGTGATCTCTGCTGCTACTAGATGTCAATCACTAGGAAAAACATCTCAATGATCATTAGGCTTCCATATATCCAAAAATTTGAAAACTGTAAGGGTGATGAAACGTTTTGGGACGATAAAGAAGTTTATAAATCACATCAGCTAAGATGGCATAGCATAAAATGGACTTGAGAAAGTAGAAAACTTTAGTTAGAACATAAACAAAGGTAATAATCCTAAGGAAATTAACTAGACTCTAATAAGCAAGAGTGACAAACACTGTTCATGCATACACACATGCAAAAGTATGATAGACGCACATGAACTCTAGAGTCCTTTGTTCACAAATGCCCCAAAGAGAAAGTTACTTTATATAAAACCTTTGCAACTCCCCAAGTAAGCCCAAAAATATATCTACCCCAAGTCACCCATACGACCACACCCAATTCTAGGTCAAAATGTCTTGGCAGCATGCATGCAAAATAAATTACGTGCATGCTACAGTGCCTCGATGTTTAGAAATTCCAACAATTTCATAATGAAAGAGCCTTCATTATTTCTAACCCCCACTCACCTGTGGACACAATCTAGAATTGTGCAAGAGTACTCTAAGAGTACCCAAAAACCTAAAGGTTTACCTCCCCTTAACAGAAGCATACAAATCATTATATGTGAAGAAGCAAAAATTTATCTCAAGATAGGAATGTAAACACTCCAACCATCATAAATAAATTTTGCAACTTTGTATCCATCCAAATGTAGCTCCATTTTCCTGAATAGTTAGATAAAAACCACAAAAACACACACCAACAGAGGCTACCCTATCCCATGATAATGGGTAGAGATAACATGTCAGTGGATAAAAATAATATCAGTGGAAAGACCAACAATGCATGTTCTTTGAGCATCCACTATCCCAATATCCTTGATCATTAACCTGCTTTTGGATAGGCTGCTCAAAAAGAAAACAAATTAGTTTCATTTGGAGATCCAAGCCTTGTCAGACTTGGATCTGTCTAGTTGTTCAACTAGAGTGGATTTATTCTTTACCATAAATGGTTGTTCATCCCTTTGTGACCTAAGCACCCAATTTGTTCCAATGAGACTAGTAATGACCTTCTCAAGATATTTAAATCTATTGCAAGTCATTGAAATACCATTAAAACTAGAGTTTTGCTCTTGTTTAGGTTTCCATGTTAAGTGGGATGATGCCCTAGACCCTTGACCCTTACTAACCATGTATCTTTGTTTATATGGTCTAAAATAAGGTCTCATACAACACTTGGAGCTGTCAGCGTTGCACTTGTTCCTGTCAGCGCTGAATTTATTGCTGTCAGCGCTGAATTTGTTCCTGTCAGCGCTAAATTTGTTCCTGTCGGCGCTGACTTTGTTCTTGACAGCGCTGAATTTGTTCCCATCAGCGCCCAAATTAGGGTTTGCTACAGGAACATATTGTCTGTTTGACCAAGTGTTCGTCTTTTGAAAGGGCCTTTGTCCACGGGTATTAGCTGCCTTAGAGAAGAAAGGAGCTGGTCTAGTAGCCTGTGGTCTAGTATGGACAAAAGGTCTATGATTGACATTGGATGACCTATTGTCAGCGAATGAATTGTATCCACTGACACAATTATAGGCCAAATGAGAAAAGCTCCCACATGAATAACAAGACTTTTTGGACACAAACTTAGGCTTAGACTGATAAAACCCTGTCCCATTAACACTTTCTTGGCTTTTGAGTGACCTAGGTTTCCTATACATTTCAGCATATTTAACACTAGGTTGTTTCTTAATTAGGGAGCCAAGATTAACAGCTTTGCCAGTGGTTGGGTTTGTTATCTTGATAGGGGTAGGATCGTGGCTCGTGATAGGTGTGGGCTCATTTGGACTTTCACACAACAAACCTCCCTTGACAAACAAAGTGTGGTTAGCTTTCTTCCACTCATCTAGGTCAGTCAGTTTTTGTTTATACTCTTCAACTAGGGAAGTCACTCTAGGTGGAGGAATGAATTCCTTCTCTTGGAGTTCTGGCAAGCCAGTCCAAGATAAGTCCTTTGATTGGACACCATAGAAATCCCCAGCTGGTGGTGGAACACTAGTATAATCTTTCATCCCAATCCCACTCATGTCCTTAGAGTCTCTTTGTTTACTAACACACTCTCCTAGGTTTTGTGTGGCCTTATCAAATCTCTGAATTTTAAGACTCACATTATCTTTATTCTTGTTAGCCTCATCTAACTTAGCTATTAAATCAAGATTGACCCTATTCGTGATATCTATGATATCCTTACTTTGATTTAACTCATGTTTTAAGATATTTATTTTATCTTTTAAATCAAACTCCATTTTCCTATACTCAGAAACTGTCTTTTCAGTTTCAGTGAGAGCAATTTGATAATTAGATACTTTGCATCTTTCAGAACTTGCCTCATCTAATAATTTTACTATCTCCTTATTTAGTTTTTCAGTATTTAAACGACAAGAAGAGTTATCACATACCTCACCATCAGAACATGAAGAAGAATTGGAACTTGTGGAAAACATCATCAGATTCCTCTACACCTTCTTCCTTAGCCTGGTTCACCTCACGGTATTGGATCTCGTTCTTCAAATCAAAGTTCCTCAACAAGCTCTGATACCACTTGTTGATCCCAAACTTAGATCGATTAAGCTTTGTGTATACGAGATTAGATCAAGTTATACACGTAGAGAAACTTTTGATATGTATGAAGTAATCTAAGTGTTATGCGGAATTTAACACTTAGAACAACGAACACAAAGATGTAAACAAACTTTCACCTTGATTAATAATAACAATGAAAGATTACAATGAAAGTGTTATGAGATATGTGGAAAAGATGTATGTGAGATGTATATTATGTCTAACCCTAAGGCCTCCTTTTATAGGTTTAAGGAGCCTTGTACAAAAAGCTAAGATCATCTATTTTAGGAAGAGACATAAGATAAACATACTAAAATAACTTATTGACTAAATCTTTTTAAACATTAAGAATATGATCTGAATTCTTATCTTCATACTTTGTCCACCAGCTTGAAGAATTCATCATTGGCAATATTAGTCCTTGTCTTTGTCTTTAAGATTCTTCTTGTCAACGCCTTAATAATTCTTATCAACGTCTCATCTGTCAGCGCCCCGTTTACTCTTGTCAGCGTCCAAGTTCCTCTTGTCAGCGTCTAGGGACTTGGTGAATTTTATTCCCAACAAAAATATAACAACTTTTAACAAACCCTAACAACTTTTCAAACTAAACCTAACCACTTTTTAGCAAATTTCAAAAATAGAGGACTGATTAACAAATTTTCCAAAAGATTAGGAAATAATAGCAAGAAATGAAACATATTAAGAAACAAAGGACCTTAGTGCAATTAACAAAACTTGATAATCCAAAAACGGGTTCCAACAAACAATAAGCTCGTTTGAGCTTATTACTCAACTAAAATGGTTCAAACAAATTGCAAAACACTTAAAATTGAAAATAAGCTAGGCTAGCAAAAGGAATTAAGCTAAGAATCACTAGAACTCTGATAAGCTAATCTCAATAAGCTAATATTAAGCTACCAAGAAATCTAGACATGCACAATTGGATTTTTGTGAAAAATCTTGTTAATAAGCTCAAAACAAAAACGGGAAATCAAGTTTGATGAAAAAGCATCCAGTAATAAGCTCACAATTTGAAATAAGCTGAAAATGGCTTATGTTGACCAACTTTGACCAAAATTTCCAATAAGCTCAAAATTTCAAAACTTAACCAAGAACACTTATGTATTGATTCTGTAAAAGAAAATTGACCACTTTGTGAAGTAGAATTTGAGTTCTAGGAAAACAGTAGGCTAAAACATCTCAGAAAATGGAATAAGCTCAAGTTGGACTGAAAAGCTAATTTCTAGCTGAAACTAGCAAACTGTAGAATTTCCAAGCTAAGACCTACTCTTCAGATATTAAATGAGCTCTAGGAACAAATTTCAATGAAAATGATAAAGGAATGAATCTGCTATGATGATTCGAAATTGGGAACTTTCTGAAATTGCTTTTTTAAAAGCAAATGCACAAAGGCTAATTGACTAAATTTTGAGCAAAAGAGTAATAGTGTAACACCCCACTTGGATAAGTGGACCGTTACGTGTATTTATGGCGTGTCATCAAAGCATAAGGTAAATTTCCTAAACATTAACTGACCGTAAAGGAATACCGGAATCAAACATCGGTAATCCAAACATAAGCCCAAAACATGAAAAGTAAAATACTGAAGGAAAGGACTAAACAATGTCCAAATAAGCAGAATAATGTAAGAAATGCATAAAGTAAGAAGTCTGGATAGCTTCCATCCAAATTCACATGATCTCAGAATCCTAAGAGCGTCCTGGGGTACCTGCCGTTAGAACATGAAAGGAACTACGGCTGAGCATAACGCTCAGTGAACGGATATAAAGCATGATAAGAATATACTGAATGAAACAGGCGATAGAATACTGAAGCTGTAAGACTGAAATGTAACATGTGGTAGAACTCTGCATAAAATTCTGAGAAACCTGGTACATATATACTGATACTGAAATATAATTATTAATTCTGAAAACATGCATTTACTGTATTTTATTTGCCAGAACTTATATAGGTCACGTGCTGTAACAACCGTGCATGAATAACTGGAGGGGTGACCTCGTCATGCTGTAGAGGGGTGACCTCTAAATAACTGTGTTGGGTGGAGGGATCAACTCCAATGTGAAGGATGCAGAGCACACACCACATTCACCCTGATAACTTGTAACACATATAAGCCTAGGATGCATCCATACGCCCCACTAATAATACTGATAAAATGGCCAAGCTGAGCTGAGTGGGACGAAGCAAGATATCACTCTCCTGCATGTGAGTCACGACACCGGTGCCTCTAGTGCCGTGGTTACGGTACCTCCGTAACTAGTACATAAACTAGTCGTGCTTGTATATAATGCTCAGGCAATTTATTTAGTTATTAACATGATTACTGATAAACTTAAACATATACTGGGGAAAACATTTGGCTGAAGACGGGGAATCCTAATCATGCATAGAAAGGAAGTCCTTGCTGAAAGGACGGAAAATCCGTACCTCATGTCCAGTAATGAAATAAGAATGAAAGCTGAAGGATCTACTCCGACTTCACGAATACTACATAAATAAGGGACGTGAAATGAGTTGACTGATAACAGTTTATTTTTATTGATCTTAACTATTCTCAGTTTGATTTATTTTATTCTTGTGTTACTGTTTTATTACTTGATTTACTGATTCTTGACTGGTTATACTTATTCATGAACTATTATGTATTTTCCTAAATCATGAATAGTTCATGAGTTCTTGATAATGTATTTCATGTTTCATGTGCTGTTTTACTTGATATTTCAGTAATTAGTAACTTTCTAAAAATAGCAGGTTTCCATAAATTGAAATAAGCTGATTTAATATACGTAGGCCATTTAACTATTTATATAGTATGCCGATTTATAAATAATTAAGCCGAATACAAATAAGCTGACGTTAAATAATCCGATTACTTAATAAGCCGATAATACTAATTAACTAGATTATGATTCCGGACTAACTTTGAAGGGCATGCAAAATGACATGGGCCAAATATGTAATTTGAGTATTTGTGATATTTAATTGTAAATAGCTTCAAAAATCAGGGACCAAATGTGTAACTTCCATTTTAAACACCATGCAACTTGTTATGATAATTTATAAAACGTAATATCGTCTTCTACGGCAATTTGCAAACACGTTTTCTTCCTTTCATTCTTTAGTTTCATTTTTCTTTACATTGGTTCTAACCATGGTTAATTAGTAGATTACTTTCATTGTGAGAAAGAAATAAGGTGATGATGAATGGTTGATAAATAAATACCTCAATGTTAGCCAAGACGGATCAAAAATAGAACTCGAAATCGAACAATTCCAACACCCGAACGATGCATCTTAATGAGAATTATCGAACGACATGTATACATAAGATCAGCCCAACCCGTGCCTCTTATGAACTCTAAGAACCAGCAGGCAAACCCGAAGGTCTTCCCGAACATAGCATAGTCGAGTTTACCTGAGCATACCTCAAACGCGAACACAATCACGGACAGTAACTCGACTCCGCAACTCGTTCAAGATGTAAACCAGGACCAAGACTCAACTGATGTGGAGTTTTAACATAATGATCAAAGTGAAACGAAACGTTGGCATGGTCATTAACACTAGACGAATCACAAACAAAAGGAATAATGACATTCGTTTGAATACAAAAATAAATAGGAGGATTATACCGTGTGAACACAAACAAGGAAGAATGCCATTCGTGTGAATACAAAGGTAAATGGGAGGATTATACTCTCATTCTCGTTTTTTTTTTGTTCTTGCGGCCAGCGTTCACCATACCAAAGTGAAACCCTAATTTGTTTCCTTTGTTTTTCATAAAATGATAAAAGGGTGTAACCCCTGGTGATTTGTTTACAAGTAAAATGGGCTCAAAGCCCACCTTTCTTTCCTTTGGTTCTAGCTGCGGCCCAAAAGAAACACAAATACTAATGTGTTTTAGTTTTCGACTTTAAGAAAAAAAAATAAAAAAAATAAAAATAAAAAATAAAAATAAATAAAAATAAAAACTCGTGTGTTATTATTTCTCGTAGGTTTGTGTCTGAATTCTCGTGTTAACTCTGAAATATATTATTCATTTTACTGAAATAATTATACTTATGTAATATCTGAATTGCTAAATTTTATTATTATTTTTTTGAATAATTAATTACGTCATGTTTTTAAATAAAACTGAGACTATATATAATTAATGTTCTTGGGTTTTAAATGCGGGTTTTACAAATAGGCTGAAAACCTTTTGCTATTTTAGACTGAAATTGACCTAAGAATGCTAGAACAGGCTAATTATCAAACTTTTAACACCTAATTGATCACAGATTATACAAGTACTTGTGCTAAATCCTATTGCCAAACACCCCTATCTAATTTTTATAAGATTTTTGTGAAGATTAAATGAGCTAGAGGTTACACTAAGCTAAGAACTTGATCACACTATATTTGCTAGCCAAAAAGCAATGTGTGAAAACTGATTACAAGTAATAACATCCAATAGAGACCACAATGCCAGAAAAGCTAAACAAAGCTAATATAAGCTAAATTAGGTTAAGTATCTAGGATGTAAAACAAATCCAAGCTACAAAAGTGTGTCAGACTCTTGAGTTGTTGAGCTAAAATCTAGAAATGGTGAAAGAATAAGAAAGTGTGTGTGTTTTCACACTTTTTCTACAACAACAAGAAATGAGGACTAAACAAGCTATTTATAGACTTTAGGAGAAGAGCAGTTGGGGTTGGTGACGTGTTGGAACCAATCCCAGGCTTCCACGTGTCCAATTGGAGTCAATTGATTTTCCAGGTTATGAACATGAATTGGGGATTTATCATTGAGTTGATTTCAGCTCAATTGGTTATGACCAATGGATTCGTCTCTAAAAAATAAGAAGGTTTGATTTTTATAGCATTCCATGAAATCTACTCTAGCTTCAACCCGATCCTGGCAAATTATTTTGATGAAGAAGATGCTACGTGTCACTTTGTTATTTGCTGAAAGTAGTGCACACGGATCACACTGTTGGGATTGCGTATTAAATGACTGGCGGCGGTAGTGGACATTTAATGCAGTGAGGTGGCGATCCTTTGTCCCTTTTTCCTCTATTCTCATTGGTCCTCAGCTTATCACATGGATTCAAGTTGTACTATCTTTCCATAAATGGCAAAAATCACCCCTTGACTTTGGCAGATTGCATTTTAAGGCTAGAGACTTCATTTCTTTGGCATTTTTGGTCCTTCAACCTTCATCCTTGAGCAAAAATGATCCTTTGACTAAGTTGACTTGAATGTTGACCTTGTTTGACTATGATATTGACTTTTACATATTTGCACTTTGGTCCTTCATCTTTGGCAGATTCTCAAGATAGGTCCTTGCACTTCAAAGTCTTGTCACTTATGATCCTTCTTTGTCTTTTTCATCAAATTAAGCTTAATTATTCCTTGTTTGCTTGGAAATGTATCCTTTTACCTACACAAGTGTACACAAACACAAACATACCACATAATACTGTTTTTACAAGATAAATTGGTATTTTGCTTCATGTTTTAGGGTTTTATTTGACATAATTTATATGAGATTTTACTCATATCAGAATCCGTACCTCAAGTCCAGTGAATGAATGGAAGAAAGAATCCTACTTCTGGATCACTAACGCTACATGAATACACACGTGTATAAGTATCTGATTACTGAATACGTACTGATTTTATGTCATGTCTTGGCTTATTTTATATGTTTTAGGTCGTGTTTTATTGTTTTAAGCTTTAATCTATGTTTATCTTATATTCTGCTTAATCTGCTTAAGTATTTCTAGTATTTCATGTATTATTATACAGACTGTGTAATAATAAGTAACTTTCCAAAAATAGCAGGTTTCCTAAAATAGAAAATTTCCAAAAATAGAAAGTTTCCAAAAATAGAAAGTTTCCAAAAATAGAAATTTACCAAAAATAGAAAGTTTCCAAAAATAGAAAGTTTCCAAAAATAGAAAGTTTCCAAAAATAGAAAGTTTCAAAAAATAGAAAGTTTCCAAAAATAGAAAGTTACCAAAAATAAAAAGTTTCCAAAAATAGAAATTTTCCAAAAATAGAAAGTTTCCAAAAATAGAATGTTTCCAAAAATAGAAAGTTTCTAAAAATAGAATTACTGCTTAAAATAGATGAGTTTCTAAAAATAGAAAGTTTCCATCAATAGATCAGCTGCCTTAATTAAATAAGTTTCCATAAATAGATTAGCTGCCTGAAATAAATAAGTTTCTAAAAATAGAATGTTTCCATAAGTAGATTAGCTGCCTTATTTAATTACGTTTCTAAGAATAGAACGTTTCCATAATTAGAAATAAGCTGGTTAAATAAGCTAAGTATATAAGTCTAAGTGTTTTCATGCTTATTTTCTAAGTCATATTATATAATGTATAGTTTAATAATTATTTCATGTAATTAAATTAAACTATAGGTTAAAATATTTAATTAAAGTATAGCATGTTTTTAATTAAATAAAGTTAAATACTTAGGTTAAAATGTGTATTATTATTTATTAATAATACAACCTAAGTCATGTTAATTAATTAATTATAACCATGGTTTTTAAATAATTAATTAATTATAAGTCTAAATATAAAAATACTTAGGTTAATTAATTTCATGATTATTAATAATTAAAATAACCTAAGTCATGTTATTAGATTAATATGTCATTTCATTCATTTAATTTTAACATAAGATCATAAAAAATAAAAAAACTAAACATACACCATGAACCGGATCTAGCCTACAAACCATAAACCGGACATGAAATCGACACCGTACCTCGAACCGAATCAGGGTACCCCTTGTCTTGAGGCTGCCGTGGGACCCACACCAACCAACCGGGACGATATGGTCTCGGTGGTGGTCGGATGGCTAAACCGAGACCCTCCCGGGTTCGGTGTAGGTTGCGGCCAAAAACAAACACCCTTAAAACATCCCTTTTGATTTTATTAAATCCCATTTCATGTTAGATCTAAGATTTTAATTAGGTTTTTATAAAAACATAACATGTTCTTAATTAATTAAAAGATTAAATCAAAAGAAAAAGGTTAAAATGATTTACCGAATACGTGGATCTAAAGAACGATGAACAAACTGGAATACTAGCAACAATTCCAAGATCCAAGATCAACAAACACCTCCTTTGGTGTTTTGAGGGTGGCGGCCAAAAATAGAAAAAGGAGGAAGGAGGTTTAGGTTTTTGTTAAAATCTTCTGTAATGTAAAAATGAGTAGTGTAAAAACCCTTTACCCCTTTTAGTGAAAAACTTAAATGGGCTTGGCCCATTTGTTCCTTGTAGCCGCGGGTAGGGGGCCCCACATGGGGTACCCGTACCTTTTCCCGTGTCTCGTTATTTAGTGTTTGTTCGTGATTAATTATGCTCGTGTTTTAAATGTTCTCGTTAAATATTTACCGTACCTTAACGTATTTATTTATGCTCGTAATACTTATATATATGTACATAATTAAAATTAGTTCGTGTTTTAATTATGTTCATGATTAATTATTGTTAAATACTCATCATGTGTTCGTACGTAATCGATACTTATCGTGTTCATACACGTATGTAATATTTAAATGCTAGCACGTGAATGTGATCATACTATAAAAGGAAAGTTTAATCTAGGACGTACGATCTTAAGGGTACTATTCATGGTAAAAGCATGCGGGTTTTACAACTCTTCCCCCCTAAAAAGAATAATTCATCCCCGAATTATAGATAAAGTAAACTGGAAAAGAAGAACATACCCGAATTCAAAATATGAAGTGAGGGTAAGAAGCCCGGATAGACTCCCCTGTTTCCCAAGCGGCTTCCCGCTCGGTATGATCCCTCCAAAGGACTTTGACGAATGGAATTGTCTTCCTTCTCATAACTCGTTCTTTCCTGTCAAGAACTCGTTCGGGTTCTTCTATGAAAGTGAGATCTTCACGTATCTGCTTCAGTGGATACTGAACCATGTGAAGGGGATGATACTTGTACCCTCTGAGTAAGGACACATGAAACACATTATGTACGTGCGAAAGCTGAGGAGGTAACGCCAATCGGTAAGATACTTCACCGACTCGTTCAATTATATCAAACGGTCCGATGAAAAGAGGACTGAGCTTCCCTTTGATCCTGAAGCGTCTAATACCAAGTGCCGGCGAAACCTTGAGGAAGACGTGATCTCCTACGCTAAAATGTATGTCCCTACGATGCTTATCGGCGTAACTCTTCTGACGTGACCGTGCCTCCTGTAGCTTCTGTCTAGCTACTGCAATCCTTTCATTGGTCATCTCTATAATATATAGTCCTTCGAGCGTTCGCTCACCAACCTGATCCCAGCAGATTGGGGCGCGACACTTTCTGCCGTACAACATCTCAAAAGGAGCACACTTGATACTTGCATGCCAACTGTTGTTGTATGCAAACTCCACCAAACAGATATAATCGTCCCAATCACCCGTCCATTCCAACGCACATGATCTCAACATGTCCTCCAATGTCTGAATTGTTCGCTCTGACTGTCCGTCTGTTTGACGACGAAAAGTCGTGCTAAGCTTAAGTTGTGTACCCTAAGCTTTTTGCAGACCCTTCGAAAATCGCGACGTGAAACGAGGATCTCTGTCTGAGACGATGCTGGATGGAGCACCGTGTAGTCTCATGATCTCCTTTTTGTACGTATCTGCGAGTTTACTTACCGGATCTTCCTTGCGGATCGGTAAGAAATGAGCTGATTTGGTAAGTCGATCTACGATAACCCAAATTGCATCGTGCTTCTTCTTGGTAGGCGGAAGACCAGTAACAAAATCCATGGTGATTTTTTCCCACTTCCACTCCGGAATATCTAACGGTTGAAGGAGACCGCCAGATCGCTGATGCTCGATCTTAACCTGCTGGCAGGTAAGACATTTGGAGACGTATGTGGCCACGTCCTGTTTCATACCACTCCACCAAAAGTACTGCTTGATGTCATGGTACATTTTAGTCGAACCAGGATGTATGGAGAATGGGGAGCTATGAGCTTCAGCTAACAATGCTTCCCGGAGTTCTTGGTCATCAGGAACACAAAGTCTCGTGCCCTGCCAAACGATACCGTCTGCGTCTACTCTGAATTCTGTCTGTTTCTCCAAATTCTGAATTATCGCCCAGATTTCTCCATCATCTTTATGAGCTTCCTTGATCCTAGAGAGTAACTCGGGTTCTACTCTAAGATTAGCCCAGTATCCGTGTTGTCCACGTACCATGATCTTGATGTCTAGTCGCTCCAAGTCTCTTATGATCTGCTCCTTGATCTTAATGACGTTGATCATTCCGGACTTTCTGCTAAGGGCATCTGCTACTACATTTGCCTTTCCGGGATGATACTGTAGATTAATGTCATAATCCTTCAACAGCTCTAACCATCTTCTCTGTCTCATGTTCAATTCACGTTGAGTGAAGATATACTTCAAACTCTTGTGGTCCGTGGAAATGTCACATGATTCTCCATATAAGTAGTGCCTCCATATCTTCAATGCAAATACGACTGCAGCAAGTTCCAAGTCATGCGTAGGGTAATTTCTTCATAAGGCTTAAGCTGTCGTGAAGCGTACGCGATCACTTTCCCATGTTGCATGAGAACACAGCCAAGTCCCTTCCCCGATGCATCACTGTAGATTTGAAATCCACCCGTACCAGATGGGAGAGTAAGAATAGGTGCAGATACTAACTTCTGCTTTAGGTCTTCAAAGCTCTTCTCTCGTTCTTCCGTCCAGACGAATTTCTCTTCTTTCCGCATCAGTTTGGTAAAAGGTAGTGCCAAGCGGGAAAAGTTCTCCATGAACCTACGGTAATAGCCAACTAAGCCTAAGAAACTGCGGACTTCTGTCGCTGATGTCGGTCTTGGCCACTTAGTGATGGCCTCGACCTTTGCTGGGTCCATAGTCATTCCTTCTGCTGATACAATGTGAGCTAAGAATGCCACCTTGTCTAACCATGACTCACACTAGGAGAATTTAGCATACAACTGCTTCTGGCGAAGAATCTGTAGTACTGTATGACGATGGTCTTCGTGTTCCTCCGTGGACTTTGAGAAAATCAGGATGTCATCGATGAAGACAATGACGAACTTATCTAGAAATTCATGGAAGATTATGTTCATCAAATCCATGAATACTGCTGGAGCATTTGTCAGGTCGAATGGCATAACTACAAACTCGTAGTGGCCATAGCGAGTACGAAAAGCAGTCTTGGAGATATCATGATCCTTAACCCGTAGCTGATGGTAGCCTGACCTTAGATCGATCTTCGAGAAGTGTTTGGCCCCTTGAAGTTGGTCAAACAGGTCGTCTATACGTGGCAGTGGATATCTATTCCGGATGGTAATCTTTTTTAGTTCGCGGTAGTCTATGCAAAGGCGTATGCTGCCGTCCTTCTTCTTAACAAACAAGACCGGTGCGCCCCATGGAGAGGTGCTTGGTCGAATGAACCCTCGTTCTAGAAGTTCCTGTAGTTGATCCTTCAGTTCCTTCAGCTCTATGGGAGCCATGCGGTACGGAGCCTTAGAGATTGGTTCAGCTCCTGGAACAAGGTCGATAATGAATTCCACTTCTCGTGCAGGTGGTATGCCTGGGAGTTCAGCTGGGAAAACGTCTTGGAATTCCGACACTATAGGTTGATCCTGAATTGATGGAGATTCAACATCTATGTCGTGAACCGTAGCTAGATAACCCTCGCAGCCATGCGACAGTAGTGCATGTGCTTGGAGGGTAGATATGATTTGTATAGACCGTCCGGGTATAAACCCGTTATGAATGTACTCAGGTGCACCAACATCGCCGAAGATCACCCGATATGAATGGCAATCTATAGTAGCATGGTGCTTGGATAGCCAGTCCATGCCGAGAATCATATCAAAGTCAGTCATGTCCAACGGGAGTGCATCAACAGGACGAACTTTATCGTCAAATGCTAAGGGAAGACTCTTGTATACATGGGTGATTAATACAGAGTCCCTCAAAGGCGTGGAAATAGTAAGCCTATTCTCTAGTGGCATGGGGAGGATCCTAATGTTCTTAGCATAATCAGTAGAAATAACTGAGTGAGTAGCACCCGTATCGAAAAGAATACATGCATCTTGGCCATACATATACAAAATTCCAGTGATGGTACCTGTAGATTTGTTGGCCTGATCTCGAGATGTCGTGTACACACGTCCAATGGTAGGAGGCGGCTTGGTATCAGCATGACCTGAAGTACCTTCCATCTCGCCCTTACGGCAATCCTTAATACGATGGCCAGGGAAGCCATATTTGAAGCACACGTCGGTATCACGACGACATGGCCCCGAATGTCTGCGATGGTAGGTATTGCAAAGAGGATGAGTGAATCCTCCAGCAGGAGTCCTTGATGGCTGAGGGCCTGCTGATGATAAAATGCGTAAGATAAGGTATACGTACGAGTATAAGATAGATAAATCATACGATGATTACCAGTGATAGCTGAACGGTTAGGCTGCGAACCCCTGTGGTTCTGGTCCCTTCCATTACCGTTGTTCCTGGTAGAGATTTGCTAAAGTGTCAGAATATGAGATATAACATGAAATCATAAGAAAATGCATAAGTAGTAGGACCCGCTGCTGTTGGAGTGTCCAGCGTTGTTACGGTAATTATCATTACCGCCACGCCTTTCCACAACAGAACAGTCGTTAGCATGACCGTTTCCTCTGGGCTGATGAGGCTGCTACTGAGTGGCCGGCTGAGACCGGTCCCTAGTTTTCTGCCTGGGAGATACAATTTTAAAAGATGATTAATGGACATATAGATAGGATACGGTTTGGTTACCGCTTGAACACGAATGTTTACCTCTTGTCGGGTCTCTCAGCTTCCCCGAACTCATCTCGCTCCTGCAGCATCTCCAGCTTTCGCGCTGCGTAAGCCACTTGTGCTACAGTATCCAACGGAGCACCAGATAAGTTATTGGCGATCCTTGGATTAAGAGCCCAACGAAAATGTAGTGCTTTTTCTTCAGTGGTGCCTGCGGATTCCCTCAGAACATCGGTGTAACGAAGGAACCGCCGCATGAACTCACTTCTATTCTCGTCAGGTTGCTGTCTCATGGTATAGTATTCCCTCATGAGCCGATTCCTTCCTTCCATGGGAAAGATGTTAGGCGGGGGAGGAAACCATCATTATGAAGAAGGGTGTCTTGCATCTCTGCATCAATAGCTGCAAATAATGCACATAGATTGTTTGTGTTTGCCATCTGACAGTATAACATAAAACATATGATTAATAGATCAAAACATAAAATATATATATTCATGAAAAAAAATTATGCAAATAAATCAGAGAAAAATTTTATGCAAGAAAATTTGTGTATGTATGCATGATGCAGTTTTGAAAACTTTTGTATGCTCGAGAGTTAACGCCTATGGTCAGTTCACCCAAATAAAAGACATGGCGCGGGGACGCCTATGGGTCGGTCCCAAAGTTAAAAGTTTCGATAAAAGCACATGCGACTAATATGGTCAGTCCTGTACCAACCAATACTAGTCAAAAACCCTGTAACAAATGACATTATATATGTATGCATAAAAATATGATGAATGCATGAAAACGACTGTCAGTTCTAGGAAGACCGTAGTGACTACCCACTAATCACAGGTCATATTTTGAGAGCCTACAGGTCGAAGCCTTGGCTCTGATACCATAATTGTAACACCCCATTTTGGTAAATGGAATATCACGCGTAATTATGGCGTGTCATCAAAGCATACAAGGATAAATGTCTAAACATTACTTGACCATAAAAGGAAAATACCGGAATCAAACATCGGTAGTCCAAAAGTAAAGCTCATCACACACAAACATAAGTACTGTAAAGGAAAGGACTAAACAATGTCCATAGCAAGCTGTATCAAAGTAAAGATAATGCATAAAGTAAAAAAGGATGGAGAGCTTCCAGTCCATATGCACGTACGTTTGGAATCTACGAGCGTCCCTGAGTACCTGCCGTTTTGGGAACATAGAAAAGGAAAACGGCTGAGCAAGACGCTCAGTGCACGGATGTACAATAAAGCATGGATAGGATAAGCATATAAACATTTAACAGCGGAAGACTAAGTCCTTAATAACCTGGTTAAGTATTGAGAAAACTGGTTTTATAGTTTGAAAAGCCTTATGTTTATTTTATGAAACTGTTTAACATATTTTACCATTAGCCCATATAGGTCATGAAAAGGTCATGTGCATGAATGCTTAGAGGGGTGACCTCATCATGCAAATTAGAGGGGATGCCTCTAACTTAATATACTGGTTTGGGTAGGCGGTATTAACTCCTTGTGAAGGATGCAAGGCACACATCACTTTCACCATGAAATCTTGAATGAAACATGTAACTAGGATGCACCCATACGCCCCACATGATATATAATAATATGGCCAAAACTGAAAAGGACGCCACGAGCGATCACTCCGCGGTGGGGAAGTCATAACATTGGTGCCTCTAATATTATGGTTATGGTACCTCCATAACTAGGTGAACTGGTCATACTTGTATATGGCTATAGGTATGCTAATTAAACATAAGCAATTCAAAACATATAAAACAGATACTGGGAAAAACAGTTGGCTACATACGGGGATATCCTAATAAGGAAAGAATGTCCATACTGAAAGGACGGGAATTCGTACCTTAAGTCCAGTGAATGAACGGAAGAAAGAATCCTACTTCTGGATCACTAACACTACATGAATACACACGTGTATAAGTATTTGATTACTGAATACGTACTGACTTTATGTCATGTCTTGGCTTATTTTATATGTTTTAGGTCGTGTTTTACTGTTTTAAGCTTTAATCTATGTTTATCTTATATTCTGCTTAATCTGCTTAAGTAATTCTGGTATTTCATGTATTATTATACTTACTGTGTAATAATAAGTAACTTTCCAAAAATAGCAGGTTTCCTAAAATAGAAAATTTCCAAAAATAGAAAGTTTCTAAAAATAGAAAGTTACCAAAAATAGAAAGTTTCCAAAAATAGAAAGTTTCCAAAAAAAGAAAGTTTCCAAAAATAGAAAGTTTCCAAAATTAGAAAGTTTCCAAAAATAGAAAGTTTCCAAAAATAGAATTACTGCTTAAAATAGATGAGTTTCTAAAAATAGAAAGTTTCCATAAATAGATCAACTGCCTTAATTAAATAAGTTTCCATAAAGAGATTAGCTGCCTGAAATAAATAAGTTTCTAAAAATAGAATGTTTCCATAAATAGATTAGCTGCCTTATTTAATTAAGTTTCTAAGAATAGAACGTTTCCATAATTAGAAATAAGCTGGTTAAATAAGCTAAGTATATAAGCCTAAGTGTTTTCATGCTTATTTTCTAAGTCATATTATATAATGTATAGTTTAATAATTATTTCATGTAATTAAATTAAACTATAGGTTAAAATATTTAATTAAAGTATAGCATGTTTTTAATTAAATAAAGTTAAATACTTAGGTTAAAATGTGTATTATTATTTATTAATAATATAACCTAAGTCATGCTAATTAATTAATTATAACCATGGTTTTTAAATAATTAATTAATTATAATTCTAAATATAAAAATACTTAGGTTAATTAATTTCATGATTATTAATAATTAAAATAACCTAAGTCATGTTATTAGATTAATATGTCATTTCATTAATTTAATTTTAACATAAGATCATAAAACATAAAAAACTAAACATACACCATGAACCGGATCTAGCCTACAAACCATGAACCGGACATGAAATCGACACCGTACCCCGAACCGAATCGGGGTACCCCTTGTCTTGAGGCTGCCGTGGGACCCACACCAACCAACCGGGCCATATGGTCTTGGTGGTGGTCGGATGGCCAAACCGAGACCCTCTCGGGTTCGGTGTAGGCTGCGGCCAAAAACAAACACCCTTAAAACATCCCTTTTGATTTTATTAATTCCCATTTCATGTTAGATCTAAGATTTTAATTAGGTTTTTTTTAAAACATAACATGTTCTTAACTAATTAAAAGATTAAATCAAAAGAAAAAGGTTAAAATGATTTACCGAATACGTGGATCTAAAGGACGATGAACAAACACGAATACTAGCAACAATTCCAAGATCCAAGATCAACAAACACCTCCTTTGGTGTTTTGAGGGTGGCGGTCAAAAGAGAAAAAGGAGGAAGGAGGTTTAAGTTTTTGTTAAAATCTTCTGTAATGTAAAAATGATTAGTGTAAAAACCCTTTACCCCTTTTAGTGAAAAACTTAAATGGGCTTGGCCCATTTGTTCCTTGTAGCCGCGGGTAGGGGGCCCCACATGGGGTACCCGTACCTTTTCCCGTGTCTCGTTATTTATTGTTTGTTCGTCATTAATTATGCTCGTGTTTTAAATGTTCTCGTTAAATATTTACCGTACCTTAATATATTTATTTATGCTCGTAATACTTATATATATGTACGTAATTAAAATTAGTTCGTGTTTTAATTATGTTCATGATTAATTATTGTTAAATACTCATCGTGTGTTCGTACGTAATCGATACTTATCGTGTTCATACACGTATGTAATACTTAAATGCTAGCACGTGAATGTGATCATACTATAAACGGAAAGTTTTAATCTAGGACGTACGATCTTAAGGGTACTATTCATGGTAAAAGCATGCGGGTTTTACAAGAATGGTCCCTCAAAAATGATGACTTGTCAACTTCAGTCCTCCAAAAGGTCAATCATACAAGTCAAGGCCATAATCATTGAAGAAAATCCCAAAACAGCCCTTCAAGAATCATGAAATGGCAAGAAATACCCCTGAAAAATACTTTGGAAAAGTATTTGTGGACAAAGTGTAAAAAATGAAACATTGATAACAATGGAAATCAGGTTTTTGGTGTATTAAACTTGAAATGAAAAGAAAGGAAGAAGTGAGGGTTTAAACCTGGGCGACAATGAATCATACCTAGACCTCTCACCTTGTGACACGTGCCCCACTACAAAGTTTAAGCCAATCACAGCTCTCCTTTCCCCCACGTCACTTCCCATTCACAACAAACTTTAACTAATATGTGATTAGTTTAATTTGGCGCCTAACACCAATGTTTAAACCCAAAAACAGATCAAAGTTAACCACTATTCATCCAAGAACAAAATTGGGTTTTTGCTAATGGCTTGAAATTAAACCCTAATCTTCTCCAGAATTAAGATTAGGGTGACCCTAAACACAACCCAACCTTAAAATCCCTTGCCACGTCACTCTACAGCTCACAATATTCCCCTGCCTTACCACCTTCGAGGAAGAAGCCAAAATTGTGCCATCCATCCAACGCCCCACAAAGCTGCTTTGATCTTAAGCTCAACATGGACCCTTGATCACATTTTCACCAACTTTACACCTCCACAACCTGCCAAACTTAGTCACATGCTCAAGCAAAGTTCAAACTTTACAAGGGTACTTCAGGGACTTCACACCATTAGGGTTCACATTTTTATGTTTTCTAGACTCTCATTGTAGCCTATAAAAGGCATAGGGCTCATTAGTTTATCACTTTCTCTTGATTTTTCCAGGTTCACATTTCTGTAAATCTCATTTTCATATTAATGAATTGTGTTTAGATTTTGTGAAGAAAGACCAAGTTCCAACCTTTAATTCTTCTTGTTTATGATATATGTTTGAGAATCTTGAAGTTTAAAACCTGTTTTCAAAGGAGTGTGCAAAAGTTTGCACATTTTCCAAATTTCTTGATATTTTGCTAAGTCTTGTTCAAACCTTGGAATTTTTGAGCTATAAGTGGTCTATACACCCTGATAAGGAGCTTATCAAGGTGTTGTGAGCTTATAGTTTTGGGATAATCAAGTGTGGGAAACAAAGGTTGCATTAATCAAGCTTTTTCATTTTTCTACAGTTTTTCCATTTTTTTGGATAATTTTGTGCTTTAACCTTGTTCAATCTTAGCAGCTTGATATTGGAAGCTTGTGTCTTGTTGGGCTAGACACAAAAGCTCTAACATACGTGAGTGTGGAAGTACATTCATGAGGTTTGAGCTCTTAATCTCAAAATCTGTCAAAAAATTGGATCTTGGTGATATTTGAGTTCTGCTATTGTATGTTGTGTTCTTGTGCTCCAAATCTTGTTGTTAGTGTTTAAGAATGATGTTTTGATGCTTATGTATGCTTGTGCTAACCTGAATCCTACTTGTGATTTGAAAATTTTGATTTTAAAATTATAAAGGGGTGTTTGGGATTACCTGCATGAGTGTATTAAGTGAAATTGAGTAAGAGTTTGTTGGTTATTTGTGTTTACATCTGCAATATACTTGTTTGTGTGCTAATTGCAGCAAGTTTTCACCTTTGTAACATCAAATTAAAGATTGTGCTATAAAAACATGAAATCTACTTGTTTTGACCTAAGATCTTGGGAACACATAGCTTGTATGCATGCTTAGGGGTAACAAGTGATTAAACATAGTTTATATAACCTGATTTGAAGATTTGAGTGTTTGAAATTGGATTTGTGGTCAAGTATATCAGCAAGTATAAATCTGTAAGTTCTTTGTTCATCAGTGAAGTTCATAAGCTTGAATCTTGTTCAAAACTTGAATCCATTGCATGAAACATGTTGATTTAGGTTCATTTGAGTTAAATATAGCCTGTGTATGCACTTGGTGAAGTTTTGTTAGCTTATTCTTGCTCAAAGTGCTTTTAGGACAAAACTGCTTAAGTATTCATAGTCTGGTGCATATCTGGTGATCTTTTGATTAAATTGTATCAATTGGTTGATTGTGATTGTGATTTTATTGTTGTTATTGACTTCTTGTGATTAACTGATCACTTGGGTGCCTTTGCTTAAACTAAATCCACAAAAAGTCACTAAAGACAAAAAGTCAATCAAGTCAAGCAGGGGCAACTTTTCCCACTGAAATTGGTTAAAAGTTCCCACTGTTAGTACAAAAAATCAAACAGCTTATAAATAAGCTATTCTAGCTTATTGAGACTTGCAACAACTTTCCTTTTGTAATCAATCTTTCTTATTTGACCCATTTAAGAGATCTGGAGCTTTGTGGACTTTGACTTTTAGGTTTGACTAGAAAACAAATCAAGTTGACTTTTACAAAAGTGCTTATTGCTTATTCCAGCTTATTCAGTGGTTCTTTTTGAAATATTTTTGGTTCTTAAGCTTAGTTAAGCTATTTGTAACTCATTTTAATTTGAATCGGCTCTTGAAATAGCCTAGAACTCGAAAACGACTATTTTGTCGTTTTGTGAAGATAGCTTTTAGCTTATTCAGGCTTATTTCTTGGACTTATTTCAAATTTCTTTTTTCAAATAGCTTATTTAAGCCAAGAGAAGGACGTGTGTTTAATTTCAGCTTATCGCATCAGCTTATAGCTTAATGGGCTAAAAAGCCCATTAAGAATAAGTTGTTTAGAAATAAGCTAGCTTAATCACATTTTTAGCTTTTGGGCCTTTGAAAAATTGTGTTCAGAATTCAATTTTAAGTCAGATAGGAGCTTTTGGGCCATTTTTATAAACATTTTTCTTATTGGGCTTATTTTGGCCCAATAAGGGTCTGTTTTGGACTTTGGCTCATTTGAAGGCCCAATAGGGGTAATTTTGGAATTCTAGTGCATTTTCTGATTATTTAGGTAAAATTAAGTAGGTTTGCAACTTTTTAGAATTTTTATAATTTTTTGATTTTTAATATTATTTTATTATTATTTTATTATTAAAAATTAAAATTTTGATTTTCCAACTTTTTATATTTTTCCTATGTTCTAGACATTAAGTTAGGATTTTAACATCTTTCCAAATATTTTTTGCATCTTTTAATTATTTTCTAGAATTAATTTAAGTTTTTTATAGTTTTAAGTATTTAAAAATAGTATTTAATGGTTTAAAAATTTAGGAAAATACTTTTTAGTTTAATTAGGTTATTTGAGAGGTTTACAAACTTTAAGATCTTGGTTTGGGCTTTTTATTAGTTAATTTTAATTTTTAGGGCTCTAATTAGCATTAAAAAATTAATAATTAGTTAAATAAAAGGTTTTAGCAAGTTTTGATTTTTGGTAAACCCTTATAATATTTTAGTAGATTTTAAGTAATTTTTTGGGATTTTTTACAATAAATTTTTTATGTACCCCTTTTTACGGTTTTACGTCTTTTAAGTCTTAGTGTAATTTTCACGCATTCGTCTTTATTTTTCTTTTCTTCCTTCATAATATTAATCACAAATAATTAATCCAAGTCATTAAACATAACACACTAGCCTCCTTGAGAACGAACTCGTATCATACTTTGGGTCATTGACTTGTGATTTTCCTAAATCACTTGTTTAATACTTGCCCTAATTACATCCTTTTCCTAAAGGTGTAAAATACTCAACATCATTTTGGCGCCGCTGCCGGGGAGGCGTGTTGTGTTTTGATCTGGAAAATTGTTGTTTTTATATTATCCATAATAACTATTTGTATTAGTAGCACTCTACTAATACGTATTATCGGTTTTTGTTTTTTGTGTGAATATTATTAATATATTGTATACGTATCACAAAAAATTAACCAGTACTCCAAAAGTGTGAAAACACAACCTTGATTCAGGATTTCATCACTCAATCATTGTATTCGAATCTCAAACAAAGAAAAAAAAGGCAAAATAGATAATTACTTTCGTGAAACTTAATATCAATTAACACAAAGTATAACGTGGGTATAAGGCGGTTGTATTTCACGACCTAAAGGAAAAAAGCTCTTAAGTGCTTCGCGCCGCCTCGTTTCCTCCGCTTGCTTGTGCGTGTTTTGAGAAAGAGGGCTAATCGAGGGTTTGCCACCCAAAGTATTATCTACATATCATATATATTTTCTTGGTTTCAATTGATTAAACCCTCTTGAACGTTTTGGTGTTCCACCAACGTTCTAAAGTCATCGAAGGCGTTCACTTCACGTGATCGTTTTCATTCCTTGAGGCTCCTTTAATCACGAGATTTGATTTGAGGATAGATTTGTAGATTTTGGTCTACGTAATACATCACAAAAATCCAAAAAAATATAAAAACAATAAAAAACACAAAAAAATCAAAAAGGTAAAAACACCCAAAAGAATCTTCTTTACTCATCCCCACGTTGTACGTGATGTTTATGCGAACTCGTAACCAAGCAAAACGTGCACGTAAACGTCGAAACCGTAAGGAAACAACACCAACGTTTTCTAGCGAAAACTCTCCCATTGACGAACCCATTATAGAACAAGTAGTCACCATGGCTAATCGTACTATGATGGAGTTACTTCAAACACCCACTGTGGGTTATGGAGAGGCCATTGTGATTCCCGCAATCCTTGCGGAGAATTTCGAGGTTAAGACGGGTTTGCTGTCCATGATCCCAGCCAACAAGTTTCGTGGTGACGAAAAGGACAACCCCCACAACCACATCCGCCAATTCAATCGTCTTACTGCCACTTGCAAGTTTAAGGACGTTTCAAACGACTCGATAAAAATGATGCTTTTTCTGTATTCCTTAGCGGGGCCCGCTAAAATTTGGTTAGAGAAAGAGCCACCCAATTCTATATTGACGTGGAAGGATCTCGTTTCAAAGTTTGTGAACCAATTTTTCCCGCCTTCTAAGACTACACATTTGAAAAGCGAGATTTCAAAATTTTCACAAGAATTTATTGAGAGTTTTTTAACGGCTTGGAATCGTTTTAAAGAGATGTTACATGAGTGTCCTCATCATGGTTTTTCCGACTTGCATCAAATTGACACGTTTTACAATGGACTAAATGATCATGAACGTGACTATCTTAATGTCGCCGCGGGTGGTAATTTCTTGTGTAAAACGGTTGAGGAAGAATTGAAGATAATTGAGAATAGGTCTAAGGTTTATAGTCCTCGTAACACATCGAGTGTTAACAAGGCTTCGTTTTCACCTCAATCCTCATCTTCGTCACGTACCATTGATGTTATACAAATAGAGGCAAATTTGGAAAATAAGATTTTTGATAAGCTTAAGGGTTTGTTAGTTGAGTTTAAGGTTGGTGAACAACCCGCTCCCGCTACGATTAAAGCGGTTGAGGTTTCGTGCATGTATTGTGGTGGAGCTCATGATTTTTCCGAGTGCATTACCAACGGTGGTAACACTTCAAGTGCCTACGCGGCCACGGGAACTTATAACCAAAATGGTCAAGTTACCCACACTAACCAATTGACTCCACCAGGTTTTTCATCAAATCAAAATGCTAATAACAACTATTGAAACAATCAAGTAGGCTATCAAAGGAACAATTACAAGGGTAAATACTTTGGGAATCAAGGGGCTAACAATCAAGTGCAAAACAAGGATTTTAAAAACAACTACAAAAGTTTGCAAAACATGAAAGATCTTCCAAATGAATTTGTTGAATATGCTAATGGGAATGATGCTAAGTTTGATAATATTCAAAGGGAGATAATTATCCTAAGATCCGAGTTTAAGAATGACTTGAAAAAGTAGTTAAAAACCGAGCTTGCTAATGAACTTAAGATTCACACCAATAAAATGGAAAGCAATGTCACTAGGTTACAACAAAACCAACAAAAGATGGAACAAGGTCAACATGAGATAAAACAAGAGATGCTTAAGGCCGATAAGAGGCAATCTATGTTTGAGGATAAAATTTCATCCATGTTTGAAGCTATAATGTGCAAGCCGTCTTCGAGTGGTTTACCTAGTAACACCGTGTCGAATCCTAAGGGAGAGATGAAAGTAATTACTACTCGTAGTGGTAAGAATTTCAAAGAGCTGATTCCTCAACCAATTGCTCCTACGGAGGAGCCAATTGAGTAAGAACCCGAGGTTGTGGTTGAAAAGGAGCATATCTCAATCTCACGAAGTACCGCTCATACCACACCTATGGTTGACCCTTTACCATCATTGGAACCCGAGATTCCAAAGGCTATGCCTATGCCCCACCCAACACCACCCTCTTCCTTTGAACCATCAAAGTCTTTACCAACACCTCCTTTGCCTTACCCTTCGTGACTTCGAAAGGAAAAGATGCAAGAACGAAGCAAATACCAATTTGAGCTTTTCATCAAAATGTTTTGTGACTTGTACTTTAACATAAGTTTCGCCGACGCACTAATCATGATGCCTAGATTTGCCGCCAACTTTAAGAGTACGTTGAACGACAAGGAGAAATTGCAAAAATTGTCTAGTTGTTCATCGGTTTATCTTAACCGCATACCTCAAAAAGTCGGTGATCCCGGTAAATTTTTGATTCCATGTGCTATTCAAGATATGGAAGAATGCTATCCCTTGGCTGATCTTGGTGCTAGCATTAATTTGATGCCTCTTACAATCTTCAAGGCACTCAATCTTCCTAATCTTACTCCATCATAAATGTCTATCGAAATGGCCGATCGTTCTACGATTCCCGTATGTGGGGTGGCCGAAGACGTTTTTGTGAAAGTGGGAAAGTTCTACTATCCCGTAGACTTTATCGTTGCCGATATTCCCACGGATCCTCAAGTTCCTCTCATCTTAGGACATTCATTTTTAGACACGTCGAAAGCGATTATCGACGTCCATGCTCGAAAAATCACTTTGCGATTCAACGATGAGGAACTTGTTATAAACGCAACACAAAACTCTATACTTTCTCATTTTTATTCCATCGCTTCCATGAACGACATTGATATTGATATGATTGATTTCGTTTGTGAGGAATATTCACAAGAAATATTAGGTTTTGTTGACGAAGCTAGTTGTGGCAATCCCACAATGCTTGACCCAATCATTGATAATTCGACACCTTCTTTCAATCCATTTGAGGGAGGTGGTTTTACGTTGGAGGGATATGATGTTACACGTACATGTAACGAAGACCACGATGATGATGAGGACTTCACGATTATCAAAGATTTTCTAAACGATTTCCTATTTCCTTCGCCGGTGGAGGTTATGAGTATCGAACCCACATCTTAAATCGAGGAACCACTGTTGGGAATTATTCTAAGTATCAAGTACCGTTAGTGTAACTCAAGTACTGTTAGTCACTTTCAAGTACCGTTAGTGTTAGCGCGGTACACGGTAAATACTGCTAGTTATAAAGTTAGTACTGCTAGGTTATTTAGGACGAATATATCTTTGTATAAGATATGTCATAGTTTATAGTAAGAGTATATCTTATGTGATATACTTTAATAGTTAGAATATAGATAATATATCGTCTGTGATATAGTTATCTTTATAGAATATTCTAAGGATTCAAGGGTTCCTTACTCTATAAAAGGAACATAGGTACGATGACATTCATGTACCTCATTCAAGTCGATTAATAAGAGAATCTTATAGTTAATAGTATTATGTTTGTTCTATGCTTTATAAGTTAGATTCCGCATAACTTATTTTGTGCTAAGTAAGAGATCTTATAGTGTATTAGTTTGATTACAAACTATTATACTAGTTCTTAACAGAATATAGATCCAACCAAAGGGATCAACAAGTGGTATCAGAGCTTGTTGAGAATCTCTGAAAAAGAAAAACAGAAACCCTAAACACTCCACTCACTCCAAAACATCTCAATGTCTCAACAAGGTGAAGACCCTCACTTGGAAGAAATTCCAGAACCTGATCCAATACCACAGGGACAACCTCAAGTAGTGCATTCTGCACCACAAGGTGTTCAAGCCGTAGATGCTGTAGTTGCTCCTACAACTACAACACCTTTCCATACTCTATCTGCTGTAAATCTTCCTGTTCTCAAAGGTGATAACTATGAGACATGGGCTAGTGATGAGACTGCAATTATACATAGTCTCATTGTCCAAATCAGGCTTAAAACGCTTAAAATATCATCAAAATACCCAAATATACGCTTGTGTTTGTTCATTGTGTATTTTAGGTACGGATATCATGAAATCAACAAATGATCACAAGAATGAAGAAAAAAAGAACACAGGAAACAAAGCCGCACAAAGAACCAAGCCCGAAGAATGAATTTTGCAAAAATGCCCTTGAAGTTTGAAGATTTGGCAACTTTGGTCCCTCATCTTTGAAGAAATGTCAACTTCAGCCCTTGAAGAATCACTATTAACAACATTGGTCCTTTAAAGAATGAAGATTGTACACATAAAGCCCTTGAGTTTGAAGAATATTCACCATTAGTCCTTATTTTTACTTAAGGACTAATGGTGAAATGCCATTTGGACTAATGGTGAAATGGAGAAGGGACTGGATTTGCAAAGGATGTTATAACGGCTGTTAACTTTAGGACTGGTAATGTTATTACCACCCCACAGCCCACCAAACCCTACCAGCCCAATACCTAAACCCCACCAGCCCAAGTCAACACTCTGGTCAAACACACCCACTAACCCACTTTTTAAACCGGTTTTAATATAATAAAAAACGGAGGGAACACTTTTTTGCAAAGATTAAGCCCCTAATCCCCTTGTTCTTATGCAAACGAACCCAGAATTTTAAACTTCATTTCAAAGGGTTTATTGAAATTAATTACCCAGAAGTTTAATTTAACCTGAATACTTGACATCCCATGTGATAACTGAGATCCAGCTCACCCCACACTTGCTACCTGCCAAGACCATATCATGGGTTCCACTCTTTTTCAGAAGAGAAGACCAAATCAATGACTAAGACTGGTTTGCGTGCTCCCCACAACAACATAGATGGCTAAGATCGATTTGGTACACTGTCATCTCACATGGTTCACTACAAACCAAATTTAAACCCAACATCTTCATCAGAATATTCTTGGCATCTTCAAAGGGTATTATTGGAAGACCATGTTCGAATTAGGGGTTAGAAGTAGTCATCTCACTCTTGTATATATAGCATAGGCAGAATGTATTTCATTTTTCGTTCCAGTTTTTATGTAAAAAAAAATTAAGTTATTAATGACAATGAACACTTTAGACTTTTCGCATAAATTATGAGTTCCAATTTATCTGTTTTTATAGTTTAGTATTTACTTTAATTGCAAGTTTAGTTTAAAAATTTCCAAGGTTTCAGTTTATAAAACGTTTTCAAAAAAGGGTTCCATATTTCTGTTTTGAAAGAGAGTTTTGATTAGCTTGAAAGCAAACCCCCCTTGAAGTGAAAGTGGATTGGGGGATTGGTCTCAGCTTATTCAAAGCTTCTTGTCAAGATTTAGTAGATTTCAAAAGCTTTTCAGTTTGAAAAAAATTGATTTCGAATTTTTTTTATAAGCCATAAGCCATAAGCTAGCTTAACCATTAAGCTTAGCCTATTGCTTATAGCTTTTGTAAACAGGTTACTTTCTCTGTTTTTTTTCTTTTGGCAGGTTCAAGATTTTTCAAGATTAGAATATATATAGGGGTGTTTGGGACTGCAGTAGTCCCCACCCTAGTTCTCTACACCAACAAGCTCACACAAGCTCATATAAGCCCTAAACAAGCCCTCTTGGAAGGCATCAGCCTGGTAATCGGCTTGAACCCCTTTTGGTTTTGATTTTAAGCTTTATTATATGATCTATGTGATTTTGTGTAGAACATGTTCTATTGTTGATTTTCTGGGTTACTATTGCTTAATTTAAGTTTATGTGCATGTTACAAGTGATTTTAATCAATTTGGGTAGGATTAGATTGGATTTGGTGTTTTAATTTTTAGTTTTCTGATATAAGGGGGTGTTTGGATTTGTATGTTAACTGAGATTCTTGGCAGCTTTTGGTGTTAAAATCCATCTAAACTCACTTAGTATGCTAGAATTAGGTACAACCAGTCTTTGGTTGTAAAATTGGTAAGTTTTTAAAAGGAATTGTATGCTAAAATTGCATAAAAATACCTTAAAATCTGTTAGCTTATTTTTCTGCCCATTTTTTGTGTAATTTGTGCCACAATCTTGCAAGTTATTAGAAAATAGGCTATTCTAGGTTTCTAGATAGCTTTTATGTGATTTGGTAAGCTTGTATGCAAAATTTGGCCAGTTGAAAATCAGTTTTGTGTCAATTACACCAACAAACATCACCACAGCCCCCACAATAGTAGCAGTGACTATATTTGTGCAATTTCGTGTGAAATTTGTGAAGTGCTTGTGTGTTTTTCAATTTTTACAGACTCCCTACACTCCACTGAGTGTAGGGTTGCCTTTGTTTCCAAGAAAAACCAACCAAATCAAAAGATATAAGCTAAAAAGTACACAGTTCCCGTTTTTTGTTAAGGCAGTGGGAACCCATTCCCACTGCTAGTGTAACTAGTTCCCCCTGCTAAGCATCTGGACAAAAGTTGTCCAAAGTGTCACTTTCAGTTTTTAGGTTTTTTGTCTTTAGTGGGCAAAAATAGGAATTAGACTTTTATTCTTTTTTCATTATTTTTCTTATTTGATTTTTGATTTTTCTGTTTATTTAATTTTTATGTCATTGTTCATTTAGTATTTTTTTTCTATTTTTGCTTTTTAATTCGTTTTGATTTTATTACCTTTTTTGTCTTTTAGTGCAAAAAATCATTATTTTTCAATTTTAAAAATTTTCTTAGATTTAGAAAAATATTTTAGGATTTTTAGTCTAAATAGTTTTTACTGTTCACATTTTTTAGTAATTTTTAGAATTAGGTTAAGTTTTATTACCCATTTTATTACCCCTTTTGTTTTTAGTGAAAAATATTACTTTTTTCAAAAAAATTTATTTTTCTACTATTCAGTAAGTTAATTTAGATTTATTAAAACACTAAGTTTAATTTTAGCATTGTTTTAATATTTTTAATCATTATTTTAGTTTTAAAATAGTTTAAAAATAGTTTTTAGTGTTTTGAAAATAGAAAAATAGTTTTGAAAATTTAGGAAAATAGTTTTTAGTCTTTAAAAATATAAGTGATTTATTAGTTCAATAAAATAATATTTTAGGCGTTTTGTTAATTATATTTAATTTTAGGGCTTTAATTAGCATTTAAAATTGAATATTTAATTAATAAAAGGTTTTAAAATATATTTGTTGAATTTTTATTCTTATTTATATTATTTTAGACTTAGTTTAAGCTTTTAATTAATTTTTAGGTTTAATTTTTAATTTCGTCACGTTTTACGTATTTACGTTCGCGTTTTACATTAATTCGTCGTAGTTTAATCGTAGTCGTAACTCGTCTTTTATTTTTCTCTCTTTAAACCAAAAACGACACTAATCCAAACAATGTTATTTTATTTTGGCACCTAATACACACACCTCCTCCGAGAACGAACTTGGAATTTATTCGGTTTCGCGTTTTTCCTAAAACGTGAGATTTAATACTTGCCACGTTTATATTTGCATTTTCCTAAAAGCTTATATATACATAAATCCTACATCAATTTTTGGCGCCGCTGCCGGGGAGGTGTTTTTAGTGCCATACTAGATATCGTGTTTGTGTGAGTAGTGTGTTTTTAATTTTCATTTTTGGAAAGCGTATATAAACGTACATACTCCTTTTTATTTTTATTACTATACTATAAATTATCCAAAAAACGTGTTTACTTTTCCTAAACTAAACACACCAAAAAAATCTTTACTATATTGTAGATAAATCATTATCGTTTTCGTTTTTCTTGTGAATATATTACTATATTGTATACGTAAAACAATAAATATACAAGTACTACAAAAGCATGAAAACGCAACCTTGACTCGGGATTTCATCACTCGATCATTGTATTCGAATCTAAAGCAAGAAATTAAAGGCAAAATAGATAAATACTTTCGTGAGGCTTAATTTTGAAAAATACAAACTATAAGGTGGGTATAAGGCGGTTGTATTTCACGACCTAAAGGAAAAAGGCTCTTAAGTGCTCAGCGCCGCCTCGTTTCCTCCCTTGCTTGTGCGTGTTTTGAGAAAGAGGGCTAATCGAGGGTTTGCCGCCCAAGTATTATCTACGTATCATATATATTTGCTTGTTTTCAAGATTAAACCCTCTTGAACGTTTTGGTGTTCCACCAACGTTCTAAAGTCATCGAAAGCGTTCACCTCACGTGATCGTTTTCATTCCTTGAGGCTCCTTTAATCGAGAAAGTCAATTCGAGGAGAGATTTGTAGATTTTTGTCTACGTAATACACAAAAAATCCAAAAAAATTAAAAACGATCAAAAACCAAAAAATTGAAAAATCGTAAAAACCCAAAAAGAATCTTCTTTGCTATCTCCCATTCTACGTTAGTGCATGCACACGTGATCGAAGGACTACACGAATTCTAGCGATGCATCGAATCGACGCAATCGAAATCGAAAGAATCGACAACGTATACGAACTTTAGAAACGTACGTTCCTAATATCGTTGTCGAAACCGTAGACGAGATGGCCGAGAATCGTACGATGATGGAATTGCTCCAAGCACCCACCGAGGGTTATGGAGATATGATCGTTATTCCCGCCATCGAGGCGGAGAATTTTGAGATTAAGAGCGGAATGCTTTCGTTAATCCAAGCTACAAAGTTTCGAGGTCGTGAAGCCGATAATCCTCGTGATCACATTCGAAATTTCGATCGTCTTTTAGCCACGAGCAAGTTTAAGAACGTCGACACCGATGTCGTCAAGCTTATGCTTTTTCCGTACTCGCTCGATGGTGCTGCCAAGGATTGGTACGAGAAAGAGCCACCTAATTCCATAATTACATGGAAGGATCTCGTTTCCAAATTCGTTAATCATTTTTTCCCACCGTCTAAGACAACGTTTTTCAAAAACGAGATTACGAGATTTGAACAAAAACCGAATGAATCGTTTAGAGAAGCGTGGGATCGTTTTAAGGAATTGCTTAGGCAATGTCCTCACCAGGGCTTTTCTGAGTTGCACCAAATCGATACGTTTTACAACAGTCTTAGTTTCCAAGAACAAGATTCGTTGAATTCCGCCACCGGTGGCAACTTTTTGTGTAAAACTCCGAAAGACGCTTTGATGATTATCGAAAATCGATCCAAGGTCTTCCAACTCCGTCGCACACCGAGTGTTTCCAATGTCGCCAATGTTAGTAATTCTAATCGCGACATTGAGAGAGTTGATGCAGAAGTCGATAAGTTAACGAATGTGTTCACATCGTTCTTAATCAAAATGCAAAAGAAGGACGCTCCTGTTACGGTGAAAGCGGTGGAGGTTTTGTGTACGTATTGTGGTGGACCACATAATTATTACGATTGTGCGGCTACGGATGGCCAAACTTCGAACGTCAACGCGTTAAACAACAATTTTTCAAATCAAAATCAAAATAACGCCGGTCCATCGCAAAACACGAATTACAACAACGAAGGCAATAATCTCCAAAATCGTAACAATTTTCAAGGAAATAATAATCAAGGAAATTTTTCGAATCAAGGAGGATATAATCAAGGTCGTAATGTGCAAAGGCAAAATCGAGATAATAACCAAAACTCGAATTTTTCCAACAACGACAATCAAGGGAATTTTCAAAGAAATAATCAAAACCAAGCAAACTCTAATTTTAATCAAAATAGTTCGTCAAACGATTTTCAAAATTACATGAAAACGAATGAGGCTAATATGAGACGATTAGAGAGAGAAATTGGTACTTTGAAAAACGAGTTTTCTACAACGTTGAGAAATCAAAACACGAAAATTGAACAAGGACAAATCGACATAAAAAAGATGTTTTCGGCAATTATGAACAAGTCTAGTGGTGCGTCATCGAGTTCGCTTCCTAGTGACACCGTTGCCAATCCTAAAGAACAATGTAAAGCCGCCTCAACCGTTGGAAAAGGTCGTTCGATTTCCCGAAACCTTAGTGGTTTCAAGATTGTTGCTTACCCTCGACCCTCGACTTCAAAAACGCCTTCATGTTCTAAAGTCGAGAGGATGAACGTGGCGACCAAGGAAAGGAGTGCAGACCCTCGTGTACCTCAAATTCCATCCACGGTTCAAAAAGAGAGCTTCATCGACCTTACAAACGTAACCCTTGAAGAAACTTGTGCCTCGATTCTTCTACAAAAGCCTAAAAGGCGTATGCCGAGAAATGAAGAAGATCCGGGCCAAGTTCTTTTACCTTGTGATTTTTCCGAGATTGAGGGATGTTTAGCACTTGTCGACTTAGGTGATAGCATCAATCTCATGCCTCATTCTCTTTGGAAATTGATGATATTGCCTTGTCTCACCCCCACGAACATGACAATCGAGCTAGCAAATTGTACACCATTGAAACCAATTGGAATAGACGAGGATGTCTACGTTAAGATAGGAACGTTTATTTTTCCCGCGGATTTCGTCATTTCCGATTATGAGTGCGATCCTAAATGTCCCATTATTTTAGGTTGTCCCTTTTTATCGACGGCTCGAGCCGTAATCGACGTCCACGGTGGAAAATTAACGATGTCGTATGGGGACCAAAAAATGAACTTTTTCACGAATAGACCCAAAATTTCAAATGATCTTGAAAAAACCGAAGCTTCAAAATCTAATGATTTCAAAATGTTAAATTTGGCGGAAAATATGAGACTTGATGCTTGTTTTGAAAGAATTAAAAAGAACGGTTTTAAAGATGAGGATTTTAATTGTAAAGAATACGTGTATTTAATTCAAAAAGGTATGCGTAAATTTATAGATGAAAAATCTTTATGGGGTCTATTCGGTGAGCAAAGTGAACAACCAATTCTGAAGGGCGACGTTAGTGCCATCACGACAATGACAAAAATGGACTCGTCTTCACCACCTTCGAAGGACCATGTCTTTGAGGCTTCGACTTCTAAATCTTTTGAAGTGCCTCCATCATCTAGCCTAACGACCGTTGAGGCTAAAGGTTTTATCGATCTCGATCCAGTCGTCATAGAAAGTTCACCTAAGCATAGTCACTTGACTTGTAAGACCATAGTTGTGAGTTCTCACATCGACACTTTCTTTGACGAGGAAGACGAGAACGATTTTTCCGAACTTAATCACTTACTCCAAAATCCACAAGCGATATTTGATTCTCCCAAAAAGAGTTCAACATGTGGTGAGTATGATGATTTCGTCTTCGAGCCCGAGATCGAGGAAATTATCGAACGAGAGCTAGCTCTTTTACCTCCACTACCACCTACGAGTGAGGTCGATTTTTCCAACGTCAAGGCCGAACTTGATGAGTTGGAACATCTAATTTTTCATGATGACGAACCAACTCATGAACTTCATAATCCAATTATCGAGGAGCTACCTAATCAACGCTCCTCAAATGAGAATGACGTATACCACATTTGTGAGGATCTAACTTATCAACGATCCCCACAAAAGAATGATGGTTTCGTACTTGATCGTGATCTTTTCGAGAGAGTTTCCAAAATCATTAACGAGGGGAATGATAAACCTTGGTTTGACAAGCCTATCTACGATGAGGAAATCGAATAGATCGACGTTCATAAGGATGATGAATATGTAGACCCCGAGGGGGCGGTGTTCTTTATCGATCATCGCTTTGAGAGTTTGTACAACCCACCCCCTCCCACCAATGACTTAAATGTGAGATTTTTTAGCGCGACTAAATTTGAATTTGAAACGCCAAATATTTTCGACATCATTAAATCGGGTTTTCATAAGGAGTTTTTAAACGATGAAAAAGGAAAAGATTTTAAATTTAATTTAAGAGAATTTTCTACATGTCTAACTCCGTCATCACCGCGTTTTATGAGTACTACCACCTCGTCTACTCCTTTTGACGATGGTGTGTGTGGTTTTAGTGTGGGGGAAGCCCCTTATGTTTCCTCACGTTTCTCCACCGAGGACGAGATCTACGATCCCGGAATTGCTTGTAAAGGGAAATCTCGGTCTTCCACCGATGCAATAAAAGGAAAAATTATTCATTTGCTAGGTGTGAGTCTACCTCGAGTAGCTCATTGTGTTGCCCCACCCATTTCCCCACCCTTCCACTTCTTATCTATTTTCTTCTACCCCTTTGGGGTTTCGGCACATGTTGAAGTGGCGTTGGTTCGTTTACCCCATGAAAACGAGGACGCCATCTTTGACCCCGGTATTTTACATCATCAAAGGACTTAGTCCTTAATACCGGTTGCTTTGGGCCTTGTTTATCATGTAAGACCCACCAAAAATGAGCAAACCATGATAATCCCTAAATGATCACATTTATGGGGATTCGAGTCGAGCTCTTGACTCGGTTATCAAAAACGAGGTGCCTCGTGGGGGAGTTCCCATGTTTATCCTTGTACATATTATCTCTTTTTAGTTAACGTAACGAGGGGACTTGTGTTGTTCCAACCTTTGTTCCGTGGTTGTTTGTGATTGTGATTCATTAGGTACATCGACACCATTGAAGCCTCTCGTGTTCATTTTACGTAGCACTCGAGCTTCGATCGTTGCCTTTGGAGATTCCGATATCCGATGATATCCTTTTACGTTCCAACGTTTATCTTATTAGCATAATTCATAAACGGCTTTTAGGTTATTCGTTTTACCCTTTCCATACTCGAGATTAAGCATTCGACTTCGTCTCTAGAATGGGGGTGTTTTCACCCCTAGACTCGAAAAATTGAGGACAATGTTTAGTTTTAGTATAGGGGGTGAGTAGATACTTCACCTTGCTGACGTCAACACGCAATCCAATATTCATCGTATTGTTCTCATTTTGTTGCAAAATAAGGCTAAAAATGGCCAAACTTTCAAAATTTTCTAGTTTTTCATAAGTGTTTAAGACACGAATGTAGGTTTTCCGATGGTGAGAATAAGAGTAATTTTTGACTCGACCGTGCGTGTTGAGCACTTAGCTTCGATTCCTTAACTTTTTAGGCTAAGTCTCTTAAATGAGGACGAGAAATGATAGAGTTATTATAAGTTACGTAATCTTTCACGATCTCATGTGTATTATCGCTTATTCTCCCAATGCTTGTATATAAATAAATTATTAATAAATATTGACTTAACGGTTTAGTCTCTATTGTTGGTTTCTAATTTGTTTTAGTAGCTTCCATGTAATTAAATTAGGAAAACATTGAGGATTCGCCAGCGTCACGGTTTTGAAGTATTGGCACCCGAATAATCAGAGGTTTCACCCAATAAAAAGATTTCAAGTACTCACTAAATTAAGAAAAAATTTGAAGCTCCCAAGGCCGAAAAATCTATGCAAAGTTGAAAGTGAATCAAGCCTTAATCTTTGAAACCTTAAAGATCCAAAATTCGCTTTAGCGTGAGGATATACGTCAAGTCATAATAAAACCACCGATGATGGCGGATAATAAAAGACAAGGGCAAGACCGAAGTCATAATAAAAGCTTCATGGCGAAGTTGAATAAAAGATGGAGGTAAACCAAGATAATAAAACCACCGATAATGAGGCGGATAATAAAAGTCATGGTAATAAGTCTCATGTTCGAAACCGTTATAAAACCGTGTTTATCGATCCTTTTTGTTGACTTAATTTTTTGACACCGTTGTCTATTAAGATGAGTTATTAATTTAATGATTTAGATTACACCGTTAAGACTCTATTTTTGGACTTAATCTCTATTCACGCATAAGTCAATGATGTATCCTCGTGATCATTAAGACAAAATAAAATATAAGAGATACCAATTACGAATAAGGGAGTTTAGGTATATAATTAACACTCATGAGTAATGATTGTGTTGCTAACTTATAATAACAATGATCTCGTTACACGCTTAGCATGGAATCGAGTGAAAATCAAGGATGACGAACTTATCTCTATGAGGCATTCACGTGTTCTTATTCTATGATCCTAAAAGTCACGTTCTCGTGATGAAAACATTACATTATGTTTAAAACGCGTGTAGTAGTTTATTTAAATTTATGTTTTTAATAAATGTCATCATAAAATGAATTTTGGAAGTGCTACGATACTTAATTCTAGCATTGCGTAGGGACACGGCAATTTTTTAGTATGGGAGAGTGATGAGACTGCAATTATACATAGTCTCATCGTCCAAATCGGGCTTAAAACGCTTAAAATATCATCAAAATACCCAAATATACGCTTGTGTTTGTTCATTGTGTATTTTAGGTACGGATATCGTGAAATCAACAAATGATCACAAGAATGAAGCAAAAACGAACACGGGAAACAAAGCCGCATAAAGAACCAAGCCTGAAGAATGAATTTTGCAAAAATGCCCTTGAAGTTTGAAGATTTGGCAACTTTGGTCCCTCATCTTTGAAGAATTGTCAACTTCAGCCCTTGAAGAATCACTATTAACAACATTGGTCCTTTAAAGGATGAAGATTGTACACATAAATCCCTTGAGTTTTTATTCACCATTATTCCTTATTTTTACTAAAGGACTAATGGTGAAATGCCATTTGGACCAATGGTGAAATGGAGAAAGGACTGGATTTGCAAAGGATGTTATAACGGCTGTTAACTTTAGGACTGGTAATGTTATTACCACCCCACAGCCCACCAAACCCTACCAGCCCAATACCCAAACCCCACCAGCCTAAGTCAACACTCTGGTCAAACACACCCACTAACCCACTTTTTAAATAGGTTTTAATATAATAAAAAAATGGAGGGAACACTTTTTTGCAAAGATTAAGCCCCTAATCCCCTTGTTCTTATGCAAACAAACCCAGAATTTTAAACTTCATTTCAAAGGGTTTATTGAAATTAATTACCTAGAAGTTTAATTTAACCTAAATACTTGACATCCCATGTGATAACTGAGATCCAGCTCACCCCACACTTGCTACCTGCCAAGACCATATCACGGGTTCCACTCTTTTGCAGAAGAGAAGACCAAATCAACGACTAAGACTGGTTTGTGTGCTCCCCACAACTACATAGATGGCTAAGATCGATTTGGTACACTGTCATCTCACATGGTTCACTCCAAACCAAATTTAAACCCGACATCTTCATCAGCATATTCTTGGCATCTTCAAAGGGTATTATTGGAAGATCATGTTCGAATTAGGGTTTAGAAGTAGTCATCTCACTCTTGTATATATAGCATAGGCAGAATGTATTTCATTTTTCGTTCCAGTTTTTATGTAAAAAAATTTTAGTTATTAATGACAATGAACACTTTAGACTTTTGGCATAAATTCTGAGTTCCAATTTAATTGTTTTTATAGTTTAGTATTTACTTTAATTGCAAGTTTAGTTTAAAAATTTCCAAGGTTTCAGTTTATAAAACGTTTTCAAAAAAGGGTTCCATATTTCTGTTTTGAAACGAGTTTTTATCAGCTTGAAAGCAAACCCCCCTTGAAGTGAAAGTGGATTGGGGGATTGGTCTCAGTTTATTCAAAGCTTCTTGTCAAGATTTAGTAGATTTCAAAAGCTTTTCAGTTTGAAAAAAAATTGATTTCGAATTTTTTTTATAAGCCATAAGCCATAAGCTAGCTTAACCAATAAGATTAGCCTATTGCTTATAGCTTTTGTAAACAGGTTACTTTCTATGTTTTTTTTTCTTTTGGCAGGTTCAAGATTTTTCAAGAGTAGAAGATATTTGGGGGTGTTTGGGACTGCAGTAGTCCCCACCCTAGTTCTCTACACCAACAAGCTCACACAAGCTCATATAAGCCCTAAACAAGCCCTCTTGGAAGGCATCAGCCTGGTAATCGGCTTGAACCCCTTTTGGTTTTGTTTTTAAGCTTTATTATCTGATTTATGTGATTTTGTGTAGAACATGTTCTATTGTTGATTTTCTGGGTTAATATTGCTTAATTTAAGTTTATGTGCATGTTAGAAGTGATTTTAATCAATTTGGGTAGGATTAGATTGGATTTGGTGTTTTAATTTTTAGTTTTCTGATATAAGGGGGTGTTTGGATTTGTATGTTAACTGAGATTCTTGGCAGCTTTTGGTGTTAAAATCTATGTAGACTCACTTAGTATGCTAGAATTAGGTGCAATCAGTCTTTGGTTGTAAAATTGGTATGTTTTTAAAAGGAATTGTATGCTAAAATTGCATAAAAATACCTTAAAATCTGTTAGCTTATTTTTCTGCTCATTTTTTTTTGTGTAATTTGTGCCACAATCTTGCAAGTTATTAGAAAATAGGCTATTCTAGGTTTCTAGATAGCTTTTATGTGATTTGGTAAGCTTGTATGCAAAATTTGGCCAGTTGAAAATCAGTTTTGTGTCAATTACACTAGCAAACATCACCACAGCCCCCACAATAGTAACAGTGACTGTATTTGTGCAATTTCGTGTGAAATTTGTGAAGTGCTTGTGTGTTTTTCAATTTTTACAGACTCCCTACGCTCCACTGAGTGTAGGGGTGCCTTTGTTTCCAAGAAAAACCAACCAAATCAAAAGATATAAGCTAAAAAGTACACAGTTCCCGTTTTCTGTTAAGGCAGTGGGAACCCATTCCCACTACTAGTGTAACTAGTTCCCCCTGCTAAGCATCTGGACAAAAGTTGTCCAAAGTGTCACTTTCAGTTTTTAGGTTTTTTGTCTTTAGTGGGCAAAAATAGAAATTAGACTTTGATTCTTTTTTCATTATTTTTCTTATTTTATTTTTGATTTTTCTGTTTATTTAATTTTTATGTCACTATTCATTTAGTATTTTTTTTCTATTTTTGCTTTTTAATTCGTTTTTATTTTATTAACCTTTTTGTCTTTTAGTGCAAAAAATCATTATTTTTCATTTTTTAAAATTTTCTTAGATTTAGAAAAACATTTTAAGATTTTTAGTCTTAATAGTTTTTACTGTTCACATTTTTTAGTAATTTTTAGAATTAGGTTAAGTTTATTACCCCTTTTGTTTTTTAGTGAAAAATATTACTTTTCTCAAACTTTTTTATTTTTATACTATTCAGTAAGTTAATTTAGATGTATTAAAACACTAAGTTTAATTCTAGCATTATTTTAATATTTTTAATCATTATTTTAGTTTTAAAATAGTTTTTAGTGTTTTAAAAATAGAAAAATAGTTTTGAAAATTTATGAAAAATTGTTTTTAGTCTTTAAATAATATAAGTGATTTATTAGTTCAATAAAATAATATTTTGGGTGTTTTGTTAATTATATTTAATTTTAGGGCTTTAATTAGCATTTAAAATTGAATATTTAATTGATAAAAGGTTTTAAAATATATTTGTTGAATTTTTATTCTTATTATTATTTTAGACTTAGTTTAAGCTTTTATTTAATTTTTAGGTTTAATTTTTAATTTCGTCACGTTTTATGTATTTACGTTCGCGTTTTACGTTAATTCGTCGTAGTTTAATCGTAGTCGTAACTCGTCTTTTATTTTTCTCTCTTTAAACCAAAAACGACACTAATCCAAACATTGTTATTTTATTTTGGCACTTAGTAAACACACCTCCTCCGAGAACGAACTTGGAATTTATTCGGTTTCGCGTTTTTCCTAAAACGTGAGATTCAATACTTGCCGCGTTTATATTTGCTTTTTCCTAAAGGTAAATATATACTAAAACCTACATCAGCTATGCAGATGGAACATTACTTGAATCACACAGACTATAGTTTGTGGCAAGTTATTAGGAATGGGAACACACCTAATAAGTTGTACTGGATACCTGATGGTACATGCTATGCTCTTCCTGCTGTGACTGCAGAAGAGATACATGCAGAGATCAAGGAAAGAAAGGCCAGAACTGCTCTAGCTATGGCACTTTCAGAAGACATTCTACCTAGCTTTCATCACTATAAAGATGAAAAGGCTATGTGGGAGAAATTAAGCTCAGATTTGGAGGCAATGACAAGTCTAAGAAGATCAAGAAGATTGTTCTCAAACAGGAATTTGATAATTTCTCAATTTCCAGTGTTGAAGGAATTCAAGGTGGCTATGGAAGATTCAGTAAATTGCTAATACAATTGGCAGTTTATGGATTAATAATCCCCAGTGAAGAAGCCAACCTGAAGTTCCTAAGAAGTGTTCCACAATAATGGAAAGCAATGGCTATGCACTTCATCAAAAGAGATGATCTGGATACAATTCCTTTTGATCATCTCTACAACAATCTCAGAGCTTATGAGATAGATGTTAAGATCATTGGAGTAACAAAACGAGCAGCAGCAACAAAGTCTAACTTGGCTTTTGTGTCAGAAGGTAATGGCGGTGCTTACTTTCAAAGTACTGCTGGAGGATCAAGCAGCGGTACTTACTTCCAAAATACTGCTTGGGGACATACAAGCAGTTCTTACTCACCAAGTACTAAGGGTAATCCTATGATCTCTCAAAGTCCTCAAGGAAGATCTTCACCATTTTTTAGTGACAATGATGCATTCTCATTCTTTGCTGGACAAGACAACAGACCAAGACTAACACTTAATGACTTGTTCCAAATGGATGATGCTGATGTTGAAGAGATGGATGTTAAATGGAAAGCTGCCATGATTTCAGTAAGATCCAACAGGTTCTTTAAGAAGACTGTAAGAAAGATGACTGTTGATCCTAACGAAGCATTAGGATATGATAAGTCAAAAGTTGAATGCTATAACTGTGGAAGGAATGGACACTTCGCAAGGGAGTGCAACAGAGACAATGTTGAGAGTAGCAATCAGAAGTCAAAACACAACTATAGAACTAGTCCCAGAATTACTGAAAGTGTTCCAAAAGGAAACAACAGGAGTTCCAAAGGAGCCAAAGCTTTAGTGACTACCTTAGATGGAGTGGTTGACTGGACATAAGATGAAGAAGAAGAGCATGGTCTAATGGCTCTTTCACATGAAGATACTGAGGTACATCCCTGTTCTAAAGATTGTTTTCTAAAATTCAGTAGTTTAAAAGTAGAACTAGATGAACAATATCAAAAGGTAAACTCTTGCACTGTAGAAGCAGATGCTTTCAAACAAGGTTTTGCTAAACTAGAAGAAAATATAGTTTTGTATAAAAAGGGTCAACAAAACTATGAAGAGAAAATTAGAATTTTAACTCTTCGAATGAGGGAAAAAGATGTGGAAATAAAAGCTTATGAAAAACAACTGTTGAAAGTGTCAGCAGAAGTTGAAGTTTTGAAAACCAATCTTTATAATGAAAGGGAAGTGATTAATCAATGGAGAAAATCCTCTAAAGGATTAAGCAAGTTGATTAATTTACAAATGGGGCATTATGATAAGGCAGGCCTTGGATATATAGAGGACCAACCTGGGATAACCTTAACTGACAAAGACATATCAAAAGGGATTTTTGATAGTTCTAGTGAAACGGATAATAGACTAGAAAATGATAGATATGCTGAAGGAATGAAAGCAGTTCCTCCAACATTATCAGGAATTTTCATGCCCCCTAGTCAAGATTCAAGAATAGAGTTAGATGAATCAAAAGGTGTTAGTGATTTAAGCTCTAGTTCAATGAATAAGGATAAAACTGTTGTGACCAAAAAAATTATATATCCTCCTTTAATGAGCACGTTTGTGCCAGAAGGACATGTCTTTGAAACTAGTTCTGCACCCAAACAGAAAAAAGGTTCTAGCAAGACATTGGATAGAGATGTTGAACATAGCAAAACCAACAAGGGTGGAATAGGTTTTGAGAAACCTAAATTAAAACAACCTTTTAGATCTTCTCTAAAAAGAAAAGGATGTTATGTTTGTGGTAGTTTAAGTCATTTTATCAAAGATTTCACTTTGCATGATGATAAAATTATAAAACAAAAGGCTTCTCAAAAGGTCACAAGAAACAGTAATGGACTGATAATAGGGCAATTGGGACAAAAGGATGACAAACCTAAGTTTGTTCATACTAAGAAAACAGGTGTAGGAAAGCCCAATCAAACCTTCATCCCTGAAGACTTTATTCCAAGACCAGTACTTATGAAACAAGGTCTAGTACCTTTAAAATCTGGTAATCCAAATTCTGGCAAATCCAAAAGTACAAGTACTGCTAAGCCAAAGGTAAATACCGCTGGTGGATAGTCTGCTAAACTTCAGTCCCAAAAGACTTCTAAGGATGTAATTGAACAGGTTGTGACATCTAGAAGTAAACCTAGTATCAAACCAGTGAAAAAGTGGGTCCCTAAAACGGAAAAATCATGTGTTCACACAAGTACTGCTAAAACGGTACATAAGCAAAAACTTAACAAAGACAATGAACCTACTTATGTCTTTGACTATGTAACAGGAACCATGAGGTATAAGAGTGTGTGTAGTCTTACTGGAAAAACTACATATCAAACTCTTAAGTATGTAGGTCCCACAAGATCTGAGCCAAATGTGGCTTGGGTCCCTGTTAAAAACTGATATGTTTTGTGTATGTGCAAGGGCATCTAATTGATGAGTTGAAAGATAAAGGTATAGTAGACAGTGGATGCTCAAGACACATGACAGGAAACAAAGATTTCCTTGCTAAATTTGAAGAATTCAGAGGTGGACCAGTAGCCTTTGGGGGTAGCAAAGGCATAATCACTGGAAAAGGAAAAATCAATACAGGGAAGTTAGAATTTTAAGATGTGTTCTTTGTAAAATAATTGAATGAATTCAATCTCTTTTCTGTGTCACAAATGTGTGATAAGAAGAACAAGGTGCTATTTACAGATACAGACTACTGGGTACTCTCTAAATACTTTGAGATTCCTAAAGAATCTCAAATACTGCTCAAGGTACCCAGGCAAGAAAATATGTATACCTTTAATCTTTATACTTTTGCTCCACCAGGTGTAACATGTTTGCTAGCTAAGGCTTCTAATGATGAGTCTAACTTATGGCATAGGAGGCTAGGTCATGTGAATTTCAAGAATCTTAATAGGTTAGTGAATAAGAATTTGGTTAGAGGTCTACCTAACAAATCTTTTCAAAATGATTTCACATGTACTGCTTGTCAAAAGGGTAAGCAACATAGAGCTTCTTGTAAGACCAAGACTGTCGATTTTGTGACAAAACCTTTGCAACTTTTTCATATGGATTTATTTGGTCCAGTTTCTGTAAGAAGCATTAGCCAGAAGACATATTGTCTAGTCATAACTGATGATTATAGTAGATTCGGTTGGGTTTTGTTTTTATCTCTTAAAAGTGAAACCAAGGATATACTTAAGAACTTTATCACTTTAGTTGAAAAACAGTTCACTAAACAGGTATTGATCATTAGGACAGACAATGGTACAGAATTCAAAAATGAATAATTTGATGAATTTTATAGGTTTAAAGGAATCAAGAGACAATTTAGTAATCCTAGGACTCCACAACAAAATGGAGTAGCTGAAAGGAAAAATAGGACACTAATTGAGGCTGATAGAACAATGCTTGTTGATTCTCTTTTACCAAATACATTTTGGGCAGAGGCAATCAATACTGCATGCTATGTGTTAAATAGAGTTTTAGTAACAAAACCTCAAAATAAGACACCCTATGAACTATTGACTGGTATCAAACCAATCATAAGTTATTTTAGACCATTTGGTTGTCATGTGTCTATACTGAATACCCTTGATCACATAGGAAAGTTTGATGGTAAATCTGATCCAGGATATCTTGTAGGATATTCAATGCAAAGTAGAGCATACAGGGTTTATAACTTGGCATCAAAAAGAGTTGAAGAAAATGCCCATGTTAACTTCCTAGAAAATAAACCCAATGTTCCAGGAATAGGTCATGCTTGGATGTTTGATTTAGATTATCTAACTAACTACATGGATTACTATTCTGTGCAAAAAGATTGTCAAACTAACAATGCAGATAAGGAGATTGATGACACTCAGACAGATACTCAAGGAGAATCTACTTCTCAAGACAGTTCAGATGATGATGTTCACATCTATGTACCTAGTATGCCTAATGTCACTCCTAAGGCTGATAGTCCCAAGAAGCAAACAATGCCATCCACTGTTGATCAAGCCTCTCAAGAGCTTCAGAGGCTTCAAGATCAAGAAAGGAATGTTGCAACACCAAATGAGCATTCAGGAGAAGAATCTTTTGAGTTACAACACTCAGCAGTACATATTGTACCTAGCGGTACGTCATCTGCAAGTACTGCTAAGTCCAAATCTGCAAGGTCCGTTGACTCATTAGAAGAAACTTTACAAGCTATGGACAATGAAGACATGTTTGCAAGTCCAGCTGAAGGAATCTTCTCCAAATCTTCATATGATGAGCAGGGTGCAGTAACTGATTTTAACAATTTGGAAACATAAATTCCAAACAGTTCTATTCCCACTCACAGAGTTAACAACAACCATCCTACTACTCAAATTATTGGAGATCCTAAGTGTGCTGTACAAACTAGAAGACAGTTGCAAACCAATACTGAAACTCGTGCACTTGTGAGTTATGTCAAACAACAGCAGAGAACAAATCACAAAGATACTCAACATTGTTTGTTTGCCTGTTTCTTATCACCAGTAGAGCCCAAGAATATTTCTCAAGCTCTTGATGAAGAAAGTTGGGTAGATGCCATGCAAGTAGAATTAACACAATTTGAGCTACAAAAGGTTTGGATTCTTGTAGATCTCCCTCAGGTAAGAGAGTTATTGGTACTAGATGGGTTTTCAGAAATAAAAAGGATGAGAGAGGAGTTGTTGTGAGAAACAAAGCAAGGCTTGTTGCTCAAGGCTACAGAAAGGAAGAAGGGATATATTATGATGAGGTTTTTGCACCAGTAGCAAGAATAGAAGCCATTAGATTGTTTTTGGCTTTTGCATCATATATGGGTTTTATAGTCTATCAATTGGATGTGAAAATTGCCTTTTTATATGGTCCTATTTCAGAGGAGGTATATGTCTCACAACCTCCAGGTTTTGTAGATCCTAAATTCCCTAATAGAGTCTACAAAGTCATCAAAGCACTTTATGGTTTACATCAAGCTCCAAGGGCTTGGTATGCAACCCTATCTAATTTTATTCTAGAACATGGATACAGGAGAGGAACCATTGACAAAACTCTATTCATCAAGAAGAATGCCAAGGACATTATACTTGTGCAAGTTTATGTTGATGACATCATTTTTGGGTCAACCAAGAAATCATGGTGTGAGGAGTTTGAAGCTTTGATGAAGGGAAGATTTCAGATGAGTTCTATGGGAGAACTTACTTTCTTTTTAGGACTCCAAGTCAAAAAAAAGAAAAGATGGTATATTTATTAGTCAAGATAAGTATGTTGCTGAAATCTTGAAAAAAATTTCTTGTATGGATTCAAGGAGTACAAGCACACCATTTGAAGCTAAGAAGTCTTTATCCAAAGATGAACATGGTGAAGATGTTAACATTCATCTTTATAAATCAATGATTGGTTCATTGATGTATCTTACTGCTTCAAGACCAGACATTATGTTTGCTGTATGTGCATGTTCAAGGTTCCAAGTAAATCCAAAGGTCTCACATCTTCATGCTGTGAAAAAGATTTTTAATGTAGAATATTGATAATCTTTGATTCTATCAAGAGGGTTGATGTTTTAGAGAGAGAAAGTAGAGAGAGGAAGAGAGAGAAAAACCTACAAAGTATTTTATTAAATGAAACAACCAACACCCTCTCTATCAAAGGGAGGGCTTTTATACCCAAGCCATGGTGGGCTTGGGCCTTCTAACCCATGGACATTTCCATGGGATAGGCTATTTAATAAACTAAAGTAAACAATTAACTACGAGCCTACAACGTTTAATAATATTGTTGGAGTGACCGATACTTCTAATATACGTTAAAAACGTATTTCCAACAATCTCCCCCTAAGGGAGGTCACTCCAAATTACAAATTCCTAAACCTAGCATACTATACTAAGTATTCGTCTTGAGCTCGTAGTCGTTTTCTTTGTTTGTTCTTTTCTTTTTCATTTTGTGAATATGTTGATTATCGTTGGGCTTTGGCTGAGAGCATGTTCTTTGGCCTTTCACATGCAGTCTTTGCCTTCTTGTGATGTTCGCCTCTTCGTGACTCCATGTCCCACATACCTATCCTTTGTTGAATTCTTGAAAGTATCAGAGTTGTTATAGCGGAAGACTTTTAGGTCATACTTTCTTGAATTTTGCTCAAGTATTTGATTGCAGAGGGAATAAGTATGTGAGGACGACTTCTTCTGGTACACCGCAAAGCCACCGTCTTCAAATGCATCAACATAATAAGAAACGAACGAAATGGCTTAGAACATTTCGTCCTTAAACGGTAGCGTTTTACCTCCGGTCGATGAAGACCGTTGGACGATATGAGATAACGTACCCGTGACGGATAGTTTCAATTAAGTAACTTCCTGACAGGATTTCGCGGGTAAACCCGTTCTCTTTACTCGACCGTCACTAAGCCTGACTGCGAACATAAAGAGTGAATCACTTGGATAATAAATTATCTTTGTGATTGAAGCCGTCAATTCATGAACCTGGAACAAGTGAATTTCAATTAAGATATTCACCATTGTTTCTTTCCAGTTGTCACGAGCTTGATTCGTATAGAATCTTGCACGTCACCTACCAAGTGTTGTTTGATGTTAACACTAGAAGGATTTCCACCCATCATTGTGAACACTAAATAGTGTCACTCTGAGTGTTCTGGCAAGATCATACGATAATGCGTAGAGACCTGGAACGAGTTTAAGTTCAATTAAACAAGATTGGTTTCTAAAGAACCGCACGTGTCACCTATCATGAGCTTGTTTGATGTTGGCTCAAGCAGGATTTCCATCTTCATAGTAATACTTACGTATCACTCAGATGTTCTGGCAATAATGCAAGATTATTGCGTAGGACTCATAAAAACTTTCTTACTTTTCACAGTGTGTGAAGAAGCAAGGAATACATGACAAGTGTCCTAATGAGACTTTTGATGATCTCGTGGCTCTAGACTCGATTGTGCGTTTTGTTTTTGCTGAGCGGAGGCTGGAGAGGATTGCCACCTTTTCAATATCAATTCATTCAAGTGAATGAAACGATAGATAACGTGTTAAACTCCGTGACATTAAAACAAATATCTTTTGAGAGATATTTGAGTTAGCTGGGAGGGGTTGTGCATCGCATCACTGGGTCCATGATACTTTATCGTCTTCAAGATGTGTTGACCCGGTTTCTGCCTAGGTTGTAAGGAGGGTGATGAGATGGCATTTGTACATGATCTCATCGTTCTTTTCGGGCTTTTAATGCACTAATTTGTCATAAAATATATGCTTGCTTTTATGTTTATGTGTATTTTAGGTATGGATATCGTGAAAAAGACAAAAGATCACAAGATACAAGGAAAAACAAACACAAGAAACGAAGACGCACAATGAACCGGGCTCTTAAGCATGAATTATCCAAGATATACCCTTGAAGACTTGAAGATATGTGAGATTGATCCTCAATGAATGAAGAAATGACACTTAAAACCCTTGTATATTGATAATTACAAGTTTGGTCCCTTAAGTTTGTCAAAATTACACAAAAGGTCCTTTAACTTTGAAGAAATGGCAAGATTGGTCCCTCAACAATTCCAAATTGTCAATTATGGTCCCTCATCAAACCAAAGATACATTGAAGACCTTTGAAGATCAAGAATGTCCAAGATTAGCCCCTGAAATATCTCAAAATGACAAAAATAACCCTTGTAAACCTTTTTCCAAAAGTTTGTGCCAAAACTGCCAAGTTGTGAAAGTTATTAACAAAGGAAAACACGTTTTAGGGCTGAAAAACTTGTTTTACCACTTTTCCCAAAAGCCAAGGACCAAACCTGCCATTTTGAAAGTTTAAATGGTTTAAACACGCACCAAACAAAACACCTCCCCTAATTTCGGATCAAAACATGTTACTGTTTACCCACATGAACCCAGTTACCATCTAACTTAAAACAAAGGGTTAATTAAAATTACCCACACCCACGCTTGATTCACCTCACCTGAATCCCATCCCAACAATAAATCTTCCCTCTCCACACATCTATGGACCCCACGCCCAAACCCGTCCACCAATGAAAATAGAACTTAACCTCCAAGGCAAAGACACGTGTCAAGATCAACGTTTTTTACTCATGGCTTGGTCACAACGCAAAAATGAACGAATGGGATCAAATTGGACAGCATATTCCATCAAATGATCTAGAAGACTTCAGGGGCACCTTTGAGATTTTATAGCTTAGGGTTTCATGTAAATTTCTTCCTAGTTGCCTATAAATAGACTCCTCAACCTGTGAGAGAGCTTGGTTCCAGTCTTAGGCTATAATCTTTGTAATTCCTTTTTAAGTTTAATAAAATTTGAATTTCTGAAAATTTTGGATTCTCTTTTTGATTTGATTAAAAGTTGGTGTTTGAATAGCCTAATTCTGAGTTCCATTTGATTGATAAGACCTACCTTAATCTTGTGTTTAAGGCACGTCTTGGTTCATAAGGTTTTTAAGGTTTGAAAACCTTGAAATTCTAGGTTCTGTTTTGGCTTATTCTGTGTACTAACCCTTAGCCAAAAGCCTTGAGCTCCTTCAAGCTTGTTGACACGAAGCCTGGGAAGAGTTCTAAGCCCTTGGTTGAGTTTGTTTGCTGCTTGTGTTGAAGACATATCATAATCAAAGCCTTGTTCTGCTTTGAACATCAGCAGGCTTTGATTATCTTCCTTAGAGTACCTTGGTCTTGTTCTAGCTGTTGAACAAGATCCAAGGAGCTTAGCTGGCCTTCCTAGGAAGTGAGGAAAGGCAGGTATAATCTCTTGGTTAAGATTCCCCTAAAATATTTCATGTTTATGCCTGTTTTGGATTTGGTGATTGATTTTGAGTTCTTGTGTTTCTGCTAGTGATTTTTGAGTTTGATTGTGTTAGTTGCTATCTAGTAAGTGTGTTTGATCATTAAAATTAGTAGGGTATTAGTTAAAATCACAAGTTTCTTTGTTAAGTGATAGATTAAGGAGTGTTTGGGATTACTGCATAAATTGGATTTGTGGTTTGTTAAGTGGTTGTTTGTTGCAGTTAAGTGTTGGTATCTGTTATTTAGGTGCTATTGTTCATCTGTTTGCAGGTTTGAGAGTTTGAAACACATAGATTCAATAAATAGGTTGTAAAATCTTGGATAATTGGTAAAATTGGCTAAGGTTTTGAGGACACCTAGATCTAAGCTTAGGCTAGGGCTAACAAGTGCTAAAACTTAGTTAATCACACCAGGAGAAGAGATTTGAGTGCTTGAAATTGGATCTAGTGTCAAATAGATCAGCAAACATTTTTCTGCATTTGTTCATTGTTCATCAGCAACCTTCTAGTGCTTTGATCTTGTTGTTTACTTGGATTCAGTGTTTGTTACAAGTTGATTTGTGCTTCTTCTTAGTTTATATAGCTTGTGTGTGCATCCTGTTGAGTTTGGTTAGCTTATTGTGGCTAAATTTGCTTATTAAGTGCTTAACTGCTTATTTCCATATCTAGTGCATATCTGGTGACTGTTTGGCTTATTGTGGCTTATTGTGTGAACCAATTTGTGATTTTATTATTGCTATTGACTCCTTGTGATTCACTGATCACAAGGGTGCCTTTGTTTCCAATTGAATCAAACCAGAACTCTCAAATAAGCTTGGTCAATTAGTCAAAGCAGTGGGAACTCCTTTCCCCTGCTACTTTCCATTGATAGTGTAAAACTGGTGTCAGCTTATCAATAAGCTATAACAGCTTATTCTATCAAGCAACAACTTAGATTTTGTAATAGGTGCTCATCATTTGACCCATTTGTTCATACTGGAGCATTTGGTGTGTTGACTTTAGGGTTTGACTAGAAAACGAACTTCATTGACTTTTTAATAAGTGCTTATTGGCTTATTCTGGCTTATTGGTTTTGCTTATTGGAATTTTGTTGATTTTTTTGGCTTATTGAGTCCATTTGTGAACTTTTGCAAGTTGAATCAAGTCCTGAGGTGCCTTATTTCTCAAAAACGACTATTTTGTCTTTTAGTGAAATAATCCTTTTCTTATTCTGGCTTATTGAGTGTGCTTTTTCAAAAATTCTTTTTATAGATCTCATAAGCATCCCAAAAGAAGGTTGTTTGTTAAATTAGAGCTTATGGCATTAGCTTATTGCTTAACGGGCTAAAAAGCCCAATAAGAATAAGCTGTTGGCTTAATAAGCTGTGATAAGCTCACATTCAGCTTTTGGGCCTTTAGAGTTTTGTGTTTAGAATTAAATTTTGATTCAGATTGGGCTTTTCCAAGTTAATTGGGCCAGGTTTGACTTTTTGGGCCCAAAAGCCCATTTGTGTTGACTGTTTTGGGTTTTGGCCCATTTGGAGGCCCAATAGGGGTATTCTGGTCATTTCACTTTAATTTTCTGTTTATTTAGGTTAAAATATACTAGTTTGCAAGTTTTTAGAATTTTTTATAATTTTTGCATTTTTATTATTATTTTAATATTATTTTATTATTATTTTTCAAATTTCACATTTTTCAAGTTTTTACATTTTTCTTAGCTTAAATACATTAAAATAGGAATTTAGCAACTTTTAGAATAATTTTATCACTTTTAGATTAATTTTTATAATTATTTTAAGTTTCAATAGATTTTAATAATTTTAATTAGTTTTAAAAATAGTATTAATTGGTTTTTAATTTCATAAAAATAGTTTTTAGTCTTTTTATTTCATTTTAAAGGTTTACAAACTTGAAAATCTTAGTTTGGAATTTTTATTAGTTAATTTTGATTTTTAAAGGCTTTAATTAGCATTTAAAAATTAATATTTAATTAAATAAAAGGTTTTGGCAATTTTGGATTTTTTGTAAACCCTTAGTTTATTTTATTTTATTTTTAGTGAATTTTTGGGAATTTTTAGAATTTATTTTTGTTTTGGTCATTTTTACGATTTTACGTTTTTTACGTCGTAGTGTAATTTTCACGTATCCGTCTTTCCATCCCCATCTTCTTAATATTAATCTCAAATCATTACAAGTTGGAACACACACATATACCTCCTTGGGAAACGAACTCTCTCTCTTTTATTTGATTGGGTCATTAATATACGTTTCATTAACGTGTATTTAATACTTACCGCTTTCACGCTCTTTTTCCTAAAAGGGTGTGAGTTTACCACAACCATTTTGGCGCCGCTGCCGGGGAGGTGTGTTGTGCTTTAATTTGGAAGCTTTTGTTTTTGATATTATCCATAATAAGTATTTGTGTTAAGTGGAACTCCCTTAACACGTATTATCGGTTTTCGGTTTTCTTTGTGAATATTATTACTATATTGTATACGTATCACAATAAAAATACAATATCTCCAAAAGTGTGAAAACACAACCTTGATTTGGGATTTCATCACTCAATCATTGTATTCGAATCTCAAACAAAAATAAAAAGGCAAAAATAAATAAATACTTTCGTGAAGCTCGATTTTGAAAAATACGAACTTTAAGGTGAATAGATAGGCAACGTGCTATAAAAGGCCGTTAAAGGGAAGCTAGGTACTTAAGTGATTCGTGCCACCTCATTCCCCCCGTTCACTTGTGAGTATTTGATTTTGAAAGCTAAACGAGGGTTTTGCCGCCCAAAGTATTATTACGTATCATATATATTTGCTTGGTTTCTTTGTGATTAAACCCTCTTGAATGATTTGGTGTTCCAGCATCGTTCTAAAGTCATTCGAAGGCGTTCACTCCACGTGATCTTTTTCATTCTTTTGAGGCTTCTTTAATCAAGAGTTTGATTCGAGGAGAGATTTTTGTAGATTCATTGTCTACGTAATACAACCAAAATCCAAAAAAAATTAAAAACCATCAAAAACACAAAAAAATTCAAAAACGTAAAAACTCCAAAAAGAATCTTCTTTGCTCACCTCCCATACTTCGTAAGGTTTATGCAAACTCGCTCTCAAGCGAAACGTGCTCGTAAACGTCGTCAACAAGAAGTGAACCACACCTTGGTTGATAAATCTCCAATTGTCGAACACGTTGTAGAACAAATAGTCTCCATGCCTAATCGTACTATGATGGAGTTGCTTCAAGCACCCACCGAGGGTTTTGGAGAAGCGATTGTGATTCCCGCTATCCTTGCGGAGAATTTCGAAATTAAAACGGGTTTAATGTCGATGCTACAAGAAAACAAATTTCGAGGTCATGAAAAAGATAACCCGCACTATCACATACGGAATTTTAATCGTCTCACCGCAACGAGCAAGTTTAAGGATGTTCCACACGACGCCATTAAGATGATGTTGTTTCCATACTCATTAGATGGTCCCGCCAAAATTTGGTTAGAGAAAGAACCCCCAAATTCGATTTTGACGTGGGGTGATCTTGTGTCCAAATTCGTGAATCAATTTTTTCCACCATCGAAAACGACACATTTAAAAAATGAAATTTCACGGTTTACGCAAAAACCTAATGAAAGTTTTTCCATGGCATGGGAACGATTTAAAGAGATGTTACATGAATGTCCACACCATGATTTTTCCGAATTGCATCAAATAGATACTTTTTACAATGGACTTAACGATCATGAACGTGATTATTTGAATGCCGCCGCGGGTGGTAATTTTTTGTGCAAAACGACAAATGAAGCTTTAACTATCATCGAGAATAGATCTAAGGTTTACAACCCTCGTAACACACCGAGTGTTGCCAACATGGGTTCATCATCGTCACGTAACATGAACGTTCTCCAAAACGAAGCAAATGAGGAAAATAGATTTTTCGATCGTTTTTCATCACTTATGACCCATTGGAAGGCTAAGGAAGCTTCCAATTCCGCATCCGTCAAAGTCATTGATAAGAGTTGTTTATCGTGTGGAGGAGCACATGATCTTTCCGAGTGCATTACCGCCGGTGGTAACACTTCGAGTGCTTACGTAGCCAAGGGAACTTTTGGTCAAAATTCACGTCCAAACCAAGTTTCTCAAAATCAAAATGTTAACAACTATCGAAATAATCGAGGAAATGGTTACCAAGGCAATTCACGTAATTACATTAAAGGGACATATACAAGTGGTAACAATGGGCAAGTTTCAAATCAAAACCAAAATCGTGATTTTCAAAATACGAGTCAAGGTTTTCAAAATGCTCATACTAAAAACCTTAATTGTGAATTTTTGGATTACGCAAAGGCCAACGATGCTAAATTCGATAATATGCAACGTGAAATGATAAGTTTAAGAACCGAGTTGAAGAACGAGTTAAAAAATGAGCTTGCAAACGAATTAAAAACTCACGCTAATAAAATGGAGGGTAATGTTCAACGTCTTCAACAAAATCAACAAAAGATGGAACAAGGCCAACATGAAATTAAGCTAGAGTTATTAAAAGCGGATCAAAGGCAATCTAAATTCGAAGACCGAATGGCAAGCATGTTTGAAGCCATAATGTGTAAACCGTCTTCCTCGGGTGGTCTTCCTAGTGATACCATTGCAAACCCGAAGGGTGAAATGAAGGTTATTACTACTCGAAGTGGTAAAACTTTTAATGAACCCATTTCTCGTGCAAATATTTCCAAGGAGAAGGAAATTGAAAATGAACCCGAGGTGGTGGTTGAAAAGGAGCATATCTCAAGCCCACGAAGTACCGCTCATACCACACCTACTGTCGAACCCTTACCAATTGTGGAACCCGAGATTCCAAGGCCGATGCCTAATGCCCAACCCACACCACCCTTGCCGTACCCATCGAGACGTAATAAGGAGAAACTTAATGAACGTAACAAACAACAAATCGAGCTTTTTATTAAAATGTTTCAACAAGTGCATTTTGACGTAAGTCTAGCCGACGCGTTGTTATACATGCCTCGTTTCGCCTCCACTTTCAAAAGTATGATGAACGATAAGGAGAAGCTTTCCAAGCTATCTAATTGTTCTTCGGTTTATCTTAACCGAATACCGGAAAAAGTAGGAGACCCCGGGAAATTCCTTATCCTGTGTGATATTCAAGAAATGGAAGAATGCCTTGCTTTAGCCGATCTTGGTGCAAGCATTAATTTGATGCCTTTTTCGATGTGGAAATCGCTATCACTTCCGGCTCTTACTCCTTCGAAGATGTTCATTGAAATGGCCGATCATTCAACAATTCTCGCATGTGGAATTGCCGAAGATGTTTTCGTTAAGGTTGGGAAATTCTACTTTCCCGTCGATTTTATCGTTGTAGACATTCCCGCGGATCCACAAGTTCCTCTAATTTTGGGCCGTCCATTTTTAGACACCTCGAGATCGATTATCGATGTTCATGCTCGAAAAATAACCTTACGATTTAACGAGGAAGAACTTGTCATCAACGCTACCAAAAATTCGACACCTTCCCATGTTTACGCTATCGCTACTATAAATCACGTCGATTTAATTGACGTGGTTTGCGATGAATTTTCACAAGAAGTGTTAGAATTTTCCGAAGGTTCCATTAGTGGCAATCCCACTATTCTCGATCCTATTGTTGCTAAAAATTCACACTCTCTCGCTCCATTCGAAGGAGGCGATTTTATCGACAGTGAAGAAAATGTGAACAATAGTAACGAAAAAATTCCATCATATTTTCCGCCGGTGGAAATTATGAGTGTCGAACCAAAATCTTCAATCGAGGATCCACTAATCCTAGAATTGAAAGACCTTCCACCTCATCTAGAATACGCATTTCTAGAAGGTGAAGATAAGTTGCCGATAATTATTGCGAAAGATCTTTCCGATAACGAAAAAACCGCACTTATAAATATCTTGAAAGCTCACAAAGGAGCAATTGCGTGGAAAATCTCCGACATTAAAGGAATTGATCCTAAATTTTGTACTCACAAGATATTAATGGAGGAAGATTACAAGCCCGCAATCCAATCTCAAAGAAGGGTAAACCCCAAAATTCACGATGTCATAAAGAAAGAGGTTTTAAAACTTCTAGACGCGGGAATGATTTATCCAATCTCGGATAGTCCATGGGTAAGCCCAATCCATTGTGTCCCTAAGAAGGGAGGAATGACCGTTGTGCCCAACGAAAACAACGAGTTAATTCCAACACGTGTCGTGACCGGTTGGGGAGTTTGTATCGATTATCGTAAACTCAACGATGCAACTCGAAAAGACCATTTTCCCTTGCCATTTATGGATCAAATGTTGGAGCGACTTGCGGGAAACGATTTCTATTGCTTTTTAGATGGTTTTTCCGGTTACTTTCAAATCCCTATCGACCCTCGTGATCAAGAGAAAACTACGTTTACGTGTCCTTATGGAACGTTCGCTTATCGTAGAATGCCTTTCGGACTTTGTAATGCACCCGGTACGTTTCAACGGTGTATGATGGCTATTTTCCACGACATGATCGAGAAGTCGATGGAAGTGTTCATGGATGATTTCTCGGTATTTGGTGATTCGTTTACATCATGCTTAAATAACTTAGAAAAAATGTTAAAACGATGTGAAGAAACCAATCTCGTGCTTAATTGGGAAAAATGTCACTTTATGTGCAAGCAAGGAATCGTCTTAGGACATAAAATATCAAAAGCGGGGATTGAGGTCGACAAAGCAAAAATCGACATCATTTCGAAATTACCTTACCCCAAAACCGTCAAGGGAGTTCGAAGTTTCTTAGGACATGCCGGCTTTTATCGACGCTTCATTAAAGATTTCTCGAAAATATCTCGACCGATGACACATCTACTCGAAAAAGATGCTCCTTTTGTCTTTAACGAAGATTGTGTCCGAGCTTTCGAAACTCTTAAAAAGAAACTCACCGAAGCTCCTATTCTAGTAGCTCCAAATTGGAATCTTCCATTTGAGCTAATGTGCGATGCTAGCGACTATGCAATTGGTGTCGTTTTAGGGCAACGCTATGAAAAACACTTCCGTCCTATACATTATGCTAGTAAAACGATGACCGAGGCTCAAATGAAATATACTACCACGGAAAAGGAATTCCTCGCCGTAGTATACGCTTTTGAAAAATTCCGACCTTATCTCGTTTTAACTAAAAGCATAGTGTATACGGACCATTCGGCTATCAAGTACCTATTGGCTAAGCAAGACGCTAAACCAAGGTTGCTTCGATGGATTCTCCTCCTCCAAGAATTTGATGTCACCGTGCTTGACAAAAAAGGAGCCGAGAATCTAGCCGCCGATCATCTTTCACGCTTAGAGGATCCTCACAAAGATGTCTTCGAGAACAAGGAAATTACCGAAACATTTCCTCTCGAAACACTTGGTGTGGTGAATTCTAAAGATGACACCCCATGGTTTGCGGACATCGCAAATTACCATGCGGGCAACTTCATAATCAAGGGTATGACGACGCAACAAAAACGAATATTCTTTCGTGACGTCAAGTTCTATTTTTGGGACGACCCTTATCTCTTTCGAGTATGTGCGGATCAACTCGTTCGACGTTGTGTTCATGGCACCGAAGCTACTAATATCCTTAGAGCTTGTCACGAGGGACCCACGGGTGGTCACCACGGTGCTAATCTCACGGCTAAGAAAGTGTTCGATGCCGGTTTCTTTTGGCCTACAATCTATCGTGATGCACACGTACTTGTGAAATCATGTGATTCTTGTCAACGTCAAGGAAAATCCTCACAAAAGGATGAAATGCCACAAAACATTATTCAAGTTTGTGAGATTTTCGACGTTTGGGGCATAGATTTTATGGGACTGTTTCCTTCGTCTCGAGGAAAAAAATATATCCTCGTCGCCGTCGATTACTTATCCAAATGGGTGGAGGCTAAGGCTTTACCTATGAATGACGCGCGTGTTGTTGTCAAGTTCTTGAAACAACTATTCTCTCGGTTTAGAACCCCTCGTGCTATTATAAGCGATCATGGAACCCATTTTTGTAACGACCAATTTGAAAAAGTCTTGAAGAAGTATGGAGTTACACATCGTTTTTCTACGGCTTATCACCCGCAAACGAGTGGGCAAGTCGAGGTTTCAAACCGAGCCTTGAAGAGAATTTTAGAAAGGTCGGTTGGAGAGAACCGTGCTTCGTGGTCCGACAAACTCGACGATGCTTCATGGGCATTCCGTACCGCTTACAAAACGCCTATCGGTTGTACACCGTATAAGTTGGTTTATGGAAAGAATTGTCACTTGCCTATCGAATTGGAACATAAAGCATATTGGGCATTAAAGCATGCCAATTTTGACTTAAAAACCACGGGGGATCACCGGAAAATACAATTGAATGAATTAGATGAATTGAGAGATCTTGCTTATGAAAATTCATTAATTTTTAAAGAAAAGACTAAAAAGTTTCATGATGCTAAAATTAAAAACCGTGTTTTTAACGTTGGTGATCAAGTACTACTTTTTAACTCTCGTTTGAAAATATTTTCCGGTAAGTTGAAATCCCGTTGGTCCGGTCCGTTCACCGTCACCCAAGTTTTTCCATATGGGACCATTGAGCTAGCTCAAAATGATGGTCCCAATTTCAAGGTGAATGGACATCGCCTTAAGCACTACTTTGGTGGGAAGTTCCTCTCTTGAACGACCTCGACCAAGTCACCTTCCCCAATGATAATTAGACATTGAGGGGATCGAGTAGAGCTCATGACTCGGTAATCAAAAACGAGGTGCTTCGTGGGAGAGTTCCCATGTCTATCCATGTACATATTATCGCTTTCTTATGTAGTTAATCTAAGGGGATTTGTGCCCTTCCAACTCGTTGTTTCGTGGTTGTTTGTGATTGTGATTTCTAGATCATCAATATTCACTTTCGAAGCCTCTCGTGTTCGTTTCACTCGAGTTTCGATCGTTTGCTTTGAAGGAATTTTTCACGAATCCACGACATATATCCTTAATTGTTCTAACAATAGTCTTTTAGCATAATTCATAAACGGCTTTAGATTATTTGTTTCTTACCCTTTCCATACTAGATCCTAAGCATTCGACTTTTCGTCTCTAGTATGGGGGTACTCCACCCTTAGACTCGAAACATTGAGGACAATGTTTACTTTCAGTATGGGGGGGTGAATAGATACTTGCCTTGCCCACGTCCTCGTGCACTCCAAAATTTATCGTTTTTGTTTTTATTCGTAATAAGGCTAAAAATGGCCAAATTTTAAAATTTTTCGTAGTTTTTCATATGTGTTTTTGAGACACATATGTATATTTTCCGTTGGGTAGAATAAGAGCTAATTTTTTACTTGATGGGCATTTGGAGCCCCTAACATTCCTTAACCCGCTAAATCAAGTTTTGCTAGACTTTTATATAGGGAACTTTAAAACGCGAAGGTCTTAATTCATATGAGTTAAGAACAAGAACTCTTCGCAAGTTTCTATAAATGATCCTTGAAAGTCATCTATCGTAGGAACTTTAAAACGCAAGATCTAAAACTTATCCAAGTCTAAGAGATTGCAAGATCCTATAGTGGCTTGAAAACCTAAAACTTCGATTTATTATAGTCTTAATGAAAGCTAAATTTAGCTTAATTTTGACTTGCACGGCTAAGTATTCACGAGTCTCTTTAATTAGAGGTCTTTATATAGTGAAGAACAATAGATGATAGAGTTAGACAAGTGATCATGCTAAACGTAGAACATGAAAATGTGTTTTCAAAAACTCATGTGTTTTTAATTGTGGCTTTTTCTCCCATAAGATCAATGCATTAGGAAATAAATAATTGTAATAAATAAAGTCGTACGATTTGAAAGAATTACTTAGCTATTAGCCTAAGATCGTTTAAAAGTTGCTCGTGTTCGAATAGAGTTCATAGCCGAGGCATAACTTATTGAAGCGGGACGCGAAGATTGGCAAAGTCCAAAAAGGCCCTCACAAGGCATGAGGACTCCATTTTGTTGCTAAAGATCCAAGATGATGTGAAGTATCATTATTCCAAAGTCAATATGAAGGATCGAGACACACGACGAAAAGCATACTCCCTAAAGATCATGGAGAAAATCTATCCAAAAAGACCCTCACGAGGTATGAGGATAAATATATCCAAGTCCGAAAAGGAGGCGGATCGTTGCATATCAAAATCCTGAATAAAGATTGAAGAAAAATGATGAAGTCGTGGTCCAATTGTTGAAGAATCTCTCAAAAATGTCAAGTGAAGAAATTCCATATATGAAGAGAAGACCATAATTTCAAGAACGTCTTCCCAAGATTTGAAGTATGAAGTACATGCCAAATATCGGTCCGAGAAAGGTCTCGAATCGCGAAACGAGTTATGTCAAGATATGAACTTAAGGAGAATACGAGAAGCCGTTTTAAAAGATTTTGTCCACTAGCTAACTATTAATTAAATCGTCCTACTTTATTTTTGGCCCTAATAAATATCAAAATAAGTCAATATGAATCACTTGTGATCCATGACAAATAGTTAAAAAAGTTTAGAAACCTTTCATTTTCTTTAATAAATTACGATTGCGGGGAGAAAAAGTATTACACAATTTTAATACATGAGTAGTGTTAGCATTGTGACTTGTACCAACAATGATCTTGTTTTTGCACTTAGCATGGAATGTGTGACAATCAAGGATGACGAAATTTACTCTATGGAACATTCATTTGTTTCTATTCATCGACCCTAAAAGTCACTCTTTTGTGATGAAAATCATACATAATGTCTCTAACGCATCGTAGTAATAGCATAGTTTGTTTTTTTTTCAATAAAGGGTAATAAAATGAAATTTTGGAGTTGTTACGATACTTTATCCTAGCATTGCGTGAGGACACGGCAATGGCTTAGTATGGGGGAGTGATGAGATGGCATTTGTACATGATCTCATCGTTCTTTTCGGGCTTTTAATGCACTAATTTGTCATAAAATACCATATATATGCTTGCTTTTATGTTTATGTGTATTTTAGGTATGGATATCGTGAAAAAGACAAAAGATCACAAGATACAAGGAAAAACGAACACAAGAAACGAAGACGCACAATGAACCAGGCTCTTAAGCATGAATTATCCAAGATATACCCTTGAAGACTTGAAGATATGTGAGATTGATCCTCAATGAATGAAGAAATGACACTTAAAACCCTTGTATATTGATAATTACAAGTTTGGTCCCTTATGTTTGTCAAAATTACACAAAAGGTCCTTCAACTTTGAAGAAATGGCAAGATTGGTCCCTTAACAATTCCAAATTGTCAATTATGGTCCCTCATCAAACCAAAGATACATTGAAGACCTTTGAAGATCAAGAATGTCCAAGATTAGCCCCTGAAATATCTCAAAATGACAAAAATAACCCTTGTAAACCTTTTTCCAAAAGTTTGTGCCAAAACTGCCAAGTGGTGAAAGTTATTAACAAAGGAAAACACGTTTTAGGGCTGAAAAACTTGTTTTACCACTTTTCCCAAAAGCCAAGGACCAAACCTGCCATTTTGAAAGTTTAAATGGTTTAAACACGCGCCAAACAAAACACCTCCCCTAATTTCGGATCAAAACATGTTACTGTTTACCCACATGAACACAGTTACCATCTAACTTAAAACAAAGGGTTAATTAAAATTACCCACACCCACGCTTGATTCACCTCACCTGAATCCCATCCCAACAATAAATCTTCCCTCTCCACTCATCTATGGACCCCACGCCCAAACCCGTCCACCAATGAAAATAGAACTTAACCTCCAAGGCAAAGACACGTGTCAAGATCAACGGTTTCTACTCATGGCTTGGTCACAACGCAAAAATGAACGAATGGGATCAAATTGGACAGCATATTCCATCAAATGATCTAGAAGACTTCAGGGGCACGTTTGAGATTTTATAGCTTAGGGTTTCATGTAAATTTCTTCCTAGTTGCCTATAAATAGACTCCTCAACCTGTGAGAGAGCTTGGTTCCAGTCTTAGGCTATAATCTTTGTAATTCCTTTTTAAGTTTAATAAAATTTGAATTTCTGAAAATTTTGGATTCTCCTTTTTATTTGATTAAAAGTTGGTGTTTGAATAGCCTAATTCTGAGTTCCATTTGATTGATAAGACCTACCTTAATCTTGTGGTTAAGGCACGTCTTGGTTCATAAGGTTTTTAAGGTTTGAAAACCTTGAAATTCTAGGTTCTGTTTTGGCTTATTCTGTGTACTAACCCTTAGCCAAAAGCCTTGAGCTCCTTCAAGCTTGTTGACACCAAGCCTGGGAAGAGTTCTAAGCCCTTGGTTGAGTTTGTTTGCTGCTTGTGTTGAAGACATATCATAATCAAAGCCTTGTTCTGCTTTGAATAACAACAGGCTTTGATTATCTTCCTTAGAGTACCTTGGTCCTGTTCTAGCTGTTGAACAAGATCCAAGGAGCTTAGCTGGCCTTCCTAGGAAGTGAGGGAAGGCAGGTATAATCTCTTGGTTAAGATTCCCCTAAAATATTTCATGTTTATGCCTGTTTTGGATTTGGTGATTGATTTTGAGTTCTTGTGTTTCTGCTGGTGATTTTTGAGTTTGATTGTGTTAGTTGCTATCTAGTAAGTGTGTTTGATCATTAAAATCAGTAGGTGCCTTATTTCTCAAAAACGACTATTTTGTCTTTTAGTGAAATAATCCTTTTCTTATTTCTGGCTTATTCAGTGTGCTTTTTCAAAAATTCTTTTTACAGATCTCATAAGCATCCCAAAAGAAGGTTGTGTGTTAAATTAGAGCTTATGGCATTAGCTTATTGCTTAATGGGCTAAAAAGCCCAATAAGAATAAGCTGTTGGCTTAATAAGCTGTGATAAGCTCACATTCAGCTTTTGGGCCTTTAGAGTTTTGTGTTTAGAATTAAATTTTGAGTCAGATTGGGCTTTTCCAAGTTAATTGGGCCAGGTTTGACTTTTTCGGCCCAAAAGCCCATTTGTGTTGACTGTTTTGGGTTTTGGCCCATTTGGAGGCCCAATAGGGGTATTCTGGACATTTCACTTTAATTTTCTGTTTATTTAGGTTAAAATATACTAGTTTGCAAGTTTTTAGAATTTTTTATAATTTTTGCATTTTTATTATTATTTTAATATTATTTTATTATTATTTATCAAATTTCACATTTTTCAAGTTTTTAAATTTTTCTTAGCTTAAATACGTTAAAATAGGAATTTAGCAACTTTTAGAATAATTTTATCACTTTTAGATTAATTTTTATAATTATTTTAAGTTTTAATAGATTTTAATAATTTTAATTAGTTTAAAAAATAGTATTAATTGGTTTTTAATTTCATAAAAATAGTTTTTAGTCTTTTTATTTCATTTTAAAGGTTTACAAACTTGAAAATCTTAGTTTGGACTTTTTATTAGTTAATTTTGATTTTTAAAGGCTTTAATTAGCATTTAAAAATTAATATTTAATTAAATAAAAGGTTTTAGCAAGTTTGGATTTTTTGTAAACCCTTAGTTTATTTTATTTTATTTTTAGTGAATTTTTGGGAATTTTTAGAATTTATTTTTGTTTTGGTCATTTTTACGATTTTACGTTTTTTACGTCGTAGTGTAATTTTCACGTATCCGTCTTTCCATCCCCATCTTCTTAATATTAATCTCAAATCATTACAAGTTGGAACACACACATATACCTCCTTGGGAAATGAACTCTCTCTCTTTTATTTGATTGGGTCATTAATATACGTTTCATTAACGTGTATTTAATACTTACCGCTTTCACGCTCTTTTTCCTAAAAGGGTGTGAGTTTACCACAACCAGAGGGCTTCTTTCTTTACACCCTTTGTCTTTACAATTCTTTTTCATTATTCAACCCCTTCAATGCTTACCAATACGTCATAACTAGCACCTTGTTGTGATTGTTCCAGTGCTAGCTTAAGTACTTGGTCCGCATTCTGCTACGTTCACAATCCATTCCCCGTCTTTCCTAAGGACTTCTAATTCTATCTAGGGAATTGTCCTTGGGAAGATTCCTCCGGTTCTGGAAGAATGATAGTGTTTTGGTAAGTACTTGTCACCATGAAAATTCCTTTGAAAATCTACTAAGGTACTTGTGATATAAATATCAAATGATTTTGTACCTTAGAGTTTTATGCAACGAAAACGCTCCCCCTTAACATGTGCATAACACATGTTAGGTTAGAAATTTGTTAATTTCTTTTCAATCTTTAGTCAAATATATTAACAAGTCTCCTTAATCCCATTTTCTCCCCTTATCCAAAATGTTAACCATTAATATTTTGGATACTAATAGATTAACCAGTTTGTGGGTAACAAAATGAAATTGGGTTGTTGGCCATATAACATGAAATTCTCCCCCTCAAATGAATGAGGGTAAGTTGTAGTGCTTGAGTATGATATATTTTGAAAGATTTAGAATCTCGTGAGAAATTCTTGAAAAATTAGCATCCTTTCACACTATAACAAGCCACAAAAGCCTTATATTAACATATGAACATATTCACAAGATTAATCATATGGAGGTGACCAGTTTGAAGACGAACCATAATTAAATGGTTCATTCCGTGAGTCTGTGGTGAGCTCCATATGGTCGTCCACCGACGAATCGTTCCAAACTTCGTAGCAACCGTCTCTTCCGCAGTGTTTGCTCAATCTTATTGATGGTGTAGTTTGCGCTTCTTCTGCATTGAGGTGTCCACGTGTATGTGACTGTCGGAAGTGGTTGTCTGGCATTGAGGACGTGTAGATCATCACAAACGTTTTTGAGTGTCCCATCGCTGAACTTGTAAAGCTCAGAGAACCCCATGAATTGCTTCACTCCTGTTGTGTTCGGATAGAACATACCTGGTTCCGGTTGTGATGTTCCCATGTATGGCAGCTTGTCCTTATGATATTGACTTAATGGAGCAGTGTGAGGACGCTGCATGTTGAGTTGCCGCTGATAGCTTTCCACCCCAAGTTGAAAGTCTTCAACTCTGTTGATGATGACAACTCGTCGTGTGAATTGGCGAATGTTGGAGCTTAAGGCAATCCTGACGTCGGTATTTAGATGCGGGACCTTTTCTTTTACAAAGAGTAGAAGAAGATCTTTAGTGTCTTCAAGCGGAAGGTGCTGAAGATCACTCTCTTCGAAAGTATAGTCCCTTTCATCAGCGCGTTTGACCATTCTGTGATTCAGATAATCATATCCAAATACATTCATTGTGGTAGCTTCTTGGATGCTTCGGATTCTAAGATCGGATATAACAAGTGACTTGGTTTTCCCCCGGTTTAAGCAGTTGTAAGCTAACCTCTTCTTCTTGTTCCAGTGATAAACCCCGAGGGCAGCATAAGGATCATAGAATGGGAGCAACTTTCTTCGCCATAATGCTGTTGGAATCTTGTCTTCGATCCATGGTACATCCTCCAGGTTTATCGCCTTTAACATTGTTAGAGATGTTGCATATTTATCCGCCCCGTTTTCAAGATACGCAAGGTCACGAGAGACGAAATATTCCAATGGAAGTGTTGGCGATTGTTGAATCAGGTTCGGTGTTAGAGGTTGTACCACTGGAGTCTGAATCCCTGTAGAGGCTGACTTCATTGCCTTGGTAAGCTCGTTAAAGTGGTATTCGGCCTCATTGTTAGTGATCTTCAGTGTATCGAAGAAATCCACGTTGGCTACCGACATTTTGATGAGCGCTGAGGTTAATGTGGGTTGTCCGTGGTGATACATGAGGAAAGTTGAGAAGTCGGTAGGGTTATTGAGCAGCTGAGTAAGCTCAATATCTGTTGCAGTAGCAAACGAATGTTGTGGGGCAGCTTCAATCATCCACTGTTGAGGTGGAACACTCTCATCAATACTTAAAGATTCAGCAAATGACGGTTCTGGGGAGTTAAGGTTATCGACTTCCATATCCTCAGAAGCGTGCTGATCCATGTTGGAAGGTGTGGAGGTGTTTGTAGTGGGATTGATTTCAGGCATAGATCCTGAGGGTTCATTATTGTGCACAGAAGTCGTGTGTACTTCTTCAGGCATGTTGACTGGGATTTCGTCTTCAATCACAAGTTCTACAGGTTCTCATATAGGAATAGAAGTAGATACCGGTGGAGTAGACGTACCCGAATTGATGTTTGAAGTGACTGAACCCGGCGGATTTACTGTTTGTTGTATGGACCCGGCACCATCTTCCTTTGTTTGCTCAACAACATTCTCAGTTTCCATGTTATCTTCACCCGTAGTATTCTCAACACCACTTGTTCCCGCTTTGTCGGGCTTCTCTATGTTGCCAGTGCCATTACCTTGGTCGTCATCATCATCATCCCCATCTGATTCCTCATACTCATTCACTTCATCATCCTCAGCATCATCATCTTCCTCATCCTCATCTTCTTCTTCATCCTTATCCTCTAATTCATCCTCATTGTGTCCCTCTTCTTCCTCATCCTCCTCATCATTAACATCCTCATCTTCATCCTTACCCTTATCACCATCATTCTCACTATCTATTGTCTCAACCAACTCGTCTTCTTCCTCAACCTCAGGTGCTGCTGCCTCTTTTGTTGTATCTTCACTCATAGCCTTTGTTAGATATTGGAGAACTTTGCGCTTATTCTTGGATTTATAAGCTCCCATGCCTGTAAGGCGTGTGTGAAGTAATTGCATTAATTGGGAGGTCGTTAAACCTGAGGTGAATAGTGTGGGAAGCACTTGATCCACATATGACTTGACTTCATGTTGAATGATGGTCGTCATTTTGGACTCAATGGACGAGAGAAAAACAGCATTCTCGTCGTCACGAGCCGTCTTTTCAGCACGGAATTCCTTGTGCCTTTTTCTGAGACGTTTGACTCTGTCAGATATCCTCTTGAGTTTAGACTTCTCACCGGTTTGTGCGGAGACCGCTGGTTTAGCAGGAGTATTAATCGACACAGTGAGCGTTTTGATTTGTGTTGCCTGGACTTCCATTTGGTGAAGAAGTGTCTAAATAATCTCATCATTGACAGTTAGATATGGAGTTGATGGTCCTGGTTGTTCTGGTGGTGGTGGAGGTGGTGTAACAATAGATTGAGTGGTGGATGCTACAAGTTGTACGGTAGAAGTTGGAGGAATCACTACTAGAGTTAGAGGGGTGGTGGATGGTACAGGTTGTAGGATGGGGGTTGATACTGGTTGTTGGACAATGGGAGCAACTTGAATAGTCGGGGTCATGGATGATACCTGTTATGGGGAGGTGGATGATACCGATTGTACTATCGTTGGTTCAGCCTGTGTGGATGGGTGGTAGATGATGCGGTTTCGGGGGTGGTGGTTAGCACGGGTTGTTGGACGGTGGATAATACAGGTTGTACTACGATAGGGTCAACCAGTGGAACAGTGGTCATCACAGTGCTAATGACCGTTGGGGTGGGTGTAGCCATGGTAGCAAGGTTGCTAGTCACCGTTTGAGAAAGTGGTGGGATGACATTAGATGTTGTTGTGGTGATTGGAACATCCACCAAATTCTCGTTTGTTGACGCATCTGTGTTGGTAACTTCATTTCCATCGCCTTCTTCGTTAAGATATCTCGAAATATCGTGAGAGCTAGAAGTAGACTTACTTTGAGTTTGAGAGGCGGGAGTGAGAGTTGCATGAGCATCATCGGTGACTATTGTGCCCGTTGGAAGTGGTAGTGTGGTGTTGATATTAACATCATCATACAATGTGTTAATAGTTGTTGTATCACTACCACCACTTTCCTCAGTATGTTCCGTTGTCTCAAAGGAAAATGGATCCAATTCTTGGTCATTTGGATCTTCATACACAATGAAATCATCTAAATCAGGATGACCAAACTCATCTAAATCATCAAGTTGTGGTCCTGAACCTGAGCCTCTAGTTGAAGCAAAGGCTTCTGTTCGACTCTGCTGAAGAGTGAGACGTAGCAGTTTATCCTGAGATTAAGTTTCATTAGCAGGTTCATTTGATGACACAGTTGTTTCCTTACCTTTTGGTCGCTTTGCTTGGCGGATTAGTTGATGTTGCTCTTCTTGCGTTTACCTTTTGGATCCTCCGAGGAAGGTGCATTAGCTCTGCGTAACTGTGCTTCAATATCTTGGAGCATTTGTTGATAAGACTCGCTTTCTTTAATGCCTTCATTGATCATAGTGTCCGGGACGAGTGCTGGACGTAAGGCATACTTGGTGGATTGGGAGTCCGGATTTATTTTCAGGATCACGTAGTCATCATCCCTAGTGTGGTAGAATAAATTGCCCCGAGTATCCATACTTTGATACTTCTTCATGAAGTGGTTGATGATAAGCTTTGTGAACCTTGGAAACGGTAGATGAACGGACTTCTTCTTTGTCGCAGTAAATTGATAGCAGAACTCTTCCCAGATGAGAAGTGCATAATCTATTTTGGATGCGGTGTACAATCCCCAAAAGATATGAGCCTGAGGTGGTCTCATGACGTCCGAGCCTCGAGTCTTAGAAGTGAGACATTTGACGAGGATGGTGAAGATCGCCTTCCAAGGTTGCCCAATATGAGATGTGTTGAATTGAGAAAGGAGGGTGATTTCACTGTCATAGTTGAGTGCACGAATTGTTCGGAGCATTTCATCCGTGTCTGGGTTAGCAACAAAATGTTCACCTTTTGCTAACTTGGGAAAGTTAAACAATTGTCGAAAGGTGTTCAAATCAAGTTGCATAGGCCTGTTGTTGATTTTGAAAGATACCACCTTCTTAGACAATTGCCTTGATGAAATCGTCACCGTATGCCAGAATTCGTGGATGTAAATTGCTGGAACTGAGGCAGTGAGTCTGAATGCACCTTGGATTAGAGAGCAGTCAACGATATCCATGGCTATCTTAAAGGCGGGTAAGGCTGGATCATGATCCGCTTGTAATCGTGAGTTGTTCTCAGCAAATCGAAGCCTTTGAGCAATTGGGACAAGTTCAAGATCACGTTGTTGCTGTAGTGCTTCAGTGATCGACATTTTCCTGCTTATGTGACACAAACACAAATGATATACAAACATATATATCTTATATCTATGACATAGTTAAGCATTTGGATTAATATTAATCTAGCATGATGATCCTATAGCACAACCCAAACATGCAAGTGATCTTAAACCATTTTCTGTTGCTATATAGCATGCCATCGCAATCCTATGCTATCTCAAAATTATCACAAGTGTGCAAACCATCGCAATATCCTCCTATCTTAATATTATTTCCATCGCAAAACAATTCTATCGCAATACCATTTCCATCGCAATGCTGTCCTATCGCAATATCCTATCGCAAAAATCCATCGCAATAAATTCTATCGCAATATTGGGGTTTCTGTAACACCCCATTTTAATAAATGGAATGTCACGCGTAATTATGGCGTGTCATCAAAGCATGCAAGGTAATATGTAGTAAAACATACATGACCATAGGGAAAACCGGAATCAAACATCGGTTCCCAAACATAAGCCCAAAACATAAATAAAAGAAATGAAATGAATAAAGACTAAACAAACATAACTATAAGAAGGCAAAAGGAAAAGAAGTCTCTAGCAGCCTCCATCCTATGCACGTCCTCCAAATGCTCGAGTCTTTCCTAGGGTACCTGCCGTTTTGGGACATGGAAAGGAAAGTAACGGCTGAGCAAAACGCTCAGTGCACGGATATAGACATAGTATGAATGACTGAAACATAATAAAGACTTAATAGCAGCGGAAATATATAAGTCCTGGAAAACCTGGTATAGCTTAGTAAAACTGGTTTTATAGTTTGAAAAGCCTTATGTTTATCTTGTAAAAACTGTTTAACATATTTTACCATTAGCCCATATAGGTCATGAAAAGGTCACGTGCATGAATACTTAGAGGGGTGACCTCATCATGCAAATTAGAGGGGATGCCTCTAACTTAATATACTGGTTTAGGTAGGAGGGATCAACTCCTTGTGAAGGATGCAAGGCACACATCACTTTCACCATGAAATCCTGAATGAAACATGTAACTAGGATGCACCCATACGCCCCACATGATATAAATACTATGGCCAAAACTGAAAGGACGCCACGAGCAATCACTTCGCTGTGGGGAAGTCATAACATTGGTGCCTCCAATGTTATGGTTATGGTACCTCCATAACTAGGTGAACTGGTCATGCTTCTATATGGCTATAGGTTATGCTAATTAAACATAAGCAATTCAAAAACATATAAAACAATTACTGGGAAAATAGTTGGCTACATACGGGGAATCCTAATAAGGAAAGAATGTCCATACTGAAAGGACGGGAATCCGTACCTCAAGTCTAGTGAATGAACGGAAGAGAGAATCCTACTTCTGGATCACTAATGCTACATGAATACGCACGTGTATAAGTATCTGATTACTGAATACGTACTAGGTTTTATGTCATGTCTTAACTTATTTTATATGTTTTAAGTCATGTTTTACTGTTTTAAGCTTTAATCTGTGTTTATCTTATATTCTGTTTAATCTGATTAAGTATTTCTGGTATTCCATGTATTATTATACTTACTGTGTAATAATAAGTAACTTTCCAAAAATAGTAGGTTTCCAAGAATAGAAAGTTTCCAAAAATAGAAAGTTTCCAAAAATAGAAAGTTTCCAAAAATAGAAAGTTACCAAAAATAGAAAGTTTCCAAAAATAGAAAGTTTCCAAAAATAGAATTACTGCTTAAAATAGATGAGTTTCTAAAAATAGAAAGTTTCCATAAATAGATTAGCTGCCTTAATTAAATAAGTTTCCATAAATAGATTAGCTGCCTGAAATAAATAACTTTCTAAAAATAGAAGGTTTCCATAAATAGATTAGCTGCCTTATTTAATTAAGTTTCCGTAAATAGATATAAGCTAGTTAAATAAGCCAAGTATATAAGCCTAAGTGTTTTCATGATTATTTTCTAAGTTATTTGATATAATGTATAGTTTAATAATTATTTCATGTAATTTAATTAAACTGTAGGTTAAAATATTTAATTAAAGTATAGCATGTTTTTAATTAAATAAAGTTACATACTTAGGTTAAAATGTGTATTAATATTTATTAATGATATAACCTAAGTCATGTTAATTAATTAATTATAACCATGGTTTTTAAATAATTAATTATGTATAAGTGTAAATATAAAAATACTTAGGTTAGTTAATTTCATGATTATTATTAATTAAATAACCTAAGTCATGTTATTAAATTAATATGTCATTTCATTAATTTAATTTTAACATAAGATCATAAACCATAAACATACATCATGGAACGGACATGAAATCGACACCGTACCCCGAACCAATCGGGGTACCCCCTTGTCTTGAGGCTGCCGTGGGACCCATACCAACCAACCGGGACCACATGGTCTCGGTGGTGGTCGGATGGCCAAACCGACACCCTCTCGGGTTCGGTGTAGGCTGCGGCTAAAAACAAACACCCCTAAACAAACCCTTTTGATTTTATTAAATCCCATTTCATGATAGATCAATGATTTTAATTAGGTTTTATAAAAACATAACATGTTCTTAATCAATTTAAAAGATTAAATCAAAAGAAAAAGGTTAAAGTGATTTACCGAATACGTGGATCTAAAGAAGGATGAACAAACATGAATACTAGCAACAATTCCAAGATCAAAGATCAACAAACACCTCCTTGGTGTGTTAATGGGTGGCGGCTACAAAAGAACAAGGAGGAGAAGGAGAAAACTCTTTTAGGATTTTATGTTTAATTTCTTGAAAAGTGAAAATGAATGCATTCTTCCCTTAACCCCTTGTTTAGTAAAAATGATGGGCAAGGCCCATTCTTCCTTCCTAATTTCGTGGTTAATGGGGCCAACATGGGGTAACCCAAATGTTTTCCGTGTCTAAAATATTAGTGTGTTCTCGTGTGTTCTCGTGTTTGTGTTTTACGTGTTTTAATTAGTTAAGTGTTCATTCGTGTTTATTGGTGTTCGTGTTTAGTGTGTTCTCGTTAAATATTTACCGTGCCTAATATATTTATTCTTGCTCGTAATAATTATATATAATATTAGTGTGTTCTCGTGTTTGTGTTTTACGTGTTTTAATTAGTTAAGTATTCATTTGTGTTTATTGGTGTTCGTGTTTAGTGTGTTCTCGTTAAATATTTACTGTGCCTAATATATTTATTCGTGCTCGTAATAATTATATATATATGTAATTAATATTAGTTCGTGTTTTGATTATGTTCATGATTAATTATTGTTAAATACTTATCGTGTGTTCGTACGTAATCAATACTTATCGTGTTTAAACACATATGTAATACTTAAAATGCTAGCACGTGAATGTGATCATACTATATAAGGAAAGTTTTAATCTAGGACGTACGATCTTAAGGGTACTATGCATGGTAAAAGCATGCGGGTTTTACAATTCTTCCCCCCTAAAAAGAATAATTCGTCCCCGAATTATAGATAACGTAACTGGAAGCGGAACACACCCGAATCAGACTGAGAGGGTATGTGAGATAATGATTGTGCAGGTGATCTGGCAGAAAGAACGCGGAACGTGACATGTCTTGAAAAGACATGGAACGTGACGTGACTGAAAGGACATATTTAGTTGATAAGAGAAAAACGGATAAGAAGTCCGGATGAACTTGTTCGTTTCCGAGTGGCTTCCCTCTTGGAACGGTTCCTTCTCAAGGTCTTGCCACGGAAGATAAATCTTGGTCCTCCTGACCTTGACTTGAAAAATCCGAAAACAAGTTGTTGGTTATCAACGTAAGATGGACTCCCTGGATTTGATCGAGGGAAAAAGAATTAACGTATAAGAGTAACTGAAACGTTATTGTGCAAAACACTTTAACTTAACGAAAAATTTGCAACGATGCGCGAGACATAATGAAACGTAGTACGTGAAAAATTTGAATGGAATACGTGAAAAATTTTGAACGGAATACGTGAAAAATTTTGAACGGAATACGTGAAAATTTTGAACGGAATACATGAAAATTTTGAACGGAATACATGAAAATTTTCAACGGAATACATGAAAATTTTAAACGGAATACGTGAAAATTTTTGAACGGAATACGTGAAATTTTTTGAACGGAATACGTGAAAATTTGGTGAGTGTAGTATGAGTAAACATATCACGGTCCATGATATGGGAACATATCATGAACGTAGAATAACTTAGATGACAATGCTAAACGGTATGGGTAAGACGCGAAGTGTGACGTGAAACGTCTGTCTGAGGATGGAAAATTATTGAACTTAAGTCTGGTCTCCCAAGTTCCTATAACTTCCTGGAATGAAATAGGGAGTTACATCGTAAGCTAGAATATAATCATGAACATGAATAGTTTATGAATGTAAACGTGACAGCAAATCGTGAAATTAGAATAAGGACGTGGACGTAAATAAGGAGCACAAATGCGAACCTTTGTCCGACCCGATAACTGAGGAATTACCAAGTGATCGAATGAGCCTTGGCGTGGAATGTGTCTGATCTATGTGTTGGTTCTTGAAATCCTTGCAGATGTAAGGATTCTGCAGACTTGATCAAACTGTTGACCATAACCCAGGTAGCATCATGCTTATTCTGAGTTTGCTGTAATCTGGTAACCAAAATCCATGGAGATCTTGTCCCATTTCTGATTACAATTTCTGATGGTGGATAAGCATCTTAGTTTGTTGGTGTTCTATCTTACTTGTTGGTATGTCAGGTACATAGATATGAACGTAGCTGTATCATGCTTCGTAGAAACTCGATACATAGATATTTGCGGAATTATGAGTCTCCGAATTTAGACTTCTCTTAGCATAGGATTTTCTTGGAACACCTAACATAGTGTAGGGTTCTCACCTTTATGCATAAGCCGAGTCATGGTAAGATTAACCGTGAGAATACACGTGATTCAGCGTGTCACTATAATCAACCAAAAGATAGATTGGAAAAATTTCAGGATGAAATTTCTCTTGTCATAGAATTTTCAACATAGTGAAAATATGGTCTTACTCTTCTTCTTTAGACTTAGAGGAAATCAGGTTGTTCTCGATGAGAACACTGATGAGTTTGTTTATGAGTTCATGGAAACTCATTTATTAAGTCCATAATGCTGCTAGAGCATTTATGAGACTAATACAAAATCATGGATCTAGCATGACCAAGTCGTGTACGAATAGCAGTCATGGACATGTCCTGCTCTTTCACTCGTCACTGTTGGCATCATGATCATGAATCCGATCTTGTAAAGTGCTTAACACCATATGGTTGGTTGGACATGTCGTCGGTACATGGAGGAGAATAACGGTTATGAATGGTGATTTGTTTAAGTCGGCGGTAGTCGACACATAATCTCATGGTACCGTGCTTCTCCTTGCGGGTTCTCTTGGAATGTATGGGAAGATCTTGGAATAATCAAGTGACAGCTAGAAAATTTTAGCGACCATGGCTAACAACGCATATGCTTGTAAGCATAGATAATTTGTACAGATTTTCCTGATGGAAAATCAAGCTAAATGTATTCAGGAGCCTAAACATTACTTTACATAATTATGGATCGTAGCATGGTGTGTTGTTCATAGTCCATAACTAGGATAACATTTAACTCGTGTCTGTCCGAGGAAATGCCTTAGCAGGTTAGATGTCATCATTACGCTGAAGGAAAACCTTCGTATACGTGGGAATACGAAAGGCGTCCTTCATTGTCATGAGTATATGAAATATGGTGAAAGAAATGAAAGTGTCATCGATAACGTGACAGTTCTCACTGATGCGCCGGCAATGGTACTGAAATTCTTGTGGCCTGATTAGTACATGGCACAACAAAATGGATATACCCTTGGAGGGTATCCTGAATTTCTTAAAAAAAATTCCATAATTGGACGTGAGTCATGTGTCTTGACTCGTGTCTTGGAACTTATACGTATGGCATATGTCTTGACGGATGTCTTGACATGTGTCTCCGAATGGGAAACAAAATAGAGTTACAATACTGGGTTAATATGCCAAAACTGGCGGATTGATTAACCTGCTAACCCTTGTAACACCCGATCACGTCCTTGACCGTGTTCTATGGTGATTACCAGGATGGTTGCAGTCAAAGTAATGGTTACTATTGCCTTGTATATCAGTTCCATAACTGTCATTTTTATGACTATAATTCATGTAACTATTCAACTGAGTGACCGGCTGGTACCGGTTCCCACTCATGTGACGAAAAGACAACTGCACGGTATGTGACATATGATAAAATAAGGACATGGATTGTGATGGAAATCCTCCGGTGGTGAAGCATCATCTCGTCCGACCGCTTTGATCTAACACCTTTGTCTTCGTCTTTTAGGATCTACAGGTTGTAAACATCATCAGCATCTCGTAGCGTCTCCAACTAATCCACATCATCAACATTTAGTAACATTTCCGAGTTGTGAGCGGCATCAGCATCTTGTCGAACATCAACAAGTGGACTACGCATGAGATGATTTAGAATTGTCTAGTGAAATAGACATGGAATATGGTAAGTGTAATACACATGGGATACGGTACTTGGAGTACACATGGAATACACATGAAATGATCAATATGGGTTGATCATCTAACATGATTCGCATGGAATAATTGATTAACGGTTTGAAGACCAAACTGGGCTGATCATCATGATAGCCTAGCAATATCAGCATAGACATCATTCTGGTTACATAGGAAAACACCCAAAAGTGTGATGGAACAAAATTCAACAATGATTATCATGAAAGCATGATTAGTGAAAACCAACCATGACTGTCATAAAACAGGATTTAATGAAATCCTTCCATGTTTAGCATGAGGGCATGCTCAACATGACGAGAACATAATCAAGATAAAACTTAAGACATACTAAATCATGAACATGAAATCATCATGTAAATCTTGGAATGAAATTAATCACGAGGGAGTATAAACCGAAATCAGCATGAAAACGAAGTTAACCATGATAGTATGAAACCATAATCGACATAAAGATCATATAAATTTTAATGAGTGTCCATGGAATAATATGATTGTAATGAAATAAAATTTAAAAAATCACTGGTGTGAGCGACTAGGGTCGACTCCCAAAACAAAATCGATATGATTACTCTGATTAGAGCGTAATATGAATAAACATGAAGCAACATTTTATGCATTAATCATGAAAACATTTTATGCGTAAAAACAGTGCATAAATGCATGATGTAGTTTATAAAACTTATATGCGCGAAGGTAAACGCCTATGGTCAGTTTACCCAAAACAAAATGACAGGACGCGGGGACGCCTATGGGTCGGTCCCAAAGTTAAAAGTTTCGATAAAAGCACATGCGACTAAATAGGGCCAGTCCTGTACCAACCATTACTTAGTCAAAATTCCTGCAACAGATGACATATGATATAAATGCATGAATGCATGAAACATAAATAATTTAAAAGTCATTGTCAAAACTTAACAGAAAAGATTTTATGTGAAAATTATGAACTACTGGGGATCAGTCCACATAGTCACAGTTCCCGAGGAACATTATGCATAGACAATGACACATAACTAAGTATGGATGACGGTTGTTCATTCCATATTAGTAAAACGATACTGGTGAAAACACCATGGTTAAAACAACAAGGTGCTGAAAACGTCATGGTTAAAACGAAAAGGTGCTGAAAACATCATGGTTAAAACAAAAGGTGCTGAAAACATCAATACGTGGAATAACAAACGTTGGCTTAGGAAGCTCCTGGTGACTACCCACTAGTCACAGGTCGAGTTTTGGAGCCTACAGGTCGAACCCTTGGGCTCTGATACCATAACTGTAACACCCCATTTTGATAAATGGAATGTCACGCGTAATTATGGCGTGTCATCAAAGCATGCAAGGTAATATGTAGTAAAACATCATGACCATAGGGAAAACCGGAATCAAACATCGGTTCCCAAACATAAGCCCAAAACATAAATAAAGGAAATGAAATGAATAAAGACTAAACAAACATAACTATAAGAAGGCAAAAGGAAAAGAAGTCTCTAGCAGCCTCCATCCTATGCACGTCCTCCAAATGCTCAAGTCTTTCCTAGGGTACCTGCCGTTTTGGGACATGGAAAGGAAAGTAACGGCTGAGCAAAACGCTCAGTGCACGGATATAAACATAATATGAATGACTGAAACATAATAAAGACTTAATAGCAGCAGAAATATATAAGTCCTGGAAAACCTGGTATAGCTTAGTAAAACTGGTTTTATAGTTTGAAAAGCCTTATGTTTATCTTGTAAAAACTGTTTAACATATTTTACCATTAACCCATATAGGTCATGAAAAGGTCACGTGCATGAATACTTAGAGGGGTGACCTCATCATGCAAATTAGAGGGGATGCCTCTAATTTAATATACTGGTTTGGGTAGGAGGGATCAACTCCTTGTGAAGGATGCAAGGCACACATCACTTTAACCATGAAATCCTGAATGAAACATGTAACTAGGATGCACCCATACGCCCCACATGATATAAATAATATGGCCAAAACTGAAAGGACGCCACGAGCAATCACTCCGCCGTGGGGAAGTCATAACACTGGTGCCTCCAATGTTATGGTTATGGTACCTCCATAACTAGGTGAACTGGTCATGCTTGTATATGGCTATAGGTTATGCTAATTAAGCATAAGAAATTCAAAAACATATAAAACAATTACTGGGAAAACAGTTGGCTGCATACGGGGAATCCTAATAAGGAAAGAATGTCCATACTGAAAGGACGGGAATCCGTACCTCAACTCCAGTTAATGAACGGAAGAGAGAATCCTACTTCTGGATCACTAATGCTACATGAATACGCACGTGTATTAGTATCTGATTACTGAATACGTACTGGGTTTTATGTCATGTCTTAACTTATTTTATATGTTTTAAGTCATGTTTTACTGTTTTAAGCTTTAATCTGTGTTTATCTTATATTCTGTTTAATCTGATTAAGTATTTCTGGTATTCCATGTATTATTATACTTACTGTGTAATAATAAGTAACTTTCCAAAAATAGCAGGTTTCCAAGAATAGAAAGTTTCCAAAAATAGAAAGTTTCCAAAAATAGAAAGTTTCCAAAAATAGAAAGTTACCAAAATAGAAAGTTTCCAAAAATAGAAAGTTTCCAAAAATAGAATTACTGCTTAAAATAGATGAGTTTCTATAAATATAAAGTTTCCATAAAAAAATTAGCTGCCTTAATTAAATAAGTTTCTGTAAATAGATTAGCTGCCTGAAATAAATAAGTTTCTAAAAATAGAAGGTTTCCATAAATAGATTAGCTGCCTTATTTAATTAAGTTTCCATAAATAGATATAAGCTGGTTAAATAAGCTAAGTATATAAGCCTAAGTGTTTTCATGATTATTTTCTAAGTCATATGATATAATGTATAGTTTAATAATTATTTCATGTAATTTAATTAAACTATAGGTTAAAATATTTAATTAAAGTATAGCATGTTTTTAATTAAATAAAGTTACATACTTAGGTTAAAATGTGTATTAATATTTATTAATGATATAACCTAAGTCATGTTAATTAATTAATTATAACCGTGGTTTTTAAATAATTAATTAATTATAAGTCTAAATATAAAAATACTTAGGTTAGTTAATTTCATGATTATTAATAATTAAATAACCTAAGTCATGTTATTAAATTAATATGTCATTTCATTAATTTAATTTTAACATAAGATCATAAACCATAAACATACATCATGAAACGGACATGAAATCGACACCGTACCCCGAACCGAATCGGGGTACCCCCTTGTCTTGAGGCTGCCGTGGGACCCATACCAACCAACTGGGACCACATGGTCTCGGTGGTGGTCGGATGCCAAACCGGAACCCTCTCGAGTTCGGTGTAGGCTGCGGCTAAAAACAAACACCCCTAAACAAACCCTTTTGATTTTATTAAATCCCATTTCATGATAGATCAATGATTTTAATTAGGTTTTATAAAAACATAACATGTTCTTAATCAATTTAAAAGATTAAATCACAAGAAAAAGGTTAAATTGATTTACCGAATACGTGGATCTAAAGAAGGTTGAACAAACACGAATACTAGCAACAATTCCAAGATCAAAGATCAACAAACACCTCCTTGGTGTGTTTATGGGTGGCGGCTACAAAAGAACAAGGAGGAGAAGGAGAAAACTCTTTTAGGGTTTAATGTTTAATTTCTTGAAAAGTGAAAATGAATGCCTTTTTCCCTTAACCCCTTGTTTAGTAAAAATGACGGGCTAGGCCCATTCTTCCTTCCTAATTTCGTGGTTAATGGGGCCCACATGGGGTAACCCAAATGTTTTCCGTGTCTAAAATATTAGTGTGTTCTCATGTGTTCTCGTGTTTGTGTTTTACATGTTTTAATTAGTTAAGTGTTCATTCGTGTTTATTGGTGTTCGTGTTTAGTGTGTTCTCGTTAAATATTTACCGTGCCTAATATATTTATTCGTGCTCGTAATAATTATATATAATATTAGTGTGTTCTCGTGTGTTCTTGTGTTTGTGTTTTACGTGTTTTAATTAGTTAAGTGTTCATTCGTGTTTATTGGTGTTCGTGTTTAGTGTGTTCTCGTTAAATATTTACCGTGCCTAATATATTTATTCGTGCTCGTAATAATTATATATATACGTAATTAATATTAGTTCGTGTTTTAATTATGTTCATGATTAATTATTGTTAAATAATTATCATGTGTTCGTACGTAATCAGTACTTATCGTGTTTAAACACGTATGTAATACTTAAAATGCTAGCATGTGAATGTGATCATACTATATAAGGAAAGTTTTAATCTAGGACGTACGATCGTAAGGGTACTATGCATGGTAAAAGCATACGGGTTTTACAGTTTCCATCGTAATGTGAAATCTATCGCAATAAGGGTCCAGCGCAATATCATTACGATGCCATCGCAATGATGCATGGGTGCACCATCGCAATACACCATCGCAATGTTCCATCGCAATAACCATCTTAATGAACCATCGCAATAAGCCATCAGAATGACCTATCACAATAGTACATCGCAATGAGTCATCGCAATGACTCATCGCAATAGCCATGCATCGCAATGTTGTCGCAATAATCATCGCAATCCGAGAAAGGGATTCGATTTTCCAAGTTTGACTTTGCGATTCTGAGAGTTTGGCAATGTTTTGATCGATTCTAAGCAAGACCTATGTTCATCTAGGCAACCTTAACATATCCCACCATACAATTATCATTTCCATCGCAAAACTTAAAAACACTAATTTTTGAATTAAATCATGATTTGGGTATGTTTGCTATGGTTTGTGATGAATAGAATGATAAGAAAGCAAGTAAATAATCATACCTAGATGTATAAAGACGGATGATGTCAAATGAAGATGAAGGTTTGTTGTCTTAACAATGGCGGATTAGGGTTTGTGGTTGTGTTTTTGCGATAGAAGCAAGACGGGGAGGAGGGGGGGTATAAATATGGTTGACTTGGTCAAAAGATTTGAGCCAAGTGGACCTATTATACCCCTAAGTTAGACAAAATGCATAATTAGTCCCTCATTTAATATATGTTAGGTATTATCATTAGTATTAATGACATAACTTAACGGCATACCAACCAGCTCACAAACATGATCACGAACATTGATCTCCTAAAGTCATACACCCTATTTCTTAAAATATATTCCATACAAGACATACGAAGCAATTAATGATGACGGTTATCGGTTTAATTTTTTGAAAACACCTTTTTGTAGATCCCTTTGAGTCCAAAAACATTTAATATTTGCTCCCCTTAAACACGGACCCGTTTTCTATCTAAAGAGTTGTGGTCCGTGGTTTTAAAGAAACAAATATTCATGAGAACATTTTCCGGTTTAGTGTTTGTTTGGAAACGATTCTTGTGGCAATAAGATTTCTCTTATTTATACAAAATAAGTGCACTGACACGTACAAAAATTTGTGTTAGACCAAGTTACAAAGTAAACTTGGTCCCTTACAAGGTTTTAAAGTAAACCTTGCCCGAGAAAATTAATTCCCATTGTGAGCCAACGTTTTCAGAAGAAATATGTGACTTTAATGCGAAAAGCGGGTTGCAGTCTGAAATAACTACAAGCCATAATGGGCATGTTTTAAAAAACATAGAACTTTTATACGGACTCTATTTACGACGCCGTGCCAATATTAATCGATATTCCTAAAGCCGCAAATATTACCGTACTAAAAGACATGCCCGGATTTAAAAAGGAAAAAAATTTTTGGGTTTTCTTGGTTTTATATTTTTTATGGTTTTTACAGATTTTATATTTTTGTATTTTTCTTTTTGTGGTTTATATATGTACGATAATATACAAGATCAAGATCAAAGGATACGCTAGAATAGTTTACCACCACTATTCAACAGATTCGTTTGCTAACTCCTGAAGAGTCGCTGGAGAGAATGATTTCATGCCCAGTTTTTCGATCAAAAACTCGATGCGTCCTCGATCCAAGGCCTTTGTAAATAAGTCTGCCAGTTGATATTCAGTAGTGACGAAGTATAGCTTGATGACTCCATTTTCCACTTGCTCTTTGATGAAGTGGTAGTGAATGTCAATGTGCTTTGCTCTGGAGTGTTGAATGTAGTTGCAGCAAAGGGAAATGGCGCTTTTGTTGTCGCAGTACATCGGGATTTTGTTGAATCCAAGACCGTAGCAATGTATTCTGCCTCAGTACTTGATATCGCATCGCTTTTCTGCCTTTTTGATGCCCAACTGATAAGTCTGTCTCCAAGAAGTTGCACACTGCCAGAAGTGCTACGTCTAGTATCTTGACAACCGGCATAATCCGCATCTGCATATGATATTAGTGCAATATAAGAATCCTTCGGATACCATAGACCACGATTAAGTGTTCCTTTAAGGTATCGAAAGATGCTTTTCACAACATGTAAGTGCTTTTCGGTAGGCCGAGCCTGATACCGGGCACACCTGCATATAGCAAATTGCAAATCAGGCCTGCTAGCAGTTAGATAGAGAAGGGTGCCGATCATTCCACGATAAAGTTTCGGATCGACAGAAATCCCATCCCTATCTTCATCTAACTTAGTTCTGTCCACCATTGGAGTATCCACGGGGTCACAGTTTTCAAACTTATATTCCTTCAAGGATTCTAGAGCGTATTTGGATTGATTAATAAAGATGCCTATAGGATTTTGAGAAATCTGTAATCATAAGAAAAATGATATTTTTCCCATCATTGACATCTTAAACCGTGTGGACATTATTTTCTCAAAACGGTCAGACAGACTTTGAGTAGTGGCAGCAAATATAATATCATCAACATAAATTTGTACCAGTATCATGTCGTTGTCTTCCTTGAGAATGAACAATGTTGGGTCCACCTTGCCTTTGGAGAAGCCTTCCGAAATGAGATATGACGAGAGAAGATCGTACCCCGCGTGTGGAGCTTGTTTCAACCCATAGAGAGCCTTCTTAAGCTTGTACACATGGTTGGGATATTCCGAGTTGACAAATCCATTTGGTTGACTTACATAGACATCTTCCCTCAATTCACCATTAAGAAATTTCGTCTTAACATCTATTTGGTAGTCGATCATGTTCATGTGAGCAGCATAAGCAAGGAATAGTCTAATGGCCTCCAATCGGGCAACAGGAGCTAAGGATTCTTTGAAGTCAATACCCAACGCTTGTTTGTAACCTCGAGCAACCAATCTTGCTTTGTTTTTTAACACTCCACCCATTTCATCAAGTTTAACCTTGTAAACCCACAACAAAGTAAGGATATCGACGTTGTTGGGTAAAGGAACTAATTCCCAAACTTCAAGACGTTGAAATTCATTAAGTTCCTCTTGCATGGCGTCAATCCATGATGATTGTGTCATGGCTTGTTGCCAATTTTTGGGTTCAACTTCGGAGATAAATGCATCAAAATAGCAGTATAGTGCACTCTCTTGTAATCGGTGGCGTGTTGAGACTGGTCTATCGATGTCACCAATGATATTCCGTATTGGGTGATCCTTTGTCCATTTGGTACTATGATTTTCAATCCTTTGTTGTCTGGAGTATACAATTGTAGGAGCTTCCTCTGATGTAGATGCATCATTATAGTTCTCTGGTATGTGAGACCCAAAGAAGGGAAGCTCGGGAGAGTGAGCATATTCCAAATCGTGATCAAGGTAATCCTCTTCATCATCATTAGGAACGAGTGGGGGTGAAGATGTTGGTGTTGTTTGAGATATACTTGGTGATGGTACATCCGGTTCAATAGTGACAGTGGATGTATCTGATTGAGCTCCATTATCTTCGGCAACAACTTCAGGAATTGGAGCTATCACTTCAAGTGCTGGAACTGTCTCGCTAGGGGGATCAGGTAATTCATCGAACATAGGTTTAAATAATTCATCCCACTCGGACCTAGTTGGTGGTGTAAATGATGATGAAATATGATGGTTGGGAATTAATCCAGAACTGATGATTCCGGTTCCCATCTCATGAAGCGCGGGTTCAGAGCTGCGTTGCTCAGAAGCCATCGCTGTCAGCTCATCAAAATCGACATCCAAAGTTTCTATAATCTTGCCAAGACGACGGTTATATATTCGGTAAGCTTTCTTCGTGGGTGAGTAACCAATGAAAATTCCTATATCGGCCATAGGTTGTAGTTTACCCAAATTTTCACTATTTGTATTTTGATAGCACAAGGCACCAAACACATGAAAGAACAAAATATCGGGTTTACGTCCATGAAGGAGCTCATAGGGGGTTTTTCCATGGCGCTTGCGAATGATGGAACGGTTTTGGGTATAACATGTTGTGGCCACTGCTTCAGCCCATAAGAATAAAGGAGCATTGGCGTAAATGAGCATAGTTCTAGCAGCTTCCATAAGTGTACGGTTACGTCTTTCAACTACACCGTTTTGTTGGCGAGTGCAAGCAACTGATGTTTCGTGTGATATGCCAACCTCTTCATAATAAGCTTGAAGAGTTTGATTAACAAACTCTATTCCGTTGTCAGTTCGAATGCGGCGAACAGTAGCATTGAGACGCACTTGGATCATCTTTAGGAACTTGATAATAAATTCCGGTACTTTATCCTTCGATGCCAAGAATTTGACCTATGTAAACCGTGAATAATCATCCACCATAACTAGCATATACTTTCTACCACTCACACTGGCAGTCCGCATAGGCCCACAAAGATCCATATGGATAAGATGCAAAGGTTCTTGGTTGGTATCTTCGGCTTTAGGTTTGTAAGATTTCTTGGTACTTTTCCCCAATGAACACGCGGAACCTAAATGATCCTTGTGAAATTTAAGTTTCGGAAGACCACGAACAAGTTTGTTTTTAGCCAAGTTGGTAATAGCATCAAAGTTGAGATGATATAACCGACGATGCCATAACCATGACTTAGTCTTTGATGCTTTGGAGAGAAGACATATGGGAGATGCGACCATCGTGTTTTGAATGGACAATGTGTATAGATTATCCCCTCGGGATCCTTTTAACAAATCATTTCCTGCCATATCACGAATGAAGAAAGTATGTTGTCGAAAAGCGACTTCAAGGTTTGAATCGCAAAATTGTCCCACCGAGAATAAGTTGTGACCTAGTCCTTCCACGTAATAGACCCTTCAAATCGTAACATTTCCAATTTGATATTCACCATACCCCATAATCTTAGCAATATGATCATTACCAAACTTAACCGTCCCTAGAAACTTTCTGACGAAATTTTTGAGCATCGAGCGATCGCCGGTCATATGCTTGGAACAACCTGAGTCCAAGTACCAGAGGATGATTTGGACCACCTGAAAGTATCACCAGACAAAGACAATGTATAGGAATCTAATTGTTCTTCAGAGTTAGCAGGTACAGATACAATTATCTTAGAGTTACTATCCTGAGGCTGCTTAGGTTTCCAAACTTGCTTCCTAGGTTTCGGTTTAGTCACAGGTTGCCTAATTTCCTGAGGTACTGGTTCACTAGTAGGCACAATAGTGGAGGCATACCTATTTAAAGGGCGTTTTTTCTCTACTTTGGTGCGAGGCTTCCTAGTTAAAGGACGTTGAGACCTACTCTTAGTGGAAGTGATCCTAGTTAAAGGGCACATAGTTCTATTAGCAGTAAAGGTCCTACCAGTGGGTTTCCATTGCCATCCAACTTGGGTGAGGACTCGCCCAGTTGGTTTCCATTCAAGATTGTTCCTAATGGCATACATTTCATTCACATGTTCAATAAGGCACAAATCATGACGCTGAGAAAACATGCATTCATTACAATTCCAACAACGCAAATCAGAATTCACATTTGTCTTAGGCTGCTGCACAACCGCAAGGCTTTTAGTCTTAAATACATGATTCTTTTTATTTGAATTTGAAATAACATTCCTAGGGTGAACTTCTACTTTCTTCTTCGGAGTGCTACTAGTGGAAGGCTTGATCCTATCTTTCTTGGTGTGTGATCCTTTAGCCTTAGTAGACACATTTACTCCTGTAGAAGGCAAAGGAACATTAGTGGTAGCATTTGATTTAGCCTTAGGTGGTGAATCTAATGTTAGCAATGGTTTAGCTCCCAGAGTCTTGTTGAATGGAGTTATGGCTATGGGTGTTTTATTAAGTGGTGCAGAACCCGGTCGTCCGATGTATTGCAAAGATGCTAAGCTATGTTGCACTCTCTTAATGTAAGCATGAGCTGAGTAATAGTGGCAGTGATGAGACGGCTTTTATACATAGTCTCATCGTCCAAATAGGGCTTTAAATGCATAAAATACCTTCATAAATACCAAATATATGCTCGTGTTTGTTACTTGTGTATATTTAGGTACAGATATTGAGGAAATGACAAAAGATCACAAGAATGGAGCAAAAACGAACACGGGAAACGAAGTCGCACAAAGAACCAAGCCCAAAGAATGATTTTTGCAAAATGCCCCTTGAAGAATTGAAGAATGTCAAGCATGGTCCCTCATATTTGAAGATTTGGCACTTTTTACCCCTAAGAATGTTCAAAAATACATTGGGGTCCCTAAAGATTGAAGTCATGCCAAGATAAGCCCTTGAGTTTTAAAGAATATACACCACTAGTCCTTATTTTCTTTAAAGGACTAATGGTGTAAAACCATTAGGGACTGGATTTGCAAATGATAGCTAGCGACTGTTAGCTTTGAGGATGGGTAATGAAATTACCCTACACCAGCCCACCATCACACCCCAGCCCAATACCCATTACCCTACCCAGCCCAGGTCAAAACAGTCAACCCCCACTTAAAAAGTTTAAACCGGGTTATTAAAATAATTAGTGGGGGAAACAACTTTTTAAACCCTCAAACGAATCAAACTAAACTGTTTAAACACCTTCATCCCCACAAACCCTAAAAAACCCCAGTTCTAATCACCTTAATTTGTAACCTTAATCCTAATTAACTTTAGGGTTTTTGCTCCCTACCCCACTCCCAACACACCCTACAACCCAGAAAACGACCACTCCACCTTTTGTCCCCTCCCCTGCTACACCCATCACATGGCACTTGACCAAATGAACGCCCCACAAGCATTCCTTTGTCCCAAAGTCATAACCAACGCTCAAGATTGAATATCAACAGCTGGCCATTTCAAGATTCCATTTCAGAGATCACATGAACCAATTTGACCATTTTTCAGTCAACAATCAAGGGCAAATGAGGAATTTCATGAAGCATTAGGGTTTAGCTTGTTTTGATTCTAGATTATTCTGTAGTCCACTATATAAGGACGTGTAGGTCTCATTGTTTTTTTTGTTCCAGATTTTGCTAAGTCATTTTGTAATTCCTTTTTATGCAAAAAAAAGTTGGTATTTTATAGTTAAATGTAATTCCTTTTTACTTGATAAAAGTTGGTAATTGTGAGTCTAGCAATCTGAGTTCCACATTTTAACATTAGTTCAAGAATTATCAAAATAATTCTTGTTTTTAAAGTTTCTGAAAAAGTTGATTTTTTTTGGTAAAATCTTGTTCCAAAATTTGTTTTTCCAAGTTGTAGTTGGTTTATTTAAGTGTTTTTGAAAGAAAGGTATTTGAGAGAATTTTGTGAAAAAGGTTTAAAAAAGAGAAAAATCAGAATATTTGGATATTTTGTTCTATTGTTCTTTGCAGGAAATCCTTTGAGGCTTTTGACTGATTTCCAAGGTTCAGCACAAGCCCGGGCTTGTTTGGAGGTGTCTTTTCAGCCATTGTGGGACCTGGATGTGGGTCCCACAAGGTAACCATCTTGTGCCTTGTTCTCAGTCTTCAATGTTTGTGACTTATGTGATTTGATGAATTTGTATGAAAGCTTATAATTGTTCATTGATTTTGTTGGTTTATGCTTGTTTGATGTTTTATACATGTTAGAAGCAAGATAGATCAGATTTGGTAGGATTGCATGCTAGATTGGCTTGTTAATTTTAGTTTTCAGATATAAAGGGGTGTTTGGGTCTAGGTTTTTAGCTTCAAGTTTGATAAGCTGCTAGCTTGAAACTGGTCTAGGTGCACTTTGTATGTGAATGTTATTTTTTTTCAGTAGTTGTCTGAAGTTGGGTAGAGGAAATAGGAGATTTGCATGATTAAAATTGGTAAACTGCCTAAAAAACAGTAAGTCCTCTTTCAGTCCATTTTTTTTTTAGTAAATTTTCCTTCAAATCTTGTAGGCTGATAGATTACAGGTCAACTTAGGGATTGTATTCGGTTACATGCTATTTGGTCCACTTGTATGCATGTTCTTATGCTTGGAAATTCGTTTTGTGTGCATGTTGCATCAACAAAATCATCACAACCCACATATAGCTTAATCAGTAACTTTATTGTGCATTTTGTGTGATTCTTGTGAAAGAACTTGTGTGTTTTTGTGATTCAGTAGACTCCCTACACTCCACTGAGTGTAGGGGTGCCCCCATTGTCCATCAAAAACTAACAAAACTCCAAGAACAAGCCCTTTTGTTCTATCTTCACAAGTGAAGATATACACCTTTGTGTTCATCAGTTATTTTGTAATCTGGGCATTATTTTGATTCTAGTAGATTTGATTCTAGATTGTTTTTGATAAAGAGTTTGTTTTAGATTGAGTTAAAGTTACTGATTTTAAGTTTTAAAAAAGAAAGAAAAAAAAAAGTTTTTTGTAAAAAGGATGTGGCCAGGACTCGAACCTGCTCCACTCCTCTCACACTCCAACGTGATAACCAGCTGCCCTAGGGTCTTTGACTGGTTATCACTTGGACTTTTAAATATTTAAGGAGTGCTTGTTTGTAGCTTATTAAACCAATCAGCTTAGAAATAAGTTGATTTAAGCTTATTCTTTATAGGTTTTTACCACTTAGCATTTTTATATTGTTCTTATTTAGGTTTGGGACTTTTTGGTGCAAGAAATTTATTTTTCACGTATTTAATTAATTTTCTAGGATTGTTTTAAGTTTAAATTTTAGAAAGTAATTAAAAAATAGGAAAAAGTATTTTAAAAATCTGGAAAAATAGTTTTTAGGTTTTCAACTATATTTTTGAGGTTTACAACCAATAAAGTTTTCAATTTAACTTATTTTTGATTTTATAGGATTTTAGGGTTTTTAACCAACTTTAGAATTTAATATAAAATTACTAAAAAGGTTTTGGAAACTTTTGATTGCATTTCTGTCTTAGTTACATTATTCCAGATTTTTGTTAATTTTTTAGAATTTTTTTACAAACTTTGAATTTTTTTGAATATTTTATTATTATTTTATTATTAAAAATTGAAAGTTAGTTTTTTCTACTTTTTTCATTTTTCCTATTTCAAATAGCTAAAGTTAGGAGTTTTACAACTTTTAGAATATTTTCATAATCCTTAGATTTATTTTTATAATTATTTTAATTTTTATTAGTTTTAATAGTTTTTAAATCATTTTAAATAGTTTTGGTTAGTTTAAAATTTTTTTAAATTAGTTTTAAATTAAGTTAGGTTGTTTTAGAGGTTTACAAAGTGATAAAACTCATTTTGGGCTTTTTAGTAATTAAATTGATTTTTAGGGCTTTAATTAGCATTAAAAAATCATTATTTAATTAATTAAAAGGTTTGGGTGATTTTGATCTTTTTGTAAACTCTTTTTACATTACTTAGGATTTGTTTGCTATTTTTAGGAATTTTTAGGGTAAATTTTTTTTTAATTTGTAGCTTTTTACGGTTTTACGTGAACGACCTTTTCGTCTTAGTGTAATCCGTCATCGTAACCGTCATTCTCTTCTCTCATCCCATTTCTATTTTCTTTTTCTCAATATAATCACAAACCATTAATCAATTCATTACACAACGCACTAGCCTCCTCGAGAACGAACTCACATTTAGGGTCATTAGTGCTTGGTTTTCCTAAACCGACACTTAACGCTTACCGCTTTTTACGCTCTTTTTCTAAAGGGTAGTAAAAACACGACATCAGGCTGCTTGAAGGGTATAACGCATAAAGGTCATCAATGATATCCCTAACAAGATCCACATGCTTGATAACATCTTGCATATATACATTATATGTATCGGGGTTATTTTTATGATATGGGTTCTTATGGATCACCACTGACTTGGTTGGTGGAGCACTAGAGGATGGAGCAGAGATATTAGGTAAGTTATCAACAACTTCTCGTCGGGTGATTTGAAGTGTCTCCTTTAACTCAGCCAAAACCATGTTTTTATCCATGAGCTGGATGTTAAGGTCAGAGATTTCCTCACATTTTTGGTTCAGTTGGTTAGCAAGTGATTGCTGCCATGTCTCATTAAAAGCGAAGCGTTCTTCTATTGAACTATAAAGATTGGAAAATCCCTGCCTTGCATGGTCTATCTCCCCTAGAACAGACGCGAGTCTAGATTCTAAGGCATGGTTTTTTATCATTGCAGCCTCTAGTTCTTGTTTCAAAGGTTCTACGATTGATGATTCTCTCTTAAGTTGCATTATTTCTTCCTCTAAACCCTGAACTACCTCAATCATCTTGTCACTATTCTTAACGCTGTTTGCCCACTCGTTTGATTTTGAAAGCTTTTCAATTTCATTTTGTTGTTCTATTTCAAGAGAAATACAGTGTTGTTGAAGGTTTTCAAACCGTTTTGAAAGTGAGTTAAAAGAATCTTGCTAAAAATTTAGCGTTAGATTCGTGAAAAGAATGATCATCTATGGTTTCTACAGGTGCAATACTAGTCACAGAAAGATCCGGCACATCATCACAACTATTCACAGTGGAGGGCATCTCACTAGCATACTTAGTCGTCACTATTTGCTTCACATCAAGAGCGATTTCTTGTTCTAAGAAAATATCATATGTGGACGACATCTTTTCTTTCTCAACTAAATGTTGCTCATAAAGATCATCCATTTCATGGAAGACTTTTTGAACTTCTCTCATTTCAAAATTAAGATTATCGCCTAGGTAGAAGGCAGGGAATTAATGACCTTTTCAAAGTTAGTAAAGTGCCTTTTAATCACGCGCAAAGTGACCAAAATAGTACTTACTGGTGGAAGATCCTTTGGAATCTCCTTATGATCTCCCGAATTGAGAAGTGTAGGAAATGTACTAGGGAATTCTTTATGGGACATTAAAATGGGGTTTGAGATTAGATCCCTGTGTATGTTAAAGCACGTTCTAAAGTCGGTTTTGGCATATTCTTTATTCATCTTAGAGTAGTCAAACGCAGGATATGTGGGAAGCATATTAGCACGTCTCTTTTCATAAGGTGACAAGGTGTCATAAGGTACCGTAAACACTATCAGATCTAAGACCAAACCTAACTTTGTTGCATCATAGAGTCGCGGGTGGTTGCGAAAAAATTGCTTTGCATATCTCGGGTTAGGTTTAAGGTCTTTTTGACACGAAAGATTAAGTTCCTTAAAAGAAGCCTCGAACAAGTGTACTAATTCTGACGCAGAATATTGACGTAACAACAAATAATCAAGTTTCTTAATTCTATTAGACGCATTAATTTCCACTTCAACCTTTTTAGCCTCGAGGACTTCAAAATCCGTTTTAAGTTTTTGAAAATTAGCTACGACTAACGCTTTTTCTTGAATTTCTTTTGAAAGATTTGCGTTTAATGTTTCAATTTCTGTTAAGTGACCCATTTGTGTTTGGCGAAAATGATCAAATTCAGGGTTGGTGAGGCTAGTGGACGAGGGAATTAATTCCAAGGTTTGCACCTTTTGTTTATACAAAGCAAGCTGGGTAGATAATTCCTGATTGGCACCTAGGGTTTCACGAACCGCATTATTCATTTGGCCAAGTAAAGATGCTGAAACTGTAACCAAATCTTGTCGAGCAGGAGACGTCATATGAGAAATAGCAATTGGTTGTGTTTCACTCAAAGTCTGGGGACTTGCATTGATATTGCTATCATTGATCGTTTCCTCATTTGAGTTACTCGCCACCGATGGCTCTTCCTGATACTCAGACCCTTGCTCAACTTGATAAGGGACAATAGTGGTATCACTGTTAGAACTTGGTACCTCAGAGATGCGGTCAGACCCATAGAGTGAAATCTGAGCCATTAGTGCAGCTTTGGCGGTGTTGAAGTCATCACAGTCGGAGTCATAAGCATCCAAATCATCGGCTTGATATGCTGCATTCTGAGTGTAGGTGGCTGTGGTTCCCTCATTCTCCGCAACTCCCGGATCTGCCAAAAATGCCAACTCCTCCTGATCTAATTCCCTGCCTTCTGCCTGAGCATTAACCAAATATAATTTCTCTTGAAACCATGAACTATCCCTTTTCCTCTTAGGTTGCTTACAATCCTTACCCATATGCCCTTCTCCCTTGTAGTTGTAGCAGCTGATTATCTTCAATGTCCCTGCAGCCTTGCCCTTTGATGAAGCAGTGTTGTTGATACGAATAGCAGGAACTGAAGAGCTTGGGCGACCCTGAAGTCTTTGAACCATGACCCTGCAATCTTGGATTGTAGCTTGTTGACGAGATTTAGAAGAATTCCTAAATTGATTGTTTGTTGGAGATGGTCTTCTATACCCTTGTTTACTCAATGTCTGAGTAAGATAGGCAGACATCTTAGCTAACACCTCAACGGGGTTGTCACCTTCTCTAAGTTCAGGGACTGGCACCTCATCGTCACAGTATAAACCTGGAGCTGGAGGAGCTGCATATGTATGTGAAGGAGCATAAACATGTTGTGAGTAGCTTGACTGACCTACTTCATAGGTTGGATAAGTAATTGAAGGAGCCTGAGGAGATTGGTAAGGTGAATACCCTTGCTGACCATAAGGTGATGAATATGGAAGTGGATCCCTTTGTGATGATGATGCTTGATTCTGACCAAACTGATTCAGATAAGATGTGAGTGGTTGAGGAAATTGAGTCCTGAGAAAAACTGGGAGTGCGATAATCTGGTTGACTGTAAGCTTGATGTCCCATAGCAGAGGATATGTTGTTGTATGACAAACGTGGTTGAGTTGCCATTAATGCCAATGGTTCATGAGAGTATCCTTGAGACATCCTTTTCATTATCACATGTCTTTCCTATTGCTGCAAGAATGAGTACAATTGATCTAAGTTGGATTTATGCAAATCACGGATCAACTTAACATAAGTGACATATTGGCCCCACTCTGGAGGTAGTGTGTTCAGAAATTTAGTATTGATCTGAAACTGCTCAATGTTAAGGCTATAGACATTCAAGTCATTCATGAGTGTGGTGAAGCGCCAATAGTAGTCATGTATAGTCTCCCCTGGAATGTATGTGAAACGATCAAACAAATCATGCAATTGACATTCACATTCTTGCTTGGACAAGGAAGTTCCCTGTAGTAGTACCTCCAACCGCTCCCATAGTGCCTTTTCCACCGTATAATTACTTACCATTCAAAAAACATCTGGAGGGAGAGCTTGCCTGATAGTCTTAGTAGCACGTACGTCTGCGTCAGCAATTTGTTGTTCCTCGGGTGTGAGCTCAGCAAAGACTCTTGGCCGTGTTACATTATCAATTTTCACAGTGCCATAATCGAGTGGTCCTTCCTTAATGGACTTGACCATAAGCCGTCCACTTGGATGATCCATAATGTAAGAAATCATTCGCTCTTGCCGTGCTTCAAATAGATCTTTGATAAGCAATGGTGGACGAGTATCGGTACCCGAGATGATGGAAATATCCGTAAGTGAGGTAAACGACGGCATCATCGGCATATATGAATGTGGATTCATGTTATCACTTGACGAAAAAGATTACCAAAAGTGATCGAGCAATGAAATAAAGTTATGTTTTGTATTGTTGAATTAACACTCTTGTTATGATGTGTTTGTTGTGTGGTTGTTGATAATTACCAAATTAGTTACAACGTATTAAAATCCTTTAAGTTATGAAAATTTTATCCCAAAATTAAACAAATTCTATCGGAAAAATACCCCTATCGCAATACCCAAAAGTATCGCAATGTGATCTGCTATCGCAATAAGACCCTATCGCAATACCCTGTCGCAATACCCTGTCACAATAATACCCATGTGGCAATAAATACCTGTCGCAATAATACCCCTGTCGCAATATGGTTCTATCGCAATATGGTGTCTATCGCAATATGGTGCTATCACAATATGGTGTCTATCACAATATGTATCGCAATAACCTGTCGGAATATGTATCGCAATAAGAGACTGATCGCAATATGGCTGTCGCAATGTGGGCAGAGTAACGTTTCTATAACCCTAGTTACGTCGCAATGTGCTATCGCAATGAGCAATCGCAATCACGGTCGCAATAAGGGAGCTGTCGCAATATTGATCGCAAAGTAAAACCCTTGGGTTATTGCGATCAAAACTGTACTTTACCTTTTCCGAATTTGAAGCTGTCGCAATAAGGGAAGATTTTTTCCAACTTTTTAGGCAACGATTTTAGCAACTTTTAGGCAACAAGATTCGTGTTTTCACTAAACCAAAATACCCAGATCACTAAACTAACAATGATAAAGATACGTGAATGATTTAGAAGACGAAAAACACAAAAAAAAAATTGAAGCTTTGGTAAAAATGATCAAAACCTACGAAATCTTTATAACCAACAAGAACAACAATCAAAAGAACTTTGATTTCATCCCATGGCTCTTGATACCAATTGTGGAATATTGATAATCTTTGATTCTATCAAGAGGGTTGATGTTTTAGAGAGAGAAAGTAGAGAGAGAAAGAGAGAGAAAAACCTACAAAGTATTTTATTAAATGAAACAACCAACACCCTCTCCATCAAAGGAGAGGGCTTTTATACCCAAGCCATGGTGAGCTTGGGCCTTCTAACCCATGGACATTTCCATGGGCTAGGCTATTTAATAAACTAAAGTAAACAATTAACTACGAGCCTACAACGTTTAATAATATTGTTGGAGTGACCGACACTTCTAATATACGTTAAAAACGTATTTCCAACATTTAAGTACCTTAATAGTCAACCTACTTTAGGATTATGGTATCCTAGAGACTCAACCTTTGGATTGGAAGCCTACTCAGACAGTGATTATGCTAGAGCTAATCATGATAGGAAATCCACAACAAGAGGTTGTCAATTCCTAGGTAGAAGACTCATATCATGGCAGTGTAAGAAGCAAACAATTGTTGCTACTTCCACAACTGAAGCTGAATATGTAGCTGCTGCTCATTGTTGTGGACAAGTGCTATGGATTCCGAATCAATTGTTAGATTATGAGTTCAATTTTATTAAAATCTATATTGATAATGAGAGCACTATATGCATTGTCAAGAATCCAGTATTTCACTCCAAGACCAAGCATATTGAAATCAGACATCACTTCATAAGAGATGCCTATGACAAAAAGCTTATTCAAGTCTTGAAGATTCATACAGACAACAATGTAGCTGATTTGCTAACCAAGGCATTTGATACTAGTTTGAATTCTTGGTGACACATATTGGTATGCTAAACCAATAGATTGCTGCATATGTTGAGGGGAGGTATCGGCTGTATAATTTTTAAAAGCTAACTTGATTGTATAGTATTTGTTTATTGTTTTTGATGTGATTGTAGGTTAATAAAAGAGGTTACAATGTTGATGGATTGCAAGAACTGGACTTAAGTTTGAGGTACCGCTTTACTGCTAAGTACCGCTTGGCAAATTTGAAGTACCGAGTATGTTCTATGTACCGTTACGTAATCATTGTACCGTTGAGGGTGTATTTTGTAAAATTGGCAGTTTCTTCGTGGAAGGGTTACATCTTTCTATAAATACTAACCCCATTTACATTATTGATTCACCATATCTTTTATTTTTACACCTCGATTCTACATTCTTCGTTTTTAATCGTCGATCATCAAAAACAAGAAAACCAACAATGGCTGCTCTACAAGTGAATTCTAAGCATAATTTGGTCGCGAACCTTCCTCAGAATGATGATTCACTTGGTTTTCATGAGATGTTAGGCTTTTTATCTCAAAGTTACGTTAATTTTGCACTCACTGTAAGTCCAACTATCTCTATTCCTATTGTGGAAAATTTTTGGAATACTGTTGTCTTAGGTACTCGTTTTGATCAACCTTGCATTAAGGCTAAGGTAAATCATAGGAATGTTTATGTAACTGAAGTAGTGCTAAGAGCTAGTTTGAGATTAAATGATGTAGATGGACTTAGTATGCTTAATAACACAGAGATACATGATGGTCTTACAGCCATGGGTTATGAAGGTGGTAGGGAAAGTTTAACATTCTTTAAAGCATTATTTTCACCACAATTGAAATTGCTTTTTCATGCTATTATTCACTGTTTAATCTCCAAAAGTACTTCTTTTGATCAGATTCCTGCTGCTTTAGCATCAGCTGGTATTTGTTTAGCAAACAACAGGGTTTTTAACTTTTCAAAATTAATTTTTAAAGGCATGACTAGAAATTTGGAAGGCTCCAAAAAGTTTTTAATGTATCCTAGATTCATTCAAACTTTAATTAATGACCAAATCTCTAACCTACCAGAGTTTACAAACACTTGGTATGTTCCTTCATTCACAAAGAGAACTTTCTCTTTCTTGACCAAAAGAGGCAATGCCTTTACAGGGACCGTAACACCCTTGTTTGACCATATGTTAACTCAACCTGCACACCAAGAAGGTGAGGATTCTAGTGCTTCTAGTGATTCTCAGAAAACTCCTTCTACCCAAAATCTTGATTCCCCAGAAGATACTCAATCTTCTTCTTCTCATGATGTTGGTGATAAACCAAGTTCTGATGAGATGATCCACACATCTTCTGATGTTGCTGCCAGTGGTTCACCAGCAGCACAAGCAACAAAAGCTGTGGATGTTGCAAACTTAACTGCTCTGTGTACTAGCTTTTCTAAACAGGTACAGGTTTTACAAAAGGAGAAGCTTTTTCAAGACAGGACAATTGCTGATTTAGAGGCAAGCCTCAACAAACTAAGGAATAAAGTATCTCCTTGGATCAGGCGACACAGGTCTATTAAGAAAGCTGCTCCTATGAAGCACAAGTTCAGGAACCTCACGAAAAGGCAACTGAATGCAACCAAACAGGGGAGGAATTATGAAGAACATCAACCTTCTTCTGATATTCAAACAAGACTTTCTGGGAATGACATCAAATTTGGAGCTCAGCAGTACATACTGTACCTAGCGGTACCTTATCTGCAAGTACTGCTAAGTCAAAATCTGCAAGGTCCGTTGACTCATTAGAAGAAACTTTACAAGCTATGGACAATGAAGACATGTTTGCAAGACCAGCTAAAGGAATCTTCTCCAAATCTTCCTATGATGAGCAGGGTGCAGTAACTGATTTTGACAATTTGGAAACCGAAATTCCAAACAGTTCTATTCCCACTCACAGAGTCAACAATAACCATCCTACTACTCAAATTATTGGAGATCCTAAGTCTGCTGTACAAACTAGAAGACAGCTGCAAACTAATACTGAAACTCATGCACTTGTGAGTTATGTCAAACAACAGCAAAGAACAAATCACAAAGATACTCAGCATTGTTTGTTTGCCTATTTCTTATCACAAGTAGAGCCCAATAATATTTCTCAAGCTCTTGATGAAGAAAGTTTGGTAGATGCCATGCAAGAAGAAATAACACAATTTGAGCTACAAAAGGTTTGGATTCTTGTAGATCTCCCTCAGGTAAGAGAGTTATTGGTACTAGATGGGTTTTCAGAAACAAAAAGGATGAGAGAGGAGTTGTTGTGAGAAACAAAGCAAGGCTTGTTGCTCAAGGCTACAGAAAGGAAGAAGGGATAGATTATGATGAGCTTTTTGCACCAGTAGCAAGAATAGAAGCCATTAGATTGTTTTTGGCTTTTGCATCATATATGGGTTTTATAGTCTATCAAATGGATGTGAAAAGTGCCTTTTTATATGGTCCTATTTCAGAAGAGGTATATGTCTCACAACCTCCAGGTTTTGTAGATCCTAAATTCCCTAATAGAGTCTACAAAGCCATCAAAGCACTTTATGGTTTACATCAAGCTCCAATGGCTTGGTATGCAACCCTATCAAATTTTCTTCTAGAACATGGATACAGGAGAGGAACCATTGACAAAACTCTATTCATCAAGAAGAATGCAAGGACATTATACTTGTGCGAGTTTATGTTGATGACATCATTTTTTGGTCAACCAAGAAATCATGGTGTGAGGAGTTTGTAGCTTTGATGAAGGGAAGATTTCAGATGAGTTCTATGGGAGAACTTACTTTCTTTTTATGACTCCAAGTCAAACAAAGAAAAGATGGAATATTTATCAGTCAAGATAAGTATGTTGCTAAAATCTTGAAAAAGTTTTCTTGTATGGATTCAAGGAGTACAAGCACACCATTTGAAGCTAAGAAGTCTTTATCCAAACATGAACATGGTGAAGACATTGACATTCATCTTTAGAGATCAATGATTGGTTCATTGATGTATCTTACTGCTTCAAGACCATACATTATTTTTGCTGTATGTGCATGTTCAAGGTTCCAAGTAAATCCAAAGGTCTCACATCTTCATGCTGTGAAAAAGATTTTTAAGTACCTTAGAAGTCAACCTACTTTAGGATTATGGTATCCTAGAGACTCAACCTTTGAATTGGAAGCCTACTTAGACAGTGATTATGCTGGAGCTAATCATGATAGGAAATCCACAACAGGAGGTTGTCAATTCCTAGGTAGAAGACTCATATCATGGCAGTGTAAGAAGCAAACAATTGTTGCTACTTCCACAACTGAAGCTGAATATGTAGCTGCTGCTCATTGTTGTGGACAAGTGCTATGGATTCTGAATCAATTGTTAGATTATGAGTTCAATTTTATTAAAATCTATATTGATAATGAGAGCACTATATGCATTGTCAAGAATCCAGTATTTCACTCCAAGACCAAGCATATTGAAATTAGACATCACTTCATAAGAGATGCCTATGACAAAAAGCTTATTCAAGTCTTGAAGATTCATACAGACAACAATGTAGCTGATTTGCTAACCAAGGCATTTGATACTAGTTTGAATTCTTGGTGACACATATTGGTATGCTAAACCAATAGATTGCTGCATATGTTGAGGGGAGGTATCGGCTGTACAATTTTTAAAAGCTAACTTGATTGTATAGTATTTGTTTATTGTTTTTGATGTGATTGTAGGTTAATAAAAGAGGTTACAATGTTGATGGATTGCAAGAACTGGACTTAAGTTTGAGGTACCGCTTTACTGCTAAGTACCGCTAGGCAAATTTGAAGTACCGAGTATGTTCTATGTACCGTTACGTAATCATTGTACCGTTGAGGGTGTATTTTGTAAAATTGGAAGTTTCTTCGTGGAAGGGTTACATCTTTCTATAAATACTAACCCCATTTACATTATTGATTCACCATATCTTTTATTTTTACACCTCGATTCTACATTCTTCGTTTTTAATCGTCGATCATCAAAAAAAGAAAAAAAAACAATGGCTGCTCTACAAGTGAATTCTAAGCATAATTTGGTCGCGAACCTTCCTCAGAATGATGATTCACTTGGTTTTCATGAGATGTTAGGCTTTGTATCTCAAAGTTACGTTAATTTTTCACTCACTGTAAGTCCAACTATCTCTATTCCTATTGTGGAAAATTTTTGGAATACTGTTGTCTTAGGTACTCGTTTTGATCAACCTTGCATTAAGGCTAAGGTAAATCATAGGAATGTTTATGTAACTGAAGTAGTGCTAAGAGCTAGTTTGAGATTAAATGATGTAGATGGACTTAGTATGCTTAATAACACAGAGATACATGATGGTCTTACAGCCATGGGTTATGAAGGTGGTAGGGAAAGTTTAACATTCTTTAAAGCATTATTTTCACCACAATTGAAATTGCTTTTTCATGCTATTATTCACTGTTTAATCTCCAAAAGTACTTCTTTTGATCAGATTCCTGCTGCTTTAGCATCAGCTGGTATTTGTTTAGCAAACAATAGGGTTTTTAACTTTTCAAAATTAATTTTTGAAGGCATGACTAGAAATTTGGAAGGCTCCAAAAAGTTTTTAATGTATCCTAGATTCATTCAAACTTTAGTTAATGACCAAATCTCTAACCTACCAGAGTTTACAAACACTTGGTATGTTCCTTCATTCACAAAGAGAACTTTCTCTTTCTTGACCAAAAGAGGCAATGCCTTTACAGGGACTGTAACACCCTTGTTTGACCATATGTTAACTCAACCTGCACACCAAGAAGGTGAGGATTCTAGTGCTTCTAGTGATTCTCAGAAAACTCCTTCTACCCAAAATCTTGATTCCCCAGAAGATACTCAATCTTCTTCTTCTCATGATGTTGGTGATAAACCAAGTTCTGATGAGATGATCCACACATCTTCTGATGTTGCTGCCAGTGGTTCACCAGCAGCACAAGCAACAAAAGCTGTGGATGTTGCAAACTTAACTGCTCTGTGTACTAGCTTTTCTAAACAGGTACAGGTTTTACAAAAGGAGAAGCTTGTTCAAGACAGGACAATTGCTGATTTAGAGGCAAGCCTCAACAAACTAAGGAATAAAGTATCTCCTTGGATTAGGCGACACAGGTCTATTAAGAAAGCTGCTCCTATGAAGCACAAGTTCAGGAACCTCACGAAAAGGCAACTGAATGCAACCAAACAGGGGAGGAATTATGAAGAACATCAACCTTCTTCTGATATTCAAACAAGACTTTCTGGGAATGACATCAAATTTGGAGCTCAGCAGTACATACTGTACCTAGCGGTACCTTATCTGCAAGTACTGCTAAGTCAAAATCTACAAGGTCCGTTGACTCATTTGAAGAAACTTTACAAGCTATGGACAATGAAGACATGTTTGCAAGACCAGCTAAAGGAATCTTCTCCAAATCTTCCTATGATGAGCAGGGTGTAGTAACTGATTTTGACAATTTGGAAACAGAAATTCCAAACAGTTCTATTCCCACTCACAGAGTCAACAATAACCACCCTACTACTCAAATTATTGGAGATCCTAAGTCTGCTGTACAAACTAGAAGACAACTGCAAACTAATACTAAAACTCATGCACTTGTGAGTTATGTCAAACAACAGCAAAGAACAAATCACAAAGATACTCAGCATTGTTTGTTTGCCTATTTCTTATCACAAGTAGAGCCCAATAATATTTCTCAAGCTCTTGATGAAGAAAGTTTGGTAGATGCCATGCAAGAAGAATTAACACAATTTGAGCTACAAAAGGTTTGGATTCTTGTAGATCTCCCTCAGGTAAGAGAGTTATTGGTACTAGATGGGTTTTCAGAAACAAAAAGGATGTGAGAGGAGTTGTTGTGAGAAACAAAGCAAGGCTTGTTGCTCAAGGCTACAGAAAGGAAGAAGGGATAGATTATGATGAGGTTTTTGCACCAGTTGCAAGAATAGAAGCCATTAGATTGTTTTTGGCTTTTGCATCATATATGGGTTTTATAGTCTATCAAATGGATGTGAAAAGTGCCTTTTTATATGGTCCTATTTCAGAAGAGGTATATGTCTCACAACCTCCAGGTTTTGTAGATCCTAAATTCCCTAATAGAGTCTACAAAGCCATCAAAGCACTTTATGGTTTACATCAAGCTCCAATGGCTTGGTATGCAACCCTATCCAATTTTCTTCTAGAACATGGATATAGGAGAGGAACCATTGACAAAACTCTATTCATCAAGAAGAATGCCAAGGACATTATACTTGTGCGAGTTTATGTTGATGACATCATTTTTTGGTCAACCAAGAAATCATGGTGTGAGGAGTTTGTAGCTTTGATGAAGGGAAGATTTCAGATGAGTTCTATGGGAGAACTTACTTTCTTTTTAGGACTCCAAGTCAAACAAAGAAAAGATGGAATATTTATCAGTCAAGATAAGTATGTTGCTAAAATCTTGAAAAAGTTTTCTTGTATGGATTCAAGGAGTACAAGCACACCATTTGAAGCTAAGAAGTCTTTATCCAAAGATGAACATGGTGAAGACGTTGACATTCATCTTTACAGATCAATGATTGGTTCATTGATGTATCTTACTGCTTCAAGACCATACATTATTTTTGCTATATGTGCATGTTCAAGGTTCCAAGTAAATCCAAAGGTCTCACATCTTCATGCTGTGAAAAAGATTTTTAAGTACCTTAGAAGTCAACCTACTTTAGGATTATGGTATCCTAGAGACTCAACCTTTGAATTGGAAGCCTACTTAGACAGTGATTATGCTGGAGCTAATCATGATAGGAAATCAACAACAGGAGGTTGTCAATTCCTAGGCAGAAGACTCATATCATGGCAGTGTAAGAAGCAAACTATTGTTGCTACTTCCACAACTGAAGCTGAATATGTAGCTGCTGCTCATTGTTGTGGACAAGTGCTTTGGATTCAGAATCAATTGTTAGATTATGGGTTCAATTTTATGAACACTAAAATCTATATTGATAATGAGAGCACTATATGCATTGTCAATAATCCAGTATTTCACTCCAAGACCAAGCATATTGAAATCAAACATCACTTCATAAGAGATGCCTATGATAAAAAGCTTATTCAAGTCTTGAAGATTCATACAGACAACAATGTAGCTGATTTGATAACCAAGGCATTTGATACTAAGAGTTTTGAATTCTTGGTGACACATATTGGTATGTTAAACCAATAGATTGCTGCATATGTTGAGGGGAGGTATCAGCTGTACAATTTTTAAAAGCTAATTTGATTGTATAGTATTTGTTTTTTGTTTTTGATGTGATTGCAGGTTAATAAAAGAGGTTACAATGTTGATGGATTGCAAGAACTGGACTTAAGTTTGAGGTACCGCTTTACTGCTAAGTACCGCTAGGCAAATTTGAAGTACCGAGTATGTTCTATGTACCGTTACATAACCGTTGTACCGTTGAGGGTTTATTTTGTAAAATTGGCGGTTTCTTCGTGGAAGGGTTACTTCTTTCTATAAATACTAACCCCAATTACATTATTGATTCACCATATCTTTTATTTTTACACCTCGATTCTACATTCTTCGTTTTTAATCGTCGATCATCAAAAACAAGAAAAACAACAATGGCTGCTCTACAAGTGAATTCTAAGCATAATTTGGTCGCGAACCTTCCTAAAAATGATGATTCACTTGGTTTTCATGAGATGTTAGGCTTTTTATCTCGAAGTTACGTTAATTTTACACTCACTGTAAGTCTAACTATCTCTATTCCTATTGTTGAACAATTTTGGAATACTGCTGTCTTAGGTACTCGTTTTGATCAACCTTGCATTAAGGCTAAGGTAAATCATAGGAATGTTTATGTAACTGAAGTAGTGCTAAGAGCTAGTTTGAGATTAAATGATGTAGATGGACTTAGTATGCTTAATAACACAGAGATACATGATGGTCTTACAGCCATGGGTTATGAAGGTGGTAGGGAAAGTTTAAGTTTCTTTAAAGCATTATTTTCACCACAATTGAAATTGATTTTTCAAGCTATTATTCAATGTTTAAGCTCCAAAAGTACTTCTTTTGATCAGATTCTTGCTGCTTTAGCATCAGCTGGTATTTGTTTACCAAACAACAGGGTTTTTAACTTTTCAAAATTAATTTTTGAAGGCATGACTAGAAATTTGGAAGGCTCCAAAAAGTTTTTAATGTATCCTAGATTTATTCAAACTTTAGTTAATGACCAAATCTCTAACCTACCAGAGTTGACAAACACTTGGTATGTTCCTTCATTCACAAAGAGAACTTTCTCTTTCTTGACCAAAAGAGGCAATTCCTTTACAGGGATTGTAACACCCTTGTTTGACCATATGTTAACTCAACCTGCACACCAAGAAGGTGAGGATTCTAGTGCTTCTAGTGATTCTCAGAAAACTCCTTCTACCCAAAATCTTGATTCCCCAGAAGATACTCAATCTTCTTCTTCTCATGATGTTGGTGATAAACCAAGTTCTGTTAAGATGATCCACACATCTTCTGATGTTGCTGCTAGTGGTTCACCACCAGCACAAGCAACAGAAGCTGTGGATGTTGCAAACTTAACTGCTCTGTGTACTAGCTTGTCCAAACAGGTACAGGTTTTACAAAAGGAGAAGCTTGTTCAAGACAGGAAAATTGCTGATTTAGAGGCAAGCCTCGACAAACTAAGGAATAAAGTATCTCCTTGGATTAGGCGACACAGGTTTATTCAGAAAGCTGCTCTTATGAAGCACAAGTTCAGGAACCTCACGAAAAGGCAACTGAATGCAACCAAACAGGGGAGGAATTATGAAGAACATCAACCTTCTTCTAATATTCAAACAAGACTTTCTGGGAATGACATCAACTTTAGAGCTGATGATGTCAATACAACTGGCAATGGCAATGATACTGGTGTGGATATAGCTAGTTTGTAACTAGTGAATAGGGATATTCAAACAGAAGAACCACGACCTACTCATGAGGAACCATAAGTTGAAGAACCAATGGTAACTCAGCCAGGGTCACAATCTCAATCACCCCAAATTCAAGTAAACTGGAGTAGTTTCTATGAGAAACTAGAGGAGATTAATGTTCAATTTCTTGTATCTACAACTTCAACTCCACCAAAGAGACAATATTGATTTCACAAGAAATAGTCTTTCCAAATACTGTCAAGACCAAGAGTGAGTCAGGGATCAGATAAGACTGAGGAGTTACTTGTAGAAAATGTTACTTCAATGGAAGAAAGAGTGTTTGAAGATACTCTAGTGATTGAAGATGTAAGTGTGTCTAATACAGGTGAAGTCAACAATGTTAAAGTTCCAAGTACTGCTGAACCAACTACAAGTACTGCTAACAAAGTTGAAGATCCAAGTACTGCTAAGCCATTTGAGCCAACTGCAAGTACTGCTGATGATAATCCTTCACTAGAAAGTAAAATTCCTTTTAAGGAAGATGAGACTTTAGCTCATGTACTGCTTGATCTCAAAGAAAAGAATTCAGTTGAGAAAGTTAAACAAGCAGAGGCAGAGAAGAAGACACAACAAGAAATTAATGCCAAAAAGAATAAATCCAAAGGTAAGAAAGTTCAAGCTTCACAACCCACTAAAGGTATTATTATTCAAAAGCAAGCAGATAAGGATGAAGATAAGTCTTCTAAGCTGAAAAAGAAACTACCAAAGATTGATCCTAAGGATAAGGGCAAGAAGCAAATACTATCAGATTCTAAAAATGAAAGTGATTCAGATGATGATATTGGCAAAGTCATGTATAGATTTAATCAAATTGACCATGATCAGGAATTTGCTATGAGAATGCAAGCTCAGATTCATGAAGAAGAGTTGCAAGAAGAAAATGCAGCAAGAGAACTGTTGCTTGAAGCCAAAAGAGTTCAGCAAGAATGGAACATACAAGAGTATGACAAGATTGAAGCTGAATTACAAGCAAGTGAAATTCTTGCAGAAGCATTAATAGCTGAAGAGAGAGATGCTTATGATGAAGATGAGAAATTAAAGTTGATTGATGACTTGGTAGGAGAGCAACAAAGATACTTTGCTGAGAAAAGAAGAAAGGAAAGGATCAGACCTCCATCTACCATGCAAATCAGAAGTCAGATGATGACTTATCTCAAGAAAGTTGGGCGTTTCACTCATACACAACTGTTCAAAAAGACTTTTGAAGAAATCAAGACTTTGTATGAACAACAGAAGAGAGTAAAATTGAACTTTGTTGAAATAGGTTCTGAGAAGGACAAACAAGAAATTGAAGAAGTTAAGAAGCAATTTCAGCAACAAATACAATTTGGAAGTACTCCTAGACTTGATGCAGCCACTGCTGAACCTACAAAATTATCTCCACCTATCAAAGCTACTTATGCTATGAGAAGTGTGAAGGAAAAGGTAAGTTCAAAGGATAAAGAGACTGCTCAAAGGATGAATGAAGGAGAACAAGCTCAAACTGTTGATAAGACTGAAAATGTACAAGCAGTACATACACAGTCAACAGTACATATTGAAGGAACAGTACATACCAACTTTGAAAAGGTATCTGACATATCTGATCAAGATGAAGTTTTCAAAGGAAGTAAAAGAAAAAGATCAACCAAGAAGAAGCTGAAAGCTAAGAAAAAGGCTAAATAAACCCTAGAAGATAGTGATCTTGAGAGCTTAAGGAAGTGTTTGAAGATAGCAGATTTTGAAGATAAATGTATTGATATAGAGTTACTTGGAAAGAAATCATCTATTGTTAGGTGGTTATACTCTGCATTTCAAGGACTAGAAGCTCATGAAATTCAAAGATCATTTGGGTCAACAAGGATGTTTAGATTATTAGTAGATATTTTACACATACTTGACAGACAAGAGATTCAAGATCTTTTTAGACTAACTCAGGAAGCCAGTATAGGTAAGACTGAGCTATCACTATTGTACAGGTAATTTCTCTTTATGTATGAGCCACATAATTGTGATCAGGAGATATTGAAAGAATTAGAGAATCAGGTTCCAAGTTATTGGAGATATTATAGGTCAGGTGGAGTACACATTCTGGATATAGATGATGTTACATACTATATGCTGCAAGAGAAAAGATATCCTTTTGGAAGAAGATTTTTGGAAAGGATGCTAGAACAACAATTGGAAGTTTCAGAAGAGTCTGATGGTGCTTTAGAGTTGATCAGGATGGTCAACCAACAAATCAAGGATTTGGAGCAAGAGGAAGAAGCTGAGAAAGAGCCTTAAGTGTTTGACTTCCAGTCACACTTCATAAATGGTTCTCAGTTCACCATGTCTAATACACATAAGAACTGGCTAGTCCATAAGCAAACGGTTTGTGGTAAAGACTTCTCAAATCCATTGACAACTGGTAGTTGCTAAAAACTATAGGGTGCTAACTCACCTTGTTTCAAAATAGAGAGTTAGCTAGTCCTAGACTAACGGTACTAGGTAAAGACTTTCTCAAATTCGTTGATGGTTGACAATTTACCAAAAATTGTATGGTTATCAGTACACCTTATTCTTTATGAATAAAGTATTGGCTATTCCAGAGGGTACGGCTAACTGGTAAAGAATAATCAAATCCGTTGATAGCTGATGATTTGCTAAAAATCATGAAGCCAATACATATTGGTTTTTGTTGTTAACTGTTTTATTTCAGGTATGAAGTTGCAAGCAAGAAAGTATTACGGAAAGAAATACTTAGAAGTTTTTGTTTCATCAAATCAAGACAAAAGTCATGATTCAGAGTTCATAAGTTTACTCATTGAATACAATTACTATAACACCCCATTTTGATAAATGGAATGTCACGAGTAATTATGGTGTGTCACCAAAGCATGCAAGGAAATATGTACTAAAACATACATGACCATAGGGAAAATTGGAATCAAACATCGGTTCCCAAACGTAAGCCCAAAACATAATAAAGTAAAGGGAATAAGAAAATGACTAAACAAGCATAAGTATATGAAGGCAAAGGAAGAAGTCTATAGCAGCTTCCATCCTATGCACGTCCTCAAAATGCTCGAGTCCTGTGTACCTGCCGTTTTGGGAACATGAAAGGAAAAACGGCTGAGCATAACGCTCAGTGCACGGATATACAAGTATAGCATGAATAATATAAGCATAAAAACATGAAACAGCGGAAGAAACTGAGTCCTGGATAACCTGGTTAAGTCTTAGTAAAACTGGTTTTATAGTTTGAAAAGCCTTATGTTTATCTTGTAAAAACTGTTAACATATTTACCATTAGCCAATATAGGTCATGAAAGGTCACGTGCATGAATACTTAGAGGGGTGACCTCATCATGCAAATTAGATGGGCTGCCTCTAATTTAATAAACTAGTTTCTGGGTAGGAGGGATCAGCTCCTTGTGAAGGATGCAAGGCACACACCACATTCACACCGAATAATCTTCTGAAAACATGTAACTAGGATGCACCCATACGCCCCACATGATAATAATAATAATATGGCCAAAACTGAAAAGGACGCCACGAGCAATCACTCCGCCGTGGGGAAGTCATAACATTGGTGCCTCCAATGTTATTGTTATGGTACCTCCATAACTAGGTGAAACTGGTCATGCATGTATATGGCTTTAGGTATTCTAATTAAACATAAGCAATTCAAAAACATATAAAACATATACTGGGAAAATAGTTGGCTGCATACGGGGAATCCTAATAAGGAAAGAATGTCCATACTGAAAGGAACGGGAATCCGTACATTATGTCCAGTGAATGAAGAAGACGAACGGAAGAGAGTCCTACTTCGGTATCACTAATGCTACATAAATACATCCGTGTATAAGTATCTGATCACTGAGTACGTAACTGGTTTTTAAGTCATGTCTTAGCTTGATTTATATGTTCATGTCTTGTTTTACTTATTTTAACGTTATATTGTGTTTATCGTGTATTCTGTATATTTTGATTAAGTATTACATGTATTTCTTGTATTATTATACTTGCTGTGTAATAATAAGTAACTTTCTAAAAATAGCAGGTTTCCTAAAATAGAAAGTTACCAAAAATAGAAAGTTACCAAAAATAGAAAGTTTCCAAAAATAGAAAGTTTCCAAAAATAGAATGTTTCCAAAATAGAATCTCTGCTTAAAATAGATAAGTTTCTAAAAATAGGAAGTTTCCATAATTAGATATAAGCTGGTTAAATAAGCTAATTCTATAAGCTTAAGTGTTTTCTGATTATTATTCTAAGTCATGTAGTTATAAAGTATAGTTTATTAATTATTTCATGTATTTTAAATAAACTATAGGTTAAAGCATTTAATTAAATATAATGTGATTTAATTAAATAAAGATATAATACTTAGGTTAAAAAATGTACTATTAATTATATTAATATAATCTAAGTCATGAGAATTAATTAATTATAGGTCATAGTTTTTATAATTAATTAATTACTTAGTCTAATTTAAATAATTAAATACTTAGGTTAAAATCATATATTATTAATTAATAATAATAAACCTAAGTCCATGTTTTAATTAAATTAATTATCTAGCATGTTAAATTAATTTAATTAACTTGTAAATAAATAATCTTGTAATTACAAGTCGTGTTTTATTAATTTAATTTACCTTGTAAATTAATATACATGTTAAATCTGATAGCTTGTAAAATCATAACCCGTACTCATGTATTATTTTATGAAAACGTGTCGTGAATCGAACCCGTGAAAACCCATAAAAAACGTGTTGTGTTTATATATAGGCCGAACCAAACAGCCCCCTAAATTGTTCTTAAACCCGTTGCCAAACAGCCCCTAATTCTGTTTAAAACCAAAAACCAAACGCCCCCCTTAAACTGCCAGTACCCCTGGCAGTTTTGATGATGCCACCGGCAACCACCAGTTCCCCCTGCCAGAATTAATTTCCTACCGAGACCCTAGGGTCTCGGTTCCCACTGCTAGAACAATAAACACCACTGGCTGCAGCCAGTGGTTCGCATGCTTGTTCGCTGTTCCCACTGCTCGAGCAAAACCAAGCCAAAACCCTAATTAGGGTTGCGGCTGGTGGGATTAATTTACCACAGAGACTCATATGAGTCTCAGTTTGTGTGCCTTTCGTACCCAGCAACAAACAAACGAACCCCCCCCCCTTAAATTATTGTTTGAACATGTTTAAATACCCCTAAAATCGGATTAAAAGAAAAAGAAATAGATACGAATTAGGGTTTACCTTGTTTCTTTTTCGTGTTTGGGGTTTTGGACAACAAAACAAAATCAATCCTTGATCTTCTAGATTAAACACTCGATCCTTCCTTCCTGTTTCTTTGGTGTTGGTCGCGGCAGAGAAGAAGGAGAAAAGAAAAAGGACGGCTGTTTTGTTTATTGATTTAGGGTTTGTAAGATTTTGTCTAAAATGTATAACTCCTCCCCCCCCCCCCCCCCCCCCCCCCCCCCGTCTATTTTGATATACACGGCACAAACACACTTGGGCCTTGAGCCCAAGTCCTTCATTTTTCTTCTTTGTCAAAAAGAAAACCTTATTCTTATATGTTTGTATTATTCGTTTAATAAAACGTACGCGTTCAATTAAATACGTATTCGGTTTCTTGTATATATTATGTCGTGAAAATATCTTGTAATAACTTCATGTGTTATACATAATATTTATTTACGTAGTACTTGTCGTGTTAATTTAAATATACGTAATAAGAATAATCGTGATAAATGTTCGTGTTTACGTGTTACGTAGTTTACGTGATTTAATTAGTTATCGATCGTAACATAATATATTTATTCGTGTTCGTAATAAATATATATACGTAAATAATATTATCTCGTGATTAAATTACGTTCATGATTTCATGATCGCATGTTCGTGATTATAATTATTATTGGAATAATTATCGTGTGTTCATACGTAATAAATACTTATCGTGTTCTAACACGTACGTAATACTCGTAATTCTTATATGTGAAACGTAAATATGTTATAAAAGGAAAGTTCTAATCATATACGTACGATCTTAAGAGTACTATTCATGGTAAAAGCATGCGGATTTTACAACTCTTCCCCCCTAAAAAGAATAATTCGTCCCCGAATTATAGATAACGTAAACTGAACGAGAAACATACCCGAAGCAAACTGAGAGGGTATGTAAGATAATGAACGTGCAGGTGACATGGTAGAAGGAACGTGGAACGTGACATGTCTTGAAAGGACATGGAACGTGACGTGACTGGAAGGACATATCTAATTGATAAGAGCAAAACGGATAAAAAGTCCGGATGAACTTTTCCGTTTCCAAGTGGCTTCCCTCTTCGAACGGTTCCTTCACAGATCTTGACACAAATGATAAGTCTTGGCCCTCCTGACCTTGACTTGAAATACGAAGAAGTTCTTGGTTATCAACGTAAGGTAGATCCCCTAAGTTTGATCGAGGGAATATGAATTAACGTGTAAGGGCAACTAAAACGTTATCGCGCAAAACACTCTAACATAACTGATAATTAGCAACGATGCGCGAGCCATAAAGAAACATAGTACGTGAAAATTTTTGAACGTGATACGTGAAACATTTTGAACGTAATACGTGGAGATATGGTGAGTGTATTATGAGTAAACAAACCGTGATCCATGATACATGTAACATATCTTGATCATGATATGAGGAACGTGGAATGAACATGACATGTGAAACATATCGTGAACATAGAATATAATGGCAGTAACGCCAAACGCTACAAGGTGAGACGTGGAATATGACGTGGAACGTCTATCTGAGGATAGGGAGTTATACTAAACTTGGGTCTGGTCTCTCAAGTTCTTGCAGAACTTCCCAGAATGAGAAATAGAACGTAAAATCGTAAGCCGAGATGCCATCATGAACGTGAATAGTGTCATGTACGCGAGCGCGAAAGCAAGTCGTGAAATTAGAACAAGGACGTGAAGTAAATAAGGAGAAAAATTATGAATAATTGTCTGACTCGATAATTGAGGAATTTCCAAGTGATCGGATGAGCCTTGGCTGGAACATGTCCGATCAATCTGTTGGTTCTGAAATCCTTATGGATATAAGGATTCTGCAGACTTGATCAAACTGTTTGCAACAAACCATATAGCATCATGCTTCTTCTGAGTTTGCGTTAAACTGGTAACCAACCTCCGTGGAGATCTTGTCTCATTTCAATTCACAATTTCAGATGATGAAAACATCCCAGTCTGTTGGTGCCCTATCTTAACCTGTTGGTATGTCACGTACCTAGATATGAACGTAACTGTATCTTGCCTCATAGAACTTGATACAAAGGAGTTTGCGAAACTATAAGTCTCTGAGTTTAGACTTCTCTTATCATAGGATTTTCTTGGAACACCTAACGTAGTGTAGGGTTCTCACCTTTATGCATAAGCTGAGTCATGGTAAGATTAACCGTGATAATACACGTGATTCAGCGTGTCACAGTAATCAACCAAAAGTTAGGTTGGAAAATTTCAGGGTGAAATTTCTCTTGTCATAGAATGTGCAACATAGTGCAAATTTGGTCTTACTGTTCTTCTTTAGACTTAGAGGAAATCAGATTGTTCTCGATGAAAACACTGATGATTTTGTTTATGAGTTAATGGAAACTCATTTCTTAAGTCCATAATGCTGCTAGAGCATTTATGAGACTAATACAAAATCATGAATCTAGCATGACCAAGTCTTGTACGAATAGCAGTCATGGACATGTCCTGCTCTTTCACTCGTCACTGTTGGCATCATGATCATGAATCCGATCTTGTAAAGTGCTTAACACTATAAGGTCGATTGGACATGTTGTCAATACGTGGAGGAGAATAACGGTTATGAATGGTGATTGTATAAAATTGGCGTAGTCGACACAAAATATCATGTTACCGTCCTTCTCCTTGTAGGTTCTTTTGGAATGTATGGGAAGATCTTGGAATAATCAACTGACAGCTAGAAAATTTTAGCGACCATGGCTAACAACGCACATGCTTGTAAGCATAGATAATTTGTACAGATTTTCCTGATGAAAAATCAAGCTGAATGTATTCAGGAGCCTGAACATTACTGTACATAATTATGAATCGTAGCATGGTGTGCTGTTCTTAGTCCATAATTAGGATAAAATTTAACTCGTGTCTGTCCAAGGAAATGCGTTAGCAGCTTGGATCTCATCATTAAGCTGAAGGAAAACCTTCGTATACATGGGAATACGAAAGGCGTCCATCATTGTCATGAACATATGAAATATGGTAAAAGAAATGAAAGTGTCATCACAACGTGACGGTTCTCACTGATGCGCCGGTAATGGTACTGAAATTCTTGTGGCCTGATTAATACATGGCACAACAGAATGGATATACCATGTGAGGGTACCCTGAATTTCTTAGAAATGTTCCATAATTGGACGTGAGTCATGTGTTTTGACTCGTGTCTTGGAAATATAAGCATGACATATGTCTTGACATGTGTCTTCGGAATGTATACGTGAGACACGTGTCTTGACTGATGTCTTGACATGTGTCTCGAGACGTGAAATAATAGAACTACAATATTAGGTTAATATGCCAAAATTGACGGATCAGTTGGAATACTGATCCTTTGTCTTTTTGATCACATCCGTGACCGTGTTCTATAGTGATTACCAGGATGGTTGCAGTGACAATAATGGTTACTATCATCATGTCCGTCAGTTCCATGACTGTCATTTTCATGATTGTAATTCATGTAACTATTCAGCTGAGTGGCCGGCTGGTACCGCTTCCCACTCATGTGACTGAAAGACAACTGCACGGCATGTGACATGTGATAAAATAAGGAAATGGATTGTGATGGAAATCCTCCGGTGGTGAAGCCTCATCTCGTCCGACCGCTTCGATCTAACGCCTTTGTCTTCGTCTTTTAGGATCTCCAGGTTGTAAACATCATCAGCATCTCGTAGCGTCTCCAACTAATCCACCTCATCAACATTTAGTAACATTTCCGAGTTGTGAGCGGCATCAGCATCTTGTAGAACATCAACAAGTGGACTATGCATGAGATTATTTAGAGTCGTCTAGTGAATACACATGGAGTATATTCAGAGAAATAGACATGGAATATGGTACGTTTAATACACATGGAATACGTACTTGGAGTACACATGGAATGCACATGAAATGATCAATATGGGTTGATCATCTAACATGATTTGCATGGAATAATTGATTAACGGTTTGAAGACCAAACTGGGCTGATCATCATGATAGCCTAGCAATATCAGCATAGACATCATTCTGGTTACATAGGGAAAACACCCAAAAGTGTGATGAAACAGAATTCAACAATGATTTTCATGAAAGCATGATTAATGAAAACCAACCATGTTTGTCATAAAAACAGGATTTGATGAAATCTTTCAATGTCTAGCATGAGGGCATCTCAACATGACGAAAACATGATCAACATAAGGAAGGATTGAGACATACTTAACATGAAGATGAAATTATCATGAAAATCTTGGAATGAAATTAATCATGAGGGAGTATAAAACGTAATCAGCATGAAAATGAAGTTAACCATGATAGTATGAAACCATAATCGACATAAAGATCATAAAAATTTTAATGAGTGTTCATGGAATAATATGATTGTAATGAAATAAAATTTTGAAAAATCACTGGTCTGAACGACTGGGGTCGACTGCCAAACAAAATTGATATGATTACTCTGATTATAGCGTAATATAAATAAACATGAAACACAATTTTATGCCATAATCATGAAAAAAATTTTATGCGTAAAAACAGTGCATAAATGCATGATGTAGTCTATAAAACTTATATGCGCAAAGGTAAACGCCTATGGTCAGTTTACCCAAAACAAAATGACAGGGCGCGGGGACGCCTATGGGTCGGTCCCAAAGTTAAAAGTTTCGATAAAAGCACATGCGACTAATTAGGGCCAGTTCTATACCAACCATTACTTAGTCAAAATTCTTGCAACAAATGACATATGATATAGATGCATGAATGCATGAAACATAAATAATTAAAAGTCATTGTCAAAACTTAACAGGAAAAAAAAATTATGTGAAAAATATGAACTACTGGGGTTCAGTCCACATAGTCACAGTTCACGAGGAACATCATGCATAGACAATGACACATAACTAAGTATGGATGACGGTTGTTCATTCCATATTAGTAAAACGATACTGGTGAAAACATCATGGTTAAAACAACAAGGTTCTAAAAACATCAATACGTGGAATAACAAGCGTTGACTTAGGAAACTCCTGGTGACAACCAACTAGTCACAGGTCGAGTTTTAGAGCCTACGGGTCAAAGCCTTGGCTCTGATACCATAATTGTAACACCCCATTTTAATAAATGGAATGTCACGCGTAATTATGGCGTGTCATCAAAGCATGCAAGGAAATATGTACTAAAACATACATGACCATAGGGAAAACTGGAATCAAACATCGGTTCCCAAACATAAGCCCAAAACATAATAAAGTAAAGGGAATAAAAAAATGACTAAACAAGCATAAGTATATGAAGGCAAAGGAACAAGTCTATGGCAGTTTCCATCCTATGCACGTCCTCCAAATGCTCGAGTCCTGGGTACCGGCCGTTTTGGGAACATGAAAGGAAAAACGGCTGAGCATAACGCCCAGTGCATGGATATAAAAGTATAGCATGAATAATATAAGCAAAAAAACATGAAACAGCGGAAGAAACTGAGTCCTGGATAACCTGGTTAAGTCTTAGTAAAACTAGTTTTATAGTTTGAAAAGCCTTATGTTTATCTGGTAAAAACTGTTTAACATATTTACCATTAGCCAATATAGGTCATGAAAGGTCACATGCATGAATACTTAGAGGGGTGACCTCATCATGCAACATAGAGGGGCTGCCTCTAATTTAATACACTGGTTTCTGGGTAGGAGGGATCAGCTCCTTGTGAAGGATGCAAGGCACACACCACATTCACACTGAATAATCTGCTGAAAACATATAACTAGGATGCCCCCATACGCCCCATATGATAATAATAATAATATGGACAAAACTGAAAGGGACGCCACGAGCAATCACTCTGCCGTGGGGAAGTCATAACATTGGTGCCTCCAATGTTATGGTTATGGTACCTCCATAACTAGGTGAAACTGGTCACGCATGTATATGGCTTGTATTCTAATTAAACATAAGCAATTCAAAAACATATAAAACATATACTGGAAAAACAGTTGGCTGCATACGGGGAATCCTAATAAGGAAAGAATGTCCATACTGAAAGGGACGGGAATCCATACATTATGTCCAGTGAACAAAGAAGACGAACGGAAGAGAGTCCTACTTCGGTATCACTAATGCTACATAAATACATGCGTGTATAAGTATCTGATCACTGAGTACGTAACTGGTTTTTAAGTCATGTCTTAGCTTGTTTTATATGTTCATGTCTTGTTTTACTGATTTTAACGTTATACTGTGTTTATCGTGTATTCTGTATATTCTGATTAAGTATTACTTGTATTTCTTGTATTATTATACTTGCTGTGTAATAATAAGTAACTTTCTAAAAATAGCAGGTTTCCTAAAATAGAAAGTTTCCAAAAATAGAAAGTTACCAAAAAATAGAAAGTTTCCAAAAATAGAAAGTTTCCAAAAATAGAAAGTTTTGAAAAATAGAAAGTTTACAAAATAGAATTTCTGCTTAAAATAGATAAGTTTCTAAAAATAGAAAGTTTCCATAATTAGATATAAGCTGGTTAAATAAGCTAATTCTATAAGCTTAAGTGTTTTCTGATTATTATTCTAAGTCATGTAGTTATAAAGTATAGTTTATTAATTATTCCATGTATTTTAAATAAACTATAGGTTAAAGCGTTTAATTAAATATAATGTGATTTAATTAAATAAAGATATAAATACTTAGGTTAAAACATGTATTATTAATTATATTAATATAACCTAAGTCATGAGAATTAATTAATTATAAGTCATAGTTTTATAATTAATTAATTACTTAGTCTAATTTAAATAATTAAATACTTAGGTTAAAATAATGTATTATTAATTAATATAATAAACCTAAGTCCATGTTTTAATTAAATTAATTATCTAGTATGTTAAATTAATTTAATTAACTTGTAAATAAATAATCTTGTAATTACAAGTCGTGTTTTATTAATTTAATTTACCTTGTAAATTAATATACATGTTAATTCTAATAGCTTGTAAAATCATAACCCATGCTCATATATTATTTTATGAAAACGTGTCATGAACCGAACCCGTGAAAACCCGTAAAAAAACGTGTTGTGTTTATATATAGGTCGAACCAAACAGCCCCCTAAACTGTTCATAAACCCGTTGCCAAACAGCCCTTAATTCTGTTTAAAACCAAAAACCAAACGCCCCCCTTAAACTGCCAGTACCCCTGACAGATTTGATGATGCCACCGACAACCACCAGTTCCCCCTGCCAGAATTAGTTTCCCACCAAGACCCTAGGGTCTCGGTTCCCACTGCTAGAACAATAAACACCACTGGCCGCAGCCAGTGGTTCCCCTGCTTGTTCGCTATTCCCACTGCTCGAGCAAAACCAAGCCAAAACCCTAATTAGGGTTGCGGCTGGTGGGATTAATTTACCACCGAGACTCATATGAGTCTCGGTTTGTGTGCCTTTCGAACCCAGCAACAAACAAACGACCCCCCCCCCTTAAATTATTGTTTGAACATGTTTAAATACCCCTGAAATCGGATTAAAAGAAAAAGAAAATAGAAACAAATTAGGGTTTACCTTGTTTCTTTTTCGTGTTTGGGGTTTTGGACAACAAAACGAAATCAATCCTTGATCTTCTAGATTAAACACTCGATCCTTCCTTCCTGTTTCTTTGGTGTTGGTCGCGGCAGAGAAGAAGGAGAAAAGAAAAAGGACGACTGTTTTGTTTATTGATTTAGGGTTTGTAAGATTTTGTCTAAAATGTATAACTCCCCCCCCCCCCCCCGGTCTCTTTTGATATACACGACACAAACACACTTGGGCCTTGAGCCCAAGTCCTTCCTTTTTCTTCTTTGTCAAAAAGAGCCCAAAACCTTATTCTTATATGTTTGTATTATTCGTTTAATAAAACGTACGCGATCAATTAAATACGTATTCGGTTTCTTGTATAAATTATGTCGTGAAAATATCTTGGTAATAACTTCATGTGTTATACGTAATATTTATTTACGTAGTACTTGTCGTGTTAATTTAAATATACGTAATAAGAATAATCGTGATAAATGTTCGTGTTTACGTGTTACGTAGTTTACGTGATTTAATTATTTATCGATCATGACATAATATATTTATTCGTGTTCGTAATAAATATATATATACGTAAATAATATTATCTCGTGATTAAATTACGTTCATGATTTCATGATCGCATGTTCGTGATTATAATTATTATTGGAATAATTATCGTGTGTTCATACGTAATAAATACTTAGCGTGTTCTAACACGTACGTAATACTCGTAATTCTTATACGTGAAACATAAATATATTATAAAAGGAAATTTCTAATCATATACGTACGATCTTAAGAGTACTATTCATGGTAAAAGCATGTGGGTTTTACAATTACTGTTGCTGCACAAATAAATGAATGTTTACAAGAACACAAGAAGGTCATTGATCAAGATGTTGTTCATGAAGACTTGAAGGTTATCTTAGAAGTTCTAAATGAAGGTGTTTGGATACATTCAGTTGGATACAAGTAACAATTCCAAGTTCAACCTAAGTTTGAAGAAAAGGCTAAAGATATGTTTTCAGATGCATTCAAGACTAAGAGAAACAAGAAGACAACAAGTTATCATTCTTGTTTAGGGGAGGATTGTTGGGAATTATTCTAAGTATCAAGTACCGTCAGTGTAACTCAAGTACTGTTAGTCACTTTCAAGTACCGTTAGTGTTAACGCGGTACATGGTAAGTACTACTAGTTATAAAGTTAGTACTGCTAGGTTATTTAGGACGAATATATCTTTGTATAAGATATTTCATAGTTTATAGTAAGAGTATATCTTATGTGATATACTTTAATAGTTAGAATATAGATAATATATCGTCTATGATATAGTTATCTTTATAGAATATTCTAAAGAATCTAGGGTTCCTTACTCTATAAAAGGAACATAGGTACGATGACATTCATGTACCTCATTCAAGTCGATTAATAAGAGAATCGAATAGTTAATATTATTATGTTTGTTCTGTTCTTTATAAGTTAGATTCCGCATAACTTATTTTGTGCTAAGTAAGAGATCTCACAGTGTATTAGTTTCATTACAAACTATTATTATACTAGTTCTTAACAGAATATAGATCCAACCAAAGGGATCAACAACCACCAACCCTCGAATTGAAAGATCTTCCTCCACACCTTGAATACGTATTCTTGGAAGGAGACGATAAGTTGCCGGTTATTATTGCAAAGGATCTCTCCAATGACGAAAAAACCTCACTTATCGAGGTTCTAAAGACTGACAAGGGGGCAATTACGTGGAAATTATCCGACATTAAGGGGATCGATCCCAAATTTGGTGCCCACAAAATCTAAATGGAGGAGGACTACAAGCCCGCAATTCAATGCCAACGTAGGGTAAATACAAAAATTGACGACGTCATCAAAAAGGAAGTTTTAGAACTACTAGACGCGGGAATGATTTACCCTATATCCGATAGCCCTTGGGTGAGTCCCATTCATTGTGTCCCTAAAAAGGCAGGGATGACCGTTGTTCCCAACGATGACAACGAGTTAATCCCCACTAGACTTGTGACCGGTTGGAGAGTGTGCATTGACTATCGTAAGTTAAATGACGCCACTCGAAAAGACCACTTTCCCTTTCCCTTCATGGATCAAATGTTGGAGCGTCTTGCGGGAAATGACTTCTATTGTTTCTTGGATGGTTTTTCCGGTTACTTCCAAATCTCCATCGATCCTAGTGATCAAGAAAAAATTACATTTACGTGTCCATATGGAACGTTTGCCTATCTTTGAATGCCATTCGGACTTTGCAAGGCACCGGGAACTTTCCAACGACGCATGATGGCTATTTTTCATGATATGATCGAGAAGACGATGGAAGTCTTCATGGATGACTTTTCCGTGTTTGGTAATTTGTTCACTTCGTGCTTAGGAAACCTTGAGAGGATGTTACGACGTTGTGAGGAGACCAACTTAGTGCTTAACTGGGAGAAATGTCATTTTATGGTTAGAGAGGGGATTGTCTTAGGGCACAAAGTTTCTTAGGCGGGGATTGAGGTAGACAAAGCTAAGATAGACGTCATCGCCAAATTACCTCATCCCAAAACCGTTAAGGGAGTTTGGAGTTTCCTAGGCCACGCGGGCTTATCGACGCTTCATCAAGGATTTTTCAAAGATCTCTCAACCTATTACACATCTTCTTGAAAAAGATCCTCCTTTCATTTTTAGAGAAGATTGTGTACGAGCCTTTGAAATCCTTAAGAGGAAACTTACCGAAGCTCCCATCCTTGTTGCCCCAAATTGGGACCTCCCCTTTGAGCTCATGTGTGATGCTAGTGATTATGCTATTGGGGCCGTTTTGGGGCAACATCATGAGAAACACTTCTTGCCTATCCACTATGCTAGCAAGACGATGACCGAGGTTCAACTTAAGTACACCACAAGGGAAAAGGAATTCCTTGCCGTGGTTTATGCATTTGAGAAATTTCGACCTTATCTCGTCTTGATAAAAAGCATAGTGTATACGTATCACTCGGCTATAAAGTATCTCATGGCTAAACAAGATGCAAAGCCGAGATTACTTCATTGGATACTCCTCGTACAAGAATTTGATGTCACTATTCTTGACAAAAAAAGGAGCCGAGAATCTAGCGGCTGATCATCTCTCTCGTTTGGAAGATCCTCACCAAAGTGTTCTAGAGAATAAGGAAATCAATGAATCATTCCCTCTCAAACACTTGGTGTAGTGAATTCTACGAAATACTTGTCCACCCCATGGTTTGCGGACATCGGAAATTACCATGCGAGTAACTTCATCATTAAGGGTATGACGACACAACAAAAACGAAAATTCTTTCGTGACGTCAAGTTCTACTTTTGGGACGACCCTTATCTATTTCAGACATTGCGGATCAAATCATTCGACGTTGCGTATTTGGCACCGAAGCTTCTAATATCCTTAGATCTTGTCACGAGGGACCCACGGGTGGTCACCATGGTGCTAATATCACGGCTAAGAAGGTTTTTGATGCCGGCTTCTTTTGGCCCACTATTTATCGAGACGCGCACGAACTTATCAATTTGTGTGACGCATGCCAACGTCAAGGAAAGTCCTCACAAAAGGATGAAATGCCTCAAAATATAATCCAAGTTTGTTAGATCTTTGGCGTGTGGGGCATTGACTTTATGGGGCCGTTCCCATCGTCTCGTGGAAATAAGTACATCCTTGTGGCCGTTGACTACCTATCCAAGTGGGTTGAAGCCAAGGCTTTGCCCACGAACGATGCTCGTGTGGTAGTCAAGTTTTTGAAACAATTGTTCTCTTGGTTTGGAACCCCTCGTGGTATCATAAGCGATCGTGGAACCCATTTTTGTAATGACCAATTTGAAAAGGCTCTTAAGAAATATGGGGTTACACATCGTCTTTCTACGGCTTACCACCCCCAAACTAGTGGGCAAGTCGAGGTTTCAAATCGAGCTTTGAAAAGGATCTGGGAAAGATCCATTGGTGAAAACTGACAATCATGGTCAGATAAGTTAGATGATGCTTTATGGGCCTTTCGTACCGCTTACAAGACACCCATTGGGTGCACTCCGTATAAGAATGTGTATGGAAAGAATTGCCATCTACCAATTGAACTCGAGCACAAGGTTTATTGGGCCCTAAAGTACGCTAACTTCGATTTGAGGACCGCGGGGATCATAGGAAAATACAATTGAATGAATTGGATGAATTACGTGATATTGCTTATGAAAATTCATTGATTTACAAAGAAAAGACTATAAAGTTTCACGATTCTATAATTGAAAACCGGGTTTTTAACATTGGTGATCAAGTGTTGCTTTTTAACTCTCGTTTGAAGATATTTTTCGGAAAATTGAAATCCTGTTGGTCCGGTCCATTCACTGTCTCACAAGTTTATCCTTAAGGGACCATCGAGCTAGCTTAAAATGATGGTCCTAACTTTAAGGTGAATGGACATAGGTTGAAGCACTACTTTGGTGGGGAAGTCCCTTCTTTGGACGACCTCAACCAAGTCACCTTCCCCAATGATAATTAGTATTGAGGGGATCGAGTCGAGCTCATGAATCGGTAATCAAAAAAGAGGTACCTCGTGGGGAGATCCCATGTTTATCCATGTACATGTTATCGCTTTCTAATGTAGTAACATGAGGGGATTTGTGCCCTTCCAACCTTTGCTCCGTGGTTGTTTTTTATTGTGGCTATTAGGTCATCATCATCTTCACGATTCAAGCCTCTCGTGTTCATTTACGTGAGTCTTGATCGTTTGCTTTGGAGACATTCTCAATATCCACATGATGTATCCTTTGATGTTCTAACCTTAGGTTTTTAGCACACTTCATAAACGGCTATATACTTAATGGTTCCACCTTTTCCATGCTAGATTAAGCATTCTACTACGTCTCTAGTATGGGGGTTTCCAACCCTTAGACTCAAAACATTGAGGACAATGTTTAACTTTAGTATGGGGTAGGTGAATAGATACTTGCCTTGCTTACGCCCTCGTGCACTCCAAAATTTATGTTTTTGTCTCTCTTTTTGTTGCAAAACAAGGCTAAAAATGGCCAAATTTAAATTTTTTTCTCATGTTTTTTAAGTGTTTGGTGACACGAATGTAGATTTTCCGATGGCGAGAATAAGAGTACTTTTTGACTCGACCGTGCGTGTAGAGAACTTAGCTGTAACAACTGGTAATTTTGATACCTTGTAAAATGACTATTTTACCCTTTGACTTTTTATTTAGTCAACTACGTACTTGAACTATATTTAAACCAGGAAGTTATCCCGCGTTTTCTGAAAAACTGTTTTATGACAAGTAATGACTTGACACTGTGCTCAGTCATCGTTCTGAACGTTTTCTGTGAATCTGACCAAAAATGCTGTGACGGTCAGTGAATTGACGATAATCCGTGAGATTATTCGTTATCTGTGAATTATGTGTTTAACTGCTTAATCTTAACTGCGTGATTGTTATTTTCACTAACTGCGTATTTAATTAACCCAATATATATTTATAAGCATGTATTTTAGTATTTTTGCCATTTGTAGTAATAAATCGTATTTTCTGTGAATATTTAATTAACGTATCGCGTTTTCGTATTATACGTCGTTTTTACGAGTAACCGTCGTGAGCATGCATAAAATACTTTACGAAACGTAAAATGTCAGTTTTCGTCAAAGAATCATAAAATTAATATATTTCGTCAATTTTTTAAGTTTTACGCATTTTTAAACATAACTGCATACTTTTCACTAAATACCTAAAACTAATTAACCTTTTTGCCTTAAACCTTTAAACTAATTACTATAGTAAAAGTTTTGAATTATTCACCCCATTTGGGACCCCCAAAACCGGCCAAAACATCACTACCATGTAAGAAGACAAAAAATTTCATCTTTACTATATTTAGCTTTACAAATCTCACATTCCTAGAAACCCTAATTAACTCTTGTTTTCACCTCAATAATTCATTTTCACCTCAACACAAAATTCAAACACAAACTCTCTCTCTCTCTCTCTCTCTCTCTACAAACACACGACACAAAAACACCACCCATATTCCACCATTGTTGATTTTTGCAAGCTCCATTTTAAGAACATCTAGCCCAAAATAAATACACCCAAAGGTTTATAAAGACATAAAGAAGAATGGGTTTGCTTGGTTTGTTGATTTGAGTAGTTTTTGGTTGAAGTTTATAGAAGTTGGGTTTTGTTGATTATTAGTTGATTAGAGCGTAGATCGTGTTACCGTGGTTACGTAGAATCGTTACACAAGGTTATTTCTTGAACCTTTTTCATCTTTTTATTTTTATGCATAATCTTTGAAGATCTATGCATGCATGGTACTCATCATCTATTTTCTTGAAATAAAAGGATAAAAACTATTTTTGGTCATGATATATTTTTAGATCTATAAAGATTTTGAGTGGATCTTTTAAATCCATGTATGAAAATGATTTAATTAAAGGATTTATAAAATATGTATATATATACTTTTGTGATTTTTGGACTTGAAAATAAATCTTTGTTATGAAATGTAGAGAACAAGATATGAAGGAGGAAGAAGATAATTGTTATTGAGTAGTATCCAAATGAGTACAATGTATCTCTTATTTATAAGAGTATAAGAAATGTAACTTCTCTTGCTAATTAACTAGTAATTCAAGGATAGTTACTACTCATTCAAATGTGAATATACATACAATAAATATATAATGAATATATATATAACACTCCTCCTTGGATATTCACCGTTTGTATACGCCATCATCTGCCTCGTTAAAAACCTTACCAAGAAAAAATAACCCAATGGGATAAAAACTTGATGAAGGGAAAAGAGTGCAGTGCGCATAATGCTCCTCCTCAAATTAATGTATATCCTTCAAGCGTCGAAGGACGGTCTTCCTAACATGTTGCCAAAAAAAACTTGTGTCGATAAAAGTTTGTAATAAAGTCTACTGAATTATTAATGTTTAAGGTTATGTCCTGCAAAGATAACATAATACGTGTAGCTTCCAACCCAATATCAAATACATTGGTTAGAATGTACACATAACTAATACAATAATTTAAAAAGATATATACAATCTCATGACGAATATTGACTGCAAAATTGACATCAAAAGTTTAGTTGCACTTCTGATACTTTAGGACCAAAATTTTTCTTTGAAACATGTGCAAAAACAAGCTAATATGCGCCCAAATGATTATTAATCAATATAATAATTCATTCAGCTTGATCAAATAAGTTATTTATAACTTTATCAAATTCTTTCATAAGTTAAAGTTGCCAGACATGCTTGAGGCATTATGGATCATGGAATATTAGAGCTCTAATAAAATGTATATAATCAATAATATATTTACATCCACCTCTAGAAAATATGGCTCTTAATAAGCAGTTTCATGCTTTTGTGAATTTATTTATTCCATAATTCATGATTTAAAGCATGTAACTTTAGAGCTCTTAATAAGGTTGCGCATACAACCCTTGTATATCCAATAGCTTTTACACATTCATGTGTATGGACTTCTTGTACTAATCCTTCTCTTATTTTCTAAAGATCGCCTGCATGTTGGTCAATCATTTTGATGAGCTCATTTTTGGATAATAATTAATTAATGATCCTCATTATGTATGATAACAAGCGCTATATTGCAGGTAAAAGAATTTATCGACATCATTTTGTTTTGATTCCATATGATTCTAGACATGATCAAATTTATTGAGATCTCATTAGTTATCTAAGGTTCTTTTGGAATCTTTATGTCTAGTGTCTCTTTGTGAGACTATCATGGGGTCTTTTATACCTCGAACAACCATCTGGTTTTTCTGCTCCATATATTTCATCGAGAATTTTATTTGGAATCGATTTGTTTACCATGCTTGAGGCATGCCATAATTAAGTAGTGTCATTGAGGGACAAAGTAGGAGCATGAGTAGCTGAAACTTTGTTATTGGCCAATGTATATGTATGGCTATTAGATTATCATTGAATAATAGATTCATAAAATTTCTATCGAGGATCAATAAAATATGGTAATTCATTCTGAATTTGTAGCTACTTATCTCCTCCTGAAGGAATTACCCCTTCGTTTATATCTCGTATATTTTCATTTAGGTGGAGTAATGCACAAAAAATGGGATAGGTTTGGTTTATAACCAAAACCAATTATGAAATGGAGGAATTATAATAATATATTGGCATGATACTAATTTTGTTTTTGTGTATATGATAGTATGACCCCATACAATAACAAAATATTTTCTCTCATTATCATTGGATAATGTAGAAGTAATTCATCTCATATTAACAACGAATTACTTATTCTGGAATATTATGCTCACATTTAATATGTCGAGCTATTAGTCATGCAAACATGAAGTTGCAATTTTATTACCATTTAGACGATGCATCGATTTATAGAATTCTAAATGGATCATAAAATGGATACGTATGCAAACGTATATCCACTTCTCTTTCCAGAAAATTAAGGGATTGAGTCGTAAATCTAGTTGATAGATGAATAATCAACTTTTTTTTAGAGATAAAACATTAGATTGAAGAATCTAATCAATTTATAGTTTTCACATCATTAATGACTCGTGATGGTATAACGAGTCGTGCCAAAAAGATTATAGTTATAGGCCATAAACTTATGTTATGGCTAGTGATAATAGTTCACTAATTTATCTATAATGTATGTCGAGGAAGTGCAATATAATGCATAAATTATATGAAATTTCATTCCTCGTGACAATTTTATATTTTCTTTTAGGAGCAATAATGTGTTACAATAGATCTTTATGTATATGAATATAGTGTGTAATATTTTTGACACACTTGTATATTTCATACATCACATTGTATTTTCCATAAATTATATTTTCGTCTGCTCCTTTTTATTTTGCCACTATTAGTGGATTGTCATTTTCATATTACTTCGACCATATCATTTATCATGATAAAAAGGTTTTTGAAAATGTATTGTTACATCATCATATTCACTTGAGGGAATGAATATTTCGATGTTGTTCATATTATCACATTCTCATGAGAGAATGACGATCATTAAGTTGATCATTTCATCACATTCACTTGAGCGAATGGAGATTTATATATTGATTATTATATTATCGCATTCACATGAGGGAATGGATACCTTTTAAATCTCATTATTTTCTTACTTATTAAAAAGACATGTATATGAATAAGGAGACATGAACAAGACTAAAAAAGTCTTTGGCTATTGCTACTATATGAGCAAGTTGTAAAAAAAATTATAATTGATAATGTCCAATTAAACAGGATTTTGATAATATCGTACCATCTTTCGAAAATACTACATGATTTGAAAATGCAAAAACAAATTAACGTGTGTAGAATATTTGAAAAAAAAAACACTACTAAAACAAGTAATGAAGCAATTTGCTTTCTTTTTTTTAATATGACATTATTATTGTAAGATTTATTTGCTTAAATGACTCGCATATTGAATAAAAATGTAATTCATATCGTTCACTCTATAGTTGGCAAATATTTTTATATACAATGATGAGAAAATTATTATCATATGTATAAAATAGAGTAATTTATAAGCAAATGATATGAAAGTATACCATAGTCATAAAAATTATGTTAAAAGTATGAAAAAAGATTTTAAGAAGTACGCATCACACAATAATTCATTCTTTTAAATTAATATCCCGGTTTTCTTTCAGCCAAAACGGGTATACTTTAGAGAAAGAATTTAGTTGATGTTACTAATTATTTTGCGGGATCATAATAAAGGTTTAGGTTCTTTAAACCTTGAATCATAACTTGATTTTATATTATTGTGATGTTGTTGATGAAATGTTAATTGAACTTAAGGTTCTCAGTATAATAACAATAACAATGAGGTTATGTTATCATGATGCACTCAAGAAAATTGTCATAAAACTTGAGTTTCTTTAAAAAAAATATTACAATACCTTAGAACTTGAGGTTCTAATTATTATATATATATTTTTCAAAAATAATTCTTGAAGTTTAGATCATTTTGAAAAAATGATATGATGAAAAATTAAAATAAACATAACAAGAGGTTATGTTTATTGATTGTGTATAAAATTGTAAACGAACTTGGAATTTTACATTTATTGAGATTATTTTATTTGTGATTCAGTCGAATCGTATAGAACACGCGGTTCTTTGAAAAACTCAATCATAACTTGAGGTTATGATGTTTCGAATTTAAAAGACTTATAAGGGATCATGTCCTTAAAAAATATAAATTTAAGTGATATTTTATTCTTTTGCAAGAATCAAAAATAATAACTTGAGGTTATTGTATTTTGATTATATTCATCGTAGTATAACTTGAGGTCGTAAATAAGTGTAATCACAATATGAGGTTATGATACATTTTGATCCCGTTTTTTATAATGGATCACAATAGAACAAGAGATTCGTACTTTCTTTTATTATATAACATGTCGTTATATTATTTTGATTCGCTTCTTGTAAGCAGGACAAATTTCTTATTCTTCTTGTAAACTACAATAGAGTTTTATTCAAATAAGAACAATAATAAAAAAAATATAGTTTACAAGTTTAGAGGAAAAATAATAACATTTAATAAGAATTATACACATTAAAAGTCTTTGTTCAAAAATGATATTTAAGTTGTGTGTAACCACACAACATGTTAAATGATATTTAAGTTTTGGTTCAATGATACTTAAGTTATTTACTTCTTTTATTTTCTCAAAATATAATAAAAGACTTTTAGAATATGTCAATAAGTTCAATTGTATGAATAATAATAAAAATACGTTAAATACAAATTCAATTTTTATTGTAGCTATTTATTACATGAGAAAACAAATTGCACAAAAATTACATGAGAAACAAGTTGCATAAAAAATCTTGTGATTACGATTTTCTAAGTGCATTGTTATTCTTTAACAAAAACAAAAATTCTTTGTAGAATTTATTAACATTTTCTAATGTATACTTGAAACATTAGTATTATTAAGCTATCAAAATGCAACAAAAATATAAGAGAATGAAAGAGAAATATATAGCACAAATGGCTATAATTAACCAATAAAAAGAATAAAGATTATAGAACTTGAGGTTCTATAAAATCACATAACAATTATAAGAAGTTATATTTTAATTCTCTAGAGGGAATCATAATAAAACTTGAGGTTTTTATTATTAATTTTCTCTTTTTTATAAAATAACATAACATGAGGTTATGATATTGAATAATACTAGAACATGAGGTTCTTAGTATTTGTATACTTATTTTCTCTTTACATAACATGAGATTATGTCATATAGTTTGTTTTCATGTAGCCACAACAGAATATTTGTTGTTCACATAAACTACAAAATATTTCAATTGTAGAGAAAAAATAAATAGCAATATGAATTCTCTTTATGTAATCACAATAGAACATGTAATGCTCATGTATATTACAATAGAGATATATCAAGAATCTTCTACCTAGTTTTGCTTAGAGCAAAAATCGTGCTGATAACGTGTTATAAAATGTAGAGAACAAGATATGAAGGAGGAAGAAGATAATTGTTATTGAGTAGTATCCAAATGAGTACAATGTATCTCTTATTTATAAGAGTATAAGAAATGTAACTTCTCTTGCTAATTAACTAGTAATTCAAGGATAGTTACTACTCATTCAAATGTGAATATACATACAATAAATATATAATGAATATATATATAACAATCTTTGATTTTTATTTTGTTTATGAGTATTTGAAGGGAATTAGTAGTGTTATTACTAGTGGGTACGCTTAAAAATAGTCGAAAACGAGTTTTTACGAAAAAGGTATATTCTGTCCGAATTTTATATGAGGTCTAACGGGTTGTAAAAATTGTTTTGACACTAGTTTAGTACGATATTATGAAAATATAAGTTAATACCTTCGTTTCGGCATATTATAAGCTAAAAACGGAGTTAAAACGAGAAAGATATGGGCGTTTAAAGTTTGTCGTCGGAAAACTTATTTTTTGAGACGTACCAAAATTATACTTGCTGTCTAGATTATGAAAGTAGTCGAAACGATGTTTTCGAGTTAAACCGAGTCATTTTTAGTGTCGAAATTGGTACTAAATGTTATATATGAATGTTGGAATCGTTTTGTGAAAGGGTAAAAGCGCGAGAAATTTGGCGTTGAAAGTGAAAGTTGGTTATATTGCGGAAAGTGATTATTGAACGTTGTAGTTGAGAAATGGTTGATAAATTTGGGATTTTAAGTCGAGATTTGAGGACTTACCAAAAATGGCAATTTTTAAAATGGCGCCGAAAGGCTGCCGAAATTTCTATAAAAATCGTGTTGAAAAATTTATTAAGATAAATTTTGGTAAATTAAAATTTACGCCGAAAGGCTGTCGAAATTTCGTTGAGTCAAAAATAAATATTTTTGCCTAAGTATATACGATATTTCTTATAACGATATAATGTCTACCAGTCATGTTTTAAATAAAAAATAATATATGTATGAACGATGAGTAACGTACGTTACGAATTATTATGACTTATTTGCTAGCGCCTAAACTATTGTAGTATATTTAGGTTGTTGCTAGAGTTGCTCGCTTCTCTATGATCATACTTGTGCGGTTTGTATCGTTGCTTAAGGTGAGTTTATAGTTCCCTATTAAACTGCTTTCTATGTTTAATGTTTTGGGATGTGATGAATGCTTTTGATGCTTGCTTCTGAACGCAAGTAAACTATTTTTCTGTGAACGCTTCGTGAACACTATTTATGAGATAGCATAAGTTGCTTTAGCCATAGTCCCCACTATCGTGAATCTATAGTTACTCTGCTGGAGTAAGCTCTTATGTTACGGATAGATCTATTGAGGGTTGAAAACCTCCACTCGGGCATTTTGACGCCGGACGAGTGTGTACCATTTGTATGAACGGAGTTATCTTGGCTAGGTACTCTATTGGGACAATTTATATGTGCAATCTATTTCATGTACTGGATCACTAGTTTCGATGTCACGAGCTTAGCTATCATAAATTTTGTGAACACCCAATTTATCCTACATTTGGCACTATATATCCTATAGTTGCATGTATACATTAAATGAAATTTGAAAACGTATGGCTATGAATTTTTTTACTTGAAACCTATATTCTCACCAACTTTATGTTGACCCAATTTTGCATTTATCTCAGGTATTTGATGATGTCGGTTATCTGCTATATGAAGTACTTGGAGTCCGCATGCATTCATGGCTATCTTCGGATATTTTATTATTTATGCTTTTGTGATACATTGTCTCGTTGATGTTTAAGACCTTATAATTCCGTTACTTATCTTTTGAAACTGTGACCTTTGTACTAAAATGTTTTTATTTCGTTCAACGAGGTAAACTTTTATAAAACGTCTCATTTAGAGTCGTTCTCTTGTACCTTGAACTATGATGCAATGACGTAATAGCCCCTGAGCTTCACAGCTTTCGTTGACCACATTTCGGGGTGTTACAGATTTGGTATCAGAGATCGTGGTTATAGAGAACTAGGTTTGCATCTTAGGCCTAGACTATAACTGTTGTGTAATACTATCTCATACTCTGTGTACTACGTAATGTATTACGTAAGCTATAACTATAAGTAATATGTAATATATATTATGTAATACGTAATATGTATTATATACATATGCATTTCTCCGATTTGCATACTTTAATTTCCATACATGATTATTTCATGCATACCCTACAACCATTCACGCGGATATCTAACATTTGGTTGTGCAGGTTATGTCGTCATCTACCGTTATTTACCAGTCCGACTCTACTGACGGAGAGTGGGAAGAGGAGATTGAGTTGATACCAGGTCATGTTGAGCCGCAGGAAGCTTCTGAGGAGGCCGATCCTGAGGAGGAAGATGAGGAGTATGATTCTAACGAAGAACCGGAGGAGGATGACGAGGGTGAGCCTGCTGTGTTGTCTGACACTTCTGACGTTGTTGATGGGATGCCGCCTGTTGTGCATCGTACTTTGATCGAGTGGGTCAGTGGTAATGAGGATGATGGGGAGGTTAATCTGGTAGATTATCCAGAGGATGTTGATGAGGAGGTAGAGAGTGATGGCATGGAGATTGCTTCTCCTGGACTGATTGGATCGCCGTTGCCTGTGTTAGGACTTGAGAATAGAGATGGTATGGATGTTGAGGATGAGGACATGGATGGATATGAGGTAGATCGCGAGGATGAGGACGATATGGATGTCGAGGTTGAGGAGGATATCGAGATTACTGATGATGAGGCTAGGGTTGAGTTTCCACTTGTGTCAGATGATGAGGGACATCCCGACTTTCCTGCTCATCATGGATTGATGACTCGTACTGCCGATCCTGCTTTGACTGTTGTATCTGAGGGAGTTGAGCCCATTAGGAGGACTGCGATTAGGAAGACATCCAACCTGAAGAAGAAGTCTACTGTTCCATGTCAGAGATTTAGGGAGCAGCGGGAAGCTATATGAGGTACGGCACCTGCTGAGGTTTATAGTGATTCTGACGATACTGTACCACCTGCTGATGGAGCTGGACCATCTGGTGTTAGGACTAGAGCTTCATCTGATTCTGACTCGTCATGCCCGCGGAAGAAGGTTCGTATGTCTGATTCACCCACTACACCTGAGACATCGCCTACTCATGGGAGTCGTGCTATGACTACTACTTCTACACCATCTGCACATCATGATAGAGAGCCCTCTAGACGTAGGTCATGTGTTATCATGATAGGATCTGCTAGAGATTCTAATGCTGTTCGTTTTCGTCGACTTGAGGATGCAGTTTTTGATTTGTTAGAGGATCGTGAGGATAGACGCGAGTTGTTGGATACTGCTCTTGAGGATATTGTTGCTTTGAGGCGTGAGTTGGAGACACTTCGTAGTGGAGACATTACGAGGGGTGACACACCGAGATGTACTGATTGTGATCGTCGTCGTCGTCATGGTTAGAGTTTTATCGTTATCGTGCTGGATTCTAGAGTAGATTACATCTTTTATCTTTTGGGCATTGTATCCACTAAACTAGAGTAGTACTCGGTTAGTTGGAATAGACTAGATGTAGTCAGAACTCTTATTTTACGACTATGTATTTGATATTCTTATTTTGAATGAGAATGTGATCTTATGACTTTGATTATTGACTATCTTTATTATGCTTGTTGTATCGTAATTTTGTATCGTTAGCATAGAAATATATAACGTGTATATTCGTGCTTGAACCTTATTTGCATTGTTGTCTTAACGCAGAGAAACAATGGTGAACACGCGTAATGGAATGACTGATGAACAATTGGAAGAACTGATTACGCAAAGAGTGACTACAGCTTTGGCAAACGTTTAAGCTAACAACAACGTGAACCAAGCACCGTCGAACAATGTTGACAATCGACCACCTAAGCCGTGCACTTACAAGGACTTTAGGAATTGTGACCCATTGAATTTTAATGGTACTGAAGGAGCTGTTGGATTAGCTCGTTAGGTTGAAAAGATTGAATTAGTGTTCCGTGTAAGTGGATGTACAGTTGAAAACCAAGTGACTTTTGCTACTTGTACTTTAGCTGCTGGAGCGTTGACATGGTGGAACACCCATGTGCAAACTGTTGGAGCCGAGGAGGCGTATGAAATGAGTTGGGAGGAACTCAAGAAGTTGTTGATTAAGGAATATTGTCCTCGTAATGAAATTCAGAAAATGGAAATTGAGTTGTGGAACTTGACTGTGAGGAACAATGACATTGGGGCGTACATGAGGAGATTCCAAGAGCTGTGTTTGCTATGTCCTGGAATGGTTCCGGATGAAGAAAAGAACGTTGAACGCTACATTTGGGGTTTACCTGGTAGAGTTCAAGGGAATGTGACATCGTCTGGACCGACTAAGGTTAGTGATGCTATAAGGATGGCTCAAAGTCTGATGGATCAAATTGTTCGAGAAAATGCTGGAAATGTTGCGGACAACAAGAGAAAATGGGGAAATAACCAAAGGAACAACCATGGAAACTATCCGAACAAGAGGCAAGAGACTGTGAGGGCATACACTACTGGTACTGGGGAAAAAGGAGTCTACAATGGAACGTTACCTTTGTACAACCGATGTAAGCGTCACCATACTGGACAATGTAATGTGCAATGTCACAACTCCAAGAAAACTGGACACATTGCTAGAGACTGTAAGTCACCACCACACCCGAAAGCCAACGTCACCTGTTTTGAATGTCAACAAAAGGGACACTACAGCAATGAGTGCCCAAAGAAAAAGAATAAGGACCAAGGAAAGATTGCTAAGGCTGGAGAAGCTCGTGGAAGAGTTTATGTGATAGGAGGAGGAGAGACACAACAAAACCCCGACGTCGTTACGGGTACGTTTCTTCTTAATGGTCGTTATGCTTCAATTTTATTTGATACTGGAGCCGATAGGAGTTTTGTGTCGACTGCCTTTAGTGTCTTAATTGATTTGACCCCTTCGCCTTTAGACACTAAGTACACTATTGAGTTAGCTAATGGAAAGTTGATAGAAGCCAATACTATCCTTCGCGGATGTACTTTGAATCTTTTAGGTCGTCCTTTCGTTGTCGATCTTATGCCTGTCGAATTAGGGAGTTTTGACGTAATTATCAGAATGGATTGGTTATCGAAATACCGTGCTACGATTATATGTGACGAGAAAGTCGTTCGTTTACCACATGGAGATGAAGTTTTGGAGATACAAGGAGCTGGATGTAATGGAAAAGGGAAGTCACGACTGAACATTATTTCGCGTATCAAGGCTCAGAAGTTGCTGTCGGAAGGTTGCCACGTATTTTTAGCCCATGTTACGGAAAAGCAGACGGAAGAAAAGCGATTGGAAGATCTACCTATCGTACGCGATTTTTCGGATGTCTTTCCCGAAGATTTGCCTGGATTGCCGCTGGCCCGACAAGTTGAATTCCAGATCGATTTATACTAGGAGCAGCGCCTGTTGCTCGAGCGCCTTATCGTTTAGCACCGTCGGAAATGCAAGAACTATCAACGCAACTATAAGAGTTGACTGATAAAGGATTCATAAGACCGAGTTCTTCACCTAGGGGAGCTCCAGTCTTGTTTGTAAAGAAGAAGGATGGAAGTTTTCGAATGTGTATCGACTATCGTGAGTTGAACAAACTTACCATCAAGAACCGTTATCTGTTACCTAGGATCGATGATTTGTTTGACCAGTTGCAAGGATCGAGCGTTTACTCAAAGATTGACCTTAGGTCTGGTTATCACCAATTGAGAGTCCGCGAGGAAGATGTTGCAAATACTGCTTTTAGGACAAGGTATGGACACTATGAGTTCCAAGTGATGCCATTCGGTTTGACAAACGCACCTGCTGTGTTTATGGACCTCATGAACCGGGTGTGTAAACCGTATTTGGATAAGTTTGTCATTGTGTTCATCGATGACATACTAATTTACTCAAGGAATGAGAAAGAACATGAGGAACATCTTAGGATAATATTGGAATTGCTTAAGAAGGAGGAATTGTACGCTAAGTTCTCGAAGTGTGATTTTTGGTTGCCAAGAGTACAATTTCTAGGACATGTTATTGATAGCAAAGGAATTCACGTTGATCCTGCTAAGATTGAGTCAATTCGGGAGTGGGCTACTCCTACAACACCGACTGAAATTCGCCAATTCTTAGGACTCGCCGGATATTACCGAAGGTTCATCGAGGGATTCTCGAAGATCGTGAAACCATTGACGAAGTTGAATCAAAAGAAGGTGAAATACGAATGGGGAGATAAGGAGGAATTAGCATTCCAGAAGTTGAAACAAATGTTGTGTAGTGCGCCTATCCTATCGTTACCAGAAGGATCAAAAGACTTTGTGGTCTACTGTGATGCATCAGCAAAAGGATTAGGAGCTGTGTTGATGCAAAGGAAGAAAGTTATTGCGTACGCGTCTCGACAATTGAAAACGCATGAGAAAAACTACACTACGCACGACTTAGAACTAGGAGCCGTGGTATTTGCTTTGAAATTGTGGAGACACTACTTGTATGGAACCAAGTGTGTTGTCTACACTGATCACAAAAGCTTACAGCATATTCTTGACCAAAAGGAACTAAACATGAGACAACGTCGATGGATCGAGTTGCTCAGTGATTATGACTGTGAAATCCGCTACCACTCTGGGAAGGCCAATGTGGTGGCAGATGCACTAAGTAGAAAGGAACCATTAATGACGCGTAGAGTTAGATCGTTAGCTATGATTATTAATCCTAACTTACCCGTGCAAATTCGTGAAGCACAAACCGAAGCCCTTAAGCCTGAACATGTTGAAGCTGAGAAACTAGGAGGAATGGTCACTAAGAAATTGGAGACTAGCACAAATGGAACGCTATGTCTGAATGGTAGAAGTTGGTTACCACTATTTGGAGGACTTAGGAACGTGATTATGCACGAGTCGCATAAATCTAAGTATTCGATTCACCCAGGATCTGACAAAATGTATCAGGATATGAAAAAGCTATATTTGTGGCCAAATATGAAAGCTGAAATCGCTACTTATGTAGGGAAGTGTTTGACATGTGCTAGAGTGAAAACGGAACACCAAAAACCATCTGGACTGCTGGTTCAACCGATAATTCCTATGTGGAAGTGGGAAAACATAACCATGGATTTCGTAACTAAGCTACCTAAAACGACAAACGGATATGACACAATTTGGGTAATTGTAGATCGACTTACGAAATCTGCACACTTTTTGGCTATGAAGGAGGACGATTCAATGGATAAACTTACGAGATTTTACCTGAAGGAGGTAGTCGCTAAACATGGAATACCGATCTCGATCATTTCCGATAGAGATGGTAGATTCACTTCATAATTCTGGAAATCACTTCAGAAAGCGTTGGGTACGCAATTGGACATGAGTACTGCTTATCACCCGCAGACTGACGGACAAAGTGAGAGAACTATTCAATCGCTGGAGGACATGTTGCGCGCTTGTGTGCTTTACTTTGGAAAACAATGGGATAGACACTTGCCTCTAGTGGAATTCTCTTACAATAACAGTTATCATACCAGTATTAAAGCTGCACCGTTTGAAGCATTGCATGGTCGTAAATGTCATTCGCCTGTGTGTTGGAGCGAAGTTGGGAATAGTCAACTTACTGGTCCCGAACTAATCCGTGAAACAACTGAGAAGATCGTTCAGATCAAGAGCCGAATTCAAGCAGCCCGTGATCATCAAAAGAGTTACGCTGATGTTTGAGTAAGCCTCTCGAATTTCAAGTAGGAGACCGAGTGATGCTGAAAGTATCGCCTTGGAAAGGTGTGGTACGCTTTGGCAAGCGAGGAAAGCTGAACCCCATTATATTGGACCATTCAAGATTTTAGCAAAGGTTGGAACCGTAGCCTATTGTCTTGAATTACCCCAAGCGTTGAGTCGTGTGCACATCACTTTTCATGTTTCGAACTTGAAGAAGTGCCTTTCCGATGAGACACTTGTTATACCGTTGGAGGAACTCCAAATCAACGACAAGATGCAATTTGTCGAGAAACCTGTTGAAATCATGGACCGAGAGGTCAAACGATAGAAACAGAGTCGTATACCGATCGTGAAGGTGAGGTGGAATTCTAAGCGTGGACCTGAATTCACCTGGGAGCGTGAGGATCAATTTTGCAATAAATATCCGCGTCTCTTTGAAAACTCTGGAGCCCATGACACTCCTAAGCTTTGAGGACAAAGCTTCTCTATCAATGGGATGATGTAACAACTGGTAATTTTCTTACCTTGTAAAATGACATTTTACCTTTTGACTTTTTATTTAGTCAACTACGTACTTGAACTGTGTTTAAACCGGGAAGTTATCCCGCGTTTTCTGAAAAACTGTTTTGTGACAAGTAATGACTTGACACTGTGCTCAGTCATCGTTCTGAACGTTTTCTGTAAATCTGACCAAAAATGCTGTGACGGTCAATGAATTGACAATAATCCGTGAGATTATTCGTTATATGTGAATTATGTGTTTAACTGCTTAATCTTAACTGCGTGATTGTTATTTTCACTAAATGCGTATTTAATTAACCCAGTATACATTTATAAGCATGTATTTTAGTATTTTTGCCATTTATAGTAATAAATCGTATTTTTGTGAATATTTAATTAACGTATCGCGTTTTCATATTATACGTCGTTTTTACGAGTAACCGTCGTAAGCATGCATAAAATACTTTACGAAACGTAAAATGTCAGTTTTCGTCAAAAAATCATAAAATTAATATATTTCGTCAATTTTCTAAGTTTTACGCATTTTTAAACATAACTGCGTACTTTTCACTAATTACCTAAAACTAATTAACCTTTTTACCTTAAACCTGTTAACTAATTACCATAGTAAAAATTTGAATTATTCACCCCATTTGGGACCCCCAAAACCGGCCAAAACATCACTACCATGTAAGAAGACCAAAAATTTCATCTTTACTATATTTAGCTTAACAAATACCACATTCCTAGAAACCCTAATTTACTCTTGTTTTCACCTCAATAATTCATTTTCACCTCAACACAAAATTCAAACACAAACTCTCTCTCTCTCTCTATCTCTACAAACACACGCACAAAAACACCACCCATATTCCACCATTGTTGATTTTTGCAAGCTCCATTTCACGAACATCTAGCCCAAAATAAATACACCCAAAGGTTTATAAAGACATAAAGAAGAATGGGTTTGCTTGGTTTGTTGATTTGAGTAGTTTTTGGTTGAAGTTTATAGAAGTTGGGTTTTGTTGATTATTAGTTGATTAGAGCGTAGATCGTGTTACCGTGGTTACGTAGAATCGTTACACAAGGTTATTTCTTGAACCTTTTTTATCTTTTCTTTTTTATGCATAATCTTTGAAGATCTATGCATGCATGTTACTCATCATCTATTTTCTTGAAATAAAAGGATAAAAACTATTTTTGGTCATGATATATTTTTAGATCTATAAAGATTTTGAGTGGATCATTTAAATCCATGTATGAAATGATTTAATTAAAGGATTTATAAAATATTTATATATATACTTTTGTGATTTATGGACTTGAAAATAAATCTTTGATTTTTATTGTGTTTATGAGTATTTGAAGGGAATTAGTAGTGTTATTACTAGTCGGTACGCTTAAAAATGGTCGAAAACGAGTTTTTACGAAAAAAGTATATTCTGCCCGAATTTTATATGAGGTCTAACGGGTTGTAAAAATTGTTTTGACACTAGTTTAGTACGATATTAAGAAAATATAAGTTAAAACCTTCGTTTCGGTATATTATAAGCTAAAAACGGAGTTAAAACGAGAAAGATATGGGCGTTTAAAGTTTGTCGTCGGAAAACTTATTTTTTGAGACGTACCAAAATTATACTTGCTGTCTAGATTTTGAAAGTGGTCGAAACGATGTTTTCGAGTTAAACCGAGTCATTTTTAGTGTCGAAATTGGTACTAAATGTTATATATGAATGTTGGAATCGTTTTGTGAAAGGGTAAAAGCGCGAGAAATTTGGCGTTGAAAGTGAAAGTTGGTTATATTGCGGAAAGTGATTGTTGAACGTTGTACTTGAGAAATGGTTGATAAATTTGGGATTTTAAGTCGAGATTTGGGTACTTACCAAAAATGGCAATTTTTAAAATGGCGCCGAAGGCTGCCGAAATTTCTATAAAAATCGTGTTGAAAAATTTATTAAGATAAATTTTGGTAAATTAAAATTTACGCCGAAAGGCTGTTGAAATTTCGTTGAGTCAAAAATAAATATTTTTGCCTAAGTATATACGATATTACTTATAATGGTATAATGTCTACTAGTCATGTTTTAAACACAAAATAATATATGTATGAACGATGAGTAACGTACGTGACGAATTATTATGACTTATTTGCTAGCGCCTAAACTATAGTATTATATTTAGGTTGTTGCTAGAGTTGCTCACTTCTATTTGATCATACTTGTGCGGTTTGTATCGTTGCTTAAGGTGAGTTTATAGTTCCCTATTAAACTGCTTTCCATGTTTAATGTTTTGGGATGTGATGAATGCTTTTGATGCTTGCTTCTGAACGCAAGTAAAACTATTTTTCTGTGAACGCTTCGTGAACACTATTTATGAGATAGCTTAAGTTGCTTTAGCCATAGTCCCCACTATCGTGAATCGTTAGTTACTCTGCTGGAGTAAGCTCTTATGTTAGGGATAGATCTATTGAGGGTTGACAACCACCACTCGGGCATTCTGACGCCGGACGAGTGTGTACCATTTGTATGAACGGAGTTCTTGGCTAGGTACTCTATTGGGGCAATTTATATGTGCAATCTATTGCATGTACTGGATCACTAGTTTCGATGTCACGAGCTTAGCTATCATAAATATTGTGAAGACCCAATTTATCCTACACTTGGCACTATATCTCCTATAGTTGCATGTGTACATGAAATGAAATTTGAAAATGTATGACTATGAATTTTTTTACTTGAAACCTATATTCTCACCAACTTTACGTTGACCCAATTTAGCATTTATCTCAGGTATTTGATGATGTCGGTTATCTGCTATATGAAGTACTTGGAGTTCGCATGCATTCATGGCTATCTTCGGATATTTTATTTATTTATGCTTTTGAAACATTGTTTCGTTGATGTTTAAGACCTTATAATTCCGCTACTTATCTTTTAAAACTGTGACCTTTGTACTAAAATGTTTTTATTTCGTTCAACGAGGTAAACTTTTATAAAACGTCTCATTTATAGTCGTTCTCTTGTACCTTGAACTATGATGCAATAACGTAACAGCCCCTGAGCTTCACAGATTCCGTTGACCACATTTCGGGGTGTTACATTATCTTCGATTCCTTAACTTATATTAGGCTAAGTCTCTTGAATAAGGACGAGAAATGATAGCGTTAATTATAAGTTACTATGCTAAACGTATAATATTCGTATTCTTTCAAAAACTCATATGTCCTGAAGAATCGTGATAATCTTATGAATCAATGAAGTGGGTTGATGTGTTTCTAGAGAGAGAAAGTTAGAGAGAGAAAGTGGAGAGAACTATATGTTTCTTATTAAATGAAAATATGAGAAACTAAACAACAACCAACCCCCTTTCCATGGTGGAAAGGGGTATATATATCCAAACCACTAATGGGCTTGGGCCGGCCCATGACAAGCCCATGGACCGGTTTTACTTAACTAAATAAGCAAATAAACTATTACGAGCTATACAACATTTAATATATCATGGAGTAACCGATACTTCTAATATACGTTAAAACGTATTTCTAACAATCTCCCCCTAAGGGAGGTCACTCAAATTACAAAGTCCTAAACCTAGCATACTATACTAAGTCTTCGTTTTTTAGCTCGTAATCTTTTCCTTTTGTTGTGAATATGATGAATTTGATCTTTTACGCTTTGGCTTGAGAGCATTGTTCTTTTGACCAAACACGTGCGATCTTTGCCTTCTTGTGAATCTTGCCTCCTCGTGACTCCATGTTCCACATACTTATGCTTTTTGTTGAATTCTTGAAAGCTTCAGAGTTTGGTACAGCGGAAGACTTCATTTTGAACTTTCTTGAATTTTGCTGAACTTTAATGCAGAAAAACATAAGCATGTGAGAACGACTTCAGCTGGTACACCGCAACGCCACCGTCTTCAAATGCCGCAACATAACAAGACACGAATGAAATGGCTTAGAACATTTCATTCTTAAACGGTAGCATTCTACCTCCGGTCGGTGAAGACCGTTGGACGATACTAGATATCGTACCTGTGACGGATAGTTTCAATTAAGTAACTTCCTGACAGGATTTCGCGGGTAAACCCGTTCTCTTTATTCGACCGTCACTAAGCCTGACTGCGAACATAAAGAGTGAATCACTTAGATAATAAATTATATTTGTGATTTGAAGCCGTCAATTCATGAACCTGGAACTAGTGAATCTCAATTAAGATTTTCACCATTGTTGCTTTGCAGTTGTCACGAGCTTGATTCGTATAGAATCTTGCACGCCACCTACCAAGTGCTGTTTGATGTTAACACTAGTAGGATTTCCACTCGTCATTGTGACCACTAAAGAGTGACACTCTGAGTGTTCTGGCAAGATCATACGATAATGCGTAGAGGCCTGGAACGAGTTTAAGTTCAATTAAGAATTAAACTACTGTTTCTTTCCAGTTTTCACAAGATTGGTTTCTAAAGAAACCGCACGTGTCACCTACCATGAGCTTGTTTGATGTTGGCTCAAGCAGGATTTCCATCTTCATTGTAATACTTGCGTATTACTCAGATGTTCTGGCAATATTACAAGAATATTGCGTAGGACTCATAAAAAATCTCTTACTTTTCACAGTGTATGAAGAAGTAAGGAATAAATGGAAAGTATCCTAATGAGACTTTTGATGATCTCGTGGCTCTAGACTCGATAGTGCGTTTTGATTTAGTGAGCGATGGCTGGAGAGGAGTGCCACCTATTCAATATCAGTATATTCGGAGTGAATAAACCAATAGAAACGTGTTGATATCCGTGTGATTAAAACAAATATCTTTTGAGAGATATTTGAGTTAGCTGGGAAGGGTTGTGCATGACATCACTGGGTCCATGATATCTTGTCTTCAATATTGAGAATCATTTAAAATGATCCCAATCATAGATGTGTTGACCCGGTTTCTGTCCTAAGTTGTAAGGAGGGCTTCTTTCTTTACACCCTTTATCTTTACATTTCTTTTTCATTCTTCAACCCCTTCAATGCTTACCAATACTTCATCACTAGCACCTTGTTGTGATTGTTCCAGTGCTAGCTTAAGTACTTGGTCGGCATTCAGCTACATTCACAATCTTTCTCCATCTTTCCTAGGACTTCTAATTCTAACTAGGGAATTTGTCCTTGGGAAGATTTCATCGGCTCTGATGAATCATAGGACTAAAACCTATTCCTACCACCCTTTTGTCACCACACCGTCGTGAGATAAGTGTGTTTTGGGAAAGTTTAATCACCATGAAAAATCCTTGAAAATCACTTGAGGTACTTGTGATATTGAAATCAAAAGTTTTGTACCTTAAGTGTTTTGTTCATCAAAAACGCTCCCCCTTAATATATGCATTACACATATTAGGTTGGTTAATCTTTAAGTCTTTTTCATCTTTTAGCCAAGTATCATTTAAGTCTCCTTAATCCCATTTTCTCCCCTTATCCAAAATGTTAACCATTAATATTTGGGATATTGAATGGATTAACCGGTCTTTGGGTAAAAATGAAATCAAGCAATGGCTATAGAACATATCAATGCTCCCCCTTAAATAAATAAGGGTTTGTTGTAGTGCTTAAGTATGACATATTTTGAAAGATTTAGAATCTCGTGAGAAATTCTTGAAAAATTATCATACTATTACACTACATCAAGCCGCACAAGCATAATATTCACAAATTTATACATATTCACAGATTAAAAACCAATATGAAGTGGACCTGATATGTACGACCCATTAGATGGATCGTTGCAGTAACTTGTGGTGCACTCCATACGGTCGACCACCGACAAATCTTTCCAAGCTCCTGTGCAATCTACGGTCCTGGAGCTTTTCATCAATCTTCCTTATGACATATGCTGCCATCCTCTGATAACCCGCGTGCCAATCCTCAATCACCTCAGGTAACGTCTCTTTATTATTGAGACGTTCCAATTTACCTCTAACGGTGATGAGTGTCCCATCACTGTACTTATGAAGCTTCGCTATCCGCATAAACTTCATTATCCCCCGACTGTTTAGGTAGAAGATTCCGTGCATCGGATGGGTGGTACCGGCGTATGGACATCGATCGACATGTTCAGGTAAGACGTTATTCATTGGACGGGTCATGTTGAGCTTCTGTTGGTAGCTTTCAATTCCCATTTGAAAATCTTCAACTCGTTTCTTGATTACAACACTTCGTGTAAACATACAAAGTGCCGTATTCAAGGCAATGATTTCCTCCCGAGTAAGATGGGTAAGTTGATCACGGGTTAACATCAGCAACATGTCTTCAATATCTTCAAGGCGGATGATAGAAAAATCTCCTTGTTGAATCTTATATTCTTTGTCATCCTGCCTTTTTAGTCGAATCTCCGTGACATGGTGATATCCATTCTTGGATTGAATCTCCATACCCAAAATACTCGTGATGCGAAGATCGGATTTAACAATACTTCCTGAATTGGCTAAACAACACCCTCTGTACGCCCTTCGCAACCGCTCGTCCCAATGGGATGCCCCTACAGCAGCATACATATCATAATTTCGGGTTACCTGTGGGACCCAGAGGCGGTTGACCTTTTCCTCGATCCAGGGTATTGTCCCCCAATTGGCAGCTTTCAGCAGAGTCATGGGAGGTTGCATACTTGGATGACCCCTTGAGAAGATAATCGAGATCATATGTGAAGAAGAAGTCGAGAGCAATTTGATTGTCTTGAGTTGGATCAAGAGGAGGTGGAGCTCTGTCTGACTCATGAAGACCTGGCCTTTGAGGTGTGTTTAAAGCTTTCAGGACTTCATCTGCATAATACTCGTACTCCATGCGACTCAATCCGGTTTTGGCGTGAATTCTCTTATCCTTTAGCGCTATCTTCACTAACGACGGAGTGACCGAAGATTTGAACTCATGAGCCCACAATGCACACAAGTCTATCGGACTACGGATCCGGAGATATAGAACATCTCTATCAGCGTCTGTGATTGGATCAAATTTAGCAGCTGCCGTGATCCAAGCTTGTGGCGGTGCTGTTTCATCAATATCCAACGTATCTGCCCAATCCCGTGTGCTTGGCTCGGGAACTTCAGTGACTGGTTCATTAGGTAAAGGAGTAGATTCTTGAACACTTGCATGTTCTGATTCAGGTAGCTCGGTGGTATCATGAACAGGGGAATGTTGAGCAATTGTAGGTTCAATAACTGTTTCTGCAATCACAGGAGCCGCCAAAGAACTAACAGGATTAGTGGTAACAGGTATAGTATCGGGAACAGATGTACCAGGAATAGATGATGCTGTAGCAGCATTCCTGTCATGTCGCCTTTTGGTTCGTCCGTTTTCCGTAGAAGTGGACTTTTTCTCTTGAGCAGCTGCTTCCTTAGACTTGGTGCCAGACTTGGATGGTGTCTTTTTGCTGGCAACCTTGTCTCCCTTGTCTCCCGCATCATCATCATCAGACTGATCTGAATGGTCAGACTGGTCCTTGTTACCGCTATCCCTATTATCATCATCATCCTCATCATCATCCTCATCATCATCCTCGTTGCTACCCTTATCACTCTCCTCATTTTTATCACCACCATCACCATCGTTATCATCATCATCATCACTACCTTTATCTTCATCTTCTTCACCATCATCGTCTTCTTCCCCATCATTCTCCTCTTGTTCACTCTCTTCCTTTTCCTCCTCAGGCAAGATGTGATAAGGCACCACACTTCCAAACATTTCAAACAACTTATCATCCTCATTGATAGCCGCACGGAGTGCGTTGTAGAGTACCCGTTGAATCTTGGACTTGTCATAAGATCCAACTTCCCTCATGCGAGCTTTAAGTATCTTCTTAAGTTCAAAATCCGTTAAGGCAAATGCAATCTTGTAGGCTGCATTGGAAGGTTTGGATGATTTAACCATCAACTTATCAGCCGCAAGTTGCTTCATCTCTTCTCGTAGCTTCGACATAAGAGCCTCAACGGATTCATTCACTCTCTCCAAAATGGAAGCTTCAAGTGTTTCTTCAAGTGTTTCCTTCTGCTCCTTGTATTTATCCTTCAAGGCACGAAGTTTTGCAATTCGTGCTTCACTTTTAGCAGCTTCAACCTGCTTAATCTGAGCAATCTGTTCTGCGTGAGATTTACGGGTTGACTCCATCTCGGCAGTGAATTTAGCAAGAATCTCCTCTTGGTCCTTTTTGGAAGCCTCCTCACTTTGGACTCGTTTGTGTAGCTCTTCTCGAAGTTGAGCCATCTCCTTTCGTTGAATGTCCATATGTTGATCCATCAAATTTGCCATGGCCATTGTGGAATATGTAGATGGCATGGGGCTACTCTGGGATGGTTGAAAAGGCACAGTTGTAACAACTGAAGGAGGTGGAGGTGGAGGGAATGGTAGAGGTGTTGGCACTGGTCGTAATGGTAAAGGCTGGATAGGTGGAGGTTGAGTAACGAGAGGCTTAGTTGACACGATGACTGTTGTAGCACCGAACCCCTTTTCAACACTTGCAGTATCGGCAATAGATTTTTCCTTCGATGCCGTGTATTGTTCAGGTAGACCAAAGTCTGCAATGTCATCTGGCTCCACGTACTCTTCTTCAACATCTATTTGGGCACGTGATCCACTACCACCTGTGTCTTTCTTACTTCTTTCAATAGCCTTCTTCGTCATCTTTTTCTCAGTCTTGCGAGTTAGCTCAGGTGTAACCTCTTCATCAACATCTTCTTCATCTCGAAGGACCAGCTTGTCAGAAGTGCTCTTACCCTTCTTAGCCACAGTCTTTGTCTTTTTGGCTTTGGGTTCAGGTAAAACTGGTTGCTTGCGTTTACCTTTACTCTTAGCCGTTGTAGACGAGTCTTCTCCTGTTTGAATACTTTTTTGTTGATTCTCAATTTCTAGTAGCATGTTCTTGTAATCAGCAGAATCTACAATCTTGTCTGTCAGGAGATGACTGGGAATCGGACCAGGGATAACAATATTTGAGTGACTTTCTTGCCTTATGTCCACCAGATCATCAGCGTCTTTTGTGTGATAACGGCTACCTGTACGCTTATCAATCGACGCATCGTTTTCCATAAAATAATGTATGATTAGCTTTATGAACCTAGGGTACTGAAACCCTTTAGCCTTAGTCTTTGTGTTAGTGAAAAGTTGGTAGGCAAACTCTTCCCATAACAATGATGCATAATCAATGTTTATACCTTTAAACATACCATAAAACATGTTGATGATCGGTGGACGCACAACATCAAACCCACTCGATTTGGGCGTGAGACATCGGCTGAGAATACCAAAGATTGCTTTCCAAGGTTGTCCCACTTTGGCTGTGGTGAAGTCGGACACTATACGTAGGTCCGCACTTCCAATGGCCGAGAACATCGCCATGAGTTCGTTCTTTGTCGGGTTGGCTGAAAATGTCGTTCCTTTGGGGCACTCCGGAAAACCAAAGATCTTGCGGAAGTCTGCAATGGTGAGAGTCTGCTGTTTGTTGTCGATGAAGAACGTGATTTTGTTTGACCTATTCTCCTTGGTTGCCCAAAATTCGTATAGATAGTCGAATGGAACCGAAGCACTTTCCCTTAGCGCATTCTTGAAATGTGAATTGTCAAGAATGGCTGAACCTACCTTGAAACCAGTGTGCTTGGTGTGAGAGACCTCCTTCAGCCGGAAGTTGTTTGGAATGAACGGGAGGGTTTTGGCTTCTTCGATGGCTGCTGCTCTGGTGTCTTGTATTTGTTGCACGGTTGGGTTTGTCATTGTTTCTGCTTAAGATAAAACATAAAAGTTGATACATACAGATATGCATAGCATTATGAATTTATACCTAAGCATATGACATAATCCCATAAAACATTCAAAAACATGCAAACATTTAATCAAGCAAAAAACACATTCATCCGGAAAAAATACCCCATTCGGAATAAGTCTCTTATTCGGAATAAACATTTCATTCGGAATAATCACCTCATTCGGAATAAACACCTCATTCGGAATAAACATCTCATCCGGAATAATCACCTCATTCGGAATAAACATCTCATCCGGAATAATCACCTCATCCGGAATAAACATCTCATCCGGAATAAGTGCTTCATCCGGAATAAATGGTTCATCCGGAATAAGTGCTTCATCCGGAATAAATGTTTCATCCGGAATAAATGCTTCATCTGGAATAAATGTTTCATCCGGAATAAGTGCTTCATCCGAAATAAGTGTTCCATCCGGAATAAGTGTTTCATCCGGAATAAGTGTTTCATCCGGAATAAGTGTTTCATCAGGAATAATTGTTTCATCCGGAATAAGTGCTTCATCCGGAATAAATGTTTCATCCGGAATAAGAAGTTCATTCGGAATATTTTTCAAAATCGTTTCATTCGGAATGTTTTTCAAAATTCGTTCATCCGGAATGTGGTTCATTCGGAATGTTTTTTGAAAAATGGTTCATCCGGAATGTTTGTGCCAAAATGTTTAATTCGGAATACTTGTTGCACAACGATTCATTCGGAATATTTTGAAACGCAGTTCATTCGGAATAGCCAAAAATTATTCTTAATCGATTAATTCCTAGCTTATTCGTGTGTTTAAGGCAATCTAAAGGCAACTAGCATTTTTCTAATCCTATTCCGCGTGAAACCCACTAAAAACCCTAATCAATTAGTGCCTAATTAGCCAAAAACCCTAATTAGGTTAACCTAATTAAAACTAATTAATTGAAAGGATTAAGGATTGAATTAGACTAGTTGATAACGTTTTTGTACCTTTTTCTTTGCGATTGATACGACTAGATTAAGAAGGCGTGATGATTTTCTTGGGGCGTTAATGGCGGAAGAAGGAAGAACAGAAAGAAGAAAAGAGAATGAGGGAAAGAGAAGACGGGGGTGAGGGGTTTGACCAAGTCAACTTTTACAAAAATTTCCCTAAAATTTCATTTTTGCAACTTTGACCCCTTACACTTTATGTCTTTGTCACTAAACCACTTATTTTCCCTTATTCTTTTCTTTTCCTTTTCTAGTCATTGAAGATCGTTAACCTTCCTAACCATTGTTAAGCTTAACCACCTTAATCGATCACACAACTTAACTATGCACGAACAGATCACGAATGAATACAAGATTAATACCATAGCAGTTCCAGTCATTAACCATTTAGCCAATTAATTTTCCTCAACACCTTTTGAAAACGGTTTTGATGACGAAGACGATTTAACATTTTCTCCCCCTTAAACGATGACCCGTTTTCTATTTAAAGAGCTGTAGTCATTGTTTAACGAGGCACATGTTGATGAAAGCATTTACCGATTGATGTTTTGAAAAGATTTAATCGTGGTGGCGACAAGATTTCTCTTATCTAAACAAAATAATGCACTGAGGCGTACACTAAGTCGTGTTAGACCAAGTTATAAAGTAAACTTGATCCCTTTGCATGGTTTGGCTTGTAAACCATGCACGAGAAAATTAATTCCTGTTGTGAGCCAACGTTTTCCAAGGAAATACATGACTTTAATGCGAAAAAAGGGTTGCAGTCTGAAATAACTACAAGCCATAATGGGCATGTTTTAAAAATGTACAACTTTTATACGGACTCTATTTACGGCGCCGTGTCAATATTAATCAACATTTCTAAAGCCATAAATATTACCTTACTAAAAGACATGCCCGAGTTAAAAACAAAAATCTTTTTGGGTTTTCTTGGTTTTATATTTTTTATGGTTTTTGTAGGTTTTATATTTTTCTCTTTTTCTTTTTGTGGTTTATGTATGTACGATAATATACAAGATCACGATCAGAGGATACGCACGAATAGTTTAGCACGACTATTCTGCTGATTCTTCTGCCAACTCTTTGAGAGTCGCTGGAGAGAAGGATTTCATTCCATGCTTGTCGATCAAAAACTCCATTCGTCCTCGATCTAAGGCTTTTGTGAAGATATCCGCCAGCTGATACTCAGTAGTGACAAAATACAGCTCGATCACTCCATTTTCCACTTGCTCTTTTATGAAATGGTAGCGTATGTCAATGTTCTTGGCCCGGGAGTGTTGAACATAGTTGCAGCAAAGGGCAATGGCACTCTTGTTATCATAGTACATCGGGATTTTGTTGAATCCTAGACCGTAGTCAGTTAATTGTGACCGCATCCAAAGGATTTGAGCACAACAACCGGACATTGCGATGTATTCAGCCTCCGTTTGATATTGCAGCGCTTTTCTGCCGTTTTGAAGACCAACTAATCAATCTGTCTCCAAGGAGTTGCAACGATCCAGAAGTGCTACGTCGAGTATCTTGACACCCAACGTGATCGACATCTGCATATGATATTAAAGCAATAGAGGAGTCTTTCGGATACCATAGACCACGATGAAGTGTTCCTTTGAGATATCGAAAGATCCTTTTAACTACGTGTAAGTGCTTTTCGGTAGGCCGAGCCTGATACCGGGCACACATGCGCACAACAAATTGCAAATCAGGCCTGCTAGCAGTCAGATAGAGAAGGGTGCCAATCATTACACGGTAAAGTTTCGGATCGACAATAATCCCATCCCTATCTTCATCTAACTTGGATCTCTCCACCATTGGAGTATCCACGGGGTCACAATTCTCAAAATGATATTTCTTTAAGGATTCGAGAGCATATTTAGATTGATTAATAAAGATGCCTCTGGGATTTTAAGAAATTTGTAATCCTAAGAAAAATGAAAATTTTCCCATCATTGACATCTGAAAGCGTGTGGACATAATGTTCTCAAAACGGTTGGACAATTCTATGTTAGAGGAAGCAAATATTATATCATCAACATAAATTTGTACCAGTATCATGTCGTCGCCTTCCTTGAGAATAAATAGAGTCGGGTCCACCTTGCCTTTGGAGAAGCCTTTCGAAATGAGATATGTTGACAGGAGATCATACCACGCGCGTGGAGCTTTCTTCAACCCATAGAGAGCCTTCTTAAGCTCATAAACATGGTTGGGAAACTCCGTGCTAACGAACCCATCCGGCTGACTAACATAAACCTCTTCCCTTAGTTCACCATTCAAAAATGCCGTCTTCACATCCATCTGATAGACGATCATGTTCATATGAGCGGCGTACACAAGGAATAGTCTAATAGCCTCCAATCTAGCTACCGGAGCAAAAGATTCTTCAAAGTCTATACCCAAGGCTTGTTTATATCCTCTAGCAACCAATCTAGCCTTATTCTTTAAAACTCCGCCCATCTCATCAAGTTTAACCTTATAAACCCACAACAAAGTAAGGAGATTAACCTTGTCAGGGAGAGGAACTAATTCCCATACTTCAAGTCTTTGGAATTAATTTAGTTCCTCTTACATGGCTTCAATCCAAGATGATTGAGTCATTGCATGTTCCCAGTTTTTAGGTTCAACTTCTGAGAGAAATGCATCAAAATAGCAGTAGAGTGCATTCTCTTATAACTGATGGCGTGTTGAGACTGGTCGATTGAGATCTCCAATAACATTCCTAATTGGGTGATCTTTTGTCCATTTGGTGCTATGGTTTTCAATCCTTTGTGGTCTGGAGTGAACGGTTGCAGGAGCTTCTTCTGAAGTAGACGCGGCTGATGGATCATCAGGTATCGGTATACCAAAGAATGGAAGCTCTTGTAGATGTGCGAATTCCAAATCGTGATCAACAGTATCCTCTTCTACATCATTAGGCACAATTATGGGTGAAGATTCAGGTGTTGTTGTTTGAGAATTACTTGGAGTGGGTGCATCCGGTTCAATTTCAATTGAAGATGCATTTGGAGAAGCTTCATGAGCGTGAGCGACAACTTCAGGAATTGGAGCTATCACTACAGATGCTGCTGGAACTTCATCACTTAGGGGATCAAAGAATTCGTCAAACAACGGTTGAAATTGTTTATCCCATTGTGGCCTTGTAGGTGGTATAAATGATGCAGAAGTAGGATGATTGGGAACTAATCCGGAACTAATAGCACCGGTTCCCATCTCGTGAAGCGCGGGTTCTAAGCTGCGTTGCTCAGAAGCCATCGCTGTCAGCTCATCGAAATCTGTGTCCATAGTTTCTACAATCTTACCAAGACGACGGTCGTAAATTCGGTATGCTTTCTTAGTCGGTGCGTAAACAATAAAAATACCTATATCGGCTTTCGGTTGTAGTTTGCCCAAATTCTCACTATTAATGTTTGGATAACAAAGAGCACCAAACACATGAAGAAATGAGACATCGGGTTTACGATCATGTAAAAGCTCATAAGGTGTTTTTACATGGCGTTTTCGAATGATAGAGTGGTTTTGGGTGTAACATGTGGTTGATATAACTTCTGCCCATAAAAATAACGGTGCGTTCGCATAAATAAGCATAGTCCTAGCAGCTTCCATAAGCGTGTGATTTCGTCTTTCAACGACACCGTTTTGTTGTGGAGTACGTGCAGCGGATGTTTCATGTGAAATACCAACTTCTTCATAGTAGTTACGAAGAGTTTGGTTAACGAACTCGGTTCCATTATCGGTACGGATGCGGCGGACAGTTGTATTTAAACGTACTTGAATGAATTTAAGGAAAGTAATGATAGCCTGAGGTGATTCATCCTTTGTACGTAAAAATTTAACCCATGTAAACCTTGTAAAATCATCCACAATGACAAGGATGAATTTCTTACCACTCACACTTTCGGTACGCATTGGCCCACACAGATCCATATGCAAAAGATGAAGTTTTTCCTGATTGGTGTCTTCAGCTTTGGGCTTGTATACTTTCTTAGTGCTTTTCCCCATGGAACACGCGGAACATAGATTATCCTTGTGAAATTTGAGCTTTGGAAGACCACGAACTAATTCTTTTTTAGCCAAATGATTAATAGCATCAAAGTTAAGATGATATAATCTGCGATGCCATAACCATGACTTGGTCTTAGATGCCTTGGAGAGAAGACATACTGGATAGGAGACCATCATGTCTTGAAGAGACAGTGTATAGAGGTTTTCACCACGAGAACCCTTCAACAAATCTTTTCCTTCCAAGTTGCGGATGAAACAAGTGTGTTGTCGAAAAGCAACCTCAAGGTTGGAATCACAAAACTGTCCTACTGAAAATAAATTATGACCTAATCCCTCAACATAGTATACCCTTGAAATCGTCACATTCCCAATCTGATATTCCCCATACCCCATTATCTTTGCTATGTGATCATTACCGAATTTAACCGTTCCCAGAAACTTGCTGACGAAATTTCGGAGCATCGAGCGATCTCCGGTCATATGCTTTGAACAACCGGATTCCAAATACCAGAGGATGATTTGGACCACCTGAAAATATCATCAAACGAGGACAATGTATAGGGTTCGGAATCTAAAGTTTCCTTGTGATTAGCAGGTACAGATTTAATAATCTTAGATTTGCTAATCTTAGGTTTCTTAGGCTTCCTAACCTTCTTCCTAGTGGGCGGTGTAGATTCAAGCTGGCTTAAATCCTGAGGTATTTCTTCACTGATAGGCACTATAGTGGGAGCAGACCTAACTAAAGGGTGCGGTTTCCATATTTTAGTGCTAACGGGCCTATTTAAAAGACGCTGAGACCTAACCTCAATGGGTGCATTCCTAGTTAAAGGGCACATTTTTCCATCTAATGTAAAGATCCTACCAGTGGGACGCCATTGCAATCCAACTTGGGTACGAGTTCTCCTAGTTGGTTTCCATTCAACATTATTCCTAATGGCATTCATTTCATTCACGTGATCAACAAGACACAAATCATGACGCTCAGAGAACATGCATTCATTACAATTCCAACATTTCAAATTAGAATTCATGAATGGTTTGGGCTTCTGCACAGGCGCAGAGCTTTTAGTTTTAGCTACATGATTCTTTTTATTTAAATCTGAAACAACATTCCTAGGGTGGGCTTCTACGTTCTTCTTGATGGTCCTACTAGTGGAGGGCTTGATCTTATCTTTCTTGGCTTGTGATCCTTTAGCCTTAGTAGACTCTTTTACTCCTGTAGAAGGCAAAGTGGGAATGTTAGCAACAGATTTTAAAGGTGCCTTAACTGATGGTGCCAATGACGGTTTCGCTCCTGGAGTTTTGTTGAGTGGCGTTACAGCAATGGGCCTATTAGTGAGTGGTGCAGAACCCGGTTTTCCTATGTATTGCAAATTTGCTAAGCAATATTGTACTCGCTGAATATATGCATGAGCTGAATAATAGTAGCTACTTGAGGGATCTAAGGCATAAAGATCGTCTAAAATATCCCTAACAAGGTCTACGTGCTTAATGGCATTCATCATATAAACATCGTAAGTATCTGGATTATGCTTGTGGTACGGGTTCTTGTAAATCACCACTGAATTGGTTGTTGGAGCACTAGTGGATGGTGCAGAGTTTGTAGCTGAGTTATCAACATCTTCTTGTCGGGTGAGAAGAAGTGTCTCCTTTAACTCGGCCAAAACCATATTCTTGTCAATGAGTTGGATATTTAATTCAGAGATTTCCTCACACTTTTGGTTCAGTTGTTCAACATAAGATTGTTGCTGTGCCGCATTAAAAGCGAAGTGTTCTTCTATTGAACCATAAAGAGTGGAAATTCCCTGTCTTGCACGTTCCATCTCCCCTAGAACATCTGACAGTCTAGCTTCCAAAAACTGGTTTTTAGACTCTGCAGCCTCTAGTTCCAATTCTAAGTTCTCTTGCGATGATAATTCTCTCTTTAATCTCATAATCTCTTCCTCTAAAGCATTAACTATCTCAATCATCTTGTCACTCGTCTCAACGCCATTTTCACAAACATTTGTTACCAAAAGATCCTCATTTTGAGATTGTTGTTTTGATTCTAAAGATATACAATGCTGTTCAAGTTGATCAAAACGTTTTGCAAGTAAATTGTAAGAATCTTGAAGCTTTAAAAATTCAGCGTTAGATTCGTGACAAGAATGATTATTTACCTCATTTACAGTCTCAACAATATTTATAGAGAGATCATGCACATCATCAGATATATTCACAGCATCACAGTTATTCACAGCAGATGTAAGCTCAAACGAATAATTAACATTCACAGTGGTAAGCACATCACACGAGATCAATTGGGACAAGAAATCATCATACTCGGATAAAATCTTTTCTTTCTCAATTAATTGTAGCTCATAAGCGGTGTCCATTTCATAAAACACTTTTTGAACTTCTTTAATTTCAAAATTAAGATTATCATACAAAGTTCCAAAACATCTTTTTAGATTATAGACAAAAGGGTTGATCTCATTCCTAAACACCTCGTTCATGTGTTCGAAAGCCCATTCTCCGGCGTTTAGGCCATTTGAAGTCGTACATTCCAAGATGACCTTGTCAAAATTAGCAAAGTATTTATCAATCTCTTGCAAGTTGATCCATACAGAGCTAACAGGTGGAAGATCCTTTGGAATTTCCTTAGGTTCACCCTTTTTGACAAGTGTAGGAAGTGTACTAGGGTTTCCTTCAGTTAACATGTAGGTTGGTGCAGTAATGAGATCTTTATCTATATGAAATCGTATTCTAAAATCCGTTTTTGCAAACTCTTTGTTCATTTTAAAATAATCGCATTGAGGATATTTTGAACAAATGTATGACCGTTCATCCTCAACTAGAGACTTATACTTGTTACCCTCGAAAATAACTATCGGTTCTAAGGCCAATCCTAATTTGGTTGCATCATAAAGTCTTGGATTATGCTTAAAAGCTTGTCTAGCATACCGTGGATTAGGGGGAAGGTCTTTTTGACGCGATAAGTTTAAATTTCTGAACGATGAGTCAAATAAGTGCACTAGTTGAGAGGCAGCGTATTGTCTTAAAAGCAAATAATCTAACTTCTTAATCTGATTAGCCGCATTAATTTCCACTTCATTCTTTTTAGACTCGAGTAGTTCAAAATCCGTTTGAAGTTTTTGAAAATTAGTGACCACTAACTGTCTTTCTTTAAGTTCATTAGATAGATTCGCTCTTAAGTTTTCTATTTCTTGCAAGTGACCGAATTGCTTGTTTTGAAAATGATCATATTAGGGATTTGTTAAAGCAGTGGATGAGGGAACTAGTTCCAAAGTTTGAACCTTCTCTTTGCACAAAGCAAGCTCAGATGACAAATTCCTATTTGTGTCTAGTGTAGTTAATAGCGCAGTATTCATTTCACTAAGCAGATGTGCAGGAACCGTTACCAAATCTTGTTGAGCATGAAGATTCAAATGCGAAATGGGGCCCGGTTGTGATTCAGTCAAAGTCTGGGGACTTGCATTGATATTACTATCATTGTTTGTCTCCTCGTTTGAAAGACTCACCACCACAGACTCATTCGTATAGGCACCAACTTGCCCAACTTGATGTGGTTCAATACTATTATCAATGGTATTGGTAGGTACCTCGGCTATCTGATCTGACCCAAACTTAGAGACGGTTGCCATGAGAGCGGCTTGAGCAGTTTGAAGTTCATCACTATCTGAATCCTAAGCATCCAAATCATCGGCTTGGTATGCTGCATTCTGTGTGGAGATGATTTCATGTTCCCCAATCCCTGGGTCAGCAAGAAATGCGAACTCCTCTTCATCAAGCTCTTGTCCTCGTGCTTGAGCATTCACCAAATATATCTTCTCAGCAAACCACTGATCATCTCTTCTCCTCTTTGGTTTCTTGCAATCCCTAGACATGTGACCTTCTTCCTTACAGTTGTAGCATGTGATCATTCGCAACTTACCTGTGGAATTGGCCCTTGGAGCAGTGTTAACCATTGGAGCAGTGTTGACCCTTGGCTGAGGATTGACCATGCGTGCATTGGTGTTGGATGTAGTAGGTCTCCCCTGATATGGTTGAAGTGGTTGAACCATGACTCTGCCATCTTGGATTGTAGCTTGTTGACGAGAATTTGATGAGTTCCTCAACTGGTTGTTAGTCGGAGCTGGGCCTCGAAATCCTCGCTTGCTCAAAGTTCTTGTGATATAGGCAGACATAGTAGCTAACACTTCAGCTGGATCAGTTCCTGGTTGGAATTGAGGAATGGGAACCTCATCATTATCACAATACATTGCTTGATCTTGCTGAACTGTATAACACTAGAAGGAGTACTTATGTATTGAGAGTTACTTGGTGAGTATGCTTCAGTTTCTTTATATGGAGAGTACGATGACTGAGCATAAAGAGCACTGCTTGTTGGTAAATATGGGTGAGGCTGTGGATCATACGGATGATCATATTGTGATGCTTGATATCCTCCCTGAGATAATGGTTTGTTGAACCGATACTGTTGCTGATATGAGGTGGGTGGTTGAGGCAGAATCGAGTATTGAGGAAAGCTCGGTGTCATATACGGAGATGGATGATAGGCTTGGTTTCCCATGATGTAAGGAGCGTTGTTATATGACAATCGAGGTTGATTTGTCATCAAAGCTAACGGTTCAGGGTACATACCTCGAGGCGCACGATGCATGATTACGTGCTTCTCATGCTGCTGAAGATAAGCATAGAGTTTATCTAAATTTGACTTATGCAAATCCCTAGTTAACTTCACACCAGTAATATACTCACCCCATTCAGCTTGAGGTAAAGTATTCAAAAACTTTGTGTTAACTTGGAATGGAGCAATCTCAAGATTGTAGACACCTAGATCGTTCATGAGAGTCGTGAATCTGAAGTAGTAATCGTGAAGCATCTCCCCGGGACTGTAGCAAAACCTATCAAACAAATCATACAGCTGACACTCACGTTCCTGCTTACTTAGAGACGTACCTTGCAACAGAACTTCTAACCGTTCCTATAACTCTTTTGAGACTTTGATTTTACTTACCATCCGATAGATATCATGTGGAAGAGCTTGTTTGAGAACTTGAAGAGCCCTTTCATCTGCATCGGCAATGAGTTGGTTTTCAGGCGTAAGTTCTTCAAATTCCCTTGGTCGAGTCACATCGTCAACAGTGATAGTACCAGGATCAAGTGGACCCTTGATTATGGACTTGACCATAAGCCTCCCATATGTCGGTTTACCCTTGATGTAAGATAAATACGGTCTTGCCATGCTTCAAAAACTTCTTTGATGAGCATTGGAGGGCGGTTATCGGTTCCCGTGAGGATAGAGATATCCGTAAGTGTCGTCATTTGAGGCACGACTGAATTCGGATTCATTTTGATCACTTAAAGACTCAAAGATTATCGGTTGATCGAGCAGTGAAGTAAGGTTGTGAATTGTGTTGTGTTGTTGAAGTAAGGCGTGTGTAAAAACCCAAGATTAAATCCATTAAAAATCGTCAAAAAAACTTGCAAAATACCCCTTGATCCGGAATAATTAAGTTGATTCGGAATAGTCGTTGGTTCGGAATAAGTAGTTGATCAGGAATACTTGGTTGACTCAGAATATACCTTTGATTCAGAATAAATAGTTGATCCGGAATAACCCTTTGGTTCGGAATAATCTGTTGATCCGGAATAACACTTTGGTTCGGAATAAGCTGTTGATCCGGAATAACGGTTGGTCCGGAATAATGGTTGATCCGGAATAAACGTTTGATTCGGAATAATGTTTGATCCGGAATAAACGTTTGATTCGGAATAACGGTTGATCCGGAATAACTTTTAATTCTTTCTTCGTTCGGAATAACTCTTTGGTTCGGAATGTTTCTGGAAAAAGGAGTTCGTAGCCGACTGTTCTTGTTTTTTCTTTGAAACAAACGATTTTTAATTCGATTTTTGACCAAAAACCACCAAAAGTTTTGTGATTTCTACCAAAATAAGCTAAACCCAACCCTTATCTACTAATCCCAACAACAAAAACACCAAAAATTACAAGATTCAAGGTTGATTTTCCTAAAAATCACTAATACATTCAAAAACTAAAAAACAACACTAATCCTTACCTTAAATCACCCCATGGCTCTGATACCAATTGAAGAATCTTGATAATCTTATGAATCAATGAAGTGGGTTGATGTGTTTCTAGAGAGAGAAAGTTAAAGTGAGAAAGTGGAGAGAACTATGTGTTTCTTATTAAATGAAAATGTGAGAAACTAAACAACAACCAACCCCCTTTCCATGGTGGAAAGGGGTATATATATCCAAACCACTAATGGGCTTGGGCCGGCCCATGACAAGCCCATGGACCGGTTTTACTTAACTAAATAAGCAAATAAACTATTACGAGCTATACAACATTTAATATATCATGGAGTGACTGATACTTCTAATATACGTTAAAACGTATTTCTAACATGTCCTAATTATTTGCGTATTCTCCCTTCGCTTGTATATAAATTTTGCTAATAAGTATTAACATAGCGGTTTAGTCTTAATTGTTGGTTTCTAGCTTTTTCTAGTAGCTTCCATGTAATTAAATTGGGAAAACATTTGAGAATCGCCAGCGTCACGGTTTTGAAGTATTGGCAACCCGAATAATCGAAAGCTTCTACCCAATAAAAAGATTTCAAGTGCTCACCTAAATCAAGCAAACAATTTGAAGCTCACAAGTCCGAAAAATTTATGCAAAAATTGAAAGTGAATCAAGCCTTAATCTTTGAAGCTTTAATGATCCAAAATTCGCTTTTAGCGTGAGGATATACGTCTTTGGCCATAATAAACACCTCATGATGAGGTTAAATAAAAGGCAAGGCAAGACCGATCCCAAAAGGTGAAGGTAAACCTATGAAAATAAGGCCCATCCGGTAGGGGGCGTATAAAAGTCTTGGTAATAAGTCTCATGTTCAAAACCGTTTTAAAACCGTGTTTATCGAATCTCACTTGTTAACTTAATTTTTTGACATCGTTGTCTATTAGGGGAGGCTATCAATTCGATAGTTTTGATTGCACCGTCTCGTTTTTATTTTTGGACCTTAATCTCTATCATCGCATAAGTTAAACAATGTATCATCATGATCATTCAAGACAAAATAAAATATAAGAGATACAATTTAGGAATAATGGGAGTCTAAGTACGTGATTAGAGCATATGAGTAGTGTTAGCATTACTAAATTACAATGACAATAATCTCGTTACACGCTTGGCATGGAATTGGGTGAAAAGCGAGGACGATAAATTTATCTCTATGAGGCACTCACATGTTCTTATTCTATGAACCTAAACGTCCCATTTTGCGATGAAAATCATACATTATGTCTAAAACACAAGGTAGTATTAGTGTAGCAAGTTTACCTTTGAATAAAAGTGCATAAAATTGAATTTTGGAGTTGCGTAGATACTTTATTCTAGCATTGCGTGAGGGCACGGCAATGGTTTAGTATGGGGGAGTGATGAGATGGCTTTTATACATGATCTCATCGTTCTTTTTGGGCTTTAAATGTACAAAACATCATCAAATAGACCATATATATGCTTGTATTTGTTCATTATGTATTTTAGATACGAATATTGAGAAAACAACAAAAGATCACAAAGAACAAGCAAAAACGAACACGGGAAACGAAGCCGCACAATGAACCAAGCCCTAATGAAGATTTTCAAAGAAAAACCCTTGAAGATTTGAAGAATGTACAAGAAGGGTCCTCCAATATTGAAGAATTGACACTTTAAACCCTTGTATATTCATAATTACAAGATTCGTCCTTTAAAGTTTGTCAAAATTATAAAAAGGGCCCTCCACTTTCAAGAATTGGCAAATTTAGTCCCTCAACAAAGCTATATTGTCAATATTTATCCTACAAAGTCAAATATGCCATGAAGTTCTTCAAGTTACAAGAAACAACAAGTTTGGTCCTTGAAACAGGTCAAATTGCAAAAAGGACCCTTAACTTGTCAATTTCAGTCCTCCAAAAGTTCAATCATACAAGTCAAGGCCATAATCATTGACGAAAATGCCAAAACAGCCCTTCAAGAATCATGAAATGGCAAGAAATACCCCTGAAAATACTTTGCAAAAGTATTTGTGGCCAAAGTGTGAAAAATGAAACTTTTATAACAAAGGAAATCAGGTTTTGGTGTATTAAACTTGAAATGAAAAGAAAGGAAGAAGTGAGTGTTTAAACCTGGGCGACAATGAAACTTACCTAGACCTCTCACCTTGTGACACGTGCCCCACTACCAAGATTCAGCCAATCACAGCTCTCCCTTCCCCCACGTTATTTCCCACTCACACCAAACTTTAACTAATATGTGATTAGTTTAATTTGGCGCCTAACACCAATATTTAAACCCAAAAACAGATCAAAGTTAACCGCTATTCATCCAAGAACAAAATTGGGTTTTGGCTAATGGCTTGAAATTAAACCCTAATCTTCTCCAGAATTAAGATTAGGGTGACCCTAAACACAACCCAACCTTAAAATCCCTTGCCACGTCACTCTATAGCTCACAATATTCCCCTGCCTTACCACCTTTAAGGAAGAAGCCAAAATTGTGCCAGCCATCCAACACTCCACAAAGCTGCTTTGATCTTACGCTCAACATGGACCCTTGATCACATTTTCACAAACTTTACACTTCCACAACCTGCCAAACTCAGTCACATGCGCAAGCAAAGTTCAAACTTCACAAGGGTACTTCAGGGACTTCACACCATTAGGGTTCACGTTTTTATTTTTTCTAGACTCTCGTTGTAGCCTATAAAAGGCATAGGGCTCATTAGTTTATAGCTTGCTCTTGCTTTTTCCTGGTTCACATTTCTGTAAATCTCATTTTCATATTAATGAATTGTGTTTGAATTTTGTAAAGAAAGACCAAGTGCCAACCTTTAATTCTGCTTGTTTATGATATATGTTTGAGAATCTTGATGTTTAAAACTTGTTTTCAAAGGAGTGTGCAAAAGTTTGCACGTTTTCCAAATTTCTTGATATTTTGCTAAGTCTTGTTTAAACCTTGGAATTTTTGAGCTATACGTGGTCTATACACCCTGATAAGGAGCTTATCAAGGTGTTGTGAGCTTATAGTTTGGGGATAATCAAGTGTGGTAAACAAAGGTTGCATTAATCAAGCTTTTTCATTTTTCTACAATTTTTCTATTTTTTGGATAATTTTGTGCTTTAACCTTGTTCAATCTTTGCAGCTTGATATTCGAAGCTTGTGTCTTGTTGGGCTAGACACAAAAGCTCTAACATACGTGAGTGTGGAAGTACATTCATGAGGTTTGAGCTCTTAATCTCAAAATCAGTCAAAAAATTGGATCTTGGTGATATTTGAGTTCTGCTATTGTATGTTGTGTTCTTGTGCTCCAAATCTTGTTGTTAGTGTTTAAGAATGATGTTTTGATGCTTATGTATGCTTGTGCTAACCTGAATCCTACTTGAGATTTGAAAATTTTGATTTTAAAATTATAAAGGGGTGTTTGGGATTACCTGCTTGAGTGTATTAAGTGAAATTGAGTAAGAGTTTGTTGGTTATTTGTGTTTACATCTGCAATATACTTGTTTGTGTGCTAATTGCTGCAAGTTTTCAGCTTTGTAACATCAAATTAAAGATTGTGCTAAAAAAACATGAAATCTGCTTGTTTTGACCTAAGATCTTGGGAACACATAGCTTGTATGCATGCTAAGGGGTAACAAGTGATTAAACATAGTTTATATAACCTGATTTGAAGATTTGAGTGTTTGAAATTGGATTTGTGGTCAAGTATATCAGCAAGTATAAATCTGCAAGTTCTTTGTTCATCAGTGAAGTTCATAAGCTTGAATCTTGTTCAAAACATGAATCCATTGCATGAAACCTGTTGATTTATGTTCATTTGAGTTAAATATAGTCTGTGTATGTATTTGGTGAAGTTTGGTTAGCTTATTCTTGCTCAAAGTGCTTTTTGGACAAAACTGCTTAAGTGTTCATAGTCTGGTGCATATCTGGTGATCTTTTGATTAAACTGTATCAATTGGCTGATTGTAATTGTGATTTTATTGTTGTCATTGACTCCTTGTGATTAACTGGTCACTTGGGTGCCTTTGCTTAAACTAAATCCACAAAAAAGTCACTAAAGACAAAAAGTCAATCAAGTCAAGCAGGAGTAACTTTCCCACTGAAATTGGTCAAAAGTTCCCACTGTTAGTACAAAAAGTCAAACAGCTTATAAATAAGCTATTCTAGCTTATTGAGACTTGCAACAACTTTGCTTTTGTAATCAATTTCCTTAGTTGACCCATTTAAGAGATCTGGAGCTTTGTAGACTTTGACTTTTAGGTTTGACTAGAAAACGAATCAAGTTGACTTTTACAAAAGTGCTTATTGCTTATTCCAGCTTATTCAGTGGTTCTTTTTGAAAGATTTTTGGTTCTTAAGCTTAGTTAAGCTATTTGTAACTCATTGCAATTTGAATCAGCTCTTGAAATAGCCTAGAACTCGAAAACGACTATTTTGTCGTTTTGTGAAGATAGCTTTTAGCTTATTCAGGCTTATTTCTTGGACTTATTTCAAATTTCTTTTTGCAAATAGCTTATTTAAGCGAAGAGAAGGACGTGTGTTTAATTTCAGCTTAGGGCATTTATAGCTTAATGGGCTAAAAAGCCCATTAAGAATAAGCTGTTTAAAAATAAGCTAGCTTAATCACATTTTCAGCTTTTAGGCCTTTGAAAAATTGTGTTCATAATTCAATTTTAATTCAGATAGGAGCTACTGGGACATTTTTATAAACATTTTTCTTATTGGGCTTATTTTGGCCCAATAAGGGTCTGTTTTGGACTTTGGCCCTTTTGAAGGCCCAATAGGGGTAATTTTTGAATTCTAAGTGCATTTTCTCATTACTTAGGTAAAATTAAGTAGGTTTGCAACTTTTTATAATTTTTAATAAATTTTGGATTTTTAATATTATTTTTTTATTATTTTATTATTAAAAACTAAAATTTAGATTTTCCAACTTTTTATATTTCTCCAAGGTTCTAGACATTAAGTTAGTATTTTTACAACTTTCCAAATATTTTTAGCATTTTTTAATTATTTTCTAGAATTAATTTAATGTTTTTATAGTTTTTAAGTATTTAAAAATAGTATTTAGTGGTTTAAAAATTTAAAAAAAAATACTTTTTAGTTTAATTAGGCTATTTTAGAGGTTTACAAACTTTAAGATCTTGGTTTGGGCTTTTTATTAGTTAATTTTGATTTTTAGGGCTTTAATTAGCATTAAAAATTAATAATTAATTAAATAAAAGGTTTTAGCAAGTTTTGATTTTTGGTAAACCCTTAGAATATTTTAGTGGATTTTTAGTAATTTGTTGGTATTTTTTAGAATAAATTTTTGGTTTACCCATTTTTATGGTTTTACGTCTTTTACGTCTTAGTGTAATTTTCACGCATTCGTCTTCATTTTTCTTTTCTTCCTTCATAATATTAATCACAAATAATTAATCCAAGTCATTATATACATAACACACTAGCCTCCTTGAGAACGAACTCGTATCATACTTTGGGTGATGGACTTGTGATTTTCCTAAATCACTTGTTTAATACATGCCCTAATTACTTCCTTTTCCTAAAGGTGTAAAATATTCAACATCAGCTAGACACCCCCCACACTCGTAAGTACTGGTATGATGGTTTTCTTCCCATCCTTAGTTCATATGGGGTTTCCTCTTTATCTTTACGAGGTATCTTGCTTAAAAGACAAGTTGCCGTTAGAATGTCTTCCCCCCACATGTCCCGACTCAAACCAAAACTTAACAACATGGCATTAACCATTTCTTTCAAGGTACGGTTCTTCCTTTCGGCAATACCGTTTTTCTTAGGTGAATAAGGAGCCGTGAACCTGTGTCTAATTCCATGTTTAGCACATAGATTAGCAAAATGAGACACATATTCACCTCCTCTATCACTTCGTACCACCTTGATTTTCCTACCAAGTTGATTCTCAACTTCGGTTTTGTATAGAACAAACTTGTCTATAGCTTCATCTTTAGTTTTCAACAAGTATACGTAGCAGTACTTTGTGAAATCATCAATAAACGTGATGAAGTACTTATTGTCACCTTTTGTGGGTTGTGATTTCAAATCACATATGTCTGTCTGTATCATATCAAGCGGTTCGGTTTTTCGTTCAACCGATTTGAAAGATGATCTTGTAAGTTTGGCTTCGACACAGTTTCAAACTTATAATTTGAATCAATATGAAAATCTGGTATGCCATTAAATTTAATCAAATGATGCATTGAATTAAAATTAACATGTCCAAGACGACCATGCCATACATTAGAAGACTCAATCAAGTAAGCAGAAGAATTCATTTTATTGATAGCATTGTTAACAACTGTTACATTGAGCTTAAACATACCATACATTTGATTCTTAGAAAAAACAACTTTATCAGACTAAAAAATAAGACGAAAACCAAACTTATTCAAAAGCTAATCGGACACAAGATTCTTACGAATCTCCGGAACATACAAGACTTTAGTCAACTTGAGCTCTTTCTCAGATTTTATCATCAAAATAACATCTCCTTCGCCCTTGATATCAGCAGTTGCAGAGTTGTCCATGTAGAGCTTCTCTCCATTGTCAACCGCTCTGAAAGAGTGAAACATACTCTTGTCAGCACACACATGACGGGTTTCCCCAGTATCAACCAACCAATCACTATTATTAGAACCTACCATGTTAACTTTAGAGATCATGTCTACGACATCAGACAGCATAACAATCATGTCCACATTATCATTAGCCATATTAGCCTCACGTTGAGTCACCCACTTCAGCGCTTTGCAATTAGCAGCACAATGGCCTGGCTTGTCACAGTTGAAGCAATTTCCTTGGAACTTCTGCTTCACAATACTAGCTTTAGGAGCAAGGTACTCAGACTCCCCTTTGCTCTTCTTGTCATTCTTCCCTTTGCCAAAGCTCTTGCCTTTAGACTTTGAAGAATACGAACCATGTTCAACCATATTTTCCTGGGCAGAATCAGGTGTCTACGTGTTTTTATGAGCCTGCTTGTTGTCCTCTTCAATACGAAGACAAACAACTAAGTATTCAACACTCATCTCCTTTCGCTTATGCTTCAAGTAGTTTTTGAATTCTACCCAGTTTGGAGGTAACTTTTCAATGATAGCAGCAACTTGAAAAGTTTCACTCAAAGTCATACCCTTAGCATGAATGTCGTGTAGCATAAGCTGCAGATCTTGAACCTGAGTTATCACATTCTTTGAATCAACCATCTTGTAATCCAAAAAGCGAGCTACCACGAACTTCTTTTTACCAGCATCCTCGATTTTGTACTTGTGTTCTAATGACTCCCATAATTCTTTGGCAGTCTTAATCTTGCAGTACACGTTGTACAAAGAGTCCATCAAACCATTTAGAACATAATTGTGACACACGAAGTCTGAATGTCTCCATGCTTCAACATCTTGCACAACTTGTTGACTAGTGGGTTGACCTTCCCGAGGAGGTTCCACCTAAGGTACAGTCTCTTTTAATAACCTCGCAAGGTTCAAAGTTGTGAGATAGAAGAACATCTTCTGTTGCCACCTCTTAAAATTCTGCCTATTAAATTTTTCTGGTTTTCAGCATAATTAGCAACAGTGTGGGTAACTGGCGCACCAATTACATTCACAGTAGTAGTTGCAGGAGTTTCATGAGCATTGATAGTCATTCTGAAAGATCAAACAAGATGAAAATACAAACAGTTTTACAAGTGTTATAAATATGTATATAAAAATTTCAATCGTGATATCTGTATACCTAAACCGGATCTGCTTCAAAGAAACCCAATCTTGGTTTCAATGAATCGGATACAATAATCAAATATATCAGTTTAACTAAAACCTAATCTTGGTTTTAGTATAACTGATTAGAACAAATGATTATAAAAACGTTACAGAACTGTTAATTAAAATCTAAAAAATTAAAACTGATTTCTAATGAAACTCATTCTTGGTTTCGATAGAAAACCGTGTAACTAAATCTGTTAAAAATATTAATCCGATTTAATAAAAGGTTTTAATTCTGCTAAACATGATTTGTTTTAAGATAGTAGGAAACGGTGTATACTTTTATTAAAAACAAATTACAATCAATAAAACTAAAAAAATATGAAGGCAGAAAATAAATTACAGTAATGAAGAAAGAAGTAAAACTAAGACGACATAATTATAAACGATAATTAAATAAAACAATAAAATGATAAAAAGACTTACAAAATCACCAGCAAGTCGAGGCACGCATAAGACACGCTGAGAACTAAAGAGCCGAGGAACGTGTTTGACATGCTTCCCTTAAAACAGATTCGTCGTCTGTTTCCCAGGGTACAATAGCCGAAACAGTAAGTTGTACTGTCGGACTTTAAAAAACTGCCTGGAATTTCACCTTATAAGATGCGTACTCCGTTGGAAATCAATAATAATACTTATTGATTTGATGTGTGAAAAAGCTATGGAATTAGGCCTCTATTTATACACATTAGACTCCCTTTCAGTTTACTCATCCAACCGATGTGGGATAAAAAATAAACTATATTTTTCTCTTTAGGCATGGTACCAAATGCCTAACTTTGAGACACAATATCTCATTCACATTAGATTTATTTTGAACACATAAAGGCTCATTGCGAAGCTCTCTTCAAGGAGAACGCGGACCTATAAAGTATCACTAATATATATGATACTTACATATACATAATTGTGTCCAAAGTTGGTTAAAATTCTTTTTGCAAACAATATTTTCCAACAGTTCTTCCTTGCATTCTTTTCCCTTTAAACTAAGATTGATGTCTTCTTCTCTCGCTAAACTCATTGCTGCTAGTGCAAGTTATTTGCTCACATTTCGTGTGGTGACAACTGCATCTTCACGTTTCTTTAACACTGTGACAATCCGTCAATTTGATATCGATATTTTATTCTCAAGTACTACTTATAATCATTATTTTATTATTAGATTATGAACTCACTCATTTTTGGGAAGAAATTGGGGTTTACGTCTTAAATTAGCATCGTCTACGTCTAAACCGGAGAGCTCTATGTTACGTGTTTACGTTTACATACTCCGTGTTTGTGAGAGTCCGACATTTCAAGTAGTAAATTTATTCTCGTATATTTTTTTAAAATTTATTTTTGTGTCGGTTCATGAACTCACATATTTACGGGATGAAATTAGGGCTTACGTGCACAATTTAACGTCTTTTACGATTAAACAGGGAACCCTAGGTTTACGTATTTACGCTTTTGTGCTCCGTTTTTGCGAGAAATTTTTTGTTAGAATCGTTTTGTGCCGTAGTTTCATAATTTGCAAAAACGTTTTTCGTAAATCGACCCCAGGGCACGTAAATCGAGGAAACTACAATCGAGGAGTACCTGTAAACTAATGGGGATGAAACAAGTTTACCCTTGTCTCACCCCCACTATGGGCGGACAAAACCATGGGGAGACACCCCTTTGTTGTCAAAATTTAACAAATGCTAGAGACACTTGTCTAATACATGCATTTGCAAACCACTTAAACCACAAAATCATCAACTCTTTCTCACACACACACACTCATGAAAACTCAACAAGAAAGCTTTCCAATCTATCTTTCTCTCCCTCTCTTGCCGTCCTAAAACACCACAAAAGCACCATCTTCATAAAAATTTAACCAGAAACTTTATCAATAATAAACATATGTTGAAGACTACTTAAAAAGATGAAGATTGGAGGTGATTATAACATGTGAAAAGGAGTTTTTATGGAGGTCTAGGGCTGATTTCAAGAAGGTGTTCATACATTAGAAGATCTCAAAAAGTGGTCTTGCTAAGTTAAAGATTTAGTGACAAGATCAAGTCTTGTTCATCATAAATCTCATCCTTTTCATCATATTGGTTGGTACAAAGATCATTTCTTTCTATCATTCAATTATTTTGTAAAAGTTCTTGTATATTTACTTCAAAATTTATATGTATTATGATGATGAATTATGATCCAAGTATTGTGTGGGGATTTTGTGTCACTAGATTAATATAACAAGGCTAAAATCTACAAGTAAAAGTGATAAAATCTTGACTAGACATGTAGGCTGTTTAAAACAGTAGGTTCCAATATTTTCACTTGGTTAAATGGCTTAGATGAATTGATATAAAGATAGATAATTTATTTTTACACAAGTAGTGAATTGGCCACTCAATGGAATGTTAAAAATGAGCAAGATATGGCCAAAACACTTTTGATGTACTAATCTGACTGGTCTGTTTTGGACGAATTATTACTAATACTTAGAAGTTGTTAGAGGAGGAGACATACCAGAGTTATTTGTATCACATATCATTTAGTTTATGCAGTTACAATTTGGGGTTCTATCTCCTTGTAGAACTCAAGATATGATCAAAATGGTGGACTTGAGATTTTACATCAGATTTGACTTTAAGGTATATAATATTAAAATGCCACTTGAAGTAAAATACTACATATAACAAGTATGTATAAGTAATTAATTGATATAACTCTTATAAACTATGTTTATAGACTATAATAAGTAAATATTATATTTTATAAAAATAAACTCAAATGTTTTCTAAACTACAAACTATATACAAATTTTACGTCTTTTCGGCTAAAACCGAAAGGATGGCGTCTTCGCCAAACATAGATGGTCAGAACCGTCTAATGTAACATTTTTACAAAACATCTACTGATTTATAAACACATTTAACAAGTAAAAACTGACAAACCCGAGCTTTGTAACATATGGACATATAATGGACCAAAAATTAACATTGTTGGACCACTAGGCCCAACTAGTTTGGTTTAGCATTATTGGACTTGCTCATGGGCTTAACCCACTTGGGCCCAACATATGAGTAGAGGTCTGGTCCTAAAATTATAAATGGACTAATAAAACATATTGGACTCTTAATGGGCCTATTGGGTCTTAACATATACATGGGCTAAAACTAGCATAATAAGACTAAGTTAAGAATATACTTAACAACTAATAATGTTGTATAAGGTGATAAAATCCCACTTGATCATCATGTTTATGACATCATTACATATACATAACCACTTTTATAAAGTTATTTGACCTAGTCTAAGATCGAGTATTATTTGTTTAGGTTTCCCGTGATCGAGTCACGCGCCATACGCTCCAGTTGCCAAAACCCGCCTTTCCCAACCAACGTGAGTTCATAGCCTAGCACTCTTTTAAATATTTTATAAAGTGTTTTATAAGCCCGCAAGGGAGATAACATGCTAGTTTTAATAAAAACAGAACACAAGTGGTCCCGATTGTATGCGTATTGATATGGACCGATTGATTGTATGACCCAAATGAATGATTGAAATGGATTATTATTAGTTAGGTTATGTCACTACAAGTCCCATTAGCATGAATTGTGAACTACCGGGAGTTGGTAGACGCTTATGCATATAATAGTATGATTTGGGGAAGATCACCCGAGTTCGCGTCTTGACGACTGATCCCAGTTGTGTCACATTGATTGGCAAGCGAATTTATGTATGAGAGGGATATATTTAGCGTGATTTTTGTGACGACACGTTGTTTTAGATTGGCGAATGAATTCCGGGCTAGCTACCTGATATATATTATAGAAAGGAAACAATGTCATGCGGCTATAATAATCTGATAATAATAATGATAAAGGAAACACTGAGGCTACGGTCTCAGGAACAGAGTATGGAAAATGATTTGAATTGTAATATATTGCCTGACTAGCAATGTGGGGTCTTATTTATTATTATACCTGTTTTCTGGTTTTACATAACTGTTTTATATAACGGTTTTTATTAAACTTTAAACACGTTTTAAAACGTATTGTATGATTTACGACAATGATGCGTATAAAAATGTTTTAGGCCTATGTTATGATCCACGACCATGATTCGTATAAAATGTTTTTGGCCTATATTATGGTCTACGACCAAGAATTACTCAAAATGATTTTCGGTAGTGATTATATACCGGTCTTATGTTAAAGGTTATTGTTAAACTCTATGGACTCGCTCAGCTTTTCGCTGACTTTTAACATGTTTTATCTCAGGTGCTTGAAGGTAATTCTCGGGAAGATGATAGGAGTTTTTGGACCTCATTTAAATAAAATTTCCATTCAAATGTTTTGTAAATTTGTAAGACATACTGTGACCTGAGGACCTATGTAAATTGATATTTATGAATGGAAAATGCTTTGTTATTAAACGAAACGATTTTTAAGCGTTGTCTATGATTTAAGTAATGTGCTATCCCGTAACACCAACGACTCTTCCGCTTATTCGAAATATGAATATTTGGGTGTGTTACAATTTGGTATCAGAGCTCTCATTATAGAGAACGAAAGATTTTTAAAACAAGGTTTTGAATAAAACATTTCAAAAATCTTTTAACTATAAATATTTGTAAATAAATATTTTGAGTAAAATGTTTAAAATCTTTTGACTATAACGGTGCCGAAAAATTCCCGAGTTACCGACAAGGCCAAATTGAGAAGTGTTATTTTATTATATATATATATATATATATATATATATATATATATATATATATATATATATATATATATATATATATATATATATATATATATATATATATATATATATATATATATATATATATATATATATATATATATATATATATATATATATATATATATATATATATATATATATATATATATATATATATATATATATATATATATATATATATATATATATATATATATATATATATATATATATATATATATATATATATATATATATATATATATATATATATATATATATATATATATATATATATATATATATATATATATATATATATATATATATATATATATATATATATATATATATATATATATATATATATATATATATATATATATATATATATATATATATATATATATATATATATATATATATATATATATATATATATATATATATATATATATATAGTATATATATATATATATATATATATATATATATATATATATATATATATATATATATATATATATATATATATATATATATATATATATATATATATATATATATATATATATATATATATATATATATATATATATATATATATATATATATATATATATATATATGTATATATATATATATATATATATATATATATATATATATATATATATATATATATATATATATATATATATATATATATATATATATATATATATATATATATATATATATATATATATATATATATATATATA